>JAJHPC010000017.1:4014151-5486651 GCA_024447665.1 Juncus inflexus
TCTATATGGCCTATATAATTATATGGTCTATGTAAATAGTACAAAAATATAAATAGATAAATTTTAACATTCCAAGACTATACGATATAACATCGCACATAAGACTTACACTCCTTCTCTTGTTTCTACCATAAGAAGTTAAAATTTAATGCCTTTATTTTTTGGTTCAATAACTAGACTAAGATCACATTAAATGAATAGTATTTTGTATCAAATTAATGTCATGTATTAAATAATCTTTTAAGTTAATGTTTCACCAGGAGTAGATACAAGCTTATGTGGGTCTATTAGTTTTTAACTTTTTTTACTGATGTGGAAACTCATCGATTTAAAAGCAGTTCAAACTTCGGTCAGTTCGGTTAAACCGATATTTTCAGACCATGAACCGGACCCGAAACCGGAAACCGAATTATTTTGATTTTTAAACCGAACCGGACTAATTTAACCGAAAAATCGAACTGATTTGACTGAATTTGACCGGTTTGGTTCGGTACCCGAATTAACCGAACCGTTTGAACACCCCTAGTTTCAGTTAGAGTTTGATGAATTGATAGAGGTGAATTCTAAAAAGAATCTTAGGGGATCGTATGATATGATTTTATAACTGGATAAACAACTTGTATAAAACAGTATATTGATAATTAATATCATTTATTTGTTTATCGTATTAATTGATATATTATTATTTATATTTGGCAACTCTAAGAATATTTTTTGTTCTTGTTTCCAATTTGAAGCTGGTACAAGTTTGTAGAAATCTAGATCGTTATTGGTACGGAAAATTTCACCTCATCCTAATTAAAATACATTATTAAATGTTATAAAGATATATAAAATATATCAATAAATAGAGAAAAATGAGAGATAATGAATGATTTTGTTTTACTTTTTTTGTAACTTGCTTTTTCTGGGAAAGAAACGAAGCAGAGTTCAATACGCTATTGTAACGCATTCAAGTTAGAAATCATGAATGTTAAATATTAATTATTAAAATATAATGACTATTGAAATATAAATGGGAAATTTGAAATTACCTCCCTGGAAAGAACAGTATTTATTTCGAACTTCAATCTCTCATCCTGAACCTGCATGATTCTCTTCTTGTGGTAATTTACATACAAGTCCCTATAAAAAATTAAAATAAAATATTTACACATGCATTTGTAAATAATATTTTGTAAAATAAAAAAAATAAATTTCTTACAAAAATATATATACTTTGTCTGATAAAAATATATACCTTTATATATACTTTGAAATATGAAAAACACATTTTTTTGGCATAAAACTCCTGAATTAATTCGAATTTACAAGAAGTCAAATAGACTAAACCTAATATAGGACTAAGTCGAAGTAAACCATAGTATTTGTTATTACAAAGGTAATAAAATGCTAAAGCATCTCTTTCATCCAAAATATACTCAAGCTCTATATTCATTAATCTTCACGCACTTTGCTGAAAAATAAAAGAATTACAATAACAATTAAAACAAATAAAGTTTTACTTACTCAAATAACTAATTATGGATTCTATATATGTATAATAAAAACTATTAAATTTCAAACTAAAACCATATTTTTTAGGGGAAAACTTCATATTTTATAATTTAGTTTTCCAAAATCACATTTGATATTTGATATTTGATATTTGATATTTAACATTTTAAACAGTTCATAATATAAACAGCAACAACATTATAATTGTAATGCACAATTTTCATACAGAGAGGATTTCATATTTTCATATATTATTAATTAATTAATAGTACTTAAGTCTAAAAATTTTCCTTACATGAGAGAGCTCCACATCATCCCTTTTTCTTGAACCATTGGATTAAAATCCAAATAATTTGTATCCATTAGATTATGATCCTTTACATGTATCACATGTCTTGAATAGTAAATCTTATCATTTTATTTGTTGACCTATTGAATTAGTATTCAAATGATTTTTTTCCATATTAAAATATTTACATGTTAATTATTAATAGGTTATAATATTAATAGTACTTAAATCTAAAAAATTTCCTCGCAAGAGAGAACTCCACATCATTCTTTTTTCTTGAACCATTGGATTAAAATCCAAATAATTTTTATCCATTGAATTAGGATCCTTTACATGTATCACATGTATTGAATAGTAAATCTTATCATTTTATTTATTGAGCTATTGAATTAGCATTCAAATAATTTTTGTCCATATTAGAATATTTACATGTTAATTATTAATATGTTATAATTCTAAAAAAATCATCTAATCTCATTAACCCACAAAGGCATTTGATATTAACTATTAGATTGAATTATCTAAAGGTTAACATTGAGTCATGTGTCATATAAAGGTCAAGATTAGATTCAACACATGTACATACATATAAGGGTGTAAACGGGTAAGATATTATCCGACCGACCCATATTTGTATCCGCAAAAAAATTGTATCCGAATGAAAATTATATGTATCTGGCCGAGTACTACATATTCAGAAATGGATACAAATTTGGTTATCGATTTGTCTCCCGGATACGGATATCGTATCCGAACAATTTGTTACTCAGATAGTATAGATAGTATTAGATATAATGAGTTTTGTTCATATTAGAATATTTTGGCTTCGTTAGGAAAAGTGGAGAGTGATTCCTCGGATCTTGTATCATTTAAACATATAAGAAATTAATAAATCATTTGTCCAAAAGCCCGATATCATAATAAAACCAAAATTTTAGCCTATTGGTCTAATATATAAAATTTCATGACGATAAATATTTTCTGCTTTGATGTGGGTAATATGTCCTTGGGCTTTAGATTTTGATTTGCTTGGGTCTTTTAGGTCTAGCTGTAGCCTGTATGGACATGAATATAGCCAATAACTCAAGCTTTTTGTTACTTCCAACGAAAGTCAATATTTTACTCCTAATTTTCTTTTCAAGGCCTTCATATATTAAGCAAACTCAATAAAGCATAACTGATATAATTAGAGAAATTGAAGAAAAGATAGCACGATATAAACTTCACAAACATTATTATTGTGAAAACTAAGTGATAATTAAAAAAAAAAATTTGTTATGATGATAGAAATTTGATCCATTCTTATTTCACACGAATAGATTTGAGATACCGAGGTAATTGAAAAGTATATCAAATTTGTCCCAAGATTATGTATGGTTATAGATGTCTGTAAGGTCGCGCAAATATTTTAGGAAGGACAATTGATGATGTGACACTCCTAATTCCACGTCACCACCTCTTAGTTGCTGAAGTGGCGTTTCTACCTTTCCTCTTTGCTAATGTTGCATCTACTTCTCGTCCTTGCATGCTAACATGACATCCACATAGGAGTGAAAACGGATAAAATAATATCCGACCGACCTGTATTAGTATCCACAAAATATTCGTATTCGAAAAAAATTATCCGTATTCGAACGGATATAAATACAGATATAGTAATGAGTTTGACATATAATATCCGAACGGATATGGATAATATTCATATCCGGATAATTATAATCCGAATAATATTCTTTTTCGGATATTTCACTATATATTGAATATGAATATACATATATATAATGATAATTTTTAAAATATTTTAATAATTTTATCATTTTTTAATATGAATAATGATATTTATTCAAATCCATCAATTTAGTTATTACTATTTTGAAACTTGTAATGATTTTATTATTATTTTATTATTTTTTTTTGTTGTTAATAGTAAAATATATATTTGAAAAAAGACAAAATCCATCAAAATATGGATATCCGATAAATATCTATATTCATATTCATATCCGGTAATATCCGAACCGGATCCGTATTCGCATCCGTATTCATATTCGGATCCGAGAAAATAATATGGATACGGATATGATAAGACCACGATCCGAACCGTTTTCATCCCTACACCCACACCGATTAAGCTTATTGTCGTGAGGCTATACACACACTTGTTAAGCGAACACTTGCCTCCGTTCCCTTCCTCATATGCTGACATGGCACCCCGTCCTGTTTCTTGATTAGCTTTAATTTCCTCCAATCTCTCAATATATTCATGATACTTTTGCATGAAATTTCATTAAAGAATATGTGTGTACAAAAACAAATAGATTGTATTTTTCTCTCATAAATTATATATATTGTTATGTATATATTGTTATTAGAAAATACATTATATATACTGTTATTGAATCCGTCATGAACAATCGTGATACAGTTAGGGGTCAAAACGGTTGGAATACGGTTCGGATCGGGATCATATCATATTTGTATCCATATTATTGTCTCGGATCCAGATATGAATACGGATCCGGATACGGATTTGGTTCGGATATTACCGGATACGATTACGAATACGAATACGAATATTTATCGGATATCCAAATATAGATGAACTACGTCTTCTTTTAAAATATATTTCACTATTAACAACAACAAAAATAATAAAATAATAACAACATTCAAAATAGTAATAAATACATTGATGAATTTGGATAAATATCCTTTTTCATATTCAAGAATAATAAAACAATTAAAATATTAATATATATATATATATATATATATATATATATATATATATATATATATATATATATATATATATATATATATATATATATATATATATATAGGAGATGCTAAAAAACATACGTATGTTCGAACATACGTTTTTTTAAAATACCCGTAAAGTGGTTATAAAAAGTAAAATTTCAAATTTCAACCGTATGGATGTAATATATATGTTATTAATATGTTGTGGATTAATTTTCACAGGGAATCGAAATAATATATCATTGTCATCATGTATCATCAAACTATTATTCCGATATATGTTTTAAATAGTGCTGCATATTTTTCATGATACATGATAGAAATGATATATTATTCTGATTCCTGTGAAAATTAATCCACAACATATTCATAACATATATATTACATCTGTGCGGTTGAAATTTTATTTTTATTTTTTTAATACGTATTTTGGGTGTGGCTAAAAAACGCATGTTGTACATACTTATGTTTTTTAGCCACACCCATATATATATATATATATATATAGAGAGAGAGAGAGAGAGAAATGTCTGAAAACGGATATTATTCGGATTATAATTATCCAGATATGGATATTATCCATATCCATTCGGATAATCGGATATTATCCGGATACGAATAACTTTTTTCGAATACAGATATTTTGCGGATACAGATAATTTTTTTCGAATACAAATATTTTGCGGATACGAAAACAGGTCGGTCAGATATTACCCTATCCGTTTTCACCCCTAGCTACAATGCCGTTGTGCTCTATTAGGTCCCTTTATTTACTCAGGATTATCCTTTCCTAGTTAGGAATAAACATTAAAAATCGAAAACACATTTTTTGCGTAAAACTTCAGAATTAATTCGTATTTACAAAGTCAAAACATACTAAACCTAATATAAACTAAGTCATAACAAAACAATAATTTTTATCATTACAAAAGTACTAAATATGAAGCATCTCGTCCATCCAAAATATACTTACCTTCATTAGTTAACCATCACGCATTGAGCTGAAAAATAAAAAAAAATTATAATCATAAAAAGAAAAATACTTTTTTTCTCAAATAACTAATTACGGACGGTAAATGTATAATAAATGCTATTTATTACTTATTTCTTAATGGTGAAATTTCATATTTAACCTTCCAAAAAATAAATATATGAAGGGTAAATTTGATATCAAATAAGAACGGGTAAATTTGATATTTTGAGTTTTTTCGAAGGGTATATACGAAATTAACATTTTAATCGAGAAGTCTAAATATACCAAGATAAAAAAGTAAATACCCTAAATAGTTATTATTATTATTATTATTATTATTATTATTATTATTATTATTATTATTATTATTATTATTATTATTATTATTATTATTATTATTATTATTATTATTATTAATATTATTATCTCACCTCATTGCAATACTTCTTAAAATTCAGACACTCGTCCGCCAGAAAATCACTACAAAACAAAAAACAAAAATTAACACTACTAAATCATAATAAAAAATAATTCAAAAAAATTAAAAATAATACTCACAAAATACGGTCAGCCATTTCTGTATTATCCCATCTTGGACTCCAAGGATAATCACTTATTGGAGTCGACATAACCGGTAAGCAATTCGTATTAAAATGCTAAACAAAATCAAAATTATATACAAAAATAAATAATTATTATGTTTTCATCATTTTTGAGGAGATTTAATATGTATACATTAATTAGGGTTAGAATTTGACCTGAGAGCTTTCAAATTTTAGAACGGGCTGCTTGTTTGGAAACTGGAGAGGAATTGTAATATGAACCTGTATATAAATATTTTTGTTTAGTAAGGACTAAAAATGAAAATATTTCCAAAAAAGGATAACATAATATTAAATATACCATAAAGCTGAAGACTCCAGATTGACATAGCAAAGAAGCTCTCCTATAAAAAACCTGAACAAAATATAAAAAATAAAAATATTTAACAAAAATACAATAAATAAAATAATAATCCTCCATAATAAATATAGTTAACAAAAATGTAACAAAAATAATAGTAATAATAATATAATGATAATAACGACTTTGAATAATGAGTAAAAAATATAATAATATGTGCAACAAAATAATAATAATAATAATAATAATAATAATAATAATAATAATAATAATAATAATAATAATAATAATAATAATAATAATAAATATTAAAATAATGATAAAAAAATAACTGGGTCAGCTTCAATTGGTCGGCCCAAATTACTAGCCAAAGCCTCAATAAATCGCCTTCTTTTTCCTATATCTGCTGCTGCCACCACAACCTTCATTTTATATTAATAAAATATAATTAATTAATTAATTAAAAATAATATAATTTATTAAACAAATACAAATATTACAGACCTGCTCCTTGAGCTTCTCTTCCAAATCATATAAGTACGCTACCATTGACCTTCCCCAAAAAAAAAAAAAAAAAAAAAAAAAATTAATAATAAATTCAATAACAATTAAAAATAATTTTAATAAAAATAATATTTATTAATTTATTAAATAATAAACATACATTTGATCGGACCAAGAAGTGAGTCTAATCTCATCCACATTAAAAAACTGCTTCATTTCAGCCGTAGAAAATAACTTTATTTTTGGAGAAGGAATCGTATTATACAATTTTACAACTGGATAAACGACCTGTAAAAACAGTATATAATGATTAATATCATTTATTTGTTGTGTAAATTGTTATATTATTATTAATATTTGGTGCCTGTAAGAATATCTTTTGCTCCTGTTTCCAATTGGAAGCCGGTACCAGTTTGTAGAAATCTAGATCCGTTATTGGTACGGAAAATTTCACCTCATCCTAATTAAATTACATTATTAAATGTTATAAAAATATGTAAAATATATTAATAAAAAACAAAAATAACGAATGTTTTTAAAAAAAAATTTAACTTACTTTTTCAGGAAAAGACACCAAGCAGAGTTCAATACCCTATTTCAATGCATTCAAATGAGAAAATAATAAATTATGAATGATTATTGAAATATAATTGTGGATTTTGCAATTACCTCCCTGGAAAGAACGGTGTTTATTTCGAACTTCAATCTTTCGTCCTGAATCTGCACGACCCTCTTCTTGTGGTGATTTACATACAAGTCCCTGTAAAATATTAAAATCAAAACATTTCATAAAATAGTTTATAAAATACTTACATGCAAATCCCCATAAAACATTTTGTAAAATAAAAAATACAAATATACTTTTTCTTAAAACAATTATATACCTTTTTCTTAAAAAAATTAAATAAAAATATATACCAAAAATATATATTTATAAAAGATTTACACACGAATCCCTACATAATATTTATAAAATAGATAAAAATTATATTCCTTACAAATAAAATATAGACCGAAAAATAAATTAATTAATTAAATATTTGTTTTTCTAATAACCTTAAATGAAGAATGAGAGTTAGGAGCTTAGAAGGATCGAGACTATTCCAATCGGCAAACGGACTTAAAACCACCAGGCCGTCATTCGTCTCCATCTGTTCGCTTCCAGAAGCTTCTAGAAGCGGGCTGAAGTCCTCGTCTTGTTCTGAGAATATGAAATCTGGCGGAGCTGACGGCTGATACGCATTAAATATCACTTCCCCTGTATTGTATGAATTGATTTACATTGAATCTTGGGACGTAATTCTTCTGAAATTTGTAAGGAATTGAACTAACATTTGACGAAGTCGAGGCAGAAGGGGATGAGGAGAGTGAATCGGTCGGAGTAGCGGCCGTTTCTGCAGCCTGAGGAAATCTGATCTACCTAAGAAGAGGAAAAAGATGAGTTAATCAGAGTGAAAAACTGAAAGGAGAAAGAAATTGAGAGATTGATCTTCGTAATGATCCATCCATGAGCTTATTAATCGTACAGTTACGAATTAGATGCTGAGACTGAGTGTACCTTGATTGGGAGGGAGGAATTGGAGAGGAGGAACTTGAGCTGCGCCGCGATCAACGGAGCTAGCGGCGGATCCACCGCCATCACCACAGAGAGAGAGAGAGAGAAAAAAATACTCTCCTTGAAATTCCGTCTCGATTTGCTTTGCTTCTCTACTTCCCTCTGCTAAGTAATTTTCTCCTTTTTTTTGGTATTTCACCTTTCTGTATCTTATTCACGAGAATCAGTCTCGCTCTTTTTCTTTTCTGGTGTCGACTGGACTGGACAAATTATGACCTGGTAACGGTGCACCGTGAACCAGACATGAGCAGTCTGAAAGATCTGCCGGTTCACCGTGCACCAGACATGTGAGCAGTCTGAAAGATCTGTCGGTTCACCGTGAACTATCTTTGACACGCAGTATGAAAGATATGATTTAAGCCTTTTAAGTCGTGGGCCCATGGGCCGAATATATTGTAATTTGCTTTCTTAGTTTAAATCTAATTTTTATTTGAGCAAACATAATTATCAAACCAATCGAAATAATAATAATAATAATATACAACAGTGAAATTACATTTGAGTTAATCAAGTGGCAATGTACAAGTGCCTATATACACAATCAAACCATAAACAAAACAAAAAAATTAAAACAAAAAGAAAAATTTAATAAAATAAATGCAAAAATTGCCCACTATGCACTCCCCTCTATAAATAAACTCAGCCAAGGCTAGGCTAATCTCCCAAATAGAAGAAAAAGCCTTTCTTAAAAAAATAAAAAAATAAAATCTTGAGGTGAAAAATGAAAATAATATAATAGGATTTATTGCGCTGAAGATTGGAGCGCTACGAAATAATCATCTTCTATATTTTTCATTAAATCGTCAGTATTTATGGTTATATACCATGAAATTCCCGAAGCTTTCTCCACTTGCCACGCCACCCCTAAATAAATAATCACACAAAATTCAAACAAAATCATTTAATTTTTCATAAAATATAATGGATGCCCTACAAAATTTAGGGCTTAAAGATATTTTTTGAAGAAATTATGAGAGAAAAATATTTCCACATTTTGAAGTTTTTCAGGGCTACAAATGAAATTATTCCGAAAAAATTATTTAATTATTTATAGAATATAATGGATGTCCTACAAAATTTAGGGTTTCAAGATATTTTTCGAAAAATAAGGAGAGAATAAATGATATTTCCACAATTTAATGCTTTGCAAGGATTCACACGAAATTATGCCTTGGTACCGTAATTCAATTTCCAACCACAACAAGTATGTAATTTCTAGATTTTCAAGGGTATATATGTAAAATAAAATTATTATTTTTACCCGCAGCAAGTTCTTGCTCTCTTGCAGTATGCAACAAAACGGTTCCAGAAAGAATCGTTAGAAGGCCACAAAATTCAGATGCTATACTGCTTATCGTTTGCCCTGACCAATCCTGTATTAATATTCACTAATGATTTTCAAAACCCTAATTCACAACCAATCACTCAATAAATATAAAACAATACAGGGAAATTCGAAAAAAAAACAGTAATTATGTTTAAATTGCAAAAAAAGCCCCTACATATTGAAAATTGAAAAAAAGTAGGGACTTTTTTGTAATTTAAACATCATGCAAGGGCTTTTTTGCAAGTAATTAGTCGATTTAATTTCATTAAGTATTGTTTGCTGCCCTGACCAATCCTGTATTAATATTCACTAATGATTTTCAAAACCCTAATTCACAACCAATCATCAAATAAAAAATAAAAATACAGCAAAAAATTGCAAAAAGAAAAACCCACAGTTCTGTTTAAATTGAAAAGCAAGCCCTACATTATTGAAAATTGCAAAACAAAATCCTGAATTATGTTGAAAATGTAGGGCTTTTTTGCGAATTTCAACAGAGGGGCTTTTTTACAATTCAAAAATCATACAAGGGCTTTTTTGCAAATATATTTCGAACCTTGAACATAATTGCGCTGGCTACAATTGTCAAAGTGGTAAACATCACGTAATAAATCGGCGAAACGATCGCAGTACTAAAAGTATCCAAAGCCTGCAGAAAAAAATTATAACATTCATTTATCATTGAATAATTTATATTTTATTTTTGGGAAAATTACGGAAATGCCCCTTGCCTTATTTAAGTAATTCAATTGTGAGACGACACAAACAACAGCTACTGTAGCAAAAAGCCAAGTTTGTGGATATGCAATTTGATTAATTCCTTCTAGCGTGAGTTTAATTGCTATTCCAATCGCCTTTATGCTAACTACCTGTTTATTAAATAATGATAATAATAATAATGTAAGTATTAATTAATTAAAGGGAAGTTCGTAAAGAGCCCCTCCATTATGCCGAAATTACAAAAAAAAAAACATGTATGATTGAAAATTGCAACAAAAAGTTCGCGCATTATTTAAAATTGCAAAATAAAAACTAACATTATTGAAAATTGAAAACGAGCCCATGCATTATTGCTAAAATTGCAACAAGAAACTTATGTGCATTTCTAAATAACGATAGGGAGTTTTTCGTAATTTTGGCAATAATGCAGGAATTCTTTTTGCAATTTTCAATAATGCAGGGATTTTTACAATTTCGGTATAATGCAAGGTATTTTTGCAAATTTCCCTTGATCAATTAACTGAAAAAAAATTCACGGTGAAATGTTGAGATTAGGGTGAAATTTAATTGAACTTACTGTTAATGAACCCATTAATGAGCAAATTCCAAGATAAACTAATATATTTGTTTGACCATATCTCGGCTCGAAAAACAACATTAAGGCCACTACAAACACCACGGTTGCTCCCAAATATACCAAAAACGCTGCATTAAAATAACAAAAATTAGCAAATAATTAGGAATAATTTTTATTATGGTAAGATTTTTATGCTAACCCAAAAAAATTAAATTCCCAAACTAACTCACTTTTCAACTTTATTCTCAAACTGACTCGACTTTCAAACTTCAAAGCCCATAAATGTTTTTCAATAAGAGGCGCCTTTTCTTATTTTTCTCACCGAACTTCAAAATTTCAGTAATTTTCCTCTAATAAACTTTCAAAGTTAAAAAAAAGTAACATACTTTCGAAGTCCTTTTCGAGTTAGTTTGAGAATAAAGTTAAAAAACACATTATTTTGTGAATTTCAAAATATTTTAAGGTTAATTTGAGATTATTATCATTTTTTATTTTACCAGGCTGAGTGGCGAGATCCCAAATTTCCTGAACAGACGTTGGTGATTTCTCTTCAGGAGCGTGAATCACAATCACAACAGAACCAACTATACATGAAATACAGCCCAGCACGCCGAGCCTCTGTAACTTTTCCTTCAACATGAAATGCGCCAAAACCGAACTGTTTGTTGAGCAATAATTCAATTAATCATTTGTGAATGTGATAACGATGAATATTTTCGAAATTTCGAAAATAACTATTCTTTCGACATGAAATGAGCCAACACCGAACTGTTTGTTGAGCAATAATTCAATTAGTCATTTGTGAATGTGATAACGATGAATATTTTTGAAATTTCGAAAATAACTATTCTTTCGACATGAAATGAGCCAACACCGAACTGTTTGTTGAGCAATAATTCAATTAGTCATTTGTGAATGTGATAACGATGAATATTTTCGAAATTTCGAAAATAACTATTCTTTCGACATGAAATGAGCCAACACCGAACTGTTTGTTGAGCAATAATTCAATTAGTCATTTGTGAATGTGATAACGATGAATATTTTCGAAATTTCGAAAATAACTATTCTTTCGACATGAAATGAGCCAACACCGAACTGTTTGTTGAGCAATAATTCAATTAGTCATTTGTGAATGTGATAACGATGAATATTTTCGAAATTTCGAAAATAACTATTCTTTCGACATGAAATGAGCCAACACCGAACTGTTTGTTGAGCAATAATTCAATTAATCATTTGTGAATGTGATAACGATGAATATTTTCGAAATTTCGAAAATAACTATTCTTTCGACATGAAATGAGCCAACACCGAACTGTTTGTTGAGCAATAATTCAATTAGTCATTTGTGAATGTGATAACGATGAATATTTTCGAAATTTCGAAAATAAATATTCTTTCGACATGAAATGAGCCAACACCGAACTGCTTGTTGAGCAATAATTCAATTAGTCATTTGTGAATAAGATAAATTACGACAAGATTTTTCAAACAAATCGAGAAGAATTTCGAAATTTCGAAAGTAACTTTTCTTTCAAAGTGAAGTGCCCCAAAACTGAACTATTTGTTGAGCAATAGTTCAATGAGTCATTTGTGAATACGATGACTTTTCAATTCCGGACAAGATTTTTCAAACTAATCCAAAAGAATTTCGAAATTCCAGAAGGAACTTTTCTTTCAACGTGAAATTAGCCAATGGTGAACTGTTGTTGAATAGTTCGAGGATTTATTAGCAAATATGATAAATGAAAAGAGTTTTTTCAAACTAATCCAAAAGAATTTCGAAAGTAACTTTTCTCTCAACATGAAATGAGCTAACATCGAACTGTTTGTTGATCAATAATTCAATGAGTCATTTTTAATATAACAAATTACGAGAGGAATTTTGAAACTAATCCGAAAGAATTTCTAAAGTAAATCTTCTTTCAATATGAAATGCGCAAGCACTGAACTGTATGCTGAGCAATAGCTCAATGAGTCACTTGTGAATATGATAAATTACAAGAATATTTTTCAAACTAATCCGAATGAATTTCAAAATTTCGAAAGTAACTCTTTATTCAATGTGAAATGATCCAAAACCGGAGGAAAAAGTTACCAACTTTGAAAGTCTCATAGCTGAAAAGTACCGGACTTTCAATGCCCAGTGTTTTTTTTTTTCAATCAGACTTTGAAATTTTAGTACTTTTTGCTGCCGGAGTTTGAAAGTCTGTTACTTCTTTTTGAAGGAAAAAAAACAAATTTTTCAACAATTTATTTGGTTAGTTTAAGAATAAAGTCGAAGCGTAAATAAGTGTAGGATTTAAAAAAAATTGGAGTTAATTTGAATAAGCTTCAATAAATGTGGCTTAGTTTGGAATTTCTGGAACTTTTTGGATTAATTTGGCAATTACAACCTAAATTATTGGGGGCTTAATTTGGAATATTCAATTAATTACCTGATTATTATGCTTAATGCACCGAGCGGTGTAACTAAAACGGCCGGAGCAAAAACGTAGGCTATGAAATTAAATGCCTCTCCAAGAATCACTATTAAATTTGGAATTTGGGTTAGAATTTTGAAATTTTGAATTTTGTGGATAATTGAAATTTGTGAATAATGATTTGAAATATTTTACTTGTGATCATGCCGGCCCACCATAGAGGCTCTAATAAATATGTATATCCACCAACACCTGTGTTGTAAAAAATTCAAAATGAAATTAGTTTGATAATTTTTCTAAATTTGAAAATTTCAAAATGAAATTAATGTGACAAATTTTTTGTTGAAACAAGGAATTGAATTGTGTTGGTTATTTTTTATTTCGATCTGATCAAAATTCAAAATCAAAGCATGATCATTTCTGATTGTAAGGTCAAATCGGTGATGATGGAAACCAGAATTCCATTTCGAATCTTGAATATTTTCAAAAGGAAAAACAAGATCAGAATCCTTTCGATCAAACTCAGACTGTCACGTCACGTTTCTGTAGTAGTCAACATTGAACTAAACCAGCTCGCATTTCAAGAACGATCCCAAAATCGAAGGGAAAAACCCCACAAAATTCAAAAATTAAAAATCCAAATCAAATCTCAAAACGAACCTGCACGAGCGCCGGATTTGCTAGCTCGCCGGAGCCCTTTCTTCTTCAGAATGAAGCTCGCTCCGATGAACGCACTGGACACCACCGCCAACACGAATCCCTTCGTATTATCTGACACCGATTCCCTCATATTTCAATCTAAATTCCTCCTCAATAATTTTCACTATTTACACAAAAATTATTCGATTCGATTTGAATTGAAGATCCAATCTGACCCAAAATTCGCCCAAATGAAATTTGGTTCCCGCGTTTCGAAATTTTGAGCCGCGGAAATGTAACTAAAATGCCACGAAATCTGTCCCACAATTCAGAAATTTGATTTGATTTATTGACTGAGAGAGAGAGAGAGAGAGAGAGAGAGAAGGAGGGGAAGTTCAAAGTTGGATGGATTGGACCGGAAATAGTAAATAAAAGATCCAAAAATGAAGAGTTTGTTGTTGATTATAGTTTCGTATGTAAAATGTTGTAGTCGTTGGATTTGGAATTTAACGGTGGGATTATTGTGTTGTGATTGAGAGATGAATGCAGTTACAGATAAAGAGTAGCCGGTTCAGCTGAGCTGGATTCTGAATTTCAAATATGTAGACCCTTGTAAAATATAAAAACAACATGGGACCTGGTAGGATATCGCAGAATTATAGTACGATTGTTCACGACGAATAATATATATAATTTATTTTCTAATAACAGTATATATATATAAAAAGTAAAAACAGTATATAAAATGTAAAAACTATATATAAAATGGGAAAAACAGTATATAAAAGTAAAAGAATAAAAAATATACAAAGAATAAACAATAGTATATTAAATAATAAAATAAAATATAAAATGAGAAAAACATTATATTTACAGTATCGTCGTGCTACACGCGTGCTACAGTGCCATCGTGTTTGCACATTTCCCAATATAAAATATAAAATATGTATATAGAGTGTCTTGATTGCTCTTTAGGAAATTAGGTGGTTCTTATTAACAAATAGAAAGTATTTGATTATCCGATAATTTGAATATTTTATAGGGATAAATGATATTTTTATTGTTTTTGATATGTTTTATCAGAGTACTTTTTATGTTCTCACTGAAGGGGCTTGATTCATATTTTATATTTAGCTTTAGCAGGAGTAGAAAAGAAATTATAAACTCTTTTTGTCATCATATTCCGGGTGGAATTAAAACGCGGCATGTCACATGTGGCAATGTACTGGTGTGCTTGTAGGGCCTGTTCAGGTGATTATATCTCTTCATTTGTAATAAATGGAATTCTTAGTGACCATTTTGTTCTTGTCAAAATGATTGTGTTTAGAGGAAACGGATACTCCATTTTAAAACTACTTGAGAGATATTGTAACTTGACTGGATAACACATGGGCCAATTGCTTTAGGGAAGTCAGAATGTTCATACAGTTTGGTGGGTTGAAGAATTGGCATCTTTTGTGCTATATATATTATATAATAATCCCTGACTGGAAGAACAAATTTAGTCTTTTATTTAGTCGTTAAATAGCTCAATGTTGAACAAATTTAGTCAAAACAGCTCAATGTTTTTTTTGGATAGGATACAGGGTACAATTAATTTTTAGTAGAAATCCTTAATGGTCATAAGGAGAGACAAAAATAACCTTAAAATGATCGTTGACTGTTGACTTTCGATAAGTACTTTTTCGGAATCCAGATAAACCAGTATGGATGCAATTTGATCCCCAATTTTGGAGACTTTGAAGGATATCAGATTTTGAAAGGGGGTGGGAAAATGATTTTGCGACAGATGCAACTTTGATTTCCGTTTTTTCTTTCTTACTTCCCATATTTTTGGTGATTTTTTTTCAGAAAACCTTATACTTTAGCACCTTCATTTTCTATAGAATTCTAGAATATCTAGTGTTATTTAAGATAGCATAACGAACGGTATATATCTTTAATTACTCCAATATTAGTGATCCTTAAAATTTGACTAAAAGACAGATTTTTCCGAGGGAAAAATGATAATTTTTTTGTGTCTAAGAAAAAGATATGAAGCATATGATTTATAGTCTATAGAGCACTTTTATTGTAACACCAAATAATATAAGAGTATTTTAGAGGCCCTGTTAATCTTTTGGAGGCAATATAACAGGGACAGGCTCTTAATCTTCTTTTCTTTGCTATTACAAATTACCCATTTTAGGCTCTTAAGAGGGTCGGGCCTGGCCTGGTTCGAATTATACCAGCGTCTTCGCATTTAGTTGGACATCATGATCGAATATTGATAAAAATTGAAAAATAATTTTGGATAATTTATTTAATATCTAATACCAAACTTTATTTTTTTTATAACTCTCATATATCATCAATACATGATAATATTAGTATAACGGAAAAAAAATTATCCATAGAAAAAACAATAACTCCAATTTGCATCGGTGACGGATACCGACGGAGACCCAGATATTTTCATTCAAGTCCAAATATTTTTCAGATAACATACGAATAGGTAGTATGGGCTGACCCAATTACATTCTTAGCTACAATTATAAATAAGAATTTTGCATTTTAGAAAAAATATATTTTTTTGTTGAAAATTATATGTAAACTGAGAAAAATGTTACTTGCAATTCATAAAAATATATTATTCATGTTACAACAAAATTGTCATGGGGAAGTCAAAGTTATACAATCCTCATAAATATTATCCCCACTAAATTCCACATTTTCTCAACTGTAAAAATTATGAGATAAAATAAAATCGTTTGATATGCTCGCTGTTTGGTCTAAAATCGGAGGCATTTCATTTTCAAAATTTTGAACTTTTCATCTTTTTCAATTGCGATCTTCAAACTTTGATTGAACCATTTATCACACAACTTTTATTGGGCCAGACAACCAGACAAGATAATTAAGGCATGCGGCACGGCAGGTAAAGATTTGTTTTATTTCAATATATTTTCTCTTGTTTATTTGTCAATGAATTTATATGTAGTGTTTTAATGTTAATATATATTTTCTCTTTTTTATTGTGAATAAATTTATATGTGGTTTTTAATTTTAATACATATTCTCTTGTTTATTTGTGAATAAGTATATATGTATTATTTTAAATTCTAATATATATTTCTGCATTTGAAATAAATGATCTTTCTATCGATATGATTAGTGTTAGCTCTTAAAAATATTTCAAAAAAAGGATATAAACCAAACATACTATGAAGAGTATTTCATACTATGAAGAGTATTTTCAATGTTGATTCTTGACCGAGGCATCGGCAATGAAATGAATATACAAGTGAGACTTTTTTTTTATCTGGCCCAAAAAAAAATTAATTAATAAAATAATCAAGTTTTCAAATTATTTGCGAAACTAGCCTTTTCGCCGAACAACCGGGCGACAGTAATGGTGGGGTGATACAGGTTTCTTTTTTCAATTTAGAGCCGAATTTTTTTTTTGCCAGTTTCGTCCAGCCATGGGGCGAAACAGTGTTTTTCGATTTTTGCGGAAAATAAAAAATTGGTTGTTTCACCCAGTAATAGGGCGAAACGGCTATTTTCGCAAATAATTTGAAAACTTGGCTATTCTCTTAATTAATCTTCTTTTTTGATCAATTAAAAAAAACTCATAAAGTGAAGTGTTGACAAATTCTGTTTTTGTTATTTTACATATTTAGCACTCGAAAGTTTTAAAATAAAAATGACAAAGACAAAATGATGCTATGAAGTTATGTCTAATATGGACATTTTCTTTTTTAATTTTTAGCGGACAAGTTACTTAAGACTTTCATTTCTTACAAAAAAAAAAGTTACATTTGAATTACAATTGTTAGAACCAGGGCCGATCATGTGTTTTCAGAGGCCTTTGACGGTTCTCATTACGAATAAAATATTAATTATATGTGTATTATTTGGGATCTAATTCAGATAACACGAAGATAACTATAATGTGGAATAAAATAAAACAAATATTGATTCAAATTTGCTCCTAATGCACCAAAAAAAAGATAATAATAATAGGGAGCAAGTATCAAAAAAAGAGGGGCTCTTCTGTATATTTTTTTCATCAATTCATTTTCATGTTTGTTTGTTGGTCTTGAATATCATGTTTCTCTCTGACAATCCAAAATAAAAAATGCAAAAATATAATTAACTAGTTTTGGAGGGTCTTTATGTAAAATCTCCATTAATAACACTTAGGCCTTTTGCCTCTTGATAAAAAATAGAACTATATGAATACCAACACTTTGAGGGTCATATTGTAAATTTCCAATCCATATACTCTTTTCAATTTGAGGTAGGGTCCATTCACTGCTTGGGTTTTGTTTAATTATTTTGAGTTATTATTATATATAGGATAATATGAAAATTATGAGGCCCTCTTTAAAATGTGGCCCTTGACAAACGTCAAGTTCATTGCACTACATGGCCGGCTCTGGTTAGAACTCTTTGATTTATTTTCCCCTCTATAATATAAAACAAGAAAAATACAATAATTACATCATAGAACCCTGTTGCACTAGTTTATCTCCTAAATCACTTGTGTTGAGTCATCCATGCAGCTACTATCCATTGCGACAACACCGCATCTTTGGCTACCACAATGATTGATGTAGGGCATGGATTAACGTTTTGGAAGATCTTGTTATTCCTTGTCTTCCATAATTCATAGTTCCCAGCGGCCAGAGCGCTCGTCATTCCAATATCTTGGAGTTGTCGAGCTTACTCTCCATTCATTTAAGGATATGAAAGAGATTCTCCCATGTTGGAGTCGTTGTTTGGGTGGACTTTCACATATAAGTTTTCACAATTTTATGGACGTATTCTTAATCTACCATAGCACGATATTTATATAATATAGTTTAAAATTAAGGAATAGACATGTTTCGTTCGCGATAATATCATATTATCATGGAAATATCATTCTAAGGACTGCAGTGGATGATAATGTGATTAGGATGACTTGAGAATATTGTTGTTTAATTTACAAATTTTGATTCTTTTATGATTTACTTAATTATGAATTGACCATTATAATTTTACATTGAAAATATCAATTATGTTTTTTATTAGTAATATAATTTTTTTGAAACTTCAAGAGGCATCAAAATGTCTTTCTGAGATTTTATTAAATAAAAAAAATTATGCTTGGTTCGAATTTTGTAAATGAATAATACATGAACCAAATTAAAATCCAATTAAATTATTTGGATTAGAATGCAAAATAATTAAAGCACATGCATTCATCCCTAAATTAAATAAGTACATTAAAAGCACACAACATTTTGAATTCTAAAGAGAAGTTTGAACATAAAATGATGCTCCCGACTTTCACAGCAGCCATTCACCCTCTTAACGGGTCCCACGCAAGAAACCCGTACCATATTAGGAGTATAGAACTTTTTTTCCTCCTTCAATCTCTTTTCGTTTTAGGTAAAAGTCACCAAAAACCAAAGAAAGTCAAAGTAAAAAAAGTAAAGGAATTGTTAAAATAACCTTCTAATAAAAGAAATTTACAAAAATACCTTTTTTGTTCCGTAAAAATGCTTATTTCTTTTTTCAAAAAATAAGAAAATTAAGGGGGAAAAAACAAAAAGTTATTTTCAAACACCTTGTAAAGTTATGTCTGAGATTAAAAAAAATGGAAACCTACTATTAAGTTCACAACATCCAAAAATATTATTTTAAGAAACTTAAACATAAAAATATAGAGAGTTGATACTGTTTGATGGGTACTGTAGCGATCTTGTAGCGACGGTATATAAAACTAAAAAAAATATATAAACTGAAAACAAATAGTATATAAAAAATTCATTCGGTAAAACAGTACATATTTTAAAAAATAAAAACAGTATATAAAAATATATAAACTGAAAACAAACAATATATAAAAATTCATTTTGTAAACAGTATATATTTATAAAAATAAAAACAGTATATAGAGTATATAGAAACGCGAGAGAAAATAATATATAATTTTAATATGTCGCTATGAAGTCATTACAGTACCCAATGGCAATTTTTCATTTCCCAAAAATATATTTCTACAAACCGTTCATATAATCATATTATAACATTAGTCTAAACAATCTCTCTTAACACACATTCACTTTCATCCTGAGACCACCGAACACTGAACTGAATACTCCAAACAGTGAAAAATAAAATAACCTCTTTACAGGAAAAGAGGCACAGCCACAGCCAGTTGGAGATATTCTATAATATTCAAATAAACCCAAACTTCTCAGAACCAAGTCAATATTTACAATTCAAAAAAAAATAACATCTTCACAGGACTCCAAATTCCAATACAAATAACACATTCACAAGAGCCTTATGGAAAAAGTACGATAATAATTAGCACTTACCCAGAATGACTCCATCATCAGAAAAGAACTCGCCGCATGATTGATTCAATTCAACCGCACGACTTTCCCTTCCCTTCTATACGGCTAAACCCCGCACGTACCATAAAACATCCAACGGCCAGTACCAAATCAATCATGGTACTACTAACGAAACGAACGGTGGGGATTGATCTGTCGGAGGGTTGGTGCCGTGTAGATTTAGCATTGCTCTCTCTTGTCACCATCATATCAGGACCCATGCAGGGGCATTTTCGTCATTTCACTCAGTAATAATGATAAATCCGAAATCAGAAACTCGATCCAACATTTACAAACGGTGAAATAAACCATATTTTATTGTTATTATTATTACAAAGTTCTCACGAATAATTTAATTAATGTGTTTGTGTTTGATGTTTTGTTGTTGGTTCTAGATAAACAAGGTTTGTCATGTGTCAACTTAGAAAAACTGATTAATCATGTTTAGTGAGAAGGAAAAGATACATCTGGTTGGTGGAGAGTAAAGACAGTCGGGTCAAACCCGTTGCTTTCCTTTCCTTCAACCACTATTCCTCTCCAGTTTAATCAAAACAGAGAGAATGAATTGTAGGAAGAAAAAGAGCGCCTTCAAGCTCAATCCTACTTCACCTCACTTCACATTCATATACATCACGCCTTTCAGAGAGAAAGAAGAAGAAGAAGAAGAAGAAGAGAGCTACTATTGAGAAGAGGAATCAGTAGAGGAGAAGGAGGAAATTGGATTTTGAAAAGAGAAATTAGTAGAGTTTTGAAGTTTTTTTTGGCGATTTAAGCTGGCGATTAAGGGGTTGATAAAGAGAGCTACTGCCAAGATGGGGTGCGTCTGGTCGAAGAGGAGAGGAGATAATAATAACAAGGGCGCGGCTCAGGCCGTGCATGATACGCCGGAGCTCGGTTATTCTGCTAAAAGAACGAGCGGCTACAAGAGTCTTTATGATTCCGGCGAACTTGCCATCATGCCCAGTAAACACGGAACCGGAAAAGTCTCTTCCTTTTCCCTCAAATTTCATCTCTTTTTCATCAATTTCATTGAGAATTTCATCTTTTTTTTTTTTGGCAATTTCGATCTTCCTTTTCCAGTTCGTTGAATCGAGCATTGGGCGAGGCTTAGAAAAGGCCGTGGAAGTCCTCGACACTTTAGGCAGCAGCATGTCGAGCCTGAACACAGGCAGCGGGTTCATCACCGGAGTTCAAAACAGGGGAAACAGAATCTCGATTCTCGCTTTTGAGGTCGCAAATACCATCGCCAAAGCTGCGAGCCTCTGGAAATCGTTTTCCGAGGAGAGCATCCGGGATTTGAAATCTGGGATTTTGAAATCCGACGGAGTGAGGATTTTGGTGAGCGAGGATGAGAGGGAGTTGATGAGTATTGCTGCTTCTGATAAAAGGTCAGATTTTGGAGTTGTGATTTTGTGAAATTTTTGTTTTGGGTTTCTTTTTCCTATTTTAAATTCAATTTTTTATTTGTTTTCTATTGCTATGTGTATTTATTTATTTACTTCATTAATTATTTTTTTTAAAATAATGATTATTATTTTCTATTATATGTGTATTTATTTTTATTTCTTTTATTATTTGGTTTAAATATTTTTTTTAAATGATGATTAATATTTTCTATTGTTATGTCTAATTATTTATTTGTTTGTCTGATTATTTTTTTAAAATAATAATTATTAATTTATTTTTGCTATGTGTATTTATTTATATTTATTTTTTTGTAAATAGGGATGAGTTGGCGCATTTTGCAAGGGAAGTGATTAGATTTGGGGATTTATGTAAAGATCCTGTGTGGCACAATTTGGGCCGTTATTTCCAACAGTAATGTCAAAATTTCGAATGGAATCAATTATCCCTCATTAATTTGAGTTTATTCTATTTTATATAATTAGTATTTTTTAATTTCAGATTAGAATCAGATTTTGCGCCGCAAGATCAATCGAAAGAAGAGATGGAAAAAACTGTGCAACAATTAATCGATTTGGCACAAAATACTTCTGTATGTTTTATTTTAGAACAATTTATATTGTTATTTTTAATCATATTATATTATATAATTTGTGAGCTTTAATTATTATTTTGATATTTTTAGGAATTATATCATGAATTACATGCGTTGGATAGATTTGAGCAAGATTATCATAGAAAATTTCATGAAGAAAAGTCATTAAATGGGGCTAGAAAAGGTGAATTTTCAAACTTATATGACATAAAAAAGACATTATTTTGTATTTTTAGGGCATTTTTTCTTAAATTTTTTTGATTCACTAGTTTCTATATTTTTGTGATTTTTCTTCTATTTTTCAAAATTCAAACTTCTACATACTTTTCAACATTTCATTACTTCAAACTTTTATGACATAATAAAAAAGACTTTATTTTGTCTTTTTTAGGGTATTTTTCTTAAGATCTTTTGGTTTACTAGTTTCTATATTTGACTTTAAGATTGAATTGTTCAAAATTCAAAGTTTTTACTTACTTTTTTTCAGCACTTCATTTTTCAATGGTCAAAAGTTAATTTGTAGACTTTTTCAATAAAAATAATAAGAATATGTAGACTAATTTAGTGTGCATATCTTCTTTCTAGAAATTAGAATAAGTCTGCATTTTACGTAGTCAATTATTACCGAATATTGAATAAAATATTGTTTTTATTTTTTTTAATATTAATTTATCTATTATTTTTTTATGTGACAGAAAATCTAATGATTTTGCTTAGTGAGCTAAAACGTCAAAGAAAATTTGTCAAGGGCTTGAAGAAAAAATCATTATGGTCAAAAACTTTAGAAGAGGTATTTTGGTTTAATTCATGAAATAATAATCACAAAATAAATGAATAAATTAAACACATAATTAAAATTTTAATATTATTATTTTTTGCATTTTTTGCAGGTGGTGGAAAAACTTGTAGATATTGTAGTATTTTTGCATAAGCAAATTAGAGATGCATTTACTCACGAGCCAAGTATATCTTTAAATTGATAAAATTTATATTTCGGTAAACAAAATACATGGACAATATTTTTTATTTTATAATTTCAATTTTTTTTAATTCAGGTAATAATTTCACTAAGGACGAAAAAGTCCAAAGTAGAAAGTTAGGCGAATTGGGCCTCGCATTACATTATGCTAATATAATCAATCAAATTGACAACATTGTGAGTTATTCAAAATATTTATTCAAATTTAATTTTATTTCGTGGTGTTATTATATTAAATAATAATATTAAAAAATGAAATTATATTTTAGGTTTGTAGGCCTCTTTCTTTGCCTCCAAGTGCAAGAGATAATTTATATCATGGTTTACCAATTTCTGTTAAATCATCTTTACGCTCTAAACTTCATATTTCTGATGATAAAAAGGAGGTATTATTATTAATATTATATATTTTATTTTTTTTTATTAATTGTTAAAATATTTTTTTAATGGTTTATTTTTATTTTTTGGCAGTATACTGTAGCGCAAATAAAAAATGAAATGCAAAAGACACTTAATTGGATTGTTCCAGTTGCAGAGAATACAATAAGGTAATTAATTAAGATTAAAATAATTTTTTTTGAGATTACTATTAAAGCTAATTAGGTATTTTATTTTATTTGCCTACTTATGTTTCTATAATATATGATTGTTGCTAAAATTAAGTATTGCAAACAAATTTATCTATATAGTTTGAATGAAAGAATAATATTTATTTATTTATTTCCTTATTTTATTTTGTTATTTTATTTTATTATAATATATCTTTTTAATTAATATATATATATATATATATATATATATATATCTTCTAACCAATTTAATTTGAATTTAAAACAGAGCACATCAAGGTTTTGGATGGGTTGGTGAGTGGGCAAATATCGGGTTAGTCCAATTGAAATCCTTTTCTTAAAATTCAAAATTTAAATTTCAAACCTCAAATTTCAAAATTGAAATTTCAACTTTCAAAAACAGATCCGAAATGAGCAAAAAATCAAACACAAGCATAACTCGGCTCCAAACCCTATATCACGCTGATAAGGAAAAAACAGAGGAATTTATTCTGGACTTAGTAATCTCACTACACCATTTAGTAATCCAAGTCAAAAACCGTGGATACGGTTTCAAATCTCAAGATTCAAAATCCGTTAAAAATAATTCAAATTCAAATTCCCAAACGAATGAAGCTCCTTCTAGCTCGCCTCTGATTTCAGAAGAGGAGAGAGAAATGCTGGAGGGCTTGAGAGACGATTTATTTAGGGTTGTTGGTTTGAAGAGGAGTAAGAGTTGGGAGGGTGAGAGGAGAGAGAAAATTAGGGTTTCGAGTTTGAGGAGTAGGAGTTTGGGGAGTTCGCCGAATCGGGAGTTTGGGGATGCGGTTGAGTGTTTTGAAGGGGAGAAAATTAGGGTTTTGGATGTGATGGATGGTTTGGATATAGGGTTTTGTTAGATGCTTGTTGTATTTAGTATTTACATATAGGTGTAGTTATTAATATATTGTTTGTTGATTATTATTTTATTTTGTAATTGGTTATGTATATGAATTTTTAAAGGATATGTTTATTTTTATTGTATATATAGTTAAACGATTATATCATGATTAATTAAAGTTTGGTTTGGTGAGTTATTAACATTTATATGTTAATTAATTTAAAAAATAATTTGTAATAAAGGGATATCTTGCTCATGCGGGCTATTTTTAATGGGAAATGTGTAAACACGACAGTATTATAGACAAATTATTTTTTCCATTTTATATACGGTTTTCTTATTTTATATTCTGTTTTGTCATTTAATATATTGTTGTTTATTCTTTGTGTATTTTTTATTTTTTTACTTTTATATACTGTTTTCCCAATTTATATACTGTTTTTCCATTTTTATGTACTATTTTCAGTATATATTGTTATTAGAAAATAAATTATATATGTTGTTATTGGATTCGTTGTGAACAGTTGTGCTATAGTGCCGTCGTGCTTTATCATGTCCCATTTTTAATAAATAAAAATTACAGTTATAACAATTCACTCAAAACTCACTGCCAGTCGGAAGGAACTCTACTTGTGTGGAATATTCTTTTTTCTTTCATAAACTACATTCTTGTATTTGCCCTTTCTTTCAACATTTCACTTTTAGTAACTAATAATAAAAGTGATTCAAATAAGAAGTCAGAATTCAGAAATATTCACGAAAAATTGCTACATACATCTCATGAATTTGTAATAATTGTTCCATTCAAGAAAAAACAACATATGAGAACAGTGAATACATATATAATTAGTCATTGGTTCACCGGTCGAACCAGTAAGTCAACCGGTTCAATTATTAATTTTCTAGAATATAATTAATAAATAAATAATATAATTTTGACATTTTGTATGTATCGCATAAATTTCAAAACAAAAATTTCAAGTATCAATCACTTCATTTATTATATCACCAACACAAATAATCCACATGAGAAGAAAGAGGAAAAGACGGTAAGAAAAAAACCAAAAAAAAAATTTCAGCAAAAAACCGGGTTCAATAGTCGGTTCAATGTCCCGGTTTTTTTATAAAACGGGCCGGTTCAAATAAAAAATCAGATTTTATTTAAGGGAAATTTACAAATAACCCCCTATATTCTCTGTTATTACAAATAACCCCCTGTCAGACAAGTTTTGTTTACAAATACCCCCCTACCGATTTTTTTTCCATCCAATCCAACATTATACTTTTTATAAACCCCAAAATGCCCCTTGTAAAACCCTCTCCTCATTCTATCCAGATTCAAGTTTTCTGAAGAGAAAAGAAAAACTCATCTCCCCCCAAATAGAACTCTCTCCCCACCAAATAAACTTTAGCTTCGTCTAGTTGTTAACATCGTTTTCTTGCGCCGGTGTCCAGCAAGTACTCGCCCCAAAGAAGCTCATCTTAACCGGTGTCATGTAAATAGCGATTTGCCCATGCCGTCTCTCACCTTCATTGCATAGTTTGTGCTTCAAGAAAAAATACCAGAGGTTTGTCTTTTTTTTCTTAATTTTTATAGTATTTAACTTAAGAAAGAACAAATTTGCCTTCCATGATGATTATTATTAAAACATGGTTGTATAATTTAATTTTTGATAGGACCGAAGCTGTCCCATTCTTGTTCTGCAATTTTTGAATAGGTATGTGTGCATGTCACACACTTATAAGCTCCCCCATGTGAGAGAGTTGCTGATGCTGGTGTGTCATTGCCACAGTTGTATAATTTATTATTTGGGATTTTTGGTTAATGTTTGCTTGGTTTTGATACTTGCTTATGCATGCACTACATGTGTTTGTGATAATGTTTACTTGTTTGAATATTTTATAATTCTAAACCTATTTTATTATTTAACATTTTAATGATTTTAAATAATGAGACTAAAAAAAACATCTTAATGATTTTAATTAACAAAGTATACATATATCAATTATTGATACTAATTATTAAATGATAGTTTGATACTAACTATTAAATTGTTCAATTTTTCACAGATGGATATAGAAGTGGAGATAATTATTCACAATGGTGCAGAAAACAAGACGATGTTTCTAGATCCTGATCGAGTGTCATTTGTGACACTTAATCGAGATATCGAAGATGGTTGTGGGTTGAAGGTTCCTAAAGATTGTGAGTTATCATACGGTGTCGGAGGTGAAGGGGATATGCAGATTTTAACTTGTGATGATGATGTGAATTTGATGATGATGGCTGGGCAATTAGCGTCACCTATTCATCTTTTTGTATCAAGTGCTTTTATTTCAAATGAACGCCAAAATGAGAGGATGTTGGGGATAGATGATGAATGTTTATTAGATAACAGAGCGGATGTTGTGGTGGAGGAATTAGATACCGATGCCGAGTTCGAACCGGTAGATGAGGAGTTGGATGAGGAGGAAATATTCTCGGATGAAGAAGTATCGTTCTCTACATGCGAGAGAGATCCTAGGCTTGTAGTTGGTCAAGATTTTAAGGATGTAGATGCGTTTCGTTTAGCCTTAAAGCATTATGCTATAGCAAAAAGATTTGACACCACTAATGTGAAAAATGAAAGCAATAGAGTAACGGCAAAATGTAGTGATGTCGGGTGCCCGTGGATTATACATGCTTCTAGATTGCAAGATGGTGTAACATTTTGGATTAAAACACTTAATGATGAACATTCCTGCACTGGAAAAGGCTATGATGATGCTCGAATGGCGACATCATACTGGGTGTCTAGCATGATACAAAATTGGTTGCGCCATGATCCAAAGAGAAACGCTAATGATATAATTGGTAAAATTAGAGAGGATCATGGAGTGGAGATCCCTTATCAAAAGGCTTGGAGAGCACGCGAGATTGCAATGGAATCAATCAATGGTTCTCATGAAGAGGCATATAATATAATTCCCAATTATGCGAAAGCATTTCTTGCCTCAAATCCCCGGAGTTTGATCAAATTGAAACGCTCGGTAGATAATTGCTTTGAACGTCTCTTTGTGTGTTTTGATGGTTGTAGGAGAGGGTTTTTAAGTGGTTGTCGACCCTTTTTAGGAGTTGATGGTTGTCATTTATCGGGAAAATATCATGGTTGTTTGCTCACGGCCATAGCGTTAGATGGAAATAACAAACTTTTTCCAATGGCATTTGCCGTTGTTGAAATTGAAAATGGTGAGGCATGGCAATGGTTTTTTGAGATATTAAAAGAAGCTATTGGAGATATCCCTCGTCTTGCCATAATGTCAGATGGTCAAAAGGATTTGGAAGGGGCACTCAAGAGGGTTTTTCCTTGGGCGGAACATAGGCTTTGTTTACAACATATGTTTAGGAATTATATAAAAAAAAATTGGGGTCCAGAACTTGAGAGTAAATTTTGGAATATTACTAAAACATTTTCTCCTATTCCGGTTGAAAAAATGTTAAAATTAATGGAGGAAAAAACACCCGAGGTATATAATTGGTTTATGAGGAATGGGGAAGGAAAGTGTTGGAGAAGATCTTTATATAACCATGATATTAAATGCAATCAGTATACTAATAATTGTGCCGAGTCATTTAATAGTAAGATACTCGATGTTAGGCATCTCACTATCTTTAACCTCGTGGATGGAATTCGTCAAAAAATGATGACGGATTTATTTAAAAGGCGTAAACTAGGATTAACATGGAAAGATCCGTTGGTACCTCGAGTGATGCGGTATTTAAAGAAAGTTAAGGAGGAGATTAGGAGTTATCGCGTGAAGAAGTGTTTGAAATTAAGAGCTGAAGTGACGCATGAAGAAAATACATGGGCTGTTGATATCGAAACAAGAAGTTGCTCATGTTATGATTGGCAAATTAGTGGAGTACCATGTCCTCATGCAGTAGCAGCCCTGTATGATTTTCGTCTTCCTCCGGAGGAGTACGTGCATCATTTCTATCGTGTCGACGCGTACCTATCTTGCTACTCCTTTCCGGTGAATCCTTTGCCAGATAAATCGAATTGGCCAAGTATTGTACCAAAGAGTTTAGACCCCCCACACGAACGGAAAGCCCCAGGCCGACCAAGGAAGAAGCGTCAAAGAGGACCAGATGAAGACCTTATGGGGAGGACTGTACAATGCAAGCGATGCAAAGGTCATGGCCACAACAGGAAGACTTGTAAGGTGCCTTTGAATCGAATTGTTTTGGAATCCGGACGTGCTACTGGACGGGTACGTGATCCGGAGCGTGGAAGAGGCCGAGGTCGAGGTCGAGGTCGAGGTCGAGCTCAAGGTCAAGAATATGGTAGAGATCACGGTGGAAGTTCTCAGGAACCGTCATCTTCGTCAACTCAACAATGGTTGTTTTGGTATATTATTTAAAATATTAAAAAAAACGATAATTTATAAAAAAAATCAGGGACTGATTATTTACAATTTCAGAAGGATTAATATGATATTTTGAGTTTTTGGAGAGGTAATATGAAATAAAAAACTATAATTATCCTTGGGGGAATTAAAATAAAAAAGTTGAATTCATGGATACCCCCCTGCATTATGTAAATAAAAAAAAAAAAAAAAAAAAGATAGCCCCTGCACATGTATATTATATCCTGGTTCAACAAGAAAAAAAATAAAAAATAAAAACAAAGTGAATATCAATATTTTTTTCAATTTTCAACGATACATGAGATTTTATGCAATTTAGGCATACTTAGGGTCTTTTATGTAAATAAAGCTTAACATTCTAATAAATTCATCTTTTGCAGATTTTAACATAAAGATTGAGGCATGCTCTCAGCATTAATATATGTCCTCCTGTATGTAATAGATAGCATTTTGTACCTAATAGATAGGTAACTTTTGAGTTTTGCACAACCCCTTTAATTAGGATTTAGGAATTTCTATGGTTACTTTTGTTTTATTTTGTGGTAACCTATGAATTGGGGTTATGGGTTATATTTACTAATATTTACTTGTTATGTAAACTTAAAATTATTGATGAATTAAGATAATTTAAGTTATGAACAATTATGGATATTGAATTATTGTTTTGAAATTTACATATTTATGTTTTTTCTCCAACAATTCCTCATAATTATTTTGGTGGGGAGAGAGTTCTATTTGGGGGGAGATGAGTTTTTCTTTTCTCTTCAGAAAGCTTGAATCTGGATGGAATGAGGAGAGGGTTTTACAAGGGGCATTTTGGGGTTTATAAAAAGTATAATGTTGGATTGGATGGAAAAAAAATGATAGGGGGGTATTTGTAAACAAAACTTGTCTGACAGGGGGTTATTTGTAATAACAGAGAATATAGGGGGTTATTTGTAATATCCAGAAAAGTTAGGGGTTTTTTTGTAAATTTCCCTTTATTTAATTGACAACAGACCGAACCGATACGTTTGTTCCGATTCAACCAGTGAACCGGGCCGGTCGGTTTTGATAACAGTGTTCGAAACGACTCTTTCAAGTGTGAATGAATTCTCTCTGGTCCAGTTCTGAGTACTGCTTCTATGGCAGCTTCATCACGGGGCTTTTCTTGGGTTAGTTCTCCTCCAATTTGCCCTTGCAAACTGTCTTCGCGTGATGATGGTTCTGATTCTGCAGATAGATTGTTTTACTTGAAATTTTATTCAAGGAGAAGATTCAGAAGGAGATTCAACTGCGGCAACCCCAATTTGAGTCGCAATTTTGTGGATTCCACGAAGAAAACCGCAAAAGCGCAAAAAATATATGTTACAACAAACAGGTTATCTGAAGAATTGAATTATGAAAAGGAGGAATCAGATGGATTGCAATTTACCTCAGGCTTCACAAATTACCAGGAAGACCCATTAGTTGATAAATTACGAACCCAACTGGGAGTCATTCACCCGATTCCATCCCCTCCATTCAACCGAAACGTGGTTGGTTTCTTTGTATTTTTCTTCTTTGTGGGTGTTGCTTTCGACAAATTTTGGACTTTGCAAAAGAAGCGAAAAGCTGAAAGAGAGATAAAGAACGGTTCTTGGCCGCAACTGCCAACGAGTTTATCTCTTTTGTTGGAGAAGGATTTGCAAAGAAAGGAATCGGTAGAATGGGTGAACATGGTTTTGGGGAAATTGTGGAAAGTGTACCGGCCTGGTATAGAGAACTGGATTTTCGGTTTGCTTCAGCCAGTCATAGATGATATTCAAAAGCCGGATTATGTGCAAAGAGTAGAAATTAAACAATTCTCACTTGGAGATGAACCCCTTTCTGTTAGAAACGTCGAGAGGAGAACTTCTCGTCGAATTAATGACTTGCAGTGAGTCCTTTCTTCCACAAAATTACATTTTCGATTTCCAAAACTTCTTTGCTCAGCCCTTTTTTGGTTTTTATGCTTAATTACGGCTCAATTGAATCCAGATTTTGATAATTTCAGGTACCAGATAGGGCTGCGGTACACCGGTGGGGCCCGCATGAAGCTGTCTCTCTCTCTCAAATTCGGTTTCATACCGATTATTGTACCGGTTTGGGTGAGAGATTTTGATATAGATGGAGAGCTTTGGGTGAAATTGAGATTAATACCAGCTGAACCTTGGATTGGAGCTGTTTCTTGGGCCTTTGTTTCTCTTCCTAAAATTAAATTTGAGTTGTCCCCTTTTCGCCTTTTCAATCTCATGGGTATGCATGCCTTCATTTATTTTTATGTTTTTTTTCTATTTAGTTTGTAATTTTATATGATCTTTTGATTAATTTTTGTTTTTTCCGTGTAAATTTTGCATGGTGCTCTCATTTTCAGCAATTCCTGTCCTCTCAATGTAAGTATTTCTTTTCCATTTTTTTTCTTTATCTTTATGTGTCAAATTACATTTTTTGGTGGAAAATTCCCTAGTCCCTACTGTAAACCTAATCGTCACATAAAACTTCAATTAAACACCAAATAAACTTTATAGTAATTACAATTTCTGCTATGAATTAGGTTTCTAACGAAGCTTTTGACTGAGGATTTACCACGGCTTTTTGTGAGACCGAAAAAAATAGTTCTTGATTTTCAAAAAGGGCAAGCGCTCGGCCCACTTGCAGAGAGTATGAATAAAGAGAATATTATTAATGAAGGAAATAAAGATTTTGTTGGAGAGCTTTCAGTCACTCTTGTTGATGCTAGAAAACTTGCCTATGTTTTGTTCGGTATGTTATTTTGCAATCTAGTCCTTGAATTTTATATGGTCTAGTCCTTGAACTTTTTCTATTTTCAGTTATCATCCATTCGAAAGGTTTGTTTTTTTTCATTCTTTTTGAATGGAAACTCTTCTATATGTAAAGTACCCAGCTGAACAGAAAAATCATGTTTTTTTTTATCAGTATCTCTCAATAGGTTTTTCACGTGTTACAGCTTTAAGAAAATGATTATTTAATAATTGGAGGTGTATATTCTTTGAATAAGCTGGAAATATTCTCTGTTTGCATTGCAAACGTTGAATGTTTTCATCATGTATGAGGAATATTATTTGTTCAAAGCAGATGAATTGTATATGTACAACATTTTACCACTTTTGTAGGGGTATACATAATATTTTCACTGTTACATAATTTTAGTTATGTCAAGGGTATAGATGAAATTTTTGCATTAACAGATGTTTTAACATGATTATTTATATATATATATATATATATATATATATATTTAAATTGGCAGGAAAGACGGATCCATATGTGACCATGAGTCTTGGGGATCAAGTTATTAAAAGCAAGAAAAACAGCCAAACAACTGTGATTGGTCAACCTGGTGAACCCATCTGGAACCAAGTGATAATTTTTTTTTCATATTTTTCCCTTAACAATCTCACACTTCTTTGTTTTCAATGATTATCTTGTATTTGACTTGTATTTGGGACACTTATTAGGTTATTTTCTAATATACATTTGTTACTTTTTCAGGATTTTCATCTTCTTGTATCAAACCCTAAAAACCAAAAACTTTACGTTCAAGTTAGAGACTCGATTGGTTTTGTTAGTTTTGCTGATATCACCATAGGCAGTGGCGAGGTAATTATTTGTATTAAAAATAATTCTTCAATTAAAGATAAAAAAGAGGATGGATTCCAATTAAAGATCTTTTCTATTTATTTAATATTCCATTTTTTTCTATATATGTCAAAAATATTATACTTCATTAATACAGTTGGAGCCAAAGTTGGTCAATTGACCACCACAGCACAGTTCGTTGACCATGTAAACCCTCTTATTAATACAGGTGGAGCTAGGTTCACTTAAAGATACAGTACCAACAGACAGAATTGTGAAATTGCAAGGCAAATGGAGGGGCATTTTTGGAAATTCTAATTCTGGCGAAGTACTTCTACGACTCACTTACAAAGCCTATGTAGAAGAAGACGAAGAGGAGCAGGAAAAAGACCGTTCTACCCCTGAGTTGGAATACATTGAAAGTGATGACGATATTTCGGACTATGAATCAAATGAAAAGAGTTTTAGAGAGAGAGAGTCGTTCATGGATTTATTAGCTGCTTTGCTTGTGAGTGAAGAGTTTCAAGGGATTGTTTCTTCTCCAGATAGTTTCAGCTTTAAGGATTCTGAAAATATTATTGATGGGCAAATTCAAGGTGAAAATGGAGTTTCTGATCCTGAAAATTCTTCTTCTGAAGGTGATTTTTTCTTGTTCTTTTTAGTTTCTTTGTTGGGAGTCAAATAGGAGCAAATTGTGATTGCCTTTTCTTTTGAATAGCTGAGAAGTCAAAAATAAAGTTGAAAAAGAGGAAAATAGCTGCTGGATTTTAGAATATTAGGGATACCCTAGCTCTTCTTATGATCAGTTTATAATTTTAAAGAAAATAGATACCATATATTAAATCGGGTCAAATCATAATATACTAATATGACCTGGAAAAGTGCCAAATCGAAATCAAGGAAAAAGGAAAGATTGACCTACAATTATATATATTATAATCATATGCGGGTCAAAACTTCATACAGATACGGCTTGCTTCACACATCTACAAAAAGATATTGCCACGAAGAATAAAAAACTCTTTGTTAGTGTGCAAAAAAGAAGATTAGGGCTATCTTATTGACATGTTCTCCTTGAGCCCACGTGAGCAAGGAAAGGGGAGAAAATCAAAACATGACCAATACGCCAAACATAACATCTGATATGATTGTTTCAATAAAAATCAAATAAAAAGTGACGGATTGGACACGTGTCATCAGATAATGTAACATGTCCAACTTTGTTATATAGTAATAATGCCCTTCAAGCAGAGTTTATAATACCCATTAGAATTGCTAACATTGACCTTTTTATGTGTTTAGATGTGTAACTCCTTAATTTAACTTTCTTATTATTCAAATTTTATTTTCATGCAGATCCGGCTTTAGTGTGGCTTGCTGCTATAACAAGCATAGCAGTACTTGTTTCTTTGAATACTGGTGGTTCTAGTTTTTTCAACCCTTAAATAATCATTTTTATCAAGTAAGTTTCAACTCAAGTTAACGGTTGTTTATTTGGTGTGGCTTATAAATGAAGAGAAAAAAACATTTGCAAATTGTATATTCGGAACTTATTATTACTCCACTCTATTTATTACATTTTATTTTTCAATTTCGTATTAAAAATGAATCTGTCACTTTCGCACTTTATCTCTTATTTTTCGCAGATTTATCGTCGTAGTCAGGAACAAGCTAAGCTAAACTTATTGTCACATTTAAATCTCCTTATGTAAATTTAGCCTTAGTATCAGAGAAAACGGCTTAATGGCGGCAGTTTTGTTGTCCATACTAATTTTCTTTAATCCTGTTATATATGTTATTTTTTTATCTGTGCATTTCTGTAACTTTTAAGACCTATCCACCCCTCCAGATCTTTTAGAATCAACAAACCTTATCACATGTTCTTCTAACCTCACCCTCTCTTCCTGTTCATGCCTATTCAAATGGTTGTCTGTCCTGATTGCCAGGATGATCATAAATCTACTACTTGCTATATCTTTTTGGGATAAAATCATTTCTTGGTCTTCTAAAAGCATACTATTGTTGCCAGTTCAAGCATGAAAACAGAATTCATAGTCCTGCTGTGGCCAAGGATGAGCTTCTATTCTCTGTTCTGAAAGGCTCGAACGAAATATGTCAAGATTTGACATCCATTTTGTTTGAGATCTCATAACGACTAAAAGACTATTCTTCAGAAAAAAAGAAAAAAAAACTACTGAAAGCCTTGTGCGAAGACTATTCTTCAGAAAAAAAGAAAAAAACTACTAAAAGCCTTGTGCGATATCTTTTGACGAAAATCATACTAAAATATAAGAAGCTGAAAATATTATTTTAAGCTTAATTTCACTTAAAACTATTACTGCCTTCTTCATTTTGTGCATTCAAATTTCCCTTTACGAAGAGATATTGCCTGGAATCATTACTACTGAAGGCTTCCCAGTTTCCGCCTGCTCTAACTTCTCATTTCGGCTCTTTTGAAATGGAGTTCAAATGAGCTTCTTCACAATCCACAACCTAATGCGAATTTATTAGAATCCCTTTGTGAAAATTGAAAATTTCACAGTACATAATATGATTACTGAGAACAAGTGTGAATTCATTTTTTCTTAAAAAAATCACACGTAGATTTAACACCCAAAGGAAAAAAAAAAACTAATGCATAAAACTTGCTTGAAAAAAAATTTAGGTGAACTGAGGAGTAGTAGTATTTTTCGTATGTAAAGACCAGTTTGAAGAAATTACGTTATATGTAATTGAATTTTGTAATATAGTTTTAGACCTATAGTTACACATTAGATTAACAATGGGCTCCAGGTACCATTTTATAATTTATGTATTAATATATGCCTTGATGATCCTACACCTCTAATTCAAAATTCCCTCTAGAAACTATTAGCATGTGTAATCACAAAAGGACAATAAAAAAAATCACAGAAGGACAAGACTTATGAGCTATTCTTTATAATCACAAAAATAATATGGGTTAGTAAGGTATACTTTTCCGTAAGGTAGAAAAGAAAACAAACACAACAACAACAGATCCATTTTTTATTTAAACAAATATAAAATGGAATTTCAATTGAATTGAAATAAAGCAGGTTTACATTATGGAATCAAATTTTAACTTGGTGTCTTTTTGGATTGAAATAAACTAGGATCAATGTTTGTTTGTGATGGAAAAAATATAAAAAAATCTTAGAATTTTATTAGAATTCGTTGAATTTTAATCGCAATTGTTTCTTTTAAAATAAAACATATAATGAGAACAGTACAACGAGAGCCGCTATATTGCACGGTCCGATGGCAGATACGTGCCGACCAAAGGAGTCCAGGAATATGACGGGCTCATTGCCACAAAACGTTTTGCGTGATGATCCACGCGGTTCAATGAGCCGAAGGCTTAATGGCTTCTTAAATGGTGAGCCACGGTATTCAAGTTTTTTCCTTTTTATGCCTCATGCGTGCTAGGTCTATCAGTTACACAATACTAAATTATGCTGAATACATAAATTGCCTAAAATACATTTATATGTTTGAAATATAATTTAGAGTACAAATATAATTCATGTTTCCCTTGAATGCCATGCCGAGACGGCGCCCATGACCCTTCCCTTCCACCCAATAAGTAGCCATTCCTTATCATCATCGATAAAAAAACTCTTATGATAAACTTCCCTCACCTTATCTTTGATTCTCTTTAATATGACACGATCCAGAAGCAATTGCTCAAGGCCTGCTCTTGAATTCCTAGTATGCCATTGCATATAATTTTCTGCCCCTACACACCTTTTTGACCCCTCACATGCTATCAAATTAATCACTGCACGGCCCCATATAATATTTTCTAGGAACCATCTTTGTTTATTGTTGTGTGGCATAGTAGCATCATAAAAATTAAACATTGCATAAGTGTAATGAAGCACTTGTTTAAAGCGATCAACAAAAATGAACTACTATGTGATCCATTAATAATTGATTGGATGAAAATGTGTGGCCTAATCTGTCGTATAATATCAAGGACTTGATTTTTCGAGTTACTCATCACATTTGTTTCTTCCTGTAGATATTCAAAACCCATTTGAGAACTCACAATAACCACTTCATCTTTCTCAATATGGAGATCGTCAATGCAAATTTTATCCCATTCTGTTTCTAAGCCTCTATATTCAAGAGGAACACCATAGCTTATAGAGAAAACTTCCAACTTTTTCCATGCCAGTTCAATTTGCTCAGCAGTCAAAGAGTTTGATGCCGGATTTTTAATAGTAGTTATCCTAAGATTTGGAGGTCCACCTATCCTTTTAGAGAGTTCATGGATTAGAAATAGCAAAGTAAGGCCAAAATCAGTGCCAAGAAGGTTAATGATATGCAATTTTGATGTCTTCCTTGTCGCATTAAGGACTGTATAGTTGAAGAAATGCTGAGAAACCATGACAATCGGACATGATATTAGATGCAAATGGAAACAACTTATGAAATCAATTATTGTTCTATGTGGCATCAATTGTTCTTCAAGCTCACTAATAGTTCCATTTAAACGTGCTTCGAGTCCATTGACAAAGATGTGGGCCATCCTTTGCACCCCATCTCCAAAAGGTGAAGAGTGTTTTTTTATCTGTTTTATTAGTTGATTAGTGTTTCGATCATTTACCGCTATTGCTTGTGAACAATGGATGAGAAGAGTTCTTAAATCAATTGAATTCTCAAAGATTTCTTTCTTACTACATGAGCTGGTTCTATTTTGCATGATAACTCGTAGACGAAGTGCATCTTTTTCATATTGTTCTTCATGTAGAAGAAACATTTTATCAAATAGAGCATCATCTTGGTTTTTGTAACAAAGCATATTAATTTTGCATTTTCGCCCTTCCACAAGGGACAACTCCGCAGAATTTGCATGCCTTTTACCCTTTACCATCATGCTATTTCCATCTTCTTCACCCTCTTTTACCATCCTTTGAATTAAATCACTATCATTCTTTCTTTTTGAGTGAAACCCAGTTTTATTAGCTTGTAAATCCACTGTTTTTCTGTTTATATCAATGCTCGGAAGGAACTTCATTCCTTCTTCCATTCCTCTCTTGAATTCTAAACTTGGTTTGCTCTCATTTTGAATTTGGTTAGTAATACCATGAAACATTTGTGGGACATTGGACTCTTGTAAATCACTTGGGGAAGATGAATGCTTTTGTTCAAGAATATTGTAAAATGATATCTTCACCTCTTGAAGAGCAGCCTTATCTATAAATGCATTAGTATTTTCATTATTATTTTCTTCAAAAAGCATGCTACTTATGTTTCTCAATGTTACAGTTGTTGACATCTCAGAAATTTCATGGTTCGATGCAAGATTCCTATTATTGACAATGCCTTCCTCGAAGTTGCAATTGTGGAACGATTTTTTTGGAATTTTCTCCATTGAAATAAATTTACCTAAAATTCAATTTAGTATTAGCATCTCTTCTTCATAACTTTATTTTAATTGGAGTTCTAATGCAAGTGTGGACTTTTGAGGCATACAACAGATTTTAAAGTTACTATTAATATTCCAACAGATTTGAAGAGTAAATTATTGACCCATAAAACATGGCTAGGATGGTATCTTTCACTCTCGTTTTATTGTGCTTTTTCTTTTCAAGACGACTACCTCAATAAAGTTTACTTTTTCTAAACATATTTAGGATCTGTTTCCTTGGCGGTGAAAATTCCTACAAGGTTTGTTATCATTTTCAAGTTTTACGTGTCCATGCAAATTGTTTGGTATCCACAGGATGGAACCGAGATAGGGTACTTAGCCAACACTGCTGATTGAACATGGAAGAATTAGTAAAGAAATTATGTGTACCTTGAACGAAGCTTAAGGTCTGGTTTGATAATGGAGAAAAACTCCCCTAAAAAGAAGATAATGGAGAAAAACTGCAACAAGTTCCACACATGCGGTTCACAAAACTTCAAAATTGGACATGTGGAGTGAAAACTATAATCTACAAAACACAGAAGAATTGATTGAGATAAGCCATGTTTCGCTTTCGATGACTTGATTTTTCCACGTCCACATGGATGCTTTCAATGTGGAGAGAAAGAAATTTGGAAAAGCCTATCATTCTTGATATCTTCAGATTTCTATTTGGTGACTCTTGACTCAACATAGTCCACAGGCATTATTAATACACGACCGCCACATATATTGCAATTTCATGAAAAAAAGAGAGACTTTATCTTAATTCAAACTTTATTTTCGGCAAATACATTACTATTTCATAAAAATTAAGGTGATAACTCAACAACTAAAAATAACAAAAATATGAAATAAGTAAAGAATGTTTTGGATTTTTATGCATTAGTCTAAATGAATAAGTTTTTAGTATGAAACATGAATTCTGCTGACATTCATAGATCCTCTGAAGTTGGATTAGAAATATTATTCAGAAAATTTTAGCACACATACTATCAAAAAATATTCATAACAAAAAAAAAAGATATTTTAGGTTAATTCAAACTTCATTCTTTACCAATAAATTGCAATTTCATGAAAAAAAAGAGACTTGAAAAAAGGAGAACTACAAAGAGATCGATTGCTTTGTTCTGGTTAAGATAGACTCATATGACTCACCTAAATTTTTTGAATCAATTCTGTTAAACACAGGATTCAAACCTCTCACGGTCTCACTTATGGAAACGTGGGGTTGATACTATTACCACTAGGCTAACCTGATGGTGATTAAATTTTTTTTTTTTTAGCTTTATTTTCGACCGATACTCACCATTTCATGAAAATTAAGGTGATAAATCAATAATTAAAATAAAAATATGAAACCATGATAACATAACCACATAAAATATAGTATAACTCAGTAAACCAACAAAACAGAGTGGATATCATATCATATTTCGTATTTCAAACAAAAATATATAACAAAATTTTATGATTTAATCCTCCTTAGATTTGGGTCATCATTGATTGGTCCTCCTGACGCAACCTCTTTCCTTCACGCCGTAAGTTCTCCTAAAACTTCTCCTTCGACCAAAACCACAAAACTAATCAATTTATAAACTCATAAATATTACTGAAATTGAATCTCTGCTTAAATGATAAAAAGAGAAAAAAAATATCAATTAATTGCTCTTGCATTTGCACTATAAAGATACATACCAGCGAGTCCGGTCATGGCGATTCCTCGCCATAAAGTAATGTGGAAGAAATCAGCGACCGTCTTCTGTAAATCATCTCTCTTCTTCTCAATTTCTTTTCCTTCTCTCTCAAAAAGACTGTAGTTCTGTCTCAAAAATGCTCTCTCTCTATTCTTCTCCTGCCCTTTGGTTTCAGGATGGGTTCGTTCTTGGTGGACCGGTTTTGGGTTGGGCTTCTAAACGGCCCATATGGTAGACATTGTTCTTTTTCAAAAATCTGGAATTCGAAGCTTGGTTTTGCAAAACAGGGGGCTAATGTTCATTACGCAGAGCCTAATTAGTTCAAATTAAGGTTTAGAAGTCCTTGGTCTTATTTAATCAGGGCCAAAACAAAGAAAAAGGACAATTTGTTTAGAATATCTTTTTTAAACTAGTTTATAATACAGAGCACAGTGTTTCAATTTGGATCCAAATCAGACAATTTGTTTAGAATCTCTTTTTTAAAAGCTCATGTCTATGGTCACATCATGCATGCAAGCCACTAGATTTGTATAGGATCTTTTATTTTTTAACTTCTTGTGTACTGTACACTCTATGGTGACGGGAAAAACATAGAATTTGTAATTTTGTATACTTGACAACCAGATTAAAAACTTAATAAATATGCCATATTTATTTTTTCCGTATAAACTGTGACTTTAATGCAACTTAAATGTCAGTAAAATTTTCAATTAGTGCCTTTTAAATTTTTCTAAAAAAGATTAAAATATTTTAAATTAAGCATATCTTATAAGGTCCTTAAACTAGTTATAATTTAAATTCTAAAATGTATTACATTTTGATTTTCTAGTATATTATTTTCTTTTAAATTAGTTTATTTTATTTGAATTATCTTTAATGTATAATTGAAACATGATTAAATACAAGTAAAAACTTCTTAAAAATTTATTATATAATATGACTTATTGAATTGGGGCAAATAAAGATAATTGAATTTTTAGTTACATAAATATTTTATACAAATAAATGCTAGATAATTATAATCAAGTCACTAGTGGTACTTAGAAAGTAATATACGCTAATAAAGTAAAAATGATTGTGTTTTTTTTTTGACATGGCTCCATCTTGGTGCACCTATAATTTGATCTTGGTTTCACCGCTGCGTATGGCGAGAGCGTCGCAATTTCTTGTGCATCATCTTTTTCACTCACCGGTACTCATCGTAATCTAATGCTCCACCAGCCAAGGGACGGAGCGCCGCCCGCTCACTTTGGAGAGAATCCACCATGTGGCATTCTGGAGCATCGTCCGTAGAGATATGAAGTGCATCATGCCTCGAAATTGGAGATAGTATTTCTTCCAATTCTCCAACATTCAAATTCATATCTATACATTTTTAATATATTTAGGGACCGTTTGGCAAGTGGAATTAGTAAAATGGAACCGAATATGAGATGAGGGGGAAAATAATTCGGAATTAGCTAATTCTATAGTTTGTTTGGATGTGGAAAAATAAAATGCTGCAAAATATAATTTTTTGTTTGGTTGTTTAGAACTTCTGGAATTTGATTATTATGAATGGTAAAATAGTGTTTAATTAAATTAGTTAAAAATATAATTTAATCACCAAATAATAAAAGAACTAAAATTAGAGTAAACAAAATAATTAAATTCGTTTTTCTATCACAACTGGTGTAATTTCAAAAATTATTGTAATGATAAAACTTGCATATCAGGTCCGGACCGTCCGGTATCATCACTCAAGAAAACAAATATACTCATAAAATCAAGCTAATATAATTTCTATAATTTTACAATAAAAAAAAAATTCCAATCAAACATCCATATCACAAGTCTGTTGTAAGCATTCACTTGAGAATAATATGATCTCTTACAAATTACTTGCAAATTCAGCATTGATTGAGCCTTGAAACTGTTTCGGTCTATTGACTGTTCGACAGCCTTCCTCTTTAGCCAGTTAAGCTTCAAATTAAAAAAAAAAAAATCAAATATTTATTTAATCAATTTTGGACCCAACCACCCATTGCGTTAAAAAGCACCATATAAGCCCATTAGCCCCTCTTTTGCTGAAACAAAATTCAAATTTAAGTAATTAGCTTTCAGAAAGAAAAAAAAAGTAAAATTAGAAAGAAAAAAATATAACAACAAATCAAACTTACAAAGTAGCAATATGAAAATAATTCCAACTTTGCACTCACTTAGCCCCTAATTCAGCACCAATTAGACAAATTAGTAACCAAAACAATGAATACCAAATTTATATTTTTGGCAGTAGATCTAATACTCCCACAATTAAAGTACTTCTAACAAGGCCTATAGTTATACAAAATAGTCCAATAATTCAGTGTTACCTTTAATAACCTCAAGAACAATTGAGTGCTTCTTCTTTGCCCAATTTATTTAATCAAGCGTCAGAAATTACTCAAGGAGCAGAAACTAATCAAGGAGATGAGTACCTGACCAATTGGAGAGGAGAGAGACCTTAATCAACCTACCATGCTAAAATCGGAGAGAGGGAGAGGGAGAGTACATGGTCAAAGTCTAAGTGAGGGAGAGAGAGACTTTTCTGAGAGAGAGACTAAGAGACTGATGCTATCTTTCCCAGCGATTAGAGAATGGAGCGAGAGAGTGAGAGACTGGAGGCATTAGGGCAGAAGTGAGAGAGAGGAATGAGGCAGGACGGATTAGTATTAACAAGAGATTTGGCACGTTAATTGTTTGCGGCATCCTGGCGTTCTAACATTTTGGAGAGTTACATATTGTCTGTAAAATGGGAAGGAGGGAAATACCGCAAAAGCTAAATCCTATTTTTAAGGTTTGCCAAACAAAAAATTTATACTTTGTTGGATTTTAAAATGCAAATTCCACTTGTAATTCTCCACTGCAAGCGGACCCTTAAGGATTATTGATGATATCTATCTATAAAATAATTGACAATACTAACACAACAATAAGGAGAAAATTTTAAGATTAATAACAAAAATATAAAATGAAAGATAATAATAATAAGGGGAATTTCAGGTATATTCCTGCTAAAGTTCTAAATATCAAATTTAACTCTCTTAAACGATAAATATCATATATATCCCTTCTAAACCTAATTAGTATCAAATTTATCCCTTTAAAACTAAAATAATATCAAATTTATTCCTCTTAAAGTAATATCATTTCAAATATATCCACACCGTTAACTCTACATCCAATTAAACACTATTTAAAATTATTAATTTTTTTTAAATTATTAAATACCAAATTATATGACTAAAATACCCTTATAACTCTAAAACACATCTAAAACACATATCTCGTGTTCTTTCTTCTTTCCCGCGCAGCAGCAGCAATTGAGTGAATTGAATCGAAAGAAAAGTAAATTGAAATCAATTGCACGATTGATAAGACAGATAGATGTGCGAAAATAAATCAATTGCACAATTGAAGAGATAGATAGATGTCCGTATCCGTACATGCTTTACATACATAAGAATTTGATACAGAAGTAATTAGTTTGAAAATTATAAACTAAAAAAGGCACATTCATTATTTTATCAGAAAACACCATGAATGATGCATGTATGAATCAAAATTCAAACCCATTTAACATTTTAACAAAAAAAAATAAAAATTATTACTTAGTTCACCAACAAAACAAATAATAAAAAAAATAAAACCTAACAAACAAAACAAATATAAAACTACAGTAACCCTCTGTAGGTCTCTCCTCAACCAGAACAAAACTCAAATCCTCCAAAATCACAAACATTTCCTCCATTAAATCAAATTAAATTCAATTCTTCAAAGAACGAACTTCATTCTTCTCATCCATCTCTCCAAAAATCTTCATTGCCGCCAAATTTACATCAAAAATATTCTGGTACGGATGCCCTGTTGGTACCAAATTTTTATATTTTTCAAATTCATTTCTTTGTCTTGCTTCTCCTCCTCGCACAATTTGATTGTTTTCTCAACCCGTTTGAGCATTTCTTCTAATTCAACACTGGATGAATCGGAATGTGAAGCAGCCATGATTAGACCGTGGAAAGCTTAAACCAAGAATGAATCGTTTTGTAAAATAGTCTCAAAACTTCTCTTTGCAAAGCTTAGATCGCCTCTATAGAGCTGAAATGTCCTTTTAGTAATGGCCGATCAGAGTTTTGGGGATCCAGAAGAATGAGCTGCTCTAGGGTTTTAATTCCCGCTGTGAAAAATCACCTTAGTGCGTACAAGCTTCACTGGCGGTAACACGGGAGAGATTAGGCTGCCAAGGGAGAGAAGTATTCTCTGGCGGAGTCGTTGGCTTGCTAGCTTGTGTCGGATTCTGGCTCGTGAGGGAAGAGAGGAGATGAATTTCATTGAGATTTCAAAGAGGGTAAAAATAGTCATTTTACTCATTTTCCGTTAGATATAACAGAGAAGATATATATGATATTTAGATTTAGGAGGAATATATATGATATTTAGCGTTTGAAGATGGATAAATTTGATATTTAGAACTTTAGCAGGAATATACATGAAATTCCGCCTACTACTACTAATACTACTACTACTACTACTAATAATAATAAAAAGAACAACAACAACAGCAGCAACAACAATAACAACAACAATTAAGCTGATCAAGAAAATAATAATTATTTTTGCTGTTGTTATATAAGAAAAATGAATTGAACCTTGTGGTATAAGCCGAGAACATTTGACAGAAAACCATATTTTTTCATATTCAAACAAATGACAGAGCGCACCTTGGTAAACAAACGGTGAACTCATGGGTACAGGTCCGGTCGCTCAGCCCAATTCGGTTGTCCTAGAGGGCCACTAAAATTGAACTGAATGTACGAAATTATTTAATATTTAATTCAGTTCTGTCTAATATCTCATTAATATGTCATTCATAATCCATCTATCCATAACTAAAGAAAAGTTTGTATTGATTGATTAGTAATTGAAGCATTCCTTTTAACCAGAGAGCAATTCCATACAAGTATCATGACGAACCAACTCATGCCTCTTTTTTATCTCGCGTAATGTGATGTTCTATTCAGCAAAAGTGTGTGATAAATAAAATGTGTTTTGAGTCTTTGATGGGAATTTTGTCTTAATAAAAAAAATGATTATTTAGGTTGAACTTGATCCTAACTCGTATAAAAGGTCAAATCATTGATACTATCAGCATTATACTACTTATGAAATTTTGACACATCCAAACAAGAACCTTATGAAATTTTAGTTTCAGGAGTTAGATTTGAGGGCTGGAAAAATGATCAAACAATAATCTTTTTCCAAAACCGGAAACTCAATATCTGGTTCTTAAAAACGGGGAACTGACATATTTTTCCTATCCGACCTGATTTCACGAGTTGGATATCATGGGTTCTTCTTCTATTGGGCCAAAAGAGGGCCAACATTGTAATCTAAAAAGAAAAACAAGCACCTATTTTACAATCGGGAATGCAGAATCAGCTTTTTTCAAAACAATGAATTAAACATATTTATAAGGAAAACTATACATTTTGCTCTAGGCAACAGACAAATTTAAAAAAAATGTAACGAGATTTGAATCTCTTAATTGTGCCCCTTAACCTGCCATAATTACAAATTAGGAAGGAGATTTCTTGGAAATAAGATTTCTTGGCAAGGAGATTTTGTTATTACCACGTATTTTTTATTTTATCTTTTATATTAGATAGTATTGTAGGGCAAATTTAATAATAAGGTAATTGTTTCTTTTGGCAACTCCTCAGGTCTTGCCTATATAAAGTGTCTATTAGCTATTGTATTAAATAACCAATCAATTATCAATAAAGTTATTTTCTTGAGTTGAGTAATACTCCTCTTTTATCGTGTCTTATCTTTATTCATCTTTCAATTATTTGCTTCCGTACGTCATCAGTTGGTACCAGAGCAGATTCAATGGCCGCCGCTCGTCAACAAAAAGGACGTAACACCGCCGCCCACCAGGTTCCAGAAGCTGATGTGAAGGATCGCATGGTCGAAGAGATGAAAAGTCAGATACAACAACTCCAAGAGCGCCTTGCGTCAATGGAGATCGCTGATCGTCACCGCGAACACCGACCGAGGCACGGTACCCCGAGCATCAACTCTGATCGAAGATGCGACCGCCGATAGAGGCACGGATCTTCGAGCAGTTCCGACGACAACATCAACCCCTTCCACAACAACCGATCCGCCAATTACAACGACGAGTTCTCTCCTTCACCCCGCCGCCATCGGCGAGAGCAACACCGTAGGTCTATTGATGTGAAAACTGACATCCCAGTTTTTGAAGGACGCTTGCAACCTGATGAGTTTGTTGATCGGCTTCATACAGTTGAACGCACGTTTGACTACAAAGAGGTGTCCGACAAAGAGAAGGTCAAGATTGTGGCAATCCGACCAACGAAGCATGCCTCAATCTGGTGGGAGCAAGTCAAACAACGATGAGTAAGAGAAGGCAAGATGAAAATTTCGCTCGTGGGAGAAGATGAAAAGGAAACTCCATAAGAAATTTCTACCTGACGGCTACTTGCAGGAGGCTTTTTATCAACTCCAATATGTGAAGCAAGATGATCGCACCGTTAACGAAGTGTGAAGTGTGGAGTATTCGAACCTGAAGAACAGACGATTGCGCGATATCTTCGAGGACTCCGTAAAGATATTAGAGACAAGGTACAACTTCAATCCTATTACTGCAACAACAACGTGTTGAAACTTGCATTAAGGATTGAGAAACAGTTGAAAGAAATAAGAGTAAACCGTAGTGAATTTTTCCTTAATACCAATTGAGAATTTCATTCTCGGTTGAACCGAAATCCAAACACACAAACCACAAAAAATCCTACTACTAACAACCCAGACAAGTCCACCAAAAGCACCATCATGACTCGATCCAAAGGAAAGACAGCCCAATGCTTTAAGTGCAAAGGTTATGGACATATCGCACCAGATTTCCCAAATCAAAGAGTATTCACCGTTTTAGGAGAACACACAGAAGAGATGGAGAATATTGACACCCCGGCGATTTATGACAATGGTCTAGAAGATGATGAGGAAGTGAGATTTGCGGATTCTGGAGAACTATTGGTGACAAGACGAGCTTTGACCGCTAATCCAACCCCTAACGAAAGTTGGCTCTGTCGAAATATCTTTCACACATGCTGTACTTCTAATGGCAAGTTATGCCAAGTTATCATTGATAATGGTAGTTATGAGAATGTCGTTTCAACAAATATGGCCAGTAAATTGCCTTTAAAAGTCGAACAGTACCCCCAACCGTTCAAATTAACAAGACTTCAAAAGGGTAATTCCATTAAAGTAGACCAAAGATGTTTACTGAATTTTTCCATTGGGTCTAAATACTGAGATGAGGTCTAGTGTGATGTGGTACCTATGGATGCATGTCACTTGCTTCTTGGTAGACCTTGGCAGTATGACCGTAAAGTTGTTCATAATGGTTTTTCGAATACATATTCGTTTGAGAAAGATGGGAAAAAAGTGACTCTCGGCCCATTAAAACGCGAAGACCTATCCAAACCAGTTATCATAGAGAATAACATGTTCCTAACCAAGACCCAATTCAATAAATCTTATGAAGAATCCGAGTTTGTTTTAGCCTTATTAGTAAAAGAAACTGCCTCTCACGATAACCTAGAAGTTCTGAAAAACCTGAATCCCCTTCTTGAAGAGTTCCGGAATATAATGCCAGATGAAATACCTCCCGGACTTCCATCTATGAGAGATATACAACATTGCATTGACCTCATCCCTGGTTCTCCCCTACCGAACAAAGTCGCTTATCACCCGAACCCCAAGGAAAATGAAGAACTCCAGCGACAGGTCGAGGATCTGTTACAAAGGGGTATAGTGCGCGAAAGCATGAGTCCATGCTCCGTACCTTCTCTGCTCGTGCCAAAGAAGGATGATTCATTTCGCATGTGTGTCGACAGTCGTGCAATTAACAAGATTATGGTAAAGTATCATTTTCCCATACCTCGACTTGATGGCCTCCTCGACCAACTTCGTGGTATAACAATTTTCTCTAAAATCGATCTCTGAAGCGGATATCATCAAATCCGAATGCGGCCTGACGACGAGTGGAAGACTGCATTCAAAACACGCGATGGTCTCTATGAATGGATGGTGATGCCATTTGGCCTTTCAAATGCTCTGAGTACCTTTATGAGACTAATGAATTTTGTGTTTAAGTCATTTATTGGCATGTTCGTAGTTGTCTATTTTGACGATATTCTCATATATAGCAAGGATCCTGATGAGCATGTACGACATCTTCTCCAACTCGTCGAGGTGCTAGAAGAGTAACAACTTTATGTCAACCTGAAAAAGTGCGAATTCATGACCTCAAGCTTGGTATTTTTGGGGTACGTGATGTCAGATGATGGAATTAAGGTTGATCGAGTGAAGGTCGAGGCAATTGTGAGTTGGCCGGCCCCGACGTCTATCCATGACATATGAAGCTTCCATGACCTTGCCTCATTTTATGGACGTTTCATCCATAACTTCAGCACTCTGATCGCTCCAATTACTGAGTGTCTGAAGGGTGGTATGTACAAGTGGACAAATGAAACTCAAGAGAGTTTTGAGTTAGTCAAAGAGAAGATGACCCAAGCTCCTGTCCTTGCACTCCCATGCTTCGACAAGGTGTTCGAGCTTGAATGTGATGTATCTAACGTGGGTATAGGTGCTTTTCTAAACCAAGAAGGACATCCCATTGCCTTCTTCAGCGAAAAACATTCTGGATCATGCAAGAATTATTCGACATACGATAAGTAGTTTTACGCGATCATCCGAGCATTAACACATTGGAGGCACTATCTTATCTCAAAGGATTTTGTTCTTCACTCCGACCATGAAGTGTTGAAGTACATAAATGGTCAACACAAACTTAAACCCCGACACGCCAAGTGGGTTGAGTTCCTACAAGAGTACACTTTTAACATCAAGCACAAGGCTGGCGTTCTGAATCGAGTCGCGGATGTGCTGAGCCGACGTCATTCCTTGTTGTCTACCATGCAAGTGAATGTTATCGGTTTTGATGAAGTGAAAGAGCAGTACAAAGATGACGCGTTTTTTGGTAAGATGTATGATGCTTGTTTGACAGAGCCTTATAAGGATTTTCTTATTCAAGATGGATTTTGTTTTACTTGGAAACAAATTTTGTATCCCAGAAGGTTCTCTTCGGTATGCTATTATTCAAGAGGCTCATGACGGAGGACTTAGTGGGCATTTTGGGCGAGATAAAACTTACACGTTAATCAATAGACAATTTTTTTAGCCAAAAATGGTAAGAGATGTGAATCATTATGTCTCAAGATGTCGAATCTGTCACATTGCGAAGACTTTTTCACAAAATAGTGACCTTTACACTCCACTACCAGTACCTCAAGCTCCCTGGGATGACATTAGCCTCGACTTTGTATTAGGGTTGCGCCGGACGCAAAGAACGAAAGACTCTGTGATGGTTGTGGTCGATCGATTTTAAAATATGGCGTATTTTGTTCCATGTGCTAAAACAATGGATGCAACCCATGTCGTTGATTTCTACTTTCGGGAGATTGTAAAACTCCACGGAATTCCGAAAACCATGATTTCTGATAGGGATTCAAAATTTGTTAGATATTTTTGGCGTACTCTTTGGCGAAAAATGGGTACGAAACTTCAGTTTAGTTCTGCGCATCATCCTCAAACTGATGGCTAGACCGAGATTGTAAATCGAAGCTTAGGCAACCTTCTACGCAGTCTTGTTGGTAGTCAGTCATCTTCGACAGTGGGATCAAATCCTATCTCAAGCAGAGTTTGCTTACAATAGTCTACGTGCAAGATTACTGGAAGAAGTCCTTTTGAAGTAGTGTATGGAATAAATCTCGCAACCCCGTTAGACCTTCTACCGCTTCCGACACTTCGTCAGTTCAGCGGAGATGCTGAAGACAGAGCAAAATACATCAAAGAATTGCACGACCAAGTGAGAAATCAAATTGTCAAACAGAATACGAGCTATGGAAAAAGGGCCAACAGGCATCGCAAGCAAGTGAGATTCAATGAGGGAGATTTGGTGTGGATACATCTTAGCAAGGATTGCTTCCCGCCGGGCCAATACGGAAAACTCAAACCTCGCGCTGACGGTCCTTTCAAGATCATCGAACGCATAAATGACAACGCTTACAAAATTGAGCTGCCTGAATAATATGGGGTCTTAGCAATTTTCAATGTTAAAGATCTAACACCATACTATGAAGATGAAGGGATCAACTTGAGGACGAATTTCCACGCAGCAGAAGTGAATGGAGCCCCTAACCTGCCATAATTACAAATTAGGAAGGAGATTTCTTGGGAATAAGGTTTCTTGGCAATGAGATTTCGTTATTACTATGTATTTTTTATTTCCTATTTTATCTTTTATATTAGGCAGTAGTATGACAAATTTAGTAATAAGGTAATTATTTTTTTTGGCAACCTCTCAGGCCTTAGCTATATAAAGGGTCTATTTGCTATTGTAACAAACAGCCAATCAATTATCAATAAAGTTATTTTCTTTAGTTGAGTAATACTCCGCTTTTATCGTGTCTTGTCTTTATTCCTCTTTCAATTATTTGCTTCCGTACACCATCATTTAATCTCTAGAAAGAGTTTCAATAAATCACTTCAATGTAACTTGGACATCCTAAAAATCCCAAATATCACACAAAAAACAAAACAAAAACATAACAACACAACAAAATCTCTTGGGAAAGCTTATGGGCAGCGATGGCGTGGGCGGTGTGGAAGGAGTGAAACGCAAGGATCTTCAACAACACTAGAAAGACGCCGGAGATGGTGGCTACTCAGGCGGTGCAGGAAGCATCAATGTGGCTTAAATTTTGTTAATTCAGTCGAGTTGTAAGGTCCAATAGTACAGGCCAAACCTGAACTACAACTTTGTAACTCTTAATACTACTAGGAAAATTCCCACGCTTCGCTGCGGTCTTCTCATTTTTATTGTTTAATAATTAACACATTAAATTAATCTTACGAATTGATAATCATAAAAAAGTCTACATAAATTATCCCAAGAAACAACATACAATATAAAAAATAATGAATTATTCATATTTTTGTTAGAAATTATCTCAGAATCAAATTCATAATAAAAAATATGTAATATTGACATAAATTTATAATTCAAAAAATTTAAACTTCATTTTCTCATCAATGCGATATTTAAAAAAAATAAATTACATAATTTAATCTTTATCTTGACACCAATTAATTTCTATATTTCTCACATTTCTATCATATAAAAAAACTCTGGTTGCAGATACCAACATTGTATATGAGTCATTTTCTCCAATCCAAAAAAACTAATTAATTTTTTAATTAGTTTAGCAATTACAACTGATTCATAATTTCGATAAAAGTTATTTTTTTCAACGCAATCTCACACTTACATGTTAATCTCTCATCTAGAAATCCAATCATGTATTTCTTATTCAAAATTATTAGTTCACAAATCTTGGTGTATCATAATAGGGAAATTTGGAAGGGGAATGAATGCCCAATTTCTGGTCTCAAAAAAAAGTACGTGATTAAGATTTTTGAAGGAAATGATTTATGAGATTAAGATTTCAATCTTCCACCATTGTTGGTGTTGAAATGGCGAGGTTGCATGTTTTGTTTGTTGTGTTTGTGTGGAGTGAGAGAGAAGAGAGGAAGAGAGTGTTTGAATGGGTGAGAAGTTCTTTTATAGAGAGTAAAAGGTTTGCATAGAGGCTGCGAGATTCTTTGTACCTGATGCCATCCACCTCCGATGTCTACTTTCTCGAAGTTTCCCCCTTTGCTCTCTCCTTTCGCCCTTTCTCCATTCCTGCGCTCTCTCCTTTCGCCCTCTTTCCATTTCAAAATAAGTAATTATTATTATTTTTTTTTTGAATCTCTGTAGGCGATTGCCTACGGAGTATTTTCATTTAATAAAAAACACACAGTTTACAGGATTAAGCCCCTATTACAAACAATTAATTAGGCGGCTTAGGCTTCATTAAGCCTTTTAGACAACACCAAAGAGAATGACATTATCTTATTATACATGTCCCTGACTGTACAATAACCTTTTCCACAAGTTGGCGTCCTGCCCTGCTAGTTGGTTGACTATTTCCGGCGGTGCGGAAGCGTTGTTGAAGATCCTTTGATTTCTCTATTTCCAGACGTTCCAGCATACTGCGGCCCATTTGCAGTCCCACACTATCCGCTCGTCTTTAGTCTGACAGCCATATCGTTCTCTTTTCCAGAAGTGCATGGGTGACTTATCTATAATTCTCGTTCTTTTTTGGTTCAGTAACCAGATGTGTCTGGTAAAGGGGCAATCCACTAACAGATGTAGAGAAGTTTCTATTTCACCCGTGTTGCATAGCGTACAAGCGGATATGGAGGGCCAACCTTTTTTCATTAGGTTGTGTTGAGTGAGAATTCTATCATATGAGAGGAGCCAAAGAAAGAAGCGCACCTTGGTTGGAGCTTTGATGGTCCACATGAGTTTCTGCCATCTTGGGGCGGTGATGGTTTTGAAGAAGAACTCATAGCATGATTTTGTAGTGAAAGCCCCCTTACTCTGCCAACGCCATTTGAGTGTATTATCCTCATTTGTAAGGGTGTGGGAGAGAAGGATCTGCCGTATCTCAGCGGCTTGTGATGCGATATTTGGATTGTTAGAGTTTACGAGAGGGGTTAGGTCCCATTGGGAGGATAGAACTTGTGATACGGAGTCATATTTATTTGGTGCTTCATCAAAAACGAGATGAAATTCCTTTTGTAAGGTGGTGTCTCTGTACCATCTTCCTTTCCAAAAGGATGTTTTTGAACCTGAGCCAAGTTTAATAGTGCTTGAAATGGAAAAGATTGGAAGATGTTCCAACATATTGTAAAAGAAGAAGGATGCATTTGTAGGAGAGTGTAGATTTGTCGAAAGGGGAGAGAAGTTGTACAAAGCAATCAATAATTTTGCCCATGGGCTGGACGGTTTCATTCTCGCATGCCATAGCCATTTCATGATCATGGCTTGGTTTTGGTATTTAATATCGAGTATTCCCAAACCTCCTAACGTCTTCGGCATGCATACCTTTTTCCAAGCTATCAAGCAATGTCCTCCATAACATTTTTGGTCTCCTCTCCATAGGAATCCCCTAACTATGGACTCTACTTGTTGTATCAACCCTGTTGGTAAAGAGATAACTTGCATATGATAGTTTAGAATTGGAGAAATGACAGATTGGATAAGCATTAGACGGCCTCCGTATGAGAGTGTCCTGCCTTTCCATCCGGTTAGTCGCTTTTGAATTTTGTTCACAAGAGGGATGAGGAGCCGCTTTTTCGGTTGTGTGATTGTGAGGGGTAACCCTAAGTGTTTAATAGGTAGGTCCTCTTTAGGGCATCCTAAGATCCGGGATAGAGCATCATGGAAGCGATGTGGGACTTTAATGGGGGTGAAAGAGCTTTTTTCAAGGTTAACCTTTAGTCCACTCATCTCTCCAAAGAGTTTAATAACAAGCATGAGGATTTTAAGGTTATGAGGAGATGCTTCCGCAAAGTATGTTGTATCGTCGGCAAATTGTAGCATTTGTGGTTCCAACATAATGCTTGGTGTCATGAGAGAGGAGACTTGCGTTAACATACTTTGTAATACGTCTACCACAAGATTGAAAAGAAGCGGTGAAAGGGGGTCGCCTTGGCGGACCCCCCGAGCATGGAAGAAGGGTTTGCTTTCTTGGCCATTAATTTTGAGAAAAGAGGAGGAAGATTGCAATAAGACATTTATCCATTGTATCCATTTAGACGGAAATCCCCTTGCCACGAACATTTGTTGTAGGAATTTCCAATCAACCGTATCAAAAGCTCTCTTGAAATCGATCTTAAAGATTACCGACGGCAAGTCTTCTTTGTGAGCATAAAATGCCAACTCTCTAGTTACTACAAAAGATTCCGTAATCGATCTCGTTTTGATGAAAGCGGCTTGATTGGGATGGATCATGTCGTTTAGATGAGGTTGGAGTCTATTAGAGAGTAGTTTTGTTAAGATTTTGATAGTGATTGTAATAACGCTAATCGGCCGAAAGTTATTAAGTAAGATGGCCCCTTCAACTTTTGGAATGAGAGTGACGTCAGCTTGATTCAATCTCCAAAGGTCAAGTTTGTTATGATAGAAATCGTTTATCATCCAAAGTAGGTCTTGTTTAATGACCTCCCAAAACTCTTGTACAAATTCTGACGGCAAGCCATCGGGTCCCGATGACTTGTCTTTGGGGAGATGAAGTACTACACCCTTCACTTCTTCCTTAGAGAAAGGTTCAGTCAAATGTGAGAGTTGAGAAGAAAAAGAAGAGAGAAAAGAGAGGTCGAAGGTGGGGTTGTTTTGCGTGGGCTGTTGGAGAGAATGGCCAAATAGATTTTTGTAATGAGAGTGAAAAGCATTGAGAATGTCAGTTGTATTTTCCAGGACGGAGTCATGGTGTGTTGAGAGTTGTAGTTTAGAGATATAGTTTTCTTTTGATCTTTTTGAGGCAATGGCATGGAAATATTTTGTGTTTTTGTTCCCCATTTTGATCGAACGGCAAGAGGCTCTTTGTTGCCATTTTATTTCCTGAAGATTTACTTGGCTCACAGATAAACTCTTTAAGCTTAATTCTTAGTTGAAATTCTTCCGGTACCAAGTCTCTTTTTTCTTCTACCTTGTCTAAAATTTCGGTTGTCCATTTTGCTCTTTCTAAGGAGGAGTTAATGTTAGCATTTAAGTCTTTTGACCATATAAGGATAGATCTTCTTAGTCTTTGCATTTTAATCAAAAAGTTTTTTGAAGAGTTTAATACCCTTGTAGGTTGAGACCAAGAGTTATGTACTAATTCTTTAAATCCTTCTTTTTTGAACTAAAGTCTCTCTACTTGGAATCTTTTGAAGTTATGAGTTTTATTGGAGAAGAGAGCTAGGAGGAGCGGTGAGTGGTCAGAGGTTGTAGTTGGTTGAGTGGAGAGGGAGTAGTTGAGAGTAGAAGAGATGAAATGATGAGAGAGTAGTACTCGATCAAGCTTTGAGAGGCAGGGGGAAGGTATGTTATTAGTCCATGTGAAATTTCGACCAAGCAGTGGTACTTCCCATAAATCTAGAACTTGAATAAGTTGGTTGAATTGAAAGGAGATGGTACTGTTGAAATAGCAGGAAGTGGTCTCAGCCTGATCTCTTAATAGGTTGAAGTCACCTAAGAGGATCCAAGGCAATGTCTGGTGATTGGAATGGATGTTAGACAGATCGTTAAGGAAGTTGGCCTTCTGGTCGGCCTCTGTTGGACCATAGGCGTTGGAGAGAAGAAATTCATGTTTTGATCTATTATCTTTTAGAATGACGTTTGAGCAGTAGGGAGAGTTGAAAGTGTGAACCAGGGTGAAGGCATCACCCCATAGGATTATGGTGCCACCTTTTGAGCCTTCAGACTCCTTAAAAGTGAAGTTTCTGATGTGAGAAGGGGAGATTTGAGATATTTTGAATGAGTTGACTTGTCTCCACTTAGATTCTTGGAGACATGCAATTTTACAACGAGACGCTCGTAAACTATCCTTAACAATATTACACTTTTCCGGAGACCCGAGTCCTCTAACATTCCAAGTCATAATTCCAAAATCACGCAGTTTTAACGAGTTCATTACAATAATTGATAGAAAATGAAACTTAAGATACATGAGTAGGGACTAGATATAGAACTACCCTCACTCGCAAAATTCAACAAAAGAGATGATAATAATTTAGGTCGAGCCCTCCTCAGAGGTGCCCGCAGAGTTTTTTAAGTCCTGTTGTTTCTCATTTGACAGTCCTACATGAATATTTTTATGTGAGATAACTTCATTACTTCCATATCCCACAAAAGAGTTGACTTTAGAGATTAGAGAGACATTCATTGGTTTACGCACTAATTCCTCATGTTCAAGCTCCGCTAAAAGGCCATGTATAGCTGCTTGTTTTTCAACTGGTCTCATTTTATTTTTATTATTATTATTTATTGCACTTTTATTTTGTTTATTTAGTTGTAGGCCCTGAAATAATTTTTTGGGGGTTTTTGGCCTACAACTTCTTCTAATGGATTGAGCAGTATTTTTGTTTGTTGGGGCAGATTTTAGTGGGCCTTTTCGCAGTACAAACTTTTTCTTTGAGTTTTTGCCTTTTGACTTTTTCATTATTTCAATTGCAACAGATTTTTGAAAAAAGGAAGAAGAGCCGTTTGATTTGAATTTTTTTGCGTGGGAAATTTTTGATTTGCCTTTCAGAGTGATAAGAGGTGCATTTAGTGAGAGAGATTCTTCTGAGATATTTGACTTTTCATTTAATGTAAAGGGAGAAATGACAGGAACAATACTTGTAGCAGAGGGGAAAAAAGAGGAATGATGAGAGGATGTTAGGGTAATGAGAAAAATGTAGATGTAGAAAAAGAAAATTCATGAGAGAAATAACTAGAGAAGAAGAGAGAAAACGTTTATTCAATTGAGAGACTACATTGTAAGAATTATGATATTATTACAATAGCTAAAGGGTTCTTTATATAGGAGAGAGCCATGACTAATTACCAAAATAAATTGCCTAAATTAAAGATACAATTACCTAATATACAATGCAAGGATGGAAACAATCTACCTTTTTCCATTGCCTAAATATTCCCTAAATATTTATTTCTATAGCATAAATATTTTCTAAACAACAATACCAAAAAGGAAAGAGATTTAGAGTTATACATAACAATCTCCACCTTGACTCAAAATCTCACTCATGACTCAAAGTCGCAATAACAACATATCCAAAATGAGCTCCACCTTAATGCAGCAATCCACTTTGCCGCTCCACATGAGGCCGTCTCCTTGTACCGAGAACTCACAAGACTCCAATTCGTTGACCGCAGCCAAGCATACACAAAATTGAAGTATCCATACCTCATAGGAGATCCAACACGATCCCTTACCAAAGCATCTTCCCGGCTCGCCTTAACCGATGTATCATCGTCAAAATCATAATGCTCCAAGTTACATCGAGTAATTTCACCTAGTTGATCGGGAATAGCAAACTCCACCTTCTTCGTGATCGTCTCACCATCCTCAAAAGCCAGATCAGACAATCGCTCCCTTACCCATAACATAACTGGATCAAAAGTCACGTCTCTCAAAACAAGTAGTTCCGCAACCGGACACCACAAATGATATGCCTTCACACCTGAAGTATATCCCAAGAAGAATACATTTCTTCTCCTCATACTCGAGTATCCATTAAATAACTTGTGCATAAACGGGATATACAAATACCACTAAGTAGTATTAAAATGGTTTCTGTCCAGAACTCCTTGCCTGAGTCCGCCCCAAAAATATGCACCAAGCCTTCTCGAGTAGTTTCCAATCAGCCACGCCATTATGTTGTCGAGAGCGAACAACCATACAATGCTGAACAATCCTTATAAAAGGATCACAAATTTGTCCCCACAAATCCAAATAGATATCTTCCAAAATTTTCTTTGTGCGATGAACAGCTGTACTAGAGCTGAGTCTCCTCCGTTTACCATAAACGGAATATTCACAACTCATGCTTTTTGGTATTCTGGCCACACAGTAGATCCCTTGTGCTCAAAACTGTCACCCCGCATCCAATCGTAAACCCTGTCCTTCTAACTGAGGCAGAGAAGGTGACGACGAACGAGCCTAAAACTGCGCCAACTTCCCGAAATAACTTTCCGGTACTCTGGACTTCCAGAATATAACACACCAATATTCTGGCCACACAGTAGATCCCTCGTACTCAAAATTGTCACCCCGCATATAATCATAAATTCTGACATTCTAACTGAGGCAGAGAAGGTGACGACGAACGAGCCTAAAACTGCGCCAACTTCCCGAAATAACTTTCCGGTACTCTGGACTTCCAGAATATATAACACACTAGTCATTCTAGCCTTCATCGATGTAAGAGCTCATCTAGATACCTTGAGGACTCCACCTTCACATCGGAACTTACAACCGATATCTCCGAGAACGTCTAATGAGATCAAATGGACAATCTCATCCTGCATCTTGATCAAATGGACAACCATGTCCTGCATCTTGATCTCAAGCGTGCCAACACCGACAACACAACATAGATGATCGTCTCCCAAAAGAACATCTCCACTAGACGCCTCATATGTGGTGAACCATTCTCGATGAAGGCTAATTGCATGTATATGCTAACAATTATGTTAATTCATCAAAAAATAATACCAATCCGTAATAGACCCCTCTGCGCTCTCTGATTTGAGGAATCCTCAATTTCAGAAGCTGATTTAATCTTGAAATACATTCCTTCAAACCAATTGGTTGAAGAAAAACGAAAGAATAAATTATAGGAAATTGACTTTTCTCTTGGAAAATATGAAACAGCGCTCGCGTCAATCCTTTATATAGTCATATAGAGGTATTAGGGTAGAATTCAAAATTTCTGTTGACGACAAGATGTAAACCCAGCTGTTATTTACTTTTTTGAGTAATAATATCACAATTATAGCAAATAGACAAATCATTTGTGAAGAACAAAAAAAAACAGAATTTCACTTATGCCCGATAAAAGTCCAATGTTATATACGAATCTATTAAATGTGAGTAATTATAGAACATGCTTTTTTTCTTTTCTGATTTTACTTAACTGCATCAGAAACTAATATTTATTGATTACTCGTGTTGTTTTTTATCTTTCCAACAAACCAGGTATTAAGTGATATTTTGACTCATTTTTCAGGGATAGATTCAGCATTCTAAATCCAGCATAACACCAGCCAAAACGACTTACTTGCCGAACATTATTCATCCAACGTTTTATAGATACTCTGATAAAGGCTTAGAAATATTATTCAGAAAAACTATCACAAAGATTGTAATAAAAGTTCATAACATGAAAAAAAGATATAATTCAAACTTCACGACCAATATATTACAATTTCATGAAAATTTAAACAACTACAATAATAATAGGAAACCATGGTTATGACCACATAAAATATTTAGTAATAGTATACAACACAACAGACCAACAAAATAAACTGGAAATTATATTTACAAAAAATTAAGAAAAATTTAAAATTGAGTCCTCATTTGATTTCTCAAGCACAGCACGATCTTCCTGAGGTAATCTTTCTCCCTCACACCGCAAATACTCTTGGAACTTCTCCTGCAACCAAAATACTTATTAAAAAAAAGTCAAAATGAAATGAAAATTATCAAAATTTGAGTTTTTTGAAAGTGAAATTGAAGTATTTAGTAGAGAAACACATGATGCAGAGTTAATGAATAAAAAGAAAGCTAAATCAGTTACATAATAGAAAAGTGAGAATTAATGAATCTTACATTTGGGCCGGAGAGATATAAGCCAGCAAGGCCAGCCATAGCGATTCCTCCCCATATAACAATGGTGGATGAAAGGAACGACCATCTCCTGTATATCTAAAAAGGAGCGACCAACTCTTTTTCTCAATTTCTTTTCTCTCTCTTCTTCTTTCTCTACCTTGTCTCTCCACTATTAGTTATCATATAATCCTTGTCTTCTCCGTTATTTGGGTTTCAAAACGGCCCATATTGTAGACAAACACTCAAGTTTTAAATTTGGGCCTTTTTGTATACAAAAATTTCTAAAAAGTTCCTTACCTAAAATTTCCCAAACAACATCCAAACTTCAACTTTTAAATGTTTAGAAAAATTTCCCTATTTTAGCCTAAACCAATTAGGGCTTGTTTGGATGTGTATTTTTTTCTAGTATAGTATTAGTATATTTTTAGGGATTAGGATTTGCAAAATTCAAATCCTAGAGTATTATAAACTTTAGGATGTATTTATAGTGGTGTGTTTGGATGAAAATTAGTAAATGTGTAGGAATTTTTATATATTAGTTTTTTATAATTATAATAGTATATCTTATATGATATAATTTAATATAAATTATTTATAACAAACAAACAAAAAAAATTATAAAAAAAAAGAAATAAAAATTTGAAAACTAGTTCTTTATTGTATCATTATTATCATGAAATATCTTGTATTTAAAATATTTCTATTTCTTAATTTCAAGTGCCATTGCCATCAGTTTATTCATTATTGAGACTTTTATTTTCAATTTTCTTAATATATTATCATACAATTTAAACTTATAAAAATATTACAAATATGAAGTTGAAAAAAAATAACATATGTAAGAAATAGAACGAAATATTACTGACAAAATTGAACAAAATTAAAATTGTATTATATCATTGAACAAAATAAAAAAAATGCACAAAATATTTAACATAAAATTCTGAAAAAAATCACCATCTCCAAACAATTCATCAGGTCAATATCATCAAATCTTTTTCAAACAATTCAAAATACAAACTCAATTAGATGAATTACACAAAAAAAGAGGGAATCGAGTAACAAATTTTGTAAATAAATTGGAGCGGATTATCTTGGAGAGAGTCCAGTCGAAGGCCGCTGCTAATGGAGGCATGAAGGTACCGCTTGATTGACGATTTGTTGACTGCTACTATCAACTTCAGTTTGAGAGAAATTGATTTTTGAGGTTTTTGGGAAAGGTCATTAATGGGGTTTTAGAGTTTTAGGGGAGGAGATGCGAATGAAGAAGAAGATGACGGTAGTTAAATGCGGAATTTGGTGAAAATTAGTCCCAACCTCTTATTTTTCACCTACTTTTGAGCCTTCTCAAAAGGTCACATCATCATTTTTATCTCGACCGTTAGATAAATTTTTTTGTCGAATCTTAGCCATTTATTTTCTCAAATTTATTGATATTTTATGGCAATATTTTTGTGGTTATTAAAGCATAAGCATATGATCGGCTGAATTGGTGTTTTGTGTTCCATACTTGATTTAGTGAGAATCATTGTGAGTTTGTGACCATTAGATCTTAATTAGATTGTTTCAATTAATCATGATACAAAGTTATGTTCAATTATTAATACCAATAGTTAATGAAGAATTCATTCATTAAAATATAAATAATTTTTCTTTTCTTCTTTAAAAAATTATAATTCTTAATGAAATATTTTATTTCTAATGTTAAAATCGTCAAATATAAATTTGTTGGAATTTTCTCTTTATTTTGAATTTCCATATTATTATGGTTTCAATTTTTTTACTTGCTAAAATATGTAAAAATAGACTATACAAAAGAAGATGTACAAAAATTATATACTCGATTAACTTATATCTTATACTTTATTTTTCATCTTTCTTTGAGTATTCTTAAGAGACTTATTGTCAATTTTATCTAGGAGTGTACAAATAATTTTCTGACTCGTTCAACCCGTCCAACCCAACCCGACCCGACCTATTTTTTGCGGGTTTTGAAGTTGTTTGGTTGGGTCCGGGTTTGAATATTGAAAACCCAATGTTATGGGTCGGGTTGCAGGTTTTAAGTTGCAAACCCATATTAACCCGACCCAACCCGTATATACCAAAATTATATATGGAGTATATTATATTCAATTTATTTGTTTTCTATTCTAAATCAAATTTCTATGTTATATTATATTATTAAGTTTTCAATTACAAACTTAACATAAAAAAATGCTATATTATATATTTAATTTTCAATTGTAAACTTAACATAAAAAAAATTCTATATTGAGTATAGTACATCTCACAAATAAAGACAAAACCTTATAATCAGTAATTTATAATATTTTTGCCAGAAAAAAAATATAGCATAACAAAAACTTGTCAATGTACATTGTAAAAAAAAAGCATGCTTGTTTCGTTCAAAACAATTTCAATGATTTATTTTTAAAATAATAAATTATTTTCATCTTTTTTTGCATATTCTTGTGTCAAAATAGTATGTTTTATTTGGTCATGTTATAACAATTATATTTAGTAAAACTTCAAAATCTTATCAACCCGCCTAACGCATCCAACCCGCCCAAGAAAATTATGGTCGGGTTAAAATTTTTTTTTAAGTAGTATGGGTCAGGTCGGGTTGAAAAAATGCAAACCCGTTCTTATTGGGTTGGGTTGTAACTTTCATACAAACCCGTTCAACCCGGCCAATGTACACCCCTAATTTTATCTCGGCCGTTGGATAATTATTTTTTTAAATCTTAGGCCTCGTTTAGTATCGTTGCTGTTTTCTGTTTTTTTTCTCCAGAAAAAAAAACAAAACGTGTTTGGCAAAATGACTATGTTTTCATTTTTTTCTATCCAAATGGCAAAAAATAATCAAGATTTTGGAAACAAGAAAAAGTTGTTTCTTCTTTTCTGTTTTTCACTACCAAACCTATAAATGTCCGAAACCACACGAAAACAACATGGTAGCACTAAAAAAAGAATATTGACCTTGAAATATTGTATTGCGCTAAAAAAAGTAAGTTGGCATAAAAAATAGTATATTCATGTAAGTTGACACTAATTAAAAATATTGACCATGAAACTTTATATTGTAATAAAAATAAAATAACTTACCACTAAAATAATATAAATGGTAGATTGACACTAAATACTCAATATATTTGCATTGAAACATCATATTGACTCTAAAAATGATTGCTGAAAATAGGATATTAATACTCAATAATGATAAATCAACATTATAAACGGTACATTGATACTGAAAATGATATATTAGTACTTAAAACGGTATATTAACGCTGAAAAGTGTCAGGAGGTAAGGCCTTGTCAGTCACGAGCCGGCGCAGCTCACGAGGGTCTGATGGGGGTACCGAGACTTTACTTGTGACTGATCAACAACTACCCAAGGAATGCTTCTGAAATAGAGGATCTCGTACGGCACGTCTCGAGAACTAGAGCTTTCCTAGACCTCATCTTCCGACGACTCAGTTCTAGATTCGATTCGAGAGAATCTGCCCGCACAAAACTCTGTTGTCTTCAAATCTAGGAATGTCACCCAAGAGCCAATGCAATGTTGAAACTATAAACATCATATTGGCGTTGAAAATATTATAAATGTACATTTGATAAAATAATAACTAGGAAAAATGTTATCGGTTTTAAAAACAAAAAATAGTTTTTTTGAAAACAAAAAACAGAAAAACAGAAAATGGATTTTTATTTTTAAAAAATGAAAAACAGAAAAACGGAAATGATACCAAAACGAGCCTTTATATTTTGATTTAAATTATTATCACAATATCACATATGTCAATAGTTAATGAAGAGTTTACTCATTAAAATATAAATATTTTTTCTTTAAAAAATTATACTTCTGAATGAAATATTTTATTTCTCATGTCAAAATCATCAAATATAAATTTGTTGGAATTTTCTCTTTATTTTGATTCTCATATTGTTATGGTTCCATTTTATTTTCTTGCTAAAATATGTGAATATAGATTATATGAATGAAGATGTATAAAAATGATATGCTCATGAATCTTAGCTTTTAATTTCAATTATTATCATAATATCACATGATTAGTTAGATTAATGTTTAGTGTTATATCTCCGTTATGTGAAAACTATTATCTCAAACAAAATTTCAGAATATTGAAAACTATATTATATTACTTAATGTATTACGGATTTCATAATATGTAATCCATACCATCTTAATATCTAAAAAAATAAGAAAAATAACGGTGACAAATTTTTGAAGAAAATGAGTAATGATATATTTTCCAATGTAGTATACATATTTTTTCCATGTATATAATATTCAGTGTTGTAAATAGCGCGCTATAGCGCCGATATAGCGCGATATAACGCACTCGGGAGGCTCAATGACTCAACGCTGCGGTTTTGATATGCTATTGCATTTTCCGACGCTACAACGATATAACGGCACGATATATCATGAAGCGTGTGTTTGTAGCGCCTGAAACAATAATGTTGCGCAATTTCATTTCTTTGAACTTTTTATTGATTTTTAGGGTTTAGGGTATTTTGGATTATGATATGTGCTTTTTTGGATAAGTATGTTGTATGTTAATATTTTAATATTAAACTTATCATCTTTTGATATTTGATAATTATTGTAGGGATAGTTTGTAGATGTTTATTGTTTTAGAGATTGCATATACATATATTATATTGTGATACATAAGAAAAAAAATGTTTATTACTATTATCCGCTACGCAAGTGTAGCGCGCTATATCGTCCGCTATTTGCTATAAGAAAATCATGAACATTGCAAACCGCTATACGCTATTTGCAACCTTGATAATATTAAATATAATTATTATTTTCTATTTTTTTAAAGTTAATCATCTATTATTTAATCTTATGTAGTTCCAATTAAAATCTTCAAAATAAATTATCTTGCATTTTATTTTTTATGATCTCATTCATCTAAGCCTGATTAATACTTAATTTATTTTTCTAATATAATAAATCAAGACATAATGACATAAGAAAATCAAAGAAAATAATTATCATGTATTATTTATGTACTATGGATTAATAAATTCTAATTTTGAATTTTCATAATTGTAAGTTATACATTATTAGATTGAAATAACTATTAAAATGGAAATACTCGCCGCGAAGCGCGAGCATTATCCTAGTAGAAATAAAGAAAGGAAATTAAATGAGGAAAGAGAGGACGGTGGAAGAGATTTTTTTACTAAAGAAAAAAACTGATTAAATTGGTCAGTTTTTTTTTTCCACCCAAAATTCTATACAAATTTGCTAGCAATTCCTAGACTAAAATATCCTAATAAATTCCTAACTATTCATTCAAACATGCACTTTAAGAAATTCAGTATTTTTTTACTATACTAGAGAAAACTAAAGTTTTCTGTGACATCCAAACAAGCCCTCTTAAGCATCCAATCAAGCCCTTAGTAATGGCATCCAAAACATGAACAATGCTAAGGAAAAGACTTATTTAGTGGCGCAAATACAAAGCACACAGATTCAATTTGGATACAATCACGCACAATTTAGTAGAAATTCTAATATGAAAACAAACAATTTGGCTTTTTTAGGATCATGGGATTTTACAATTAAAAATATTAAAAAAGGTTACAATAAAATATAAATAACATGTAAATAAAACATGATGGTAACATGAAGATCTATAATGCGGCTATTTTATTTCTTAATTAACTATAATCAGTTATAATAGTTGCTAGACTTTGTTGTTACCATGCGTTATTGTCATGATATGCAATATTTTTGTTTATAATGAACGTTCAACTTGACTACATTTTTGTCAATTTTTATGGATTACGATTCCTCAATTCACAATCCTATTCCCTAAAAAGAACATTTTCTATCCTACAAAATAACATTGTTAGAATATGTGGGTTTTCTTAATTTCTATTTGGGAAATGTATTAAATTGCTATTTGTACTATTCTCATTATCTGTTTTATTGAAAAGAAACAATTGCTATTAAAATTCAATGAATTGTAATACTTTTTAAAAAAATTTCCATCACAAACAAACATAGATCCTAGTTTATTTCAATCCAAGAAGACACCGAGTTCAAATTTTAGTCATCCTCTGAAAACTCTACTTCCATTAACTACTCTCTTTTCGTAGTAGACGCTTCTAGTTTCATTTACTTTGTAGTCACAACTTGCAAATGAAACAAAAAACTACTTTCATCGAGTAGTCTCCCTTCGTAGTAGCTTCTACTTTCATTGATTGTATCTGCAAGAGTGCAAACAATTATGTTATGATAAAAAGCATTGCATATATATGCTAACCTCTTTTGAAAAATTATAAAAGTGCATATATACATTAATCATTAATGCAGAGTTGAATCATACAAAATATAATTTATTTTCTTATTTGTGCATTTTGGTTAACATCTTATAATGCTTGTATTAAATTATAACAAACTAGGACAATGCTCGCGATTCGCGTCGAGTATTTTAATTTTAATAGTTATTTCAATCCAATAATGTATAACTTGCAATTATGAAAATCCAAAATTAAAGTTTATGAATCCATAATACATAAATAATACATGAGAATTAAAAATTATTATCTTTGATTTTCTTATGTCATTATCTCTTGATATATTATATTAGAAAAATAAATTCGTATTAATCGAGGCTTAGATAAATGAGATCGAAAAAATAAAATGCAAGATAATTTATTTTGAAGATTTTAGTTTAGAAAATTTTAGTTGAAATTACATAAAATTAAATTATAGATGAATAACTTTGAAAAAGATAAAAAATAATAATTATATTTAATATTATATATATGGGGAAAATATGTATACTACATAGAAAAATGTAACATTACTCATTTTCTTCAAAAAATTATCACCGCTATTTATCTTATTTTTTTTAGATGTTAAGGATTACACATATGTTATTATGAAATCCGTAGTACATTAAGTAATATAATATAGTTTTCAATATTCCGAAATTTTGTTTGAGATGATAGTTCTCACATAAGGGAGATATAACACTTGAATATTAATCTAACTAATCATGTGATATTATGATAATAATTATAATTAAAAGCTAAAATTTGATAAATTTTTTGATTCGACGGGTGAGAGAGAATGGATAATAGTTCTCTTGATAATTTTCAAAGAGGGGTAAAATAATATAATAAGAGTATATGAGCTTATCATTTTACTACATGTTATTTTATATAGTTTATATTCACATATTTTATCAAGAAAAAATAAAATTGGAATCATAACAATATGTCTTTATGTGATATTGTGCATATAATTGAAATAAAAAGCTAAGATTTAAAAAAAGTCAACTGCCGAGATAAAATTGATACTAAGTCTCTTGAGAATGCTCAAAGAGAGATGAAAAATAAGGTATAAGATATAAGTTAATGAGCATATCATTTTTGTACATGTTCTTTTATATAGTCTATATTCACATACTTTAGTAAGAAAAAAATATTTGGAACATAACAATATGGAACTCAAAATAAAGAGAAAATTGCAACAAATTTATATTTGATGATTGTAACATTAGAAATAAAATATTTCATTAAGAATTATAATTTTTTAAAGAATAAAAGAAAAATTATTTATATTTTAATGAGTGAACTCTCAATTAATTATTGATATTAATTGTTGAACATAACTTTGCATCATGATTCATTGAAACCATGCGATTAAGATCTGATGGTCACAAACAAACTCACAACGGTTCTCACTAAATCGGGTATGAAACACAAAATACCAATTCAACCAATCATATGCTTATGTTTCAATAACTACATAAATGTTGTTATAAAATATCATTAAATTTGAGAAAATGAATGGCTAATATTCAACAAAAAAATTGATCGAACAGTCAAGATAAATGTGATGATGTAGCCTTTTAAGGAGGTTCAAAAGTAGATGAAAAATAAGGGATTGGGATTAATTACCTTATTTTCTATCAATTATTCGTTCCTGTTACTAATGCCTTTTATATCAGATTCTTTGTGGCCCTCTTTTCCCAGGCCTTTGATTCACACCAAAATCTTCATTATCATTATCTCTCTTTGACGCTTTCTAGTTGTGGATGATTTTGTCTGTAAAAGTTAAAATAATAATTACAAGATAATAAAATAAGGAAACCACAAATTACTCAAAAAGAAAAGATAAAAAAACATGTCAATGGTAACAGAAAGAATGGCTCACCTCTTTAGTTACCCGTTAATGGTGATGATTGACAAATTGTTGTCTCATCAATTGGAACATTCAGATCCGTAATATTTGCTGAACCGACTTGATCCATTGAGTCTATCGGTTTGACCGGATCATTCAGATTGAAATGTAACAAACTTGTTTGATCCGCTTGATTCATCAAACCCAATGACGAAGGCCAGGCTTGTGAGACTGGTTGATCTGTTGGTTAAACAAAATCAATGCCGAACAACTCTTTGTAAATTTGATCAATCGTCTTGCGTCCTTCAGGCGTCAATGGTGAGTTAACACTCACACATGACTCAACATGGTGAGTATTATTCTCTCTAGAACACTCATGCTCATGCATACTTTGCCATGGCAGCATTACAGCATGTTGTAGCCGGTAGTACACGGACTGACAAAGCTGACAGTATGCCCATTGATGCATTTGCACATATCCACTGCCAAAAGCTGCATTGAACTGATGAAGACCTATTTTGAAAAATAAATATGTTTCATTATAAGGTAAGGTGGATAATACGAATATTCTCATTCTAATGGAAATACTTATGTTTGGACAATATTTTTGAAATATTTTGAAGGTTAAGAGAATTATAGATCATTACCAAGAGATGCTGGCTCGTTGCGGAAAACCTCGTATTGCGTTGGCCTAATAGTAACCGGGGCTTTCAGCTCCTCGCGGAAGGAATCATATGGCCTTGGATTCATAAGAACCACATGCCCACTTGGAAAAAAGTTGGACATTATTAGGCCCATTGAATCCTTTGGTCCGTCACGGTCGTATGACACTGACCAAAGAGAATCCATCGGCGCGTCACGGCCATCACGTAAAAGGCCATCCGGCACAGGACTCCTTGAATACCGTGGCTCACCATTTAAGAAGCCGTTATGCCTTGGGCTCATTGAACCATGTGGATCGTCATGCAAAACGTTTCGTGGCAATGAGCCCGTCATATTCCTTGGCTCCATTGGTTGACACGGATCTGCCATTGGACCATGCCATGTAGCGTTGCTATTTGTACTATTCTCATTATCTGTTTTATTGAAAAGAAACAATTGCGATTAAAATTCAATGAATTCTAATAGAATTCTGAGACTTTTTTTTAATATTTTTTCCATCACAAACAAACATAGATCCTAGTTTATTTTAGAATCAAATTTTTTTCTCAGTATTAATTCATGAAAAAATAATACCAATCGGTAATAGACCCCTCGGCGTTCTCTGATTCAATCTTGAAATACATTCCTTTCAAACAAATTCATTGAAGAAAAACGAAAGAATAAATTATAGGAAATTGACTTTCCTCTTGGAAAATAGGAAACAGCGTATGGAAATGGTGGATTCTTTCTCGCGCCAATCCTTTATATAGTCATATAGAGGTATTAGGGCAGAATTCAAAATTTCTGTTGACAACAAGATGTAAACCCAGCCGTTATTTACTTTTTTGAGTAATAATCTCACAAGTATAGCAAACAGACAAATCATTTGTGACGACCAAAAAAAAAAAACAGAATTCCACTTATGCCCGATGAAAGTCCAATGCTATATACAAATCTATAAAATGTGAGTAATTGGAGAACATGTTTTTGTTCTTTTCTGATTTTACTTAACTGCATCAGAAACTAATATTTATTGATTACTCGTGTTGTTTTTTATCTTTCCAACAAACCATGAATTAAGTGATATTTTGACTCATTTTTCAGGGATAGATTCAGCATTCTAAATCCAGCATAACACCAGCCAAAACGACTTACTTGCCGAATTTTATTCATCCAACGTTTTATAGATACTCTGAGAAAGGCTTAGAAGTATTATTCGGAAAAACTATCACATTGATTGTCATAAAAGTTCATAACATGAGAAAATGATATGATTCAAACTTCACGACCAATATATTACAAACTAAGGTGGCGAATAAACAACTACAATAATAATATGAAACCATGGTAATGACCACATAATATTGAGTAATAGTATACAACACAACAAACCAATAAAATAACTGGAAATTATATTTACAAAAAAGTAAGAAAATTTTATAATTTAGTCCTCCTTTGATTTCGCAATCACAGCACGATCTTCCTGATGCAATCTCTCTCCCTCACGCCGCAGGTTCTCTTGAAACTTTTCCTGCAACCAAAATACTTATTAGAAAAAAGTCAAAATGAAATGAAAATGATCAAAATTTGAGTTTTTTGAAAGTGAATTGAAATATTTAGTAGAGAAAAACTAGAAATAATGTCATAAATATATAAATAAAAGAAAGCTAAATCAGTTACATAATAGAAAAGTGAGAATTAATGAATCTTACATTTGCAAAAACCTGGAATTCAAAGCGCCTGGTTTTCAAATCTGGGAGCTAATGTTCATAATACAGAAACAAATCAATTAATGGTGGCAAGGAAAACATAAACAATGGTGAGAAGGCTTATGTAGTGGCAAAAATACAAAGCACAGAGTTTCAATTTGGATACAAATCATGCAGAATTTAATAGAAATTTTAAGAAAAATATTATATTTACCCCTCAAATTCACCCCACTAGGATATTGTTGTTCATTCTATAGAAGTAAGTGGTCACTGAATTAAGTGCTGTTGAAATTTTAATTATATATGATTATTCTAATATTTTTTTAATTATATATGATTATTCTAAAATATTAGATGGTTAATAAAAACCAACACAAAGTTATAAAATAAATGAACATATTATAAAATTTGGCCATTTTAATTCCCATCAAGGGGGTGATTTTGGGAACTCTTTATGTACTCCAATTTTAGTATGAAAACAAACAATTTAGCTTTTTTAGGATCATGAGATTTTACAATTTAACATAGGAATTTGATAGAGCATAACGGCACTATAGCACGACCGTTCAAGACAGATAGAATAACAATATATATAATTTATTTTCTAATAATAATATTTACATAACAGTATATATAATTTATTTTCTAATAACAATATATACATAAAATGGAAAAACAATATATAAAAATAGGAAAACAGTATATAAAATGAGAAAACAGTATATAAAAGTAAAAAAATAAAAAATACACAAAGAATATATAACAGTATATAAAATGGCAAAACAGTATATAAAATGAGAAAAGAGTATATAAAAATGGAAAAACAATATATCTACAATGCTGTCATGCTACAGTCGTGCTACAGTACAGTCATATTTGCACATTTCCCTTTAAAATATAAAAAAGAACGTGATAATAAAATATAAGTAATATGACAGTAAAATGTGACGGTAACATGACAAGATCTATAATGGCGTTATTATTTTTCTTAACTAACTATAATTAGTTATTATAATATTTGCTAGACTTTGATATTGTTATCACGCTTTAGTGTCATGATATGCAGCAATTTTGTTTATAACGAAGATTCAACTTAACCGCAATTTCATCAATTTTGATTATTTTCTAGCTTTGTCAATTTTTCAGCTTTATTTCTTTTTAATTATCTTTTAAGCTTGGACTCATTACTTATAAATAGTATACCCACAAGTTACTTTTAAGATTAGAAAAATACAAACAAGATTTGAGTTCACTTCTCTTCAATACTCTCCAACAAAAAAAATTGAAGTCACCCAAAAGAAGCTTACAATAAAGCCCTTCAAAGTTATTGAAACTAAATCATCTTCCTCAACAAATATCATCGCAAAATCAAAACAAAAAGAACAGAAAAACATACAAATGAAAATACCCATAATCTTCTATAGTTCTAAAACCTCATTAAACCCTAAATTACATGTCACATTGGCTCCTCTAAAACAACTTTTTTTCTGCTCAATCTCTTTTCTGCCTTCAAAATAAAACTTTCATGATTCTCTTTCTCCAGAAATGGAAATATTCAAAATAATTTAAAACAGTAAATTCTGAAAATTGCATGTAGCTTACTCATCTAAAATTATCTTTGTATTTTTCTTCTCTCAAATACATATTTTTTCTCTCTTTACTTATTTTTTCATTTTTCTTTTTCTTAACATTTCAATTCATATTTATTCTAAATTTACAGAGGAAACTATTTTCTGATGTTATGTATTTTTGCTTGCAATATACATATGAATTCCCATTATTTAACATTTAATTCACTTCTCTGTCTAATATCTCATCAATAGAAGTTATATCCATGATCCATCTATCAATAACTAAAGAAAGTTTTGTATTGTTCGGTAACTTGAGCATTCTTTTAAATGACCTGAGAGCTATTGCATACAAGACGCATGACGAAATAACCAGAGAGTCCTTGCATGCAAGTTGCATGATGAAACAACACAAGTCTTCTCACTTAAAATGTGATGTTCTATCCTAAAAATGTGTGATAAATAAAATATGTGTGAGTTTGAAGGTTGTTTTCTCGTAAGAGAATTTAATATATTATTCAAGTTATACTTCATGGCATATAAATTAATTTAGTGTCAGTAGTTTTTTTTTTCTTGAGAAAAATACTACTACACAGTAGTATATAAGCACATATATAAATATGTGACATTATTTTGAGTAATTTAAATATGTGTGACGACATAATTTTTAATATTTTTTTTGAAGATCAATTTTTAATAATTTAATTACAATTGATATTATCAATATAATGTATTACTTGCTTACCGAATTTTAGTGCCAAAGGATCTTTTTATTTTGAAAAGTTTTCAGTCACATTAGTACTTCCTATCATGTAATTGTGTATACATGTTCAAATTGAAAATCAACCTCATAATTTATTTGATTGAGAGAGTGATATCAAACCAATGAAATAGTTAAAGGGACAAAATAAGTGAAGAAAAATTTAACGAGAATAATTCAATTTTAATTAGATCTTAGCTTGTTCGATTTTCATTGAATAATTAAAAATAAATAAAGCATATTTCGGATTTTTAGTATGAAAATATGAATTCTACTGGCATTCATAGATCCTCTAAAAATGAATTAGAAATATTATTGTGAAAATTTATCACACAGAGTAAAAATTTCGTAACAGAAAAAGACATATATTTCAGGTTAATTCAAACTTTATTTTTTACAAAATAAATTGCAATTTCATGAAAAAAAAGAGATTTTTGCTTTATTCAAACTTTATTTTCGACCAATACATCACCATTCAAAAAAATTAAGGTGATAAATCAACTAAAATAGAAAAACAGGGAAAAAAAAAATTCAGTAAATGAACCAAACAGAGTTGATATCATATCATATTTCTTATTTAAAAAAAATATATAACAAGATTTTATGATTTTGTCCTCCTTAGATTTGGTTATCATTGAATGGTCCTCCTGATGCAACCTCTCTCCTTCACGCCGTAAATACTCCTGAAACTTCTCCTTAAACCAAAACAACAAAACTAATCAATTCATAAATTCAAAAAATAGATTCAAAAAGAAGAAAATTAAACTAATTGAATCTGATAAAAAGAGAAAAATAAATTAATTACTTACAATTGCGCCAGAAAGGTACGCACCAGCAAGGCCAGTGTCACGAATCGTGAGGATTCGTGACCGGAATGAGAGTGGAATTGAGATGGAAAAGTGATGAAATGAGAAATTTACTACTAAAAATTCAAATACAACTCAATATCTGATTCTCTTCCCTCTCCTTCCTATTTATAGTTAATCCGGTCAAACGGTCAATTTCTCACAATTACTAATATTTTCCTAGACTTAGTGCATACACCTAGTCTCATAACCAACTCCTTACAATCCTCCCAATCCATACATGCCACATTGCAATTATGCACCAAGTCTCATAACCAACTCCTTACAATCCTCCCAATCCATACATGCCACATGGCAATTCAATTAACTAACTATTATATTTTGCACTTCCATCCCTACTATAATTTTTATTACTAAAAATCCTAAAATCATTACATTTCCCTACCCTTAATAAAACCTTGTCTCAAGATTTGAAATTGGGAAATTACTTCTTGATCACTTCGGGTCCCTCCCACGTGGCTTCCTCGTCGGGTAAATTCACCCACCTTATTAGCCATTGCGAAGCCGGCGTATTGTTCCTCTTAACTACTTGAGTTCTCAAAATGGCAATGGGCGCTACCTTGAATAATCCTTCTGGTCCTACTAACAGCAAGCTTGTAGCAACCGTTTTCTTCTCTCCTATTTTCTTTATCAATTACGACACGTGAAAAACATGATGAATGCACTAGCCTTCCGGTAATTTGAGCCGATACGCCACCTTTCTCACTACTTCAAGCACCTCGAAAGGACCGTAATATCTTTAATGAGGTTTTGTGCCCTGATTTAAAGAAACCAAAGTTTTCCGATATGGTTGAAGCTTCAAGTAAACCATGCCCCCTTGCTTAAAAACCCTTCCCACCCGATTTTTGTCCGCATAAAGCTTTATTCTTTCTTGCACTTTTTTTCAAGTTTTCTTTAATTAATTGCAATGATTAATGTCTTTCTCTGGCCCAATCATCCACCGCCACATTTTTTGAGCTTGGAGGCATCCCCAACTCCACCAAACCCAGTTTATACCCATAAAGTGCCTCGAACGGACTCGTTTTTAGCGAGCTATGATATAAGATATTATACCACCATTCTGCTTGCGCAAGCCAATCTTCCCATTTTCTAGGCACATCTTGTACCATACACCGCAAGTAGTTTTTCAAACATTCATAAATCTTCATAAATTCATTTACAAATATTTTCAAAAAATATTTTTGCGACCGTTTGGGTGGTGTATGGATGCGTCAACCCCACGAAATGAGCATATTTCATGAACCGATCTACTACTACTAGAATCGAATCACGTTCATTTGACTTGATCAATCCTTCAATAAAATCCATACTCACATGGGTCCATGCCTCTTCGGGAATCTCGAAAGGTTGTAAAAGGCCAGGGCTTGCAATGTATTCGACTTTATTCCTTTCGCTTGTGTCACATTGTTGCACAAAAGTTTCACATCTTTTTTCATCTTCATCCAAAGGAAAACTCGTTTTAACCTTTCATATGTACCCAAATTTCCCGAATGCCCCCCTTCCGTTGATTCATGCACTCCCGCAATAAGTTTTTCTTTCAAGCTCGCATTTTACATAATACAAAGCCTCCCGTTAAACCATAACAACCCATTTTGCAAAGAATAGTCGCTTTCACCCCCTTCATTAAGCATTAACCCTTCCATAATTTTCCTAACATCATCCTCCTCCTCATAACCTTCCTCCCCATCATTTTCCTCCTCTCTCTGAGACAAGGGGTCCGTGGCCTTATTTTCAATTCTCTTTTAATCAGTGTTGCAGATAGCAGTCTATAGCAGTCTAAATAGCCTTTTTGATGGATTTTTTTTAATTGATTTTTTTAATGGATACATGCGTTGCATTTTAATATTTTAATATTAATCATATTTTGATTTTGGACATGTAATTTTTGTCAAGAACATTTTAAACTTTTATTGTTAATATTTTAATATTAATTATATTTTAGTGTTGCATATTTCTTCTTTTAGATTTTGTAGTGCATATATTACGTAGTGGTATATAGGGAAAAAATATTTACACATATTATCCGCTATAAAAATGTATCTCCGCAACATCTACGCTATACGCAATTTGCTTCATGAAAATCCTAAATGCAACACACCGCTAAACGTTATTTGCAACCTTGCTTTTAATACAAAATACTATAATTCATCTACATTATTTTTGCTACCCCGTGATGTTGCAATTGCGTTTTCGCTTTTCCCCCAAAAAGGAATTCCAAACTCTTATGACTTTAATAACAAATTTTCACCCCAATAAATAATGACGTCATTTTTCAACCACTAGCATAACGGCCAACAACTCTTTCTCGTATATCGGCTTTCCTTGATTTTTGACCCCCAATGCTTGATTTAAAAACGCTATTGGCCGACCATCTTGCCTAAGAACCACTCCTATCCCGGTCCTACATGTATCCGTCTCAATCACAAACTCCTTTTGAAAGTCAGGTAATCACAAAACGGGTGCCTTGCACATTGCATTCTTCAATTCTTGAAAAGCATTTTCCGCCTTATCCCCCAATTGAACTGGTCTTTCTTCAACAATTCGGTGAGTGGTTTCGCGATAATGCCATAATTGCGAATGAATTTCCGATAATAGCCCGTCAACCCGAGAAACCCCCTCAATTGCTTCGAATTCTTAGGCTTTGGTCAATTGATCATCGCTTCAATCTTACTTGGATCTGTCGCCACACCTTCATGCGAAATGATATGCCCAAGATATTAAATATGGGAAACCCAGAAAGAGCATTTAGACTTTTTTTTGCATAGAATTGATTCTTGCTTAGAACCTCAAACACCAATTTAAGGTGCTCAAAATGCTCCTTCTCATTAGTGCTATACACTAATATATCGTCAAAGAATAACAACACAAATGTTCTCAAATAAGGTCAAAGAGCTCATTCATCAATGATTGGAAAGTAGCGGAGCATTGGTGAGACCAAAAGAAATCACCAAAAACTCAAAATGGCCCAAGTGGGTGCAAAATGCCGTCTTATTAATGTCGCTTTCCTCCACGTGTACTTGATGATATCCCGACCGAAGGTCCAATTTAGAAAACACCCTCACCTCGCTTAACTCATCCAACAAATCGTCAATAATGGGTATAGGAAATTTATTTTTTATAGTGGCGACATTTAGTTGGCGACAGTGTTCAAGAAAACTTTAGACGCTCGTCGGACGGTCAGGCAGCGTCTAGGCATTTTACACTTTTTTCTTTTTTTACCTTCATTTATGTCATAATTTGAAATTGGGCCATATTTGTAGGAACATTTTTGCCATGAATATCCTGATTATGTACATTATACATTAAAAAATTACTATAATTAACTATTTTAATTCATTCACACGTAAATTATCTCAAATAATTCAAAAAATCATAATAATTAATTCACACACAAGAATAATATACCAAAATATGTCAAATTTTCAAACCAGTCTAAAAGTTCAAATATAACAAAGTTACAAAATAATCAATCCATAATTCTAAACTTGATTCAAGTTTCTAAGTCAAAATATAGCAAGTTAACATAACATAGTTCGAAGTTCATAATATAATAAAATAATCAGTCCATAATATCCTAAAACTGATTTTAAGCAAAATATAACTTACTTGATTAGATAGTTACAAAATAGCAATAATCATAAATAATCCTTAAAACTCATCTCCATCATGGACTACATCATCCAAAGAGAGCGGTACATTCCTTTCTTCATCAGATTCGAAGATATATTCATCCTCACATTCCTCAACATCAGAGGGACTCAAATCAAATTCATCATCGTGAATCTCTCTAGCACTCCTCAACCTTGTGCTCCTTCTAGGAAGCTCACTTTCATCTTCTTCCATGGCTTCCACGACAACATTACCATCAATCTCATAATTATCATCAAGCCCTATAACTAACCGGTGTTGAGCCTTACTAGAATCCCTGTCATGAGCTAACAGCATGTCAATTGTATCTGATGCGGCCTCATTCGCAATTTTTTAAGAAATCTTGCATTGAATTGGACATAAACCAAGTTTTTCAACCTCATGGAATCTAACCTATTCCTTTTTTTTGTGTGAATCTGTTACCATAGGAAAAAAAATTGTAACATTAATTTTTTTAAAAATCTTAAAATATTAAATTGAACTCTTACCCCTTCAAAAGCACTCCAATTTCTCTCACATCCGGATGCACTAGTAGTTAATGAAAGGATTCTTATGGCCATTCACAAATTTGGTGTTCCGGCACTATAAGCACTCCACCATCTAACTATAATTAAATTTAAATATTTTCCATATAAATATTATTAAACTCTAGCTTATATAGTTCAATAAATAAGAACCTGAAGAACCCGAACCAGAGGAGTAAAGATAGCCAAACAATACATCACGCCCCTCCAAAATGAGATACTTAACATTGTACTACTTGCTGCTTTCCCCTTCACCATCTTGCATGAACACAATTAACCCACTCTTGAGAAGTAGACATAAGTCTGAATTGTTCTTTCTTCTCCAACAAACTCTTTAAAGAGAGGAAAGAACTGGCGAATCGAGTAATGCCAGGTCGAACTATGTCACATTTCTTTGTATACTTCCTCATCAAGCTTAACGTTTTGTGATGGGAGTATATATAGATGGTTAAGGCTTTTACCTTATCCACAACATTCTTAAATCTCAGAATCTTGCCGATTCCCTCTAGAGCCAAATTAATAGTATGGGTCACGCAAGACGTCCAAAACATTGTAGGTCTTTTAGCTTGCATCAATCCAGCAGCTGCCATATTATTCGACGCATTGTCCATCACCACTTGAACAACATTTTTTGGTCCAATGTTTTCAATGCATTTGTCAACATACTACAAAATGTATGTGGCTGTATGCGATTCACCAGATGCCTCTTTGGAATCATAAAAAACATATTCTTTCTATGCAATGCATGCAAAGATTCATCACACTTCTCCGCTTACGGTCGCTCCAAGTATCCGTCATAATCGAACAACCGGTACGGGCCCACTCGTCTTCACACTTCTTAAGAGCACCTTTCACGTTCTGGACCTCTTCAAGCAAACACGGTTCTCTCAATTGGTATTGACTAGGTGGTTTAAATCTGGGACCATATTGTCCGATAGCTTCCATCATTTGAATAAAGCTATTACTATTAATAGCATTAAATGGAATTCCAGATTCATAAACCCAGTGTGCTACATATTGTTGAGTATTGTACAGTCTTTTCTTGTCTAACAAATGTGCTACCTTTGGTTGACAGGTGAATTTTGAAGGATCCACGGGATTTACCTCCACAAGTCTATTAAAAGCACCATATTCAATTGGTACTTCTTTAACTTGTCCAATCCCCGTGCTACCAACAACAACATTCTCTCGCACAGCTTGAGTTTTCGCTTTCTTCATATCTTTCAGGATTCTCGCTTTTTCTAAACCTTCCCTGCATATCCTTTTGGATTCTCGTGTGGGATTTGAACAAATCTTGACATCTCCTGGAATCTAACATAATTCAAATAATAATTCAATTTCTATCACTTCAATTTAAATAAATAAATTTTTTTTTAAGTTTAATCTTACTTGAGCAACATGTTGCTTAAGTCGGTAGACGCCGCCTCCAAATTCATGTTTGCATTTCAAACACCGCACCCGATCAGGATTAATCTCATTTATAAGCTCCCCATACTCGCATCCAACATCACCTGACTTTCGTTTCAAGTGTGTGGTCGTGCTTGCACTCCCCATGTTAGTGTTGTCACTAGAAGGATTAGATGAAGGATCAGCCATTCTAGTCCTCTACAAAAGAATGGAAGATAAATATTCAACACAGAAAGACTAAAATTGCGAAACAAATTCATTAAATACCAATTTAATAATTAATTCAAAGCAGAATATAAATAAATATACAGCAAGCCATTATATAGCAGTTCAATTCAACTAACAAGAGAACAAAACCATAACAAAAGTCTGACTGAAATCTGACAAAAAAGTATATACGAATTCAACAAAGTAAAAGTATATGGGAATCTTATGAAAGTATAAATGTATAAACTAAAATAGTAAAATCTGACCAAAAGTATATACTAAAAAAGTCTAAAATTTGACTTCATCAACTAACAAAACAAATTGAATACGTGAAAAAACAGAACCAATACGAGCTAGGGTTCCTGATTCGTGAAACGAAGGGCAAGAGGCAGCAGCCAAAATAAGGGCTTGGGTTTCTGAGAAATAAAAGATGAAGTCTTAAATAGTTAAATTAAGGGATTTTAAATCCTGGTTCTAGAATAATTGAGATTTAGACAGAAAATCTAGAAATAAACAACAAATCAGGAAATAGGCAGAAAATCAAAATTAGGCGGGCAAATCACTAATTAGGGGGAAAAATTGATAATTAGACGGGTAAATCGTTAATTAGGCAGAAAAATCATCAAGCTAGGTGACAAAACCGATTTTATTGAACGAGTAGCTCAAAATTCAGCGGTAGATGACTGCCTAGGCGGGCTCCTAGGGCGATTTTTAGAACATTGGTTGGCGATAGTCGACACATATTTTTCATATGCCATCCTTCTTCCCCACAATAATTGCGGCCTCTTCCTTGCTCAGATAATTCCATTTGTGCTCAGATAATTCCATTTGTGCTCAGATAATTCCATTTGCTAACATTTCTTTAACAAACTTCTCAATTGCCGGAGTTGAATAGGCTTGGCACCTTCTTCAATTGTAATTTGGTGGTCACACGACCCCTTAGGCGATAGTGTTGTTGGTTCCTAAAGAATAGAACTATATTTGTCTATTAACTGCAACAATCCAGGAATTAAATTCCCAGACTCAATCCTGGAAACAGAAACTGGAGCATCATTTCCAGAATTCTGCGCACAAACTCAGGAATCAGGATCCTACACAACTATTCCTAATTCTTGCATTGTTGCCAACCAATGCACGTGGCCCCCATCCAGCAGCAGCGTTATTAATCTTACATTTGCGCCAGAAAGATACGCACCAACAAGTCCAGTGTCACAAATCATGAGGATTCGTGACCGGAATGAGAGTGGAATTGAGATGGAAAAGTGATGAAATGAGAAATTTACTACTAAAAATTCAAATACAACTCAATATCTGATTTCCCTCTTCCCTCTCCCTCCTATTTATAGTTGATCCGGTAATATGGTCAACTTTTCACAATTGCTAATATTTCCCTAGACTTGATGCGTACACCTAGTCTCATAACCAATTCCTTAAAACCCTCCCAATCCATACATGCCACATGGCAATTCAATTAACTATTACATTTTGCACTTTCATCCCTACTACAATTTTTATTACTAAGTATGTTGAATACATAAATTGCCTAAAATACATTTATATGTTTGAAATATAATTTAGAGTACAAATATAATTCATGTTTGCCTTGAATGCCATGGCTGAGACACCGCCCACGACCCTTCCCTTCCACCCAATAAGTAGCCATTCCTTATCATCATCGATAAAAAAACTCTTATGGTAAACTTCCCTCACCTTATCTTTGATTCTCTTTAATATGACACGATCCAGAAGCAATTGTTTAAGGCCTGCACTTGAGTTCCTAGTATGCCATTGCTTATAATTTTCTGCCCCTACACACCTTTCTGGCCCCTCATATGCTATCAAATTAATCACTAAACGTCCCCATATAATATTTTCTAGGAACCATCTTTGTTTATTGTTGTGTGGCATAGTAGCATCAAAAAAATCAAACATTGCAGATGTGTAATGAAGCACTTGTTTAAAGCGATCAACAAAAAATGAACTACTAAATGATCCATTAATAATTGATTGGATGAAAATATGTGGCCTAATCTGTCGTATAATATCAAGGACTTGATTTTTCGGGCTATTCATCGCATTTGTTTCTTCTTGTAGATATTCAAAACCATTATGACAACTCACGATAACCACTTCATCTTTCTCAATATTGAGACTGTCAATGCAAATTTTATCCCATTCTGTTTCTAAGCCTCTATATTCAAGAGGAACACCATAGCTTCTAGAGAAAACTTCCAACTTCTTCCATGCTAGTTCAATTTGCTCAGCAGGCAAAGAGTTTGATGCCGGATTTTTAATATTAGTTATCCTAAGATTTGGAGGTCCACCTATCTTTTTCGAGAGTTCACGGATTAGCAATAGCAAAGTAAGACCAAAATCAGTGCCATGAAGGTTAATGATATGCAATTTTGATGCCTTCTTGGTCGCATTAAGGACTGTATAGTTGAAGAAATGCTGAGAAACCATGAGAATCGGACATGATACTAAATGCATGTGGTAACAACTTAAGAAATCAATTATTGTTCCTTGTGGCATCAATTGTTCTTCAAGCTCACTAATAGTTCCATTTAAACGTGCTTCGAGTCCATTGACAAAGATGTGGGCCATCCTTTGCACCCCATCTCCAAAAGGTGAAGAGTGTTTTTTTATCTGTTTTATTAGTTGATTAGTGTTTCGATTATTTACCGCTATTGCTTGTGAACAATGGATGAGAAGAGTTCTTAAATCAATTGAATTCTCAAAGGTTTCCTTCTTACTACATGAGCTGGCTCCATTTTGCATGATAACTCGTAGACGAAGTGCATCTTTTTCATATTGTTCTTCATGTAGAAGAAACACTTTATCAAATTGCGCATCATCTTGGTTTTTGTAACAAAGCACATTAATTTTGCATTTTTGTCCTTCCACAAGGGACAACTCCGCAGAATTTGCATGCCTTTTACCCTTTACCATCATGCTATTTTTATCTTCTTCATCCTCTTTTACCAACCTTTGAACTAAATCACTATAATTTTTTCTCTTTGAGTGAAACCCAGTTTTATTAGCTTGTAAATCCACCATTGATTTATTTATATCAATGATTGGAAGGAACTTCATTCCTTCTTCCATCCCTCTTTTGAATTCTAAACTTGGTATGCTCTCATTTTGAATTTGGTTAGTAATACTATGAAACATTTGTGGGACATTGGACTCTTGTGAATCACTTGGGGAAGATGAATGCTTTTGTCCAAGAATATCGTAAAACGATCTCTCCACCTCTTGGAGAGCAGCCTTATCTATAAATGCATTAGTATTTTCATTATTGTTTTCTTCGAAAAGCATGCCACTTATGTTTCTCAATGTTATAGTTGTTGACATCTCAGAAATTTCATGGTTCGATGCAATATTCCTATTGTTGGCAATGCCTTTCTCGAAGTGGCAATTGTGGAACGATTTGTTTGGAATTTTCTCCATTGAAATAAATTTACCTAAAATTCAATTTAGTATTAGCATCTCTTCTTCAAAACTTTATTTTAATTGGAGTTCTAATGCAAGTGTGGACTTTTGAGGCATACAACAGATTTTAAAGTTACTATTAATATATTCCAACAGACTTGAAGAGTAAATTATTGACCCATAAAACATGGCTAGGATAGTATCTTTCACTCTCGGTTTATTGTGCTTTTTCTTTTCAAGAAGACTACCTCAATAAAGTTTACTTTTTCTAAACATATTTAGGATCTGTTTCTTTGGCGGTGAAAATTCTTGCAAGGTTTGTTATCATTTCAAGTTTTACGTGTCCATGCAAATTGTTTGGTACCATCCACATGAATTCATTAAGTCGGAACCGAGATAGGGTACTTAACCAACACTGCCGATTGAACATGGAAGAAATAGTAAACGAAAGTTTGAGATAAAGAAATTATGTGTACCTTGAACGAAGCTTAAGGTCTGGTTTGATAATGGAGAAAAATTCCCCTAAAAAGAAGATAATGGAGAAAAACTGCAACAAGTTCCACATGCAGTTCACAAAACTTCAAATTGGACATGTCGTGTGGAAAACTATAATCTACAAAAGACAGAAGAATTGATTGGAAAGGTAAGCCATGTTTCGCTTTCGATGACTTGATTTTTCCAAGTCCACATGGATGCTTTTAATGTGGAGAGAAAAGAAATTTGGAAGAGCCTATCATCCTTGATATCTTAAGATTTCTATTTGGTGACTCTTGACCGTTGATTCGATGACTTGATTTTTCCAAGTCCACATGGATGCTTTTAATGTGGAGAGAAAAGAAATTTGGAAGAGCCTATCATTCTTGATATCTTCAGATTTCTATTTGGTGACTCTTGACTCAACGGTCCACGGGCATTAGTACAGGGCTTATATACATGACTGCCACTTTATATTGCAATTTCATGAAAAAAGGAGACGCTTTAGCTTAATTCAAACTTGATTTTCGACAAATACATTAATATTTCATAAAAAGTAAGGTGATAAATCAACAACTAAAGTTGCTCCATCATTTGTTTGAGGGGTTCGGTGTAGGTTCAACGTTCAAAGAGTACGTTACAATCAACGCGTGATGAGCTGTTGAATTGGATCTAGCCCGAATTATGATAGAAGTCTTGACTAGAAAATGAAATCTAGGCTCCAATATTAGGGCTTTCCGAACACCTCTTAGTTACGGTTTGAAAATAGATTTGCTGAGATTGGACAAGATATGAAAATTTTCGGTGTCACTTTAATTTTTGTTGTGAAAACTATTCAAAATTGTATGAACTTACCTTTTCGCTCAACTTGGCAAAACTTATCTCCATTGGATATGTTTTCATAGGATGTTCCTTTTTGATAAAAATATTTCCTTTTTCTACAATCTAGTAAATTTTAGGACATGCAATTAATTGATAGTGTGACTAATTAAATAATTCTTAAATTTATATGTGTAGTAATGTTAAAGAAAAATCAATACAATGCTTCAAATTGTTATGAATATATTAATTATGAATGTCCAAATAATTATCCCCTTAGCATGTGAAGAATTATTAATTATGGATGTCCAAATACATTCTCCTTGCCATGTGAAGAGTTATTGCAAATCTCCACTTGTAAAGATATAAATGTCTTGTATTGTATGAGGAGTTATTGTAGGGTATTTGTTTGTATATTTTGTACTAAATTCTAGGATAGATTCTAGAGTAGAATGCAGAATTCTAGGATAGATTCTAGAGTAGATTCTAGAGTAGAATGCTCACCCTTCACTATATAAAGGGGTAGAGACCATTGTATTTGGTGGCTCTTCACCATTCTCTTTTGGTGACTCTTCACAAGTTGGAAGAATCAATTTCTCTCTTTCAATCTCTAAGAAATACTTACCTCCTCCCAATCCACCTCTCTTATGTTATTTTTGTTTTTTATATTCAACACGTTATCAGCACGACACTCTGACCTAACGTAAGTGAGGTAGGAATTCTCGATATTTCTTATACATCAATATTTTCTTATTCGGATTCTTTTCTTCCGATTGACTAAACTTTTATTCTATTTACTTATTTGAACTTCTAACAACATGTTATTATCGATACATGTTTATTTTTAAAAGCACAAGAAGTTGCTTGTTTATTTGTTCATTTTATTTTTAATATTAAGCAACCAGGAGTTGCTCGTTTATTTTTTTCATTTTATTTTTAATATTAAGCAACCAGAAGTTGCATGTTCATTTTATTAAGCACCAGAAGTTGCTCGTTTAATTTTTCATTTTATTTTTAATATTAAGCAACCTGAAGTTGCATGTTTATTTTATTAAGCACCAGAAGTTGCTCGTTTAATTTTTTTCATTTTAAGCAACTAGAAGTTGTATATTTATTTTATTAAGCGCTAGAAGTTGCTTGTTTAATGTTTCATCAAAGCGGGACCAGCTTGTAGCTGAACTGAATAACAAATTATTACTTAAAAATCATGAGCCTCGTTCGACAAGTTCTAGCCCATTCCCAGAAGCGAATGCCGCTGTAATGTCGTCTTAAATGATCTAGCCCATTCCCATAAGCGAATGCAACTACACTTAATGACTGTAATCATTGTCATGGATACAGACGTGGAAGAGGCTGAGGTAAAATTCATTCTTAGAACCGTAATGGTCAAATTAAGAAACCCGCAGATGAAAGAAGAAAGGAACCTCAAAATGTCACCCTGAAGGTGTCTGGGGATCAATGTCTAAGATGTGGTATGAAAGGGCACTGGTCGCGTACCTGTCGTACGCCAAAGCACCTCGTTGAACTTTATCAAGCCTCCCTGAAGGAGAAAGAAAATACTAAAGAGGTTAATTTGGTCTATCAAGAAAAAGAAGACCGGTTGGATTTTCCCATGATTAATACACACTTATATGTGTAAGACTATCTTAACCACCCAAGCGGAGATAATGAATACTCCCTTGCTAATAAAAATATTCAAGACTAAAATAATTTTCCTTCATGCATCAATAATGTTTTATTGTATCTTTATTTTCTAGTATGTTTGCTTTATCAAGATTATTTAATTTAGCATATTTTGATGTAATACTTAACTAATATTGTAGTTTTTTTGTTTGAGACCTGAAGATCTCGTTTCCTTGGAATATTACAAAAATGGATGACAATGATATATGCCTAGCGGATAGTGCGATTACACACACTATACTTAAGAACGTAAAATATTTTGCCAATTTGACAAAGATAAAAGCAAATATCAATACTATATAAGGCACCTCAAACTTAATTGAGGGATCCGGAAGAACCACTATCTTACTGCCTAGAAGAACAAAGTTCATTATAGAGGATGCTTTATTATCTAGTAAATCAAAAAGAAATTTGCTAAGTTTTAAAGATATCCGCCGAAATGGATATCACATTGAAACAATGAACGAAGGTAATATTGAATACCTTCACATAACAAATATGGTTTTTGGTAATAAACGCATCTTAGAAAGACTGCGTGCCTTGTCAATAGGCTTATATTATACTCGTATCCGTACAATTGAGGTACATCATGCTATAATAAAAAATGAATTTGATAATTCAAAAAGCCATTTTATGGCTTGGCATGAACGTTTGGGTCATCCTGGAGCAGTAATGATGCGAAGAATTGTAGAAAATTCAAATGGGCATCAATTAAAGAACCAGAAGATTCTTTCATCAAATGAGATATCATGTGCTGCATGTTATAAGGGAAAACTAATCACTAGACCGTCTCTAACTAGGGTTGGGAATGAATCACCCAATTTCCTTGAGCGTATCCAAGGTGATATATGTGGGCCAATTACACCATCATGTGGACCATTTAGATACTTTATGGTATTAGTAGATGCATCTACTAGATGGTCACATGTATGTTTATTATCTTCTCGGAATGTTGCATTCGCGAGATTGCTTGCTTAAATAATTAGATTAAGAGCACAATTCCCGGATTATACAATTAAGACTATTTGTCTTGATAATGCCGGTGAATTCACATCCCAAGCATTTAATGACTATTGTACATCAATTGGGATTAAAATTGAGCATCCAGTGGCCCACATACACACGCAAAATGGTCTAGCAGAATCCCTTATTAAACGATTACAATTAATCGCAAGACCCCTAATTATGAAATCAAAATTATCGTCATCTGTATGGGGCCATGCAATATTGCATGCTGCAGCACTAATTCGATTAAGGCCAACTGCTTATCATAAGTACTCCCCCATACAACTGGTAACTGGCCAGCAGCCAAATATATCCCATTTAAGAACTTTTGGATGTGCTGTATATGTTCCGGTAGCTCCACCGCAACGCACAAAAATGGGACCTCAAAGAAGGTTGGGAATTTATGTTGGTTTCGATTCTCCATCGAGTATTAAATATCTCGAACCATTAACTGGAGATCTATTTACAGCAAGATTTGCTGACTGTAAATTTGATGAAACCATGTTCCCAGTATTAGGGGGAGAGAAACGAGGAATGCTGAAAAACAAGAAGTTACATGGAATGCATCATCAATGTATCACTTTGATCCTCGAACAAATCAATCTGAACTAGAAGTTCACAAGATTATTCATTTGTAGCATATTGCAAATCAATTACCCGATGCATTTGTCGACACAAAAAGAGTAACAAAATCACATATTCCAGCAACAAATGTGCCGGCTCGTATTGAAATACCCCTGGATAATCCTACGTGTGATATACCCGATGCATTTGTCGACCAATTGGTTCCAAAGATAAAAATCCAAGGAAGAAAAGAATGCACGATAAAGTTGGCATAACATAAATTATCAACACTCCTGAAGAGGTAGAATCCTCTGAGAAGAATATTGACGATAAAAGAATAGATGACATAAATGAGCAAATAACCCCAGAAGAGCTTACAACCCATGCAGAGGTTCAGGTACCTGACAATATTGAAAATAATGAGATCTCAATAAATTATGTCTCTACTAGAAAGAAATGGAACCGAAATAAAACTGTCATTGACAGAAAATTTGCATATGCAATCGCGGTTGATATAATTAATGAATACGAGGATCAAGAGCCAAAATCGAAGAATGTCGACATAACAAAGAATGGCCAAAATGGAGAAATGCAATTCTAACAGAGTTACATTCTCTTGAAAAGCGTGAAGTTTTGGACCTGTAGTTCGAACACCTGATGGTGTACAACCCGTATGATACAAATGGGTATTTGTAAGAAAGCGTAATGAGAAAAATGAAATTGTAAGATACAAAGCAAGACTTGTTGCACAAGGTTTTAGGCAAAAACCAGGAATAGATTACTAAGAAACGTATTCTCCTGTGTTAGATGCAATTACATTCAGGTTTTTAATTAGCCTGGCAATCTCTGAAGGATTGAATATGCATCTCATGGATGTTGTAACAGCTTATTTGTATGGATCACTTGATAGTGATATTTACATGAAAGTCCCTGAAGAATTAAATGTGCCTGGAGCTTCTAATGTCCCTGAAGGATTAAAAGTGCCTTAAGCATGTAACAAAAGTTCTCGTGGAATGTATTCCGTAAAATTAAAAAGATCTTTGTATGGGCTAAAACAATCTGGGAGAATGTAGTATAACCGCCTAACTGAATACCTTACAAAAGAAGGGTATTATAACAACCCTATCTGCCCATGTATTTTTATTAAGAGATCAAAATCAGGATTTGTAATTATTGCAGTATATGTTGATGATCTAAATATCATTGGAACTCCTGAAGAGCTTGAAAGTACTGCCGCCTATTTAAAAGGTGAATTTGAGATGAAAGATCTTGGGAAGACAAAATTTTGTCTCGGATTGCAAATCGAACATTTGAAAAATGAGATATTTGTTCATCAATCTACTTATGTAGAAAATGTCCTAAAATGATTTAATATGGATAAAGCACATCCATTGAGTTCACCTTTGGTAGTCCGATCTCTTGAGATAAAGAAGGATTGTTTTCGTCCAAAAGAAGATAATGAAGAAATTCTTGGTCCAAGAAGTACCATTTTTAAGTGCAATTGGTGCATTAATGTACCTAGCTAATAATACAAGGCTTGATATATCATTCTCTGTAAATTTGTTAGCGAGATATAGTTCTGCGCCAACACGAAGACATTGGAATGGTATTAAGCACATACTTCGTTATCTTCGAGGAACCATAGATATAGGATTATTATATCTAAAAACCTCATAATCCAAATTAGTTGGATATGCAGATGCTGGATATCTGTCAGATCCACATAAAGCCCGATCTCAAACCGGATATTTATTCACATATGGTAATACTGCCATATCCTGGTGCTCAACCAAGCAAACCTTGGTTGCAACATCATCAAATCATTCAGAAATCATAGCACTTCATGAGGCGAGTAGGGAGTGTGTATGGCTGAGGTCAATGATTCAACATATTCATGAATCATGTGGTATTAAAGCAATCAAAGGAAGTCCAACTATGATTTATGAAGATAATGCTGCATGTATTGCCCAGATAAAAGGGGGCTACATTAAGGGAGATAGAACAAAGCATATTTCTCCAAAGTTCTTCTCAACACACGAGCTCCAGAAGAGGGGTGAAATTGATATCCATCAAATTCGCTCATATGATAATCTTGCAGATTTATTCACCAAGTCATTGCCAACTAAAACTTTCAGGCAATTAAGACAAAAGATTGGACTCCGTCATTTTAGAGATATTTGTACACATGAGGGGGAGAAATAATACGCGCTGCACTCTTTTTTCCCTTGCTATAGTTTTTGTCCCATCGGGTTTTTCCTAGCAAGGTTTTTAATGAGGCGGCTTTCTAATGTGTACGAAATATGGGCATGCAAGGGGGAGTGTTATGAATATATTAATTATGGATGTCCAAATAATTACCCCCTTAGCATGTGAAGAATTATTAATTATGGATGTCCAAATACATTCCCCTTGCCATGTGAAGAGTTATTGCAAATCTCCACTTGTAAAGATGTAAATGTCTTGTATTGTGTGAGGAGTTATTGTAGGGTATTTGTTTGTATATTTTGTACTAAATTCTAGGATAGATTCTAGAGTAGAATGCAGAATTCTAGGATAGATTCTAGAGTAGATTCTAGAGTAGAATTCTCACCCTTTACTATATAAAGGGGTAGAGACCATTGTATTTGGTGACTCTTCACCATTCTCTTTTGCTGACTCTTCACAAGTTGGAAGAATTAATTTCTCTCTTCCAACCTTTAAGAAATACTTACCTCCTCCCAATCCACCTCTCTTATGTTATTTTCGTTTTTTTATATTCAACACAAATGTTATTTATTTGTTTATAATTAACCAATAGTTTTAGACTAATATTTAATTTATATTGTATGCTAATTATATCATTAGATCAATTTCTGAGTTTTTTCCTTTTGTTTTTTGGGGTGATATTTGTCTCAAGGGAGATGGTTTAATTTTAGTAACTTTGAATGGATTTATTGTAACTTTATTTTGGGTCATATTGCACTTTTGAGAAATTTTTGTTAGAGAGTATTGAACAGAAGAGCAATCAAATGTTATGTTTTATTATTTATGCTGAATTTTCATAAATCATAAATAAAACCTCATGATACTATTTGTCCCATTAAATTCTTGTCACCATTAATTGATTTGGTTATGTATTATGAACACTAGCTCACTAGCTCCATGTTTTGCAAAATCAGGCGTTGAATTTTCGTTTTAGAAAAGGAACCAGGTCTACAATATGGGCCCTTTTGAAGTCCAATCCAAAGCCGATCCACCTATGACCATCCTGAAACCAGAAGAGCGAAAGAATAGAGAGAGAAAAGATCCATTTTTGAGACGGAACTACAGATCCCCATTTTGAGAAAGAGAAAAGGAATTGAGAAGAAGAGAGAGCTGATTTACAGAAGGTGGTCGCTTCTTTCATCCACAATTGTTATATGGGGAGCCATGACTGGCCTTGCTGGTGCATATCTTTCTGGCGCAAACGTATGATTAATTATTTCATTCATTTTCTCTTTTTTATAATTTAAATAGAGATTCAATTTCAGTAATATTTATGAGTTTATAAATTGATTAGTTTTGTTGTTTTGGTTGAAGGTGAAGTTTCAGCAGAACTTACGGCATGAAGGAGAGAGGTTGCATCAGGAGGACCAATCAATGATGACCCAAATCCAAGATTGACTAAATCGTAAAATTTTGTTATATATATTTCTTTGAAATAAGAAAATATGATATGATTTGATATCCACACTGTTTTTTTGGTTTACTGAGTTATACTATATATTATGTGGTTCCGTTAACATGGTTTCATATTTTTATTTTAATTGTTGATTTATCACCTTAATTTTCGTGAAATGGTGAGTATTGGTAAAAATAAAGTTTGAATAAAGCCAAAATCTCCTATTTTTTTTACTACCACTAGGTTAATCTGGTAGTAATGATATCAATTTCATCTTTACATATGTGAGAGTTTCGAATCTCGCGTCTAGCAAAATTAAATTAAAAAATTTAGGCGAGGCATATGAGTCCACCTTAAACAGAACGAAGCAAGCGACGCTTGTAGTTCTCCTTTTTTTTTTATTTTAAAAAATCTCTTTTTTTCATGAAATTGCAATTTACTGGTAAAAATTGAAGTTTGAATTAACCTAAAATATCTTTTTTTTTTGTTATGAATATTTTTGATAGTCTGCTAAATTTTTCGGAATAATATTTCTAATCCATTTTTAGAGGATCTATGAATGTCAGCAGAATTCATGTTTTCATACTAAAACCTTATTCATTTAGACTAATGCGCATTAAAATCCAAAACATGCTTTACTTATTTCATATTTTTGTTATTTTAGGTCTCGTTTGGCATCATTTTTGTTTTTATGTTTTCCGTTTTTTGAAACCAAAATTCAGTTTTCTGTTTTTCAGTTTTTATTTTCAAAAAAACTGTTTTTGTTTTTAAAAGTGACAATAATTTTTATTACATATTATTTTATCAAATGTACATTTATATCATTTTCAGTGCCAATATATAAAGTTTAAATTGCCAATATGCCGTTTATAGTATCAATAAAATATTTGTATTGCCATTATATTATTTTCAGCGTTAATATACCATTTTAAGTACTAATATATTATCATTTTCAGTGTCAATGTCAATGTACCGTTTATAACGTTAATTTATAATTTTCAGTATTAATATCTTATTTTCGGTAATTATTTTTAGTGTTAATATACTATTTTCAATGCTGATATATTAAGTTTTCAGTGTCAATATATTGTTTACAATATTAATAAATCATTTTTTGTGTTAGTATACAATTTTTAGTGCAAACATATTGCTTTTAGTGTATCAAAATACCATTTTTAATATCAATAAATCACTTCCAATGCCAAAATATTATTTTTAGTATTAAAAAAAGGTCAATACATCATTATTTTTCTAGTGTCAATATACCATTTCAGTGTGAATATACAGATTTCAGTATTAATAATTATTTTTCAATATCATTATACTATTTTCAGTGCAAACTTAACTTTTTTACTGCAATATAAAATTTCAGGGTTAATATTCTTTGTAGTGTCAACTTACCTTTATTAGTGTCAAAAAAAGTTTTAGGGTCAAAATTCATTTTTTAATGCGAATATATCATTTTTAGCGCAATATAATGTTTCAAGGTCAATATTATTTTTTTTAGTGCTATCATATTAATTATGTGTGATTTTGGACATTTATAGGTTCGACAACGAAAAACAGAAAAGAAGAAACAACTTTTTCTCGTTTTAAAAATCCTGTTAATTTTTTGCCATTTAGACAGAAAAAATGGAAACTGAGCCAATTAGCCAAATAAGTTTTGTTTTTTTTTCTGGAGAAGAAAAATAGAAAACAGGAAACAACAACGATACCAAACGAGCAATAAAAAAATGAAATAATTATGTTATGACCACCACTAAAATAGTCTAATGGTAAGGTATTAACTAGAGGTGGCAAATGGGTGGGTCGGCCGGGTTCGGGTCGGGTCATTCGGGTCTGGGGTCTTTCGGGTCTGGGGTAGTTCGGGTTGTTGGGAAATCCATAGCCATGTACGTTACATGTGAAGCGAACCTATGGATTTAACCCGCCCTAGGATCTACGTTAAGGGAATAAAAGTACGAGATTAACCATTACAATTTATACCTCGGATCTTCCTGATCCGTGAGACGAAGAACGGATGTAGGTCTGAACTTTTCTGACTCGCAACCGTCTCCTTCCTGAAGCTCGGCTCGCGAAACTCCTTCCTGAAGCTCGGCTCGAAAAACTCCTTCTTGAAGCTCGGCTAGCGAAACTCCTTGCCTCTCCTAGGGATGAAGATTGATCGCTCGCAAGTTCTCAAGAAAGAGAACCTTTACTCGTATCCATGCGAACTTCAGACGTACGGAATAACTGAACTTGGCTAGACAAGTCCGGAAATACTTTCCGAATATCTCTCAAGACTTTCTCTCTCTTTTCTGTGTAATAGACGGCCTCTAAGGCTTCTGAGTTGTCTGTAGAATAGAGAGACCCGACCCTTATATTTATACTAGTGAGAGAGGCGAACGATTGCTTGTTTAGGGTTTAGGGTTTAGGGTTTAGGGTTTGCTTGGCAGCTAAGGTTATTATAGTTTCCATGTCTATTCCGTTGGGAACGGAACTATTCCTTGCCAACAGAATGGTACTGTTTTGTTCAATCAATTATCCAATAATTGATTATTTCGTTCACCAATTTATACATCATATGTATAACTATTTTTGAGGCATATTCATCCCGTATGAATGGAGTTCATTGTGTGACCGTGTAGGTTCCATTTAGCGCTGGCAACGATCTTCTAAAGATCATAAGTCATGAGTAACCTCTAGACTGATGTCATGACTACCCATGCTAAATGGAATGATCAGCGATCATAAACCTATCTGAATAGACATTTGCTTATTCCTTTTGTTCTACGATATATATCTTGATCACAAGGCATGGAAGTATGTCATCCTTGAGCTTGATCAAAGTTTCTTTCCTGATCGAGAATTAGACTGAGTAAATACAAAATGATATTAACAACATATGTTAATCCATTTTTGAGCATCGCCATGCATTTCCTTTAGTCCTAGTTCATCAGGGGGCCCTGAGATATCTCCCTCATGACGAGAGGAACAAATCTCATCTTGGTCACTCACATTCCTCGTCATGATTCAGCGTATACCTAATGATGACCCTAATGATCATCCCATTACGGATGACGCAGGATCATATTAAAGTATGCAGTTCCACATACAAGAATCCATGGTGACCTCAAGTCATAGGAACAAGCACACTATTCATATGAGAATCACTAATGACACATACCATGCATATTCTCATAGTGTGGTTAGTCCAGTACGTGTTCTCTAACACGTACCTATATCCCAGGCTTGACATCTCTATGTCCATGACAAGTAGAACATGTTCATCCGGCCTGTGAATATACTAGTGTGGATATGTAACTTCTTACCTGAAGTATGTCTATCTCTATAAACATCCTACATATCACTAGGGACAGTTTAGAATGTCATTCGTTGGTTCACAGTTCTACTATCAGAATCACGTATTCTGATGACGTGAACCCGAAGTGTCATTCTTGGTTGATATAAGATTTACATTCACAACCCATACACACAGATATATAAGAAACAACCTTTATTGAATAAATAATAATGTCTTAATACATAATCCATTTCCTAGTACAAATACATTTGGCCTAGGGCACTAATCCTACAGTCTCCCACTTGCACGAGACCAACTCTAACCATCTTATGCCCATAGACCTAACATGACCCTCATGCTTTGCTTGCGGGAGTGGTTTAGTTAATGGATCCGTGACATTGTCGTCCGATGGCACTCTACACATTTTAACATCACCCCTTTGTATGATCTCTCTGATTAGATGGAAGAGTCGCAGTATGTGCTTGGACTTTTTGTGAGATCTCGGTTCCTTTGCTTGTGCGATCGCTCCATTGTTATCACAATATAGATCCACTGGTTCCGAGATGCTCGGAACTACTCTTAGCTCCTCCAAAAATTTCTTTATCCAAACAGCTTCTTTAGCGGCTTCTGCAGTGGCTATATACTCTGCTTCCGTTGAAGAATCTGCTACAGTACATTGCTTGGATCTCTTCCATGTCACTACGCCTCCATTTAGGCAAAATAAATAACCTGATTGCGATCTAAAGTCATCTGAGTCTGTCTAGAAGCTTGCGTCGGTGTAACCCTTTACAACGAGCTCGTCTTCCACACCTCCATAGACTAGAAACAGGTCCTTAGTTCTTCGTAAGTACGTAAGGATTCTTTTAATAGCTATCTAGTGACTTTTACCTGGATTAGACTGAAACCTGCTTGTTGCGCTCAATGAGTATGACACATCAGGTTTAGTACATATCATAGCATACAAGATAGATCCTATAACCGAAGCATATGGGATCTTATTCGTGCGTCTTCGTTCCTGCTCACTTGTAGGACACTGTGACTTACTGAGAGAAACGCCATGTGACAAGGGCAAAAATCCTTTCTTGGATTCTTGCATTCTGAACCGTTTCATGACCTTGTCTATGTATGTACTTTGACTCAGACCTAAAAGCCTTCTAGATCTATCTCTATAGATCATGATTCCTAGAACGTAGGAGGCTTCTACTAGGTCTTTCAGCAAGAAATTATCTCCCAACCATTTCTTGACGTTCAATAATGTTGTGACGTCATCTCCCATGAGTAATATGTCATCTACGTAAAGCACCAGGAATACTACCGTGCTCCCACTGAACTTCATGTAAACACAAGGCTCACCTTCACTTTTGGTAAAACCAAAACTTTTGATGACTTCATCAAAACGAAGGTTCCAACTTCGAGATGCTTGCTTCTATCCATAGATGGATTTCTGAAGCTTGCAAACCTTACCAGAATTCTTAGGATCGACAAAACCCTCGGGTTGCATCATCGGTCAGATTCCCGTTTAGGAAAGCTGTTTTGACATCCATTTGCCATATTTCATAGTCATAATATGCTGCTATGGCTAATTGAATTCTGATAGATTTAAGCATAGCTACAGGTGAGAAAGTTTCATCATAGTCAATACCATGAACTTGTTTGAAACCTTTCGCCACAAGCCTTGCTTTGTAGGTTTGTACCTTTCCATCCACGTCAGTCTTGTTCTTGAAGACCCACTTACATCCGATGGTCTTCAAGCCTTCGGATGGATCAATCAAATTCCAAACTTGATTGTCATGCATGGATTACATCTCGGTTCTCATGGCCTCTATCCATTTTTGAGAGTCAGGACTCTTCATAGCATCTTGGTAGGACGTGGGTTCATCATCTATGAATGTCACATCATCATCATTAGACACGAGAAATTCGTATCTCTTGGGCTCATGACGAATCCTACTAGATCTATGTTGAGTCTGTTGTGTTTCAAGCTCACCAACTCCTTGAGAGCTTGTTTGTTCCTCCATCATAGGTTCTGCAACTATAGGTGGGTCTCAAATTTCTTCGAGTTGTGCCTTGCTTCCACTGCTTCTCATAGAGACAAACTCTCTTTCCAAGAAGGCTCCATTGCGAGCAACAAACACTTTGTTCTCCGATGGGTGGTAAAAGTAATATCCTTTAGTTTCCTTAGGATATCCCACAAACACTTAGGGTCCAAGTTTATCAGGAGACTGACGTTTGACATAAGTCTCACATCCCCAAATTTTAAGAAAAGACAACTTGGGGCTTTTCCCCGTCCACATCTTATATGACGTCTTTTGAACCGCTTTGGATGGAATCCTGTTCAGTATGAATAGGGCAGTCTCAAGAGCGTAACCCCAGAAAGACATTGAAAGGCTCGTTTGACTCATCATCGATCGAACCATATCCAATAAGGTTCGATTCCTCCTTTCGGACACTCCATTCCACTGAGGAGTTCCTGGAGGAGTCAGTTGTGAAACTATTCCACATTCTCTGAGATGATCCTCAAATTCCTGACTCAGATATTCGCCTCCTCGATCAGATCGAAGTGCTTTAATCTTCTTGCCAAGTTGATTCTGTACTTCATTCTTAAATTCTTTGAACACTTCAAAGGATTCAGACTTGTGCTTCATTAGGTAGACATAACCATATCTGCTGAAGTCGTCCGTGAAAGTTATGAAGTACCGATACCCACCTCTAGCGGGCGTACTCATTGGTCCACATACATCAGTATGTATGAGTTCTAATAATTCATTGACCCTTTCACCAACTTTTATGAAGGGTTTCTTAGTCATCTTGCCAAGTAAACAAGACTCGCACGTCTCAAATGATTCCAAATCAAATGAGTCTAAAAGTCCATGAGAGTGGAGTTTAGAAATGCGTTTCTCATTTATATGGCCTAAGCGACAGTGCCAGAGGTATGTTGTATTTGAGTAATTTGGTTTAAATCGTTTAGTGTTAATGTTACATATGGACTTATAATTCTCTTTCTTAAAATCTAGCACGTAAAAAACTCTTTCTTATAGAACATTTCCATAGAAAAGATTATTCTTTAAGATAGAACAATTAATATTCTCAATAACAAATTTATAACCATCCAAAGCTAGACTAGAAATAGAAATAATATTTCTCCTCATAGCAGGTACAAAATAACAATTATTAAGTACTAATTCAAGTCCACTAGGTAAAGTCAATAAATAAGTTCCTACGGCTAATGCAGCAACTCTTGCTCCATTTCCCACACGCAGGTCGACTTCGCCCTTAGCTAATCTTCTACTCCTTTGTAGTCCCTGCACATCATTACAAATGTGAGTACCACATCCGGTATCCAATAACCAAGATTTAGGAGTAAGTGAATTAGTTTCAATAACAAAAATACCTGAAGCGGTAGTCACACTACCCTTCTTGATTTCGTCCTGATAGAGTTTGCAGTTTCTAATCCAATGGCCAACTTTGTTGCAATGGAAGCAAACTCCCTCCTTGTCTTTCTTGATCTTAGGTTTAGGCAGCACCTTACCTTTACCCTTGCTCTTGTTCCCGGTCTTCTTACCCTTCTTCTTGTGAACCATTAGGACATCTTTGACAACATTTGTCTTCATGTCCTTCTGTGCGTTCTTAAGCATCACATGCAACTCGGTGATGGATTTCTCCATCTGATGCATATTATAGTTCATGATGAATTACTTAAAACTAGGAGGTAACGACCCGAGAATTATGTCAACAGCCAATTCTCTGGGCATAGCTGAACCAAGCCTCTCCAATTGATCAAGAGAGCTCTTCATCTTGAGTACATGAGCACTCACAGATGAACCTTCAGCCATCTTTGTGTCAGTCAGAGAGACGGTCGCTTTGTAGCGCTAAACTCTAGACTGCTCTTGGAACATTTCCTTGAGAGTTACGATCATATCATAAGCACCCATGTCCTCCAGTTGCTTCTGAAGCTCGCAGGTCATGGTCGCTAGCATGAGACAAGCTATTTCCGTGTCGTCCTTAACGTATTTAGCATACGCATCTCGGGCAGCCCTTGTGGCACCCTGTTCTGGTTCCTCTGGGTAAGCCTCTTCTATGACATACAGTTTATTGTCAGCCTTGAGAACAATTCTCAGGTTTCTAAACCAGTCAAGGAAGTTAGACCCATTGAGCTTATCCTTCTCAAGGATAGATCGCAAATTCAACCCAGTTGAATTATTATTTGCCATTATTCTACAAGTTAAAATGTAAAGTGCCATTATTATTAATTCATTGGGGTTGTTTTGTTTTGGTGTTTCTTATATTATACTTCCACTATTTTTCTTCAAATTAAACACCTTCAGTAGTATTGATTCGAAAACTTCAAATGAATGAGGTTTCATAGTGAGTCAAGATCTGTATTTCATTGAGTATTAAGTGCGCTTTGGCGCAACCCTCAATACACACCTATTTAGGTAGGAATACTTCCAATTGTATCATATACAACTCTTTCCTTTTATGGAATGAACATCATATGCCCGGTATATTATTCCATCTTGTGCCCTGAGCCCAAGTACGACTTGCTTGCTCAGTTAAGTTTAACCATGTATGATTATCAACGAAATAGAGTCCAGCACACTCAGCTTTGGCATAACCCGCGTACCCTCCTTTACAAAGACAATCCTCCATATGCTCAGCTTTGGCATGACCCACATGGAAGACTGTCTAAGTACCGAGGGCTTCAGTGACATAGGGGGCACTTCCTTCCTTAACATTCTGAAGGATTTTGTTTTAGATTTATAAATATAAACATCACAGAAAATAAGTTAAATATGGTATGAGCCTAATCCTCACGAGCGATCATGAGGTTCCTAATTCTAGATCTATCTCTAGATTGCAGGAGTAGTCTTCAACAAACCCTTCGTTTTGTGCGAAGATCCAATGCTATCTTTCGAAGATTGCGCCAAGATCTCTTGCCTTGAAGTCTTGAAATAATATCTATCCTAACAACTATCCTATTGCTAGAAAAGGTAATTTACAAATTTGGACAACTCACAGGTTGCCATAATTATAACTTTTGACAACTCACTAGTTGCCATATATATTAAATATAATTACAAGCATTCACACACAAGACTACATCACAGAACAATCACAGATCTAAAGCTCATACCATATTTGTATATTTAAATTCCATGTATAACAAAAATTAGGGTTTCTCGCAAAATCAGCATTATTCCGTTGGGAACGGAACTGTTCCGTTCTCAACGGAAGTACTCCGTTCTCAACAGAGAACTACTGGAAATTCGTTTTATCTTTTGTTTTAGTTCCGTTTCCAAAACAGGTTTCAAAAAACTAATTCTTGAAACTCTAGGAAATCATAATATCCAATATTATATTCCCAGAAATGATTTCCGTGATGTTTTGAAATAATATTTTTCAAAACCCTAAAATTTATTATACTAGAATTTACTAAATTTTAAATATGTAATCGACGATTATTTCCTTAACGAACGCTCTGAAGCCACTGTTGGGAAATCCATAGCCATGTACGTTACATGCGCAGCGGAACCTACGGATTTAACCCGCCCTAGGATCTACATTAAGGGAATAAAAGTACGATATTAACCATTAAAATTTATACCTTGAATCTTCCTGATCCGCGAGACGAAGAACGGATGTAGGTCTGAACTTTTCTGACTCGCAACTGTCTCCTTCCAGAAGCTCGGCTCGCGAAACTCCTTCCTGAAGCTCGGCTCGAAAAACTCCTTCTTGAAGCTCGGCTCGCAAAACTCCTTGCTTCTCCTAGGGATGAAGACTGATCGCTCGCAAGTTCTCAAGATAGAGAACCTCTGCTCGTATCTACGCGAACTTCAGACGTATGGAATAACCGGACTTGGCTAGACAAGTCCAGAAATACTTTCCGAATATCTCTCAAGACTTTCTCTCTCTTTTCTGTGTAATAGACGGCCTCTAAGGCTTCTGAGTTGTCTGTAGAATAGAGAGACCCTGCCCTTCTATTTATACTAGAGAGAGAGGCGAACGATTGCTCAGTTACCATAACTAAAAACCCTAATCTGCGCCTATTCCGTTGCTAACGGAATAGGTATTTCCATAACGGAATACTTGGTAGCTAAGGTTATTACAGTTTTCATGTCTATTCCGTTGGGAACAGAACTATTCCGTTGCCAACGAAATGGTACTGTTTTGTTCAATCAATTATCCAATAATTGATTATTTCGTTCACCAATTTATACATCATATGTATAACTGTTTTTGAGGCATATTCATCCCGTACGAATGGAGTTCATTGTGTGACCGTGTAGGTTCCATTTAACGCTGGCAACGATCTTCTAAAGATCATAAGTCATGAATAACCTCTAGACTGATGTCATGACTATCCATGTTAAATGGAATGATTAGCGATCATAAACCTTCTGAATAGACATTTGCTTATTCCTTTTGTTCTACGATATATACCTTGATCACAAGGCATGGTTTATATGTCATCCTTGAGTTTGATCAAAGTCTCTTTCCTAATCGAGAATTAGACTGAGTAAATACAAAATGATATTAACAACACATGTTAATCCATTTTGAGGATGGACATGCATTTCCTTCAGTCCTAGTTCATCAGGGGGCCCAGAGATATCTCCCTCATGACGAGAGGAACAAATCTCATCTTGTTCACTCACATTTCTCGTCATGATTCAGTGCATACCTAATGATGACCGTAATGATCATCCCATTACGGATGACGTAGGATCATATTAAAGTATGCAGTTCTACATACAGGAATCCATGGTAACCTCAGGTCATAGGAACAAGCACACTATTCATATGAGAATCACTAATGATATATACCATGCATATTCTCATAGTGTGGTCAGTCCAGTACGTGTTCTCTAACACGTACCTATATCCCAGGCTTGACATCTCTATGTCCATGATCAGCAGAACATGATCATCCAGCCTGCGAATATACTAGTGTGGATATGTAGCTTCTTACATGAAGTATGTCTATCTCTATAAACATCTTACATATCACCAGGGACAGTTTAGAATGTCATTCGTTGGTTTGTAGTTCTACTATCAGAATCACGTATTCTGATGACGTGAAACCGAAGTGTCATTCTTGGTTGATATAAGATTTACATTCACAACCCATACACACAGATATATAAGAAACAACCATTATTGAATAAATAATAATGTCTTAATACATAATCCATTTCCTAATATAAATACATTTGGCCTAGGGCACTAATCCTACACAAACAACGAAAGAATGCAGCTTTCCTTGTGAATTTTTTGAATTTGGCATTATCGATTCCTGAATATAAATGATTCGTGAGTTGTCATAAGGGTTTCGTATATCTATAGGAAGAAACAAATGTGATGAATAACCCGAAAAATCAAGTCATTGATATTATACTACAGATTAGGCCACACATTTTCATCCAATCAATTATTAATGAATCACATAGTAGTTCATTTTTTGTTGATCGCTTTAAAGAAGTGCTACATTACACTTATGCAATGTATGATTTTTATGATTGATGCTACTATGCCAAACAACAATAAACAAAGATGGTTCCTAGAAAATATTATATGGAGCCGTGCAGTGATTAATTTGATAGCATGTGAGGGGTCAGAAAATTGTGTAGGGGCAGAAAATTATATGCTATGGCATACTAGGAATTCAAGAGCAGGGCTTGAGCAATTGCTTCTGGATCATGTCATATTAAAGAGAATCAAAGATAAGGTGAGGGAAGTTTACCATAAGAACTTTTTTATCGATGATGATAAGGAATGGCTACTTATTGGGTGGAAGGGAAGGGTCATGGGTGCTGTCTCGGCGTGGCATTCAAGGCAAACATGAATTATATTTCTACTGAAATTATATTTCAAATATATAAATATATTTTAGGCAATTTATGTATTCAGCATACTTTAGTATTGTGTAACTGATAGACCTAGCACGCGTGACGCATAAAAAAGAAAAAAAATGTGTGTGTTGGTTGGTTGTGTGGGGGGGGGTGGATTCTGCAGGGTTTTCAATCACACTTATGTATTTTAGGTCATATAATAAAATTTATTTGAGTAAAAAGGGAAATTTTTTAAAAACCCCCTAGCTTTTTTGAGTACTATCAAAAATTCCCGATCTTTTTAGATTCCTTAAAAAATTCCGGTCTTTTTAGTCTTCTTCAAAAAAATGTTAACTCTTTTGAAAATTATCAAAAAAGCCCTCTCATTTAGTGACATTTTAGTAACTTTGAATGACTTTATTGCAACTATATTTTAGGTCGTATTGCACTTTTGAGAAATTTTTGTTGAAGAGTATTGAATAGAAGAGCACTCAAATGTTATGTCTTATTATTTTGAGCTGAATCTTCATAAATCATAAATAAAACCTCATGATACTATTTGCCCCATAAAATTCTTGTTCTTGCCACCATTAAATTCTAGCTCCCTATTTGCAAAACCAGGGGTTGAATTCTTGATTTTTGAAAAAGAACAATGTCTAAAATATGGGCGCTTTGAAGCCCAATCCAAAAATGATCCACCTAGAATAGATCCATTCTGAAACCAGAAAAGCGAAAGAAGAGGGAGATGGTCGCTTGTTTCATCCACCATTCTTATAAGGTGAGGAATCGCCATTGCCGGTCTCTCTTCTGTGTATCTTTCTTCGGCAATTGTAAGATTAATTAATTAGCTTTTGATAGAAGAAAGATGATATTATTTCGAAAAACAAACTCTCTAACTTTATTTTATTGATTAGTAGATTCTCTCTATTACAATTTTTTTTCTTCTATATTTTGACAATACAACATAATCATGCTTATATAGCATATATGGTGACCTTTTATTTTCTCTAATACATTAAAGCTAGACATAAAACTCTCATCTACCCACTAAATAGTATTAACTATCATCAATGCACACTAACTCCATTATTCCCTCTAATTCTAACCCCCACTAATGATCATCTAAATTATTATATTTAAAATAACATTAAATAATAAATACTAATATTAAGTTTAATATTTCAATATACCCCCTTAAACTTAATATTTTATTCCGTCATGCATCCCAAGGAGATTCTTGAGCTTCTCGAAAAGTTCTACCGTAAGATGTTTGGTGAAGATGTCGGTTACTTGTTCTTTACTCGTCACATGAATTAACTCCACTTCACCATTTTTCACATACTCTCGAATAAAATGAAATGGCACATCAATATGTTTACTCCTCTCATGATGAACGGGATTTTTCGCTAACGCAATTGCCGACTTGTTATCAACATAAATTTTTGTTGCTCCAACTTGAATTAACTGCATCTCGCCTAACAACCTTCTTAGCCATATTGCATGACATATGCATGATGATGAAGCCACGTATTCCGCCTCACATGTCGATAGTGTCACAATCGGTTGTTTCTTGGAAAGTCACGTAAAAGCCGTATCACTCATATAAAACACAAAACCCGAAGTACTCTTTCTATCATCCACATCTCCTCCCCAATCACTATCGGAATATCCATGAAGAGTAAAATTATGAGTATGAGAATATAATAATCCATGAGATAATGTATTTCGGATGTAACGAAGAATTCGTTTTATCGCCTTCCAATGTGTCGATTTAGGTTCCTCCATGTACCGGCTTTCCAAGATGACACCATACAAAATATCCGGCCTTGTGCACGTAAGATACCGCAAGCTCCCAACTAAACTTTTGTACAACCTTACATCAACCGCCTTGCCTTCATCAAAATGGGATAATCTCACACCACTTTCTACCGGTGTACTAACTGGATTGCAATCCTCCATTTTAAATTTCCGAAGAATTTCTTTTGCGTAAGCTTCTTATGATACAAAAATACCATCCTTTCCTTGCTTCACTTCAAGACAGAGAAAATAGGACATAAGTCCCAAATCGGTCATTTCAAATTCCCTAGTCATAACTTTCTTAAAATCATCAACCATATGATGATTATTACCCGTACAAATCAAATCATCCACATATAAAGGCACAAATAAAATATCTTCTTTTTGTACCTTCACATACAAATCAAATCATCCACATATAAAGCTACAAATAAAATATCTTCTTTTTGTACCTTCACATATAACGCGTGCTCGTATGGACATTGTACAAATCCGCACTCCTTAAAATATGTGTCAATTCTTGTATTCCATGCTCTAGGTGCTTGCTTCAATCCATACAATAACTTCTTTAACCTCAACACTTTATCTCCGTTTCCCGATTTCACATAGCTAGGAGGTTGCTCGATATATACCTCTTCTTCAAGAATGCTATTCAAAAATACCGATTTCACATCCATTTGATAAATATCCCATTTGGATTGAGCCGCCAACGAAATGAGAAGTCGCACCGTCTCCATTCGAGCCACCGGAGCAAATAGCTCGTCATAATCCACGCCTTCTTGTTGCTTGTAACCTTTCACTACGAGTCTCGCTTTGTATCGATCCACTTCTTGTGCGTTTACTTTTTTCTTGAAAACCCACTTCACACCAATTGGTTTATGACTCTTGTGTCCCAAGTATCATTCTTCACAATTGAATGCATCTCTTCATTCATAGCAGCCCGCCACTTCTTATCATTAACCGCTTGCTCGAATTGAATATTTTCACCTTCCGCCAAAAGATATACCAAATGCAACTCAGTTGCCGCCTCGTGCAAATCACGCTAACTCCTCTCTCTTAGTTTTGCCTCATCATGTCATCGGGTAAAGATGAGAATGAGTTTGTTGGTGAAGATGGTGATAATGTCGGATTCATTGGCGCCATGACTTCTTCCTCCTCCTTTTCTTCTACATGCGAAATCGCCATTTGCGTATTCCAACACCAGATGCTTTCTTCATCTACTTGCACATCACGACTAATATGTATCTTCTTACTAATCGGATCATAAGGTTTGTACGCCTTGGATTTACTATCATAACCGACGAAGATAAGTTTCACACTTTTGTCATCAAGCTTGACACGTTTTTGATCTGGAATATGGGCATAAGCAACACTTCCGAACACCTTGCAATGAGACACCGAGGGTTTTCGACCATACCAAGTCTCATGCGGAGTCATATCTTTCACGCTTACCATTGGACATCGGTTTCGCAAATAAACCGCACAATTTACCGCTTTCGCCCAAAACTCCTTAGGTAAGTTCTTGCTTTTGAGCATACTCCGAACCATGTCGAGAATATCCGGTTCATCCGTTCCGCCACACCATTTTGTTGAGGTGAGTAAGATGTCGTCAAATTACGTCGTATACCATTCTCTTCGCAAAATGAATCAAAAGCGGATGACATAAATTCACAGCCTCGATTCGATCTCAACGCCTTGATAAAATTGCCACTTTCATTCTCGACAAGCGCCTTGAATTTCTTGAAAACACCAAAAGCCTCGGATTTTTCCAATGACATCGGCTTGATAGGCCCACAAATATCGGTGTGTACCAACTCTAGCGGTTTGCTTGCACGATAGCTTGCTTCTTTTGGAAAACTATTTCGGGGGTGTTTGCCGAACACACAACCTTCACGGGGTAGTCAATACGCGGTAAACCATCTACCATCCTTTTGCTCGCCAATTGTTTGAGTCCTCCAAAATTGAGATGCCCGAACCGAAGATGCCATAGCCAAGATTTATCACCCACACACGCCTTCAAACACGTCGCTCGAACATTCTTTATGTTCAATAAGAACATTCGGTTTTTCGCCATCTCCACATGAGCAAGCAACTTATTATTATTATCGCGTAAGTAGAGGCTTTTATCCATCATGTAAACGGAATAACCCTTCTCCAATAATTGCCCGAGACTCAAAATATTACTTCTCATATCCGGAACATAATACTCGTTAGAGATACACCGTTGACTACCATCTTTCAATTGAACAAAAAATTTTCCTTCACCTTTCACCTTCACTTTTGACACATCACCAAAAGATACATTTTCGTTCACATTCTCATCCATCTCGACAAACATACTCTTGTAATCGCACATGTGATTACTCGTGCCCATGTCCAAATACCACATGCAACTTTTTTCCGGATCGACCTCTTTTCACGCCAATAACACCACATCTTCACTTTCATTTTCTCGATTCGCGAAATTCACTTTCTCCTCAACCTTCTTAATTCGACACTCGAATGAATAATGACCGAATTTGTCCCAATTATAGCATTTTATATCTTTTCTATACTCCGCCGCATATTGACCATACTTGTCACATTTGTAACACCTTTTATCGGATTTGTTAAATCTGCCTCGTCTACCTTGTCCACGACCGCCATGGAAATTAGAACCTCGTTCTTCCCACTTTTTCTCTTCATTTTCTCCTTCACGACCGCGACTATAGCCACGACCACGCCCTCCATCACGCAATTGTTGACTTCTATTTTTCTTGTCACCGGATATCGACACCTTCGCTTGGAGTGTTTCCTCCAACTTCTCTTGCTTCTTTTTCTTTTTTTCTCATCTCGTGAGCTTCCAACGATCTTGTCAACTCATCCACCGTCACTTCGTCCAAATCTTTTGACTCCTCAATTGCGCACACAACCTTTTCGAATTCGTCGGTCAAAGACTGAAGAATTTTCTCCACAATTCACCTGTCACTTAAAGTCTCACCATTAATCTTGATTTGATTGGCAACGGTAATAACTCTCATAACATAGTCAGAAACTCCCTCCGACTCCTTCATCTTCATCACCTCGAGTTCTCTTCAAAGCGTATGCAGGCGAACTTGTTTCACTTGCTCAGCTCTTTTGTAAGCCGTTGGGAGAATTTTCCATTCCTCCTTTGAATTTTGTGCACCGGCTAGTTTTTCGAAAGCGGATTCATCGACCGCTTGGTAGAGGTAATAGAGCACCTTCTTATCCTTCTTATGACTTTCCTTCTTACGACTTCAATGCTACGCCTTTCGTTTGAGTTGGATCCGGTTTGTCATAACCGGTCTCCACTATTTCCCATAGATACTCCGATACGAGAAGTGCCTTCAATTGGATACTTCAATTCTCGTAGTTTGTCTTCGTAAGATGAGGAAAACTCGATTGTCCAGTCGTCGTGTTCACCATGGCTCTGGTACCACTTTGATAGAAGAAAGATGATATTATTTCGAAAAACAAACTCTCTAACTTTATTTTATTGATTAGTGGATTCTCTCTATTACAATTTCTCTCTTCTATATTTTGATAATACAACATAACCATGCTTATATAGCATACATGGTGACCTTTTATTTTCTCTAATACATTGAATCTAGACATAAAACTCTCCATCTACCCACTAAATAGCATTAACTCTCATCAATGCCCACTAACTCCATTATTCCCTCTAATTCTAACCCCCACTAATGACCATAATTATTATATTTAAAATAACATTAAATAATAAATACTAATATTAAGTTTAATATTTCAACAGCTTTTCTCTTTTTATCATGCAAATCAAGATTCAATTTTCACTAATTTTCTTCTTTTTGAATCAATTTTTTGAATTTATAAATTGATTTTTTGTTTTGTTATGGTTGAAGGAGAAGTTTTCAGAAGAGCTTATGGCGCAGAGAGATGTTGCGTCAAGAGGACCGTTCAGTGATAACCCAAATCTAGGGAGGACTAAATCGTAAAATTTTGTTTTATTAAAAAAAAAAAGAAATATGATATGATATCAACTTTGTTTGGTTGGTTTACTGATTTATACTATATATTATGTGGTTATGTTATCGTGGTTTCATGGTTTCATGTTTTTCTATTTTAGTTGATTTATCACCTTAATTTTCTTGAAATGCTGATGTATTGGTCGAAAATAAAGTTCGAATTGAGCTAAAATCTCTTTTTTTCATGAAATTGCAATTTATTGGTCAAAAATGAAGTTTGAATTAACCTAAAATATGTCTTTTTCTGTTACGAATTTTTTTAGTATGTGTGAAAAAATTTCACAATAATATTTCTAATCCATATATAGAGGATCTACGAATGCCGGTATAATTCATATTTTCATACTAAAAATCTGAAATATGCTTTATTTATTTTTAATGATTCAATGAAAATCGAACAAGCTAAGATCTAATTAAAATTGAATTATTCTCTTTAAATTTTTCTTCGGCTATTTCGTCCCTTTAACTATTTCATCGGTTTGATATCACTTTCTCAATCAAATAAATTATGATGTTGATTTTCAATTTGAACATGTAAACACAGTTACATGAAAGAAAGTACTAATGTGACTGAAAACTTTTCAAAATAAAAATATCCTTTGGCACTAAAATTCGGTAAGCAAGTAATACAATTATATTTATAATATCAATGGTAATTAAATTGTTAAAAAGTATGTCACACATATTTAAATTACTCAAAACAATGTCACATATTTATATATGTACTTGTGTAGTACTGACACTAAGTGTCAGTAGTATTTTTCTCAAGAAAAAAAACTGACACTAAATTAATAGAGTCTATATACTAAGTCCCTAGATTTCTCCTTCCATGACCCCCGTGATGTCATCCGAATTTTGGAATTTTGGAATTTTTTTTTTCAAGTTCGATTACTATCATGTACCAGTCGATTAACGCTGGTAAGTGGTCCAAAACTGGAAACCGGCTTTGTTTTTTTTTATAATTTTTTTTAAGAGAACAATGTACTTTCCTAGAAAAAAAAATCACGTTCTTTTTTTCAAAAAATTTGAAGTTCGATTACTACCATGTACTAGTCGGTTAACGCTGGTAAGCAGTCGAAATCTGAATGAAAACTGACAAGCAGTCGAAATCCCGCCATTTTTTTCAAAAATTGAAAATCCCGCTTTTTTTATTCAAAAAATTCGATGTCGATTACTGCCATGTAACAGTCGATTAATGCCGGTAAGCCGTCAAAAGCTCAATGAGTACTGGTAAGCAGTCGAAATTCCGCCCATTTTTTTCAAAAAATTTCAAATTGAATATCCATATATATATATAGCTTTCATCTCTTTTTCTCTCTCTTCTAAAAGTCATTTTCTGAAAAACAAAACATGGAGAAAGAGAAAAAGAGAGAGAGAGAGGTGCCTTGACGACTCTCCAGCAACCTCTCCAGTGATGCCACCGCCGGTAAGAATTACAAAACTCGTGTTTCTTTTTTAATTTTTTTTAAATTAATCGAACATTTTACAATATTCATCTCTCTCTCTCTCTCTCTCTCTCTCTCTCTCTCTCTCTCTCTCTCCGTCTAAAAGTCTTTTTATGAGGAAAATCCATGGAGAGAAGTGGAGGATTGACGCTTCTCCGGCAATCTCTTCGATGATGACGACTGCTTGCTACTGGTAATTGAGCAGCAACTAATTATTTTCTTATTTTTTCATTTTTTTTTTGTTTTCCTATATTTTAATTGATATTATTTTTGTATTTTATGTTCAGGCTGAGTTGTGGTTTTGTTTTGTTTCTTTTTTATATATTATTTTCTTCTTTTGGGTTTATTTTTTTTATTACTGGTGATAAGTGCGGCAATTCTGATTTTATATATATTTTCGGTCGTAATTGACTCGATCCCCGTTACCCGCAGTAATCGATTAAATACGAAGATTCTTTCAAAAAAATTAAATGACGACTACTTGCTGCTGGTAATTGAGCAGCAACTAATTATTTTCCTATTTTTTTCATTTCTTTTTTATTTTCGTATATTCTAATTGATATTATTTTTGTATTTTATGTTCATGTTGAGTTGTGGTTTTGTTTAGTTTCTTTTTTATATTTTATTTTCTTCTTTTGTTATTTTTTACCTCTTTTATTTGAGGTTTATTTTTTTAATTACTAGTGGTAAGTGCGGCAATTCTGATTTCGTATATACTTTCGGTGGTGATTGACTCGGTCCCCATTACCAGCAGTAATCGACTAAATACGAAGATTCTTTCAAAAAAATTAAAATTAATCTATTTTAGTTATTTTAGATGATGATCTTTAACAAATTATTTTGAATGCAAGTTTTATTTTTAGGTGAAGACATGGTGATTTTAATGGTGCTTAAAAAGTTAGTTTAATGTAATTTTTTTTTGTTACAAGTGTGTGATTTTAATTGTTAAAATTGGTGTAAATATTTTGTGGGTATTTTGTATGGTAAAATTGATGTAATATTTTGTATGATAAATATTTATTACGGTAATCATCAATTTTTTTTTTATTATATTACATATTTTGTATGATTGTGCATGGATTATTGGTTATATTTGATTGAAACATTATATTTTGGCTAAAACATATTAAATGAATAAATATCTTATAAATTTACCACTGAAAAAATTAATGGGAAAAATAGATCATATAGAAATAATTATTAATTTGCATTAAATGAGAATTTGATATTTGATATGACATGTGACAATTAATAATAATACTTTATTATAAAAAACTCGAAAACCACCTAGAAATCAGCAAAAACAGCTTATTTTTTTATTATCAGCAGTCAGCAATCACTTTATCATACGTGTCACTGTCAATTACCAGCTGTGATGTCATGTGATGTCACGGGGGCATGGTGGGGACAACTATGGGGCATGACATAATTTGCCATTAATTTATATGCCATGAAGTATAACTTGAATAATATATTAACTTCTCTTACGAGAAAACAACCTTCAAACTCACACATATTTTATATATCACACATTTTTAGGACAGTGAGAAGACTTGTGTTGTTTCATCATGCAACTTGCATGCAAGGACTCTCTAGTTATTTCATCATGCATCTTGTATCCAATAGCTCTCAGGTCATTTAAAAGAATGCTTAAGTTACCGAACAATACAAAACTTTTCTTTAGTTATTGATAGAATGGATCATAGATATTAGACAGAACTGAATTAAATGTTAAATAATGGGAATTCATATGTATATTGCAAGAAAAATACATAACATCAGAAAATAGTTTTCTCTCTAAATTTTGAATTAATATGAATTGAAACGTTACGAAAAAGAAAAATTAAGTAAAGAGAGAAAAAAAAATATGTTCCTTTAGAGAAAAAAATACAAAGATAATTTGAGATGAGTAAGCTACTTGCGATTTTCAAAATTTACTGTTTTATTTTTTGAATATTTCTATTTGGTAGCTAAATCACATTTTCGTAGTAGTGGGAGAAAGAGAATCATGAAAGTTTTATTTTGAAGGCAGAAAAGAGATTGAGCAGAAAAAAAGTTGTTTTAGAGGAGCGAATTTAACATGTAATTTAGGGTTTAATGAGGTTTTTAGAACTATAGAAGATTATGGATGTTTTCATTTGTATGTTTTTGTGTTCTTTTTGTTTTGATTTTGGGATGATATTTGTTGAGGAAGATGATTTAGTTTCAATAATTTTGAAGGGCTTTATTGTAAGCTTCTTTTGGGTGATATATGACTTCAATTTTTTTTTTGTTGGAGATTATTGAAGAGAAGTGAACTCAAATCTTGTTTGTATTTTTTTAATCTTAAAAGTAACTTGTGAGTATACTATTCATAAGTAATGAGTCCGAGGTTAAAAGATAATTAAAAAGAAATAAAGCTGAAAAATTAGACACAGCTAGAAAATAATCAAAATTGACGAAATTACGGTTAAGTTGAATCTTCATTATAAACGAAAATGCTGCATATCATGACACTAAAGCGTGGTAACAATATCAAAGTCTAGCAAATATTATGATAACTAAGTATAGTTAATTAATAAAAATAATAACGCCATTACAGATCTTGTCATGTTACCTTCATATTTTACTGTCATATTGCTTATGTTTTATTATATCATAAGCAATATCATGACACTAAAAAAGCTAAGGCCTCATTTGGCATTATTTTTGTTTTTTTTTTTTTTTGTTTTTTGTTTTTGAAAAATGAAAAATTGTTTACAGTTTTTTAGTTTTTGTTTATAAAAAGCTGTTTTTATTTTTATCATTTATACATTCAACAAACTATTTATGTATTCATACTAAAATTCTAGTACATATATATAGAGTTCCCAAAATCACCCCCTTGATGGGAATTAATTAAAATGGTCTCAATTTATAATATGTTCATTTATATGATTTTTTTTTTTACTTTGTGTTGGCTTTTATTAACCATCTAATATTTTAGAATCTCAACATCATTTAACTCAATGACCACTTACGTACTTCTATAAAGGGCATGTTTGATTTGAGGTATTGTAGGATACATGGATATTGTAAATAGATGGACCCAATGATCCATGGATTTGATGATCCATGTGAGTTTTTTGATTAGGTGGATTGGATGATTATGAATTTTAATTTTAATTAAAGTTATAAGATGGTAATTTTTGAGTAATTAAATAAAATTATATATTAATTTTTCAATAATTTTGAAAAATAATAAAAATAACAATAATAATAGTTATAATAATGATAAATAATAATAATAAAATATTTATAATGATAATAATAAATAACTATAGTAAAAATAATAATATTAACAATAAATAATAAAAATAAAAATAATACACTAATAATAATTATTATTACAATAATAATAAGAAATAATAACAACAGTAAACAACGACAATAATAATATAATAAATATAATATAATATAATATAATATAATATAATATAATATAATATAATATAATATAATATAATATAATATAATAGCATTTCCCAATTTATATTATTGATAAAATGTTGTTATATATGTAATTTCATCCTTCCTTTCTTTAATTTAATTTTTGGTAACCGGCAAATTGGACCATCAATAGAGGAAAGTTTTTTAATGGTAACTTTGGATTACAAATTCGAAATCCATATTAACATATATAGAATTTGTCTAGTAATATGAAAAATGAAATTTTGAATTAGCATGACAAATGGTACAGATATATACCATACCACCAACTGCATTGTCATGTGAGTGGTACCAATCCAATACTTGTAATTCAAAATCTTAAGGCTCGTTTGGTATCATTCTCATTTTTTGTTTTGTATTTTTTCTCTAGAAAAAAAAATATTTGGGTAAATGATTCTGTTTTTATTTTTTTCTGTCTAAATGACAAAAAATAAACATGATTGCAGAAACAAGAAAATTTTGTTAATTTTTTCTGTTTTTCGTTTCCGAACCTATAAATGTCTTAAATCACACGAAAATAATATAATAACATTAAAAAAGAATATTGATCTTGAAACATAATAGTAATAATACGACTACAAAAATTGAAAATAGAAAGTTTTATCAAATAATTGATTTTAAATCTGAACATATAAACAAAATTACAAGAGAAAAAAGAAATAACGTGACTAATTTTTTTGTTTTTGAATGCAAGCTTGAGTGACTAAATTTTTTTATAAACAAAATGTTCCACTTCACATTTCAAAGTAGTATAATACTATTGATTGTATTAGTGATTTCACCTCATATACACGTTGAGTTCAACCTAAATAATTAAATTTCCTTAATTAAGAAACTAATTTAAAGTACCTCACACATATTTCATTTATCACTCACTTTTGCTCTAGATAGAACAAACAAAACACATTTGAGAGAGAAAAAAAAATGAGGTGGTTCATCATGCAAAACCTTTGGTTATATAAAGGAATGCTTCTGTTACCAAAAAACACAAACTCTTTTTTAGCTACAGATAGATGAATCATTACTAACAGTTATTGATTAAATATTAGATGGAACTGAATTTCGGACCTTCTGTCCAATTTTTGTGGTCCTTCTGGTGAGTCAAATTTGGCCGAGCGACCCGATAAAAGATCTATATAAATATCACAACAAATCCGATATAAAATCAATAAGCTTGAAATAGTCAACATTGTGCAAAAGAATATGCATCAAAGGAACTAATATAATATAATATAATATAATATAATATAATATAATATAATATAATATAATATAGTTTTTTGAATAGTATTTCCCAATTTATATCTCTCCAACTCATGCACTACCACCCCTGCGAGTAACGGCTCTAATTTTCAAATTCAACTCGACCAACAAGGCGACAAACAAGCAAAAACTAGCCGTTCTTTAGCATGGGAGAGCAAAATGCCACTTGGAGGAGACGATCAGCCACTTGTCAAATGAACGACTCCATTTAATCCCTTCGGTTATCTAAAACCGAGCCCAACTGCCCCATCCAAGGCCCAAACCTATCCCTTCGGTTTGTTCAAACCGAGTCCAGCAGCTTTTATACAGGCCCAAACCATTCTCAACCCACCCTCTCACATAAAAAAGGAATCATCCAAGACCTCAACTAAAGCCCATCCAATTCGAGCCCACCTTCTTCACCCATTCAGGAGTCCATCTCCCCTCCTCTTCTCTCCCACTCGCATCTCATCCCAGAAGAGCAAAACTTTTAACTTAGCATAACTCTTCTCCGAGCCTCCACCTCCTCCTCCAGTTGGCCGAAGCCCCCGTCTCCTCACCAAAAATGTTGGACTCCACACCTCACCCATTGAGAAAGCTCAGCATATCAAATTCAAGGATGCATAACTCTCCACTGCAAAATTGTCATCTAGCTATTTTATACACCAGAAAGAAGAAAACGGACGACTCTTACCGCTCAAAAAATGGTTAAGAGAACTTCTAAAAAACAGACAGAGAGAGATATTGTTGTGGGAAGAAAAGATTTGGAAACAATGGGCAAAAAAAAAAGGATTAAACTAGGAGATGTTAACACTGTTTACTTCCACCAGATAGCCACTATACATAAATGGGCATCTACAATTGCAGTAATAAAACAAGGATATACGGAGCATAGAGACTATAAAAAAAAGGCATAGAGACTATAAAAAAAAGGCAGAAATATTTTTTGAACTTTTCAAGAGTATAATGTTCTATGCCTCAGACATCTCAACACTTCATAATGATTTTTAAGATCTCGAGCGGCCAATAGCGGAGAAAGAAATCCTAAGTGTCATTAATGGGTGGGGAAGAAATAACCACCGGGACCAGATGGGCTAACAGGTGAGTTCTTCAAAAGTACATAACGCGGATAGGCCAGGCGACTTTCGACCCATTAGCCTCATACATTCAATCCAAAAACTTTCCTCCAAAGTCCTCTCAAACAGACTTCAAACAAAGATAGATGCCACGATCCGGGGAAATCAATTTGCATTCATAAAAGGCAGAAATATAACGGAAAATTTCCTCTATGCACAAGAATTACTCCACCTTTCAAGAGAAAGGAAAGTACCTTTACTGGCATTCAAGGCTGACATAACAAAAGCTTTTATACGGTTTCATGGAATTTTATATTGGAGGTACTGCTTAAGAGAGGATTCTCAAATAGATAGGTTGAGTGGATAAAAAACTGTATCTTACAGGGATCGGCCAAAGTCCTCATTAATGGCATGGCCGGAAAAACAATTCATTATAAAAGAGGCGTCAGACTAGGAGACCCACTCTCACAATATCTATTAATCTTAGCTATGGATGTTCTCGCCACTTTAATCCATTCACTCTCAGAGAGATCCTTTTATCCCCAGTCATTAAGACAACTCATTCAGCACTATTATATGCGGATGATTCTATCTTCTTTATAAAACCTGATATTCTACAGTTAAGAAGATACAAATTTATCCTACACATTTACGTTCGATCTCAAGGTTAAACATAAACTACGCAAAATCACACCTCTCATTAACCCTGAAACAATACATAATGAAATAGGATGTAACTATACATAATTCCCTATAAAATACTTAGGGCTTCCATTGTCGGATAAAGTACTCCGAAAATAAGATTTCATGCTTATGTTAGACAAGATCTCAAAAAGATTATCAGGATGTAAGAAAAATATGCTATCGATAGGGGGGATATTGATTCTTATAAATGCGGTCCTATCAGCTATCCCCATTACTTTATGTCTGTCTTCATATTACCGGATTGGTTACTAAAAGAAATTGATAAAGTAAGAAGAAAGTTTCTATGGAAGGGGAATAATGACCAACTCACAGGCTACTCTCTACTAAATTGGAATGAAATATGCAAACCAAACGATCTTGGTGGAATGGGGGTACTTAACATTGATATAATTAATGAATAAGACATTAGTCATGAAATGGATATGGAAATTCCATCAACAAAGCTCAAATTGTTGGAATATAATTGTGTCCATGAGTACTGCAGTCCATCATTCGACGAGGGATGAACGGACAAATTCAAAGGCCACATTATGGATGTTCTGCATGACACAACATGATCAATTCTTGGTCTCATCATCCTCAAATATAAGAGATGGACGTAGTACTGCATTCTGGGCAATATAGTGGATGGGCAAACCTCTCATGCATATGCACCCAAACCTATTCTCTGTTGCGCTCAAACAACTTGGTTATGTTAGTGAATTCTATAGCCAAGGTCAATGGATTATTCCTCTAATGCCAAATCTAAGTGAGATGGCACAACTTGAGCACCAGAATCTCATGTCACAACTCAGCCAATTTAGACTTTCAGAGGGACGAGATCAGATTCTCTGGAAATGGGGAAAAGAAATAACTTCTCTGTCAAGACAACATACAACTTCATGGCAAAAAGAATATACACAATATCCAACCTGAGAAAAATATGGAAATTGAAGGCTCCATTACGAATAAGTATATTCGCATACTTAACAATCAAAAACAGAATTAGCATGACAGACAGTTTAGCCAAAAGGGGATGGTATCTGCCAAACAAATGCTACCTTTGTAATGCACAACTTGAATCGGTCAATCACTTATTCAAAAGCACTTTCTGTAACGAAGAAATGCTCGTCACATTAATTCAACAAGAGATCTCACTATGGAACATCCTCTTTTTTTTTTTTTTTTTTACGTAATTGCTCCTTGTAAATTACTCCATGTACCATACGTTTACCATCAATATATATGAGGATGTAGGACTTTGAGCCTACTCCTTAAAAAAAAAAATTACAATAAATCACTTCAATGTAACTTGCACATCCTAAAAATCCCAAATATCATTAAAAAACACAAAACAAAAACAACACAACAAAATCATAACCAAAGCAATCTCTAAATGCAAATAAAATCTCATTAACCCTAAATTACAGGTTAATCAAACTCGGGAACTCAAAATCTGGTCATTCAAACCTGGGAACTAAGATCGGTATACTATCAATCGAACAATTACCGTATACTTATATCGTCTCAAAATTTTAATTTTTAAATCGCCTCAAAAAAAATAACTGTATAATTAATTATAAACAAGATTTTTCTTTTTCTTCAAACTCCAACAAAAATTCTCAAACTGCACACAATAGAAACAAAATCACAACCCTTCAAAGTCATAATCCATCCTAAAAACTCCAAACATCACACAAAAATCAAAACAAAAAAAACTCAAAAAGTCCAAACCAAAACACTTCTAATCTCCAACATAACCTCACTAAATCCTAAATTACACGTCAAATCCGCTCCGCTAAAACACCCAGCTTTCTGCTCAATCCCCTTTGCCCCTTCTAGAACAAAACTTCGATTCTTTTTCCCTTGACTAAACATAACGCACCAAAAATACGGCCCTTTACGACCTGGCTCACGAAAGGCCGCACCAGCCTCCACACTCCCCTGACTCCTCAAAACCCCACTCCCGTTCTTCATCCTACCAAACGCTTCATCAGGACTCAAATAATTCCAATTGCACGCAATTTGATAGCTAACGACTGTGTTCACTGAGTTTGAATCTCTTGTTGAAGGCCCACTAGTTTGGTGAAGGCCCAAATTAAAGCGTGGAAGAAAAAAAAGAGAAAAAAGAAATTAGGAATTGACACGTGTCAACTGGAGCTGCAACGTCCAAAATTGATATATAGTTATAATTTGGAGTTCGTTAAGCTACCTAGTCTTTTGAGAATATGTGAGTTTATTGGATTGCAATGAGAATTAGGGTATGGCTAATATCCATATAAACGTGTAATAATCAAGAATAAAATGAATTTGAATGAAATGAGTATACATTTCTATATCTCTCTAATTCAAAAATAAATAAAATATCAAAATATGAAAAACATACCAAAATTATACCACTATTCCCAATTACATCATCTTTCATCCCCAAATCTAACCTAGAAGGTTAGAACTCTAATTTTGGCGTGTTCTCAAATTTGCATCGAACTTCATGTACAAGCACATGAACATTTTGAATTTTTGACAGAGATCAACAAGGAGCTTTGGGAAATCAAGAAGAACAAGGCGAGAGGTGTGCCAGGTTCTTCATCATCTTCAAGAGGAGATCCGAACATGGAGGCTTCTCCTTCCTTGGGACCTCAAAATCCAAAAACGAAGCTATCACAAGTGGAAGAGCCACAAGAACAAGCTCAAGATCTTCCGATCAATCCCTACATCCGATCTTCATCTTCATCAGGACTTTTTAATCCCTCTCATAACTTAGATTCATCATCATCCTCATCATCATCTCAAGTTATAAAAGTTGAAAAAGAACCTTTAAAAGATCAAGATAAATTGAAAATGGCTGAAGAGAAAAAATTGGGAGAACTATTAGCACAATTTCTTCAACAAAATTCAGAAAATATTGTGATACCAATTGTGCCAAACTTTAAATTAAATCCATCCATATTAGGTATTTTATCTATTTTTGAAGGGCATAGAAATGAAAATCCATACACACATTTGGGTGAATTAGATCGTAAATGCACAACTCTTTTCGGTAAAATTAATGATTTGGATAATATTAAACTTACTCTTTTTTCTCACACTTTAGGAGACGCTCCGACAGGCTAGCTGAATCATCTCCAAGGAAGGCCGTTCCGAACTTTTGAGGAGGTGGCGAAGCGCTTCCTCAAGCGTTATTATCCTGAAACACGTACCGCCAAGCTGCGGTCTGAAATCACAGGAATCCAACAAGAGAGTGGCGAAAATCTCGAGGAGTATTACGAGCGATTCGTAAGATTGTGCGCATCATGCCCAAATCACAACCTTACCAAGACCTCCCTTCTCGACAAATTCCTGCGAGGGATGAATGACCTCGACGCCCGCCTTCTCCAATGTTCAGCGAGTGGAACCTTCAATGACATGACTCCCTCTCAATTGTGAACGCTCATTGAAATGAATGCGGAAGGAATGAGAGGGTGTGGTGGAATAAAAGGACAAGTGAGTGCCACCAACACGGTAGATCTCAAGACAATGGAATCCTGAATCACCGCAAACTTCGAGACAAGATTTAGCCAAATTCTTAATGCGATTGGGGGAAAAATTGAACCTAAGAAATGTAGGTTTTGTGCGAGTACATCTCATTTGACTGACGAATGTGAGACTCTTCAACAGGATGTATGGCTCAATATGCCTGGAAGAAAATACCCTGATCTTCTAAAGTCTCAATAGGGTGTTTTGGAGGAAATATGCCTACTATCCTAGAAGAAAACACCCTAATTTTCGTTGGAAAACAGAGGTGAATCAACCACAACACTAAAGGCAAGACCTTTACATCCATCCGAATGCACAAGCCCAACATTCTCAAGCTCAATCTCAAATCACACAACAAGTTTCTCAAATTCCAAACCTTACTCTTCGAGCTCAGACATGGCAAAGATAATGGCTATGATGGAAGGAATAACATGACATTTATCGGGTTTGAAAAATCAGTTCTCAAGTGATATTTTGAGTTTAGAAAATAAGCTCTATAGTGATATCTCGAGTATTTCACAAAATCAAGTGGCTCATGAACGTCAGATGCAAAACTTCGAGATGCAAATGAAACAAATGACTGATGAAGTTAACGTCCTAAAGGGACAGGTTGATAACAAGCTTCCATCTCAAGAAAGGGGATCAGACACCAAACCCATTCTTGCAATTCATTTGAGAAGCAGCAAGTACTCTTGAAACTTCTACTGCAACCAAAATACTTAATTAAAAACAAAAGTCAAAATGAAATGAAAATTATCAAAATTTGAGTTTTTTGAAAGTGAAATTGAAGTATTTATGAGAAACACTAGAAATAATGTCCAAAATATATAAATAACAAAGAAAGCTAAATCAGTAACATGATAGAAAAGTTTAATGAATCTTACAATGGTGGATGAAAGGAGCGACCATCTCCTGTATATCATCCCACTCTTTTTCTCAATTTCTTTTCTTTCTCTTCTTCTCTAGTCTCTCCCTCCACTATCAGATCATATAATCCTTTTGTTTTCTCTGTTCTTTGGGTTTCAGGATGGTTCTAGGTGGGTCGGCTTTGTATTGGGTTTCAAAACTGGCTATAATGTAGACACAGAGTAAGTTTTAAATTTGGGCCTTCTTGTATGCAAAATTTTCTGAAAAGTTCCTTACCTAAAATTTCCCAAACAACATCCAAACTTCCGCTTTTAAATGTTTAGAAAATTTTCCCAATCTTAAGCCTAATCCAATTAATTCTTAAGCATCCAAACATGCCCTTAATAGTAGCGGCATCCAAAACATGAACAATGCTGAGGTAAAGACATATTTAGTGGCGCAAATACAAAGCACACAGATTCAATTTGGGCACAATCACGCACAATTACAAACAATTTGGCTTTTTTAGGATCATGGGATTTTACAACTACAAATATTAAAAAAGGTGACATTAAAATATAAATAACATGCAAATAAAACATGATGGTAACATGAAGATCTATAATGCGTGTTCCTTTTTTTTCTTAATTAACTATAATTAGTTATAATAGTTGCTAGACTTTGTTGTTGTTACCATGCGTTATTGTCATGATATGCAAAAAATTTGTTTATAATGAAGGTTCAACTTGACTACTTTTTTGTCGATTTTTATGGATTATGATGCCTCAATTTACAATCCTATTCCCTAAAAAGATCATTTTCTATCCTATAAAATAACATTGTTAGAATATGTGGGTTTTCTTAATTTCTATTTGGGAAATGTATTAAATTGCTACTTGTACTATTCTCATTATCTGTTTTATTGAAAAGAAAGAATTGCGATTAAAATACAATGAATTGTAATACTTATTAAAAAATTTCCCATCACAAACAAACATAGATCCTAGTTTATTTCAATCCAAGAAGACACCAAGTTAAAATTTTAGTCATCCTCTAAAAACTCTACATCGATTAACTACTCTATTTTCGTAGCAGACGCTTCTAGTTTCATTTACTTTGTACTCACAACTAGCAAGTGAAACAAAAAACTACTTTCATCGAGTAGTCTCCCTTCGTAGTAGCTTTTACTTTCATTGATTGTATCTGCAAGAGAGCAAACAATTATGTTATGATAAAAAGAATTGCATGTATATGCTAACCTCTTTTGAAAAATTATAAATGTGCATATATACATTAATCATTAATGCAGAGTTGAATCGTACAAAATATAATTTATTTTCTTATTTGTGCATTTTGATTAACATCCTCTAATGCTTGTATTAAATTATTACAAATTACCTTATTTTCTATCAATTATTCGTTCCTGTTACTAATGCCTTTTATATCAGATTCTTTGTGGCGCTCTTTTCCCAGGCCTTCTATTCTCACCAAAATCTTCATTATCATTATCTCTTTGACGCTTTCTAGTTCTGGATGATTTTGTCTGTAAAAGTTAAAATAATAATTGCAAGACAATAAAATAAGGAAACCACAAATTACAGAAAAAGAAAAAAAATATGTCAATGGTAACAGAAAGAATGGCTCACCTCTTTAGTTACCCATAATGGTGATGATTGACAAATTGTTGTCTCATCAATTGGAACATTCAGATCCGGAATATTTGCTGAACCGACTTGATCCATCAAGTTTATCAGCTCTACCGGATCATTCAGATTGAAATGTAACAAACTTATTTGATCCGCTTGATTCATCAAACCCAATGACGAAGGCCTGGCTTGTGAGCCTGGTTGATCCACTGGTTCAACCAAATCAATGCCGAACAACTCTTCGTAAATTTGATCAATCGTCTTGCCTCCTTCAGGCGTCAATGGTGAGTTAACACTCACACATGACTCAACATGGTGAGTATTATTCTCTCTAGAACACTCATGCTCATGCATACTTTGCCATGGCAGCATGGTAGCATATTGTGGCCGGTAGTACATGGACTGACAATGCTGACAGTATGCCCATTGATGCATTTGAACATATCCATTGCCAAAAGCCGCATTGAACTGATGAAGACCTATTTTGAAAAATAGATTTGTTTCATTGTAAGGTAAGGTGGATAATACTAATATTCTCATTCTAATGGAAATACTTAGGTTTGGACAATATTTTTGAAATATTTTGAAGGTTAAGAGAATTATAGATCATTACCAAGAGATGCTGGCTCGTTGCGGAAAATGTCATATTGCGTTGGCCTAATAGTAATCGGGGCTTTCGGCTCCTCGCGGAAGAAATCATATGGCCTTGGATTCATATATATAGGAACCCCATGCCCACATGGTAAAAAGTTGTACATCATTAGGCCCATTGACGAAAGAGAATCCATCAGCGCATCACGGCTATCACGTAAAAGGCCATCCGGCGCAGGACTCCTTGAATACCGTGGCTCACCATTTAAGAAGCCGTTAAGCCTTGGGCTTATTGAAACATATGGATCCTCACCCAAAACGTTTCGTGGCAATGAGCCTGTCATATTCCTGGGCTCCTTTGGTCGACACGGATCTGCCATCGGACTGTGCCATGTAGTGTTTCTATTTGCACTATTCTCATTATCTGTTTTATTGAAAAAAAACAATTGCGATTAAAATTCAATGAATTCTAATAAAATTTTGAGATTTGTTTTTATATTTTTTCCAACACAAACAAACATAGATCCTAGTTTATATTAGAATCAATTTTTTTTCTCATTATTAATTCATCAAAAAATAATACCAATCCGTAATAGACCCCTCCGCGCTCTCTGATTTGAGGAATCCTCAATTTCAGAAGCTGATTTAATCTTGAAATACATTCCTTTCAAACAAATTGATTGAAGAAAAACGAAAGAATAAATTATAGGTAATTGACTTTTCTCTTGGAAAATATGAAACAGCGTATGGAATGGTGGATTCTAGCTCGTGTCAATCCTTTATATAGTCATATAAGAGGTACGTATTAGGGTAGAATTCAAAATTTCTGTTGACGACAAGATGTAAACCCAGCTGTTATTTACTTTTTTGAGTAATAATATCAGAATTATAGCAAATAGACAAAACATTTGTGAGGAACAAAAAAAAACAGAATTCCACTTATGCCCGATAAATGTCCAATGTTATATACAAATCTACAAAATGTGAGTAATTATAGAACATGGTTTTTTTCTTTTCTGATTTTACTAAACTGCATCAGAAACTAATATTTATTGATTATTCGTGTTGTTTTTTATCTTTCCAACAAACCAGGAATGAAGTGATATTTTGACTCATTTTTCAGGGATAGATTCAGCATTCTAAATCCAGCATAACACCAGCCAAAACGACTTACTTGCCGAACTTTATTCATCGAACGTTTTATAGATACTCTGAGAAAGGCTTAGAAATATTATTCAGAAAAACTATCACATTGATTGTCATAAAAGTACATAACATGAGAAAATGATATGATTCAAACTTCACGACCAATATATTATAAATTAAGGTGTCGAATAAACAACTACAATAATAAAATGAAACCATGGTAATGACCATATAATATTTAGTAATAGTATACAACATAACAAACCAACAAAATAACTGGAAATTATATTTAGAAAAAATTAAGAAAATTATAAAATTTAGTCCTCCTTTGATTTCGCAATCACAGCACAATCTTCCTGACGCAATCTCTCTCCCTCATGCCGCAGACACACTTGAAACTTCTCCTGCAATCAAAATACTTATTAGTAAAAAGTCAAAATGAAATGAAAATTATCAAAATTTGAGTTTTTTGAAAGTGAATTGAAGTATTTAGTAGAGATAAACTAAAAATAATGTCATAAATATATAAATAAAAAGAAAGCTAAATCAGTTACATAATATAAAAATGAGAAGTAATGAATCTTACATTTGCGCCAGAGAGATATAAGCCAGCAAGGCCAGCCATGGCGATTCCTCCCCATATAACAATGGTGGATGAAAGGAGCGACCACTTTCTATATATCATATCTCTTTTTCTCGGTTTCTTTTCTCTCTCCCTATTTCCCTAACTTCTCTCCACTCTCATAAATCACAGATGGCGATATCACTTCACAGTTCTTCTGATAACAAAATTTTACGATTTAGTCCTCCTTAGATTTGGGTTATCATTGAACGGTCCTCCTGATGCAACCTCTCTCCTTCACGCCGTAAATACTCCTGAAACTTCTCCTTGAACCAAAACAACAAAACTAATCAATTCATAAATTCAAAAATAGATTCAAAAAGAAGAAAATTAAACTAATTGAATCTGATAAAAAGAGAAAAATAAATTAATTAATCTTACATTTGTGACAGAAAGATACGCACCAGCAAGGCCAGTGTCACGAATCGTGAGGATTCGTGACCGAAATGAGAGTGGAGTTGAGATGGAAAAGTGATGAAATGAGAAATTAATCCCCCATGTAGACTCAGTTTCTTTTGGAATTCACTGGAGTGGCACGTCGTGAGTAATTTTTGACCATCGGTTAAGAATATGTGTTTTCATATCAGCGGTTAATTTTCTGGAAAATATTGATCTTTGCTGAATTTGTCTGTGAAATAAATCATATACGATGATTTAGTGTGAAATAAGCCCCGTTGGTCTCTCTCCCCCCTTTCCACACCCTTATCTCCTCCCTCTACTGCCTCTCTCTCTCTCTCTCCCCCCACGTAAGACTCTCGCTCCACTGGCTCTCTATCTCTCTACACTGCCTCCGCCTCATGATTCTTCGGCCATGGCGTCGGCCGATACCACTGTAATCTGAACCGGCATTTGAGAAGAACACATTAGACCTCGTCATTGACAAGGCGACGATGAGGAGCCGTTGTTGTTCCAGTGTAGTAGGGTTTGCGAATTGATTGGGAGAGACGAGTAGAAAGAACGAAGAGACGCAAATTGAGAACGGCAGACAAGGAATAAACTGTACAATAAGAAGAGAGATTCGATCTGCAATAATCATGCTCCGATCAGATAGCTTCGCCAGAAGAAGGAGGTGGTTGTAATGAGATACAGCAGCATCTATTTGTAAAGAAGAGTGGTGGGTATCAGTGATACACGTGGTAAAAGATGCATGTGGTACTTTGAAGTATTTAATAAGGAAATGATTATTTAATCTGTCGTAGAAGCGATGCTTGCAAAGCCCGGTTCAGATTATCTGTCTCTCTTTCTCTATACTCTCACAAATTGATTCCCAATCCGAGCCTCCCAAATCATAGATATTTTTGCTTTCTTTTTGTTTCTATGACTGTGCGCGTTAGCAGGTTCGATGCGAGAAAAAGATTGTAACACTTTCCGAAACTTGATGTGCTATTTTTGTTTTTGAGGACCTCAGCATGAATAGAGTATATTCATAGGTTCAGTTTTCTGTGCATAATAACTTTATGACGTGATAATTAGTAGAAGATAGTAAATTTCCAATTTTCGAGTAAATTTGTGAGTCAGACCAGATCAGTAATTCTATGTCAATTTTGTAAATTACTCCGCAATTTTATGCCAGCCACAATAATGCCAAAAGAAAATATGTAATATTTTAGACTTTATTGCTACTGTTGTCTTAAAATGGTAATACTTATTTATACCTACCAATAGAGAATTAGAGATAGCCAAATTTATAAATTCTGGCCTAGCTTTATAGGTTGACAAAATAAGAAAATTAGGGATAAATTAGTGAACTAGGCCCAAATTGTTTTCTCTTTTCTTGTATCTGATATATTGGTATTATAGATGCTTGAGATAAATGTCTAAAGACTCTAAAGCAGTAATTTCTGACCAGGTACAGATGAGCAGCAAGCTTCAAACAATACAAGAAAAATGAGCATTTAATTGAACACATGAGATGCATGGTTTACAAGAAACATTGACAGTCTCCCGAATCAGTAAGAGAGCATCTTGCTGGTATTGATATTTCATAAAATTATTTTCTTGCATGTACAACCTCACCTCATAACCTTTCCATATTCGCATATATAAATTGCAATGGCCCAATTGTTAATAGATTTCTTGGATATTATACATTCTAAATACGTTTTTATGTTTATAGTTTATTCTAAATTCTTTGATAACAATTTAATCCAATGCCTAAAGGAACATGTGCTAAAATATTTGCACAAAATAGATGCTAGCTTTGTTAAAATGTTTTTGAAAGCTTTGATGCCCTTAATTTGCACAAGGAGTCGTGCCCTTAATACACCAATCAGCATTAAAGATCTTGTGTCTTCCTCTCCGCCAACTCATCAAAGGCGAGTCCGTCGCACTGCTTTCATCCATTAAATTAGGAGTTTCGGATCTTAAAGGACTCAAGCTCTAATTTTTGACAAATATCGTTTAACCAAATTGAGTTGAGCCTTTTCTGTGCAGCAAGGTATGAATCCAAAATAAAATCTTCTTTGTTTGTTTAGATTCTCTTGGCAATTAATCATGGGTTCGTTATATATAGTTTCATTAATTTTGATATACTTCACGAAGTGCATATTAGGTGCTTGATGGATTGTTTAAATGAAAGTGTTTTATTTGGATCAAAGATTTCAATTTCTTATAAACATATTCATTTAATATAGAATAATAATTTACCATATTATCATTTCTTCAACTTTTTGAAGGCTAAATTTTTAATCAACGGATAACTAATTGATGCTTAATTTGGGGATCAATAAATTGTATGAAGAATGCTTCTTTGTATGGGGCAATCGGGTAATCTTGGCACAAATGTGCAGCTTTCAATTTTTAGGAGGGTCTATTTGGAAAATCAACCTTATAAAGGGGCTAAATTCTTGATAAAAAAAAAGGGGTTAAATTGCCTAATTAACCTCACACATGCCCACATTTTGTTGCCTGGATTGGTAGTCTCGTCTCATGCAGGCTTCTTGAACATTTTGGTGGATTCGTACTTTTAGGACGGTCTTGCTTAGAGGTGGCCAATCTGACCCGAACCTGAAAAACCCATCCGACCTTTCCGAGTCCCGACTCGACCCGATCCGAAAAATTAGAAAAATCAAATGATCCGAACCCGCCCGACCTGAACCGAATAACCCGAACCCGAACTAACTTGTTGTTTCATACTACCCAAACCCAACCCCGCCCAAACCCGAGGTGCTCGAATCAGATACAAACCCGAGACCGAGAACCCGAAACCCGATAGACCCGAACCCAGAACCAACCCGAAACCCAAATTTGACCCAATGATGATTTGATACAACTAAACGCTAAAAGTGAATTCTTTGTTTTTTCTTTTCTTTTGCTATTTTTTACAAGTTAGAGAAACAATAAGAATCTTATGTAATAAGTGGAGTAATTTCAAGAAAAATCACCATAAACAAAATAAATATTTCATTAATCTTAAAATAGCATTATTAATGAAGGAAACAAATGACATAAACATTCATTATTCATACGCCAACATACTGGTTCAACAAAAATTATAAATGATATTAAAAAATCATTCCCCAAATAAAAAAAATAAGATTGAATAGTTTTAACTTCCAAATTGATAGAATAAAATATAAAATACACACATGATGTATGGTACAACAATAATTGAAACTTTTTTATGAATCCAATTCTATCTCTAGACCTGCATACAAAAATATATATGGTTCATAAAATTTACATGTTACTTAGTAATATTTTTATAAAGAAAAAAGAAAAAAATTCGAATATTATTACATGTAATATACCCTTATATGAGATATTAGCTAATATTTGAAGTGGCTGGTACTCATGTTCTCTTTGATAGACCAATGAATTCAACCTTTTGCCCCATTTCATTTATAAGCTCTTCTGTATTGGCACTGATATCTCATATTTAGAAAAATAAATAAGAATTACTTTTCTATTATTTAGATTATAATATTTCAATGTAATTATCAAGTTTATTACCTTCATATCCATATAGCCAACTACGAGTAGTGATAAGAACTTGTGCATTTTCGGGTGAAAGAGAAGACCTAAACTTATTTAGAACTCTACCACCCATGCTAAAGGAAGATTCAGATGCAACAATAGTAATAGGAATAGCCAATATATCTCGTGCCATTGCAGATAACTCGGGATAGCGATTCTGGTTTACCTTCCAATAAGCAAGAATATCAAATTCCTTCTTCTTGATTTCCGTATTATGAATAAGTCTTGGTTCGGTGAGATATAAATCAAGTTCTGATTTGTTGTTTTCATCTTCATAAGAATCAAATTCCTAATAAAAGAATATAATTTAGTATGAATTTACATAATCTGGATATAAATAAACAAATTTTATTAATCAAAGAAATAATAAAACATTGAAAGTTAACTTACACTAATATCATTGTCAAATGAAGGATGAACAACTTTAGGTGCATTTTGGTTGCTCGAGTACTCCTTAAAAAGTTTAAATAGTTGGCTCCGGACATATTCGAACTTGTGTTCAGTATCTAACTTTTTGTAGCAAAACCTCACAAATTGGAATTTATAGCGAGGATCAAGTATCACCGCGAAAGAAAGTATCGCATTATACTCCTGCCAATACTTTTCAAAATTTTCTTTCATTTTCTCCTCCATCTTTCGCACATAATCTTCCGAACTCTCAATCGCATCTAATATACATAGATGAATTCTCCATACATTTTCAAAGTACAAATTCGCTGTTGGATATTCTGTTATATCATAAAAAGGTTTCAGCAAGTTATAAATCTTTTCAACTCTACACCACTCTTCATTTGTGATGTAATTGTTATAATTTGCATCAATCGTCACTAAGTTTGCAAATGCACCACGATAAAAGAGGGCCCTTTCAATTATTAAATAAGTTGAATTACATCTAGTCGGAACATCCATCCAAAGATTCTTGGAATTACTATCTTGTCCACCACTGTAAAGCTCGACGCATTCATCAAACTTAATTTTTCTCACTTCGGATCCGGAAATATACTTCACACTATCTCTAATTTTTAGCACAGATTTGTCAATTACTTTAAGACCATCTTGGACAATAAGGTTCAAAATATGGGCACAACACCGAATATGAAAAAAATCACCATTAGATAATAATAATTTTGTGCACAAAATTATTCGCACAACATGTCTTGTATTTTATCATTACTGCTAGCATTATCCAATGTAAGCGCAAATATTTTTTTATCAATTCCCCATTCTTTTAACGAAGAATGGATATTCTGGTACGATATATTAGATTTGTGGGGTGGTGGCACATGACTAAAGTTCAATATTTTACTATTTTATTTCCAATCATTATTTATATAGTGTGCGGTACGACAAATGTAATCTTCTGTGGCACATGAGGTCCACATATCACTTGTTAAACACACTCTCCCAGAAATTTTCCCAAAACAACTCTTAACCCCATCCTTTAGTTTATAATGTATTTTCCAACAATCACCTTTAGCTGTGTTTCTACAAATTGGTCTAACATTGTCATTCAAGTACGAATGAATAGCTCGATTACCTTGGTGTTCGACCCAAGAAAATGGATAGCAATCCTGGATAAAGCTAACATTTCACAGTATTTCGCTTGATCTATTTTTTTTTTTTTTTTTTTGCCACTTCTTTCATTACCATTAGATTGTTGATCCCGTTTAGTGCATTTTCCTAAGTGACGTTTCATACTACTAGTTCCTAATGTTGACTCACAGAAGAAAATCTGTTAACAATAAATTTGTTATAAATTGCTATTAACTATTAACAGTATGTGTAATTGTGTGTATATTTGTCATTTATAACTAAGCTAATTTCACTTTCACAATCACACTTCTTATAATTAAATAATTATTTTCATATCCAAACAAAGAATATAATTCCTGAAAACATTTCATCCATAACTCATGTAACATTATAGTTATCATTTTTATCGCGCATAATATAGTCAAATATAAAAGTATTATTAACATTACAAATTTATTTGCATCAATAATACGGTTTCGCAGTGGATGCATTTTGTTCTTTATCTGTTGTCATCAAGCATTCCTACTTCAAGAATAATAAATTCATCCCAAATACTAGATCTCTTCTTTCTCTTCGAAGTGTTGGCTGATGTATTCGTCTCAACATTCTGCTCCATATTATTAGAAGCTTGATTGATAGAATCCATACCTATGAATAAACAAAAGAAAATATAAAGAACGTGTTAAGTTTTTCTTGAGTTAATTTCATCATTGTATTATTGTTTGGGCATTAGTATAAGATATAAACCGACTATATTGAAAGAACATATTTATTCTTGAACTACAATTAACGAGATGTATATCATCAAATAGAACATGAGTACATATAGACTATTATGGAGAAAAATTGAATTGAACAAGAGTATCATAATAAAAAGAAGCAAAATATATGCAAAACCATAAACAATGAAAAAACAAATAAAATTTTTGAATTTTTTTTTTGAAATATATATGTGATAAATAAAACTAATATTTGAAAAACAAGAGTACCACAAGCTTCTGAAAAAAATTAATTGTATAAACGTGATGCTATCAACAGCTTCTGATTTCTGAACAACCGTAAGCTTCTAAACAAAATATGATGAGAGAGAGAGATAAAATAAAAAGGAAGTTTAATACAGATTTTTTCCCATGTTCACATAATTTCAATTTAAATTTTGGAAAGCAAAAAATTATTTACTAAAATACTAAACAATGCTGACAATTTAAACCAAACGTTCTACTTTTAATTATTCCACGACTATTGGCCCTTTCTAGTTTCTAAACATTACAATGAATATTTGGCAGGTTGTATTCTTATGAATAATAGAAGATTTCTTGCGTACACATTATGGAGTCAGGTCAGGACTCGGGAGCAATAAAATCTAAATATTAGATAACATGAGGCAAAGAAAAGACAATATAATCAAAATTGCTTTATAATTTTTATTTTCTTATGTATCAATCATCAAATTCAATAAACAACCTTCATAGGCAATAATTCAAACTTTTATTTAACATCTTTTCTCTTGTTGTTAAAAGTAAAAGTAAACACAATCACACACATAAGGTATGGCCACCGTATTAAAAAATTCAAAAAAAAAAAAAAAAAAAAAACGCAATCACACACGTCACATTAGCTGAAGTAATTATAGTCCAAACATTAGAAATTTCCACAGGACCTCTAATACTCACTGCATTCGACATGATCTGATACCATAACAAACTTGCACTCAAGATGACCCAAAACCCGAACAAACCCGCACCCGCATGACCCGAAACCCGTATAAGCCCGCACCTGATTAGACCCGAAAACCTAGATAAGCCCGAACCTGGCCGACCCGACCCGAAGACAATCTCAACCCGAAAAAATTCGTCAAAATAGGACCCGAGTGCAACCTAACCCGACTCGAGTTGGCACAACCCGAAAATGACCCAGGCCTTGAAATGACCCGAAAATGATAGGGTCAAACCCGAACCAGCCCAAACCCGCCCGTTTGCCACCTCAACGACCCTTGCTGCATTATCAACTCGTATGTTTTTATTAATATATTAAATACATTCCATTTATTTATGTCTGTTTTATGAAGAATAATTTAAAATACAGTGAACTGTATGGACAAGAGGGCTGATACATTGGTAGATATTATGACTGGTGAAGATGAAACGCCTTATCAGGGTTAGAATTTTTTGTAATTAAACATACCTGTGAAATTAAAGGAACTTGCAATTATTCTCTCGTGTTCTTAATGCCAACCTTTAATCTAACTGGTTGCAACTCTCGCTCCACTTCGGAATATATTTTTTGTAGGGATAAATTTTGGTATTTTAAAATTTTAGAGAAACATATATCAGAAATATATGTTAAAAAAATTGTAAGAAAATACTTCAATTTTTTTTTAAGAAAATTGTTTTCTGAAAAAAAATATTAATTAGTATTTAAAAAAATTCCAGTAACGGTGGTGACTTTTTTGCAATTTTGCAAATAATACAGTTTTTTTTAATTTCTAATATTGTAGGGGCTATTTTGTAATTTAGGCATAGTGCTGGGGCATTTTTGCAAATTTCACCTTTTTTAATTGCTCACTCTGTTTCTTTTAAAACAAAGCGGAGGTCATACAAATAGAGGCAAATAAATACCCTAAAGGCTAATAACAATTACAACTATACCACTTCTTACTTTAAAGTCTTCAAGGAGAAAATAAATAATGGCACATGTTGTAATAATGATGACATTTTAAAGTATTTATTAAAAACAGCATGACCACAAAAAATAATTCAGCATGTTACGAATTATACAATGGGTATTATCTTCATTTTAGATGATCCACTTCATATGTATGAGTCTTAATTTGTCACGGAAAAATCCTTAAAATAGACACATGTCGCTAGGAGATTAAAAGTTCATATCGCTGTATCTTTAAATGTATGTTCCGGTTTGTAGTTTGTACATGTTCTTTTAATCCCACCATCACTAAATATTGCAAAAACTCCTTATATAGATGTTTATGTTTTGAGCAAGTGAGCGAGAAAGACAAACATGGGTCTCGGCTTTGGGCTCTAATGAGTTGGAAGCTTGGCAAATTTTTGAGGGCCCGCTAGTTTCGGAAGTCAATGGTTGAATACTTGAGTTGACACGTGTCAACAGGAAAAACTATGTCTAAAATTAAAAAACTAGTATATATTTCGGTAAAGCAAATTAACCAAATAGCCTAAATCCTGTGAGCGGTGACTGGTAGTTAACCAAAGCGTCATTCATTCAGTTTTAGTTCCTCTTGATGTTTAGAAATTTTGACCTAAATAGTATGGTTATATTAAAACTAACAAATGATTAAAGCCTACTGTTGTACTTTCTCACTTCCTAAACAAATTTTTCTGAGAGTAAAGAAAGCATACAAAAGAAAAGAACCAAGCTGAAGTTTATCAATCTATTGGTTTCGCTCAGTTAGTAACTTGCATGAAGGAACTAAAATTGAACTTTTACTGTGATTTTTTTTTTTTTTTTTTTGTTAATTGTTAGAACAAAATGCAAAGATATGGGTGGTGTGCAGCTCTTAAAAAAGACTGGAAAACTACAAAACATAGATGATGTTTTTCGTGAACAGTTGCATGAATTGCAAGAAGCTTTTGACAGAGTTTAGGTGGACTTGTGCTTGTTTTGACACTAGTGGGAAGGGTAGCCAAAGAGGTCGTTGGGGGTAATGGGTTTTCTAGGTTATTTTTTTAATTTCAAAAATGAAAACCTTTGTATTGGTTGTTAGTTTTAATTTATGTATTATGACTAAGAGTGGTGCTGTTTTACGAATTAATGAAGTAATAGATTTCTGATGAATATTGTTTTTATTTCATATGAGACACATGACATGATCAGCTTTTTTATATGCCATTCTTGAAACAAATCATTTTTCTTTAGAATGTTTTATGAAAGTATGACTGATTGTTTTTCTAATGTTTTTTGCTATTCTTTAAACAAATCATTTTTCCGTAGAATCCCATCTCGATCGACATGCAATTTTTGAGAAAATATAAATGATTTACTAAGGTTCATCTAATCACAACATAGCAAACAATTAAGTGTATATGAGTGACGCGCATCGTAGCGCGGGAAATAATCTAGTTTACTACTAAAAATTGAAATACAACTCAATATCTCAATATCTGATTTCCCTCTTCCCTCTCCATCCTATTTATAGTTAATCCGGTCAAATTGACAACTTCTCACAATTACTAACATTTTCCTAGACTTGGTGCATACACCTAGTCTCATAACCTACTCCTTACAATCCTCCCAACCCATACATGCCACATGGCAATTCAATTAACTAACTATTATATTTTGTACTTTCATCCCTACTACAATTTTTATTACTAAAAATACTCAAATCATTACATTTCCCTCCCCTTAATAAAACCTTGTCCCAAGGCTTGAAATTGGGAAATTGCTTCTTGATCACTTCGGATTCCTCCCACATGGCTTCCTCGTCTGGTAAATTTGCCCACCTTATTGGCCACTGCGGGGCTGACGCATTGTTTCTCTTGACTACTTGAGTTCTCAAATGGCAATGGGCGCTACCTTGAATAATCCTTCGGGTCCTACTAACGGCAAGCTTGTAGCAACCTTTTTCTTCTCTCCTATTTTCTTTATCAACTATGACGTGAAAAACAGATGAATACGCGAGCCTTCCGGTAATTTGAGCCGATATGCTATCTTTCCCACTGCTTCAAGCATATTGAAAGGACCGTAATACCTTGAATGAAGTTTTGTGTCCCGATTTAAAGAAACCAAAGTTTGTCGATATGGTTGGAGCTTCAAGTAATCTATGTCCACATAAAAATCATTTCCACCCGATTTTTGTCCACATAAAGCTTCATTCTTTCTTGCGTCTTTTTCAAGTTTTCTTTAATTAATTGCAACGATTGTTGCCTTTCTCTCGCCCAATCATCCACCGCCACACTTTTCAAGCTTGGATGCATCCCCAACTCCACCGAACTTGGTTTATACCCAAAAAGTGTCTCGAACGGACTCGCTTTTTGCGAGCTATGATATGAGGTATTATACCACCATTCAGCTTGCGCAATCCAATTTTTCCATTTTCTAGGCACATCTTGTACCATAAACCTCAAATAATTTTCCAAACATTGATTTACCCTTTCCGTTTGCTCATCGGTTTGCGGATGATAAGACATACTTAAATTCAAGCGCGTGCCATAAATGCGAAACAACTCCTTCCAAAAAGAGCTCGTAAACACCTTATCTCGATTACTCACAATCACGAGTGGTGCCTCATGTAATTTACAAACATTTTCAAAAAATATTTTTGCGACCGTTTGGGTGGTGTATTGATGCGTCAACCCCACAAAATGAGCATATTTCGTCAACCGATCTAACTCCTATTAGAATCGAATCACGTCCATTTGACTTGGGCAATCCTTCAATAAAATCCATACTCACATGGGTTCATGCCTCTTCGGGAATCTCCAAAGATTGTAAAAGGCCGGGGCTTATAACGCATTCGACTTTATTCCTTTGGCATGTGTCACATTGTTGCACAAAAGTTTCACATCTTTCTTCATGTTCGTCTAAAAGAAAACCCGTTTTAACCTTTGATATGTACTCAATTTCCCGAATGGCCCCTTCCACCGATTCGTGCGCTCCCGCAATAAGTTTTTCTTTCAAGCTCGCATTTTCCCTAATCCAAAGCCTCCATTTAAACCGTAACAACCCATTTTGAAAAGAATAGTCACATTCACCCCCTTCATTAAGCATTAGCCCTTCCATAATTTTTCTAACATCATCATCCTCCTCATAACCTCCCTCCCCATCATTTTCCTCCTCTCTCCGAGACAAGGCGTCCGCGGCCTTATTTTCAATTTCTTTTTTATACAAAATACTATAATTCATCTCCATCATTTTTGCTACCCCGCGATGTTGCAATTGCGTATTTGCTTTCCCCCCAAGAGGAATTCCAAACTCTCATGATCTATTTTGATAACAAATTTTCGCCCCAACAAATAATGATGTCATTTTTCAACCACTAGCATAACGGCCAACAACTCCTTCTCGTATGTCGGCCTTCCTTGATTTTTGACCCCCAATGCTTGATTCAAAAATGCTATTGGCCAACCCTCTTGCATAAGAACCACTCCTGTCCCGGTCCCACATGCATCCATCTCAATCATAAACTCCTTTTGAAAGTCAGGTAATTGCAAAACGGGTGCCTTGCACATTGCGTTCTTCAATTCTTGAAAAGTATGTTCCGCCTTATCCCCCCAATTGAACTGGTCTTTCTTCAACAATTCGGTGATTGGTTTCGTGATAATGCCATAATTACGAATGAATTTCCGACAATATCCCATCAATCTAAGAAACCCTCTCAATTGCTTCGAATTTTTAGGCTCTGACCAAGTGCTCATTGCTTCAATCTTACTTGGATATGCCACCACACCTTCATACAAGATGATCTGCCCCAGATATTCAATATGGGAAACCCCAAAACAACATTTAGACTTTTTTTTGCATAGAATTTATTCTTGCTTAGAATCTTAAACACCAATTTAAGGTGCTATGCTCCTTCTCATTAGTGCTATAAACTAATATATCGTCAAAGAATACCCACACAAACTTTCTCAAATAAGGTCAAAGACCACATTCATCAATGATTGGAAAGTGGGAGAATTGGTGAGACCAAAAGGCATCACCAAAAACTCAAAATGGCCCTAGTGGGTGAGAAATACCGTCTAATTAATGTCGCCTTCCTCCACGTGTACTTGATGATATCCCGACCAAAGGTCCAATTTAGAAAACACCCTCGCTTCGCTTAACTTATGCAACAAATCGTCAATAATGGGTATATAGAAAATTTATTTTTTACGGTGGCAGCATTTAGTTGGCGATAATCTACACACATTCTCCATGTTCCATCCTTCTTCCCCACAAAAATTATGGGCGATGCGAACAGGCTCTTCCTTGCTCAGGTAATTCCATTTGCTAACATTTCTTTTACAAACTTTTTGATTTCATCATTTTTTTTGGTCGGGTGAGAGATGTCGTTTAGGGTTTAGGGTTTAGGGTTTAAACCCTAAACCCACCACTAGGCTGACCTAGTGGTCATGGTACTAACCCCATCTATCCATAGGTGAGGGGTTCGAATCCCGCGTCTAGCAGAATTGATTTAAACATTTAGATGAAGGCATATGAGCCAATCTAAAAGAGAACAAATATCAAGTGATCGCTTGTAGTTCTCTCTCATTTTTTTTTCATCATTTTGGTAATGTGAATAGCGGTATGGCCGGAGTTGAATCGGCTTGGCACCTTCTTCAAGTGTAATTTGGTGGTCACATGATCTCTTAGGTGGTAGTGTTGTTGGTTCCTCCAAAATAGAGCTATATTTGTCTATTAACTGCATCAATCCAGGAATTAAATTCCCATACTCATTCTTGGAAACAGAATCTAGAGCATCATTTCCAAAATTTTGCGCACAAACCTAGGAATCAGGATACTGCACAGCTTTTCCTGATTCTTGCATTGTTGCCAACCACTGCACGTGGCTCCCATCCAGCAACGTTATTAATCTTGTATTTGTGCCAGAAAGATACGTACCAGCATGGACAGTGTCACGAATCGTGAGGATTCGTCACCGGAATGAGAGTGGAAATGGGATGGAAAAGTGATGAAATGAGAAATTTACTACTAAGAATTCAAATACAACTCAATATCTGATTTCCCTCTTCCCTCTTCCCTCTTCCCTCTCCCTCCTATCTATAGTTGATCTAGTCAAACAGTCAACTTTTCACAATTACTAATATTTCCCTAGACTTGATGCATACGCCTAGTCTCATAACCAAATTCCTTACAATCCTCCCAATCCATACATGCCACATGGCAATTCAATTAACTAACTATTACATTTTGCACTTTCATTCCTACTACAATTTTTATTACTAAAAATACTAACATCATTATAGCCAGTCATTGCGATTCCTCCCCATATAACAATGGTGGAAGAAATCAGCGACTATCTCCTGTAAATCATCTCTCTCTTCTCAATATATTTTCTTTCGAATATGGGGATCATTTCTTTCTCCCTATTCTCTCGCTCTTCTGGTTTCAGGATGGTTCGTTCTAGGTGGATCGTTTTTTGATTGGGCTTCAAAACGGCCCATACTGTAAACCTTGTTCATTTTCAAGAACAGGAAATTCGAAGCCTGATTTTGCAGAACCGGGGGCTATAATGTTCATTAAACAGAGACAAATAAAATCAATTTAAGGTTGAGTAGAAGTCTTTGGTCTTATTTAATGGCGGCAAAAACAAAGAGCGCAGAGTTTCAATTCGTAATTCGGATCCAAATCAGACAATTTTGTATAGAATCTCTTCTTAAAAGCTCATGTCTTTGGTTAGATAATATATGAAAGCCACTAGATTTGTATAGGATCTTTTTATTAAAGCTCCTATAGGCTGTACTGTACTACTACTACTACTATGGTGAGAGGAAGAACATATAGGAGTTGTACTCTTGTATACTTGACACTTGCCAGAATAAAAACTTAATAATTATATCACTTTCTATAAGGGCGCAGCTATTCTGAACGACTCTTTTCTTAAATTGAGCGGAGAGAAAAACTTCTTTCAATTTATATCCATTTTACCCTTGTGAATGCTAATTATTGTTATACCTAAATGAAACACTGAATAATCACTTCTATTTCTTGCTATAAATGAACATAATTTCAGGATTATAATAATTAATATTTATTCACCTACTTGTGCATCGCAAAAAAGAAGGAAATTATTAATTAATGCTAAAGAATAATTTTTAATCAAATAGTGAGATATGCACGATGCACGTATACATCATATAAATTAAATACAATAAATAAACATGGAGTTAATTACATCATATGTTTCAAAGTAATAAATAAATTATGATATATTATTCTAACAACATAAATACAAGATAAACTACACAAAAAAAATCAGTTCCAAATATCTCGAAATCAAAAAATATTTGCATTAGTTATAATAGCTATTATGAGAAACTACGAAAAAAACACAAATGTTTAAATCTAACAAAACATACTAACAAACAAAAATGTTATCAAAGTCAAAACTTACCAGCAAATGAATCTAACAAAAACACATTTAGTCTACTAGAACAAAAAATATTTTTATCAGAAATTGAAATTAGGAGTAAAGAACTACGACACACATTTAAATCAATTATGTTTGAGATATTAGCATTTGGGCGGTGCTATTTCTAGAGCGGCTTTTTCATCATCTAGAGCAAGATTTGAATTTTTCACTAAAATGCTGAAAATGTCCTTGCTTTAATTAAGCAAGATAATTATTACATAATTGTAGGATTAGTGCCCTAGGCCAAATGTATTTGTACTAGGAAATTGATTATGTATTAAGACATTATTATTTATTCAATAAAGATTATTTCTTATATATCTGTGTGTATGGGTTGTGAATGTAATCTTATATCAACCAAGAATGAAACTTCGGGTTCACGTCATCAGAATAGGTGATTCGGATAGTAGAACTGTGAACCAATGAATGACATTCTAAACTGTCCCTAGTGTTATGTAGGATGTTTATAGAGATAGACATACTTCAGGAAAGAAGCTACATATCCACACTAGTATATTCGCAGGCTGGATGATCATGTTCTGCTGATCATGGACATAGAGATGTCAAGCCTAGAATATAGGTACGTGTTAGAGAACACATACTGGACTGACCACACTATGAGAATATGCATGGTATATGTCATTAGTGATTCTCATATGAATAGTGTGCTTGTTCCTATGACCTGAGGTCACCATGGATTCCTGTATGTGAAACTGCATACTTTAATATGATCCTACGTCATCCGTAATGGCATGATTATTAAGGTCATCATTAGGTATGCACTGAATCATGACGAGGAATGTGAGTGATCAAGATGGAATTTGTTCCTCTCGTCATGAGGGAGATATCTCTGGGCCCCCTGATGAACTAGGATTGAAGGAAATGCATGGCCATGCTCAAAATGGATTAACATGTGTTGTTAATATCATTTTGTATTTACTCAGTTTAATTCTCGATCAGGAAAAAAACTTTGATCAAACTCAAGGATGACATATTACCGTGCCTTGTGATCAAGACGTATATCGTAGAACAAAAGGAATAAGCAAATGTCTATTCAGATAGGTTTATGATCGCTGATCATTTCATTTAACATGGGTAGTCATGACATCAGTCTAGAGGTTACTCATGACTTACGATCTTTAGAAGATCGTTGCCAGCGTTAAATGGAACTTACACGGTCACACAATGAACTCCATTCGTACGGGATGAATATGCCTCAAAACAGTTATACATATGTATGAATTGGTGAACGAAATAATCAATTATTGGATAATTGATTGAACGAAATAGTGTCATTTCGTTGGCAACGGAATAGTTCTATTCCCAACGGAATATATATGGAAATTGTAATAATTTTAGCTGCCAAGTATTTTGTTATGGAAATACCTATTTCGTTGGCAACGGAATAGTTCCGTTGGCAACGAATAGGTGCAGATTAGGGTTTTAGTTATGGTAACTGAGCAATCGTTCGCCTCTCTCTCTAGTATAAATAGAAGGGCATAGTCCCTCTATTCGATACACAACTCAGAAGCCTTAGAGGCCGTCTATTACACAGAAAAGAGAGAGAAAGTTTTGAGAGATATTCGGAAAGTATTTCTGGACTTGTCTAGCCAAGTCCGGTTATTCCGTTCGTGTGAAGTTCGCGTGGATACAAGTAGTGGTTCTCTATCTTGAGAACTTGCGAGCGATTTATTTTCATCCCTAGGAGAAGAAGGAGTCTCTCGAGCCGAGCTTCAAGAAGGAGTTCTTCGAGCCGAGCATCAGGAAGGAGTTTCGCGAACCGAGCCTCGGGAAGGAGACGGTTGCGAGTCAGAATAATTTAGACCAACATCCGTTCTTCATCTCGCGGATCAGGAAGATCCGAGGTATAAATTTTAATGGCTAATCTCGTACTTTTATTCCCTTAACGTAAATCCTAGGGCGGGTTAAATCCATAGGTTCCGCTGCGCATGTAACGTACATGGCTATGGATTTTCCAACAGTGGCATCAGAGCGTTCGTTAAGGAAATAATCATCGATTACATATTTAAAATTTAGTAAATTCTAGTATAATAAATTTTAGGGTTTTGAAAATATTATTTCAAAACATCACGAAAATAGTTTCTAGGAATATAATATTGGATGTTATGATTCTCTGGAGTTTCGAAAAATAGTTTTTCGAAATCCGTTTTGGAAATGGAACTAATACAAAAGAAAATATGAATTTCCAGCACGTCTCCGTTGAGAATGGAGTACTTCCGTTGAGAACGGAATAGTTTCGTTTAGAACAGAATAGTTCCGTTCCCAACGGAATAATGCTGATTTTGCGAGAAACCCAAATATTTGTTATACATGGAATTTAAATATACAAATATGGTATGAGCTTTAGATATATGATTGTTCTATGATGTAATCTTATGTGTGAATGCTTGTAATGTTATTTAATATCTATGGCAACCAGTTAGTTGTCCAAAGTTGTAATTATGGCAACCTGTGAGTTGTCCAAATTTGTGAATTACTTTTTCTAGCAATATGATAGTTGTTAGGATAGATATTAACTCAAGACTTCAAGGCAAGAGATCTTGGTGCAATCTTCGGAAGATGGCATTGGATCTTCGCACACACAACGAAGGGTTCGTTGAAGATTACTTCTGCAATCTAGAGATAGATCTAGAATTAGGAACCTCATGATCGCTCGTGAGGGTTAAGCTCATGCCATACTTAACCTTGTTTCTGTGATGTTTATATTTATAAATCTAAAATAAAATCCTTCAGAATGTTAAGTAAAGAAGTGCCCCCCATGTCACCGAAGCCCTCGGTACTTAGACAGTCTTCCATGTGGATCATGCCAAAGCTGAACATATGGAGGATTGTCTTTGTATAGGAGGTTACGCGGGAAATGACGTCCAGTATGGGTCATGCCAAAGCTGAGTGTGCTGGACTATATTTCGCTGATAATCATACATGGTTAAACTTAACTGAGCAAGCAAGTCGGACTTGGGCTCAGGGCACAAGATGGAATAATACACCGGGCATATGATGCTCATTCCATAAAAGAAAAGAGTTTTATATGATACAATTGGAAGTGTTCCTACCTAAATAGTTGTGTATTGAGGGTTGTGCCAAAGCGCACTTAATACTCAATGAAATACGGATCTTGACTCACTATGAAACCTCATTCATTTGAAGTTTCCGAATCAATACTACTGAAGGTGGTTGATTTGAAGAAAAATAGTGGGAGTACAATATAAGAAACACCAAAACATAACCCAATGAATAAATAATAATGGCACTTTACATTTTAACTTGTAGAATAATGGTAAATAATAATTCAACTGGGTTGAATTTGCGATCGATCCTTGAGAAGGATAAGCTCAATGGGTCTAACTTCCTTGACTGGTTTAGAAACCTGAGAATTGTTCTCAAGGCTAACAATAAACTGTATGTCATAGAAGAGGCTTACCCAGAGGAACCAGAACAGGGAGCCACAAGGGCTGCCCGAGATGTGTATGCTAAATACGTTAAGGACGACACGGAGATAGCTTGTCTCATACTAGCGACCATGACCTCCGAGTTTCAGATTCAACTGGAGGACATGGGTGCTTACGATATGATCGTAACTCTCAAGGAAATGTTCCAAGAGCAGGCTAGAGTTGAGTGCTACAAAACGACCGTCTCTCTGACTGACACAAAGATGGCTGAAGGTTCATCTGTGAGTGCTCATGTACTCAAGATGAAGAGCTATCTTGATCAATTGGAGATGTTTGGTTCAGCTATGCCCAGAGAATTGGCTGTTGACATAATTCTCGGGTCGTTACCTCCTAGTTTTAAGCAATTCATCATGAACTATAATATGCATCAGATGGAGAAATCCATCACCGAGTTGCATGGGTTGCTTAAGAATGCACAGGAGGACATGAAGACGAATGTTGTCAAAGATGTTCTAATGGTTCACAAGAAGAAGGGTAAGAAGACCGGGAACAAGAGCAAGGGTCAAGGCAAGGTGTTGCCTAAACCTATGATCAAGAAAGACAAGGAGGGAGTTTGCTTCCATTTCAACAATGTTGGCCATTGGAAGAGAAACTGCAAACTCTATCAAGGATGAAATCAAGAAGGGTAGTGTGACTACCGCTTTAGGTTATTTTGTTATTGAAACTAATTCACTTACTCCTAAGTCTTGGGAATTGGATACTGGATGTGGTACTCACATTTGTAATGATGTGCAGGGACTACAAAGGAGTAGAAGTTAGCTAAGGGCGAAGTCGACCTGCGTGTGGGAAATGGAGCAAGAGTTGCTGCATTAGCCGTAGGAACGTACTTATTGACTTTGCCTAGTGGACTTGTATTAGTACTTAATAATTATTATTTTGTACCTGCTATGAGCAAAAATATTATTTCTATTTCTAGTCTAGCTTTGGATGGTTATAAATTTGTTATTGAGAATAATAATTGTTTTATCTTAAAAGATAACATTTTCTATGGAAATGTTCTATTAGAAAGAGGTATTTACGTGCTAGATCTTAAGAAAGAGAATTATAAGTCCATATATAACATTAACACTAAACGATTCAAACCGAATGACTCAAATACGACATACCTCTGCCACTGTCGCTTAGGCCATATAAATGAGAAACACATTTCTAAACTCCACTCTCATGGACTTTTAGACTCATTTGAGTTGGAATCATTTGAGACGTGCGAATCTTGTTTACTTGGCAAGATGACTAAGAAACCCTTCACAAAAGTTGGTGAAAGGGTCAATGACTTATTAGAACTCATACATACTGATGTATGTGGACCAATGAGTATGCCGGCTAGAGGTGGGTATCGGTACTTCATAACTTTCACGGATGACTTCAGTAGATATGGTTATGTCTACCTAATGAAGCACAAGTCTGAATCCTTTGAACTGTTCAAAGAATTTAAGAATGAAGTACAGAATCAACATGGCAAGAAGATTAAAGCACTTTGATCTGATCGAGGAAGAGAATATCTGAGTCAGGAATTTGAGGATCATCTCAGAGAATGTGGAATAGTTTCACAACTGACTCCTCCAGGAATCGTCAGTGGAATGGAGTGTCCGAAAGGAAGAATCGAACCTTATTGGATATGGTGAATCGTCAGGAACCTTATTGGGAGCAAAGTACAACTCGAAGACATTCGAGACCACCTATAGTTGTAGAACCTATGATGGAGGAACAAACAAGCTCTCAAGGAGTTGGTGAGCTTGAAACACAACAAACTCAAGAAATTCGAGACCGACCTATAGTTGCAGAACCTATGATGGAGGAACAAACAAGCTCTCAAGGAGTTGGCGAGCTTGAAACACAACAAACTTAACGTAGATTTAGTAGGAATCGTCATGGGCCCGAGAGATACGGATTTCTCGTGTCCAATGATGATGATGTGACATTCATAGATGATGAACCCACGTCTTACCAATATGCTATGAAGAGTCCTGACTCTCTAAAATGGTTAGCGGCCATGAGAGCCGAGATGGAATCCATTCAAGACAATCAAGTTTGGAATTTGATTGACCCATCCGAAGGCTTGAAGACCGTCGAATGTAAGTGGGTCTTCAAGAAGAAGACTAACGTGGATGGAAAGGTACAAACCTACAAAGCAAGGCTTGTGGCGAAAGGTTTCAAACAAGTTCATGGTATTGACTATGACGAAACTTTCTCACCTGTAGCTATGCTTAAATCCATCAGAATTCTGTTAGCCATAGCAGCATATTATGACTATGAAATATGGCAAATGGATGTCAAAACAGCTTTCGTAAATGGAAATCTGACCGAGGACGTGCATATGATGCAGCCCGAGGGTTTTGTCGATCCTAAGAATTCTGGTAAGGTTTGCAAGCTTCAGAAATCCATCTATGGATTGAAGCAAGCATCTCGAAGTTGGAACCTTCGTTTTGATGAAGTCATCAAAAGTTTTGGTTTTACCAAAAGTGAAGGTGAGCTTTGTGTTTACATGAAGTTCAATGGGAGCACGGTAGTATTCCTGGTGCTTTACGTAGATGACATATTACTCATGGGAAATGACGTCCCAACATTATTGAACGTCAAGAAATTGTTGGGAGATAGTTTCTCGATGAAGGACCTAGGAGAAGCCTCCTACGTGCTAGGAATCTGGATCTATAGAGATAGATCTAGAAGGCTTATATGTCTGAGTCAAAGTACATACATAGACAAGGTCATGAAACGGTTCAGAATGCAAGAATCCAAGAAAGGATTTTGCCCTTGTCACATGGCGTGTCTCTCAGTAAGACACAGTGTCCTACAAGTGAGCAGGAACGAAGACGCATGACTAAGATCCCATATGCTTCGGCTATAGGATCTATTATGTATGCCATGATATGTATTAGACCAGATGTATCATATTCATTGAGTGCAACAAGCAGGTTTCAGCCTAATCTAGGTGAAAGTCACTGGATAGCTGTTAAAAGAATCCTTAAGTACTTACAAAGAACTAAGGACCTGTTTCTAGTCTATGGAGGTCAGGAAGGCGAGCTCGTTGTAAAGGGTTACACCGACACAAGCTTCCAAACAGACTCAGATGACTTCAGATCGCAATCTGGTTATTTATTTTGCCTAAATGGAGGCGCAATGACATGGAAGAGTTCCAAGCAATGTACTATAGCAGATTCTTCATGGAAGCAGAGTATATAGCTGTTGCAGAAGCGGCTAAAGAAGCTGTTTGGATAAAGAACTTTTTTGGAGGACCTAAGAGTAGTTCCGAGCATCTCGGAATCAGTGGATCTATATTGTGATAACAATGGAGCGATCGCACAAGCAAAGGAACTGAGATCTCACCAAAAGTCCAAGCACATACTACGATGCTTCCATCTAATCAGAGAGATCGTACAAAGGGTTAAAATGTGTAGAGTGCCATCGGACGAATGTCGCCGATCCATTAACTAAACCACTCCCGCAAGCGAAACATGAGGGTCATGTTAGGTCTATGGGCATAAGATGCTTAGAGTTGGCCTAGTGCAAGTGGGATGATTATTAAGGTCATCATTAGGTATGCACTGAATCATGACGAGGAATGTGAGTGACCAAGATGGGATTTGTTCCTCTCGTCATGAGGGAGATATCTCTGGGCCCCCTGATGAACTAGGACTGAAGGAAATGCATGGTCATACTCAAAATGGATTAACATGTGTTGTTAATATCATTTTGTATTTACTCAGTTTAATTCTCAATCAGGAAAAAGACTTTGATCAAACTCAAGGATGACATATTACCGTGCCTTGTGATCAAGACGTATATCGTAGAACAAAAGGAATAAGCAAATGTCCATTTAGATAGGTTTATGATCGCTGATCATTTCATTTAACATGGGTAGTCATGACATCAGTCTAGAGGTTACTCATGACTTACGATCTTTAGAAGATCATTGCCAGCGTTAAATGGAACCTACACGGTCACACAATGAACTCCTTTCGTACGGGACGAATATGCCTCAAAATAGTTATACATATGATGTATGAATTGGTGAACGAAATAATCAATTATTGGATAATTGATTGAACGAAATAGTGTCATTCCGTTGGCAACGAAATATATATGGAAACTGTAATAACCTTAACTGCCAAGTATTTCGTTATGGAAATACCTATTCCGTTGGCAACGGAATAGGCGCGGATTAGAGTTTTAGTTATGGTAACTGAGCAATCGTTTGCGTCTCTCTCTAGTATAAAATTGAAGGGCATGGTCCCTCTATTCGATGCACAACTCAGAAGCCTTAGAGGCCGTCTATTACACAGAAAAGAGAGAATTTTTTTTGAGAGATATTCGGAAAGTATTTTCGGACTTGTCTAGCCAAGTCCAGTTATTCCGTTCGTGTGAAGTTAGCGTGGATACGAGTAGAGGTTCTCTATCTTGAGAACTTGCGAGCGATCTATCTTCATCCCTACGAGAATAAGGAGTCTCTCAAGTCGAGCTTCAAGAAGGATTTCTTCGAGCCGAGCATCAGGAAGGAGTTTCGCGAGCCGAGCCTCAGGAAGGAGACGGTTACGAGTCAGAATAATTCAGACCTACATCCGTTCTTCATCTCACGGATCAGGAAGATCCGAGGTATACATTTTAATGGCTAATCTCGTACTTTTATTCCCTTAGCTTCAAGAAGTATGATGTACATGGTTATGAATTTCCCAACAATAATTATTGATTTCTTTGTGCATTGATCTTTTATTAATTAATTCCAACAAAATGGACAACAACATTATTGCAAAAATAAATGCATGATTCCCTGCTAATATTTTGTTTATGTTTCTCTCCATTTTCCAGTGACCACCATGATTAGTTGTTTAAATTACACAATTTGCTTCTTCTTCCATATCATTACATGAATTAGCAAGCTTATTTTCATTTGTACAAATGATATTGCCTTGAGAACCACCTAACAATTTTCTTTTTGATTCATCCACATGTTCAAATGTTGAAAGATCATGATTTGTAGAAGTTTTTGCCAATTTTTTTCTTTGACGTTGGTTTACTATGAGATTGAATATTGGTTTAAAAAGTACAGTTGAATGATCCACAAGTTCATAACATAATTCTAGCGCTTTCTTTTTAATTATAAGACCCATTTTGATCATTTTCCTTATACTTGGTTATTAGATTTTCTATTGCATCATCATCATTATTAGTTGGGAACTAGAGTGTTCTTTCACTAATCCGTAATCCTCCATTGTGGAAAAATAAAGAAAAGTAGCTATGCCTTTATGGTAAAGCATGATGCGAAATGGAAATAAAAGATTAGAGATTGAATATCATATTTATTTGCAATAATATTATTTCCATTTTTGTTGGAATTAATTAGGAAATGAAAATATACAAATAAATCATTAATTGTTAATAGATATCTAGATTAATCAAAGCGAGGGCATTTTTGACATTTCAAGAAAAAAATTGAATAACGCTCTAGACGAAGAAAAACCTGCTCTAGAAATAGCGCTGCCCTTAGCATTTTCATTGTCAAAAAGACAACTGTGAATCAAATCGTGAAGGCTTTTAATTGAAAATCTTGCATTAATTTCTTTCTTTTTTTGCCATGCAGGCGTAGATGTGTATTAATTGTTGTTTTTCATAATTTGCTTATTTATGGCAAGAAATAAAAATTATTATTTAAGGCTTAATTTAAGCATGACAATACAAAAAGGTAAAATGGGTATAAATTGAAAGAAGTTTCTCTCTCCACTCAATTTAAGAAAAGCGTCGCTCAAAATAGCCACGCCCTTTCTACAATATGAAAGAACTGCACATAAATTGTGACCTTTTATCTTTTTCGTAAAAAGATTAAAATATTTTAAATTCTAAGGTAAATAGGGGGGTGATACATAGGATTTAAATACATAAAATATTATATATATATATATATATATATATATATATATATATATATATATATATATATCCAAATTTCTCAAAACAAAAAAAAGTATATCCTCTAATGTCCTTAAAGTAGTTATAATTCAAATTTTAAAATATATTATTACATTTTGATTTTTAGTATATTATTTTATGTTAAATTACTTTGTCTTATTTGAATTATCTTTTTAATGTATAATTAGAACTTCATTAATTTTTAAGCTTAAACAGGCAAAATGTCTCGCTGAGATTCTATTAATTATATAAAGAAAAAAGTTCCTACAAGAAACCGATGAAAAGATAATTACAACATCATACAGAAAAAAAAAGAGAAAAAAATAAAGTAAAAAAAAGACTAGCTAGCTTCTATCCTCTAACAGTACATCCTCCAGTTTGTCATATGTTGATTGATTTCTTCTAGAATTCTAGCTCAAGTAGGCCTTTTTTATCTAAAGATCCAATGGTTGCGTGCCCTCCAAATACTCTAGCACGTGCTCAATCATTCTGTCTCCACGCAAGTATGCTCTCTTTATCCTTCATAAGCACTTGTTCCTTCCAGAAGTCAGAAATTGTTGCTGTAGAATAGGAGTCCATCCCTTTGTGCATCCATAATTGGCGTGCGAAATCACAATGAAGGAAAACATGAGTCACTGTCTCGACGATGTGCTGCCTACACATCAATAATTTATTCTTGGTTCTACCGCTATGTATGGCGAGGGCGTCGCAATCTCTTGTGCATCATACTTTTCTTACGTCGGTACTCATCGTAATCTAACGCTCCTCTAGTCAAGTGGCCAATATACATCTTTTTTTACTTGAATTAAAACTCATAATTAATTCAGACTTGATTTATTATTTCTTTTGTTAAGAGTAAAAATAGGAATTATTGTTGAAAGTGAACCCACAAAAATTAAAAAGAATCTAGTTCGTTGAATTCATATCCAACGGTCGTAATATAATTGAGGATGATGATATGCCATCTTGTGAGGACTTAAAATGATGTAAAATAACTAGCACATAAATAGTTATAAAAATAGATGAAACTCATGAATTAAGACTTGAATCAAAGATTGATATTTAAACATTTCATATTGTTCAACGGTTAGATTATTTTGGTAATGTGGTATTTTGAGAATACTTAAAGAGAGGTGAAAAATAATGGGTTGGGATTACTTTAACAAGGATCAAAATAGAAAAAATTTTAGTAAAAAAAATGCTTCAACTGAAAGAGAAGAACAAAGATAACAAATACAATTGTTGAAAAATTATAGTTAGCCCCACATATGCCCCAAAACCTTGGCCGTGACATCATGTTGATATCATTATATGGAGTGAACTAGTTAAAATGTGGTTTTGCCATATGATACATAATGGTAATTAGAAAAACTGATGGTATTACTAATTATTAGGTGGTTTTTGAGTTTTTCTAAGAATTTTTTTATTAATTGAAATATGTAATGATTATCTGTCACCCATTACATCATGTCCTTTAATTCAAAGTAATAATTATTTTGAGGTGGACCCCTCTTGACATTAGTTTATTTCTTTTTTGCATATGATTGATTATAGGTGGTAATTACATCTTAAATGGTAAATAAAATATGTTGTATCCTTCTATTATGATAAAAATAATGGAACATCCATATTTATTAAGAATTTAATTTTATTTTCTAATCACTTGCTATAAATATATAGCACACCTTTCACTTAATTTTTCAACCAAAATATAACATATTGTTTTCAAAAACATAAGCAATGACGAAATCACGCTCATCTTTTTTCAATTTTTTTCAAATTTAGATCATATATTTGACCTTTCTCTCTCTCCTATTCAAATTAAGATTGACAACATTTCATGTCAGAGTTGTTCCCAATTAATAGTAGTAATTGAATAAGTCCAGCCAGTTTTCCTTAAAAAATTAAAATTAAAGTTATTTATTATTATTTAAAATCATAAATTAAAAAAATTGTAGGTTTCAAATTATGTGAAGATGTGGTAAACACAAATATGATGGTAATTTTTGCATGAAACTGGATTTCGATGTAAATACAATTTCACGTTTCATGCTCAAAATTGTAATTGTAATTTTAATGGTTATGATTATTGATGTAAATTGTATCATAAAGAGAAGGTATTGTGTATGATAATATTATTTGTGTATTAAAGTGTAAATAAAAATAAAAATTTATTGTTATTATTACTATCTATTTTGTATGATTGTGCACAGTTAAAAGTTTGTCCTAATAAATGAAAAAAAAAGGAAAAAAGAAAAATTGGAAATAAATAGTAAAAACATATATGCTTTACATACTACTATTAATTGGGCTAAAAACTTCAAATAAAAGAAAATAAATATAAAGAATAAATAAAGTAAAAAATATAAAAATATAAAATATAAATAAAAGTAATTAAGTACCAAAAATCCAGTAAAAAGAAATAAAAAAACACAAAATTGAAAAATAAAAAATCTAAAATAAAAGAAAATAAATAGAAAGAAGTAAAAAATAAACTAGCAAAAGGTAATAATAGCACAAAACAAAAAAAAAATCAAGCTTGTATCTTACAAAATCGCGGGAGAAAGAGAGTAGACCAGATCACATAAGACATCTTTAGATTTTTCCTAAAAAATCACCTCTTCGCGAGCTAGCAATGGGATGGACGGTGGTAGTTAATGTTGTTTTCGGTTTGATGATGTTTAAAATAATTCCGTAATTACTAATCTTGTTTGAGAATGTCTTATTAGCTCAGAATGTCACACGTTCAAGTTTTCGAAAATGGAGATTTCATCGGAATGGAAGCATCTCTCTGATCTCGGGAAAACTAGAAGTCGTCATGCTTTTGAAGGATTTCAAGAGAGGATTTAAAGGCGTGGGGGCAAGATTCTTTATTCTTCTAGTGTGTATATATGGTGATTTTGATCTGATTTCACCTGGTAATCAGTAGCATGCTAATATCATATGACGTGACGGCAACACAAATGTGATATCTTGGGAGCTAAATAGAATGACTCATCATTTTTTACTATTACAAACATACACACACATGTTTTTCCTTTTTATGCCTCATGCGTGCTAGGTCTATCAATTATACAATACAAAAGTATGCTAAATACATAAATTGCCTAAAATACATTTATATGTTTGAAATATAATTTAGAGTACAAATATAATTCATGTTTGCCTTGAATGCCATGCAGAGATAGCACCCACGACCCTTCCCTTCCACCCAATAAGTAGCCATTCCTTATCATCATCAATAAAAAAGTTCTTACGGTAAACCTCCCTCACCTTATCTTTGATTCTCTTTAATATGACACGATCCAGAAGCAATTGCTCAAGTCCTGCTTTTGAGTTTCTAGTATGCCATTGCTTATAATTTTCTGCCCCTACACACCTTTCTGACCCCTCACATGCTATCAAATTAATCACTGAACGGCCCCATATAATATTTTCCAGGAACCATCTTTGTTTATTGTTGTGTGGAAGAGTAGCATCAAAAAAATCAAACATTGCATAAGTGTAATGAAGCACTTGTTTAAAGCGATCAACAAAAAATGAACTACTAAATGATCCATTAATAATTGATTGGATGAAAATATGTGGCCTAATCTGTCGTATAATATCAAGGACTTGATTTTTTGGGTTATTCATCACATTTGTTTCTTCCTGTAGATATTCAAAACCATTATGACAACTCACGATAATCACTTCATCTTTCTCAATATTGAGATCGTTAATGCAAATTTTATGCCATTCTGTTTCTAAGCCTCTATATTCAAGAGGAACACCATAGCTTCTAGAGAAAACTTCCAACTTCTTCCATGCCAGTTCAATTTGCTCCGCAGGCAAAGAGTTTGATGCAGGATTTTTAATATTAGTTATCCTAAGATTCGGAGGTCCACCTATCCTTTTAGAGAGTTCATGGATTAGAAATAGCAAAGTAAAGCCAAATTCAGTGCCAAGGAGGTTAATGATATGCAATTTTGATGCCTTCCTGGTTGCATTAAGAACTGTATAGTTGATGAAATGCTGAGAAACCATGAGAGTCGGACATGATACTAGATACATGTGGAAACAACTAAAGAAATCAGTTATTGTTCTCTGTGGCATCAATTGTTCTTCAAGCTCACTAATAGTTCCATTTAAACGTGCTTCGAGTCCATTGACAAAGATGTGGGCCATCCTTTGCATCCCATTTCCAAAAGGTGAAGAGTGTTTTTTTATCTGTTTTATTAGTAGATTAGTGTTTCGATCATTTACAGTTATTGCTTGTGAACAATGGATGAGAAGAGTTCTTAAATCAACTGAATTCTCAATGATTTCCTTCTTACTACACGAGCTGGTTCCATTTTGCATGATCATTCGTAGTCGAAGTGCATCTTTTGCATATTGTTCTTCATGTAGAAGAAACACTTTATCATATAGCGCATCATCTTGGTTTTTGTAACAAAGCACATCAATTTTGCATTTTTGTCCTTCAACAAGGGACAACTCCACAGAATTTGCATGCCTTTTACCCTTCGCCATCATGCTATTTTTATCTTCTTCACCCTCTTTTACCATCCTTTGAACTAAATCACTATCATTTTTTCTTTTTGAGTGAAACCCAGTTTTATTAGCTTGTAAATCCACCGTTGATCTGTTTATATCAATGCTTGGAAGGAACTTCATTCCTTCTTCCATCCCTCTCTTGAATTCTAAACTTGGTATGCTCTCATTTTGAATTTGGTAAGTAATACCATGAAACATTTGTGGGACATTGGACTCTTGTAAATCACTTGGGGAAGATGAATGGTTTTGTTCAAGAATATCGTAAAACGATCTCTCCACCTCTTGGAGAGCAGCGTTATCTATAAATGCATTAGTATTTTCGTTGTTTTCTTCGAAAAGCATGCTACTTATGTTTCTCAATGTTATGGTTGTTGACATCTCAGAAATTTCATCGTTCGATGCAAGATTTCTATTATTGGCAATGCTTTCCTCGGAGTGGCAATTGTGGAACAATTTGTTTGGAATTTTCTCCATTGTAATAAATTTACCTAAAATTCAATTTAGTATTAGCATCTCTTCTTCATAACTTTATTTTAATTGGAGTTCTAATGCAAGTGTGGACTATTGAGGCATACAACAGATTTGAAAGTTACTATTAAATACTATTATATTCCAACAGATTTGAAGAGTAAATTATTGACCCATAAAACATGGCTAGGATAGTACCTCTCACTCTCGTTTTATTGTCCTTTTTCTTTTCAAGAAGACTACCTCAATAAAGTTTACTTTTTCTAAACATATTTAGGATCTGTTTCCTTGGCGGTGAAAATTCTTACAAGGTTTGTTATCATTTTCAAGTTTTACGTGTCCATGCAAATTGTTTGGTACTATCCACAGGAATTAATTAGGTCGGAACCGAGATAGGTTACTTAACCAACACTGCCGACCGAACATGGAAGAATTAGTAAACGAAAGTTTGAGATAAAGAAATTATGTGTACCTTGAACGAAGCTTAAGGTCTTGTTTGATAATGGAGAAAAATTCCCCTAAAAAGAAGATAATGGAGAAAAACAGCAACAAGTTCCACCTGCAGTTCACGAAACGTCAAAATTGGACATGTGGTGTGAAAACTATAATCTACAAAAGACAGAAGAATTGATTGGAAAGGTAAGCCATGTTCCGCTTTCGATGACTTGATTTTTCCAAGTCCACATGGATGCTTTTAATGTGGAGAGAATAGAAATTTGGAAGAACCTGTCATTCTCGATATCTTCAGATATCTATTTGGTAACTCTTGACTCAACAGTCCACAGGCATTAGTACAAAGCATATACATGACTGCCACTTATATTGCAATTTCATAAAAAAAAGAGGGACTTTAGCTTAATTCAAACTTTATTTTCGACAAATAAATTACTATTTCATAAAAATTAAGGTTATAAATCAATAACTAAAATAACAAAATTATGAAATAAGTGAAGCATGTTTTGGATTTTTATGCAGTCTAAATGAATTAAGTTTTTATTATGAAAACATGAATTCTGCTGACATTCATACATCCTCTAAAAATAAAAATGGATTAGAAATATTATTCAGAAAAATTTAGAACATAGGCTATAAAAAATATTCATAACAAAAAAAAAAGATATTTTAGTTTAATTCAAACTTCATTTTTTACCAATAAATTGCAATTTCATAAAAAAAAAGAGATTTAAAAAAAAGAAGGAGAACTACAAACGATCGTTTGTTTCGTTCTGTTTAAGGTGGACTCATATGCCCTACCTAAAGTTTTTAAATCAATTCTTCTAGACGCGGGATTCGAACCTTATGGAAATGTGTGGTTGATACCATTATCACTAGACTAACATAGTGGTGGTAAAAAAAAAGAGATTTTAGCTTTATTTAAACTTTATTTTCGATCGATACTCACCATTCATGAAAATTAAGGTGACAAATCAACAACTAAAAAAAAATATGAAACCTGTTTTGAGTGGAGACTTCTAGAAAACAAAAAAGAAAAGTCTGTAGGAGATATGAAAGTTCTCCATATTTGTTTGTCATGAATTATTTCCAAAAGTGACAATTGGAATTGGAAATATGTTTATTTCCTTATATTTGTATTTTCATGTATTAGGTATTAATTGGGACAGTAATTCTTTGGGTTATTTTCTTGTATTAGGTATAACTCTCTTATAAATAGAGGGGTAAGAGTAGAGTTTTATTGATTCCAACAACCGCAAATAATGGTATTGTATTTCTTTTTCTCCACATATAAAGAGTGTTTGATTGCCGGCGGCCGTGATTTTACCCTCTTTAGGATTTACACGTAAAAAAAAAAAATTATTCTTGTGTCTTGCTTTCTGTGTTTGCTGTTGCGTCTCGGTTCCTAACAAAACCATGATAACGTAACCACATAATATATAGTATAACTCAGTAAACCAACATACAGAGTGGATCTCATATCATATCATATTTCTTATTTCAAACAATAATATATAACAAAATTTTACGAATTAGTCCTCCTTATATTTGGGTCATCATTGATCGGTCCTCCTGACGCAAGCTCTCTCCTTCATGCCGTAAGTTCTCCTGAAACTTCTCTTTCATCCAAAACAACAAAACTAATCAATTTATAAATTCATAAATATTACCGAAATTGAATCTCCGCTTAAATGCTAAAAAGAAAGAAAAATAAAATATCAATTAATTGCTCTTACATTTGCACCATAAAGATACACACCAGCAAGTCCACTCATGGCGATTCCTCCCCATATAGTAATGGCGGAAGAAATCGGTGACCATCTTCTGTAAATCATCTCTCTTCTTAATTTCTTTTTTTCTCAAAAATGGGGATCATTTCTTTCTCTCTCTCACTCTTTCCGCTCTTCTGGTTTCAGGAAGGTTCGTTATAGGTGGATCGGGTTTGGATTGGGCTTCAAAACAGCCCAGATTGTAGACATCCTTCTTTTTTCAAGGACCAGGAATTTGAAACCTGGTTTTGCAAAATTGGGGGCTATTGTTCATAATACAGAGCCGAATCAGCTCAATATTAGGTTTAGAAGTCCTTGGTTTTATTTAATGGGGGGAAAAACAAAGAAAAAAGACAATTTGTTTAGAATCTCTTCTTTTAAACTAGTTTAATACAGAGCACATCGTTTCAATTGTTAGTAGTATGCCCTAGGCCAATATATTTGAGACATAGATATATGGATTGTGTTAAACAAATATTGTGTTTATTTAGAGATATTTTATATAATAAGTGCGTATTGGTTGTTTTATTCCTATTACTAAAATGAACCTTGAATATAATATGCAGATTTATATCATCAAAGTATGTGACTTTTGATAGTAAAACTATAAAGTATTATGAATGATATTCTAAACCGCCCATGATCATTCATAGGATGTTTGTGAGACAAACATACTTTATGATAACCTATAAATATACATCAGTATGTTAGTTGACTGATGGTCACGTTTTACTGATCATGAATAAGAGTTATTAAGTCATTAACGTAAGTATATGTTGGAGACCATATACTGGATTGACCCACTGTGAGAATATTACATGGTTGGTGTCATTAGTTATTCTCAGTAAAGAATGTATCTGTAATTCTTAGACTTGAGATTATCTCAGTTTCCTACATGAGAAATTTTATACTCTAATATAATCTAACATCGTCTTTAACCGGGCGGTCATAAAGATTATAATTAGATATATAATGAATTATGCGAAGGAAAGAGTTTAATTAAGATAGGATTTGTTCCTCTCATAAACTGAGAGAGATATCTTTAGGCCTCTTGATGATTTGATTGAAGAAACGCACGGCCATGCTCGAGTGAATTAATAAGGAGTTATTAATGGCATTTCATGTTCAATCAAATTCGGTGTCAAGAAATATTTATCGACCAACATAAGGTTGACACATACCATGCCTTATGGACGATATAGATATCGTGTAACAAAGGGATAAAATGCATGACATAAATTAGGTTTGATCGAATCATCTATATTTGCTTAATTTGGGTAATCATGATGTCTTGCTAGAGGCCGCTCATGATTTATAATCCGTTGTGATTATTGCCAACATTAAGTAAACCTACAGGGTCACACACAAAGAACAACTATTGAAGGCATATTATTTTCGGCCAACCTTTGTGAGACAAAAGGAGAGAAAAATCTGAAAATTATTCTCTTGTTATTTCTGTGAGAAAAATGAAGAACGAATACTAGCATATATCGTTCTTTATCCGTTCAAAGGGGTTGTTCTTGTGGATACCAGCAGAGGACGAAGCGAAGTGCGGCGTCTTTGTGATTCGGGTTGAAACCGTGGTTTGTTTGGAGAATCGGTTTGCTCGGAGAATCAGTTCGTTTGGAGATCGCTTGGAGATCGGTTTGTGAGACCGGTTAGGCGAAACATACAAATGATCGGTTTTGAAACCGGTTTGGAATCGGGCAAAGAAAAGCGTCAACCAAATTCGATTTCGATCATCACGGATTAAGCGTAATCCGAAGATACAAAGTTATGAACATTTTCTTTGATTTAATTGTAATTCACGGATTCTTCTTTTCGGTTTTGAATTCGATTTTGTTTCGTTTTTGTTTTTCCGCTGCGTTATGAACGGTAGAAACCCAACAATTACATAACATGCTTATTTTTTTTTCTTTTCTGATTTTACTTTAACTGCATCAGAAACTAATATTTATTGATTACTCTGTTGTCTTTTTATCTTTCCAACAAACCAGGAATTAAGTGATATTTTGACTCATTTTGCAGGGATAGATTCAGCATTCTAAATCCAGCATAACACCAGCCAAAACGACTTACTTGCCGAACTTTATTCATTCAACGTGTTATAGATACTCTGAGAAAGGCTTAGAAATATTATTCAGAAAAAACAATCACATTGATTGTCATTCATAACATGAGAAAATGGTATGATTCAAACTTCACGACCAATATATTACAAATTAAGGTGGCGAATAAACAACTACAATAATAATATGAAACCATGGTAATGACCACATAATATTTAGTAACAGTATACAGCACAACAAACCAACAGAATAACTGGAAATTATATTTACAAAAAATTAAGAAAAATTTAAAATTTAGTCCTCCTTTGATTTCGCAATCACAGAACGATCATCCTGACGCAATCTCTCTCCCTCACGCCGTAGGTACTCTTGAAACTTCTCCTGCAACCAAAATACTTATTCGAAAAAAGTCAAAATGAAATGAAAATTATCTAAATTTGAGTTTTTTGAAATTGAAATTGAAGTATTTAGTAGAGAAACAATAGAAATAATGTCATAAATATATATTCATAAAGAGAGAGCTAAATCAGTTACATAATAGAAAAGTGAGAATTAATGAATCTTACATTTGTGCCAGAGAGATATAAGCCAGCAAGGCCAGCCATGGCAATTCCTCCCCATATAACAATGGTGGATGAATGGAGCGACCACTTCTATCATATCTCTTTTTCTCGGTTTCTTTTCTCTCTTCCTCTTTCCCTAACTTCTCTCCACTCTCATAAATCACAGATGGCGATATCACTTCTCTGTTCTTCTGGTTTCAGGATGGTTCTAGGTGGATCGGTTTTGAATTGAGCTTCAAAAAGGCCCATATTGGAGACCTTGTTCTTTTTCAAAACCTGGAATTCAAAGCGCCTGGTTTTCAAATCTGTGAGCATGTTCATAATACAGAAACAAATCAATTAATGGTGGCAAGAGAAACATAAGCAATGGTGAGAAGGCTTATTTAGTGGCACAAATACAAAGCACAGAGTTTCAATTTGGATACAAATCATGCAGAATTTAATAAAAAATTTAAGAAAAAAATTATATTTACCCCTCAGATTCACTCCTTTCTTGGATATTATTAATAGGACTTAAAGCTGAAAATTTTTCTATACTGCCAACCATACACCGTGTCCACTAAATATGGAGCGCTTGATCAATTTTGGATGGATGAGATTTGTGTCTTATATTCTTACTCTTTGATATTTCCGCCCCTCATTTCATTTCATCTTCGTCTCCCTCTTGGTAATTTCTCCTCTCTCCCCCTTCTCTCCGGCCTTCTCTCTCTTCCCCCTAAACCAGGCCGCCGCCTCTCTCTCCTACTAGGCCGGACTCCGCCTGATCTCTGTCTCTCCGCCTCGGACGGCCTCCGCCTGCTCTCTCCCCTTCTCCATCACTCGCTAACCCTAAACCGACCGCTCCCCTCACTCTCTCTCACGCCATCTCTCTGTCGACGGAAACCCTAACCCTAGCCGCAAGCATGTGGAAGGTTCAACCTCGCAAGCACAAAATTTCTAAACCCTCACTCTCGCGCACAAAAACCCCTAAATCCTAAAATCGATGCCCATTTTTCTTCTTCGAGAGCTTCGTCGTCTGTCCATTCGCCCCTTTATCCTCTCTCTGGCCTGCACACACACTCACACTCGAGAGACACAGATGTATGCTTATGTAAATGGAAGAAAGGGGAGTTGAAGAAAAAGCGCAAGGCTTTCTGAGGAGAGACATCAAGGCTGAAGCACGACACCGGCATGGTCGATTTGGTCCCTCAGGAGCAATAGAGGAAGGCCTCAATATGTAAGTCAAGTCTTTTTTGTGAATTTTAAATTTTTGTAATTTTTGTTGATTTTCATTCTTAATTTCGGTCCTTTTTCAAAGAGGTTACTTCCTTCTTAAAGACGAACCTGGTAGTGAACAATTCAGTCAGACATTCTCACTCCTTTGTTAGTAGCGAGTCCCACTCCATCTCAGTCATGGAATCTTCTCAATTTTCACCACTGCCAAGCCGCAAAGAGGGTTAGTTCCAATAGTGCTCCTTTTGTTGATTTTTTTCCCTCTTCTGCTTCTCTCTTATTTCGGGTTTCTGATTTAGTCTGTGATTTTCAATTTCTTTTTTCTTTTGGAATTGCTACCAAATGGTTATTTAATATTTTGGTGCAATCCATTTTGGTGCATTACTTGCTTGATTGAAATTAGTTACTTTTCTGTTTTGTTTATGCATTTTCTGAAGTCTGAATTGAAGCTATGTTGGTTTTATAGGGAGATTCATGGCTTAATTGCAGATCTCTGATTTAGTTGAAGCTAAGATAAAATTTTTGTTAATCAATTTCTTAAATTTAGGTCGATTATATTGGACCATGCAAATCCATCGGTTCAAAAACAGGTTAAAGGAAGGGCTATTGCTGGAGCAGACGGTTAGTATTTCTCAACTATTTTTTTATTGATTTATCTATTTATTTATTTTTATGATACTTTTAACTTATGGTTACTTACATATCTTAATTAATTTAAACTATGTTAGGAAGCATGAGGTGGTGGGGTCCATAGGATAAGTTTTTCGAAATCAAACAAAGGTCGGGGCTTAAATTTTTCCTGTTCTTATTTAACATATTTCATGGTCTAATTTTTAACCAAACCCTAATTGAGTCATACATCTTGACGAATCGAAAGGAAAAAACAAGCTCTAATTGGTATTAGAATCAAAGCAGAGCCAATTATTTTAATGTAAACTTCAACTAGATTTTGTTTAATATAATGCTGTATGAAATTTTAAATTTACACGGAATAGTTAGTTGTACTTTATATATTTAGCCGGTTCCACATGATAATTTGACGCAATTTTACATTTGGTCTAAACCAAGTTTGTAGCGTAATTCTCTTACACATAAAACTAATACACAATGATAAACATTTCATTCTTTCAAACGGTACCGTAATGTATGATGTAAACAGTTAATGCATAGCAATGACTGTCGTTTGCAAAGTAGCGATGTTGTCTAATTTTGCACCTGCTTCAATGGATTTTTGATGCAAGATGCCAAAATCTCTAGACATATGGTGTAGCTCTTGTTGTTATTCATTTTGGGCATGTTTGATTTGGTGTATCTTAGGGATTGTATTTGTAAATACAGGATCTTATGCAAAATCTCTTGTTTGATTTGATGTATTTTAAAAAATCCATGGATTTGAGGACTCAAACTAAGGGATTTTGTAATACACTCAAAAATTTGAAATTACAAAATACACCAACTTATATTATATTATATTATATTATATTATTATTGTCGTTTTTTACTGTTATTATTTTTTATTATTTTTATTATTTTTATTGTAATAATAATAATTATTATTATTGTATTATTTTTATTTTTATTATTTAATGTTAATATTATTATTATTACTATAATTATTTATTATTATTATTATCATTATAATTATTTTATTATAATTATTTATCATTATTATAACTATTATTATTGTTATTTTTATTATTTTTCAAAATTATTGAAAAATTGATATATAATTACTCAACAATTACCATCTTATAACTTTAATTAAAACTAAAATTCATAATCATCTAATGCACCTAATTAGAAAACTCACATGGATCATTGGGTCCATGTATCTTACAATATCCATGTATCTTACAATACCTCAAATCAAACATGCATAAAGAGAAGTGGTCATTGAATTAAATGATGTTGAAATTGTAATTATATATGATTATTCTAAAATATTAGATGGTTAATAAAAGCAAAAAAAAAAATCATATAAATGAACATATTATAAATTGAGACCATTTTAATTCCCATTAAGGGGGTGATTTTGGGAACTCTATATGTACTCAAATTTTAGGATGAAAACATAATAGTATGTTGAATGCCTCAATGATAAAAATAAAAATAATAACAGCTTTTTGAAAACAAAAATTGAAAAACAGTAAACAATTTTTCGTTTTTCAAAAACAAAAAACAGAAAAACAAAAATAATGCCAAACGAGACCTTAGTTTTTTCAGTGTCATGATATTGATTATGATATAATAAAACAGAAGCAATATGACAGTAAAATATGACGGTAACATGACAAGATCTATAATGGCGTTATTATTTTTCTTAATTAACTATACTTAGTTATTATAATATTTGCTAGACTTTGATATTGTTATCATGCTATAGTGTCATTATATGCAGCACTTTTTTTTTATAATGAAGATTCAACTTAACCGCAATTTCGTCAATTTTGATTATTTTCTAGCTGTGTCTAGTTTTTCATCTATATTTCTTTTTAATTATCTTTTAAGCTCGCACTCATTACTTATGAATAGTATACCCACAAGTTACTTTTAAGATTAAAAAAATAGAAACAAGATTTAAGTTCACTTCTCGTCAATAAAATGTGATGTTCTATCCTAAAAATGTGTGATAAATAAAATACGTGTGAGTTTGAAGGTTGTTTTCTCGTAAGAGAAGTTAATATATTATTCAACTTATACTTCATGGCATATAAATTAATTTAGTGTCAGTAGTTTTTTTCTTGAGAAGAATACTACTAACACAGTAGTATATAAGTACATAAATAAAATGTGACATTATTTTGAGTAATTTAAATATGTGTGACATAATTTTTAATAATTTAATTACCATTGATATTATCAATATAATTTTATTACTTGCTTACCGAATTTTAGTACCAAAGGGCCTTTTTATTTTGAAAAGTTTTCAGTCACATTAGTACTTTCTATCAAGTAATTGTGTTTACATGTTCAAATTGAAAATCAACATCATATTTTATTTATTTGAGAGAGTGATATCAAACCAATGAAATAGTTAAAAGGGACAAAATAACCGAAGAAAAATTTAAAGAGAATAATTAACTCCAACCCCTTATTTTTCATCTACTTTTGAGCCTCCTCAAGATGCCACCTCATCACTTTTATCTCGATCATTCGATCAATTTTTTTTGTCAAATCTTAACCATTCATTTTTTCAAATTTATTGATATTTTATGGCAAAATATGTGTGGTTATTAAAACATAATCATATGATTGGTTGAATTGGTGTTTTGTGTTCCATCGCCGATTTCGTGAAAACCGTTGTGAATTTGTTTCTGTCCATTAGATCTTAATCAGATGGTTTCAATGAATCATAATTCAAAGTTTTGTTCAATTATTAATACCAATTGTTAATGAAGAGCACACTCATTAAAATATAAATAATTTTTTCTTTCTTCTTTAAAAAATTATAATTCTTAATGAATATTTTATTTCTCATGTTAAAATCATCAAATATAAATTTGTTGAAATTTTCTCTTTATTTTGAGTTCCATATTGTTACGGTTCCAATTTATTTTATTTTTCTTACTAAAATATGTGAATATAAACTATATAATAGAACATGTACAAAAATGATATGCTCATTAACTCATACCTTATTTTTCATCTCTCTTTTACTGTTCTGACATTCTCAATTTTATGTCGGCCGTTAGATCAATTTTTTTCCAAATCTTTGTTTTTCATTTAAATTATTACCACAATATCACATGATTAGTTAGAATAATATTTCGTATCATATCTCCAATTACGCTAGAACTATCATATCAAATAAAATTTCAGAGTATTAAGAATTATATTATATTACTTAATCAATTATGAATTTTAAAAAAAATTAAGAGATAAATTTATATATAATCCGTATCATTTTAACAACTAAAAAGATAAAAAATAAATAAATAAATAAATAAGAAAAATAGCGATGATAATTTTTTAAGAAATACGCGCACTTTGTGGGGTTGACGCACCCTTACACGGCTCAAACTGTTGCTAAAATATTTTTTGAGAATGTGTGCAAATTGTATGGAGTGCCACGTGTGATTGTGAGCGATCGGGACAAGGTGTTTACGAGTTCGTTTTGGAAAGAATTATTTAGAATTCATGGGGCGAGCTTGAATTTGAGTACCTCATATCACCCACAAACCGATGGCCAAACGGAAAGGGTTAATCGATGTCTTGAAAATTATTTGCATTGTATGGTGCATGACGTACCAAAAACGTGGGGAAATTAGCTCACGCAAGCAAAGTGGTGGTATAATACGTCATAATAGCTCATTAAAAATGAATCCGTTTGAGGCTCTTTATGGCAACAAACCGAGTTCGGTGAGTTGGGAATGCCACCAAGTTCGCACGTTGCGGCGGTTGATGTATGGGCGAGGGGAAGGTACCAAGCGTTGCAATTAATTAATGAAAATTTAAAAAAATGCGGAAGAAAGAACGAAACTTTTTGTGGATAAGAATCGTTCGGAGAGGGTCTTTGAGAAAGGAGATAGGGTTTACTTGAAATTACAACCGTATCGACAAACTTTGGTTTCATTAAATCGAGGTACCAAGCTTCATTCGCGCTATTACGGGCCATTTGAGATGATTGAAAAGGTGGGTAAGGTGGCGTATCGTCTGCAATTACCGAAAGGTTCATTAATTCATCCGGTTTTTCACGTGTCGCAATTGAAGAAGAAAATAGGAGACAAAAAGACAGTTGCGAAAAACTTGCCGTTAGTTGGACCCGAGGGGTTATTCAAAGTGAAGCCCATCGCCATTCTTAAGGGACAAGTAGTGAAGTGAGCAATGGCTTATTCAATGGTCTAATTTGCCGGTAGAAGAAGCTACATGGAAAGAGCCTGAAATGATCAAGAAGAGATTTTCCGACTTCAAACCTTGAGATAATGTTTCATTAAGGGGAGTGGAATGTATTGAATCTTATGTTCTTTGTAATAATGAAAATTATAAAGGGCTAATATGCAAATTTGTAAGGGTTAGTCAGTGTGCCAAGTGGTAAAATATAATTGATTGAGTTGTAATAGGTAGAAGAGAATTTGTTATGACACTAGGTCTATGAACCAAGTGTAGAGGATAAAGCAGGATGAGCCAAGTCAGAGTATTGACTGGATTATGATATAAATAGGAGGGAAAGGGAGAGAGGGAACTTAGAGTTGATGATTTGAATTGTGTAGTATCTGTTTTAGTATTCTTATCAATTATCCTCATTGTTCCGTTTTTCTCTTTATCACTGATCTATCAAGATCGTGACAAACGTTTTTGGATTGGGCTTCAAAATGGCCCATATTGTAGACCTTGTTCATTTTCAACAACTGGGAATTCGAAGCCTGATTTTGCAGAACCGGGGGCCATATTGGAGTTGTACTCTTGTATACTTGACACGTGCCAGAATAAAAACTTAATAATTATGCCATATTTATGTTTCCGTGTAACCTATATTGTTTATGTAAGTTCAACGTAAGCAAAAAAAATTCAATTAGTTGGTTAGTACTTTATAATATTAATCATATCTATAATATTAATTACAAATTTCTATAATTTGAAAGAATTGCACATAAATTGTGACCTTTTAATAATAAATAAAGTAAAAAATATATAATATAAATAAAAATAATTAAGTACCAAAAATCCACTAAAAATAAATTAAAAAAACACAATTTGAAAAATAAAAATCTAAAAGAAAAGAAAATAAATAGAAAGAAATAAAAAATAAACTAGCAAAAGGTAATAATAGCACAAAAAAATAGAAAATCAGCTTGTATCTTACAAAATTGCGGGAGAAAGAGAGTAGAGCGGATCACATAGGACGTCTTTAGATTTTGCCTAAAAAATCACCTCTTTTCGAGCGAGCAATGGGATGGATAGTGGTAGTGAAAACCTTAATCGCCTAATTGTAATACCCATAAAAAATGTATCAAAATTTTAATTACCATAAAAGATTGTCATAAAAAATCGACACATAAAAAAATAACCCTAAATCCAATAAATCCAACCATATTAAGAGAAAAAGCTCAAAAAATAATATATACTCACTGCCAATTACTAGTAGCAAGTATTCGTACGGTAGGTCATCAGAGAGGTTGCCAGTGATTCGTCAATCAATGTTTTCTCTCTCAGGCGTGTTTTATGGGGAGGGAGGGGGATACATAGGATTTAAATACATAAAAGTATACATAAAAAATATTTGGAAGGGGGATAATTAAGCCCTCTCCTAATTTCTCAAACCAAAAAAAAAGTATATCCTTTAATGTCCTTAAAGTAGTTATAATTCAAATTTTAAAATATATTATTACATTTTGATTTTTTGTATATTATTTTCTGTTAAATTAGTTTGTTTTACTTGAATTATCTTTTTAATGTATAATTGGAACTTCATTAAATACTAGTTAAAACTTTTTTTTAATTTATTATATTATATGAATGAATTGGGCCAAATAAAGATACTGAAATTTATCATTATTACATAAATATTTTAGACAAATAAATGCTAGATAATGATAATCAAGTCACTGTATTCAGAAAGTTATATATGCTAATAAAGAAAAAAATTTGGTTGATTGTGTTTTTTTTTTACATGGCTGCGTCTCGGTTCACCTATAATTTATTCTTTTTTTTAAGCTTCAGGAAGCGAAATGCCTCACTGAGACTCTATTAATTAAATGAAGAAAAAGTCCGTACAAGGAACCGATGAAAAGATAATTACATTATGCCATCATACAGAAAAAAGAGAGAAAAATTAAAGTAAAAAAAAGACTAGCTAGCTTCTATCCTCTAACAGTACGCCCTCCAGTTTGTCGTATGTTGATTGATTTCTTCTAGAATGCTAGCTCGAATAGGCCTTTTTTGTCTAAAGATCCAATGATTGCGCGCTCTCCAAATACTCCAGCATGTGCTCAATCCTTCTGTCTCCCACGCAAGTATGCTCTCTTTAGCCTTCCTAAGCACTTGTTCCTACCAGAAGTCGGAAATGGTTGCTATAGAATCGAAGTCCATCCCTTTGTGCATCCATAATTGGCGTGCAAAATCACAATGAAGGAAAAGATGAGTCATTGTCTCGACGACGTGCTGCCTACACATGAATAATTTATTCTTGGCTCCACCGCTACGTATTTTGAGCATGAACCGTGAAATTGTATTTACATCGAAATCCATCTTCCTGCAAAAATTATTATCACATTTGTGGTTACCACATCTTCACATAATTTGAAACCTACAATTTATTTATTTTTAATTATGATTTTAAATGATAATAAATAACTTTAATTTTGATTTTTTTTAAGGAAAATTGGTTGGATTTATTCAATTACTACTAGTAATTGGGAACAACTCCGACATGAAATGGCATTTGATAGATTGTTAGTCTTTATTTGAATAGGAGAGAGTGAAAGGCCAAATATTTGATCTGAATTTTAAAAAAAATTTAAAAAGATGAGCGTGATTTCGTTAAATTACGGTTAAAATTTTGTCCTAATAAATGAATAAAAAAAGGAAAAAGAAAAACTGGAAATAAATAGTAAAAACAGATATACTGCACTTACTACTAGTAACTACACTAAAAACTTCAAATAAAAGGAAATAAATAGAAATAATAAATAAAGTAAAAAATATAAAATATAAATAAAAGTAATTAAGTACCAAAAATCCAGTAAAAAGAAATTAAAAAAACACAATTTGAAAAATTAAAAATCTAAAATAAAAGAAAATAAATTGAAAGAAATAAAAAAATAAACTAGCAAAAGGTAATATAATAGGACAAAAAAAATAGAAAATCAGCTTGTATCTTACAAAATCGGGGGAAAAAGAGAGTAGAGCGGATCACATAGGATGTCTTTAGATTTTGCCTAAAATATCACCTCTTCTCGAGCTAGCAACTGGATGGACAATGATAGTCAAATCCTTAATTGCCTAATTGTAAAACTCATAAAAATTGTATCAAAATTTTAATAACCATAAAAGATTGTCATAAAAAATCGACACATAAAAAAAATAACCCTAAATCCAATAAATCCGACCATATTAAGAGAAAAAACTCAAAAAATGATAAATAGTCACTGCCAATTACTAGTTGCAAGTATTCGTACGATACGTCATCGGAGAGGTCGCCGGTGATCCGTCAATCAATGTTTTCTCTCTCAGGTGTGTTTTATGGTTGAGGCAAGAGCTAGGGAAGTTTTTCTCCACAAAATAATGTTTAAAAATGGAGAGAGAGAGAGAGAGAGAGATATAAATGGCTTATATATGCTGGTTCAATATGAAAAAATTTGAAAATAAATGGGCTGGATTTCTTGTAATCACTGGTGTTAATCGGGGCTTGATGATTTAAAAATTTTGAATTTTTTTTTGACGAGATTTCAAGTGATAATGAGGACACATTTTTCAAGATATAGCAAAACCACCAAAAAATAAAAAATCAGTTTTAATTTGAATTCAAATGATAATTGATTGCATATTGGCTTAATATGACGTCACGATATGTGACATCATGAGAAACTAAATAGAAGAATTCATTTTTTACTTAAACATATTTTATTACATACCATGAGATGCCCCAAAATTGTGCAGATGACATCACCATACATCAGCACTTCTTTTGAAAAGCGGATTGACTGAATAATATTCTGTGGTAACAAAGAAAATAGCAGTTTCCCATCTCCCAAGGCTGAATTGGAGTGGTATCACATGTAATAGTCATTGCACAGTATAATGATGATAACGTATTATATAAATTTTAAAATGTTATTTTATAACTTGGTGGCACCCACAAACATCTATCTAAATCTATGTTGCACGGATACGGCGATACGGCAAATCTCAAAAAATCTAGAATACGGATACGGCTATATATTTATTTAATTATTTTTAAATTAAATTTATATAATATAATAATAAAATAAATATCATTTAAATTTTTATATCACAACATAAAACTAGAACAAATACTTAATACATAATATTAATAATGTTCGTATACAAAATGAAGTCCAAAATATATATCATAAGTAGTACATCAAATATTTAGGATATACCATACAAAAGCCCCAAAATATACCATCTAAAAATCCTAAAATATATCATAAAGGGTCCCAAAATATATCATAAAAAGTCTCAAAATAATTAGTTTAAAATGGTAGGTACCATTAAAATCAACTTACTCCAAAATCTGAAACTAGGGTTTTAACTTTTAACAAATAAACTTAAAGAGAAATAGATGGAGAAAAGTACCAACGTAAGTAGATAACTAAGAAAAAAGAGTATCAAATATCTTCTTTTCTCTTTTTATAGCTTGATTTTCATCTTAGAGCTCGATCAAATGGACTAAATTGCCGTAAATAGGAGGGGAAGGGGAAATTTTGGGACTAACTTTTAGTATCGGTTCTATACATATAACCGATATAAAATACATATAGCAACGGTTATTTATGGAGAACCGTTACAGATGAATTTCGTAGCGGTTATTTCTAAAGAACCGTTACAGAAGAGACTTCGTATCGGTTCTTAAGTAAATAACCGATATAAAATAACATGGCAACGGTTATTCATGCAGACCAGTTACAGATAATTTCGTAGCGGTTATTCAAAAAGAACCGTTAAAGACTTCGTTTAGTATCGGTTCTTAACAAATAACCGATACAAAATTCAAACAGCAACGGTTATTTATGGAGAACCGTTACAGATAATTTAGTAGCGGTTATGTATAAAGAACCGTTACCGAATTCTTTCGTTTAGTATCGGTTATTTATAGAGAACCGTTACAGTATGCAACCTTTAGTATCGGTTAATCATTAAAAACCGTCACAGAAGACTTTAGTATCGGTTATTTGTAAAGAACCGTTACAGAAACCATTTTTTTTTCCTCTTTTTTTCATTTATTTTTGTAAACAGGTTGCAAACGGGGGGGAGAAAAAAGAAAAAACAAAACACAATACCTAGGCTTCTGTAACGGTTCTTTATAAATAACCGCTTCTAAATTTTTCTCAAAATATTTTGGGCCAAAAAATGATGGGCTGCCGTATCCTTAACGTATCCCGGAAGTATCCTAGCGTATCCTGCCGTATCCCTCACATATCCGGAAAAAATATATATTAAAATAATTGGATACGCCACGTGGCGTATCCGATACGTATCGGCGCCGTATCCGTATCGGATACCCGTATCCTCAGGATACTTCCCAGTTTTTGAAGTATCCGCGCAACACAGATCTAAATGGAATGCCATGCCTCCATTTAATGAATATTTTTGAATAGTAGCATTATTTTGAAGAATAATTAATCAGATAGCATGATTTTCAAAATATTTGGGTAGGTAGCACTTTCGTCAGACCTTCTGACGGAACTAAAGTAGTTCCGTCAGAGGGTTTGGCGGAACTAGGGAAATTTTTTTTTTTGCTAATCTCGGCCGTTTGGCACCCTTAAACAGCCTAGACGGTGAAATTGGCCCAAAAATAACGAAAATATAGGTTCCGCTCTGGCGGAACTACACATTTTCCCAACTTACAATCTGACCCAAAAAGTCCAAAAAAATGGTCTAGTTCCGCCAGTGGGTCTGGCGGAACTAGATCATTTTCCCAACTTACAATCTGACCCAAAAAAATTTCAAAATTTAGGGTTTAGTAACGGTTTTTAATAAAAAACCGATACTAAATATTAGTACTATATCGGTTTTTTCGGGAATTTTTTTTTCATTTAGTAACGGTTTTTATAAAATAACCGTTACTAAATCTCACACTTCGTAACGGTTCTTCCCTAAAAACCGTTACTAAATAAGCAGTTAGTAACGGTTCTTCCATTAAAACCGTTACTAAGTGAAAATTTAGTAACAGTTTTTATGGAAGAACCGTTACTAACTGCTTATTTAGTAACGGTTTTTAGGGAAGAACCGTTACAAAGTGTGAGATTTAGTAACGGTTATTTTATAAAAACCGTTACTAAATGAAAAAAAACTTCCCGAAAAAACCGATACAGTACTATATTTAGTATCGGTTTGTTATTAAAAACCGTTACTAAACCCTAATTTTGAAATTTTTTTGGGTCAGATTGTAAGTTGGGAAAATGGTCTAGTTCCGCCAGACCTACTGGCGGAACTAGACCATTTTTTTGGACTTTTTGAGTCGGATTGTAAGTTGGGAAAATGTGTAGTTCCGCCAGATCCACTGGCGGAGAGGGTCTGGCGGAACCTATATTTTCGTCATTTTTGGGACAATATCACCGTCTAAATTGGGCCAAAAATAAATTTTACCTAGTTCCGCCAGACCCGGTGGCGGAACTAGCATTTTTTATTAATTAAGGCTGTTTAAGGGTGCCAAATGACTGAGATTAGCAAAAAAAAAAAATTTCCTAGTTCCGCCAGACCCTCTGGCGGAACTACTTCAGTTCCGCCAGAAGGTCTGGCGAAAGTGCTACCTACCCAAATATTTTGAAAATCATACTATCTGATTAATTATTCTTCAAAATAGTGCTACTATTCAAAAAAAATTCCCATTTAATGCTCCATTTGTCTAACATATTTTATTCATAAAATAAACTAATTTTATATTACTTGGGAAATCTAATGTTATCTTTGATATGACCCACAACATCCATTCAAATTCAATGCTACGGGAGCAATTAATGCCTAAAGATCTATTAATATTCACTTTCAAATCTTGAACATGGAGTTAGAAGTGAGTTGATATTGAGAAACTTTATGATGCCTAAGTAAAACATTTCTTTCTTCCCCAGCAGACTTCATTAAATCTTGAACATGGAGTTAGAAGTGAGTTGTTATTGAGAAATGATTGCAGTCATTAGTTCGTACATGATTTTTTGTGAAGTTGTCTGTCATTTAAATCTGGATTGCTACTGGAATGTAGTAGGGTTGCAGTCATTATATACACATACTACTATTATTTTATTTGGTGGATCGGTTGACTAAATACATATGTTCATATTGACATGCATTTCAGTTAACTTTTGCAATGTTTCCATAACTTATCTATTATTTTATTTTTATTTCCAAACTACTGATCACCCTTACAACAATACTAAAGTGTGATAAATGCAAACCTGCAACGTGTTTGCTTGCCACTATAATTCGAATTTTTTTGAATAGTAGCACTATTTTGAAGAATAATTAATCAGATAGCATGATTTTCAAAATATTTGGGTAGGTAGCACTTCCGCCAGGCCTTCTGGCGGAACTGAAATAGTTCCGCCAGACCCTCTGGCGGAACTAGGGAATTTTTTTTTTTGCTAATCTCGGCCATTTGGCACCCTTAAACAGCCTAGACGGTGAAATTAGCCCAAAAATGACGAAAATATAGGTTCCGCCAGACCCTCTGGCGGAACTAGCTAGTTCCACCAGTGGATCTGGCGGAACTACACATTTTCCCAACTTACAATCTGACCCAAAAAGTCCAAAAAAATGGTCTAGTTCCGCCAGTGGGTCTGGCGGAACTAGACCATTTTCCCAACTTACAATCTGATTCAAAAAAATTTCAAAATTTAGGGTTTAGTAACGGTTTTTCATAAAAAACCGATACTAAATATTAGTACTGTATCGGCCGAAATTTTTTTTTTTTATTTAGTAACGGTTTTTAGAAAATAACCGTTACTAAATCTGACACTTAGTAATGGTTCTTCCCTAAAAACCGTTACTAAATAAGCAGTTAGTAACGGTTCTTTTATAAAAATCGTTACTAAATTTCCACTTAGTAGCGGTTTTTATTGAAGAATCGTTACTAAATCATATTTAGTAACGGTTTTTAGGGAAGAACCGTTACTAAGTGTCAGATTTAGTAACGGTTATTTTCGAAAAACCGTTACTAAATGAAAAAAAAAAATTCCCGAAAAACCGATACAGTACTAATATTTAGTATCGGTTTTTTATTAAAAACCGTTACCAAACCCTAAATTTTGAAAATTTTTTGGGTCAGATTGTAAGTTGGGAAAATGTGTAGTTCCGCCAGACCCACTGGCGGAACTAACTAACTCCGCCAGAGGGTCTGGCGGAACCTATATTTTCGTCATTTTTGGGCTAATTTCACCGTCTAAATTGGGCCAAAAATAAATTTTACCTAGTTCCGCCAGGTCCGGTGGCGGAACTAGCCTTTTTCATTAATTAAGACTGTTTAAGGGTGTCAAATAGCCGAGAATCGCAAAAAAAAAAATTCCCTAGTTCCGCCAGAGGGTCTGGCGGAACTACTTCAGTTAAAAAAGCCTAAAAAGGGAAAAAATTAAATAGCCTTTTTACATGGAAAAAATAAATAAAATAAATCTGAAGACAAAAAAATAATAATAAATAACTTATTTTTATTTAGAATTTCTTTTTCATATTGAAATGAGAACTCTGTTTTTTTTAGTACATAAACATTGATTTAACATGTTAGGTTATAGGAGGAATCTAAGTTTTTTTAGGTATACAGTTTAGGGTTCAGATATAGGATACTAGAGAATATTTACTTTTTCAGATTGAGATAATTTAGCTTTTTATTTAGTGGGTAACATTGATTTAACATGCTAGAATATAGGAGGAATCTATGTTTTTTTAGGTATACAGTTTAGGGTTCAGATATAGGGTACTAGAGAATATTTACTTTTTCAGATTGAGACAATTTAGTTTTTTATTTAGTGGGTAACATTGATTTAACATGCTAGAATATAGGAGGAATCTCAGGATTTTTAGGTATATGATTTAGATTTCTATTTAAAAAGTCTTCTTATTATACTTTATCATCAAAAAATTAAATCTCATAAGTCTCTCTTGCAAACTTCTTCCTTTCCTTCTTTCTCCTTATCAAGAAAATGCCACAAAATTCTAAAATTTTTCTATATTACAATGGTCAAATTGTTCAAGATTCGAGCGGATACAATTACGCTCCACAAGAAGGTGTTTTTCTCCCGCGTAGTAGAAATAGAAATTATTATAGATTGTGTTTAGAAATTTATGCTACCACCGGTTGGCCTAATAGTGGCGATCTTAAAATTAGTGGTAGGTTTCCCTACCGTATGAATGATTGTTTGTATTTTAGATAGTCAAAATTTCGAACGATTCACAGTTAACTAGTTTTGCTCAGTACATCAAATATGGTGAACACGGTTGGCCTGAATTAGAAATATACGTTGAACGCATCCAAAGTAGAGAATCCTATGTAGGAACTAGTAGTAGATCAAATGTACCTTTTAATGATGACGAGCTTGAGAGGTTAGAACCTGTAATAAATCGTGATGAAGATGAAGTGCCAGAAAAATGGAAGAAGGCGACGAAGATGAGTTTGAAAATGTTGAAGACGACGAATATGATGAAGATGAAGTGCCAGAGTGGGTGAGATGGTTAGTGTAGGAACTTTCGGTAATCCTCCGGCGAAAGAGTTTGAAGATACTACTATGTGCAAAGAAGCGAAAATCGATATCTTGTATTGTAAGAGCGTGCATGCGAGTAGCGATGATAGTTTGTATGAGGGACAGACGTTCGACACGAAAGCAGAGCTACAATCGGCCGTAAAATTATACAGCGTCATGCATCACCGAGAATTTGTAGTCTTAAGATCAAACAAAACGCTCTACACTGTAGTCTGCAAGCTACAAGATGACCGCGCTGGCTGTGATTGGAGGCTGTATGCATGCAAAAATAAACGACATGTGTTTGAGATTAAAAAATTTACACAACCACACGTATGTGTTAATCAACAACCTAACAACGACCACAAACAATTAACAAGTGCATTTATTGCGAGGCTAATTCTAGATGTCGTTAGAGCAGATTTAGCAATTAAACCAGTAACCCTAGTGGAAACCGTCAAATTAAAATTTGAATATACCATATCATATTGGAAGGCTTGGCACGCAAAGCAACACGCGCTTAGATTCTTGTTTGGCGATTGGAAGGGGGCATATAATTTGCTTCCTGAATTGATGGCAGCAATATATTCAGCAAATCCTACTACTGAATATTCGTTTTGGAGAGGTCCCAAAAACCGTGCTGGTGAGGAGGAGTTCGAAGGTCTTTTTTGGGCATTTGGCCCATTACTTAAAGGATTTGAGTTTTGCAAGCCTGTCATAACAGTAGATGGAACATTTCTAACCGGAAAATATCAAGGATGCCTATTGATGGCAGTCGCTAGCGATGGAAATGGTCAATTATTTCCCTTAGCTTTTGCTTTAGTTGATAAGGAGAGGGTAGAATCGTGGGGTTGGTTTTTTGGGTGTTTGGATACTTTGATCGGCCATCGCAAAGGTTTATGTGTGATTTCGGATAGGCATACCGGAATAATTCGTGCAATGAAGGATGACAGATTGAAATGGAAGGAACCTAACAGCTATCATCTTTATTACATGCGGCATTTAGAAGCAAATTTCAAGTAGCGCTGTGTCAGACAAAACATTGGTTAAATTGATTGTACCACTAGTTAAGGCGCCCACCAAATTTAAATTTAAGAAGCTATATAAAATATTAAAGGATAAAAATAATGAGGCGTGGGAATGGTTAAATAAAAAAGATAAATCAAAATGGGCGTTCGCGTATGATACAGAAGGTCGCCGGTGGGGTATTCCTACTAGTAATCATGCAGAAGTGATGAATTATGTTTTCAAGGGTATGAGGAAGCTTCCTGTTACGGCTATTGTGATGGAGACATTCTACAAGCTGAATAGTTATTTTGTCAACAAGCGCGAGATAGCTGCAAATATGGAAATGAATAATAGAATGTGGGGAAATGAAGTGATGGAAAAAATGGAGAATAAAACAGTTAAGGCGCGTGCGCATCGAGTCACTACCTTCAATGTCGAAAACGGTGTTTATGAGGTGATAACAGGATCTAGTGGTTCCAAGGTTGGGGGAAAGAGCTTCCATGTGGATTTCAATGAAGGCAAATGCAGTTGTCAGAAACCGATGCTATATCATTATCCTTGTTCGCATCTTGTAGCAGTTTGCATACGCAGAGGTGTTAGTCTTGAGTATTTTATACATCAACATTTTTCACTGGATCACCTTAAAACATACATATGAAGGAAGTTTTTATCCGATAAAGGATAGAGAACAGTGGATTGAACGTAAAAAGTTTATAATGGTACGTTGGTTCCTCCTGAGAAACTTATGAGGAAAAATGTCCGTGGAACCAACAAGCGTGGAAGAAGACAGGAGAAACGCTTTCATAATAGTATGGACGTCATGGATAACGCAGATCGTAGAAAACATTGCAGTATTTGCGGAGTAGCAGGGCACACGAAAATAAAATGTCCGAGAAGGTTGTAGTGTTTTATGTATGGTAGTTTATGTTTATTTATTGTGGGTTGTAATGTTTTATGAATTGTTGTTTGTAATATTTTATGTATTGTATTTTATGTTTATGTTTGTTGTAAAATAAATGAAAAAAAAATGAAAAAAATTTAGAGATTTTGTAACGGTTTTTAATAAAAAACCGATACTAAATATTAATAATGTATCGGTTTTTGTCAAAGAACCAATACTAAATCGGGAATTTTTTTTTTCCACTTAGTAACGGTTTTTATAAAACAACCGTTACTAAATCTGTACATTTAGTAACGGTTCTTCCAGAAAAACCGTTACTAAGTGCCGTTACTAAATCTGAGATGAACACTTAGTAACGGTTCTTCCATAAAAATCGTTACTAAGTGGAAAAAAAAAATTTCCCGATTTAGTATCGGTTTTTTGATAAAAACCGATACAGTATTAATAATTAGTATCGGTTTTTTATTAAAAACCGTTACAAAATCCCTAAATTTTTTTCATTTATTTTACAACAAACATAAACATAAAATACAATACATAAAATATTACAAACAACAATCCATAAAATATCAATCTAAATTAACAAAACATAGAAAGGATTGGTTGGCAAGTTGAACAATTTTAAAAAGTTCAGGGGGCAAAAGTGAGCTTTTTTCTAGTTTAAATATCAATCTAAATTAACAAAACATAGTCCAAAAAGTAAACATAGTCAGTAATGCTAGCGGTCTCCTCCTCCTCCTCGTGTTCCCCCGCGTCCTCCGTGTCTTCCTCTCCCCCATCCCCCTCCTCCTCCGCGTGGTACTCCTCCGCGTCCTCCTCCGCGTCCTCGCTGCGCCTGAGGCTGAACCTGAGTAATCTGACTAACTTCTTCATCTCCGTCTCCTCCTTGGCCTCCTCCTTCCCCTCCTCCGTCTCCTCCTTCGTCTCCGACCTGTTCGATGATCGAACCCCAATCGAAGTCGCCCTCATATTCATTACTTTCCTTTATGCTGCTCCGGATGCACCCAAACAACTTTTTCAATTTCCCTGGTACATCCTGGCAGTCGGCTTTTAGCGCTTCGAACCCATGTTTGCAAGCCTCCAAAAGAAATGCATGCTAAAAAATAATATTTGAGTAATGTTAAAAAACTAAAATAATATAAATAAATAATAATATAAATAATAGTCAATTATTTTCATTACCGCTTTCCTTTTTTGCGGGACCATCAGATGATATGATCCCGTAGCATGCGGGATATCGGACTGCACATAAGGATCGGTTGCCGTTCTATACCAATTCCAGTATGCATCATACTGGCTAGGGTCGTACGGCCGCCATGAAGGAATATTTATTTCACGTCCCAAGCGTTTCTCTTCCCACTCAGCCAGATAAGCTGAATGTACGGTAGGCCAATTATTTCCACGGTAATTTGCGATATCGTGCAATCGTTTGTCGTACTCGCAATTTGGGGGTGCTTCCATCGCATACCCGAACTGACGCAACACCCGCTCCGGACGATGCATCTTGACAATCCAAAAATAGATCAATGGCACTGTAAGAAGCCCCATAGTTTTTTCGTGCTCAACTATCGGCGGGAGTATATGACGGAATGCGTCATAAGGTGTCCAAACCACCTGAGTGTCGACCAAACTGTCGAACTGATCGCGATGTGTCGGCAAATGCCGATGAGGTGCTATATCCGCGTATTGAGTACAATCTTTCCATAAAAAACCAACCGTAGGTCTCTCATCTTCATCACCATCATTCGCCATATCCTGCAGTTCCTTGCGTACATCTTTAGGAACGGGTCGTCCGACAGTGATATGTTCCCATGCCCGAAAAATCAAGTCCTCGATATTATACGACAGATTAGGCCACACATTTTCATCCAATCAATTATTAATGGATCACATAGTAGTTCATTTTTTGTTGATCGCTTTAAACAAGTGCTTCATTACACTTATGCAATGTTTGATTTTTATGATGCTACTATGCCACACACCAATAAACAAAGATGGTTCCTAGAAAATATTATATGGGGCCGTACAGTGATTAATTTGATAGCATGTGAGGGGTCGAAAGATGTGTAGGGGCGAAAAATTATAAGTAATGGCATACTAGGAACTCAAGAGCAGGGCTTGAGCAATTGCTTTTGGATCGTGTCATATTAAAGAAAATCAAAGCTAAGGTGAACGAAATTTATCATAAGGGCTTTTTTATCGATGATGATAAGGAATGGCTACTTATTGGGTGGAAGGGAAGGGTCATGAGTGCTGTCTCGGCATGGCATTCAAGGCAAACAGTCGAACTGATCGCGATGTGTCGGCAAATGCCGATGAGGTGCTATATCCGCGTATTGAGTACAATCTTTCCATAAAAAACCAACCGTAGGTCTCTCATCTTCATCACCATCATTCGCCATATCCTGCAGTTCCTTGCGTACATCTTTAGGAACGGGTCGTCCGACAGTGATATGTTCCCATGCCCACAGTTGCAGCAACATGATACACCCTCCCATATTTTTCCGTTTCTTATGCGTATCTTTACACAATACCCTGTAAAGGTACGCAAGAACTCCACTACCTCATGCCCATCTATCTAAAACCGACATGTCCTCTAATAAAAGCAGAGGCAGTGCTTTGAAACACAATCTCCCGAAGCTTCCGTAAATAATACATCCCCACATAATGCAAGCATGTAGGCTCTACAATACTGCTCGAATTTCTGTTCCGGGGCATCAATTTCCAAATCGGAAAAATTATTTTTCAACCATGTTCTTTTCAATAAAATTTTGCTTCTCCCCTTTCTCTTAAACTCCAATTCCGGGATTTCTTTCCCGAGTAGTTGCGTGACCTTTCTCTTCCAATCAACATCTTTATTATTTAAACACATTGCCTCACCGTCCGTCCGCATTCCCAACAAACATGAAACGTCATCTAGCGTTATGGTCATCTCGCCAACAGGCAGATGAAACGTGTGTGTTTCCGGTCTCCAATGTTCCTGCAGAGCGCTTATCAGTCTGCTGTCGTAATCCAGCCAACTCATCCTGGCAGTTTGTAGTAAGGTTGCTTTCTTCAAAAAAGGGGCATACCGATCGTCCCATGGAACCCGCGAAACATAAATAAATAAAATATATAAGATATATAAGATTTTTTAAATAAAATAAAATAAGATTTTTAAATAAATAAAATAAAATAAAATAAATAAAATATACATAAATAAATAAATAAACATAAACATAAATAAATAAAATATACATTAATAAGTAAATAAATAAAATATACATAAATAAATAAATAAATAAAATATATAAGATATATAAGATTTTTTAAATAAAATAAATAAAATAAAATAAATAAATAAAATATATAAGATATATAAGATTTTTAAATAAAATAAATAAAATAAAATAAATAAATAAAATATATAAGATATATAAGATTTTTAAATAAATAAAATAAAATAAAATAAATAAAATATACATAAATAAATAAAATATACATAAACATAAATAAATAAAATATACATAAATAAGTAAATAAATAAAATATACATAAATGAATAAATAAAATATACATAAATAAATAAATAAAATATACATAAATAAATAAATAAATAAAATATATAAGATATATAAGATTTTTTAAATAAATAAAATAAATAAATAAATAAATAAATAAAATAAATACAGCAAATTAAACTAATAATAAAGAAATAAATAAAATATATAAGATATATAAGATTTTTTAAATAAATAAAATAGATAAATAAATAACATACATATGATTTTTTTTACTTTCTAAAAAAATTTATAAGTAATATACTAAAAAAAAAAAATACCGGAACTTCATGTTGTCGGTAGCGCATGGGTTTGATAGTTACATCTTCGGTGTTGCCAAATTCGTTCGCCCGATGCATGTGTTGTTGTGACTGAAACGCATAATTTGGCTGACTAGGTCCCGCGTCAGATGACATCTTTATTTAAAAAATCAAATAATATAAATAAATAAATCAAATAATATTAATAAATAAAATAATATTAATAAATAAATAAAAACTACTAATAAAAACTAATAATAAACATACATACATAAACATACATTTGATTTTTTAAAACATAAATAAATAAAAACTAATAATAAATAAATAAATAAATACGTAAACATAAACATACATAATAAATAAATAAACATACATACATAAATAAATAAATGCATAGCATACATTTGATTTTTTAAACTTTAAAAAAATAAAACTATAAATAATATACTAAAAAATATATCTATAGCAAAAAAAATATAAATAAATAATCCTAAACTCTAAACCCTAATCAACCAAATCAACCAAATAATAAATCTAATTTCAAATCAACTACACAAATGGAAAACTAATTTTGAGCAAATAAACCTAATTTGAACCTAATTTTGAGCAAATAAACCTAATTTGAAACTAATTTTAAGCAAATAACCAAAATTAACTAAATCTAAAGTCAAAGAAATCAACATACCTTCCCTCTCATTTTTTTCTGTTTTTTTTCGCCTCTGATTCGCCCTTTTTTTTTGCTGTTTTGAAAATTTTCAAAACAACACTCCAACTGTTCAGTCAGGGGCTGGAATTATTGGCAGATGTTTCGCCTAGCGAGCTAGCGAAACACAAACTGTTTCGCCCAGCCAGTGGGCGAAACAGAGATGGGTTGGGCTAAGCCCAAAATATGCATAATAGTCTTTGTTTCGCCAGGCTACCGGGCGAAACAGCCTTTGTTTCGCCCGACCGCTGGGCGAAACAGGGTTAATTAAGCAAATTCGCCCGTAATAGATTGCGCTCTGTTTCGCTCCGTTACTGGGCGAAACTACTTGTGTTTCGCCCGACGGCTGGGCAAAATGGCTACTTTTGCAAATAATTTTAAAACTTGGCCATTCCCTTAATTAATATTTTTTTTTTTGGCCATTTCAAAAAAAAAGTCTATTCTACGCACATCAATCTCAAAACAACAATTTAATAAACCGCAAATTACTTACTATATTATGTCAACAAAAATTGAAAGTAAACATTACTTCAGTTCCATGCTCTCTAAAATTAGCCATTCTTACAATCCCTACCATATCACTTACTATGCTCAAGTTGTGATCATCACTAAAAGTTCACTTCGAATTCATAATTTTTTTAAAATACCTATTTCAAAAATGATAACACTAACACTCAATCGCTCATTGCTTCGACTCCAGATTAATTATCACTATCACTAACAATGGCGACATATTATGGTTTAACTATATCACCAATTCAAATTAATTTACAACTATCCCAAGCCATATAAATTAACACATGAATTAGCATAAACAAACATAATTTCACATAATTTTAACAGATATTAGGTCTTCCTAATATCCACCCACACTAAAACATAACACATAACACAAAAGAACTAACCCCTTACTAGCAAGAACCAGGCCCCATATCAGTACTGGTATCAAACAAAATTAAACAAATCATGCAGTCCTTATCACTACGACATTACTATTTACTTTCTAAAACTAAAAAGATAACATAACCTATTCACATATGACAAGGACACAAAAGTATGACTACTGAGTAAGAAACCTTAAAAACATTCATCAATTCACAGATCGAGGAACACCAACTGATCAGCAGCCCAGGAGATGTGTCTTGTTTGCATTTGTTACACATTGGTGTATCTCCTTAAAACTTAAAGTCCCTGAATTGAGCCCAAGATCAACATGTGCCTGGAAATCCAACTCCAACTCCAACTCCACTGAAATTGTTAACCATTTGCTATAGTAGAAGTCGTAGTAGTAATCCAGAGTCGGTGGAATAAATTCAGTGCACACATAGTCGACAAGAGCATCCAGCGATGAGACGTTCACCATTGCCTTCTCAACGTCAATATCAACAAGCCTCCCAAAACTCTTCACCACCTTGCTCGCTTTGTCAAAAGTGAAATGGTGCTACGGCATCCCATAAATCTTTATCCATACCTGACAACAGAGCGAAACATCATGAAAACTATTTACTAAATTTCATGGTCCAATTATCAGAGGCAATTGACAAATAAAAAACACAATCAATTGTAAGCATAACAACAAACTGCTATGCATTAGTTCCCAAATCTACAGTTCAACATCATAAAAACAAGTCTAATTAACAGTGTCAACATCATAAAATCTAGCTACACAAATATATATTTTTTTTTATGTGTAGCCGAAACGGCTACAAAGACTTTCATTTAAGAAAATAGTTGCTACAGATTTAAATTACATTTTTTGTTGGCTTGCATCTAGCGTCATTTTTAATTCTCTAAACTAAGATCCCTAATCCTAGCCTATCTCTAAAAACTCTAAAGACCTATTTTCTATTCTTAGCTACTACAATCCATTGATTCACTAACCACTTAGTTAACAAATTATAAATAATCACCTCACTTACCGCTTTTAATCTCTAGAATATAATTGAAATCTGAAGTGGTATTGAAACAAATTTTCAGCAAACCTTCTTTTTCAGCAGGAAATTTCTGGCGTTAACAGATGGCCTCTATGTCTTGAATTTCATCCATACGCACTGATGTCTTCAAACTCTACATACGCACTTTTCTCCAATTCCAGTTCTCGCTGACGAGTCTCCAAAGAAGGAGATGCGAAAACAAGTACACAAAATGACTCCCTGATTTAAGAAAAACAAAAAATTTGAATCAAATCAATCTCTCACCATTTTAACTTAACAAAAAAAAGTATACTATTGGTAATCAACATTAATTTCAACTTCACTGATGGTGCTTCCATTTGCATCGCTTCAGGACAGACTGAAACAGTGCTTTAAAGCAAGTGGAAATCGGTTCGACAAGTTGTAAGCGAGAGATATTGTGAAACTTTTGATAATGAATCTTTGGATATGGATGGTTCCATATTTATACGGGCTGATTTTGATTTACTGTTCACAAATTTTCCCCCAAATTTTCTGCCATGAATTCGAATTAATTCCCCCCCAAAAGCTTGTATTAATGGTGATTTGACAATTTCACTTTGATTACCAGTGACAGGATGGCTTTCACAAAGAAATTCATCATTGCGGATGTATTAGTTACTCCAGGGAATGTCAGTACGGACTTGTCAGTTCACAGCAGAAAGTAGTCAGACATTCTTTTTATTAAAAAAAATTGAAAATCAGTCAGCGATTTGAAAATGTTGGTAATTTGCCTTGAATGCCATGCCGAGACAGCACTCATGACCCTTCCCTTCCACCCAATAAGTAGCCATTCCTTATCATCTTCGATAAAAAAGCCCTTATGATAAATTTCGTTCACCTTAGCTTTGATTTTCTTTAATATGACACGATCCAAAAGCAATTGCTCAAGCCCTGCTCTTGAGTTCCTAGTATGCCATTACTTATAATTTTCTGCCCCTACACATCTTTCTGACCCCTCACATGCTATCAAATTAATCACTGTACGGCCCCATATAATATTTTCTAGGAACCATCTTTGTTTATTGGTGTGTGGCATAGTAGCATCATAAAAATCAAACATTGCATAAGTGTAATGAAGCACTTGTTTAAAGCGATCAACAAAAAATGAACTACTATGTGATCCATTAATAATTGATTGGATGAAAATGTGTGGCCTAATCTGTCGTATAATATCGAGGACTTGATTTTTCGGGTTATTCATCACATTTGTTTCTTCTTGTAGATATTCAAAACCCTTATTACAACTCACGATAACCACTTCATCTTTCTCAATATTGAGATCGTCAACGCAAATTTTATCCCATTTTGTTTCTAAGCCTCTATATTCAAGAGAAACACCATAGCTTCTAGAGAAAACTTCCAACTTTTTCCATGCCAGTTCAATTTGCTCAGCAGTCAAAGAGTTTGATGCCGGATTTTTAATACTAGTTATCCTAAGATTTGGAGGTCCACCTTTCCTTTCAGAGAGTTCATGGATTAGAAATAGCAAATTAAGGCCAAAATCAGTGCCAAGAAGATTAATGATATGCAATTTTGATGCCTTCCTGGTCGCATTAAGAACTGTATAGTTGAAGAAATGCTGAGAAACCATGAGAATCGGACATGATACCAGATGCATGTGGAAACAACTTAAGAAATCAATTATTGTTCTCTGTGGTATCAATTGTTCTTGAAGCTCACTAATAGTTCCATTTAAACGTGCTTCGAGTCCATTGACAAAGACGTGGGCCATCCTTTGCACCCCATCCCAAAAGGTGAAGAATGTTTTTTTTATCTGGTTTATTAGTTGATTAGTGTTTCGATCATTTACAGCTATTGCTTGTGAACAATGGATGAGAAGAGTCCTTAAATCAATTGAGTTCTCAAAGATTTCCTTCTTACTACATGAGCTGGTTCCATTTTGCATGATAACTCGTAGACGAAGTGCATCTTGTGCATATTGTTCTTCATGTACAAGAAACACTTTATCAAGTAGTGCATCATCTAATTGGTTTTTGTAACAAAGCACATTAGTTTTGCATTTTTGTCCTTCCACAAGGGACAACTCCACAAAATTTGCATGCCTTTTACCCTTTACCATCATGCTATTTCTATCTTCTTCACCCTCTTTTATCATCATTTGAACTAAATCACTATCATTCTTTCTTTTCGAAGTGAAACCCAGTTTTATTAGCTTGTAAATCCACTGTTGATCTGTTTATATCAATGGGCGGAAGGAACTTCATTCCTTCTTCCATTCCTCTCTTGAATTCTAAACTTGGTATGCTCTCATTTTGAATTTGGTTAGTAATACCATGAAACATTTGTGGGACATTGGACTCTTGTAAATCACTTGGGGAAGACGAATGATTTTGTTCAAGAATATAGTAAAATGATCTCTCCACCTCTTGGAGAGCAGCCTTATCTATAAATCCATTAGTGTTTTCATTATTGTTTTCTTCGAAAAGCATGCTACTTATGTTTCTCAATGTTACGGTTGTTGACATCTCAGAAATTTCATGGCTTACAAAACCGGTGGGTACTATTTTACACCAGTTTTTTACACAAACTAAAACCGTGCCAAAGAATAAAAAATAATAATAATTTAGAAAATAACAATAATAAAAAATAAAATATGACAAAACATCACAAAATCCACAATATCCAATTATACCAAAACAATCCATCGCAAAATCCACAAATTTATACTAATTATACCAAAACAATTCATCACAAAATCCACAATATCAACAATCCTAATCAAATTATATCAAAACCCTAATCAAATTATACCAACCCTAATCTATCCCGACAACCTATTCTCTTCCAAATATCGGAATTATATCATCTTCCACCTCCGATTCAAAATCCAAACAAACTGAACCCTACAAAATAAAAATAAAAACAAATGATAAAAATTAGCATCAAACAACTAAAAATTATACAAATAAAAATAATAAATGATAGAAAATAATAAATGAAAAAGAAATTTATTACAAGTTAAAACAAAAGGCATACATAGGAAAAAGGGGTCACTATTGTAGAATTCTGAAATCTCATGAAAATGCATGAGTGGATTTCTCTTCATTTTCCCTCTATATACCCCTGTAAAAAGAATTAACAGTTTGACTTAATTCCACAAATAATTAAAAAAATGATATAAATATTATTACATTTGAAACTACTTAATGAAATGGCTACAATTCCACTCATGTGATACTGAGACGTGTGTATAAATAATCAAGCAAGTTCTTCAGCATGTGTTACATCATCTTTAAGGAAAATATGCTCCACTATTTTTCTATCAAAATTAGACATAAATTCATGCAATTCGTACAAATTGATGTAATTGATTATTTTTTAAACATTATAGATTAAATTATACAAAGATTTTAACTTTTCTTTATGTGCAGATTGACTGGAACTCCATTTACTTCTAATAACAAAACAGATTCTCCTTTTACTGCTAGAGCAATTGGCCACACACAAAAAACTCGAGTAAGGGAGAGATCCCAAGTTCGAGCCCGGCTTGCCGGGGTTTTTTCTGAAAAATACGTGGGGATGTATGAGCCACCGTAATAAAAATTCAAAAAAAAAAAAAAAAAAAACGGTTTCTCCTTTTACTCCGCCTTTCTGAAACAATGAATAATCATGAAAAATCAATCATATGGAAATAGAAATATAGTAAAATCAGTTTAGACAAACTATTAAATTGTTCGATCGACTGCCCTAATTGTTTGCTAATTAGATGGATCAACACAATGATCTAAGAAATATTCAAATAATCAAAATTAAAAAATTGAAATTAGGAATTTCAGCTAGAATAAACATACCACTTGATCCACCATGGAGAGACCCGATGCTCAGATCAGCTAGCTCTGCACCAACAGAAATAAAAGGAAAAGGAAATTATGCATAGGCATTTCATCATACAGTTTGAGTGCAGCTAGTTGCCGGAGACATCAAGGCGATCACCGCCGGAGAAAGAGATGAACTTTGAGAGCTGATTTGGGAGAATGATTGTTGAGAGATGAAAATTTGGGAATTGGGGGGCACGAGTTACATAGATTTGGACCAGTTTCACAATTTTTTGGACCGGGTTGGGCCCTGGTCTCATTAAACTGGTTCTAGTCACGTTTCTTGGAGTAGTGCAACAAAACAGAGGGGATATCATTAAATATATATAATCCTTAATATCTATATCTACAGTACGTTCACAAAAATTTACCACATCAACCTCTTTTTTCTTAGCCTTTTGATAATGAATATATGGTCAAGATTTAAGTGGAATTGTATACACCTTGAATATTTATTTAGTCTCTCCTCAAGATTAAATTTCAAGTTTTTAACATAGGCACTACTAAACTATATTGCATAAAGCCCTCTGTAGAAATATTTATTTCATACTAACTAAAAATAAAACTTTGACACTTATAAATCCATAAAGATTTTCAAATTTTAGTTTTAACATTTTTTTAATTTGTTATGTTTCGTTATTATTTTGTAAAATAAAAGAAAAAGTAGTACATTTCCAATTGTCAAAAAAACTTTGTAGATATCGCGCAATGCGCGAATATTCTCTAGTATCATATATTATCATATTTCTTATTTCAAATAAAAATAAAAATATATAACACAATTTTACGATTTAGTCCTCCTTAGATTTGGGTCATCATTGATCGGTCCTCTTGACGCAACCTCTCTCCTTCACGCCGTAAGTTCTCCTGAAACTTCTCCTTCAACCAAAACAACAAAACTAATCAATTTATAAACTCATAAATATTATTGAAATTGAATCTCTGCTTAAATGATAAAAAGAGAAGAACAAAAAAAATATCAATTAATTGCTCTTATATTTGCACCATAAAGATACACACCAGCAAGTCCAGTCATGGCGATTTCTCCCCATATAGTAATGGTGGAAGAAATCAGCGAGCATCTTCTGTAAATCATATCTCTTCTTCTCAATTTCTTTTCCTTCTCTCTCAAAAATGAGTATCTTGTAGGCTGTAATTCCGTCTCAAAAATGCTCTCTCTCTCTCTTCTTCGCCTTCGGCTCTTTTGGTTTCAGGATGGGTTCGTTCTTGGGACTTTTTTTTTTTATACCATTATTTCCCAAAATAAATCAATACTTGCCACTGTTTTGAAAACTACCATTTCCGCCACTATTAGTGGCGGAACAACTTTTGTTCCGCCACTAGTAGTGGCGGAACAGATAGATTTTCAGTTCTGCCAAAAATGGTCCATTTGACGCACTAAACGTGGTTAATTAGTATTAAAAATCTTGTTCCGCCACTACTAGTGGCGGAACATGTTAAAATATTTCTTTACCCCCCCACTTAAAGATTAACATGGCTCATGAATGGGCAATTAGCGTAAAAATTGAAGAATTACTGTGTTCCGCCACTATTAGTGGCGGAACAGGGTGCATATTTCAGCCACTATGTTCCGCCTTAAAAAACCCATTTTTGTAACGGTTCTTTCCTAAAAACCGTTACTAATTACACATTAGTAACGGTTTTTCCTAAAGAGCCGTTACAGAATTGTAAAAAAAAAAATCTATTCATGCATATTTGTAACGGTTCTTTAATACAAACCGTTACTAATTACATATTAGTAACGGTTTTTTCAAAAGAACCGTTACAGAAATGTAAAAAAAAAATCTATTTATGCATATTTGTAACGGTTCTTTAATAAAAACCGTTACTACTTACAGATTAGTAACGGTTTTTCCTAAACCCTAAACAAATATGTAATTAGTAACGGTTTTTATTAAGGAACCGTTACAAATATGCATAAATAGTTTTTTTTTTTTACAATTATGTAACGGTTCTTTAGAAAAAACCGTTACTAATGTGTAGTTAGTAACGGTTTTTATTAAAGAACCGTTACAAATATGCAATTTTTTTACAATTATGTAATGTTTCTTTAAGAAAAACCGTTACTAATAAGTAATTAGTAACGTTTTTTATTAAAGAACCGTTACAAATATACTAATAGATTTTTTTTTACAATTCTATAACGGTTCTTTAGGAAAAACCGTTACTAATATGTAATTAGTAACGGTTTTTAGGAAAGAACCGTTACAAAAATGGGTTTTTTTAGGCGGAACATAGTGGTTAAATATGCACCCTGTTCCGCCACTAAAAGTGACGGAACATAGTAATTCTTCAATTTTTACGCTAATTGCTCATTCATGAGCCATGTTAATCTTTAAGTGGGGGGTAAAGAAATATTTTAACATGTTCCGCCACTAGTAGTGGCGGAACAAGATTTTTAATACTAATTAACCACGTTTAGTGCGTCAAATGGACCGTTTTTGGCAGAACTGAAAATCTATCTGTTCCGCCACTACTAGTGGCGGAACAAAAGTTGTTCCGCCACTAATAGTGGCGGAAATGGTAGTTACCACATTATTTTCAAAACAGTGGGAAGTATTAATTTATTTTGGAAAATAATGGTATTAAAAAAAAAAATAGTCCGTTCTTGGTGGGTCGGTTTTGGATTGGGCTTCTAAACGGCCCATATTGTAGACATTGTTCTTTTTCAAAATTCTGGAATTCGAAGCCTGACTTTACAAAACCAGGGGCTAATGTTCATTATACAAAGCCTAATCAGTTCAAATTAAGGTTTAGAAGTCCTTGGTCTTATTTAATGGGGGCAAAAACAAAGTAAAAAGACAATTTGTTTAGAATCTCTTTTTTAAACTAGTTTATAATATAGAGCACAGAGTTTCAATTTGGATCCAAATCAGACAATTTGCTTAGAATCTCTTTTTTAAAAGCTCATGTCCAGGGGACGGAGTGCTGCCCGTTCACTTTGGAGAGAATCCACCGTTTGGCATTCTGGAGCATCTTCCATAGAGATATGAAGTGCATCATGCCTCAAAATTGGAGATCGTATTCTTCCAATTCTCCCACATTCAAATTCATATCTATACATTTTTGATATATTTAAGGATTATTGATGAAATCTAGTTGATAAAATAATTCGCAATAATAACAACACTAAGGAGAAAATATTAAGATTAATAACAAAAATATAAAATGAAAGAAAATAATAATAATAACAACAACAACAATTAAGCTGATCAAGAAAATAATTATTATAGTTGTTGTTGTTATATAAGAAAAATGAATTGAACCTTGCGGTATAAGCCAAGAACATTTGACAGAAATCCATATTTTTTCATACTCAAACAGATAATAGAGTGCACCTCAGTAAACAAATGGTGAACTCATAGATACAGGTCCGGTTGCTCAGCCCAATTCGATTGTCCTAGAGGGCCCCACTAAAATTGAGCTGAATGTACGAACTTATTTAATATTTAATTCAGTTCGGTCTAATAGCTCATTAATATGTCATTCATAATCCATCTATCCATAACAAAGAAAAGTGTGTATTAATTGATTAGTAATTGAAGCATGTTATGAATATAATTAATGTGGAAGTTCATTACTTAGCCTCTAAGCAAAGATAAATTAGGAAATACTTATAAGAATGGAAGGAGTCATGGCAGGATATTTATTACTGTATATTCTATTGTATTTATGTTATATTATTTCCTTTACTGTAATTCTAAATCAGGCAAGAGATTTCTTGGCCAGCACTCACCCTCTACTATATAAAGAGAGCAGTGGCTATTGTATTCTTAATCCACAATTCAATACATAATTCTCTCCTTCCAATTCTCTCTTTTATTATTCTTTTGTTCTTTATTTTATAACACGTTATCAGCACGACTCTACAATAAGCATTTGAAGTTCTAAATAACATAACTGAAACTCTGCTTCAGAAGGTACAATTTCAAATTATTAATATTTCATTATATTGTTTATTTTGGATTTCTTTTATTCGATTTTTTTTTTCTTTTATTGAAATTCGTTATTTTACGAGCTTTTTTTAAGTAACATATCTCTGCACCAGAAGTTGCAGATTCCCTTTATAGATCAATGCACCGAAAGTTGCTTGTTTAATTATTTTTATTTTGCAACCGAAGTTGCGTGTTTATTTTTATCCACGCACCGAAGTTGCTCGTTTAAATTATTTTGTATGCACCAAGAGTTTCTTGTTTAATTATTTTTGCAACCGTAAGTTGCATGTTTATTTTTATTTACGCACCGTAAGCCGCTTGTTTAATTTTATTTACGCAACCGAAGTTGCATGTTTATTTTTATTTATGCACCGAAGTTGTAAGTATATTTATGCACCAGAAGTTGTAAGTATATTTATCTTTATTCTATGTACATTTATTTTATTCACATTTACTTTTATGCACATTTACTTTTATGTACATTTATTTTACGCACATTTATTTTTATGCAAATTTATTTTTATTTATGCACCTGTAGTTGCAATAGTTTTTTTTTTCTTTATACACAAGCTACAAAATTTATTTTATGCACCAGAAGTTGCAAAATATAGCACCAGGAGTTGCAAGAATATAAATCAGAAATATTGTCTAAATCTCGAAGATCAACGCTCAAATAATAATTCAAGAAAAGATGAAGAATATATATATTAAATAAAGATATTCCTTACCTTTTATCTTGCTTTTGAAGCAAAGAACAAGATGAAGAGAGTTGTAAGATATATTGAAAACCATTAGCATATCTTATTGTGAATAAGCAAACTAATGAGTTGTAAAAGAAGAAATTATGAAACTTGTCTAAATAATTGCATTCAATTCCCAGAAGTGAATGTTGCAAAATAATGACATAAATGAGACCAATGCCGAAGTCATTACAAGAAAATCACATAAGACAATGAGAAGATACAACAAGATATTATTTGTAACTCGATTCCAAAATATGTATTTTTGATGTTGTATAAAAGAGCATTGGTTAAGTACCTGTTGTACACCAAAATATTTTGTCGAATTCTATAAGGTCTCTTTAAAAGAAAAAAAAATTATGGTTAATTATGTTTATAATTGAAAATCATTTCAAGTAAGCTCTTAAATATTACATAAGACTTTTAGGCGGACTTCCTTGACCATATATTTATTCAATTTATTTTATTTATTTGTGGAATCCAAAATGTCTATCATATGTCCAGCAGACATTGAACAAATAAAATAATAATTAGAAATTGAAAGACAGGTATTAATATAATACCATGTATTATAAATGTAATTTAAGATTCCGAAGAGTTACCATTTTGTTGCCCGTATATAATAGATAATGCTTTAAAATTGTAAATTTTTGTTTCTTGTATATAAGCAAAATAATGAATTTTCATTAAAATGAAAAATCACAAATTCCGTACAATTGGTTCCGCATCATTCCCGAAGTGAATACCACATATACAAGTCGTGATTATTAATATGGATGCTGACGTGTAAGAGGAAAAGGTCGAAATTATACTTGTGACTGTGATGATTATATTAAGAAAAACACACAAGAAAGCGGAAAGAACACACAAAATGGTCTGAAAATTTATGTGGTAGTAAAGGACATTTGGTATGTCTCTATGTACGCCCTAGAATCTTGTGGGGTTTATTAAGCCGTCTTAAAAGCAAAGAGAAAATAATAATGTCGACTTGTTTATCACCATAATGAAAAAGTTGATAACCGATAATGATATCATCCGCTGGATTTAAAGCACATTAACAAGAACGAGTTAGAGAAAGAACCGAGTAAGAAAAATTTCTTTTATTCTATTTTATATTCTTATTATTATTATTATTGTTATTATCATTATCATTATTTTTCTTTCTTTTGATACTACTAATATGAATCAAAGTATGTATGGGCACAATAAGAATTATAAATATGTGTGCCTCATTGTAGTGGACAATATTACTGTATTTCGAGAAATATTCATTAGAACAACATGCAGTTTTTCTATTGATTTGTATTATGAAGGACTAATACAATTAAGTCAGATTTATTAGTAAACCAGAAGTTTATTGACTTATTACTTATTTATGCTTCTGCATATCAGATTTCGTCCAGTCGAAAAGTAATTTTATAATTTGACATGAACTTGAAGTTCACTAATTAGAAAAGCAACTTTATCATTAAACATGAACTAGAAGTTCAATAATTTGAGAAGTAATTTTATGATTTGACATGAACCAGAAGTTCACTAATTCGAAGAGAAATTTCTTGTTTGGCATGAACCTAGAAGTCCACTAATCTCGGAGCAATGATGATGCAAATAATCACAAGGAATTCAGATATGCATCAATTAAAGAACCAGAAGATTCTTTTATCAAATGAATTTTCATGTGCTGCATGTTATCAAAGGAGAATTAATTGTTAGACATCACAAATCAGGTTTGGGAATAAATCACCCAATTTCCTTGAGCGTATTAATCAAAATATATGTGGCCCTATTACTCTTTCATGTGGACCATCTAGATATTTTATGGTATTAATAGATGCATCTATTAGATGGTCACATGTACATTTATTTAATCTCGAAATATTGTATTTGCGAGATTCCTTGCTCGAATATTCTAATTAAGATAATAATTTCTGGATCGTACAACTGAGAAAAATCGTCTTGATGATGATCAGTTGGCTACATCCCAAGTAATAATTGACTATTGTATGTTGATTTAGATTATAGTTGAGCATTGGCCCACAAACCCACTTAGAATTATCTAACATCATATCTGGTTAAGCGATTATAATTAATCGTTGGCCCCTAATAATGAAATGAAAGCTCGTCTTTTGATTGAGGCCATGAAATGATATATGCTACAACACTAATTAGAGTAAAGCCAACATTTTATAATAAGTACTCACCATTATAATTTGTGACCGGCCTGCAGCCGAGTAAATACTATTTAAAATCTTTTGGATGTGTAATATTTGTTCCGGTAGCTCCACCGCAACGCACAAAAATGGGTCACAAATAAAAGTCGGGCATATATGTTAAGTTAAATTGCCCTGCATAATTTGATATCTTGAACTTCATTACACAAAATTATTCACTACATCTTAATTCGGATGGATATCCCTGGAGAATCATCCAAAAACAGACCTGAAATGTGTTAGATGTTTGTAGACAAAAGACAAAATTCCAGAAGAAAGAATTAAATGAATACCAAAGTGATTATTGTGAAACAAATCAAATATTAATGAATATGTTCAAGATATAATAGACAATGAAAGTCCTGAAGAACTTGATTAATAATTAATGATAACATTTGGGGGAGAGAAACAAGAGCTGGAAAACATAAGTTATAATTTATATGAAATGCATCATTAATATCTTTCACTTAGATCCTCTAACAAGTTAATATGAACTAGAAGTTTATAAATTTATTAATGTGAAACAATATGCAATTATATTATTTATATTGATGCAAAAATGATATTCCAGCATTTAGTGCTCATTGAGATACCCTTGGATAATTTTATGTTTGAGATTTGCAGGAGCATGGTCGACCAATCGGTTCCAATGATAAAGATCCAAGGTAGAAGAAAAGAGCATGATAAGAAAGTTGGCTTGAAGTTATCAATACTTCAAAAGAAATAAATTCTTCTGAAAAGAATATTGATGATAAAAGAGTAGAAGACAATGACGAGCAAATTACCCTAGAAGAGGTTTAGGTACCTAACAATATTGAAAATAATGAGATCTCAATAAATTATGTCTCTACTAGAATAAATATGAAACCGAAATAAAATTGTGATTAATCAAAATTTAGTTATGCAATTGCAATTGATTTATAAATGAAAATGAGGATCTAGAATTAAAATTATTTGTATAATGTCGACGGATAAAGTATTGGCCAAATCGAAAGATGTGATTAAAGCATCATTATTTTCACTAGTGAAATATAAAATTGTGGACCTGTAGTCCAAACACCTGGCGTTGTATAACGGTAACTTATAAGTGGGTATAACTTATAAGAGGGTGTTTTAAGAATATGTAATGAAAAATTAAATTGTGATATGCAATTATATTTCTAATTTTGTCGTCCCTGGAGGACTCGTTAACTTAGTAGCAAATTATTCATATCTTATTTGATTGCAATATATTAATTAAAATCCCTGAAGGATTTAGAATGCCTGAAGCATTTCAAACTCTCGAGAGATTTAATCTGTTAAATTACAAAGATCTTTGTACTAATTAATACAATATTGAGATATGTGATAAAATTGTTATGACAAATGTTTGTTGAATGAATGTTATGTAATTGATCAAAATTACGTATAGGAAACTATATATTTAGCTTTTGAATGTTGATATATATATTGATGATTTAAAATCTTATGGTACTCTCGAACAGCTCCAAAAGGTACCATATTATTCAAAAGAATATAAGATTAAATTATTTACGGCATAAAATTTTATCTTGAATCATAAATTGAATATTATTTCCCGAAAGGAGTTATTGTTTCACAATCCATCTATTACAATGATATAATGTGGAGAAATCACATCCATTAAGATCATCAAGATAACTTGTTTGATGTATTGACAATTGAAATAAAGGATGCTGAGTTATTTTCATGCATGAGCATGATGATTGTGAAATGAATATTTAACTAATTTCCTCAAATAATGATCCAGCAGATCTCTTAAGCATATATTACAGAGATTGAACTTTGTCATCTCACATATAGTTGCATATATGAGGGAGAGAAATAATACTTACTGCACTCTTTTTCCCTTGTCTATGGTTTTTGTCCCAATGGGTTTTCCTAGCAAGGTTTTTAATGAGGCAACTTTTGTGCGTAATATATAGAATGATGATGCACTCTTTTTCCTTCACTAGGATTTTTACCCATAGGGTTTTACCTAGTAAGGTTTTAACGAGGCATATTTAATATGTGAAATAATGAGAAATAATGATAATACGCGATGCACTCTTTTTTTCTTAGCCAAGGTTTTGTCCTACTAGGTTTTCCTTGTAAGGTTTTTAATGAGGCAACTTCTAATGCGTATGAAAGATAAAATATGGACATCCAAGGGGGAGTGTTATGAATATAATTAATGTGGAAGTCCATTACTTGGCCCCTAAGCAAAGATAAATTAGGAAATGCTTATAAGAATGGAAGGAGTCATGGCAGGATATTTATTACTGTATATTCTATTGTATTTAGGTTAGATTATTTCCTTTACTGTAATTCTAAATCAGGCAATATATTTCTTGGCCAGCACTCACCCTCTACTATATAAAGAGGGCAGTGACTATTGTATTCTTAATCCACAATTCAATACATAATTCTCTCCTTCCATTTCTCTCTTTTATTATTCTTTTGTTCTTTATTTTATAAAAAAACATTCCTTTTAACGAGAGAGCAATTCCATACAAGTATCATGACGAACCAACTCATGTCTTTTTTTTATCTCGCGTAATGTGATGTTCTATTCAGCAAAAGTGTGTGATAAATAAAATGTGTGCGAGTACTTTGAGTCTTTGACGGGAATTTTGTCTTAATAAAAAAATTATTATTTAGGTTGAACTTGACGCTAACTCGTATAAAAGGTCAAATCATTGATACTATCAGCATTATACTACTTACGAAATTTTGACACATCCAAACAAGCCCTCCTGAAATTTTAGTTTCAGGAGTTAGATTTGAGGGCTGGAAAAATGGTCAAACAATAATCTTTTTCCAAAACCGGAAACTCAATATCTGGTTCTTAAAAACGGTGAACTGAACATATTTTTCCTATCCGACCTGATTTCACGAGTTGGGTATCATGGGTTCTTCTTCTATTGGGCCAAAAGAGGGCCCACATTGTAATCTAAAAAAAAAAAAAAAGCACCTATTTTACAACCGGGAATGTAGAATCCGTTTTTTTTCAAAACCATGAGCTAAACATATTTATAAGGAAAACAATACATTTTGCTCTAGGTATTATGTATGATTCTAAATCTCTCAATAATCTATTTCCTATTTGGTAATATTATTTAGTGAAGGATTAGGCTATGGAAATAAATATTTGGGGAATATTTAGACAACGGAAGGAGGTGGGTTATTTCCATCCTTGTATTGTATTTTAGGTAATTGTATATTGAATTTAGGCAATGTATTTTGATAATTAGTGTGACTCTCTCCTATATAAAGAGACCTATAGCTATTGTAATTGTAACCCAATTCTTACAATGTAGTTTCCAATTGAATAAAAGATTTTTCTCTTCTTCTCTAGTTATTTCTCTCATGAGTTCTCTTACTATACATCAATATTCTCCCTATTACCCTAACAAATTGTTACCAGAGCTATGTTATGATAATCTTTGTGCTTCCGTAAGTCAAGTATACCGTCTTGTTCTATCATGAATTCAAGTACGGTTATGTCGACCAAATCTGATACTGAGAAATACGATATCAAGATGAATTTTGCACTGCGGATGAAGGCTATATTATCGAGTCAAGATGTGAAGGTCGTCATTTTTGGGTGACCGAAGGAGATGAAAGGCGATGTTGGGGAGATGATGGATGATAGAGACCTTTCAACAATTCAGTTTTATTTAAGCAACTCGACTCTTGAAGAAATTTTCATGGAGGCTACATCAGTTGGTGCGTGGAAGAAGTTAGAAGACATCTACATGGAGAAATTAGTTATCAACCGGTTATGTTTGAAGCGGCGATTCCACTCTTTGAAGTGTTGGATTTCTATCGTTCATAACGCAGTGGAAAATACAAAACGAAACAAAATCGAATTCGAAACCCAAAAGAAGGATCCGTGAATTACAATTAAATCAAAGAAAAGTTCATAACTTTGTACCTTCGGATTACGCTTAATCCGTGATGATCAAAAGCGAATATGGTTGACGCTTCTCGTTGCCCGATTCCAAACCGGTTTCCAAACCGATCCTTTGTATATTTCGCCTAACCGGTCTAACAAACCGATCTCCAAACGAACGGATTCTCCAAGCAAACCGATTCTCCAAACAAAACCACGGTTTCAACCCGAATCACAAAGACGCCGCACTTCGCTTCGTCCTCTACCGGTATCCACACGAACAACCCCTTTGAACGGATAAAGAACGATATATGCTAGTATCCGTTCTTCATTTCTCTCACAGAAATAACAAGAGAATAATTTTCGGATTTTTCACTCCTCTTTGTCTCACAAAAGATGGACGAAAATATTATGATCCTTAATCTGATTTTTGGGGTGTCTCTTGCGCCTACATAGTCCATAAGTTTCATATCCTATGTGCATGGTAACTATGTAACCATATATGCAACACACCTTATCATATAAGATGTAGGATTGGATGTGTCACTTAACTATGTAGCTCTCCATACAACTTATCACATAAGTTATGATTTTTCTGTGTACGTCTCAATAGTTGTTCTTTGTGTGTGACCCTGTAGGTTTACTTAATGTTGGCAATAATCACAACGGATTATAAATCATGAGCGGCCTCTAGCAAGACATCATGATTACCCAAATTAAGCAAATATAGATGATTCGATCAAACCTAATTTATGTCATGCATTTTATCCGTTTGTTACACGATATCTATATCGTCCATAAGGCATGGTATGTGTCAACCTTATGTTGGTCGATAAATATTTCTTGACACCGAATTTGATTGAACATGAAATGACATTAATAACTCTTTATTAATTCACTTGAGCACGGCCGTGCGTTTCTTCAATCAAATCATCAAGAGGCCTAAAGATATCTCTCTCAATTTATGAGAGGAACAAATCCTATCTTAATTAAGCTCTTTCCTCCGCATAATTCATTATATACCTAATTATAATCTTTATGACCGCCCGGTTAAAGATGATGTTAGATTATATTAAAGTATAAAATTTCTCATGTAGGAAACTGAGATAATCTCAAGTCTAAGGATTACAGATACATTCTTTACTGAGAATAAATAATGACACGAACCATGTAGTATTCTCACGGTGGGTCAATCCAAGTATATGGTCTCTAACATATACTTATGTTAATGACTTAATAACTCTTATTCATGATCAGTAAAACGTGACCATCAGTCAACTAACATACTGATGTACATGTATAGCTTATCATAAAGTATGTTTGTCTCACAAACATTCTATGAATGATCAGGGACAGTTTAGAATATCATTCATAATACTTTATAGTATTACTATCAAAGTCACATACTTTGATGATATAAAGCTGAATATCATATTCAAGGTTCATTTTAGTAATAAGAATAAAATAACCAATTCGCATTTATTATATAAAATATCTCTAAATAAAAATAATGTTTGTTTAACACAATCCATACATCTAGGTCTCAAATACATTGGCCTAGGGCATACTACTAACAATCTCCCACTTGCACTAGGCCGAATCTAACAAGTATCTAATACCCATCGACCTAGCATGACCATCACGCTTTGCTTGAGAAAGTGGTTTAGTCAACGGATCGGCAACATTATCATCACCATCAACTCTGCATATTTTAATATCTCCTCTCGCAATGATCTCCCTGATCAGGTGGAAACGTCGAAGTATGTATTTGGTTCTCTGATGCAATCTTGGTTCCTTTGCCTGCGCGATTGCCCCATTGTTGTCACAATAAAGATCCACAGGATTTGCTATACTAGGAACCACACCGAGTTCTTCGATGAACTTCTTCATCCAAACTGCTTCCTTAGCTGCTTCAGAAGCTGCTATGTACTCCGCTTCTGTCGTAGAATCCGCTACAGTGTCCTATTTGGAACTTTTCCAACTTATTGCACCTCCATTCAAAAAAAACACATAACGAGATTGCGATCTAAAATCATCATTGTCGGTATGAAAGCTTGAGTCCATGTAACCTGTTACAACTAGCTCACTTTCAAATCCTCCATAAACCAAGAATGAATCCTTAGTTCTTCTCAAGTACTTCAGAATATTCTTGACTGCTGTCCAGTGACTTTCACCGGGATCAAATGGATATCTGCTAGTTGCACTTAATGCATATGATACATCTGGTCTAGTACAAAGCATGGCATACATGATAGATCCAATAGCCGAAGCATATGGGATTTTATTCATTTGATTTCGTTCTTCATGATTAGCAGACGTTGAGTCTTACTCAATTTTATGCCATGTGACATTGGTATGAAACCTCTTTTCGAATCATCCATTCGAAATCGTGTCAACACTTTGTCAATATAGGTACTTTGACTTAGACCTATGAGCCTTTTAGATCTATCTCTATAGATCTTAATGCCGAGTATATAAGCGGCATCTCCTAGGTCCTTCATTGCAAAAGACTTTCCTAAAAATGTCTTAACATTTGTTAAAGTCGGAATGTCATTTCCAATGAGTAATATATCATCTACATAAAGTACTAGAAAAACTATTGCCCTCCCACCAACCCTCTTGTAAACACAAGGTTCATCTTCATTTTTGATAAAACCAAAACCTTTGATTACTTCATCAAAACGAAGATTCCAACTCGGAGATGCTAGCTTTAATCCGTAAATGGATCGCTGCAATTTCCAGACCTTATCAAAATTCTTAGGATCAACAAAACCCTCGGGTTGTGTCATATACACATCCTCGAGTAAATTTCCATTAAGAAAAGCTGTTTTGACATTCATTTGCCATATCTCATAGTCATAATATGCAGCTATGGCAAACAGAATTCTAATCGATTTAAGCATGACAACTGGTGAGAAAGTTTCGTCATAGTCTATACCATGAGTTTGTCGGAAACCTTTCGCAACAAGTCTTGCTTTATAGGTATGCACATTTCCGTCCATGTCAGTTTTCTTTTTGAAAACCCATTTACACCCAATGGTCTTAGAACCTTCAGGTGAATCAATTAGGTTCCAAACTTGATATCGTACGTGGACTGCATCTCAGTTTTCATGGCTTCCAACCATTTATGAGAATCAGGATCCTTTATAGCTTCTTGGTAAGATGTGGGTTCATCATCTATGAGAGCCACATTTCTATCATCAGTCACGAGAAATCCATATCTCTCGGGCTCATGACGAACTCTACCACATCTACGAGGAGTATCTTGTGTTTCAAGATCGGACTCGTCAACTCTTGAAGAGACTTGTGGATCTTCCAATGGCTGTTCATTGCTAATTAGTGGATCTTGAATTACTTCAAGATGTACTTTATTCCCACTAGTTCCTTTAGAAATAAATTCTCTTTCCAAAAAGATACTATTTCGAGCAACAAACACTTTGTTCTCGGATGGGTTATAAAAGTAATATCCTTTAGTTTCTTTAGGATATCCCACAAATAAGCATTTATCAGATTTCGGTATTAACTTGTTAGAAATTTGACGCTTCACATAAGCTTCACAACCCCAAATCTTTAGAAAAGACAATGTGGGACTCCTCCCAGTCCATATCTCATATGGAGTCTTTTGAACAGCTTTTGATGGAATTCTGTTTAGTATGAATGCGGTAGTCTCAATGGCATAACCCCAAAAGGATATCGGAAGATCTGTTTGACTCATCATAGACCGAACCATATCTAGTAAAGTTCGGTTTCTTCTTTCCGAGACACCATTCCATTGAGGTGTTCCAGGAGGAGTAAGTTGTGAAACTATTCCACAATCTTTAAGATGATTATCAAACTCTAGGCTTAAATATTCGCCACCTCGATCTGATCGAAGTGCTTTTATTTTCTTACCTAGCTGGTTTTCTACTTTATTTTTGAAAATTTTGAACAATTCAAAAGATTCGGATTTATGTTTCATTAGGTAAACATATCCATATCTACTTAAGTCATCAGTAAAAGTAATGAAGTATCGAAAACCACCTCTAGCTGGTGTGCTCATTGGTCCACATACATCTGTATGTATGAGATCCAATAACTCGCTTGCCCTCTCACCTCTCTTTGTGAAAGGAGCCTTTGTCATCTTACCTAATAAACAAGATTCGCACGTCTCAAATGATTCTAAATCAAATGAGTCTAAAAGTCCATATTGGTGGAGTTTAGAAATGCGTTTCTCATTTATGTGTCCTAAACGACAATGCCAGAAATATGTCGGATTCAAATCATTAGATTTAAATCTCTTTGTATTAATGCTATAGATAGACTTGTAATGTTCATGATCAAGATTTAAAACATAAAGACCATTTTCTAATTGACCATTCGCATAGAAAATATTTTCTTTACTTATGGTAAAGTTATTATTCTCAATAACAAACTTAAAACCATCCAAAACCAATCTCGACACAGATACAATATTCCTGTTCACAGCAGGTACATAGTAGCAATTATTTAAATTTATTACAAGTCCAGAAGGTAAAGATAATAAATAAATGCCCACGGCTAATGCATCAACTCTTGCTCCATTTCCCACCCGCAGGTCCACTTCACCTTTCGCTAATCTTCTACTCCTTTGCAGCCCCTGCACATTATTACAAATGTGAGTACCGCGTCCGGTATCTAATACCCAAGATGAAGAAGTAGATAAATTAATTTCAATAACATTAATACCTGAAGTAGTAGTCTCACTACTCTTCTTCTTCTTCTTTAGATCCTCCAAGTATGCCTGGCAGTTTCTTTTCCAATGGCCTGGTTTGTTGCAGAAGAAACAAACACCCTCCTTGGGTTTCTTGTTCTTAGGTTCGGACAACATCTTGCCCTTACCTTTTCCTTTGACTTTGCCCTTGAATTTTCTCTTTTGACCCTTGCCTTTCTGAATCAAGAGAACATCGTTGACAACATTTGTCTTCATAGTCCCCTCGAAGTTTTTCAACATGCCGTGCAACTCGGTGATACTCTCGTCCATGTTATGGATATTATAGTTCATTATAAATGGCTTGAAATTCGGAGGAAGAGACCTAAGGATCAAATCGGTAGCCATCTCATTGCCAACCTTTGCCCCTAGCTTCTCAAGTTGATCAAGGTACCCTTTCATTTTCAGAATATGAGCAATGCATTATACCTCTCATTTCTAGCTTGCTCTTGGAACATTTCCTTGAGCTGTGCCAACATTGGAAATGCCTCTAAATTTTCAAACTGCTTTTGAAGATCGGCATCCATGGTGGCCAACATGAGACATGTCACATCATTAGAGTCGCTTGTATGCTTGGCATAAGTGTTTATCACTTCTTGATCAGCATCATCAGCGGGCTGATTAGGAATGGGCCTTTCAAGGACATAGTTCTTCCTTTCTTGTTTGAGAACAATTCTCAAATTCCGATGCCAGTCAAGGAAGTTTTTCCCATTGAGCTTGTCCTTCTCAAGGACGGATCGCAATGTTAAAGTTGATGTGTTGTTTGTTGCCATCTACACAGAATTAAATGCAGGTTTATATTAATATGTGATTTGAGATATTTTAATATAATTTAACTCCCACTATTTTATTCAAATCAATAACCCTCAAATGTATTGATTCGGAAATTTTAACTTTAAATTTCAAAGTGGGCCAAGATCCATATTTCTTCAAGTTCCAAGTGAGCTTTGGCTCATCGCCTAGAACCTAATTATTTAGGTAGGAACGTTTCCAATTGTATCTCATACAACTCTCGTTTAATCCATAGGATGAGCATCATATGCTCGGCGTATGCATCCTATCATATGCCCCGAACCCAAGTCTGACTTGATAGTTCAGTTGAATCTAACCATGTCTAAATATCGAGAATCACCATTTCTCGCTTCTTATCACCCTAAGATTATGCTAATTCACTATGCTTTGGCATACCCAAATTTTGCATGATCGAAGGGATAATAAGTATAGATACATGGGAGGCATTTCTATGATTCAATATTATATGAGGGATTGTTATGTTTAATCTTTTGTTTTATTTTATCATGTATTTCGTCACAGAATATCACATGCACAGATAAAATAAATATGATATGATATAACATGGCCTTGATGATCTAAATGAGCCAATCATTAAGATCATACTAAGATACATTCAACCACAAGGCATTGATGAACTCCTTCATCTCCATGATGTGTATGAGGTGGACGGTGAACTCCTTTATCTCCATGATTTGTATGAGGTGGATGGTAAACTCTATCATCTCCATGATGCGTATGAAGTGGATGGTGAACTCCTTCATCTCCGTGATGTGTATGATCGTGGTAGTTATATTATATATAAAATGAACGGAACCATGCCCGTCACAATTAACCATCAAAATAAATTACATCACATCAACCAAGAACGGAACCATGCCCATTTTTACATACATACATATATTAGACACATCACATCATCACACAAAATCACAATCAGTCAACACATATCTAATAGGGCATGTTATATGCATTATGTTGTACTTTAAACCATTTTATGAAATATGTATAAGGCGTTACAAATATGAAATTTGGGGTTTACGATTAATCTATGCGTGAGTGCGGGGTTCGGGGATCCCATCCTAAGGTTTATACGGTGCCGAAACTCAAAATTTCTTTAAAAAACTTGATGTGTTGAATACATCCTTTCGAAATTTATTTAGTGTATCATATACGTAGTTTCGCACCTTTTCATAAAATTTAGACACCCATCCTAAGGTTATGATACATCACATGCATCCCTTCATGACATACCCAAAGCACCCTTTCAATCATGTCGCAACCTTTCATAATCAAGATACATCACATGCACCCTTTCATGAAGTCGCATCCTTTCATGAAATCGCAACCTTTCATGATCAAGATACATCACATGCACCTTTTCATGAAGTCGCATCCTTTCATGAAATCGCAACCGTTCATGATCAAGATACATCACACGCACCCTTTCATGAAGTCGCATCCTTTCATGAAGTCGCATCCGTTCATGATCAAGATACATCACATGCACCTTTTCATGAAGTCGCATCCTTTCATGAAGTCGCATCCGTTCATGATCAAGATACATCACATGCCCCTTTTCATGAAGTCGCTTCCTTTCACGAAATCGTAACCGTTCATGATCAAAATTCAAAAATTGAAAAACAACGCCTCAAAATCAAAAGAAATATTTCGAAAATGGTTTATCCGTCTTAATTTAATTGGAATTCACTTGGCTCTGATACCACTGTTGGATTTCTACCGTTCATAACGCAGCAGAAAATACAAAACGAAACAAAATCGAATTCGAAACCCAAAAGAAGGATCCGTGAATTACAATTAAATCAAAGAAAAGTTCATAACTTTATACCTTCGGATTACGCTTAATCCGTGATGATCAAAAGCGAATATGGTTGACGCTTCTCGTTGCCCGATTCCAAACCGGTTTCCAAACCGATCCTTTGTATATTTCGCCTAACCGGTCTAACAAACCGATCTCCAAACGAACGGATTCTCCAAGCAAACCGATTCTCCAAACAAAATCACGGTTTCAACCCGAATCACAAAGACGCTGCACTTCGCTTCGTCCTCTACCGGTATCCACACGAACAACCCCTTTGAACGGATAAAGAACGATATATGCTAGTATCCGTTCTTCATTTCTCTCATAGAAATAACAAGAGAATAATTTTCGGATTTCTCTCTCCTCTTTGTCTCACAAAAGATGGATGAAAATATTATGATCCTTAATCTGATTTTTGGGGTGTCTCTTGTGCCTACATAGTCCATAAGTTTCATATCCTATGTGCATGGTAACTATGTAACCATATATCCAACACACCTTATCATATAAGATGTAGGATTAGATGTGTCACTTGACTATGTAGCTCTCCATACAACTTATCACATAAGTTATGATTTTTCTGTGTACGTCTCAATAGTTGTTCTTTGTGTGTGACCCTGTAGGTTTACTTAATGTTGGCAATAATCACAACGGATTATAAATCATGAGCGGCCTCTAGCAAGACATCATGATTACCCAAATTAAGCAAATATAGATGATTCGATCAAACCTAATTTATGTCATGCATTGTATCCCTTTGTTACACGATATCTATATCATCCATAAGGCATGGTATGTGTCAAGCTTATGTTGGTCGATAAATATTTCTTGACACCGAATTTGATTGAACATGGAATGACATTAATAACTCTTTATTAATTCACTTGAGCACGGCCATGCATTTCTTCAATCAAATCATCAAGAGGCCTAAAGATATCTCTCTCAATTTATGAGAGGAACAAATCCTATCTTAATTAAACTCTTTCCTCCGCATAATTCATTATATACCCAATTATAATCTTTATGACCGCCCGGTTAGAGACGATGTTAGATTATATTAAAGTATAAAATTTCTCATGTAGGAAACTGAGATAATCTCAAGTCTAAGGATTACAGATACATTCTTTACTGAGAATAACTAATGACAGGAACCATGTAGTATTCTCACGGTGGGTCAATCCAGTATATGGTCTCTAACATATACTTATGTTAATGACTTAATAACTCTTATTCATGATCAGTAAAACGTGACCATCAGTCAACTAACATACTGATGTACATTTATAGCTTATCATAAAGTATGTTTGTCTCACAAATATCCTATGAATGATCAGGGACAGTTTAGAATATCATTCATAATACTTTATAGTTTTACTTTGATGATATAAAGCTGAAGGTTCATTTTAGTAATAAGAATAAAAATAACCAATACACATTTATTATATAAAATATCTCTAAATAAAAACAATGTTTGTTTAACACAATCCATACATCTAGGTCTCAAATACATTGGCCTAGGGCATACTACTAACATGAAGATGGCAGAAGGTATGCCGGTTAAGGTCCATATTTTGGAAAATATCAGTTTCTTTAATAATGTGGAGCCAATCAATCATAAGATTGTTGAAGAGGATAAAATCATGGTGTTCTTGTGCATGCTGCATATGCTTCATACCAGGGAATCATTTGCAATTAATGATGTCAAGAGTAACTTATTAGTTAAGTCTGGCATTGACTATGACTTGTCCTTGGCTGAAAGTAGTCATCAAGAGATTGGATTGTTTGTGGAGATGGGAAGACGTAAAAAGAGAAATTCAAGTTTAGAGAACAATTCAAGTGCAAGAACCTGATGAGCAACTATTGCAAGAAGACAGATATATTAAGGCCGACTGTTACAATCTCAAAAAGATGCAGGAGGCGGATAACGGTGTTCTATCGGAAGAAGTTTACGAGACTAAATCCGGTAAGGTTGAGGTACTTCTTGCGGCGAATGAGAATGAGAGATTTGAGAAGAATTGGATGGGTTCGGGTAATTCAAATCAGATGATCCCGAATTGAGAGTGGTTCACCACATATGAGGCATCTAGTGGAGATGTTCTTTTGGGAGACGATCATCTATGTTGCGTTGCCGATGTTAGCACGCTTGAGATCAAGATGCAGACAGGGTTGTCCATTTGATCAAGATGCAGGATGAGGTTGTCCATTTGATCAAGATGCAAGGCCAGGTTGTCCATTTGATCTCATTAGGCGTTCTCGGAGATATCGGTTGTAAGTTCCGATATGAAGGTGGAGTCCTCAAGGTATCTAGATGGGCTATTACATTGATGAAGGTTAGAATGACTGGTGTGTTATATATTCTGGAAGTCCAGAGTACCGAAAAGTTATTTCGGGAAGTTGGTGCAGTTTTAGGCTCGTTCGTCGTCGCCTTCTCTACCTCAGTTAGAAGGTCAGGATTTACGATTGGATGCGGGGTGACAATTTTGAGCACGAGGGATCTACTGTGTGGCAAGAATACCAAAGAGCATGAGTTGCGAAGATTTCGTTTGTGGCAAATGGAGGAGGCTTAGCTCTAGTACAGCCGTTCATCGCACGAAGGAAATTTTGGACAATATTTATTTTGATTTGTGGGGACAAATTTGTGATCCTTTTATAAGGATTGTTCAGCATTGCATGATTGTTCGCTCTCGACAACATAATGGGTGGCTGATTGGAAATTACTCGAGAAGGCTTGGTGCATGTTGTTGGGGTGGACTCAGGCGAGGAGTTCTGGACAGAAACCATTTTAATATTGCTTGGTGGTATTTGGATATCCCGTTTATGCACAAGTCGTTAAATGGATACTCGAGTATGAGGAGAAGAAATGTATTCTTCTTGGGATATGCTTCAGGTGTAAAGGCATATCATTTGTCGTGTCCTGTTGCGGAACTACTTGTTTTGAGAGACGTGACTTTTGATCCGGTTATGTTACGGGTAAGGGAGCGATTGTCTGATCAGGCTTTTGAGGATGGTGAGACGATCACGAAGAAGGTGGAGTTTGCTATGCCCGATCAACAAGGTAAAGTTACTCAACGTAACTTGGAGCATTGTGTTGACTCTCACTTTGGCGATGGTGTATCGATTAAGGAGAGTCAAGAAGGGCAACAGCCTTATGCTTTGGTAAGGGATACTTCGATTTTGTGTGTTGTTTGGCAATGACCAATGAATCTGTGTTTGGCGAGTTCTCAATTTGCAAGGAGGCGGTAACCTCATGTGGAGCTGCAAAATGGATTGCTGCATTAAGGTAGAGCTCGTTTTAGATATATTGTTATTGCGACTGTGTATCATGAGTGAGATTTTGAGTCAAGGTGGGGATTGTTATGTATGACTCTAAATCTCTCAATAACCTATTTCCTATTTGGTAATATTATTTAGTGAAGGATTAGGTTATGAAAATAAATATTTGGGGAATATTTAGACAACAGAAGGAGGTGGGTTGTTTCCATTCTTGTATTGTATTTTAGGTAATTGTATCTTTAATTTAGGCAATGTATTTTGGTTATTAGTGTGACTCTCTCGTATATAAAGAGACCTATAGCTATTGTAATTGTATCACAATTCTTACAATGTAGTCTCCAATTGAATAACGATTTCTCTCTTCTTCTCTAGTCATTTCTCTCATGAATTCTCTTACTATACATCAATATTCTCCTTATTACCGTAACACTAGGCAACAGACAAATTTTAAAAAATGTAACAAGATTTGAATCTCTTAATCTCCAGAAAGAGTTTCAATAAATCACTTTAATGTAACATGGACATCCTAAAAATCCCAAATATCACACAAAAAACAAAACAAAAACATAACAACACAACAAAATCTATCGGGAAAGCTTATGGGCAGCGATGGCGTGGGCAGTGTGGAAGGAGTGTAATGCAAGGATCTTCAACAACACTAAAAAGACGCCGGAGATGGTGGCTACTCAGGCGGCGAAGCATCAATGTGGCTTAAATTTTGTTAATTCAATTGAGTTGTAAGGTTCAATAGTACAGGCCAAACCTGAACTACAACTTTGTAACTCTTAGTATTACTAGGAAAATTACCACGTTTCGCTGCAGTCTTCTCATTTTTTATTATTTAATAATTAACAGATTAAATTAATCTTACAAATTGATAATCATAAAAATTTGCCAGTTTATTCCCACTTGCTCTGAAGAAAGCGCTTTATAGGACTGGTTGATGTGATGTAATTTATTTTGATGGTTAATTGTGACGGGCATGGTTCCGTTCATTTTATATATAATATAACTACCACGATCATACACATCATGGAGATGAAGAAGTTCACCATCCACTTCATACGCATCATGGAGATGATAGAGTTCACCATCCACCTCATACACATCATGGAGATGAAGGAGTTCACCATCCACCTCATACACATCATGGAGATGAAGGAGTTCATCAATGCCTTGTGATTGAATGTATCTTAGGAAATGATCTTAATGATTGGCTCATTTAGATCATCAAAGCCATGTTATATCATATCATATTTATTTTATCTGTGCATGTGATGTTCTGTGATGAAATACATGATAAAATAAAACAAAAGATTAAATATAACAATCCCTCATATAATATTGAATCATAGAAATGCCTCCCATGTATCTATACTTATTATCCCTTCGATCATGCAAAATTTGGGTATGCCAAAGCATAGTGAATTAGCATAATCTTAGGGTGATAAGAAGCGAGAAATGGTGATTCTCGATATTTAGACATGGTTAGATTCAACTGAACTATCAAGTCAGACTTGGGTTCGGGGCATACGATAGGATGCATACGCCGAGCATATGATGCTCATCCTATGGATTAAACGAGAGTTGTCTGAGATACAATTGGAAACGTTCCTACCTAAATAATTAGGTTCTAGGCGATGAGCCAAAGCTCACTTGGAACTTGATGAAATATGGATCTTGGCCCACTTTGAAATTTAAAGTTAAAATTTCCGAATCAATACATTTGAGGGTTATTGATTTAAATAAAATAGTGGGAGTTAAAATTATATTAAAATATCTCAAATCACATATTAATATAAACCTGCATTTAATTCTGTGTAGAAAATGGCAACAAACAACACATCAACTTTAACATTGTGATCTGTCCTTGAGAAGGACAAGCTCAATGGGAAAAACTTCCTTGACTGGCATCGGAATTTGAGAATTGTTCTCAAACAAGAAAGGAAGAACTATGTCCTTGAAAGGCCCATTCCTAATCAGCCAGCTGATGATGCTGATCAAGAAGTGATAAACACTTATGCCAAGCATACAAGCGACTCTAATGATGTCACATGTCTCATGTTGGCCACCATGAATGCCGATCTTTGAAAATTTAGAGGCATTTCCAATGTTGGCACATCTCAAGGAAATGTTCCAAGAGCAAGCTAGAAATGAGAGGTATAATGCACATTGTGCATTAGCAAGTTGTAAGATGGTTCCCAACTCCTCAGTGAGTGCTCATATTCTGAAAATGAAAGGGTACCTTAATCAACTTGAGAAACTAGGGGCAAAGGTTGGCAATGAGATGGCTACCGATTTGATCCTTAGGTCTCTTCCTCCGAATTTCAAGCCATTTATAATGAACTATAATATGCATAACATGGACAAGAGTATCACCAAGTTGCACGGCATGCTGAAAAACTTCGAAGGGACTATGAAGACAAATGTTGTCAACGATGTTCTCTTGATTCAGAAAGGCAAGGGTCAAAAGAGAAAATTCAAGGGCAAAATCAAAGGAAAAGGTAAGGGCAAGATGTTGTCTGAACCTAAGAACAAGAAACCCAAGGAGGGTGTTTGTTTCTTCTGCAACAAACCAGGCCATTGGAAAAGAAATTGCCAGGCATACTTGGAGGATCTAAAGAAGAAGAAGAAGAGTAGTGAGACTACTACTATTGGTATTAATGTTATTGAAATTAATTTATCTACTTCTTCATCTTGGGTATTAGATACCGGATGCGGTACTCACATTTGTAATAATATGCAGGGGCTGCAAAGGAGTAGAAGATTAGCGAAAGGTGAAGTGGACCTGCGGGTGGGAAATGGAGCAAGAGTTGCTGCATTAGCCGTGGGCATTTATTTATTATCTTTACCTTCTGGACTTATAATAAATTTAAATAATTGCTACTATGTACCTGCTGTGAACAGGAATATTGTATCTGTGTCGAGATTGGTTTTGGATGGTTTTAAGTTTGTTATTGAGAATAATAACTTTACCATAAGTAAAGAAAATATTTTCTATGCGTCAATTAGAAAATGGTCTTTATGTTTTAAATCTTGATCATGAACATTACAAGTCTATCTATAGCATTAATACAAAGAGATTTAAATCTAATGATTTGAATCCGACATATTTCTGGCATTGTCATTTAGGACACATAAATGAGAAACGCATTTCTAAACTCCACCAATATGGACTTTTAGACTCATTTGATTTAGAATCATTTGAGACGTGCGAATCTTGTTTATTAGGTAAGATGACAAAGGCTCCTTTCACAAAGAGAGGTGAGAGGGCAAGCGAGTTATTGGATCTCATACATACAGATGTATGTGGACCAATGAGCACACCAGCTAGAGGTGGTTTTCGATACTTCATTACTTTTACTGATGACTTAAGTAGATATTGATATGTTTACCTAATGAAACATAAATCCGAATCTTTTGAATTGTTCAAAATTTTCAAAAATAAAGTAGAAAACCAGCTAGGTAAGAAAATAAAAGCACTTCGATCAGATCGAGGTGGTGAATATTTAAGCCTAGAGTTTGATAATCATCTTAAAGATTGTGGAATAGTTTCACAACTTACTCCTCCTGGAACACCTCAATGGAATGGTGTCTCGAAAAGAAGAAACCGAACTTTACTAGATATGGTTCGGTCTATGATGAGTCAAACAGATCTTCCGATATCCTTTTGGGGTTATGCCATTGAGACTGCCGCATTCATACTAAACAAGAATTCCATCAAAAGCTGTTCAAAAGACTCCATATGAGATATGGACTGGGAGGAGTCCCACATTGTCTTTTCTAAAGATTTGGGGTTGTGAAGCTTATGTGAAGCGTCAAATTTCTGACAAGTTAACACCGAAATCTGATAAATGCTTATTTGTGGGATATCCTAAAGAAACTAAGGAATATTACTTTTATAACCAATCCGAGAACAAAGTGTTTGTTGCTCGAAATGGTATCTTTTTGGAAAGAGAATTTATTTCTAAAGGAACTAGTGGGAATAAAGTACATCTTGAAGTAATTCAAGATCCACTAATTAGCAATGAACAACCATTGGAAGATCCACAAGTCTCTTCAAGAGTTGACGAGACCGGTCTTGAAACACAAGATAATCCTCGTAGATCTGGTAGAGTTCGTCATGAGCCCGAGAGATATGGATTTCTCGTGACTGATGATAGAAATGTGGCTCTCATAGATGATGAACCCACATCTTACCAAGAAGCTATAAAGGATCCTGATTCTCAAAAATGGTTAGAAGCCATGAAAACTGAGATGCAGTCCATGTACGATAATCAAGTTTGGAACCTAATTGATTCACCTGAAGGTTCTAAGACCATTGGGTGTAAATGGGTTTTCAAAAAGAAAACTGACATGGACGGAAATGTGCATACCTATAAAGCAAGACTTGTTGCGAAAGGTTTCCGACAAACTCATGGTATAGACTATGACGAAACTTTCTCACCAGTTGTCATGCTTAAATCGATTAGAATTCTGTTTGCCATAGCTGCATATTATGACTATGAGATATGACAAATGGATGTCAAAACAGCTTTTCTTAATGGAAATTTACTCGAGGATGTGTATATGACACAACCCGAGGGTTTTGTTGATCCTAAGAATTCTGATAAGGTCTGCAAATTGCAGCGATCCATTTACGGATTAAAGCAAGCATCTCGGAATTGGAATCTTCGTTTTGATGAAGTAATCAAAGGTTTTGGTTTTATCAAAAATGAAGATGAACCTTGTGTTTACAAGAGGGTTAGTGGGAGCGCAATAGTTTTTCTAGTACTTTATGTAGATGATATATTACTCATTGGAAATGACATTCCGACTTTAACAAATGTTAAGACATTTTTAGGAAAGTCTTTTGCAATGAAGGACCTAGGAGATGCCGCTTATATACTCGGCATTAAGATCTATAGAGATAGATCTAAAAGGCTCATAGGTCTAAGTCAAAGTACCTATATTGACAAAGTGTTGACACGATTTCGAATGGATGATTCGAAAAGAGGTTTTATACCAATGTCACATGGCATAAAATTGAGTAAGACTCAACGTCCTGCTAATCAGGAAGAACGAAATTGCATGAATAAAATCCCGTATGCTTCGGCTATTGGATCTATCATGTATGCCATGCTTTGTACTAGACCAGATGTATCATATGCATTAAGTGCAACTAGCAGATATCAATCTGATCCCGGTGAAAGTCACTGGACAGCAGTCAAGAATATTCTGAAGTACTTGAGAAGAACTAAGGATTCATTCTTGGTTTATGGAGGATTTGAAAGTGAGCTAATTGTAACAGGTTACACGGACTCAAGCTTTCAAACCGACAATGATGATTTTAGATCGCAATCTGGTTATGTGTTTTGTTTGAATGGAGGTGCAATAAGTTGGAAAAGTTCCAAACAGGACACTGTAGCGGATTCTATGACAGAAGCGGAGTACATAGCAGTTTCAGAAGCAGCTAAGGAAGCAGTTTGGATGAAGAAGTTCATTGAAGAACTCGGTGTGGTTCCTAGTATAGCAAATCCTGTGGATCTTTATTGTGACAACAATGGGACAATCGCGCAGGCAAAGGAACCAAGATCGCATCAGAGAACCAAACACATACTTCGACGTTTCCATTTGATCAGGGAGATCATTGCGAGAGGAGATATTAAAATATGCAGAGTTAATGGTGATGATAATGTTGCCGATCCGTTGACTAAACCATTTTCTCAAACAAAGCATGAGGGTCATGCTAGGTCGATGGGTATTAGATACTTGTTAGATTCGGCCTAGTGCAAGTGGGAGATTGTTAGTAGTATGCCCTAGGCCAATGTATTTGAGACCTAGATATATGGATTGTGTTAAACAAACATTGTTTTTTATTTAGAGATATTTTATATAATAAATACATATTGGTTATTTTATTCTTATTACTAAAATGAACCTTGAATATGATATTCAGCTTTATATCATCAAAGTATGTGACTTTGATAGTAAAACTTTAAAGTATTATGAATGATATTCTAAACCGTCCCTGATCATTCATAAGATGTTTGTGAGACAAACATACTTTATGATAAGCTATAAATGTACATCAGTATGTTAGTTGACTGATGGTCACGTTTTACTGATCATGAATAAGTGTTATTAAGTCATTAACATAAGTATATGTTAGAGACCATATACTGGATTGACCCACCATGAGAATACTACATGGTTCGTGTTATTAGTTATTCTCAGTAAAGAATGTATCTGTAATCCTTAGACTTGAGATTATCTCAGTTTCCTACATTAGAAATTTTATACTTTAATATAATCTAACATCGTCTTTAACCGGGCGGTCATAAAGATTATAATTAGGTATATAATGAATTATGCGGAGGAAAGAGTTTAATTAAGATAGGATTTGTTCCTCTCATAAATTGAGAGAGATATCTTTAGGCCTCTTGATGATTTGATTGAAGAAACGCACGGCCGTGCTCAAGTGAATTAATAAAGAGTTATTAATGTCATTTCATGTTCAATCAAATTCGGTGTCAAGAAATATTTATCGACCAACATAAGGTTGACACATACCATGCCTTATGGACAATATAGATATCGTGTAACAAAGGGATACAATGCATGACATAAATTAGGTTTGATCAAATCATCTATATTTGCTTAATTTGGATAATCATGATGTCTTGCTAGAGGCCGCTCATGATTTATAATCCGTTGTGATTACTGCCAACATTAAGTAAACCTACAGGGTCACACACAAAGAACAACTATTGAGACATACACAGAAAAATCATAACTTATGTGATAAGTTGTATGGAGAGCTACATAGTCAAGTGACACATCCAATCCTATATCTTATATGATAAGGTGTGTTGCATATATGGTTACATAGTTACCATGCACATAGGATTTGAAACTTATGGACTATGTAGGCACAAGAGACACCCCAAAATCAGATTAAGGAATATAATATTTTCGTCCAAATTTTGTGAGACAAAAAGGAGAGAAAAATCCAAAAATTATTCTCTTGTTATTTCTGTGAGAGAAATGAAGAACGGATACTAGCATATATCGTTCTTTATCCATTCAAAGAGGTTGTTCGTGTGAATACCGGTAGAGGACGAAGCGAAGTGCGGCGTCTTTGTGATTCGGGTTGAAACAGTGGTTTTGTTTGGAGAATCGGTTTGCTTGGAGAATCCGTTCGTTTGGAGATCGGTTTGTTAGACCGGTTAGGCGAAACATACAAAGGATCGGTTTGGAAACCGGTTTGGAATCGACCAAAGAAAAGCGTCAACCAAATTCTCTTTTGATTATCACGGATTAAGCGTAATCCGAAGGTACAAAGTTATGAACTTTTCTTTGATTTAATTGTAATTCACGGATCCTTCTTTTGGGTTTCGAATTCGATTTTGTTTCGTTTTTATTTTTCCGCTGCGTTATGAATGGTAGAAACCCAATAGATACTACCAAAAATGATCAAATTATGTTCCACCTCAATTGCGCCAAGACCAGAACTCTTCTCAAACTGGTCAAGCTTCTTCCTCTTATGGTGCACCAAAGCAGAATGACACTGCATCTATACTTTTCGCAGTGGATAGCCTCTCAAGCATGCTCGAGAATCTAAATGGTGTAGTATCGGAAGTGAGGAAGGAGGTAAGAATTATGATGCAAGATCAGAATGAATCCCTGAGACAAATGAAGAACCTCGAAGTGACAGTAACCAGCTAGTCTCAAAAGTGAACACCATCAAGGAGCAAGGTTCTGGAAAGCTTCCATCTCAACCTAAACAGACAAACGGGGTAGTGGTTTATGAGAGGACTATGCGCCGGTGACAAGTAAAAATATGAATGCAGTCACAACCCGTAGTGGTCGAGTGCTATAACAACACAAGAAGATAGAAGAAGAGGGGGAGTTGGAGGTTTCTGAGAAAAGAAAGGAGGTTGAGGAACCTGAGAAAGAAATTGATGAGGAAGTGATTACACCCAAGGACTTAGATAAGGAGAAAAAGAAGAAGTCGCTGGTTACGGAACAAACCCTACCATTTCCTAGGCGGTTGACAAAAAGTAAGCAAGTAGAAGCAAACCGTGACATCTTCGAAGTCCTGAAGAAGGTAGAAGTTAATATTCCCCTTCTCGATTGCATTCGCGATATCCCTCTCTATGCAAAGTTCATCAAGGAACTTTGCACTAACAAGCATAAGCTAAGAGAGAATGAGACTGTGCGAGTGAATGTGTCGGCAGCTTTGCACACACAACTCCCAGAAAAACAGAAGGATCCTGGAGTGTTTACAATATCTTGCACTATCGGGAATCGAACTTTTGGGAAGTGTTTGGTTGATCTAGGTGCATCTATTAATGTCATGCCCTACTCGGCTTATTTTGAGTCAGGAGTTGGACCCCTACAGAGCACACGAGTAGTGGTGCAGCTAACTGATCGATCCATCGCTAGTTTTGCGGGTGTTGTTGAGGATGTCTTAGTCAAGGTGGATGGCTATCTCTTTCTAACAGATTTCTATGTTTTGCAAGCTGACGAGATTACATCCTTCTCGTCAAATTCTTCTCCTCTCATCCTGGAACTACCGTTTCTTAAAACGGCAAGAACAAAGATCGATGTGCACACTAGGACACTCATGATGGAGTTCGCAAAAGAGATATTCACCTTCCATCTTTTCGATAGTATTAGACACCCAGACGATTTTGTGGCCTACATCGAGTCAACAAATGAAGAAGAACAACTTCTAGACGAGTGCATCACTGAATTCTTAGTGGTAGAACCTGAGGAGATAATTGATAGTAAGGAAGATCTGGATTTTGGTGATCAAATGGTGGAGAATGTGAATTATGCAAGCGAATTTCAACGTGAGTTGACTATTTCAAGGGAGTTGTCTTCTTCATCTACTCTACATAGAACACACATACTCTGCAAATACCGTTCCCTTTTAATTAAGAATTTTTTAGTCGGTAGAACACCCCTTGCAACCTTCCAACGGAAGATTTTGTATTTAGGCGGTATTTTCATTTGCCATATCTGATTCCAAGGCACCAATATTTTTGGAACTGCTATGATCGGTTGATAAGTGGTTCTTGAAGAAAATGATCCATCAGTTTCCAATTTCCACTTAAACATATCAGGCGATGTATTATGACGACTGTCCTTTGGATTCATGCCATCATGGAGTTGAGTTGGTTCAAATCCATGTGCATTATTGTAGGCCTAAACAAATTCCTCACTTTGGTTTCGGTGGAGAAAATATGCCACCGTTAGGTTCGGATCATGCGCAAAGAAAAATAAACTAGGGTATTTATGTGCCAATATCCCAATTCCCCAATCGACCCACCAAAACAACACATTCTGTCCATTTCCGGTTATCACATTCAAATTATAGTTAAAGAAGGTTTTTGAATCAAGGTTCCATTCAACAATCTATATGCATGCGTCATTTCTTGTGGTATTAAAAGATGGGCAAATGGCGCATAAAATTTGTGGCTAGATATCTCATTGGAGAGATTATCATCGGCTCCAAGACCTTTAAAAAGCCACTTCAATAATAATGTACCGTTAATTAGATCAATAGATTTCAAATCGAAACCATCATTTTCTTTTTGATTGAAAATGCTTTCCCAATTTAGGGAAGGGCTGTGATTTTGTTTCTATTTTGTGAACATTGAATTTTTTTTTTTTTTTTTTTTTTTTGAAAGAAAAAAGAAAATCTTGCTTTGTTTTTAATATATTAACATTATAAAGGTTTGTTTAAGAGTATAGGGTTATTGTTTGATTGATAGTATGCCGATCTCAGTTCCCGGCGCTGAATGCCACATTACCCTCTTTTCATGACCGTTGGATGAGGTGATGTTTGTTTAATATGAATCGTTTGATTATTTAGAATTTTTGATATTTTATGGCGGTTTTTGTATAGTTAGAGAGCGCAAGAATATGATTGGTTGAATTCGGTGTTTTATGTTCTGTCATGATTTAGTGTGAACGATCAAAACAAGTTTAATTTTTTTGAAAAATAAATCATGTAACTTACGTTTTGTGAGTCATAATATCAGTAATTACTGATACTCGCTACACATAATTCATTCCCAAATAAAATAAAAAAATAATGATTTATCAAAAAAATTTATGGGTCTCATTTGCCTTTCTCTTTCTCCATTAATAATTAAAAAAATAAAATAGATTAAAAAATAAAATAATGATTTATAAAAAAAATAATTATGGGTCCCATGTGTCTTTTCCTCTCTCATTCAAATAGTTAGATTAATAATTTTAAAAAAATTGGATGTGGGCTCATGTTTCTCTTTCTTTTTCTCTTTGAGTAAATTTTTTTCCAACGGTTTCTTTCAAAATATGATTTTTCAATAGCTTTTTTGTGAAAAAAATGAAAAATTAAACAAGAAAAATGAGAACTTTCATTCAAGATCTCAATTATTATGCTTTCGAATGTGTCATTATATTTTCTCATAATGAATTTAATATCTCATGCCTTCAAGTGAGATGAACTTTTCTATACGGGCTGTTCAATTGAGGTAAGGATGACTGCATTGAATATCACCACGTCAGATGACATTATTACTCAAGACCAATCAATAGTAAAACATGATTTATCTATTTTTCATCTTATAGGTGCTTACAATTATGATGCACCGACATCTGTGAACAAATAATGTTATATAAGAATTATATGATTGAATTTCTAGATGATTCTACTGAATACTCGCTACACATAATTCATTCCTAAATTAAAAAAATTAACAATAAAAAGACAAAATAATGATTATCAAAAATAAATTGTGGGCCCCAGTGTCTTTCTCTCTCTCCCTTAAAAATTAAAAAAATAAAATAGATTAAAAATAAAATAATGATTTATTAAAAAAAGAAGAAACATGGGTCCCTACGCCCCCCCCCTCAAATAAAAAAAATGAAAATAGATTAATAATTTTCAAAAAACAAAAAAAAAAATCGAATGTAGGCTACATGCGTCTCTGTCTTTTTCTCTCTCAAACAATTTTTTTTCCCGACAGTTCTTTTCAAAATATGTTTTTTCAATTGCTCATTTTGTGAAAAAAAATAAAAGATAGAATAAGAAAAAAGAGATATTTCATTTAAAATCTCAATTGTTATGATTTCGAATGTATCATTATGTTCTCTCATAATGAATTTCAGTATCTCACGTCTTCAAGTGAAATAAAGTTGTCTATACGGCTATTGAATTGAGATAAGTCGACTGCATTGAATATCATCATATCATATGACATTATGACTCAAGCTCAATCTGTAAAAAAACATGATTTATTAGTTTTTCATCTTATAGATGTTTACAATTATGATACACCAAGATTTGTGAACAAATAATTTTGAATAAGAAATACATGATTGGATTTCTAGATGAGAGATTAATATGTAAGTATGGGATTATGTTGAAAAAAATAACTTTCGTCGAAATTATGAATCAGATGTAATTGCTAAACTAATTGAAAAAAATAATTAGTTTTTTTGGATTGGAGAAAATGACTCATATACAATGTTTGTATCTACAATCATAGTTTTTTTATATGATATAAATTTGAGAAATATAGAAATTAATTGGTGTCAAGATAAAGATTAAATTATGTAAATTATTTTTTTTAAATTCGCATTGATGAGAAAATAAAGTTTAAATTTTTTGAATTATAAATTTATGTCAGTATTACATATTTTTTTTATTATGAATTTGATTCCGAGATAATTTCTAATAAAAATATGAATAATTCATTATTTTTTATGTTGTATGTTGTTGTTGGGTTTCTGTCGTTCATAACGCAGCGGAAAATACAAAACGAAACAAAATCGAATTCGAAACCCAAAAGAAGGATCCGTGAATTACAATTAAATCAAAGAAAAGTTCATAACTTTGTACATTAGGATTATGCTTAATCCGTGATGATCAAAAACGAATTTGGTTGACGGTTTTCTTTGCCCGATCCAAACCGGTTTCCAAACCGATCCTTTGAATGATTCTCCTAATCGGTCGTCTCACAAACCGATTCTCCAAATAAACTGATTCTCCAAACAAAAAATCATGGTTTCAACCCAAATCACAAAGACGCCGCACTTCACTTCGTCCTCTACCGGTATCCACACGAACAACCCCTTTGAACGGATAAAGAACGATATATGCTAGTATCCGTTCTTCATTTCTCTCACAGAAATAACAAGAGAATAATTTTCGAATTTTTCTCTCCTTTTTGTCTCACAAAATTTGGACGAAAATATTATATTCCTTAATCTGATTTTGGGGTGTCTCTTGTTCCTACATAGTCCATAAGTTTCATATCCTATGTGCATGGTAACTATGTAACCATATATGCAACACACCTTATCATATAAGATGTAGGATTGGATGTGTCACTTGACTATGTAGCTCTCCATACAACTTATCACATAAGTTATGATTTTTCTGTGTACGTCTCAATAGTTGTTCTTTGTGTGTGACCCTGTAGGCTTACTTAATGTTGGCAATAATCACAACGGATTATAAATCATGAGCGGCCTCTAGCAAGACATCATGATTACCCAAATTAAGCAAATATAGATGATTCGATCAAACCTAATTTATGTCATGCATTGTATCCCTTTGTTACACGATATCTAAATCGTCCATAAGGCATGGTATGTGTCAACCTTATGTTGGTCGATAAATATTTCTTGACACCGAATTTGATTGAACATGAAATGACATTAATAACTCTTTATTAATTCACTTGAGCACGGCCGTGCGTTTCTTCAATCAAATCATCAAGAGGCCTAAAGATATCTCTCTCAATTTATGAGAGGAACAAATCCTATCTTAATTAAACTCTTTCCTCCGCATAATTCATTATATACCTAATTATAATCTTTATGACCGCCCGGTTAAAGACGATGTTAGATTATATTAAAGTATAAAATTTCTCATGTAGAAAACTGAGATAATCTCAAGTCTAAGGATTACAGATACATTCTTTACTGAGAATAACTAATGACACGAACCATGTAGTATTCTCACGGTGGGTCAATCCAGTATATGGTCTCTAACATATACTTATGTTAATGACTTAATAACACTTATTCATGATCAGTAAAACGTGACCATCAGTCAACTAACATACTGATGTACATTTATAGCTTATCATAAAGTATGTTTGTCTCACAAACATCCTATGAATGATCAGGGACGGTTTAGAATATCATTCATAATACTTTAAAGTTTTACTATCAAAGTCACATACTTTGATGATATAAAGCTGAATATCATATTCAAGGTTCATTTTAGTAATAAGAATAAAATAACCAATACGCATTTATTATATAAAATATCTCTAAATAAAAAATAATATTTGTTTAACATAATCCATATATCTAGGTCTCAAATACATTGGCCTAGGGCATACTTCTAACAGTATCCAACATTGCCTTGATATTGATTATTGTTGCTTGGGTTTTGTTGATGGGTTTTGGGTGGTGGTGGGTCCTCTCTCCATCTAAAACCTGGGTGGTCATTGTGCCGATGGTTGAAGTTTGGAAAATTGGTTTGAAATTTATAGTTATTCGCGTAGTTCACATTCTCTCGTTCAACCAGTCGAGGACAATTTTCTTGATCCGTGGTCGCATTGACCAAACATTACACACTTTTTCGTTTCTTTCTTCACACCAAAATTCTTGAGAACCATTTCTAATTGCTTAGTTATTAGGTTGTTGATGGTTTCTTCCATAGTCTCGGAACTGGTGCTAGAAGCCAAGTTGACCTTGCGGGGTTTTGCGTCATATTGAAATGACGCAGCCTTTTTCAAGATGACAGATCTTGGTTCTGCTGCTGTTAGAGGAAGAAGTGATCCACCTGCAGCTTCTCTGGCGATGCTCTTCGTTTCATACTTCATTCCTTCTACGACGTTCCCGATGAGTTGTTGCTCGGTGATGCCGTCTCCCGGACATTCTTCACATAACCTCACGAATCGCTCGTAGTATTCGCTATGAGTCGAGTCGAGTGCTTGGACGATGCGGTGTAATGTGTATTTTTATACATATTTTTAGAGTTTTTATCATATAAATTTCATCCTTAAATCACATAAAATATTGAAAAAGTATTTAAAATTAATAAAAATTATTTTGAAACTCTTAATACACTTTTGTGTGCTTTTTTAGGTAAAAAGAACAAGAAATGGATATTTGGATGACGTGGTGAAAAATCAACTCCAAATAAAGAGCCGATCTGCAAATCATGGGCCAGGCACGGCCGAATACTCGACAAATCTCTGCGAAAAATCCTACACACACCTCTCTCTTCTCTAACCCATTGTAAATACCACTCTTCTTCTTCCTCTTTCTTTTTCTCCATGGATGACCTTATTTAAGGTTGTCCCAAAACCCTAAATTTTCTTTTTGATGAGTTGAGACAAAAGAGGAGCCAAGTTACAAGAAGGAAGTTTCGTTGTAGAAGGAGCGAGATTTGAAGGAAGATTCAAATCAACCAAGGAGGCTCTAGCTTGAATCTCCATCATTTGGTTTAATTAATTTTCTTTTCTTTTCCTTATTTTATTTCTCTCTTTTGTTGAATGAATAATTTGTCAAGCATGTGTGTGAATTTTTTTTGTGTGTGCATGCTTGACTAGTTTTGTATAGGGAAAGACTATTTGTGTGATATTTGTGATGAAATCTTGAGTTTATTTGAGCAATTTTTGTGGTTTAAAAAGTTTAGTTCAAGAACACTTTAACTTGTTGAATTAAATTATTTGGAAGAATATTTTTTATTCAAAAATATAAATATTAAGTTGATTCTAATTAAGAGATTAGTTTTGATTTAAATTGGATGTTGTTAGGGGCTATTTGAGTATTAAGAACTTGGAAGAGTTTTTGTTATGTTCAAATAAGGTTTTAAATCAAGTATATGAAAAACTTGGAAGTGGAAGTTTTTTGAGTAGATCTAATATTTTTTTTATTTGTTAATTAATTTGTGAAAATAAATTGGTCAAGCCTTGCTTTTTGAACTATTAGAAAAATTGCTACTTGTTGTGATTAAGGATTTACATGTTATACAATTTGTCATAATTTTCCTACCTTTTTATTAACTCTTAAAATAAAATAACAAACATATTTTTCTTTCTTTTGTTATTTTCTTGCACAAGTTTCTATCTTCTTAAACAACCTCATCATACACACTATTTTGCTTTAAATGGTTAAACCTTACAATAATTGCATTAAACAACTAACACTTGAGAATTGATTTGTGAACTTATTTTGCTTAAGGCTAGTCTCCTTGTGTTCGACACCCTAAACTAAATTTCCACATATACACTTTGTGAATGAATTAGGGTAAAATATAAATTATTTTGTTAACACGTGATTACATCACGACAAGTTTTCTCTAGTATCGTGTCTTTCTTACAAAATGGCGCTGTTGCCGGGGAAACTGCTTTAATTAAGTTAAATCTAACCCACTAATCTTTTCTCTAGTATTGTGTCTTTCTTATTTTGAAGGTTTTTAGGTTACAAGATGAATCGGAAGGGCAATAAGTGAAATGAGGGGAAGGCAAGCATAGAGTGGATGGCCCAACGAGTGCTATCCATGGCAAAGCACTGAAGGCTACATCCAGCAACCACAAACTTCCTATGGGCACTCTTACGAGCAAGGAGGATTCTTCAACCACTCCTCCATCCTGGAGCCGAGGGATGAAACGTTGAAACAATCATGGGGTTTTGAACCTCAGGTGAACTTCCAAAACTCATACACGCCCACCACACCAACCCATTCCTCTCAACCTTACCTCCACCAAGGCGAGTACTATCCTCTAAACCAAGACTATCAACAACCTCAAATTTCTTTTGAAGACAAATGGCTCGACAAGATGGACCTCTTCTAAAAATGCTTCTTAGAAATGTCGAACTCGATCATGGAGCATGGAGATATTCAATATACGAGAATTCACCATCCAACCTTATCATGATGAAGCTAGCCATTGTGATGAGGGTCTTAGGATCTTTGAAGAAGTGGAAATGGGGGAATCTCTTTGTGATGTGGGTACTAGGGTTTTTGAAGATTTAGGGGTTGATGGTTCTCGAGGTGAGGAGGAGAAGAAAATGTTTGGGGGGGGGACTTGAGGAAAAAGAAGACGCCAACTTTGAGTTGGAGGAATTTTTGGCTGATGGGGGATGTGGGTCAAATAGGGTTTCAGGGAGTGAGTTTTGTGAAAACTTGAGTGATGTGGAATGTGAGTCAAAAGGGGACTCAATGGTTGACTTTTGTGAAAACTCGAGTGATGTGGAATATGAGTCAAAAGGGGACTCAATGGTTGACTTTTGTGAACACTCGAGCGATGGGGAATTCGAGTCATGTGATGACTCACTGGTTGAACCTTTCGACGAGTCGATTGCCACCAAAATCCAAGAATTAGTTAAAGAAATTATAAATATTTTTGAGAAACTATGGGTCAAGGACGAGGATGAGTCAAGCCATAACTCAAAGGCTGAAAATTTGGACGAACCGACCATTCCAAAACTCGAGAAAATTACACAAACTTCCCCAAAATTTATCTCTTGCCAAACCATACATTACACCGAGCTTGAGATAAGCGGTGTGATGTACGTCGACCTTCCAACCTACCAAGGAGTGAATTTGGGCATTGAATTGCCCCTCTCTACGAGAAACAATCCCGAACTCCTTTCAAAACCAGGAACACCATGTTTTTGCAAAATCAAGGGCAAACGGCAACGCAGGGCGATTCTCTTACCATCATGTGAGCTTCTTCAAATAATTGCTCACGTTTACGACTCGTTTGAAAGATGCTGACACAAAAGCGTCAGGCTCGAGACGTAAAACAGGAGCGCTTGGCGAGAGATAGCTCGTCGTGTCAGGTCGTATTTTTCTTTTATTATTTTTAATTTTTCTTTTCACAAAACTTCTTCATTTACACTTAAACTTGCAAAAGTTTAAGTGTGGTGAGGGTAGTTTTGCACAAAATCCTCTAATACTTCCAATTTTCACAAATTCTTAAATTTCTCTTGTACATACAAAAGTTTAAGTGTGGTGAAATTGATTTTGTGCAAAGACCAAGTTTAGTAACTTTTTTGTGTCAAAAAATTAAAAATATAAAAACAATGAAAAACTCTTAGAATCGATAAAAATTAAAAATTTTGTTATTATTTAATATTTCTTATTTTTGTAAATAAATTTGTTTTAATTTTTGTAAATAAATTATCTTGCTTGAACTTGTAAATATGTAAATGATTTTAAAAGAAAAGTGAGAAAGGGTTTTGAAAGGGAAATATTTTTTGAAAGCGAGTCCTTCAAGCAACGAATTTTTGAAAACTTAGGATTTTAGAAAATGATGAATAATTTTTGAAAACTTTTAAAGGATATTAAATTAATTGCCATAATATTCCCTATACCATCCCATTCCATCTATACTATCCATATAAAGTCCATTAATGATTTTAAAGCTTTCATAACGTGTTAATCTCCTCAATATTTTACAACAAAATATAATGTTTCCATCCTCTAGTACAATATTAAAAAAATTTCGGAATTATTCCTACCTTTCAAAATGTGGACTCGTGAAACGTCTAATTTTTATCAGCCCTTTGAAACTTGTTGAAGACCTACCACCCATTTTCTAGTACCAAAATGTATTATGTTCATATGATTTTTAAATAATCTTATATACCTAGTCTTATGGTGACCCTCAAGGGTGTACGGCGCGAGAGATAGTTCTTAACACTTGGTTACAGGCAATCCAACTTGCATGGTACCAAGTAGTTGAGTATCAGTGATGATGAATCATTGGTATTCACGCGGAAGGGCCCGATGTATGGCCTCGAATCCGAGTATGCTAGAAGTGGCCAGAGGGAGATGATCTGCCGCGGAGAGGCAAAGATCGGGGTAGCAGATTATTAAATAAAAAAAAACAAAAAAATATATAGAAAAAATATATATAAAAAACAATAAATAAATAAATAAATACAAATATATATATATATATATATATATATATATATATATATATATATATATATATATATATATATATATATATATAAATGTATATACTTTTTAAATAAAAAAATAAATTATTTTTAGTGTCATTAGACACAAATTTTGTGCTTGAAATTGGGTGTGTTAACTTTCAATCTGCTTAAAAGGGCAAAGTGAAAATTAGCTGAACCTTTTGTGCGAAATTTAGGGGGCTAAAGTAGAAATATTTTCTTAGGGTACTATTTTATGGAAAATGGATAACTGGAATACAAGATTGGCGAGTTGAAACGACTTTGAAGTTTTAAAATTATTAATGGACATTCATCGACATTCGTGTATTATTATAATAATCGACTAATAATATGACAATAATTTAATCTCTTTTCAAATGAATTGAAACTGATTCTAAAAACCCTAAAACTTGATTTAAATTTACGCTTGAGGGCAAGCTTGGTTAAGTGTGGTGAGATTTGTAATATATATTTTTATACACATTTTTAGGTTTTTATCATATAAATTTCACCCTTAAATCACATACAATATTGAAAAAGTATTTAAAATTAATAAAAATTATTTTTGAAACTCTTAATTCACTTTTGTGTGAATTTTCAGGTAAAAAGACCAAGAAATGGATATTTGGATGACTTGGTGAAAAATCAATTCCAAATAAATAGCCGATCTGCAAATCATGGGCCAAGGATGGCCGAATTCTCGACAAATCTCCACGAAAAACCCTACACACACCTCTCTCTTCTCTAACACATTGTAAATACCACTCTTCTTCTTCCTCTTTCTTTTTCTCCATGGATGATCTTCTTCAAGATTGTCCCAAAACCCTAAATTTTCTTTTTGGTGAGTTGAGACAAAAGAGGAGCCAAGTTACAAGAAGGAAGTTTCGTTCTAAAAGGAGCGAGATTTGAAGGAAGATTCAAATCAACCAAGGAGGCTCTAGCTTGAATCTCTATCATTTGGTTTGATTAATTTTCTTTTCTTTTCCTTATTTTGAATGAATAATTTGTCAAGCATGTGTGTGAAAATTATTTGTGTGTGCATGCTTGAGTAGTTTTGTGTAGGGAAAGACTTTTTGTATGACATTTGTGATGAAATCTTAAGTTTATTTGAGTATTTTTTGTGGTTTAAAAATTTTAGTTCAAGAACACTTTAATTTGTTGAATTAAATTATTTGGAAGAATATTTTTTATTCAAAAATATAAATATTAAGTTGATTCTAATTAGAAGATTAGTTTTGATTTAAATTGGATGTGTTTAGGGACTATTTGAGTATTAAGAACTTGGAAGAGTTTTTGTTATGTTCAAATAAGGTTTTAAATCAAGTATATGAAAAACTTGGAAGTGGAGGTTTTTTGAGTAGATCTAATATTTGTTTTATTTGTTGATTAATTTGTGGAAATAAATTGGTCAAGCCTTGCTTTTTGAACTATTAGAAAAATTGCTATTTGTTGTGATTAAGAATTTACATGTTATACAATTTATCATAATTTTCCTACCTTCTTATTAACTCTTAAAATAAAATAACAAAAATATTTTTCTTTCTTTTGTTATTTGCATGCACAAGTTTCTATCTTCTTAAACAACCTCATCATACACACTCTCTTTTGCTTTAATTGGTTAAACCTTGTAATAATTGCATTAAAAAACTAACACTTGAGAATTGATTTGTGAACTTGTTTTGCTTAAGGCCAGCCTCCTTGTGTTCGACACCCTAAACTCAATTTTCACATATACACTTTGTGAATGAATTAGGGTTAAATATAAATTATTTTGTTAACACGTGATTACACCACGACATGTTTTCGCGTAGTTACAGCTGGAAATCTCCTTCCTTAGTTTCGAAGTAAGCCTGGAGTTATGGTACATTTGTATGAATTTGGTGCATAGATCCTACCAGTTGTTGATTGGGTCCCCCTCCAAATATCGTAGCCAATCCTTAGGTCCCTCACCCAGACAGTGAGAGAAAGGCAATAATGTTATTCTGTCCTTATTGTCATCATCATAGTTACTAGCGAAAGTAGCTATATTGAATTTCAGTTCTGTGATAAATTCCCTAGTATTTTCTATTGGTCTACCATCAAATCTAGGTAGATGATTTAACAAGTTATGTGTCAATTTAAAGCCAGGCACTCGAGGCAAATCTATTTTAAACGGGCTTTCACCTAAGACTGGTGCCATGAACTCACCTAAAGTTTTCTCTCTACTTTGATTTTATTGATTTTTCAAACCCTGTAACATTTGTGCTAATAGAGTCTGCATTTGAGGGTTTGCTAACATTTCATTCAATATATTTGGATTTGGATTATTATTAATACTATCAGGATTAATAGACATGTTTGATTTAGGGCTTGTAGAATTAATATTAATTAAGGGAAAGGGAGAGAGATTAAAAGAGCATGGAAAGCGAGATGATGAGCCGCCTCCCTCTTTGAGATAATCTTCGTGCAATACTCTTGCTCAAGCCCTCTGTGTCCTCAAGTGTTCTTTAGTATCTGCTAGTACTTCTTCGAGAGATCCCGGAGTCAATGGTTCTTCTTCGCTACTAAATGACATAAACAAAACTAAACACTTTTGTCAGTATTAAAAGGCCTAATCCCTTTAAAAATGTAAACCCAAATTTAACTATGGCCTCCTCCCCGGCAATGGCACCATTTTGATAAACCCGCGATATAGGTCGTTTTGTGTTTTCTAATTAGCGGAATTATGCAAACAAAATTTGTATTATTAAACCTTTCTTTTATTTAATTTAAGGTAATAAAGAATTAGAAAGTGGTCGTGTCCACAGAGAGGAGAGAATTAATTTATGGCTTTAATTGATAAAGGGTAGACCAGGAAAAACGGAGTTTAAATTTTGCAATCTGATTTTTATACATAGGTCCCCGGTATTTTACGAAAATGTCCTTTTTGCTACGCAATTCCAAATAAGACAAATTTTATATGTATTCTAGAGTTTTAGGGCGTTTTAAAATCAATGGTGAACTTGAAATTCAGAAATACTGATCCGAGACGTTCCAACAGCGAACTTCCAGAGACAGTTTTAAAACAGTATTTGCAAATACGATCATAAACTTCTTTAATTCATAACTTTTTGATCCTTTATCTAAATATAGCAAACTTTATGTCTATTTTGACTAGAAAAATATGGGGAATCCAAATATGATGTTTAAACAGAGAAACGAAATAAAAAAATTTCTGAATCTGGCAATTTTCAGTTCTGGTTGCACCTTATTATTTTGGATTTTTAAGGAAAATAAGAATTTAACAAAAATAAAATCACAAGGTTATTTTGGGTTGTTTTTAAGACTTATATTACGCGAGAAAACACAATAAATAACACAATCGTCACAGAATTTTTAGAAAAGACAATAAATTTTCCTAAAATTGAACTTTATTCAAGCAACTTTCAATGCATGAAAATAAAAATTATTAGTTGAGAAGAACTTAATAATGACGCTTATTCAACTACTTAATAGTCCTATTCAATTATTACAACTCAATTACTCAACAATTATTTAGATTAAACCCTAAAATTCCTCTAATTGATCGGAAAAGAGATATTATAAAACTTTAACCTAAATTTAGAAGATGATGTTGCGGCAAGCGTGGCACAGTAAGTCGATGCTCTTCCGCTTTCTGCAGCAGCCGATTCGAAGATTCGAGATTCGCACACCAAGAAACGTCGTTGGATGTGCGAGTCCGTCGTCGAATTCCTTCGATTCGCGTCGTTCCGGAGCGAGTTGGTGAATCGAACTGAACAAACAATTTCAAGATAATAGTTGTATAACCTTGCTCAATCGGATTTTCGGGTTATTTTCGGTTTAGAGTTTATTTCTCTCTTTTTCCAAAAATCTAGCCGAATTCGTGGAATCAATGGTTGTTTTTCGTGTTAGTAAGCGGCTAGGGTTCTTGGAATACATATAGGTTCTATTTGAAAATTTTCACGCACATAAATCCTTCCTTTTCTTCCAATTTCCAAGTTTGGGGTCAAAATTACCATATTTGGCTATAAAAAATGAGCTGAAGAATAGGAAAAACAACAGCCGTCCGATCAACATCAGATTTTACTGTGATTTAATCTGGGCCGTCTGATTATACTAACGGCTGATAAACGGCACGAGCGGTCCACTGATTCTGCACGTCGGATCAAGCTACGGATGGCTCAGATCGGCCGGTCTGTTAAATATTTAATGGACCAAACGGCGGTTTCTAATTGTGGTTATTTTCTGAATCTGGTTTTTCTAATTCCGGTTTTTCTGAACCCGGTTTTCAGAAAAATTCAGGAATTGGGCTTCTGCATAGATTTTCTGTGGCGTTATGTCTGTGCGGCGGGTCAGTTCTTACCCGTGTAGCCCTCTGTGCAGTATATCTTTAAAAATCACAGAAAAATATATATTTTTAAGTGTAGATTTTTGCAGAGTTATTTTAGAGAACATATTTTAATTCATATTTTTCTTCTCTAAAGGAACATATTTTTTTTCTCTCTTTACCTAATTTTTTTTTCTCTTAACATTTCAATTCATATTAATTCTAAATTTAGAGAGAAAACTATTTGGGAAATTCTTCAAAAACCCCCTAACTTTTCTGCTATTTATCAAAAACCCCCTAACTTTTCAAGGTTCTTCAAAAACCCCCTATAAAGTGAATTAAAAATTTTTTTTGGCCCCTATGGTGTTAACCTCAACTTTTCCATCCAATTTTGATTTATAAAAGACTAAAATACCCCTCATATATTTATTTTCATATTTTATTATATTCAATATAAATATATTATTTTTGAATATAATATTTTATGATTTTAATTTTATGATATTATTTTATGATATGTTAGTTTTTATTTTATGGTGTTATATTACAATTTTTTTTATTATCTTATATTTAAATTATAATTTTATATTAGGTAAAATATTATTTTCGTCACTATTATTTATTGTGATTTTGTCTATATTGTAGTCATTAATTTAATTTAATTTATTTAATTCAATAAAATATGACATGAAAACAAAAATATATGAGGGGCATTTTAGTCTTTTACAAATCAAAATTGGATGGAAAAGTTGAATTTAACACCATAGGGGGCTAAAAAAAATTGAATTCACTTTATAGGGAGTTTTTGAAGAATATTGAAAAGTTAGGGGGTTTTTGATAAATAGCATAAAAGTCAGGGAGTTTTTGAAGAATTTCCCAAACTATTTTCTGATGTTATGTATTTTTCTTACAATATACATATGAATTCACATTATTTAACATTTAATTCAGTTATGTCTAATATCTCGTCAATAGAAGTTATATCCATGATTCATCTATCAATAACTAAAGAAAATTTTGTATTGTTCGGTAACTTAAGCATTCTTTTAAATGACCTGAGAGCAATTGGATACAAGATGCATGATGAAATAACCCGAGAGCAATTGGAGACAATACTGTTAGGGATTAGGAATTTTTTCTTCTTCCTCTGTTTTTTCGATATTATTATAAATATTTTTAATTCCTTTTATTTCTCTTTTTTCTTGTACAAAACCTTTTTAATTTTCAATAAAATCTCAGCGAGACTCTTTGCCGGCTACAGCTTCAAAAAAAAGAAATAACCCGAGAGTCCTTGCATGCAAGTTGCATGATGAAACAACGCGTCTTCTCACTTAGAATGTGATGTTCTATCCTAAAAATGTGTGATAAATAAAATATGCGTGAGTTTGAAGGTTGTTTTCTGGTAAGAGAAGTTAATATATTATTCAAGTTATACTTCATGGCATATAAACTAATTTAGTGTCAGTAATTATTTTTCTTGAGAAAAATACTACTGACACTTAGTGTCAGTACTATACAAGTACATATATAAATATGTGTCATTGTTTTGAGTAATTTAAATATGTGTGACATAATTTTTAATAATTTAATTACCATTGATATTATAAATATAATTGTATTACTTGCTTACCGAGTTTTAGTGCCAAAGGATCTTTTTATTTTGAAAAGTTTTCAGTCATATTAGTACTTTCTTTCATGTAATTGTGTTTACATGTTCAAATTGAAAATCAACATCATAATTTATTGGATTGAGAAAGTGATATCAAACAAACGAAATAGTTAAAGGGACAAAATAACCGAAAAATTTAAAGAGAATAATTCAATTTTAATTAGATCTTAGCTTGTTCGATTTTCATTGAATCATTAAAAATAAATAAAGCATATTTCAGATTTTTAGTATGAAATTATGAATTCTACCGGCATTCTAGATCCTCTAAAAATGGATTAGAAATATTATTGTTAAAATTTATCACACAGACTAAAAAAATTCGTAAAAGAAAAAGACATATTTTAGGTTAATTCAAACTTCTTTTTTACCAATAAATTGCAATTTCATGAAAAAAAGAGATTTTAGCTTTTATTCAAACTTTATTTTCAACCAATACATCAGCATTGCAAGAAAATTAAGGTGATAAATCAACTAAAATAGAAACCATGGAACCACGATAACGTAACCACATAATATATAGTATTACTCAGTAAACCAACCAAACAGAGTTGATACCATATCATATCATATTTCATTTCTTTTTTTTTAAATATAACAAATTTTATGATTTAGTCCTCCTTAGATTTGGGTTTTCACTGGACGGTCCTTTTGACACAACCTCTCTCCACGCCGTAAGCTCGTGAAACTTCTCCTTCAACCAAAACAAAACAACAAAATCAATTTATAAATTCAAAAAATAGATTCAAAAAGAAGAAAATTAGTCAAATTGAATATTGATTTGCATGATAAAAAGAGAAAAATCAATTAATTAATCTTACATTTGTGCAAGAAAGATACGCAAAAGAGAGGCCGGCCATGGCGATTCCTCGCCATATAAGAATGGTGGATGAAACAAGCGACCATCTCCTGTATATCATCTCTCTTCTTCTCAATTTCTTTTCTCTCTCTCAAAAATGAGGATCTGTAGTTCCATCTAAAAAATGGAGATCGTTTCTTCCTCCCTCTTCTTTCGCTTTTTTGGTTTCAGAATGGATCTATTCTAGGTGGATCGTTTTTTGATTGGGCTATTGGGCTTCAAAGCGGCCCATATTTTAGACATTGTTCTTTTTCAAAAATCAAGAATTCAACGCCTAGTTTTGTAAATAGGAAGATAGAATTTAATGGTGGCAAGAAAAAGAATTTTATGGGGCAAATAGTATCATGAGGTTTTATTTATGATTTATAAAACATAACATTTGAGTGCTATTCTATTCAATACTCTTCAAAAAAAAATTCTCAAAAGTGCAATACGACCTAAAATAAAGTTACAATAAGTCATTCAAAGTTACTAAAATGTAACTAAATGGGAGGGCTTTTTTTTGTCATTCAAAAGAGTAAGAGTTTTTTTAAACAAGACTAAAAAGATCGGAATTTTTTAAGGAATCTAAAAAGATCAGGAGTTCATGATATTACTCAAAAACAGTTAGGGGTTTTTAAAAAATTTCCCTTTTTTACTCAAATAAATTTTATTATATGACCTAAAATAAATAAGTGTTATTGAAAACCCTGCAAACCCCCCCCCCACAACACACACATTTTTTTCATTTTTATGCGTCATGCGTGCTAGGTCTATCAATTACACAATACTAAAGTATTCTGAATACATAAATTGCCTAAAATACATTTATATATTTGAAATATAATTTCAGTACAAATATAATTCATGTTTGCCTTGAATGCCATGCCGAGACAGCACCCATGACCCTTCCCTTCCACCCAATAAGTAGCCATTCCTTATCATCATTGATAAAAAAGTTCTTATGGTAAACTTCCCTCACCTTATCTCTGATTCTCTTTAATATTACACGATCCAGAAGCAATTGCTCAAGCCCTGCTCTTGAGTTCCTAGTATGCCATTGCATATAATTTTCTGCCCCTACACACCTTTCTGACCCCTCACATGCTATCAAATTAATCACTGCACGGCCCCATACAATATTTTCTAGGAACCATCTTTGTTTATTATTGTGTGGCATAGTAGCATCATAAAAATCAAACATTAGATAAGTGTAATCAAGCACTTGTTTAAAGCGATCAACAAAAAATGAACTACTATGCGATCCATTAATAATTGATTGGATGAAAATGTTTGGCCTAATCTGTCGTATAATATCAAGGACTTGATTTTTTGGGTCATTCATCACATTTGTTTCTTCCTGTAGATATTCAAAACCCTTATGACAACTCACGATAACCACTTCATCTTTATCAATATGGAGATCGTCAATGCAAATTTTATCCCATTCTATTTCTAAGCCTCTATATTCAAGAGGAACACCATAGCTTCTAGAGAAAACTTCCAACTTCTTCCATATCAGTTCAATTTGCTCAGCAGACAAAGAGTTTGATGCCGGATTTTTAATAGTAGTTATCCTAAGATTTGGAGGTCCACCTATCCTTTTAGAGAGTTCATGGATTAGAAATAGCGTAGTAAAGCCAAAATCAATGCCAAGAAGGTTAATGATATGCAATTTTGATTCCTTCCTGGTCGCATTAAGGATTGTATAGTTGAAGAAATGCTGAGAAGCCATGAAAATCGGACATGATACTAGATACATGTGAAAACAACTGAAGAAATCAGTTATTGTTCTATGTGGCATTAATTTTTCTTCAAGCTCACTAATAGTTCCATTTAAACGTGCTTCGAGTCCATTGACAAAGATGCGGGCCATCCTTTGCACCCCATCTCCAAAAGGTGAAGAGTGTTTTTTTATCTGGTTTATTAGTTGATTAGTGTTTCGATCATTTACCGCTATTGCTTGTGAACAATGGATGAGAAGAGTTCTTAAATCAATTGAATTCTCAAAGGTTTCTTTCTTACTACACGAGCTGGTTCCATTTTGCATGATAACTCGTAGACGAAGTGCATCTTTTGCATATTGTTCTTCATGTAGAAGAAACACTTTATCAAATAGCACATCGTCTTGGTTTTTATAACAAAGCACACTAATTTTGTATTTTTGTCCTTCCACAAGGGACAACTCCGCAGAATTTGCATGGCTTTTACCCTTCACCATCATACTATTTCTATCTTCTTCACCCTCTTTTATCATCCTTTGAACTAAATCACTATCATTCTTTCTTTTTGACTGAAACCCAGTTTTATTAGCTTGTAAATCCACCGTTGATCTGTTTATATGAATGCTTGGAAGGAACTTCATTCCTTCTTCCATCCGTCTCTTGAATTCTAAACTTGGTATGCTCTCATTTTGAATTCGGTTAGTAATACCATGAAACATTTGTGGGACATTGGACTCTTGTAAATCACTTGGGGAAGATGAATGCTTTTGTTCAAGAATATCGTAAAATGATCTCTCCACCTCTTGGAGAGCAGCCTTATCTATAAATGCATTAGTATTTTCATTGTTGTTTTCTTCGAAAAGCATGCTACTTATGTTTCTCAATGTTACAGTTGTCGACATCTCAGAAATTTCATGGTTCGATGCAAGATTTCTATTATTGGCAATGCCTTCCTTGCAGTGGCAATTGTGGAAAAATTTGTTTGGAATTTTCTCCATTGAAATAAATTTACCTAAAATTCAATTTAGTATTAGCATCTCTTCTACATAACTTTATTTAAATTGAAGTTCTAATGCAAGTGTGGACTCTTGTGGCACACAACAGATTTTAAAGTTACTATTAATATATTCCAACATATTTAAAGAGTAAATTATTGACCCATAAAACATGGCTATGATAGTATCTTTCACTCTCGTTTTATTGTGGTTTTTCTTTTCAAGACGACTACCTCAATAAAATTTACTTTTTCTGAACATATTTGGGATCTATTTCCTTGGCAGTGAAAATTCTTACAAGGTTTATTGTCATTTTCAAGTTTTAGGTGTCCATGCAAATTGTTTGGGACCCACAGGAATTCATTAGGTTGGAACCGAGATAGTGTACTTAACCAACACTGCTGATTGAACATGGAAGAATTAGTGAACGAAAGTTTGAGATAAAGAAATTATGTGTACCTTGAACAAAGCTTAAGGTCTGGTTTGATAATGGAGAAAAGTTCCCCTAAAAAGAAGATAATGGAGAAAAACTAATGACTTGATTTTTCCAAGTCCACATGGATGCTTTCAATAATGGAAAGGTAAGCCATGTTTCGCTTTCGATGACTTGATTTTTCCAAGTCCACATGGATGCTTTCAATGTGGAGAGATGAAATTTGTAAGAGCATATCATTCTTGCTATCTTCAGATTTATATTTGGTGACTCCTGACTCAACAGTCCACAGGCATTAGTACAAGGCTTATATACATGACTGCCCTTATATTGTAATTTCATGAAAAAAAGAGAGACTTTAGCTTAATCCAAACTTTATTTTCGACAAATACTTTACTATTTCATAAAAATTATGGTGATAAATCAACGACTAAAATAACAAAATTACGAAATAAGTGAAGCATGTTTTGGATTTTTATGCATTAGTCTAAATGAATAAGTTTTTAGTATGAAAACAAGAATTCTGCTGACATTCATGTTTTGGATTTTTATGCATTAGTCTAAATGAATAAGGTTTTAGTATGAAAACAAGAATTCTGCTGACATTCATAGATCCTCTAAAAATGAATTAGAAATATTATTCAGAAAAATTTAGCACACAGACTATCAAAAATTATTCATAACAAAAAAAGATATTTTAGGTTAATTCAAACTTCATTTTTTACTAATAAATTGCAATTTCATGAAAAAAAAAAAAGATTTCAAAAAAACACTACAAGTGATCGCTTGCTTCGTTCTGTTTAAAGTAGACTCATATATCTCAACTAAATTTTTTAAATCAATTCTGCTAGACGCGGGATTTAAACCACTCAGCAATGAAAATGTGGGGTTGATATTATTATTACTAGACTAAACTAGTGGTGATGAAAAAAGAGAGAGAGAGAGAGAGATTTTAGCTTTATTCAAACTTTATTTTCGACCAATACTCACCATTTCATGCAAATTAAGATGATAAAGCAACAACTAAAATAAAAATATGAACCCATGATAACGTTACCACATAATATATAGTATAACTCAGTAAACAAACAAAACAGAGTGGATATCATATCATATCCTATTTCTTATTTCAAATAAAAATATATAACAAAATTTTATGATATAGTCCTCCTAAGATTTGGGTCATCATTGATCGGTCCTCCTGACGCAACCTCTCTCCTTCATGCCGTAAGTTCTCCTGAAACCTCTCCTTCAACCAAAACAACAAAACTAATCAATTTATAAACTCAAAAAAATTACTGAAATTAAATCTCTGCTTAAATGATAAAGGAAAAATTTTCAAAAACCCCCTAACTTTTCTTAATATTATCAAAAAATTCCTATCTTTTCTTAATATTATCAAAAACCCTCTATCTTTTTAGATTCCTTCAAAAAACTCCTATCTTTTTAGCCTTCTACAAAAACCCCCTAACTTTTTTCAATATTATCAAAAACACCCTCTCATTTAGTTATATTTTTAAAAATGATCATTTTACCGCCCATTTTAGTATAACTTTATTTATCAATTTTTTAAGAGTTATGATGATTATTTTCAACATTCCAAATTATATTGAAAAAATATTTTTTTTATTAAATATGTACAAAAAATGGAAAAACAATATTTAGAATTTTTTTAAATATAACGGGAGTAAAATAGTGATACAACATACTGTAGCGGAGCTTGACGAGAAATACTGGGTGGCTAAAAAAATTTCCTTCCTACTGGTTAGTAATGACGAGAAATACTAGCCATGGCGATTCCTCCCCATATAGTAATGGTGAAAGAAACCAACGACCATCTTCTGTAAATCATATCTCTTCTTCTCAATTTCTTTTCCTTCTCTCCGAAAAATGAGGATCTGTAGACTGTAGTTCCATCTCAAAAATGCTATCTCTATTCTTCTCCTTCAGCTTTCTGGTTTCAGGATGGGTTCGTTCTTGGTGGATCGGTTTCGGATTGGGCTTCTAAACGGCCCATATTCATTTTCAAAAATCTGAAATTCGAAGCCTGGTTTTGCAAAACCGGGGCTAATGTTCATTATACAGAGCCTAATCAGTTCAAATTAAGGTTTAGAAGTCCTTGGTCTTATTTAATAGGGGCAAAAACAAACAAAGAAAATATTGTTTAAAATCTCTTTTTTTAAACTAGTTTATAATACAGCAGGCCCGGCCCAGGGGCGAGCCCAGCAAACTCGTGGGCTAGGGCAGCCACAGGGCGAAGGGCAATGTATTATTCTTTTTTAGCTTAAAAAGTTTGTGGGCTGTACAAAAAATAGAAGTTTAGGCCTAAAAGCCCAAAGGCAATGTTGTTGGCGATATTGAAGATTTCTGAAATGGAATCTATCCACACCTCCATTTCATTGAAAATGGAGAGATGATTTTCAAGAAAAAGATATCAAAAAATTCAAAACAGCCCTTCACTGTTTAGCACCAATGGCGATAAAATGGAGAGGAACTAAGCTGCATTTCCTTCCCTGTTTCGCACCAGATTCTGAATCAAGAAAAAAAAGAAAAAGCAAGGAGGAAAATGATATGGGCATGAAATGATTTGATAGGAGCAGGAAAAATTGTGACAAAAAGACTTATTTACTCTTGTTTGTACATATTATCAATCAATTGAGTTAAAAAGGCAAGAATATATCACTCTTTATTGTTGATTCCTTCTCTCTCCAACGTAATTATCATCAAAACCTTCAAATTTATGAATATTCATTAAAACCAACTAATTCTTTATAAAATATGTTGTGAAACTTATTAATATTAATTATTTTTGTTCATGAAATCTTTAGAAATTTTAATATTAATATACTTAGTCAAATAAAGGTTGATTAAGAAAATATACTTGACTAAATACTTACAAATATATACAAGAATAAAAAATAAATTTTCATTATTATGCAATTTCATGAATTCATAATTGCTCCATAAACACGAAATAACAAGTACATAAAAAATCCAAAATGACTAACTAATATTTTTTATTTATAAAAAATCTTATAACGGACTAACTAAATTAAAATTGAAAAACAAAAATAACATATTAAGTGTCAAATGCTATTTGATAAAAAAAATAATACTAGTTAGTCATTTTGGTCTTTTTATTTACTTGTTATTTCATGTTTATGGAGCAATTATGAATTCATGAAATTGTATAATATTGAAAAATTATTTTTTATTCTTGTATATGTTTGTAAGTATTTAGCTAGTATATTTTCTTAATCAACCTTTATTTAAATAAGTATATTAATATTAAAATTTCTAAAGATTTCATGAATAAAAATAATTAATATTAATAAGTTAACAACATATTTTATGAAGAATTAGTTGGTTTTAATGAATATTCATAAATTTGAAGTTTTTGATGATAATTACGTTGGAGAGAGAAGGAAGCAACAATAAAGGGTGATATATTCTTGTCTTTTTTAACTCAATTGATTGATATGTACAAACAAGGATAAAGAAGTCTTTTTGTCACAATTTTTTCTGCTCCTATCAAATCATTTCCTGCCCATATCACTTCCCAAGCAAAGAAATAGAAGCAAGAAGAAGAAACCAAAAGCCAAGACGAGTTTCTAGATTTTATATTTATAATTTTTCTTTTCCATTTTAGTTCTGAAATTGAAATAATCAAATAACAGCCTATAACATCATTTGCAAAAAAATTGGATATTTCCTAGCACCAATTTTAATTAGTACCAGCCCAATACAATAATGATAATTACATGGCCAGTCAAAATACTTTCTGAATGAAATCCTTAGCAACAAATCGAGGTCACCGTGAGGATTATATTATGTGGAGTCTAAAATCTAATGGATCATATATATTCTACGAAAGTCCATATATTAGGCTAGTGAGAGAATATAGGTTGATATGACATGAAAAAAACGATAAGCATCAAAATGCTGATACTCTTGGCGTGGAAACTAGCGAAAAATACTTCTGACACAAGAAATGCTTATTATTGGGAGGGATTGGCCATTGCTCCTCTTTTTGCAGTCTTCGATCTAGTATTTTTCATGGAAATTATTTTACTTTTCAAGAACAAAAGATATTGGATTAATTGTCCAACAAAGAAAAAACAGGAATTATGATTTGAAATCCAGATATCATAATAAAATGATGCAATAAAAATGTGAATCTGAATCGTCGCTTGTTGTTGTCGGTTTGGTCTCTAAGCTATGTGAGAATATCAGAGACGTAACTTGACAATACAAGTATGTTTAATTTTGTTTTAGATTTAATAAATGTTAAGACTTTATGTTGTCAATTTTGCTCTATTTTATTTTTTGCTTTGAGGCAAAATTACGGGACATCATTGTGCAACCATTTCAATGCGGGCTAGGGCAACCAAAATGCCGGGCCGGTCCTGTAATACAGAGCATAGAATTTCAAATTGGATCCAAATCAAACAATTTATTTAGAATCTCTTGTAGAAGATCATGTCTATGGTCACATCATACATGCAAGCCACTAGATTTGTATAGGATATTTTTTTTAAGCTTCCTGTGTACTGTACACTCTGTAGTGAAAGGAAAAACATAGAATTTGTAATTTTGTATACTTGACAACCAGATTAAAAACTTAATAATTATGCCATATTTATTTTTTCCGTATAACCTGTGATTTTAATGCAACTTAAATGCAAGTAAATTTTTCAATTACTACCTTTAATCTTTTTCTAAAAAAGATTAAAATTTTTAAATTAAGTATATCTTATATGGTCCTTAAACTAGTTATAATTTAAATTCTAAAATGTATTATTACATTTTGATTTTTCAGTATATTATTTTCTTTTAAATTAGTTTATTTTATTTGAATTATCTTTAATGTATAATTGAAGCATGATTAAATACAAGTTAAACCTTTTTTAAAATTTATTATATAATATGACTTATTGAATTGGGCCAAATAAAGATAATTGAATTTTAGTTACGTAAATATTTTAGACAAATAAATTCTATATAATGATAATCAAGTTATTAGTATTTAGAAAGTAATATACGCTAATAAAGAAAATTTGTTTTTTTTTTTTTTTTTGACATGGCTCCGTCTCGGTCCACCTACAATTTATTCTTGGTTTCACCACTGCGTATGGCGAGAGCGTCGCAATGTCTTGTGCATCATCTTTTTCATTCACCCGTACGCATCATAATCTAATGCTCCGCCAGCCAAGGGACGGCGTGCCACCCATTCACTTTAGAGGGAATCCACTGTTCGGGGTTCTGGAGTATCGTCTATAGAGATATGAAGTCCATCATGCCTCGAAATTGGAGATCGTATTGTTCCAATTCTCCCACATTCAAGTTCATATCTATACATTTTTAATATATTTAAGGATATATTTGATAAAATAATTCGCAATAATAATAACAAGAATAAGGAGAAAAACATTAAGATTAATAACATAAATGAGAAATAAAAAAAAAGTAATAATAATAATAATAATAATAATAATAATAATAATAATAATAATAATAATAATAATAATAATAATAATAACAACAACAATTAAGTTGATCAAGAAAATAATTATTATTTTTGCTTTTGTTATATAACAAAAATGAATTGAACCTTGTGGTATAAGCCGAGAACATTTGACAGAAACCCATATTTTTTCATACTCAAATAGATGGCAGCGCACCGCAGTAAACAAACGGTGAACTCATAGATACAGCTTCGATCGCTCAGCCCAATTCGGTGGTCCTAGAGGGCCACTAAAATTGAGCTGAATGTACGAAATTATTTAATATTTAATTCAGTTATGTCTAATATCGCATTAATATGTTATTCATAATCCATCTATCCATAACTAAAGAAAAGTTTGTATTGATTAGTAATTGAAGCATTCCATTAAATAACCAGAGAGCAATTGCATACGAGATTGTTCTTAATTAAAGCAATTGCGTATAAGTAGCATGACGAACCAACTCATGTCTTTTTTTCTCTCGTAAATGTAATATTCTATTCGAGCAAAAGTGTGTCATAAATAAAATGTGTTTGAGTACTTGACGGAAATTTTGTATTAATTAAAAAAATATTATTTAGGTTGAACTTGATGCTAATACGTATATAAAAAGGTCATAGAAACTTTTTATTTTCATGAGTTGGATTTGAGGTCTGGAAAATTGCCCAAACTATAATCATTTTCCAAAATCAGAAATTCAATATTTGATTCTACTTCTATTGGGCCAAAAGGGCGCAAATATTGTAATCTTAGAAAAAACATCTATTCTACAATCAAGAATTCAGTATCTGGCTTTCCAAAGCCAGGAGCTAGACATCTCTGCAAGGAAAACTGTATTTTCATAAACCAAGAACTAACATAGACCAATTTCTGTTGGCAACAAATACAAGTTTAAAAGTTGAAACATAATAAGATTTGAATTTCTCTTCATGTCCCAAAAAAGTTAAAATAAATCGGTACAGAAAGAGATGGAAAGAAGAGCGAAACAAAGGGCAAACAAAGGCCGATTTCAGAGGCGACTTTTCAGGCGACTGTTTAGCAAAACAGAGCTCCAACTGGAAGAACCTTACTGGTTAGGAGCAGAGGCACGGCAGGAGACAAACCGTAGCTAGCTACAGTGACCCACCTGACGACTGACTTTCCCACTTCAACCCAGAAGAAGACGACGGCTCTCCCCCTTCTAACCTCTTCTCCACTGTTACACGCAACCTTCTCTCCCAAAATTCCGCAATTTAAAAAATCAAATGCTGAAGTTCTGAAAGATGACAAACCAAAAGACAACACAGAACTTACAAATGGTGACTGGATTCTAGTCCAACGATCTAAAAAGGAGAAATGCAATCTTAAAAGCTTGAATTCCTCTGAAAAGACTTATTACGGCCGCTCTAACACCGAATCAAAACCAAGAACACCTAACCATTTCTCTTCTTTTTTTTGAGAACCCTAATCATTTCTCTTCAGGAATCGATAATGCCAAATTCAAAAAATTCAAAAGGAAAGCTGCATGTTTTCGTTTGTTTGGCTACTGATCACCTTAGAAATGATTGCCGTGAGCCACCTCTCCCCCTCTACTGGGTCACATTTCCATTTCATGCAAATTCAGTTCTTATTCACCTCCTCTCATCCACCTCTCCCCCTCTCCTCCCAAACAAAAAACCATGGAAACTGACCCAAACGATTTAATCCGTCCTGAAGAAACTGAACTCCATCTCCCACCTAGAGTTCAATTGAGGCAGGAAAATGAATATTTACTCCGCTCTACAATCCTTACTGCCTCCAGTGGGGCTGCTGAACCTCACCATGCTGATCTCATTAATTGATTCCTCCAGAGACTCTTCATTTACCGTTATGAACAGGACTTTCAGATTCTCCTGTATTTTCGAGAAAGTTTTGTTATTATTTGTTCTTCAATGCAACATTAAGGATGTTGTCATCAGATTGGGTGAGATTCGAGTGGAGAACATAATCTATGGTTCGGAAACTGTAACTCCTCAGACGGGTATCACGTACAATCCTTCTATCATTGATGCAAAAATAAGAGTTGAAAATGCGCCGTTGCATTGCTACAATACGGATGACATGACAATATCGTTAGAGGCTTTGGCAAGCCTTTAACCATTGGTCCTTACAGTCCTCAAAGCGGAACTTTCAAAGATGTTCCGATGGCGATCCGAGTTGCAAATCGGGAGAAGATTCCCTACTCTATGAATTACAAAGAGGGCTGTAAGAGAGGACTATCTTCTTCCATGTTGACATCATGCAAGAATTCCTCCCTGGAGAGCTAAGCGGATCAGATGATATGGACCTCAGAGCTTCTGATAGCGATTTTGAATCATCTGATTCAAACCACTCAGACAATTCTTCTGACCCCAATCAATTCTTCTGACCCCAATCATGCCGATGTTACTGATTCTAGGGTGCAGATAATCAGTCCTCCCTCTAATCCTCCCCACAAGCTGGTAGAAGAACCAGTCAACCCACCTCCTCCGCCAGCAAGAAAACTACCCCCATTACAAACTCAACCATAAGCTGACGTGGAAGAAGAAGGAAAGACTGATCAAAGCGTGGAGACCCAAAGTTCAATCAGTCGACAATGAAATGCCCCAAGCGGCACTAATCAATTATGCAGAGATTAAGGTACCTGGAAAATTGTTCTTAGTTCCATTTTTTTCACAAGATGTGGCTTGTTTTTATTAAAATTAATGCTTTTATAAATTAATAAGTTAATTTAAATTAGTTTGTATTTTATATTGTATTTGTAATAAGGCCCTTGATCCATAACAATTAGGTGCCTTGAATATGTGTTTTGTATGGGCGTAAATAAATGGATATATTTTGGGGTGCCATGAAAGGGTGCCATAAAAATAACTACAAATAGAGGGTGAGATTGAGGGGTGGTAACCGACTCATGATCCACAAAAAATTGTAACCAAAAGAAAAAAAGAAAAGAAAATTAAGAAAAAACCTCTCATCTATTCTCTCCATTCAAAAAATCAATCCAAGTTTCCAACAAATTGGCATCAGAGCCACGGTGTTTTGAGTTTAGTAGAAGAAGTAGAAGGAGATCACCATGACAACCCAAGGCGGTGTATTTGGGCTTCCAAATTCTTCACAACTCATTTTTTATGGAGAGAATTACGATTATTGGAGTATTAATATGAAGACGCTTCTAATTTCTCAAGATTTATGGGAAATAATTGAAGAGGGGTATGAAGACGTGGAGGCAGTAACACCGTCGGAAAAAGAGACGGACGAGGCTAAAAAGATAAGGCTAGAATTGGAAACAGAGATGAAAGGAAAGAAGAAGAAAAATGCAAAGGCGTTATTCTTGTTACAACAAGCGATTTCGGAAAAAATATTTTCGAGAATAATCGAGGCGAAAAGCGCAAAAGAAGCATGGGAAATCCTACAAAAAGGATTTCAAGGAAACGAGAAGGTACGAACGGTTAAACTCTTGACCGTCAAAAGGGATCTTCAAAATTTGAAGATGAAAGATAATGAGACGCTAACGGATTTCTTCTCTAAAATTATGGAGTTGGTAAACAAAATAAGAAGTTTGGGTGAGGAGTTTTCCGAAAAGTCGGTTTGTGAAAAAAATTCTCATTAGCGTATCGGCAAAATATGACAACATGGCCTCGATCATTGAAGAAACTCAAGATATCTCAACTCTTAATATACATGATCTAATGGGTTCATTAGAAAGATATGACCAAAGGATAAATAGAGATACCGAGTAATCTTTTGAGAGCGCATTCCAATCGAAAACCACCATAACCGAATCATCAAACCAAAATATGGTGAAGGGAGAATCATCTCGTGGCGGTAAAAATGGTAAAGGGAAAAGTCGATTTGGAAAAGGAGAAAATAGAGGAAATAATCAAAAGTGGTGTAATAATTGCAAAAATTCCTCTCATTTTGAAAAAGATTGTTGGTATAAAGGAAAACCCCAATGCTATAATTGCAAGAAATTCGGTCATCTAAAAAAATATTGCCGAAATAAAACCAACGAGCAAGCCACTTACACCGAGGGGAAAAACGGTGCGGAACATACCTTTATTGCATGTCATGTGGCCCTAGAGCAAAAAGAAGAAGTGTGGTATGTTGATAGCGGATGTAGCAACCATATAACCGGAAACGAATCGGTATTTAGCGAAATTGATACAACCGTCATCACTCAAATTACAATGGGTAATGGTGCGGTTGTTCAATCGAAGGGAAAAGGCACAATCGCTATTGAAACAAGGAGAGGTCGTTTGTTAGTGGGTGATGTATTGTTTGTTCCGGAGTTGGCGCAAAATTTATTGAGTGTTGGGCAATTGATTGAGCACGGTCATGCGGTTCATTTTGAGGGTGAGTTTTGCAAACTTTACGATAGGCCTAAAAATGGAAGTAAATTAATTGCGAATATTAAAATGGAGAAAAATCGCAATTTTCCTCTTATTCTAAATATTTCCAAACACGCGGCGTTGAAGACCGGTGTTGAAGATATATCATGGTTATGGCATAAAAGGCTTGGTCATGTGGATTTTGAAAGTTTAAAAAATTTGAGTAAGAAAAATTTGGTGTACGGATTACCGAACATACAAGAGAAGGGTGATGTGTGTGAAGCGTGTGCGCTCGGTAAAATTCACCGAGAACCATTCCCAAAAGAAAGGGCGTGGAGAGCCATGAAACCGTTGGAGCTTGTGCATACCGATGTGTGCGGGCCAATGAAGACAACTTCAGAAGGCGGTAACCGATATTTCATCACCTTCATCGATGATTACTCGCGAATGTGTTGGATTTATTTCATGAGACAAAAATCCGAGGTATTTAATATTTTCAAAAAAATTCAAATTATGGTTGAGCGGCAAAGTGGCCGGTTGATTAAAAAAGTAAGAAGTGATAGAGGCGGTGAATATAACTCGAAAGAATTTGTAAAATTTTGTGAAAATATCGGTCTTGAAAGACAATTAACCGTGGGTTATACACCGGAGCAAAACGGTGTTGCCGAAAGAAAAAAATAGAACAATAATGGAGATGTGTCGAGCGATGTTAAATGAAAAGGGCGTTCCGACAAAATTTTGGGCCGATGCGGTGAACACGGCAGTTTATTTGTTAAACCGGTGTCCCACAAAAGCGGTCAAAGATAAAACCCCATTTGAAGTGTGGTCGGGTGGAAGAAAACCATCCGTGAATCACTTGCGAATTTTCAGATCCGTTTGCTATTCGCATATCCCGAAGGAAATGAGACATAAACTTGAAGAAAAAGCCGAGAAATGTATTTTTATCGGTTATAGTTCTCAATCAAAGGGTTATAAACTATTTAGTCTAAAAAGAAATAAATCAATCACAAGTCGAGATGTGATTTTAATGAGAAAGAAAAGTGAGCTTGGAAAGGAAAAGGAGTTGAAAACGTACCGATATTGCCGGTACATGAAGAAGAAAACGACGTAGAAGAAGCCGAAGATGAAAATAAAAATAATTATGAAGAAGAGGAAGTACCGCAATCTCTTCCGACTAATGATGGGTCGAGTTCCTCTACGCCAAGTTCAACACCACCGGTAAAGAATCAAAGATTTAGAAATATAAATGATATTTATTTAAATTGCAATTTTTGTGTTGTCGAACCGGAATGTTTTGAGCAAGCGGTAAAAGAAGAAGTTTGGAGAAATGCGATGGAAGAAGAAATAAAAATGATTGAGAAAAATGAGACTTGGGAGTTGGTTGAAACACCAAAAGAGAAGAGTGTAATCGGGTTAAAATGGATTTATAAAACAAAAACAAATCCGGATGGATCCGTTCAAAAATACAAGGCAAGATTAGTTGCGAAAGGATATGCACAAAAACCGGGTGCCGACTATCAAGAGACATTTGCACCGGTTGCCAGGCATGAAACTATTAGGTTGTTGATTGCCTTGGCGGCACAAAAAGGTTGGAAACTATACCAACTTGATGTAAAATCCGCTTTTCTAAACGGTGTATTAAAAGAAGATGTATATGTGGAGCAACCGCAAGGGTTTGTGGTTGAAGGAAAAGAAGATAAGGTGTACAATTTGAAGAAAGCGTTGTACAGGTTGAAGCAAGCACCCCGTGCATGGTATAGCAATATTGATTTGTACTTCACCGACAAAAGGTTCAAAAGAAGCCTAAGTGAGCCGATCCTCTACATCAAGAAAGACAAAAACGGTATAATTATCGTTTCTCTTTATGTTGATGATTTAATCATTACTGGAAGTGATGAAGGAATTATGCAAGAATTTAAGAATGAGATGTTGAAAAAATACGAGATGAATGATTTGGGGTTACTTCATTAATTTTTGGGTATTGAAATTGATCAAAGCAAAGATGGCGTTTTTATTTCTCAAAAGAAGTATGCTAAGTATTCTCTCTAAATTCAAAATGGAGAATTGCAATCCGGTGACGACACCGTTATTGGTGGGTGAAAAATTGACAAAAGAAGATGGTAGTGGTGATGTCGATGAATCGGTATATAGAAGCTTAGTTGGAAGCTTATTATATCTCGCCATTACAAGACCCGATATTATGTATGCGTCGGGTTTATTATCTCGGTTTATGAATCGACCGAGTAGATTTCATATGGGCGTAGCAAAGAGGGTGTTGCGCTATATTCAAGGTACGCAAGATTTCGGGCTCATGTACGAGAAGAATAAAAAAAGAAAAATAGAATTGTTTGGATTTTGTGATAGTGATTGGGCCGGTAGTTCGGATGATTTGAGAAGCACATCCGGTTATGCATTCACTATACGATCGGGAATATTCTCATGGGCTTCAAAGAAGCAAGAGAGAGTGGCGCTATCCACCGCGGAAGCGGAGTATGTGTCGGCAAACGAAGCCGCACGACAAATTACTTGGTTGAGGAAGGTGTTAGAAGACATGGGGGAGAAACAAGTCAATGCTACCGTTCTCTTCTGTGATAACAATTCCGCGATAGCTATGTCAAAGGATTCCGTCTTCCATAGCCGCACAAAGCATATCAAGCTCAAACATCATTTTATTCGAGAGGTAGTTGAAGATGATGAAGTTCTTGTCAAGCATATCAAGACTGACGATCAGTTGGCGGATATCTTCACGAAAGCACTTCCAAGCGAGAAGTTTATTCGCTTCCGAGAATTAATGGGGACGGCGAGTAAAAGCATTAAGGGGGAGTATTAAAATTAATGCTTTTATAAATTAATAAGTTAATTTAAATTAGTTTGTATTTTATATTGTGTTTGTAATAAGGCCATTGGCCCATAACAATTAGGTGTCTTGAATAGGTGTTTTGTATGGGTGTAAATGAATGGGTGTATTTTGAGGTGTCATGAAAGGGTGCCATAAAAATAACTATAAATAGAGGGTGGGATTGAGGGGTGGTAACCGACTCATGATCCACAAAAAATTGTAACCAAAAGAAAAAAAAAAATTAAGAAAAAACCTCTCATCTATTTTCTCTATTCAAAAAATCAATCCAAGTTTCGAACAGTTTCGATTCAGTTTTTCACCAACTAAATTTGATCAATCAGATTAATTTTTCTCCTTCCATTCCACGTGACACTTTTCTCACCATCATCTCCAACTCATGCACTACCAACCCTGCGAGTAATGGCTCTAATTTTTAAATTCAACTCAACCAACAAGGTGACAAACGAGCAAAAACTGAGCCCAACTGCTCCATCCAAGGCCCAGACCTATCCCTTCGGTTTGTTCAAATCGAGTCCAGCGGCTTTTAAACAGGCCCAAACCATTCTCAGCCCACCCTCCTCTCATAAAAAAGGAATCATCCAAGACCTCAACTTAAGCCCATCCAATTTGAGCCCACCTTCTTCACCCATTCAGAAGTCCATCTCTCCTCCTCTTCTCTCCCACTTGCATCTCATCCCAGAAGAGCAAAACATCAACTTAGCAGAACTCTTCTCCGAGCCTCCAGTTCGCTGGAGCCGCCATTTCCTCAACAAAAATGTTGGACTCTACACCTCGCCCATTGAGAAAGCTCAGCATATCAAATTCAAGGATGCAGAACTCTCCACTACAAAGAAAAGAAAAAGGATGCAAACGCCAAAAATTGAATTGCTCAAAATAGAAAACAAAGAAGTGATCGACAAAGAAGGGGCAATAGAGATCTTCGCTGCTGTGGGAATAAAAACTTCTGAAGAAATGATTAAGAAGATGGTGTTATCCTTAGTTTGATGATATCTAAAACTATTCCAAGCTACTAATAAACGTTGTTTGAGATTGTCTTATAAGTTCAGATTGTCGAAATGGAAATGAATTTTAATTCGAAATGGACGCATCTCTTTTATATCGTAAGAACAAGAAGACGCTATGCTTTAGCTCAAGATTTCAAGTTTTGGAGCTCTTAGTATAGGTTCTAGGATTAGTTGAACTTTTGAGAAGAAAATTGGCAAAACAGGCTTATTTCGTCCTCAACGGAATAAAACCTGTCTATTCCGCTATCAACGGATAGACATTGTTCCACTCCTTTGAGGACGCAATGGCTCTGTAAATCTGACTGTTCTTTGTGCTATTCCATTGTCGACGGAATAGGTTCAGTTGTCGACGGAATAGGTTTCCTTTGTCAACGGAATGACCGGGAATTTAGCCGTTTGGGCATTAATTGTCTTTGATTTTCTTCCTTTTTGGTATTTCATTCTCAACGCAATAGATGCATTGTCAACGGAACAACCAGCTTTTTCATATACGTGAGCTTCTCCTTTCTTCTTTTAAATAGCTAGCTCAATCCGAAATTGATCATCATTTTTTTCCAATAGCAAAAAGCCTTTTCTTATCTCTTTATTATTGAATATAATTCACTCAAAAATTTTGTGAGATTTAGGAGAGATTAGCGATTGATTCACGCTTGTTTGTTGAAGTTAAAGAATCAAGTTTGTATGTTATTGCTCCAACAATTTGTTGGTCTTCGGACGTGCATAACGCAGCGGAAAACAAAAATTTCGTCCAAAACCAATCCGAGGATCCGTGCGTATCGGTTAAATCAAAGAAATAAATCTTAAAGATACCTTTCGGATTACGCTTAATCCATGACGCTCAAACCATGAGTATTGTCCATGCGCCTCTAAACCGGTTACCGTCCTAACCGATTTTCCGTCCGTCTATGTCATCTAGGTCGGATCGTGCGGAAGTCATCTACAGCACACACAATCGGTCTCCACCGAAACTCTCAACAACCCGTTCTCATCTTCTTAGGCCGAATAGATCACAAGCGCTGAAAGTATGAATGCCTCTACCGGTATCCACACGAACAAACTTCTTAAAACGGCAAGAAGAACAATATATATGCTAGTAACTTATTCTCCTCTTGCACAAGAAAACTCCTTTTCTTCATCTTATTTTATCTCACAAAATAATGTATATAATTCCTCTCATATAATCGCATTCTTTCGTTTTTGTCTTACAAAAAGAAAGCACCCATTTATAATTTTGTCATACAAATTAGAAAGTATATTTTCTCTCTTTTGTCTCACAAAAGAGAATGTGAAATAATTAGAGAGAGAATGATGTGTACTATTGAATTTTGGAGCCCTCCATATTCTTATATAGAGGTGAAGAGTTATATCTCTTCACACTAAAAGATGTGTATGACATCACTCATTATTATCCATATGTTATTATCTAGACTCTTCTAGATTACATGATCTTTTGTGCTCATAGTCTTTATATACATATATATCACATCTTATCACATAAGATGAAAATATCTTTTGTGACATTCTTATGCAACTCATCATATAAGTCGCTACGATTTTCTACGCCCGTTTCAGTTTGTTATTTATGCGTGACCCTATAGGTTCACTTAATGTTGGCAATAGACTTGACAGTCAATAAATCATGAACGGACTCTAGCAAGCCATCATGACTACCCAATTTAAGTGAATATTGGTAATCCGATTTACCTAATCAACAATCACGTATTTAGTCCCTTTGTCACACGATATCTATCGATCATAAGGCATGTAATACGTCATCCTTATATTAATCGAATTAATATTTCTTGATCCTGAATTGAACTGAACAAGAACAAATGATATTAATAACTCTTATTAATTCATTTGAGTATGGCCATACATTTCTTCAGTTCAATTCATCAAGAGGCCTAAAGATATCTCTCTCATTTATGAGAGGAACAAATCCCGTCTTGATTGCACTCATCCGTCTACACGATTCATTATATACATAACCATAACCATTATGACTACCAGGTTAAAGGCAGTGTTATATTATGTTAAAGTATAAAATTACTCATGTTGAGAACCGAGACAATCTCAGGTCAAAGGACTATAAATACTTTATGTTACAAGAATCGCTAATGACGTAAAACATGTAGCATTCTTATGGCGGGTCAGTCCAGTATATGGTCTCTAACATATTCCTATATTAATGACTTGATAACTATTTATCCATGATCAGTAAAGCATGATCATCAGTCAACTAATATACTAGTATACATTTATAGCTTGTATATAAATATATATTTATATGTATTCGCAAGTATATTTGTCTCCACATCAGGGATGATTTAGAATAGCATTCATAATACTTTATAGTTTTACTATCAAAATCACGCACTTTGATGACATAAAGCTGAATTTGCATATTCATGGTCTATTTTAATTATATTAAAATAACTTATACGCACATATTATATGAAATATTTTAGAATAAATATTATGTTTGTTATTATAATCCATCATCTAGGTCGCAAACACTTTGACCTAGGGCATAACACCATCATGATTCGTCAAGTTTGTTGTAAGACGAGCGGTGGTTCGAGGTCTTGTAACGATCAAGTTTGTTTGTGAAATCGGAGCCGCAAGGCAAGTCCCGGAGAGTAGGTAACTCGTGAACGCGGTAAGGGCCGCTAGCGAGTCAACGGGTGACTAAGACTAACGCAACCACCTCTTATTCAATTAAAGCTCGATTCCAAAGTAAAAAAGACGGTTTTGTCTTCTCTGTGACAATTGTTTACAGACCGCCCATGGCCACATCACTGCCACTTTTTTTCGATGAATTGAGGACAATCAGAGAGTCCATAGACATGCCTTGGACAATTATGGGTGATTTTAATATTACCCTATCAGCCGATGAGAGAAACGGATCAAAGCATAACGCAAATTAGACCCTCAGCTTTCGAGAATTGGTTGATGAACTTGATCTCATTAATCTGACACTATCAGGAAGGAAGTACACTTGGACTAACAATCGAGAAAATTCATCTATGGTCAAGCTTGATCATTTCCTAGTCTCACCAAAATGGACTGAATTATACCCTAATTCGATCCAAAGAATGGCGACAAGAACGACGTCCAACCATTGTCCGATCATTCTAGAAATAAGAGGGGTATTCAGTGGAACAAAAGTCTTTAGGTTTGATAGTTGCTGGCTTAAAGATAGCTCCCTGCATGAACTGGTTCAAGAATTTTGGTGTCAAGAGGCTGCTCAAAATTCATCCCAACTTCATGATAAAATCACACTTCTTACTAAGGCAATCAAGTTATGGGCCACAGAGAGGAAAAGCCAGTGGAAAGAACAATTTGAAAATGCTCAGACCATCATTGATATCTTAGATAGAGCCGAAGAGGAGAGAGCTCTCAGTCAAGTGGAATCAATACTAAGGAGATGGGTTAAAGTCAGGATAGTGCAATTGTGTGAATTAGAGCACATCAGATGGAAACAAAGGGTGAAGATTAAATGTGTATCTCAAGGAGAGAGAAATACTAAGCTTTTCCATACGATGGCTTCTACAAGGAAAAGAAACAATTATAGTAATACGCTTCAGGTGAATGACATCATGCTTACACAACATGAGGAAATGGCTAGAGCCACTTTTGAATCGTTCAAAAATTCACTCGGCCTGACGACATAAAGTCTAACTACCTTAGAGTTTTCTCAAATTTGGGGTGAACCACTACAACACTTGCAGAAACTTGACTCCATTACAGGATCAAGAATTGAATGAGGCAATTGATGAATGGCCGAATGATAAGTCACCGGGACCCGATGGACTGACGGGAGAGTTCTATAAACAGTTTTATAAACACTTTATACTAATTCTCTTTAATGAACTAAAAATGGTGATTAATGGGATTCTCACGGGGGGATTTGACCTAGGCCAATTGGCGGCATCATTCATCACACTCATACCTAAATGTGATGCGCCGCTTATGATCAAAGACTTTCGATCTATTAGTATGGGCCACTCAATTTAGAGTATTGTGTCTAGAATTATTCAAATGAGGATTAGGAACGATATTCAGAGACTCATTTCTGAACCGCAGACGGCTTTTATCCAAGGGAGATGTATATTGGATAATTTTGCCTATGCACATGAAGCGATCTTTTTAGCAACAAAAGATAAATTCCCACTTATGTTGTACAAAGTTGACCTTTACAAGGATTTTGATTGTGTATCGTGGCAAATCACTAGTCACATTCTGCAAGCTAAAGGATATTCGTCCCAGGAGACTAAGTTAATTGAGAATGCCGCCCTGCAGGGAAATACAAAAACTTTGCTTAATGGAGTACCGGGGAAAACGATTTATCTAAGAAGGGGTGTGTGACAAGGAGACCATTTATCGCGGTATCTTTTCGACTTGATTACTAATGCCTTTCTTGCAACATTCACTAATCTTCAAAATGAACACATACTAGGAAGACCGCATCCGGCAATGGCATATTCTCTTATGTACGTCGATGATTTGCTATTAATATTAAGACCAGAATACAATGATGTGGTATTGGTTTCCAAAATCCTGAACCAGCTCAGAGAAACTACATGACTCATCGCAAATCCAACAAAATCATTTATCCAAGGGTTTAATACTAACCCAAGCATGTGGGATGACATGGCACAAATACTTGAGTGCTCAATCAAGACTAGAACTTTTTCCTACCTTGGCCTGCCGCTTTCAAGCAATAAACTGAAGAAGGAAGACTTCATACCATTAGTGGAAAGAATTGAAAGGAAACTCCTTGCCTGGAAAGGTAAGATGATGTCTATGGGCGGAAGGGTTGTTTTGATTAACTCTGTACTAAATTCGCTGCCAACATACTTCATGTCAATTTTTAAACTTCCCGAGGGGGTCATCAAGCGAATAGATAAAGTAAGACGGGACTTCTTGTGGCATGGTGACTTAGCAGATAGAAGGAAAATGAAATTCCTAAATTCGGAATCAGTTTGCTAGCCGAAAGAAATTGGAGGGTTGGGCGTTAAAAATCTACGCCATTTGAACGACGCTCTTTTGGCTAAATGAGGGTGGAAATTTTACGGAAATGACCAATGATTATGGTCCAAATTTGCACGAAATCTTTATCAGAATATGCACGTGCCTATGGATGTCTCCACACATAACCCTTCACCTCTCATGAAAGAAGTACACTCTGTCATGCCGATATTTAACACATTCCTCAAATTCAATGGAGCCATCAAGGAAAATACTCTTTTCTGGAAGCACAATTGGATTGGCCGGAGACTAGACATCTCATTTCCATATCTCTTCTCTTTCGGTAATATTCGACAAAACATATCAGTTAATGACGCTTTTCAACTACAAGACTGGTCGGTCATATTTAATCTACCCCTTTCAAATGTGGCTACAAGGGAGCTAGATCAACTTATAAACCTATGGGACAATTGGATTGATTCGACCGTAACACCAGATGAATTCATGCTTTCATGGTCACTGCAGCCCGATGGAATGTTTACCATGAACTGTCTGTACAAAATCATTGCAACTTACCCTAAGCCGTCAGTTCCTTACTACTATATTTGGAAGATAAAAATTCCGCCCAAAATTAAAATCTTCATCTGGAGAATGGTTAGAAACAAACTACGAACAGTTGAACAACTGGGAAAGAGAGGCTTTGTACTACCTAACATTTGCCTGATGTGTATGGCAAATTCAGAATCAATTGTACACTTATTTCAAGATTGCCCCTTTTCAGCGAATATCCTAAACTCTCTTGGGTTGTATAATGTCAACACCATCGAGACATTCAAACATATGGGAGATATCGACATAACGCTAAAGCTCGCAGCGACGACATACTGGATCTGGAAGGAGAGGTATACAAGGAAGTTTCAAGACAAATCATTGACGGTGACATGCTTATCACAAGCAATCAATGCTGACATTGTGCTCTAGAAAAATAATATCTAAATATCTAAACCTGCCTCCTTTTACTGAACGCTTAATTAGAGTTTTTTTGTTTTCTTGGTTACTTATATTCAGCTAATTCTCTTGCCAAGCCTATTTGTAATGAACCTTTTAACTATTCTTCAATATAATTGTTGGCGCCTAGGTATAACCTGGGGCTTACCTCTCGGAAAAAATGGGACAAAATAATCGAAGAAAAATTTAAAGAGAATAATTCAATTTTAATTAGATCTTAGCTTGTTCGATTTTCATTGAATCATTAAAAATAAATAAAGCATATTTCAGATTTTTAGTATGAAAATATGAATTCTACCGGCGTTCGTAGATCCTCTAAAAATGGATTAGAAAAATTATTGTGAAAATTTATCACACAGACTAAAAAAATTTGTAAAAGAAAAAGACATATATTTTAGGTTAATTCAAATTTCATTTTTGACCAATAAATTGCAATTTCATGAAAAAAAAAGAGATTTTAGCTTTATTCAAACTTTATTTTCAACCAATACATCAGCATTTCAAGAAAATTAAGGTGAAAGTCAACTAAAATAGAAAAACATGAAACCATGAAACCACGATAACGTAACCACATAATATATAGTATAACTCAGTAAACCAACCAAACAAAGTTGATATCATATCATATTTCTTATTTTTTTTTAAAGATAACAAAATTTTACGATGTAGTCCTCCTTAGATTTGGGTTATCACTGAACGGTTCTCTTGACGCAACCTCTCTTCACACCGTAAGCTCCTGAAACTTCTCCTTCAACCAAAACAAAACAATAAATCAATTTATAAATTCAAAAAAAAGTTTCAAAAAGAAGAAAATTAGTCAAATTGAATCTTGATTTGAGAAGCGCCTCTTAGCCCAGTGGTCCCCGGTTCGAAACCCGGATTCCTTCCCCTTCAAATTGAATCTGGATTTGCATGATAAAAAGAGAAAAATCAATTAATTAATCTTACATTTGCGCAAGAAAGATACACAGAAGAGAGGCCGGCCATGACGATTCCTCGCCATATAAGAATGGTGGATGAAACAAGCGACATCTCCTGTATATCATCTCTCTTCTTCTCAATTTCTTTTCTTTCTCTCTCAAAAATGAGGATCTATAGTTCCATCCAAAAAGTGGAGATCGTTTCTTTCTCCCTCTTCTTTCGCTTTTCTAGTTTCAGAATGGATCTATTCTAGGTGGATCATTTTTGGATTGGACTTCAAAGCGGCCCATATTTTAGACATTGTTCCTTTTCAAAAATCAAGAATTCAATGCCTGGTTTTGCAAATAGGGAGCTAGAATTTTATTTATGATTTATGAAAAGGTTTATTTATGATTTTCAAAAATAGGGACTTCAAAGTGGCAAGAACAAGAATTTTATGGGGCAAATAGTATCATGAGGTTTTATTTATGATTTATGAAGATTCAGCTTAAATAATAAAACATAACATTTGAATGCTCTTCTGTTCAATACTCTCCAACAGAAATTTCTCAAAAGTGAACTATGACCCAAAATAAAATTACAATAAAGTCATTCAAAGTTACTAAAATGTAACTAAATGAGAGAGCTTTCTTGATCATTTTCAAAAGAGTTAGGGATTGTTTGAAGAAGGCTAAAAAGGTCCGAATTTTTTAAGGAATCTAAAAAGATAGAGAGTTTTTTATAATATTCAGAAAAGTTAGGGGGTTTTTGAAAATTTTTCCTTTTTTACTTAAACAAATTTTATTATGTGACCTAAAATATATAAGTGTGATTTGAAACCCCTGCACCCCCCCTCCCAACTCGGAGCCCAACACACACACTTTTTCTTTTTTATGCGTCATGCGTGCTAGGTCAATCAGTTACACAATACTAAAGTATGTTGAATACATAAATTGCCTAAAATACATTCATATGTTTTTAATATAATTTCAGTACAAATGTAATTCATGTTTGCCTCGAATGCCATGCCGAGACAACCATGACCCTTCCCATCCACCCAATAAGTAGTCATTCCTTATCATCATCGATAAAAAAGCTCTTATGATAAACTTCCCTCACCTTATCTTTGATTCTCTTTAATATAACACGATCCAAAAGCAATTGCTCAAGTCCAGCTCTTGAGTTCCTAGTATACCATTGCTTATATTTTTCTGCCCCTACACACCTTTTTGACCCCTCACATGCTATCAAATTAATCACTGCACGGCCCCATATAATATTTTCTAGGAACCATCTTTGTTTATTGTTGTGTGGCATAGTAGCATCATAAAAATCAAACATTGCATAAGTGTAATGAAGCACTTGTTTATAGCGATCAACAAAAAATGAACTACTATGTGATCCAGTAATAATTGATTGGATGAAAATGTGTGACCTAATCTTTCGTATAATATCAAGGACTTGACTTTCGGGTTATTCATCACATTTGTTTCTTCCTGTAGATATTCAAAACCCTTATCACAACTCACGTAACCACTTCATCTTTCTCAAAATATTTAGATCGTCAATGCAAATTTTTATCCCATTCTATTCTAAGCCTCTATATTCAAGAGGAACACCATAGCTTCTAGAGAAAACTTCCAACTTTTTCCATGCCCGTTCAATTTGCTCAACAGTCAAAGAGTTTGATGCCAGATTTTTAATAGTAGTTATCCTAAGATTTGGAGGTCCACCTATCCTTTTAGAGAGTTCACGGATTAGAAATAGCAAAGTAAGGCCAAAATCAGTGCCAAGAAGGTTAATGATATGCAATTTTGATGCCTTCCTGGTCGCATTAAGGATTGTGTAGTTAATGAAGTGCTGAGAAACCATGAGAATCGGACATGATACTAGATGCATGTGGAAACAACCTAAGAAGTCAATTATTGTTCTCTGTGACATCAATATTGTTCTTTAAGGTCACTAATAGTTCCATTTAAACGCGCTTCGAGTCCATTGACAAAGATATGGGCAATCCTTTACTGAAATAATATCTGTTTTGATCATTTACAGCTATTGCTTGTGAACAATGGATGAGAAGAGTTCTTAAATAATTTGAATTCTCAAAGATTTCCTTCTTACTACACGATCTAGTTCCAGTTTGCATGATAACTCGTAGACGAAGTGCATCTTTTGAATATTGTTCTTCATGTACAAGAAACACTTTATCAAATAGCGCATCATCTTAGTTTTTTTAACAAAGTACATTAATTTTACATTTTTGTCCTTCCACAAGGGAGAACTCCATAGAATTTGCATGCCTTTTATCCTTTACCTGTTGTATTATTTCAGTAAATAATACATAAAATAATAAAACTTAATTATTGAACTTTAATAATTAATGGAGCTGATATTATATATATTGAAAATCTTAGAGAGAAAATATTGAGGAGTAAATGAGATATGAAAGTTACAATATTCTGGCGCCTCTTGATTTTCCTATACTTAGCATATAAGGAAATATAATCTCATTAGAGAAAATAAATTGTTCTCATTACCTTCTTGGACCACACGTTTGGTCTTCCTCTTGCTCTCTCTCCTAAAGTGCTGAAAAAAAACATACAGCTCTTGCTCTCTCTCTCTCTCTCTCTCTCTCTCTCTCTCTCTGCAGCAAAAATATAATATTTCTTCCAATTCAAATCGGTCAACAACTTGGTAGAAAAAACGATGTTAGAGGCTTCATTTCTTTTGAAGTGGAAATCATCCATACCGTGACTGTGTTACCGGCGTTGTTTCGAGAATTCGCTCGAGGTGTCGAACCTTGGAGGCTGGATCACTGATATTCTCTGCACAAGAGGGCGGAATTCACTTTTAGGGCAGTCGCGACTCGATCGCACGGCTATACTAGGCTAATTCTTGATTTTTACTTAATATTTTTTATTTATTATTTTGATTTATTCATCAAATAATAACTTATTTTATAGATCTGGAATAACATTACCATCATACTATTTCTATCTTCTTCACCCTCTTTTACCATCCTTTGAACTAATTCACTATCATTCTTTCTTTTTGAGTGAAACCCAATTTTATTAGTGTAAATCCACCATTGATTTATTTATATCGATGCTTGGAAGGAACTTCATTCGTTTTTCTATCCCTCTTTTGAATTCTAAACTTGGTATGCTCTCATTTTGAATTTGGTTAGTAATGCTATGAAACATTTGTGGGACATTGGACTCTTGTAAATCACTTGGGGAAGATGAATGCTCCAAGAATATCATAAAACGATCTCTCCACCTCTTGGAAAGCAGCCTTATCTGTAAATGCATTAGTATTTTCATTATTGTTTTCTTCGAAAAGCATGCTACTTATGTTTCTCAATGTTATAGTTGTTGACATCTCAGAAATTTCATGGTTCGATGCAAGATTCCTATTATTGGAAAGGCCTTCCTCGAAGTGGCAATTGTCGACGATTTGTTTGGAATTTTCTCCATTGAAACAAAATTTATCTAAAATTCAATTTAGTATTAGCATCTCTTCTTCATAACTTTATTTTAATTGGAGTTCTAATGTAAGTGTGGAATTTTGAGGCATACAACAGATTTTAAAGTTATTATTAATTTATTCCAACAGATTTGAGGAGTAAATTATAGACCCATAAAACATGGCTAGGATAGTATCTTTCACTCTCATTTTATTGTGGTTTTTCTTTTCAAGACGACTACCTCAATAAAGTTTACTTCTTCTAAACATATTTAGGATATGTATCCTTGGCGGTGAAAATTCTTACAAGGTTTGTTATCATTTTCAAGTTTCACGTGTCCATCCATAGGAATTCATTAGGTCGGAACCGAGATAGGTTACTTAACCAACACTGCCGATTGAACATGAAAGAATTAGTAAACGAAAGTTTGAGCTAAAGAAATATGTGTACCTTGAACGAAGCTTAAGGTCTGGTTTGATAATGGAGAAAAATTCCCCTAAAAAGAAGATAATGAAGAAAAACTGCAACAAGTTCCACCTGAAGTTCACAAAGCTTCAAAATTGGACGTGTGGTGTGAAAACTGTAATCTACAAAAGACAGAAGAATTGATTGGAAAGGTAAGCCATCTTTCGCTTTCTGTGACTTGATTTTTCCAAGTCCACATGGATGCTTTTGGTGTGGAGAGGAAAGAAATTTGGAAAAGCCTACATTCTTGATATCTTCAAACTTCTATTTGGTCTTGCTCTACTCTGTGGATTTATCCTCACAAACTCACAATTTTAATGGAAGAAGAATAACTTTCTTTTTCTTAATTTTTCTTAATATATTTATTTCTTCTTGTCTCTTACCAAATAAAATGGGTTCTATTTATAGGCTAAATGGTTCATGCATACATGAATCATATTAAACCCTAACATTATACTCACACAATTATCTAAGTACATGATCCATATTTCTAGATGGTGGATACATGTATTACAATTATCTAGATGAATTTACATAGAAAAAAACACAAATATTATTTCTTTTGGCTTGGGCTTATCAACAAATTCCTCCCTTAAGCGCAAGCCTATTCTTCATCCCGATCATCGCCTTACAGTTTTCAAACAACGCCGTCGGAAGTGGTTTCGTGAATATGTCAGTCACTTGGTCATGACTTGCCACATGACTCACTCGCACATTACCTTTCTTCACCTGCTCTCGGATGAAATGAAAACGCACATCAATGTGCTTACTCCTCTCATGATGTGTTGGGTTCTTTGCTAACTCGATTGCGGATTTATTATCGACTCGTATTTCGGTCGCCTCGTGTTGCGTCAGTTTCAACTCGTGCAACAAGTTCCTTAGCCAAGTTGCATGGCATACACACCAAGATGCTGCTACGTATTCCGCCTCGCACGTCGATAATGTCACTATTGGTTGTTTCTTTGAGGACCATGTGAATGCCGTGTCTCCCATATAAAACACATACCCCGATGTGCTTTTACGATCATCAACATCTCCGCACCAATCGCTATCGGAATATCCCACTAGCTTGAAATCTTCAGCTTTTGTATAGAATAACCCAAACGATTCCGTTCCCCGAATATACCGCAAAATTCTCTTTATCGCTTTTAAATGCGTATAGACCGGCTTCTCCATGAATCGACTTACAACTCCAACACTATAAGAAATGTCCGGTCTTGTGCATGTGAGATAGCGGAGACTCTCAACTAGACTTCGGTATTTGGTCGCATCTACTCGTTCGCCACCGTCAAACTTAGAAAGTTTCGCCCCGGGTTCCATCGGTGTCAATACCGGGTTGCAATCCGCCATTTTGTTCCTTTTCAGAATTTCTTTTGCATATGTTTCTTGTGACACAAAAATCCCAGTCTTTCCTTGTCTAAGCTCCAGACCAAGGAAATACTTCATCAAGCCCAAATCCGTCATCTCGAACTCCCGAGTCATCACGCTTTTGAACTCCTCTATCATCTCACCATTGTTCCCCATAAAGATGAGGTCATCAACATAAAGAGCGACAAGGAGCAAATTGCCTTCATTCTTTTTTACGTATAGTGCATGCTCGTATGGACATTGAGTAAACCCATTCTCCTTGAAGTAAGTGTCGATGCGAGTATTCCAAGCTCGAGGTGCTTGTTTTAACCCGTAAAGTGCCTTCTTCAATTTCAGCACCTTCTTCTCTTCCCCGATTTTCATGTACCCAGGTGGTTGCTCTACGTACACCTCTTCTTCTAGCACGCCATTCAAAAATGCTGACTTGACGTCCATTTGAAAATTTTGCCATTTGAATTGAGCTGCTTGAGCTATGAGAAGGCGAATTGTCTCCATTCTTGCAGCTGGGGCAAAGACTTCATCATGGTCTATCCCCGCCTTTTGTCGATAGCCCTTTGCAACTAGCCTTGCCTTGTACCGCTCTATTTCGCCTTGAGCGTTCATCTTCTTTTTGTATACCCATTTTGCTCCTATGGGCTGACTTCCTTTTGGCAATTCAACCAACTCCCAAGTTTGGTTTCGCTCTATTGCTTTTATTTCTTCATTCATGGCTGCTTGCCACTTCTCATTTCGTACCGCTTCCTCAAATGTAATTGTTTCGGCATCCGTCAAAAGACAAATTAAATGTACCTCACTTGTCGAGTCGTATAAATCTTGCATGCTTCGCATCCTTGGTTGTCTTGGCTCATCTTTAACATCAGATGGTACGGGGCTAGTCGGTACAAAGGTTGATGCCGGTGATTCTCCTTTCTCAGCCTCATCTAACTCGGCCTTATCATGTGTCATCTCATCTTTGTTATTCCAATTCCACACGCTCTCTTCATTCACATGTACGTCCCGGCTCACCATAACTTTCCTTCCAATTGGGTCGAAGAGCTTGTATGCCTTTGTTTTCTCGTCATATCCAATGAGCACGAACTTCTTGCTTTTATCGTCAAGCTTAGTCCTCCTTTGATCCGGTACATGTGCATAGGCCACACTACCGAATACTTTGAAATGTGATACAGTCGGCTTGTGACCACTCCAAGCCTCTTGGGGTGTTATCTCACCTAACTTCGCATGTGGGCATCGGTTTTGTATATACACGGCACATTGTACCGCCTCGGCCCAAAATTCTTTTGGCATACCCTTGCTTTTCAACATCGACCAAACCATGTCGAGGATGGTCCGGTTCTTCCTCTCAGCCACACCATTTTGCTGAGGAGAGTATGGTGCAGTCAAGAATCGCTTAATCCCATGCTTCTCGCAATAACTCGTGAAAGCGGTTGACTTGTACTCCCCGCCTCTATCCGACCGTAACGCCTTGATGTAAGTCCCGGTCATCTTCTCGACTAAAACCTTGAACCTTTTGAACACTTCGAGAGCCTCGGATTTTTCCTTCAAAAAATAAACCCATGTCCTCCTTGTATTATCGCCAACAAATGTGATGAAATATCTTTTCTCACTGAACGATTTGGGTGTAATTGGGCCACATATGCCGGTATGCACCAACTCGAGAGGTCTTTCTGCTCGGTATTTTGCCTTTTTTCGGAAATGAGGTCCTTGCTTGCTTGCCGAATAAACATCCTTCGCAAAACTTGGTGATGTAGTCCATGTCTGGTAGCCCATGGAGCATGTTCTTCTTGGCCAACTCCTTTAGGCCACCATAATGAAGGTGACCAAACCTTAGATGGCACAATGCCGATTTGTCCTCCATATCGACTTGTAGACATTTTTCCTGCACATTTCGCAAGTTGAGCTTGTACATGCGATTTTTTGCCATTTCAACTTGTGCTACCAAGCGTCCTTGATTGTCTTTTAATTGTAGTACCCGGTTTTTCATGAATACCGAGTATCCCTTCTCCATGAGTTATCCCATACTCAAAATATTGCTCTTAAGATCAGGTACGTAATAAACATCCTCAATTGACCCTTCCGTACCACCTTTTTGTAAATAGTGAACCGTACCTTGACCTTTTACTTAGATCTTTGATGCGTCTCCAAATGACACGTGTCCATTTTCAACCTCTCGCATCTCCTTGAATAGGTGCTTGTGCCCGCACATGTGGTTGCTTGCACCGGTGTCGAGGTACCAGACTGTATCGCCATCGGTGTTGATATCGTTGTATGCCATCATGAGAAACCCATCTTTCATCTTATCCTCCGTGACAAGGTTGGTGTTCTCCTCCACTTTCTTTTCGGCATAGCAAACTTTTGCGTAATGCCCGACCTTGCCGCAATTGTAACACTTGTCGGAGTTGCAGTCCTTCGCATAGTGACCGTATTTGCCACACTTATAGCACTAGACATTATAGTGATTTGACCGGCCGCCTCTCCCACGACCAGGTCCTCTACCTCGCCAATTTTGTTGGCTTGACTGCCCCTTCTCCTCATAGTATCCACCTCGACCGCGGCCTCCACCACCGCGATCATTGTTGCGACTTCCACGGCCACGCCCTCTTCCACGAAAGTTTTGAGTGTAGAGTGCCTTTTCGTCTTTGATAGGCATCTTGGCTTGCAGCGCTTCGTCAAGCGACTCGTTCTTCTTCTTCTTGCGTTGCTCGTGTGCCTCTAACGACCCAGCGAGATCGTCAATAGTTAGCTCCTCTAGGTCCTTCGATTCTTCGATGGCGCACACGACATTCTCGAAATTGTCGGTTAGCGACCGTAAAAAATTTTCCACGACCCTCGAGTCCTTTAGAGTTTCACCATTACACTTGAGCTGATTTACCACAGTTTGCACACGTGTGATGTAGTCGGATACACCTTCTTGACTCCTTCATCTTCATACACTCCAACTCGCCGGGAAGAGTTTGGAGTCTTACTTGCTTTACTCGGTCGGTTCCCTTGAAAACTTTTTGCAATGTATCCCATGCTTCCTTGCCTGTTACCGCGCTTGCTATCTTTTCAAAATCTGACTCGTCAACTGCTTGGAACAGCATGTATAGCGTTGTCTTGTCATTCATTCGCTTTTGTTTCAACGCCTTGATTTCACTTACTATCATATCGTCGGTATTCTTTGGTTCGGTGTAGCCGTTCTCGACTACGTCCCATGCATCTTGGGCCCCGAGTAGTGCTCGCATCTGGATGCTCCATTTGTTGTAGTTAACTCTCGTCAATCGTGGCAGTGACATACCCCCAAACGACATTCTCCCGGGATTCGCCATCGGCTCTGATGCCAATTTGTGGATTTACCCTCACAAACTCACAATTTTAATGGAAGAAGAACAACTTTCTTTTTCTTAATTTTTCTTAATATATTTCTTTCTTCTTGTCTCTTACAAAATAAAATGGGTTCTATTTATAGGCTAAATGGTTCATGCATACATGAATCATATTAAACCCTAACATTATACTCACACAATTATCTAAGTACATGATCCATATTTCTAGATGGTGGATACATGTATTACAATTCTCTAGATGAATACATAGAAAAAAACACAAATATTATTTCTTTTGGCTTGGGCTTATCAACATACTCAACAGTCCACAGGCATTAGTACAAGGCTTATATACACGACCGCCACTAATATTGCAATATCATGAAAAAAGAGAGACTTTATCTTAATTCAAACTTTATTTTCGACAAATACATTACTATTTCATAAAAATTAAGGTCATAACTCAACAACTAAAAATAACAAAAATATGAAATAAGTAAAGAATGTTTTGGATTTTTATGCATTAGTCTAAATGAATAAGTTTTTAGTATGAAAACATGAATTCTGCTGACATTCATAGATCCTCCAAAAATGGATTAGAAATATTATTCAGAAAAATTTAGCACACAGACTATCAAAAATATTCATAACAAAAAAAAGATATTTTAGGTTAATTCAAACTTAATTTTTTACCAATAAATTGTAATTTCATGAAAAAAAGAGATTTAAAAAAAAATGAACTATAAGTGATCGCTTGATTCGTTCTATTTAAGGTGGACGCGGAATTCGAACCATCACAAATGGAAATGTGGGGTTGATAAAAAAAAAAGAATTTAGCTTTATTCAAACTTTATTTGCGACCAATACTCACCATTTCATGAAAATTAAGGTGATACATCATCAATTAAAATAAAAATATGAAACCATGATAATATAACCACATAATATATGTATAACTCACCAAACCAACAAAACAGAGTGGATATCATATCATATCATATTTCTTATTTCAAATAAAAATATATAACAAAATTTTATGATTTAGTCCTCCTTAGATTTTGGTCATCATTGATCGGTCCTCCTGACATAACCTCTTTCCTTCACACCGTAAGTTCTCCTGAAACTTCTCCTTCAACCAAAACAACAAAACTAATGAATTTATAAACTCATAAATATTACTGAAATTGAATCTATGTTTAAATGATAAAAAGAGAAAAAAAAATATCAATTAATTGCTCTTACATTTGCACGATAAAGATACACACCAGCAAGTCCAGTCATGGTGATTCCTCCCCATATAGTAATGGTGGAAGAAATCAACAACCATCTTTTGTAAATCATCTCTCTTCTTCTCAATTTCTTTTCCTTCTCTCTCTATTCTTCTCCTTCGGCTCTTTGGTTATAGGATGCGTTCGTTCTTGGTGGATCGGTTTTGGTTTGGGCTTCTAAACGGCCCATATTATAGACATTGTTCATTTTCAAAAATCTAGAATTCGATGCCTGATTTTTCAATGCCGGGGGCTAATGTTCATTATACAGAGCCTAATCAGTTCAAATTAAGGTTTAGAAGTCCTTGGTCTTATCTAAGCCAAAACATAGAAAAAAGACAATTTGTTTAGAATCTCTTTTTTAAACTAGTTTATAATACAGAGCACAGAGTTTCAATTTGGATCCAAATCTGACAATTTGTTTAGTATCTCTTTTTTAAAAGCTCATGTCTACAGTCACATCATACATGCAAGCCACTAGATTTGTATAGGATCTTTTTTTTATGCTTTTTGTGTAATGTACACTCTATGGTGAAAGGAAAAACATAGAATTTGTAATTTTGTATACTTGACAGCCAGATTAAAAACTTAATAATTATGCCATATTTATTTTTTCCGTATAACCTGTAATTTTAATGCAACTTAAATGTAAGTAAATTTGTCAATTAGTACCTTTAATCTTTTTTCTAAAAAAGATTAAAATATTTTAAATTAAGTATATCTTATAAGGTCCTTATACTAGTTATAATTTAAATTCTATAATGTATTATTACATTTTGATTTTTCAGTATATTATTTTCTTTTAAATTAGTTTATTTTATTTGAATTGTCTTTAATGTATAATTGAAACATGATTAAATACAAGTTAAACCTTTTTTAAAATTTATTATATAATATGACTTAAATTGGGCCAAATAAATTGAATTTTAGTAGCGTAAATAATTTAGACAAATAAATGCTAGTGGTATTTAAAAAGTAATATACGCTAATAAAGAAAAAATGATTTTTTTTTTTTTTTGACATGGCTCCATCTCGGTCCACCTACAATTTATTCTTGGTTTCACCGTTGCGTATGGCGAGAGCGTCGCAATGTCTTGTGCAACATCTTTTTCATTCATCGGTACTCATTGCAATCTAATGCTCCGCCAGCCAAGGGACGGCGCACTACCGGTTCACTTTGGAGAGAATCCACCGTTCGGGGTTCTGGAGCATCATCTATAGAGATCTGAAGTCAATCATGCCTCAAAATTGGAGATCGTATTCTTCCAATTCTCCCACATTCAAGTTCATATCTATATACATTTTTAATATATTTAAGAATTATTATTGATGAAATATATTTGATAATATAATTCGCAATAATAATAACAAGAATAAGGAGAAAAATATTAATATTAATAACAAAAATGTAAATTGAATAATAATAATAATAATAATAATAATAATAATAATAATAATAATAATAATAATAATAATAATAACAACAACAACAACAACAACAACAACAACAACAACAGCAACAACATCAAGAACAACAATTAAGCTGATCAAGAAAATTATTATTATTTTTCCTTTTGTTATATAACAAAAATGAATTGAACCTTGTGGCGAGAACATTTGACAGAAAACCATATTTTTTAATACTCAAACAAATGACAGCGCACCGCAATAAACGAACGGTGAACTCATAGATACAGGTCCAATCGCTCAGCCCAATTCGGTTGTCCTAGAGGGCCACTAATATTGAGCTGAATTCAGTTCTGTCTAATATCTGATTAATATGTCATTCATAATCCATCTATCAATAACTAAAGAAAAGTTTGTATTGATTAGTAATTGAAGAAGCATTCCATTAAATAACCAGAGAGCAATTGCATATAAGTAGCATGACGAACCAACTCTTGTCTTTTTTTCTCTCGTAAATGTAATATTCTATTCGAGCAAAAGTGTGTGATAAATAAAAAGTGTGTAAGTACTTTGACGGAAATTATTTCTTAATTAAAAAAATATTATTTAGGTTGAACTTGATGCTAATACGTAGAGGTGACAAAATCTGACCCGATCCCAAAACCCGACCCGTCTCATCCGAACCAAAACCCGACCCGATCCAAAAATGTTGACAAGTCAACGACCCGAAACCTGACCCGACCCAAGATGCGAACGACCCGAAACCCGAATGACCCGACCCGACTCACCCATTTGCCACCTCTACTAATAGTAACTTTTTATTTTCATGAGTTGGATTTGAGGTCTGGAAAAATGCCCAAACTGTCGAGACGCAGCAGCAAACAGAGAAAGCAAGACACAAGAACAAAAAGATTTTTTACGTGAAAACCCTAAAAGGTAAAAATCACGGCCGCCGGCACTCGAACTTTCTTTATACTTGGAGAAAGAGAAATACAATACAATTATTTGTAGTTGTTGGAATAAATAAAACTCTACCCCTACCCCTCTATTTATATGATAGTCATACCAAATATAAGGAAATAACCAAAAGAATTACTGCCCCAATTAACACCTAATACATGAAAATACAAATATAAGGAAATAAATATATTTCCAATTCCAATTGTCACTTATGGAAATAAGTCATGGAGAGCAAATATGGAGAGCTTTCTTATCTCCTGTCGGGTTTTCCTTTTTACGGTATCCAGAGTTTTTCAGAAGTCTCCACACAAAACAATCTCCCACTTGGAGACTTCATACTGACACGAATCCTTTGCATTGAATCCATTCTCTTTTTCCCCTGTATCTTCCTTGAGCCCAGCGACATGCTACCACTGACTCACTCGACCATCCCCACTGAGGCAACGCACAGCCTCAAATCGTCGTTGGGGAATTTCTTGGTCAACTGTCTGGGATCCAGTTTTAGGTCGTACAAGCTTTTCTCGAGTTTACACACCAGACCCTCATTTCTCGGGGTCTCGAAACCTTCAGGCTGCACTATATAGATGTCCTCCTCCAAATCGCCATGGAGGAGTGTCGTCTTGACATCCATCTGCTCGAGGTGCAAATCTTCGGCTGCTACAATACTTAACACCATATGAATGGTTGTCAACTTCACCACCGGCGAGAATATCTCCATGTAGTCAACTCCTTCTTTCTGTAGGAATCCCTTTACTACCAATCTCACCTTGTACCGCTTGCTGTCAGCTGGTTCATCCTTCATCCAATAAACCCACTTTTGTAGCGCCTTCTTCCCATCTGGTAACCAGGTCAATACCCAAGTCATGTGCTTTCCGAGACACTCAATCCCATCTCTCATTGCACGCTCCCACTTGACAGAATCTCCCGTCTCTACTACCTCATGGTAGTCCTCAGATTCGTCATTTGACCTATTCTTGTAGTAGCGTATGAAAGTAATAATGCCCTAGGCCAAACTGTTTTGCCGTGTGGGAAACGGATTATGTATCAAACATTATATTTTTGTATTAGATGCTTTATCTCATAAACTTTTTCATATAATAATTGTGCGTAAAGGTTATTAGATTATTAATTAACAATAAATATGTATGTCCGTTATACGTCATCAGAATATGTGATTCTGATAGTAAAACCGTAAAGCAAAGTGAATACAATTCTAAATTATACCTAGTCATATATGAGATGTTTGTAAGACAAACATATTTGAAAAACTCAAATCATATATATAGACTAGTATATTATTTGGATGATGGTCATGTTTTGCTGATCATGGATATTGGATATCAATTCATTAATATAAATATATGTTGGAGAACATATATTTGATCGACCCACTATGAGAATATACATGGTATATGTCATTAGTATTTTTTCATCATCTAATGTATGGGTAGTCCTATGAGAATTATAAAAGTTATGATCTGGTTTTAGTAAATCATGAGTTGGAATGTGAATGACCAAGAAAGAATTTGTTACTCCCGGATACGAGAGAGATATCTCAGGGCCCCCTGATAAATTGAGACTGAAGGAAAACACATGGACGTACGAAAGAATTAGCATATGTTGTTAATATCTTTTAATTTACTCAGTCTGATTACAATTCAGGAAAGAGAATTGATCATAATAAGGATGACATAAAACAATGCCTTATGATCAATATAAATATCGTTTAATAAAGGGACTAAATACATAATTGATATATAGGTTATGATCACGTATCATTCATTTAATTTGGGTAATCATAACGTCGTACCAGAGGCTACTTATGATTTATAAACATGAAGTTTATTGCCAATATTAAATGAACCTACAGGGACGCACACAAATATAACTAACTCGGTTGGACACAGAAAATCAAAAGGAAGGTGAAGAGGTGTGAGCATTAGATGCTATAAATAGATGAAGGGTTCATTTGATTAGGTGAGAAAATTCAGTCCATACCCTAGCCGCCTATTGGGAGAGAGAGAAAGAGAAATCGGATCTAGTAATCTCGGTTTCTCCTCCAACGAGTTAGTCGCGTGTGGATACGTGTAGAGGACGGTGCCGGAGTCGTAGCGCCTTTTCGAAATCAGATCCGCAAGGAGACGCAGGGACATCATTTGGAGACGAATCACGAAGCCCTACAAACCGGATTAGCCGAATCCGAGGTATAAATAAGATTTATTTTTCTGATTTGATTGATAATACATGGATCCTCGGTTAGGAAACGGGTAAAATTTTAATTCCACTGTGTTTCTGAGATTATGTGTTTCCTTTCAGCGTGATCCACCTTGGACCGGAGCTGGTCCCCACAAATCGCTCTGCACTAAGTCTAGCTTCCCTGTCTTGAGTTCTCGGCCGACATTCGAAAAACTAACCCGTTTTTCCTTGTCGAGCATGCAGTACTCACAGAAACCGGTTTCTATCGATTTCACCTTGGGTAACAAACCTTTTGAAGCCAGCACTAGCAGTCCTTTGTGACTGATATGACCGAGCCGATTATGACACAACATCGGGTCGGTTGTCGCTCCCGGAACCGCCAACAAATCTCTCTTGTTGTCCGTCAGAAAAAGAGTTCCCAGTTTTGTACCCTCCGCCACAACCATGGGGCCCTTTATAATCTTCCACAACCCGTTCCCAAACACGGTTTTGTACCCCTCACTACCATCTGCCCAATGGATATCAAGTTCTTCTTTAAACCTGGAATATATAGAACTCCCCGCAAGGTTCATCTAATTCCGTTGCTCGATTTTATTTGGGCATTGCCCCTGCCCGATTTGCATAGCGATTTCCTATCCGCTAAGTAAACCTTTCCAAATTCTCCATATTTAAAATTCAAAAACTTATCTTTCTATGAGGTAGAGTGGAAGGATGCGCCTGAATCCAGAACTCATGAATCGATAGGGCTGTCAATGCATAGAACTAGGGCATCATCTGAATTCTTCTCAATGGTGGTATTTGCGAAACTTGTTTCCGCCCTTTTCTCCTTTCTCGGGTATTTACAGTCTTGTTTCATGCAGCCCATTCTGCCACAGTTCCAACACTACAACTCGCTGCGACCTCTTGACTTGGACCGTCCGTGGTTGTTGTTTCTCTGACCTCCACGACCCCGACTCTCTACATTAAAGGCTGAACTCATGGAACCCGAGGCTTCGCTCTGCTCCTTTCGCCGAATATCCTCGTTTAGGGTGCGGTCTCGTACCTCCTCAAAATTCAGATCCTCCTTGCCGCCGATAACGTCTATTGTCGTTGACCAGCTTTTCGGCAATGATGACAATAACATAAGAGTCTTCGTCTCACCACCTAGATTCAATTTAAACGAGTCTAACTGGTTTGAAATAACCTGGAAAGAGTTCAGATGCTCGGCCACAGATCCACCTTCCGCCATCTTCAGATACAAAAAATGGCGCATCAGATGCAGCTTATTTAATGAAGACGGCTTCTCGTACGTGTTGGATAGCGCCTTCATGATTCCAAAATCTGTCGTCTCATTCGCCACGTTCTTGGCTAAGGACAATTGTATGTAGCTTAGCGCCTTGCGGTTCATCTTCTTCCATGCATCAGCAGTGATCCCTTCTGGCTTCGTTTCAAGTAGTGCATCTTCTAGATCATTCTGGCAGAGCAACGCTTCTGTTTGCATCTTCTAATAGCTGAAGTCTCGCCTGTCGAACAGACCCACCGACACCTTGCTCTCGTCCATTGCTCGTCTAAGTATCGCCTTCTCGTTCGCACCCAAAGTGAATTTTCTTCGAACCTTGGCTCTGGTACTACTTATTAGGAACCGAGACGCAATAGCAAATACATAAAGCAAGACACAAGAACAAAAAGATTTTTTATGTGGAAACCCTAAAGGGTAAAAATCACGGCTGCCGGCACTCAAACTTTCTTTATACTTGGAGAAAGAGAAATACAATACAATTGTTTGTAGTTGTTGGAATAAATAAAACTATGTCCCTAATCCTCTATTTATAGGATAGTCATACCTAATATAAGAAAAAAACTCAAAGAATTATTGCCCCAATTAACACCTAATACATGGAAATACAAATATAAGGAAATAAATATATTTCCAAGTCCAATTGTCACTTATGGAAATAAGTCATGGAGAGCAAATATGGAGAACTTTCTTATCTCCTGCCGGGTTTCCTTTTTTATGGTATTCAGAGTTTTCCAGAAGTCTCCACACAAAACACAAACTATAATCATTTTCCAAAATCAGAAATTCAATATCTGCTTCTACTTTTGTTGGGCCAGAAGGGCGCAAATATTGTAATCTTAAAAAAACAGGCACCTATTTCTACGATCAAGAATTCAGTATCTGGCTTTCCTAAACCAGGAGCTAGACATCTCTGCAAGGAAAACTGTATATTCATAAACCAAAAACTAACATAGACCAATTTCTACGGCAACAAATACAAGTTTAAAAGTTAAAACATAATGTGCCCGTTCGGCTCACGTGGAATAAGATGAAATAGAGGATTGGAGAGTCTATTTCAGCCGAACATGGACGAAATATCTCGGATTAAATATTGGAAAATCGGAACTGCTATATTCCATGGTAGGGATAGAATTTCTCTAATCCATAGAATAAAGTATAATTTAGGAAATATTGCCCTCCTTTATTCCAAATATCATCCTACATGACAGTTAAATTTTATCATTTTCTATTTTATGTGATCATAATTTATTATTACATTATTTAATCCAAAATTTTAATTTATATATCTAGCCGAACACTATTGAAATAAAACATAATAGTCGCTATTCTCTATTTCACTATTCCGTCTATTTCATACTTGCCGAACGGGCACAATAAGATTTGAATTCCTCTTCATGTCCAAAAAAAGTTACAATAAATCACTCCAATGTAACTTGCTCATCCTAAAAATCCCAAATATCACACAAAAACATAAAACAAAAACAACACAGCAAAATCATAATCAAAACAATCTCTAAATGCAAATAAAATCTCATTAACCCTAAATTGGTTAATCAAACCTGGGAACTAAAAATCTGATCATTCAAACCCGGGAACTGATATCGGTATACTATCAATCGAACAATAACCGTATACTTATATCGTCTCATTAATTTAATTTTTAAATTGCCTCCAAAAAAATAATTGTATAATTAATTATAAACAAGATTTTTCTTTTTCTTCAAACTCCAACAAAAATTCTCAAAGTGCACAAAATAGAAACAAAATCACAGCCCTTCAAAGTCATAAATTCATCCTAAAAACTCCAAACATCACAAACCAAAACAAAAAAACTCAAAAGTTCAAAGTAAAACACTTCTAATCTCCAACATAACTTCACTAAATCCTAAACTACACGTCAAATCTGCTCCGTTAAAGCACCCAGCTTTCTGCTCAATCCACTTCCCCCTTCAAAACAAAACTTTGATTCTTTTTCCCTTCACTAAACAAAACGCACCAAAAATACGGCCCTTTACGACCTGCCTCACGAAAGGCCGCACCAGCCTCCACACTCCCCTTATTTCTCAAAGCCCCACTCCCGTTCTTCATCCTACCAAACGCTTCATCAGGACTCAAATAGTTCCAATTGCACGCAATTTGATAGCTATTGATTGTGTTCACTGAGTCTGAATCACTTGTTGCCGCTCTCATCTGCCATCGGTACAATAGTAAATATGAACCGTTTATTTTGTGGACCCCACACAACTTTAAAATAAGGAGTATAAAGCATTAAAAGATTTCGCATTTTAATGGGTTAAAATATTAAAAGAAAATCAATATGAGAATTCGGTCCAATGGAATGGCAAAAAATGACTTTGGTTTAAGAAAAATATACTTAAAACTTTATATTAAAAGTTTGGAGTTGGTTTCTCCTACTAATTTATGGACATTCATGCAAATTTAGCTTTAGAATATTCGTAGCATTTTGTAAAGCATAAATTAATTGGCAAATGGTCCATACTACATGTGGACTTACAAGTCATGGGTTTGTAGCAACGTGAAAACGTGTCGTTATTGTAATCACGTGTTAACAAAGATATTTATAAGTTTCCTAATTCATCAACAAAGTGTATAAGTGAAATTTGAGTTTAGGATGTCGAACACAAGGAAGCAAGGCCTTAAATATTTTAACGTTCAATTCGCACTTTAAATTTAGTGTTGTGTTTTGAAAGATTGTTGTTGTTGCCCTAAATAGAAAGAATTTCACGAGAGATAAAATTAAAAACAAACTTCTTTTTAAAGGAATAAAAGAGAAATAGTAGGGAAATACGACAATTTGTGTAACTTGAGAATCACAAATCACAAATGATAGCAAATTAATCATATAGTATTTATAAGCAAGGTTTAATTAATTTCTTTCCAAAAATTAATTAATAAACTCATCAACCTTTAGATCCATTAAAAAGTTCTATTTTTAAGTGTTCTTATAATTGATTCAACCCTTATTTGAATAAGGATAACTTTTCCAAGTCAAATATATTCAAACAAATCTCTAAGATTTTTTTATAAATATTTAACATCAAATCATCCTTCCAAATAATTTAACTTTAAAACTCATAAAAATATCTCAAGATTTAATCTTAAAAATACTAAATAAATGCAAGTTTTCTCAAGATTTCATCATCAAGACTACACAAAAAGTAAAATCCAACCAAGAAAATAAAAAAAAAGAAAAAGAAAAAGAAGAATTAAATCAAACCCTAAAGAAATGAATCGTTCTCGATCTTTCTCCTTCTTGATTGATTTATCACCTTCACCTTCTAGTTCAAGTACTTCTTTCTTCTCTAAAATTATATCTTTTCTCTCAAAAGAAAATAATGGTGGAAAAGAAAATAATAGAGTTAAAAATGGTGAAAGAGATGAAAAATGGTGTATGGTGATGTAAGAATGGAGGATTGAATGGTTGTGTGGATGAATGGAATGGATGTTTTTTTTTGTCTTGAGATTGAAGGTCTTTATATAGATGATTGAGACTTGTATTTACTCTTTTGCCATTGATGGAGGTATGGAGGTTAGGGGCAGTTTGATAATTTGGTTGGTCAGGTTTGGATCAGGATGGTGTGCTGAATATCTCAACAGAAACCAGCTCTCTTCAGCGCCAAAATATCTTTTCAATTCGTTCTTAAATTTCTGTTATTTTTGAGCTGCATCTAAAACTCGAGATGAAAGTCACCATTCTATCAATTTTCCACGAAAATTTCCTCTACAAAACCTGTTCTACTACTCGTTGTGATCTCGTATAAATTTGAATCACTCAAAACCGTTATGTATTTCTCGAGTTATGGCTCTCACAAAATCAGAACCCAAATTCCGTTCATTGTGCAGCCATTTTTTAAACAGCTCAAATCAGCCAAAAATTTGACCGTTAAAAACTACTCATCTTCAAACTCAATTTTCTCTCTCAATTCTTGATCATTTTCTGAGTTCCTTATATAAATGGAAATAGGGGAATAAGAAGAATATAATGAAGTTTGAATTAATAAAAACAAATCCCCGTGAAGTAAATGGTGAGCTCAAGAAAACAGCCTCTTGAAACTGTTTATTTTTGGCTGAACAACGGTTTTTTGCATTTTTTCCTCCAATCGCTAGAGAATTGACTCCGGTGGACCCCACGGACAGATCCGTCTTGTCAAGACGAGTCGTTTGACACTAAGCATGTTCAATTCTGAGAAATTCAGATTTTTAGCGATTTTTCGAGCGGGTTTGACTGGGTCTGTTGACTTTGACCCATTTGACCAGATTTTTACCAATCTTTTCTGGAGGTTCTAGAAGGTCTTTTTTTTTCGTGAAATTTGTGACGTTGAATTCATCTCGTCGAGCTCTTGAATTTGGTACTCAGTTTGCCCCCTTTTTGGGATAGTTCACTTTTTGGTCAAAGGAAGTTTTCGGGTTTGAGTTTTTATATTTTCATGGATTTTCGTGTTTTTGCTTGGATTATTGGTCGGAAAAAGGTTGTCGAAGGTTTGAGTAGCGTCTGTAAGTTTTCGCGGAGATTGTGGAGAATTCGGCCATCTTTGGCCCATATTTTGCATATTGGCCCTTCATTTGAGTTGACTTTTCACCCAAGTTCTCCAAATTTGTTTTTCTTGGTCTATTTATCTGAAAAATTACACAAAAGTGTATTAAGAGGTTTAAAAATGAATTTTATGAATTTTAAACACTTTTTGATCATTTTATGCGATTTAATGGTGAAATTCATATGATAAAAACCTTAAAAATATGTATAAAAATACACATTACACAGTTTCAAGTGCCGGAAATACAATTTTATTTAGCACATATTTAACAAAATCTCTCAACTCATCAAACATAAATTGCATCTAAAAAAGCATAAATTAATTGGGATAAGTTCATGTACGGCTTACTAATACTTTATATTACATAATTTAGATATAACTCTATATAAATAAGCACAGATCCCAAATGCCAGAAATTGGCCAGCATTTTGGGTAATTTGGAGTTTGTTAAACTACCTAGTCTTTTGAGAATATGTGAGTTTATTGGATTGCAATGAGAATTAGGGTATGGCTAAAAATATCCATATAAACGTGTAATAATCAAGAATAAATTGAATTTGAATGAAATGAGTATACACTTCTATATCTCTCTAATTCAAAAATAAATAAAATATCAAAATATGAAAGAAAAAAAAATACATACCAAAAATATATCACTATTCCCAATTACATCATCTTTCATCCCCAAATCTAACCTAGAAGGATAGAACTCTAATTTGGCGTATTCTCAAATTTGCATCAAACTTCATGTACAACAACATGAACATTTTGAATTTTTGACAGGGATCTAGCTATCATTGTGCTAAACCCGATTGCTTATAATAGATTACTGACAGTTTTTTTTTGTCTTGTTTTGATCACAGCCTTGCACAGTTAGGGTTTTTGTCATTTCTTTTTTCCCTGCTGGTCGTTTCCATGAATTAGTGAAATTTAATGAGGTTTGTACAATATCAACAATTATTTGGCCTAATTGCAAAGGATGAATCATCTGATCATCTTCATTAATCAAATGAAGATTATGCATAAACTGTTAGACTGAAGTGTAGGCATTACATTTTTTTTGAACTGATAGGCATTACATTTTAGCCATTGAACTCTAGACAAAGACCAGTTATGTTTGATGATCAATTTTCTCTATTTAAAGCTTATTTCATAACTTTTTGTTTTTTGCTTTTTTGATGTGATTGCAAATTTCTTAAGCTTGCAGGCGATACTGTGCTTTCATTTGTATTAGAAAAAGAATAAATTAAAGATGCATAGGTTTGGGCAATATAATTTTTTCCATCTCCTAAGTGCAGCCCAAAAATATCATATTTAAGTTATATTACAATAATATAACAAACGATATGTACTAAAATGAACATATTTTCTTTCACCATCTAACTCGGATCATACTCATTATGTGAAATGCGATTGAAAATTCCATAAAGTGGTCAATTGCGGAATGTGTATATTAGTTACTTTGATGCATATTTTTTTGCACAATGTTGGCTATTTCAAACTTATTGATCTTATACCGGTTTTGTTGTGATATATATAGATCTTTTATCGGGTTGCTCGGCCAAATTTGACTAACCGGAAGGACCACTAAAATTGGACAGAAGGTTCGAAATTCAGTTCCATCTAATATTTAATCAATAAATGTTAGTAATGCATCTATTAATAACTAAAGAAGAGTTTGTGTTTTTGGTAACAGAAGCATTCCTTTAAATAATCAAAGGTGTTGCATGATGAACCACCTCTTTTTTTTTTCTCTCAAATGTGTTTTGTTTGTTCTATCTAGAGCAGAAGTGAGTGATAATTGAACTATGTGTGAGGTACTTTAAATTAGTTTCTCTTTATTAAGGAAATTTAATTATTGTTAGGGTAATAGAGAAAATAGTGATGCATAGTAAGAGAACTCATGAGAGAAATAACTAGAGAAGAAGAGAGAGAAATCGTATAATCAATTGATAGACTATATTGTAAGAATTATGATACTATTACAATATATTTAGGCTTCTTTATATAGTAGAGAGTAATGACTAATTATCAAAATAATTGCCTAAATTAAAGATAAAATTATCTAATATGCAATGTAATTATGGAAATAATTCACCTCCTTCCGTTGTCTAAATATTCCTCAAATATTTATTTCCATAGCCAAAATATTTTCAAAACAACAATACCAAAAAGGAAATAGATTATTGAGAGATTGAGAGTTATATATAACAATTTTCACCTTGACTCAAAATCTCACTCTTGATACACAGTCGTATAACGACATATCCAACTCAAGGTCCTCCTTAATAGTAGTTATCCACTTTGCCGCTTTACCTGAGGCTACCGCCTCCTTGCAAATCGAGAGCTCGCCAAACACGGATTCATTGTCTATTGTCAAACAACACACAAAATTGAAGTATCCATGCCTCATAGAAAGTCCAACCCGATCCCTTACAAAAGCACATTCCCGACTTTCCTTAACCGATACATCATCAGAATCATAATGCTCCAAGTTACGTCAAGTAACTTCACCTAGTTGATAGGGAATGTCAAACTCCATCTTCTTCGTGATCGTTTCACCATCCTCAATAGCCAAGATCAGATAATTGTTCCCTTGTCCGTAACATAACCAACTCAAAAGTCGCATCTCTCAAAATAAGGTGTCCTAGTACTGGACACCACAAACAACACGCCTTCACACCTGAAGCGTATCCAAGAAGAATACATTTCTTCTCCCCATACTCGAGTTTTCATTTAATGACTTGTGCATAAATGGGATATCTAAATACCAGCAATGTCGAGTAATTCATCTGTTTCTAATCAGAATATATAATACACCGCCAAATTGTTGTATTCGTAGAACGGTTAACCAACCACCAAGCACTATTAGTGACTTCCACCCAGAACCCCTCGCCTGAGCCCGCCCCAAAAAGCATGCACCAAGCCTTCTCGAGTAGTTTCTAATCATCCACGCCATTATATTGTCGAGAACGAACAACCCTCCAATGCTGAACAATCCTTATAAAAGGATCACAAATTTGTCCTCACAAATCAAAATAGATATCATCCAAAATTTCCTTCCTGCGATGAACGACTGCAATAAAATTGAGTCTCATCCGTTTGCCACAAATGGAATCTTCACAAAACTCATGTTTTCTGGTATTCTAGACACACAGTAGATCCCTCGTGCTCAAAACTATCACCCTGCATCCAATCGTAAACCCTGACCTTCTAACTGAGGCAGAGAAGGCGACGACGAACGAGCCTAAAACTGGACCAACTTCCCGAAATAACTTTCCGGTACTCTGGACTTCCATACTATATAACACACCGGTATTCTGGCCACACAGTAGATCCCTCGTGCTCAAAATTGTCACCCCACATCCAATCATAAACTCTGACCTTCTAACTGAGGTAGAGAAGGCAACGACGAATGAGCCTAAAACTGCGTCAACTTTCCGAAATAACTTTTTGGTACTTTGGACTTCCAGAATATATAATGCACCAGTCATTCCAGCCTTCATCAATGCAAGAGCCCATCTAGATATCTTGAGAACTCCACCTTCACATCGAAACTTGTAACCGATATCTCCGAGAAAGCCTAATGAGATCAAATGGACAACCCGGTCCTACATCTTGATCAAATGAACAATCCCGTTCTGCATCTTGATCAAATGGGCAACCCCGTCCTGCATCTTGATCTCAAATGTGTCAACACCGGCAATGCAACATACATGATCGTCTCCAAAAAGAACATCTCTACTAGACGCGTCAAATGTGGTGAACCACTCTCGATTCGGGATCATCTGATTTGAATTACCCGAACCCACCCAATTCTTCTCAGATCTCTCATTCTCATTCGCCACAAAAAGTGTTGGGTTTCTACCGTTCATAACGCAGCGGAAAAATAAAAACGAAACAATCGAATCCGAAACCCAAAAGAAGGATCCGTAAATTACAATTAAATCAAAGAAAAGTTCATAACTTTTTACCTTCGGATTACGCTTAATCCGTGATGATCGAAAGTGAATTTGGTTAACGCTTTTCTTTGCCCGATTCCAAACCGATTTCCAAACCGATCCTTTGAATGTTTCGCCTAACCGGTCTCACAAACCGATCTCCAAATGAACCAATTCTCCAAGCAAACCGATTCTCCAAACAAACCACGGTTTCAACCCGAATCACAAAGACGCCACACTTCGCTTCGTCCTCTACCTGTATCCACACGAACAACCCCTTTGAATGGATGGAGAACGATATATGCTAGTATTTGTTCTTCATTTTTCTCATAGAAATAACAAAAGAAGGTTTTTCGGATTTTTCTCTCCTTTTTGTCTCACAAAAATTGGACGAAATTAATATACATTTTTCTATCTCTTTTTTTCTTTGGGGTGTCTTTTGTGCATATATAGTCCATAAGTTTTATATCATATATGCAACACATCTTATCATATAAGATGTATGATTGGATGTGTCATTTGACTATGTAGCTCTTCGTACAACTTATCACATAAGTTATGATTTTTCTGTGTACGTCTCAATAGTTGTTCTTTGTGTGTGACCATGTAGGTTTACTTAATGTTGGCAATAATCACAACGGATTATAAATCATGAGCAGCCTTTAGCAAGGCATCATGATTAACCAAATTAAATAAGTATAGATGATTCGATCAAACCTAATTTATGTTCATGCATTGTATCCCTTTGTTACACAATATCTGTATCGTCCATAAGGCATGGTATATGTCAACCTTACGTTGGTCGATAAATATTTCTTGACACCGAATTTGATTGAACATGAAATGACATTAATAACTCCTTATTAATTCACTCGAGCACGGCCGTGAGTTTCTTCAATCAAATCATCAAGAGTCCTAAAGATATCTCTCTCATTATATGAGAGGAACAAATCATATCTTAATTAAATTCTTTCCTCCGCATAATTCATTATATACCTAATTATAATCTTTATGACCGCCCGGTTAAAGACGATGTTATATCATATTAAAGTATAAAATTTCTCATGTAGGAAACTGAAATAATCTCAAGTCTAAGGATTACAGATACATTCTTTACTGAGAATAACTAAAGACACGAACCATGTAGTATTCTCACAGTGGGGTCAATCCAGTATATGGTCTTCAACATATACTTACATTAATGACTTAATAACTCTTATTCATGATCAGTAAAACGTGACCATCAGTCAACTAACATACTGATGTACATTTATAGCTTATCATAAAGTATGTTTGTCTCACAAACATCCTATGAATGATCAGGGACGGTTTAGAATATCATTCATAATACTTTATAGTTTTACTATCAAAGTCACATACTTTGATGATATAAAGCTGAATATCATATTCAAGGTTCATTTTAGTAATAAGAATAAAAAAATCAATACGCATTTATTATATAAAATATCTCTAAATAAACATAATGTTTGTTTAACACAATCCATACATCTAGGTCTCAAATATATTGGCCTAGGGCATACTACTAACAAAAAGGACCTCAACCTTACCGGATTTAGGCTCATAAGCTTCTTCCGATAGAACACCGTTATCTGCCTCCTGCTTCTCTTTGAGCTTGTAACAGTTGGCCTTAATGTGTCTCGTCTTCTTGTAATAGCTTCTTATCAAGTTCTTGTACTTAAATTGCGAATGAGTCTTCTCTAAGCTTGAATTTCTCTTCTTACATCTCCACCCCTCCACAAACAACTCAACTTCTTGATGACTTCTCTCAGTCATGGACAAGTCATAGTCAATGCCAGACTTGACTAATAAGTTACTCTTGACATCATTAATGGTAAGTGATTCCGTGGTATGAAGCATATGCAGCGTGCACAAGAATACCACGATTTTATCCTCTTCATCCATCTTATTATCGATTGTCTCCACATTACTAAAGAAACTGATATTTCCCAAAATATGGACCTTAACCGGATTACCTTCTACCATCTTCAAAGAGTGGAATCGCCGCTTCAAACATAACTGGTTGGTAACTAATTTCTCCATGTAGATGCCTTCTAACTTCTTCCATGCGCCAACTGATGTAGCCTCCATGAAAAATTCTTCAAGAGTCGAATTGCTTAAATAAAACTGAATTGTCAAAAGGGCTCTATCATCCGTCATCTCCCCAACATCGCCCTTCATCTCCTTCAAGTCGCCTAAAAATGACGGCCTTCACATCTTGGCTCGATAATATAGCCTTCGTCCGCACTTGCCATAGTGCAAAATTCGTCATGCAATCGTATTTCTCAGTATTATATTTGGTCGACATAATCGTACTTGAATTCATGATAGAACAAGACGGTATACTTGACTTATGGAAGCACAAAGTTTACCTAAACATAGCTCTGATACCAATTTGTTAGGGTAATGGGAGAATATTGATGTATAGTAAGAGAACTCATGAGAGAAATAACTAGAGAAGAAGAGAGAGAAATCGTATAATCAATTGAAAGTCTACATTGTAAGAATTGGAATACTATTACAATACATTTAGGCATCTTTATATAATAGAGAGTCATGACTAATTACCAAAATAATTGCCTAAATTAAAGACACAATTATCTAATATGCAATGTAAGGATGGAAACAATTTCACCTCCTTCCATTATCTAAATATTCCCTAAATATTTATTTTCATAACCAAAATATTTTCAAAACAACAATACCAAAAAGAAAATAGATTATTAAGAGATTGAGAGTCATATATAACAATTATTTAGGTTGAACTCAACGTGTATATAAGGTGAAATCACTAATACAACCAATAGTATTATACTACTTCGAAATGTGTAAGTGGAACATTTTTTTTCAAAAAATTTTAGTCACTCAGAGCTTGCATTAAAAAAAAAAATTAGTCACGGTATTACTTTTTTGTCATGTAATTTTGTTTGTTCAAATTTAAATCACTTATTTGATAAAACTTTTTATTTTCAATTTTTGTAGTCACATTATTACTATTATGTTTTAAGATCAATATTCTTTTTTTGATGTTATCATATTATTTTCGTGTGATTTAAGACATTTATAGTTTTGGAAATAAAAAACAGAAAAAAGTAACAAATTTTTCTCGTTTCCAAAATCATGTTTTTTTTTTTTTTTTGCCATTTGGACAGAAAAAAATAAAAACAGAACCATTACCCAAACACGTTTTGTTTTTTATTTTTATTTTTGGATTAAAAAAATAGAAAACAAGAAACGAGAACGATACCAAACGAGCCTTAAGATTTTGAATTACAAGTATTGGTTTGGTACCAGTGTTCTAAAAATCGCTCCTAGACGCTAGCTGGTACCGATGGATTTTGGGCTAAACGTTCAATAAAATCGGATTTGTCGTCTAGATTGTCGATTTATCTACCTAATTGCCTAATTAGCGATTTTTCCGCCTAATAACCGCCTAATCCCGATTTTCATATTAACATGACCAAATTCCAAATTTTGACAAAAAGTGGAAATAAAACAATAAGTATAAAAAGGCTAGGCATTGTCTAGGCGCTCTAGGCGGGCAAGTCGCTGCTAAATTTCATATAAATATGGCCAAATTCCAATATTGACATAGAAACTAAGCAAAAAGTCTAAAACGCTTAGGCACCACCTAGGCACTCTAGGCGCTACTCGCTAGCTGTTTGACCGCCTAGTGAGCCTCTAGCGTTTTTTTGAACATTGTTGGGTACCACTCACATAGCAGTTTGGTGTATGATATCTGTACCATTTGTCATGCTCGTTCAAAATTTTCATTTTCCATATATATTACTGGACAAACTCTATATATGTTAAGATGGATTTCGAATTTGTAATCTGAAGTTACCAATAAAAAACTTTCCTCCATTGATGGTCCAATTTGCCGGTTACCAAAATTTAAATTCAAAAAAGGAAGGATGAAATTACAGATATAACAACAATTTATCAATAATATCAATTAAATTTTCATGCATGGAAACAATGCATGGGTTAATAATAAGCTGCACTAGACAATAGACATACTATATTGGGCCGTATTAAACATTCCATAAATAATTATTCTCCTCCCAATATGAGCTGTGAAGATGAGAAAATAAAGAAATAAACCCACCAAAGAAACCTTACCGACCTCCATGGCTGGATCACAGTCCTCGCGTCGGCAAGTCCTTCGCGCCACTACCACAGAAGAACGACCTTGTGAAGAGAGAGATTGGTCAGAGCTTCCTCAAGAGATGTTCCACCTCATCTCCAAGAATCTCCCTGAGATACTTGATTTCATCCGCTTCCGCATCATCTGCCCGTGGTGGCGCTCCTCCACCTCTGTCTCCGATGCGCCACGCCAGATCTTCTGGGTTTTCAACAAGGGTGCAAAATATTGGCCCAAAAGCTTATCCATCTGCACGCAGTCCTTTCCAACCGACTTTTCAAGACCGAAGTGAACTGACCGTTCAGAATTGCCTGGCAAGGTTGTTACACCCCAAATTTCAAAAAGAAAATTTGGAGGGTAAGTACATCACAAATTCATCCAGAATATAAAATACATTAAATATTATACATAAATTCTTAAATGAAAATTTTAATTAGTTATGTCGTTACTCAAACCCGTTGACACTTGAACCCGAAACCTGAAACTGTAAAAGGGAGGGGGGTGAGTAAACAATATACTCAGTAAGGTCACTCGTCTCATGTGCATAAAAAAAATAATTTTATACTAAATCATAAATAATAATAAATTAAGTTATTCGAAATCATCATTAAGTAATAAATAAAAATATATTTCCAAGCTTGTTGTTAGGTGATTGACGCCCATGAACATCGAGAGACATGTGCGGTCACAACCTCTATCGACCATGGATATTGAGAGTCATGTGTGACTATAACTTTTGCAGCCATGAATATCGAGAGTCATGTGCGACATTAATTTACTCATTTTTCAAAATAATATAATTTACAAAAATAAAACGTATGAGAAGAATAATTCCTTACCTTGAAAGTAACCTGACACTTCAAATATTTAGATCTTAATTTTGGTGCATGATAGCTCGCATGAATTACAACCAATAAAGGAGGAAAAATATAAGGAATTGGAATCATGTCTAGGTAATATGAATTTGCAAGGAAAGAAAAAAATGATGAATGATTCGTGAATGACAATATGCAAATCCGAAATAAATATTGGAAATGAGAATTACCAAATTAAATGTCTAATTAATTCTCGTTTTAGTGGGCATTGAAGGTTACTAAAGGATGGTTTCATCCGTACAAACTTAAAACTGACTTGCATTATATACAAATAGACCCTCTAAATAGAAACAAATGACAACTCTTAATAAAATAATTAAAATTTTGATAATTTAAAATTTTAGAGAAATTTGGGGTATAACAAGGTGATCCATTTAAGGGGCTGTTTGGATTGATGTTTCTAGAACTTCTATAGTAACTCAAGATTCTGCGATAAAATTTTCAGCAGTTGCAATTCTATTTTATGTGTTTGGACTTAAGAAGTTAACATTGATGTAGTTGCAATTCAAATGTTTTGATTGATGGAAATATAATAAGCCAACTTGATTATATTTTAAAGTTATCCAACAATTGTTACGCTGAAACTTGATTATATTTTTCAGTTATCCAACAATTGCTATTAATCCTTTCAAAAAAAAAAATTGCTATTAATAACATAGACCTAAAAAACACAACAGATATCTAATCTCTCTCAAGCACATAAAACTTTATGGTACGACAGTCAGCATAGCTTCCATTAAACGTAACTCACCTATATTATTTAAATTTTAAACATATATGAAATTTAACACTCTTATCATTTATATATTTTCTAACTACAAAAAATAATCACCTTTAAAAAAACTATAAAAAATAATCAACATACGAGTTCAATCATTAACCAAGACAAACTTTTTCCTTTTGAGAATATCTGGAAAAAAACAAGATAACTAAAAATCTAGGAAAAAATATCACCTAACAAGAAGAAAGAATATCTCACCAAGGATGTTACAGAAAAGAGAGATATTTGGAAAAAATCATTAACCAATGAATCATCAGTATGAACCAACTTTCCCTCAATTTTCACCTTCGACTTGTGCGGATCCTTCCTTCATTTGCAGTTGACCACAAATCCTGATGAGAGGGTTGAGAAGAAACCAGGAACAATTATTCTTCTCAAAAGCAAGCATATAACCATAGGCCGTAGCAAGTTAAGGGGCTGTTTGGTATACTGTAACTAAGGCAGTTACTCTCTCCCATTCTTGCGCAGATCTTGGGGTTTCTACTGGTAATATTGAAAAAGCAATTAGGCAGACTCGAAAATCAGAGGAAACTTATTACCAGTAGAAACCCAAGATCTGCGCAAGAATGGGAGAGAGTAACTGCCTTAGTTACAGTATACAAGATCTGCGCAAGAATGGGAGAGAATAACTGCCTTAGTTACAGTATACCAAACAGCCCCTTAACTTGCTACAGCCTACGGCTATATGCTTGCTTTTGAGAAGAATAATTGTTCCTGGTTTCTTCTCAACCCTCTCACAAGGAGAAAGATTGCTCTTCCACCTATGCATGTTTCCTCATGCACGCTTCATCGCATAGGACGTGATTTTATCAGTAATAATGAATATTTAGTTGTTTGTATCTTCAATATAATTACAAGAGTTTTTACTTTAGGCTTCCGTAATGTTGGCGATGAAAATTGGAAAACACTAAAATTGCCGGATTATAGTGCTTACACATACTACAATGGGATGTTCTTTGTTCGAAGTAGAAATACTAAAGTCACGAAAGTTACTGATGTGACAACCGGCACTCTTCGCTTCTTAATTCCGCCTCCAGAGCAATCAAGCTTATCAACAAGATTTAAATTTTTTGTGGAATCATGTGGAAAGTTGCTAGCAATTGGACATCAATGTGTTATGCATAATTTTAATTTACATCATGATTGCTTCGAAATTCATGAGCGTGATTATGGAAATGAGAACCCAAAATGGGTAAAGATAAACAATATTGGAGATCAATTTCTGATCATTCACGACATGTCAAATAGATGCTTGTCATTAAAAGCTAGTGATTTTCCTTGGATTTAGACATAATTATCTACTTTCGCGTTCATCGTTGTTACTGTGACAAATCTCACCTTGTTAAGTTTGACATCAGCAATGCTTCTTCGGAAAAGTTGCCCTTCCCTCATGATGTGTACTCTTTTTTCTTACCTAGTCTACAATAGTTTCTTATTTGTAATAAATTGACTCTGTTTTTCCTTTCATGTTCAAATGTGTCATTAGTACGTTTATCGTGGCCTAACCGTGGCCATATGAAGTTCTGAGCTTTTTATTTCTTTTTATGAAATAGACCCTAATATGTAGTTTGATCATTCTAGAGATTCATGTTCAATTAGCCATCATGATGATTCTCAATTTTTATTCGCTTTTGGGTATCGTAATATTTGAAGTGTTTCGAAAATTTAGAAATTTTTTAATCTTAATGAAATTTGATTATGTTTTTATTTGTGATATAAATTATCTTAATTCATTATATAACTTGCCATTTTTGTTTTCATTTGAAGCCTTCTGTTAGCTATTTTTGTTTCTACAAGTTTTGTACAAGTTACAAATTCATTTGGCCATATGTTATCTGTACCATTTGTCAATGCTAGTTCAAAATTTCATTTTTATATTACTGGACAAACTCTAGATATGTTCATGGATTTTGAATTTGTAATCCAAAGTTATCATTAAAAAACTTTCCTCCATTGATGGTCGATGGCATCCCCTCTACACCAAGGGCAAGGGTAGTGATAATTACAGGGAAACGTATTGTTATTTACCAGCTCATTTTAATTTTAGACAATTTTATCTATAATTTAAAATGGAAACACGTGTAATTATATATTTGCACATATATATTTCCATACCTGATCAATCATCGTTATTATATTTGGAAAAAGGAAAATAAACAAATTCATTAAATCCAAAAAATTTGAAGATAATAAATTGATGGAGGAAAATTGGTCAATTTATGAAATTTAGTCAATTTAACAAGAATATACTTTTATTTTTGTTCATGAAATCTTTAGAAATTTTAATATTAATATACTTATTCAAATAAATGTTGATTAAGAAAATATACTGGCTAAATACTTACAAACATATACAAGAATAAAAAATAAATTTTCAATATTATGCAATTTCATGAATTCGTAATTGCTCCATAAACACGAAATAACAAGTAAATAAAAAGGTCAAAATGACTAACTAATATTTTTTTATTTATAAAAAATCTTATTAACGGACTAACTAAATTAAAATATTATTTTTTTGTAGAAGAAAGCCGTTTCGTTTTTCAAAATTATCAATCGCGTCATTTATTTTAATTTGTTAGTATTTGAATATAGTATTATTTTTTTTTATCAAATAGCATTTGACACTTAATATGTTATTTTTGTTTTTTCAATTTTAATTTAGTTAGTCCGTTATAAGATTTTTTATAAATAAAAAATATTAGTTAGTCATTTTAGCTTTTTTATTTACTTGTCATTTCGTGTTTATGGAGCAATTATGAATTCATAAAATTACATAATAACGAAAATTTATTTTTTATTCTTGTATATGTTTGTAAGTATTTAGCTAGTATATTTTCTTAATCAACTTTTATTTGAATAAGTATATTAATATTAAAAGTTCTAAAGATTTCATGAACAAAAATAATTAATATTAATAAGTTAACAACTTATTTTATAAAGAATTAGTTGGTTTTAATGAATATTCATAAATTTGAAGATTTTGATGATAATTACGTTAGAGAGAGAAGGAATCAACAATAAAGAGTGATATACTCTTATCTTTTTTAACTCAATTGATTGATATGTACAAACAAGAATAAAAAAATCTTTTTATCATAATTTTTTCTATTCCTATCGAATCATTTCATGCCCATATCATTTCCCTTCATTGAATCACTAAAAACAAATAAAGAAAGTATGTTTTGAAGTTCAATTTTTTTACATTCATTAGTAAAATGAATAAATTTTAGTATGGAAACATGAATTACACATGCTGGCTTGTTTGAATTTCTAGTCTTTTGTAATCAAAGTTATCACATTTTTTATCTATCAAATTAATCTCAGTAATTACTCATCTCAAAAACCGGTCCATATTGTAGACCTTGTGCTTCTTTCATAAACCAGGAATTCAATGCCTGTTTTGTAAAACTGGGATCTGATGTTCATTACGCAGAGCCAGATAAAAGACCTTTGAGTTTCAGTTTGGACCCAAATCAGACAATTAGTCCACTACTTCATTTTGAAACACACAATTAGGCTACATTTTTCCACATTTGATTATTTTTGCAGCCGACTGAATTTGTTGAGCTCTATTTCTATTTTTCCTACGAGTTATTTTTCAGCTTAATAAAATATAGACAAGATTTGAGTTCACTTTTGTTCAATACTCTAAAAAAATCTCCCAAGTCTCAAAACACAATTCAACCAAAAAAGTTACAACAAAACACTTCAAAGTAAATCAAATTACACCAGTCTCCTCGCGACAAACTTCACCCCAAAAACAAAACACACAAACTCAAAAACATCCAAACCAAAACACTTCTAATCTCCAATAAAACCTCACTAAACCCTAAACTACACGTCAAATCCGCCCCGCTAAAACACCCCTCTTTCTGCTCAATCCCCTTCCCCCCTTCCAAAACAAAACTCTCATTTCCTCTCGTCCCACTAAACAAAACACACCAAAAATACGGCCCTTTACGACCCGCCTCACGAAAGGCCGCACCGGCCTCCAAACTCCCCTTATTCCTCAAAACCCCACTCCCATTCTTTTCTAGAATTCTACCAAAAGCCTCATCTGGACTCAAATAATTCCAATTGCACGCAATAAGATGGCCAGTGACTGTGTCCATGGTGGGTAATTCTACCCCGCAATTCGCCGCGTAGATCTCGGTGATGTCCGTTTCGTTGAGCCCGCACGTAAGTGTGTTGCTTTTCGAGCAGTTTGAGGCGCATTGCGCGATGAATTGCAGGGCCATGCAGCCCAAACCTGGGTTGTCGTGCAATTCTGGGAGTTTGAGCGACGTTCTGTTTTTGTTTATTATAGTCATTATTTCCTTGGCCGGGTTTCCTGAAATTAGAAAAATTAAATTAGGATTTCAGTAGCAGAACTTTCCCCATTTTGCATTTTAATGGGGTAAAATGCGAAATTTCTTACAAGAAGAAACTGATCTTATGAAATGATAAAAAATGAGTTCAATTAAAAAATATAATTAAAATTTCGGAAAGGAAGGGGGTTGTTTCTGATATTTCTTACTAATGCAGGGACAGTTAAGCAAATTTCACTAAGAATATCTGGGGCATTTCCTAAAATGTCAATTACTTGGGATAATTTCATGTAGAAGTTACATAAACAAATCAGAGATGCCTAAATGCCAGAAATTTACCAACATTTTTCCGTCATTCCTCATTTTTCCTATAAAACAAAGCTTGTACCGAAACACCAAAAACATAAAATACAAATTTACAAAAGAAATAACGAAATTCACCGTGGATTTTTGCTGAAGTTTCGCCACTGAGCAGAAAAACAACCAAAATGAGAAGAACGCAAAGGCAGTAAACCCGCTGCATTGCTCCAAAAACCCTTAAACCTTTTTCCTCCTTTCCCCTTTTAGAGATAGAGAAAAAGAAAAAAGGAGCTTCTTGTACTACTCAACTAGCACCACCATTTGCAGCCTTGCAGCTTCTTTTTTCTCAGTGGGAACGGACGGAGAGCGAGGGTCATAGCCCTAAGCTTATGAGATCCATTTTACATATTATATGTGTAATGGGTCATTATTTCATTTATAAATGACACGCCATATATTTTTGAGGAGATATTTTTTATCTACTCCGTACCATAGAGCCGTGCAGAGTAAATTGTAAAATAAATGGGTAGGCATGGTCTAAGACCCAGTTCAATACAGTGTAAACTAAAATATTTTCAGGTTATATGAACAGAAGTAGATACTTTCATTTAAACAAATGAAAAATCCAATAACTTTCTGTATAAACATTTTAGTATATAATTCTAAATACGATTGGAATAATTTTTTTCCGTTCCAATGACATTTTAATTCCTTTGGTCCAACTACACCAAGTCCACGCTGTAAATCTGAGTGGGGAACAGGAGCGCATGGAACAGTAACATATAATTGTAGTTAAACATGGTGTAAAATTAAGTGCTAAACCAAAAGGAGCGCATGGAACAATAGTTGTAAACAAAGCTTTTATGTGAGAATTAAATTACAGTGTTCTTGTTAATTAGATGATAAGGCGCGTCTAAACAAAAATCTGTTCGAAACATAGGTCCCTCTTTCCGTAAATTACGGACCACAAAAAGAATAACAATGTTTTAAAACTTAATCACAAGAGAATCTTTCTTCTCTCTCCAGTTCAAATGATGGATGGAATAGTAATTAGTAACTATAAAATCTTATATTTACTGCTACTGGTACCAATTAACTCTTTTACTGGTACCAATTGTTAATGTTAAATCAAGAAATTCACACACATAAAAGCAAAACCAGATTATACTTTTTATTCCAAAAACACAAAAAATTGTTGCATAGATAGCAACAATTAGGATACAGAATACACAAAATCACACTCTCCCCCCTCAAATTCTCCCATATTTACACAACAAACACCACTTACTTCTTACACCCCCAAAAACAAAAACATTCCCTAATCAAAACAAACAAAACAAGAAATTTCGTTACTCTTTACCTCTTTACTATTTAACACCCTACCTTTTTACTATTCTGCTGAAACGAAACATTTCAACGCATCGACATGAGAGTTTTGTTACTCTTCTTCACCTCCTTCTTCTTCTTCTCCTTCAAATCTCTCCTCAGATTCTTCCTCACCATCTTCTCGATCTTCTCCAGCGATTCAGACAGCTTCTTCTCGTGCTCCTGTTGCTCCGGTGTCAGATCAGCAGGCGGAGCAGTGAGAGAAGCGGCATGATTGGTCGTCGCTGCTGGTTCTGGCATTTGAATTGGAGGCGGAGCAATGGGAGGCGCTAGCTGGAGGGAAGCTGGCCTCCTTTGATTTCTCCTCTCAATGGCCTGGACATTTAAATCGAATTTCAAACGTTCAGAACAGATTAAAAATGGACATTAAAATCGAATTTCAAACGTTCTAAACAGATTCAAAATGGACATTAAGATCGAATTTCAAACATTCAAAACAGATTCGAAATGGACATTAGAATCGGATTTCGAACATTCAAAACAGATTCAAACTCCCAATTTCGTTTCCCAATTCTGTACCAAAATTACCTGAATAAGAGCGGTGATGTCCTTGAGAGGTACACGAGGGTACCACTCGGGTAATGGGCTCCGCCTCTGACCGGATCCGATAACTCGGCCTGTAAACGGATCCAAGTTCTCTCTGTTGTCGAATGGAGTGAGAACTGAGTTCCTCGCTGGCTGCCTTGCCAGAATTGTCCCTGCCCTTCTGATGAAATAGCCGCCTGTCACCTCCATTGGGCCTTCGTGCATCATCATCTTCAAAATTCAAGAAAAGTAAATGTTAATTGGAGATGAGAAGTGAGATTAAAGTGGAATGAGAAATAAAGAAAGAGTCTTGGTGAAATTGCAACTCGGTTCTTGAAAATCCTCTCAATAAAACAGAACTGTTTATTTTTCTTATTCAAATAGGGATTCAGATGATTGGGAAAAACGATGATTTTGTTTTGTAAAGGAGAAGTTAATTGATTCAGATCTTGAATTTTGAAACAACAAATAAGCAAGAATCAAGAATCGAAGTACTCTCGTGAGAACAAATTAGATCAAATCTCTTTGTTATCGAAATCTTGATTCAATGAAACACAACTAAAAATTCAGATCTAAATAAAAAAATCGAGGTCCAATTCCATCCATTTGAGTTAAGGCAATTCGGCTAAAGAAACCGATCTAAGAAAAAACTCTACTTAATCATGAACTATTCTTCCCAATTTCTGGATTCAAGATTGATAAAACAAAACAAAACAAATCAAAACAGAACAGAAAAGAAAAGAAAAGAACGTCCAACAAGAAACAAACAACCAATTCAAAAATAACATACCGTGCTTCTCTTCTGCTTCTCTCTATCTTCCTCTCTCTTGCACGAAGGGTCTTAGAATGAATTCAAACGAGAGAGAGGAATGAAAAGAAAGAGAAGGCTCTGAGGGGGATTTATAAGAATCGGTGGAGTTTAACTGTAGTTAATTTAAAAACGGGAGACTAGATTACTCATTTATCTTGCTTTAAGATTCGTGCAGTTATGTGGGTCCCACTTGGCAGTGAGATAATTAAACAAGATAGATAACCAGGAGCTCTAACGGTCGAATTATTAATTATGCTTTAAGATTCGTGCGAGTATGTGGGTCCCAGTTGGCAGTGGTAGAATTAACCAAGAAAGATAACCAGCGTTTAAGTGGCTCTAACGGTCGACTGGCGATTCAAATTTGAATGTGCGAAAGAAATTGGGAGCGGGGAATAGACTCGGTGTTTGTGAACCGAAAAGTTGGAGAAATGGTTTTGGTGTACCGTGGACCATCCTTTTGGGCTGAAAGTAGTATGGGCTAATTGTTTTTTTTTAATTATGGAGTTTGATTAATTAAGTTTAGCTGTATATGATCTTAATTACTATTTACAAAAACTGTATCTGGTAATGTAAATATCGAAACAAAAGAATTGAAAAAAAAAAAAATAACTTGTAACTTCGTAAAATGCTGGCCAGGTGGTTGGGCTGAAAGGCCTATGGGTTAATTTGGTAACAGTTTTTATTATTCATACTTTTTGATTTATTTTATAGATTTGGATGAATTATTATTAATCTCAGGAATAAATTTAGTTATATATAATATATTTTCCCTATTTACATATAACACAAATTTATAAAGTTCATAAAGTTCTTGTATAAATTCATCGTGTCAAATAAATAAGAAAAAAACAAAGATTCCGTTGTTTAAACTGATTTGAATCTCCCAAAGGCTGGCAACAAATTTAACGGTGACCACATTCATTCTTCAGGTACATTTGCCAACCAATTACACCTTTTCAATCTCAAAACATTTATAACAATAAAAACAACTTAAACAAGAGAAAGGACAACTAATTTCTCTTTTGACCAACTAAATATAGACACTCCAACTCAATACACCTATACATTCTTCTCTTTGGTTAACAATCCATTTATCTATATAAACAAACCTTCCTCTAACCCTAATTCCTCACCGAAGCAATTTGTCTCTAAAAAAACAAGAGCTTTAATTTTCCAAAGCGACCTTTCAGCCATTTCATCAGCAGGATCATAATGGGTGCCTGTGCGTCAAAACCTAAGACTGCTGAGGGAGCTGCGCCTGTGGAAAATCCTGTTGAAAATTCTACTACTGTTACTGCTCCTGCTGCTGTTGAGGCCTCTCGTGATGTTGAACCAACCGTAGTTGTAAAATTAATATACAAAATCCAAATTATTCATAATAAACTTGTTATGAATATAACTATTATTTGGGTTTTTTCTAAATTTTTATGATTTTGTTTATGAATTCAGGTTTCAGAAGAAATGACTGAGAAACCTGAGGAGGAGAAGGAAGAGGCAGCAGCAGAACCAAAGGCCGAGACAGTCCCTCAAGAAACTCAGACTGCAGAACCAAAAAGCGATGAAGTAAAGGAAGAGAAGGTTTCTGAGGAACCTGAGAAACCAAAGACCGAAGAGAAGGCTTCTGTGGAATCTGAGAAGCCGGAAACCGAAGAGAAGGTTTCTGAAGATTCTGAGAAACCGAAGATTGAAGAGAAGGCTTCTGAGGAATCCGAGAAGCCGAAGACTGAGAAGAAGGCGCCGGAAAGTTAAATGAGTCGGGTTGCGATGGTCGTGATTAAATTTCGTGGGATTTGAATGTGCTTTAATTTTTCTAACATTTTCATGGAAGTATATATGCTTGTTTGATATTTTTGTTAATATAGCTATGATGTGAGCTACATTTATTGAATCTGTTGGTTAATGAGGAATTATTGTTGTTAATTAACCTAAGTTGCTTGTTACATCAATTCCATAATTGTGAGATTAATTTGCATTTGTCTTAAACAATGGACAAAAAAACTTTATAATGATGTTTAACAATGTATTTCACAATTCCACCATATTTTCACATTAGCAAAATTATATGCATTAATGTTTTATTCAATTCAGTTTATTCGGTAATCGAACTGAACTGGTTAATTTCGGCTTGTTCGATTTATTGAGACTGGTTAAGTTCAAGAAATTGTTATTCAATTTTTTATTTTAAATGTGCTAAAAAAAAATTCTAACAGTACCACGGAGATATATTTATTTGATATGTATGTTAATCTAGTTATATTGTGAACTACATTGCATATGTTTATCAAAGAGAAATTATTGTTATTAATTTGCACAGCATATTATTAACTAATGAGAAATGTTAACTACAATGATGTCCAACATAAACATATAATATGAATATATTTTCACTATTTTACTAATATTATTATATTGGTGCATTAACATTTAATCAGGTGCATTCACATTTAATCAGGTGCATTAACGTTTAATAGCTAATTTGTTTCATGTTGTTATTAGTTTTTGAAAGCAGGGGCATTCACTTTGTTCGATTTATTAGGCAGGCGAACTGAATTGGTCAATTTGAGTTGGTATGGTATAGTCTTTCAGTTTATTCAGTTAGTTTAGTTATGTCAAAAAATATTGTGTTATTAGACCTTTTATTTTTTGGTTGGTATTGAATTTGACAAACCGTATATACCTAACTGACCAGATAAACCAAATAATCTGATAACTAATCTCATTTAATTTAATTAAGTAAGCTACGTGATTAATCTTTAAGAGGATGATTATCTTATAAAACATTTCTTCAATTTCCTTTCTTATTTGGTGTAGTAATGGAAAACGGAATTAGAAAAATTTATGGAACAAATTCAATCAACTTCGGTTCAATTTCTTACCCAATTTATGGAACTAATTCAATCATTTTTCAATTTGTGCATGTCATCCTTGTGCACGGGCCATATTAATCTTCTCTGTATTATTCCAATTTTAAACGGATGTCTCCGAAGAGACTAATTCAATCATTTCAATTTAGATGAATTCAGTTAATTTCATAATTTAGTTGAGTTCAAAATGAACCAATCAAACAAACACACATGTTTGATAATAGAGAAGCATATCACATGGGGGTGACAAATGACAATACATTTAATAAATTTTGTCTAGTGTGAGAATTACATGACAGAATTATTCTGACGCCCAACCCTTTTTCATTTATTCATTGCCTTGTTCATACTCTCTGTATTCTACAACTTTTTTTTTTAATGAGATATTTTACAATTTGAAATACTCAGATATACTATACCTATTTGATTGTATGCAATTGATTATACAATGACAAATAATTGCATAGATTAGAATCCTTTCATTATTACGGAATCTCTAGCATGTCCTTTTTTATGGATCTTGTTGGTTGTTATGTTAAACAATTAGCAATTATTAGTAAGATCCAAAAATTGTTGTTAATTCGATAACTAATATCAACTAATTCTTTACTTTCTTTTCTTATTGTGCAATTATGATATTATTATCATACCAAATGAAGAAAAAAGATACTATAGCACAACTATTAATCAGATCTTTCATCTAACCATAATTAAACACTTGATCATCCTCTTCAAAAGCCCTTATCTTACACAAACAAAACCCTTATCTTACACCAAAACACAAACACAGAACTCTAAAAACAAAAAAAAAAGAAAAACTAAACCAAATTCAACTCAACTCACCCCATTTAATACCCACCTGAAGCCCGATTAACCAACGCAAGAGCATTGCTCGTAACTTGCGCCACGTCAACCACCTTCTTCCTAATGGCGCTTCGGGTTTCGGGTTCCACATGTTTTCCCAGCCCGTCAAGGCAAGTATTCTCATCCGTTAAGGCGGCACTACACCAGGTCTGCACATTACTCATGTGGAACTTAAACCCGGCCGACCCAGTTCGGCCAGTACGGCCGAGCTCCTTCGCCGCCTGTCTCAGGTGGTCCACACTATCTGCCATGTTTTCCAAGCAGTCCCGCACCGGACCGCCGGAGTGAGAATGGGCGGAGCTTTTGTCGCAGATTTGGCCGACGAAGGTGGAGGCAGAGCGAGCATGGTCGGCGGAGACGGTCAGGGCGAAGCGAGCTAGCTCGAGTGGGTTGTGCTGGGCAGCCGGGGAGAAGGAGGAGAGGGACTGGAGGCAGAGATCTGGGTAGCGGGTGACGCGGCAGGAGGAGCGGATGAAGTCCGACGGAGGAGAGGAGGTGGTGGCCGAGATTAGGAGGGAGAGGGAGAGAAGGGTGGCGATTGTGAGTTGGGGTTTCGCCATTGTTGAGTGGAGAATGGGAGTGAGTGAAGAAAGACTATATGTGTAACAAATAATTGTTGATTGGAAGGTGATGATTTGGATGCTGAGTAAGGTTTGATTTTATATGATGATAATGAAGGGGGTAAAAGTTTGTACATATGTCCTTGTTTCTTATATATTTCTGAAACTCATAATACAATTATTGTTTTCCAATGTGAACTTGATAAATTTTGTTTCAGTTTCAAATATGGGTAACAAATATTGTTTGTCTTAATCATTTGTTAGATAAGAAGTATTAAATCTTAAAAAACCACAATGTATGAAGATATAATATGATTTTTACTAGTGTATAGTAGGGATTTTGACCAAAAATAATAGCAAGCAAAGTGTATATTCGCATCTTGTTTTACTTGTGAATTAGTTTATTTTGAGATGGTGAAAATAAATTAATTTTATTGTTATGTGATAATATAATACACTCAAGCTCAAATACATATATATAATATATGTCAAAAAACGATTTTCTCTATTTTTTTTATTAAGATATATCTTGTTAGTTTGTATACCTGATTACTTTAATGATCGTATTGTTCACATAATATACAGTATTGTACATATATAGTTTTATCAATAAAAATACAAATAATTTTAAAAAATAATAATATAAATAAGGGAAATTCTTCAAAAACCCCCTAACTTTTCTCAATATTATCAAAAAACCCCCATTTTTTTTTATTCTTCAAAACGCCCCTATAATTTGACTTGAATTTTTTTATAACCCCCTATGGGGTTAACTCTCACATTTTCCATCCAATATTTTTTCTTTTTACCAAAATGCCCCCGCTTAAATTATTTTCATATTTATGTTGAAAATAAAATATGAAATATTTTTCTACATAATATTTCATAATATTATTTTGATTATATTTTATGATATTATTTCAGGATTCATTATTTTATTTTATTATTATATTACTTAAAATGTTTTTCTCTTATTTTATAAGTAAATTCAATTCTATTTTTAAATTAAAACAAAAACAATTTATTTTACTAAATATTATTTTCTTGATTATTATTTATTATGATTTTATTTTTATGTTAGTACTCATTTATTTATATTAAATGTAAATATATAATTTTTATTTATTATTCTCGGTTTTGAAAAAAAAAAGAATTTTGAAGAGGGTATTTTGGTCCCAAAAAAAATTTATTGGATGGAAAATGTGAGAGTTTAACCCCATAGGGGGTTATAAAAAAATTCAAGTCAAATTATAGGGGTTTTTTGAAGAATCAAAAAAGATAGGGGATTTTTGATAATATTGAGAAAAGTCAGGGGGTTTTTGAAGAATTTTTCTATAAATAAATATAGTAGTTGTACTAATTAATATCATCTAAAAGTCATGATGGAACTTTATAGAACATGTATGTAACGATGTTAATGACCCTCCAAGATATTTGACAGAGCTAAATTATTAGAGATGTGGAGAATATTTTTTAAATATATGTATTTCTTATGGCCATGTTGCAAAAAATACAAATACTCTTAACTTTTCAAATGCAAATATCAACATCTATAGGTTGCTAAATACAAAATAATACAAAGAGAAGAGAAATGATCAGATCACGTGATGGGTCCAGTCCAGTCTGAACCGTTTCTCTTGTTGGAAGAAAAGAAAGATGTGAAAGGAGAACGAACTGTTCATTTGACAGTTATCAATTATCATCACTTCACTGTACCAATCGTGGCCCTTATCTATATTACTGCCTTTAATTAGGACTTACTTTATATAGATTTTAGACATTAAGGACCCATGTTAATAATTAGTTTGTGGGATGTAGCATAACTTAGGCCCGAAGTATTTTCTCAATCATCGGTATAAAAGCATGCAAAATTTCACGCAATTATCCTAAATTTGCCGTGAAATGTGCTAACTTTTGACCTTATGTCAAGATCTCATGGTTACATCCACGTCGGCATTTGAAAGAATTTTGAGAATTGTTGACTACAGTCTCAGCTGCGATTAATTTATATAAGAACTCTACGAAGTATGTCGACAAAAGAAGACCATTTATTTGTCTAAAGTACTCTCCATTAAAATCTTAGTTTGGATGAACGTCCAAATAGGCCGAATGTGGAATACCATAAATATTTTTTCAATATAAAATAAATGATAAAATAGTAAAATTATAATTTTAAATTTAGCTAATTTTTTTTGTTTAATGTCTTCTTCATATTATCAATCTTATTTTTTGTCCGTGTATTTTCTTTTTGAGAAATTATGTCTATATGTTGATCTTGTTGTCTTATTACTGTTAATGTTGGAGCATATATTTTGAAAGTTTAAAATTTAAATAATAATCTCCGAATTGCATATTGATAATCTTGATAGCCAAGATATTAATATCATATATACACAACCTTATTGTTAAATCTATTTCATTCCATTCAGTTCTAATTCATTATTTGTACTTGATGCTGAAGATGTATACTTAATAAGAGAAATTTTACACTAGCCATCTTAATGAATTTGATATTGATTGCCAAATTTAATTAGATTTTTTATTTTGGAATGATACATAATTTCCTGGCAAATTTTTCAGCTAGCTTTCATATTTGATAGGCTTTATTTCATAAATTACAATCAATTTAGCAAACAAATGTAAAGTCAAATTCAGCAAGCGAAATCAAAAGAGGAACATTATCATATGGAGTTTTTCATTGATTGAAGAAATTGGGGGCAAACTAAAATGGAAATGAATTTGAGATTGGATCACTGTAATTAGTATCATATATATCGAAAATATCTCTGTTAATCTAGTGGTCTTGATTAAATATATCATTAAGTTAAAGAAATAAGTGGAGGTAAACGAGCTCTTTTTAAGATATCTTTTTTCAAAAACACCCCATATTTTCACAATATTTGGTAAGAAACCTATATTCTTGGAAATTATAGTTTTATTTTATACAGTGCCGAGTGGGTTGAAGTTTATTTTTTAGAAAAATTATCAAAAATATAATTGGACTTTTTATTTGTAATATGTCATGTGTATTAAATCATTGCATGCATCTCAGAATTAAAAAATTTATATTTGTCATTATAACTAAAAAGAAGAAATAAAAAGGAAATGCTTTTCAGGGCATTTTCTTCTTTTTCGCACTTTTTATTTTTATAGCACCACATATTTATACCACACATATAATATTTATACAGAAATAATACATTAAAAAAATTAGATGAAAACTAGTTTAGTCTCAAATAGAAAGCATGTGGTTTATTTTTAAAACATCATAAAAGTAACAAAAATAATCTATTTAGACGGGTATCCAAAATATTCACAAAAGAATTTAGATTTTGCCCTCATTTATTTGAGTGTGTGTACGCATTGGATTGGAGGCTGTCATCATGTACACATTGGAGAAATGAAATGAATAATGAACATGAAAAGAGAGGCTTGTATATTTGTATATAGTTTGTACTTGATCTTTATTGCTAGCTAGTACATCCACATGGGAAATGGGCTAGGATCCTTGTGGCCTTGCCTGACAAGTTGGAGAATCAATCCAATCCAACCCACCACCGCCATTTATTTGCATCTGTTTCCTTCTTCGCCAGTTCATTTCGTGTGAACGTGACATCAGCGTGGGAATACGATAGTAATTTCATTTTTGTCATAACAATTCAACATAAGAACTCAAAAGATAATTGAATCTAGGGCACCGCTGGGTTGCGTAAGGAATATTTTGTCGGACTTGTTGGTTGGCATTTAGAGTTTAGAATTTGGGCGTTTGTGTGTGCTCGTATGCACAAATAAGTTTTGTTTAAGATTTAGGATTATTTGCTTGTTTCATGTGAATTGCGGTCTCTTTAGGCCTTAAAGTTTTTTTGTTGTGGATTTACAAGGTGGCGTTAATATCTAATTTACAGGACGGCACAAAATCTTAATCGGCAATCAAATCTAAAGATCTACCAATCCAAAGATCGGCAAAAAATGATCGACAATCTTCTCAATGGATTAATTCACATTAAAAAATGGAGAGAGAGTTTCAGAGCATGAATTTTGTTACTATTTTATTTCAAATTTAAACTTTGAAATTCATTAAATATAATGTGATAAGAATTGTGTAACTGTTTTTTTATTATTATTAATGAAAATTTTTAGTAAGTTCTCACCTACTATTTCAAAAATAAATAAATAATAATAATTGAATCTAAGTATTTGTGTGAAATATTTTGTTGGTGTCTGCCTCATTTCATTTCTCACCTAAATTTAAGGTCAAGGTGAGAAAGTTCTGTTCCTTTTTTGGACACAAAGATAATTTTCTAACGAGAAATGAAATGATGCAGACACCGGATGGGCTCACCAGAAAATTCTATAAAAAATTCAAACTCATACTCATACCAGACCTAATAACAACATTCAACTAAAATGACACACTGTGTACGGGGCTCGCTAGTCTAGATACAACTTACATTACCCTTATTGCCAAAATACCAAATGCAACCAGACCCACTGATTATCGACCTATTAGCCTTATTCATTATGTACAAAAACTGTTCTAAAAAATTGTCCAAAAGACTTCAATTAAAAATTGATTACATGGTTCGGGAAAACTAATCAGCTTTCGTCAGAGGACGAAATATCACAGAAAATTTTATTTATGCACAAGAACTACTCCACCTTGACAGATCAGCTCAAGTGCCTCTTCTCACATTCAAAGCCGGCATAACTAAAGCTTTTGATACAATAGATTGGCAATTCATATTAGAGGTATTAAACACAGGAGGATTTCAGTCCAAATGGATGTTATGGATTGAAAATAGTATCCTTAGAGGGTCGGCTAAAATTCTTGTCGATGGAACGGTTGGTAAAATAATCTACTATAGAAAAGGGGTGTTAGACAGGGAGACCCATTATCCCCATATTTATTCATACTAGCAATGGATGTTCTATCATCCTTAGTGCATCAGCTCTCAGAAAAAAATTCATAACACCAGCAATACAATCAACACACCCTTCCCTCTTATATGCGGATGATTCCATCTTTTTCATGTCGCCAAACATCATTCAAGTTAGACGGTATAAATTTATTCTAAATTTATTTAGTTCAATTTTCGGTCTCAATATAAACTACAATAAGTCTGAATTTGCCTTAACTGCAACCAACAATGTACGAATAAAAGTAACATGGAACAAGAACTTGGATGCAAACATACCAAATTCCCCCAAAAATACTTAGGGTTACCTTTATCAGACCAAAACCTACACAAGCAACACTTCATGCCATTACTTGAAAAGATAGCTAAAAGATTATCGGGATGGAAAAAAAAAACATGCTCTCAATAAGTGGTAGAATAATACTGCTTAATGCGGTGTTATCAGCAATCCTGATATACTACATTTCAGTTTTCAGATTACCTGACTGGCTAATAAAAGAAATTGATAAGATTAGAAGGAAATTATTGTGGAAAGGAAACAACGAACAATCTTGCAGTCTATTCGCTCCTAAACTGGAGAGAGATTTGTAAACCAAAAGATCTTGGAGGTATGGGAGTATTAAACATTGACGTAATGAATACAGCTCTTCTAATTAAATGGATATGAAAATTTCATCAAACTAGCACAAATAATTGGAATTCTCTAATAACTATAAACACAGGATTACAATATCCTACAACGGATCCTAGAGTAAACTCTAAAGCGTCAAACCTGTGGAAATTCTGTACAACCTTCCTTGAGCAATTTTATCTATCATCATTAATTGAGCTCCAAGATGTTACTCATGTCAATTCTAGCAAACTAACTGGACTGGAAAAATATTACAACATGCCTACCCGAACCTCTTCTCCTTCGCTACTAATCAACATGGAGCGATTAGTCAATTCTATAGCCAAAGAAACTGACACATCCCATTAAGACAAAATTTAAGCATACATGCAAATGAAGAGCTTCAGGCATTACGCCTGCAATTATCCAATAGAATCCCCACTGCTGGAAGAGACAAAATATTATGGAGATGGGAATCACAAGGACAATTCTCAGTAAAGAGTACGTACAACTTCCTCACAAAAGGAATCAACACGATCAACAATCTCGGAAAAATTTAGAAACTTAAAGCGGCACTACCAATCAAGACCTTCGCATATCTCGCCCTCAAAAACAAAATCAGTACAACGGATAACCTAGCTAAGAGGGGAAAACTTCTACCTAACAAGTGCTACCTCTGCCACTCCAACAGAGAATCGGTTAATCATATAATGAGAGAATGCCCATTCACGGAAAGGGCATGGATGTTCTTGCAACAATAAAATCCAGGAAATATTGTACATTCAAATAGACAAAGTACTTCCATCCCTGGGAAATACAAAAAAAAGGAAATCCACTTACTCTATTTGCTCTAGCGTTCTGCTTTCACATTTTGAAGGAGAGATGCAACAGAATATTCCAAGACGAATCATAACACACGCATAAGACTAGCTCTCATGATACAAGAAGAATTTTTACTTTGGTTAAAAGCCATGTAATTTTTTTTTTAACATGTAATTAAGACTTGTAGATACAACTCTCTATCAATATACGAGGATGTAGGACTTCGAGCCTACTCCTTAAAAATAAAAATAAAATAAAATAAATTCTGACGAGAATCGGCAAAACCAGCCGGATTTGTTTTGTTATTTTTTCTTTGAATATTTCTCCATTTATTCTACCACCAATTTTGATTCGGACAATAAATATTAAACATAGGCCCAAAAAGTTTGATCTTTGAACAAGGCCCAGGTTATTATTGCAACAGTAATATATATTTTTTTTCAAAAACAATACTAATATATATTAATTACTAATTCAATTGATACATATAGAAATGCTCATTAATATTTATCTATCTATATATGCATATTTAATATATGTTCTCTAAATATATAACTTACATATTTCTTTATGCTAATATATACTTTGTTTATGTTAGCGTATATTTTTGGGAAACTCTTCAAAAACCCCTTAACTTTGTTGGATATTATCAAAACCCCCCTATTTTTTTCATTTCTTCAAAAACCCCCTATAAATAAACTTTTCCATCCATTATATTTTTTATTGACCAAAATACCCTCAATTAATTATTTTTACATTATATTTAATTCAATGAAAAAAATATAATAATAAATATTAATATTTTTCAACATAATATAAATATTATATTATTTTATTTTATGATGCATTAATTAATTTTATAATATTATGTAATTTTTTTATAAAAACATTTTAGAATTTTTTTCCAAAATAATATTTTTCAAAGTTTTTATTAAAATAAATTAATTTTTTTTTAATTCCGAATTTTTACTGAATTTTCTTTTCATAAACTATTTTTTTTAAATCATAAAAATATTAATGAAAAAATAATATTTTACTGAGAAAAAAATTATAATATACAAATAAATAAGAGAAAATATTTCATGTAATATAATACATAAAATAAATTAATGCAGCATAAAATTATATAATATAATAAAATTAATTAATGCAACATAAGATAATATAATATGATATTTACATTATGTTGAAAAACATTACATTTTTTATTAAATTTTTTAATTGAATTAAATATAATATAAAAATAATTAATAGAGGGTATTTTGGTCAATAAAAAAATTGGGAAATTTACAAAAAACCCCCTATCTTTTCTGAATATTACAAATCACCCCCTATATTTTCGTTTATTACAAATAACCCCCTGTAAGAAGAAGATTTCTTTCAAATACCCCCCTACATCACTATTCCATCCATTCCAAAGTTAATTATTTTTAAAATGACTAAAATACCCTCATGTATTATTTAATTAACAAATTAATTAAATAAACAAACAAAATAAATTAAATAAAAATTGTTAAACACATTAAAAATAATTCATTAAAAAGAAATAAAACTAATTAAAAAATAAAAATAATTAAAAATAAAAGGTTAAAAAATAAAATAATAAAATAGTTAAAAATAAAAAAGTAAAAAATAACTCAATAACAATTAATTAAAATAAACAAAATATACATAATTAAAAATCTAGAAATAATGAAACAAAATGTAATAATTAAATAAATAAATAAAAATGAAGTAAAGATAAAAAATAAAATTATAAAATTATAATTAATGTTATAAAATAGGGAAATTTACAAAATAACCCCCTAACTTATTTGAATATTATAAAATACAAAAAAATTAAAATAATAAAATAAAATAAAACAAAAGAAGAAAAATCAATTTTTAAAAATAGTAATAATTATCGACACACACAACTCTATTTATTATAACATAGTATAAGTGCTTTGTGCATTAATCGCACAGTCTAACATTCGAGTCAACACCATATTGTCCCGAAAAGACTTAAACTTGGTTGGGCTTTTCGGGACAATATGTATGGACCCGAATGTTGGACTATACCTAGTTAATGCACTATACACTTATACTATATTATAATAAATAGAGTTGTGTGTGTCGATTATTATTACTATTTTTAAAAATTGATTTTTCTTCTATTATTTTTAATTTTAATTTTTTAATTTTTAAAAATTTTAAATTAAATTTTTTTTTTTGTATTTTATAATATTCAAATAAGTTAGTGTGTTATTTTGTAAATTTCCTTATTTTATAACCTTAATAATAATTTTATTATTTTATTTCTATCTTTAATTAATTTTTATTTATTTATTTAATTATTATATTTTGTTTAATTATTTCTAGATTTTTAAATATGTATATTTTTTTTATTTTAATTAATTGTTATTGAGTTATTTTTTACTTTTTTATTTTTAACTATTTAATTATTTTATTAACCTTTTCTTTTTAATTCTTTTTATTTTTTTAATTAATTTATTTTAATTAGTTTTATTTCTTTTTAATGTATTTTTTGTAATGAATTGTTTTTTATGTGTTTAACAATTTTTATTTAATTTATTTTTTTACTTATTTTTATTTAATTTATTTTGTTTGTTTATTTAATTAATTTGTTAATTAAATATATTCAATATACATAAGGGCGTTTTAGTCATTTTTAAAAAATTAATTTTGGAATGGATGGAATAGTGATGTAGGGGGGGTATTTGAAAGAAAACTTCTTCTGACAGGGGGTTTTTTGTAATAAACGAAAATATAGGGGGTTATTTGTAATATTCAGAAAAGATAGGGGGTTTTTTGTAAATTTCCCAAAAAAATTTAGTAGATGAAAAGTTTAACTTAACCCCGTAGGGGGTAAAAAAAATTCAAGTTACTTTATAAGGATTTTTGAAGAAATGAAAAAGATAGAGAATTTTTGATAATATCCAAAAAAAGTTAGGAGGTTTTTAAGAATTTCTTAAAAATATACGCTAACATAAACATCCAAGTTGGGGGGATTTTGTATCCGTTCAATACTAAATACGTTTTGTTATTCACATTAGAATGTATTCTTATTTGAAACTCGACTGAATTGTGTGTGAATTCTGAAATATAAACTCTACTTAATATTTATGTAAAAATATATATCCAGTATTAAATAATTATCCATATCATTGTACTTAAGTAAAATTAGTTATTAACTAGACAAGTCGTAATTTTATTTTTAATTATGCATAAATGGCCAGAACATGACAGCAAAAAAATAGAAAAAAAATCTCTTATATGCAAAAAATACACATATAATTTAATTGATGCTATATTTATACAATGTGGAATTAAATTCTTTGATATGTCGGCACAGTATATGGTGTGGACATAAAAATGCTCTTTCGCAATTTACCTCGACACGTTTCCACTCATTTTCACATGATTCAATCTCTCCATTTACCACCATATTTTAAACCAAAAGTAGAAACCAAATCCAGGCATAAATTTTACAGTCATATTATCTCCAGTATAATAAAACTCGAGATAAACTATAAACTACCGCATGTCACCTTTCCGATTTCCGCAATCTCAAGAAATGTGTCACAGTATAGTATATACCGTTTCTAGAATACTCTAATGCAGAATTCCCTTTTTTTTTATTTTGAGATTTTTTCGCAATAAATATTTAAATACACTAAGTTTCTATGTCCAATATGTGCAAAAAAATCTTGCTTATTCTATACATACAAATATATTTTTGACATTTTTTAAAATTATAATAGATATTTCAAACATAATAAAAGATGTTATGGAGAAAAAAAAATATATATATATATATATATATATATATGACGACTAAACAACTTGTACAAGCAAAGTTCGGATTTTACTTGTGACCAAGATTCATAAAAAATTCAAATTTCAACTGTACGGATGGAATATATATGTTTTGAATATGTTGTAGATTAATTTTCACAAGAATCGGAATATTATATCATTACCATCATATATCATCAAAATTCATCAAATGATATAATACATATGATATATGATGACAATGATATAATATTCCGATTCTTGTGAAAATTAATCTACAACATATTCAAAACATATATATTCCATCCGTACGGTTAAAATTTGAATTTTTGATGATATATGTAGTATTTTGGTCACAAGTAAAATTCGAATTTTGCTTGTACAAGTTATTTAGTCAATATATATATATATATATATATATATATATATATATATATATATTTTTTTTTTTTCTAAATGTAAATTAGACAAATATGTCAAAGCATTTATAATAGCATAACAAAACAAACTAAAAAGAAAACATGATCTTTCAAAAACACTATAAATAAATAAAAATATATATATTCTACCCAAACAATTGTACACTGGTTAAACCCTCGCCTTCATATTTTCGTAAGCAGCCTCTCTCTCTCTCTCTCTCTCTCATTCTTCGCTACACTTCTCAAACCAAACCAAACCAAACCAAACAAAGCGACAGGCACACTCTCGTGCTCATTAATGGCGTCCTCCAACCTCACCACCTTTCTCCTCCTCGCCCTCTCCGCCTTCTTCTTCCTCCTCTCCTCTTCCTACGCCCAAGACATCCCGCCCTGCGCCACCAACCTCATCGGCTGCGCTGACTACTTGAACGGCACCACCACCCCGCCGGCCACCTGCTGCGGCCCGCTCAAGGCGGCGGCGCTCAACCAGACGGCGTGTTTGTGCAACCTGTTGAACAACAAGGATCTGTTGAAGACCTTCAATGTCGACCCGGCTCAAGGGCTTGCGCTAGCGAAGAGGTGTAGTGTGTCTGTTGATTCTGCTACCTGCTCCAAAGCCTCGGCACCTTCGGCATGTAAGAATTAAGGAAGTTTAGATCTTGTTTTAACATTTTTTTGGATTTGGTTTCTGATTTTGTTTTTGGAATTTGAACTGTTTTATTTTTTATGCTACTGACAAGATCTGTTTTTTATCCATTAAATGTCTTGATTGTTCGAATTTTTGGATCAATCTGCATTTATTTGCATGAAAATCGAAAAAATTGAAATTTGATTACCTTCTTAGATCTAATTTGAAAAATTCAAAACTAATTTGTAATTGTTTTGTTTCAGCTGCTGGCGTTACACCCACTCCAGCTTTATCAAACACTACCAGTACTGGTACGATCTAATTTAGATTTTTTTTTCAATTAGTTATACTATAATTTGGTTTTCTTTTGCATGCAAGAAATCATTATAGATTCATTCGTAAGGAAATTTCTCTCTCATAATTTGGATTTCCGAGGATAGATGCATGTAAATAGTAAAAAAAAAATTGCTGCATGATAAAAAGTTTATATAAATAATAAAATATAATTAATTCAGATAGTTGGCAAACAAATTAAATGAATACATTTTAATATATGTTAATAGTAAAAAAACTTACTGTATGTTAAAAAGTTTATATAAATTATACTAAAAAATTAATTCAGATAGTAGGCAAGTCACTACTTGAATGAATGAATACATTTTAATATGCTTTATGTTTGACTAATTTTTTATTATTCAGGTGGAAAAACAGCAAGTTCTGCACAAAAGACGAGCTGGACGGCTGTGAATGGAATTATTATCCTATTATTCTCTCTTTTGGGGTTAATAACTGTTTAAATTTGAACAATGAGGGTATTTTGTAATCTTATCATGTGCTTTATTCTGTTGTTTAATAACGAGTGTTCAGCTTTTGTAGTGAATCTTTGAATAAGATTATCTTTTTGTGCTATTTTAATTTTAATTGAAATAAATCTCCTTTTTTCAGACCTTTTTTCTGTACTTTCTTTTAGAGCTGTTTTTTCATTTGTACTTCAATTTTTCAATAAAAATATGCTTGATTTTAAATTAGAGAAAAGTTTATTTTTGGCCTTTCAACTATTTAATTAGTTTTTATTTTGTTCCTCAATTTTTTATTGGTTCTTTTTTTATCACTCAATTATTGAATTAGTCATTTTTTGACCCTTTCATCCGTTAAATGCTTACATGTCCATTAACTTCATACGTAAGTGATCATTTGGTATGCAACTAGCTATGACGTGGCAATTGTGACATGATAATTATTTGAAAAAATAAAAAAAAATCTTATTCCCTCTTTTTACTCGTATTTTTTCTATCTTATATTTTTCTAAAAAAAATTAATTAATGAAGAAAACTTGTATCGAATCAAACTTAAGGGGACAAATTTTTAGAAAAATATCAAATAGAAAGAATATGAGAGAGAGATTAATTTTTTTTTTAACAAAATAATTGCCATGTCGCAATTGCCACATCATAATTACATGTCAAATCATCACTTACATGTCAAGTTAACGGATACATAAGCATTTAACGGATCGAAGGATTAAAAATGGACTAATTCAATAGTTGAGGAGTTAAAAAAGTACCAATAAAAAGATGAGGAGTCAAAAATGAACTAATTGAATTAGTTAAAAGGTCAAAAATATATTTTTCTCTTTAAATTAGGGCCCACTATGAATGGGCTTAACATATTGATGCTAACTTAGTACTTTAGAATTCAGTTCTTTAAATTTATTCTAATGGAATCATAAAAATATGATCAAATGATATTTAAATGACAAGAATTTGATGAATTGATGCAAATAGAAATGATTGGAAACACAGATTAATCTAAATAGGGAATAGATTTGCATATCTAAGAAAATTTAAAATCTGTCAAATTTATTCTTCTGAAGATAAAAGTTGTCAAAATTATCAGTTCAGGATATGAAAAACATGACAATGCAAATTCAATGAACTTGGATGAAAACAACAAAGAATTTGGAGAGATTTAATAATTACTAATTTTATACCAACAAACTTCAGATAATCCTTTTAACTTACTACAGCCACCACCTTACATAAATTACTAAATTCCGCAAATTAAAGTAATTCCAATTAAGACCATTATAAATAAATACACATCCATCTACTAAACAATTCTAACTGAAATAAATTCAATCATCATATTCTCTCCTTCTCTTTTTATGATGATGGCCTTTTGATTTCTTCTCTTTCTTTTTCTTCTTCTTTTCCTCACGCTTTTCCTTCCTTTTCTTATCCTTCTTATCTTTCGAACCACTCTTATCTTTCTTTTCAGAAGATTTGGATTTCAAAAAGGAAGGCTTTTCAGGTCCAGCAATTCTTCTCTCCTTAAACCCTAAATCTGAATGTTCATCAATTTGGTCCACAGAAGTGAGATATGGACCTGGTTCATCCATCCTTGATCCTATCTCTCCTCTTCCCCTTTTCCTCCTGCCATAAAAATAAATATTCAGAAAAAAAAAACAATACAAGAACAATAATAAAAATAAAAGATAACAAATTGATCTAACCTTGATCGGAGAAATTCTTCAATTTCATCGTCTCTGAATCCCCGATCCTCATCCGAATTTGAATTTGAATGGAAATTCGAATTTGAATCTGAAGGCTTGTAAAATTGAGATGAACAAGAGGCGGCAGTTCTTGAATTATGATTTCTTTTTGATGATTCAGTATAATTTCTGCTTTCTCTCTCTTTAAATTTGCTTCTATTCAATTTATCTTCTAGTTCTTTTTCCTTCTCTCTTGCTCGCCACATCTCATTGACCTCAACTGCCCTATTCGCTGATCAAATTCAAAAAAGAAAAATTCAAAATCAAATTCAAATTCAAATTCAAAAATAGAATTTAAAAATCCAATTAAGAAAAAGAGTCGAGAATTTGATTAATTGGAGGAGAAGAACGAACCTTGCTGAACACCAAGAACAGTGGCAGTCAGAAATCGTGAATTAGGGCGAGCTCTCACACTAGGCTTGTTCAGATAAGCTTGCACGCCTTCTTTCTCAGCTTCCGCGCGCAATCTCGTCGCCTCCTCAAGAAGCATGGTGGCGATTCGATTCTCCGTCTGTAGATCCATCTTCACACCCCAATCGATCCGATTCACAAACCTAAATTTGAAAATTGAAATTTCAATTCAACTAATCTCAATTTTCCACTAATTCATCTAGAATTGGATGCCGATTAAGCAAAACCTTTCGGCATTGAAGGCAAATCAAATAAAATTCAAACCAATTGAATCAAATTTCAAGGAGAGAAGAAAAAAGAAACAAAGAACACGATGAGATCGTACCAGGAAGAAATAATGGTTTAAGGAAGATGCAACCACCACCGCCGCCGTCCAAGACTTCCGCCGTCCGCCGATCGCCGTCGAGAGATTTGCAGCGTTTGGGGTTTCTAGCGTTTCTACTCCGATTAGGAAATTTCTGTCGATTTGGCACTCGGTACTAAACGAAGACGATAAATAATAATCGGGGAATTCAGTTCCCGGAATTTACAAAACCGAGAATACAAATCAAGATTTTATAATCCTGGATTTGATACCAACCCAGAATCATTTTGCCTATTTCGTTGGTTTCAAGGTAGAATAGATACGTAGACTCGGTGTTCGTAGACCTCTGCATCCCACTTCAGACTTTTCCATCGGTGCATTCCAGTTCGACACGACGCTGGACTCCACTAAACTTCTACGGAGGGAGAGTATTCGCACTTCTGGCCGTCGGATCTCCTTACTTCAAAACGTGGCAACATTTCAGCCCTCGATAATTCTCTTCACCACCAGTGAAAAGCAACACCCTAAAATAAAATGTGGACCAATTGTGATCACACAACACAATATCCTTCTTCTTCTTTGATTTTCGCCATGGCTACTTCTTCTTCTTCTTCTTCTCCGTGATGGCTCCGCCGCCGGCTCGCCACCCTCCCTTCGCCGCCTTTACCCCGCCTTACCCTTCCCCGCCGCACCTCCTCTCCCTCATCACCGCCGCCTTCTCGGTTATACGAAACTCGCCGCCCCTTTTCTCCCCTCTTCGCCAGAATCGCCGAGGTTTGACTCTCTACCCCATCGTCATGAACCCTCCTCCGAATCCGGCGCCGCTGAGCTTCGCCTCGGTTGATTCCCTGTCTAATTTCATCTCGCCTCGCCTGAGAGGGAAGAACTCGCTTGCCTCATGGGGTTCCTCACCCGGTACTAAAACGCTGCACAACTTATTCCTCGAGCTTTCGCTAGGCGAAACCGCCCTGTTAATCTCCGACGAAACCCTAATCCGCACAGTTCAGGTGGCCAGTATAAACATCCGAAATCCAAATGGGTCGGTGCTAATCGAAGCCAAACAGCTCATGTCAGACGGATCAATCCGCGAAAGATCAAGACCACTTTCAGAAAAGATGAAGCCATTGGAGTCCTTAGAGGAGGCGGTGAAGCGGGCCGTCAGAGAGGAACTCGGCGAAGCTGTAATTGTAGAGATACTGGACGGGTCGAGTAGTGTGCGGGTAGAAGAGAGGGAATCGGTGTCTTATCCTGGTCTAGCGGCGAGATACGTGTTGCATTCTGTTGAGGCGAGAGTGATTGAAGGATTGCCATTAGAAGGAGAGTTTGAGACGGAGGAAACTGGAGAGCATGAGTATGATGGAACTGGAGAGGATTTGGAGGGGAAAGCTTTTACTGTTAAGAAGCATTACTGGAAATGGGTGGATGATTATGAAAGAGATTTAGGGCACAGTAAGTAAGAATGAATTAAGATGAGATAATTTGTAATTTGTAATTATGTTTATTTTTGGGTTTGAGATATATGAATTAACTAATATTGGTGTAGTGAGATTTTTCTTTTGGGTTTTTTTGTTTGATTTTGGTGATGTTTTTGAGAGAGTAGTATTGGGTGATATTTAATTGTTTATGTTATTTGTTATTAAGGTAATGAGAATTATTTTGATTTTTAAATGTAGTCAATCATATTTTTGTTAATAGTAAAATTATATATTTTTTTTCTTTTCCAATTGTTTTTATTGTATGAGTTTCTTGTACCAGAATAATAATGCGAGATTTTTTTTTCAGAATTATTCAAATTTGAGACTTAATTAAGTTCTTAGTTGGTTCAAAAGAACCACAAATAAGTGCATATAGCATATCAAACCAAATGAACTTAATCCACATTCTTTTTTTGCTGAATTTAAATTAAAAATTATTACAAAAATGAGGGTTATTTATTTGTACTTTCTTTGTTTCTTCAAAAGGAAACAATCAGATCAAAGAATCCCAATAAAGAAGCCTAAATAAAACCTAGCCCAATCCCCAATCATATAACAAGGCCTATAATGAAAAAATATTAAGTTGTTCTATTGGAAATAAAATAATGAAGCCTGTTCAAATGGGCCCAAATAAATTCATTGATTGACAATCAATTTGTTATTTTGTGTTCTTAAACTTCAATATTTTTCCTTGTCAGATGAGTCCAAATAAATTCATTGATTGACGAGCGATATTTGTGTGTGTGTGTTTTTTTTTTGTGAGGTTCAACCCATGGGTAACTTCTTGTTATTTGTGTTCTCATACTTCAATATTTTTCCTTTAAAAACATGACACCATAACCACCGAAAGAACACATAATGTCCACATAATATGACAAATATATCATTTTCAAGTATGTTAGTACAAAAAACTTTAGTACAGATTATGTAATTCGTTAATATATTGGTGTCAATTTACTAAAAAATATATACTAATTATGTGACAAAATCCTTGATCTGTTTTGTTTCCTTGCTCCTTAGTACTAAATAATTGCCCAAATCATTAGTATAAAAAATTGAATATTCAACCAAGGTGTGTCTCACGTTCCTTTGTTTAACCTTCTTCGTCTAATATTCAATAGTTTGTAATTTAGGCCCTGATTAAATATTGAAACTTGTATTTTGTGGAATCTTGATCGTCAGAAATCCATAAACTATGTTATTGTTGCTTCATAAGCTATAATAATGATGCATACATTACTAAATGACTAGGAGAAATTTCGCATTGCATTGCGAATTTTCAAAATTTGTTGTTAATCAAACTGATTGTTAATTAAAGATAAAATTATTGGTACAACGTATCATATATTTTAAAAATGAGAAAAGTCCTATTTTACCCCATTAACTATTGAATTAGCTCATTTTTAGTCCCTCAACGTTTTTATCGTACAACTTAAGTCTCTCAACTATTTAATAAGTGAATTTTTTGTTCTAAATCCGTTAAATGTTTAAATGTCCGTTAAATGTGACACGTAGGCAATGATGTGATATATATTCTTAACACATACACAATAACGTGTTAACTTTTATTTAACAAATAAACATGCATAAAAAATATACATTTTTTTAATAAAAATAATATTTTAAGAAAAGAGGGGAATTAATGATTTTTTTATTTTTTTCAAATATTTGTCACGTTACTAATGTCATGTCATTGCTTACGTGTCAAATTTAACGGACACATATGCACTTAACGGATGGAAGTACAAAAACTGCACTTATTGAATAATTTAGAGACTAAAATTGGACCAATAAAAAGTTGAGGGACAAAAATTAAGCTAGTTCAATAGTTGAAGGGATAAAAATAAAATTTTCTCTTTCAAAATCAAATCACATAAATTCTAAAAAAAAAAAAAAAAAAATCAAATAACATAAATGTAAACTCTTTTATTGACGTCTTTAAGAAATAATTGCAGGCTTGACCCAGATTAAATTTTGAAACTTGTATTCTTGTCGGAGTTTTCATATTAAGTGTGTATGTGTATCATACACTAAATTGCGTCGTCCCAACATAAGTTCTAACTTATAATGATAATAGACTACAAAATGGTAAACTTTATTTTTATGAATATTTGGGATGATATTAATCTTTTCTTTCTTCAATTCAATTTTCAAATATATGCCTAAGGGCTCATTTTAAAAAGATTTTTTTTATCAGATCTACGAAGAGAGTAATAATTAAATTTCACATGTTAATGAATTAGATTATACATCACATTTTAAAATAAAAGACTAAGTTTATTATAATTTAAATGTAAGATCATGTTACTGTTGCTTGATAAGCCATGCATCAATCAGGATTATTCATACGTTATTAAAGATTCTCTTTGCGAAATACATTATTGCAATTTAGGTAAGCCCTTGGGTCTTTGGAAAATGAATTTGGTCAGCTGCCAATCAAATTTATATTTTATGGATTAGTTTAGATCAGATTCATGACAAAACCAACAAACCATAAAAAATTAGCCATTCAGAATTGAGATTACACTCATATAATTACCAAATCTTTCAAAATACATTGAAGGTCGATCAACCTCAACTTTGTTAGACAATCTGAGAAGCTATTGAAAGAGACGTTATATAATTCAATCTTCTCCAGTTTTAAAGCCATTTATTGTTGCTTTAAATTAATATAAGTGGATAATATTGACTCAAAAATAACTTTCATTCTTAGCAATTAATGCCCACATATCAAACACGCGCCCCTAGAATAAATGAATAAATGAGTAAATGAATGAGTGAATATGTGCATTAATATCCATATAATATTGTGGGAATATGCCATTGGTATAACCACACGTCCACACCACACATTTGTATGAGGTGAAATAAAAGTGAAAAAGAGAGTTTTGATCTTTCGGAGATTAAGGAAATTCTCAAAAATCGAAATTTGGTGACAATAAAAAGGATTCTTAATTAAAAATATCATGTTGGTTCATTTGAAATTTTGGTTTAAAAAAATTCAACCAATAAACGTCATTTTTGCACAGGAAAAAAACAAAAAATCTATTTGGCCCCACAAGTTAAATATATTCTCAAAAAATCTAATTTGGAGAATTTTTTTTTTCTTTTTTGATGCAACCATACAATTTAAAATTTTCTTATTACTTTTTATTTCTTATGTCAGATTTGAATCATATCTTTCATTGAAGGAACATGTCTATGAATCATGATGACCAGTATATCTTATTCAACCGGCAGCCTAGTCCCCTTGTTCACACTCTTTTTGTTTATACAATAGAGTGTCTCGCTCCACGGACCAAATTTTTTGCAAAAAATAAAAGGACATATATTTCTTAATTTTAGCAATATAATTTCTAAATTTGTCATAACGGACATGAAATTTTTGGTTTGAAAACTTCATTGCATCTCATTGATATTCCTTATTTTATATGACCTTACATATATATTTTGCAACTTTACTGACACAGAATTGAAAAATGATCATTATATTGATGTGATTTTCCCTTTTATAATATTGTTATAGATAATATTTGAGATTTTGAGAGTATTATATTCATGATATTTTTTTATTCTACTACAAATATGATATTATGCAACATTTTTTTGCATTAATTGTGGAAAACAATGCTACTTTCATTTTTCAGGATAACATGAAATTTTACATGCAGCTATATTTTAAGATTTTGCACGTTTATATATATTTACGTGTATATTTTCTTACAATTTGCAGGGTTTTTTTGACATGATTTATTAATATGTATGTTCCAATTTGATATAAATATAAATATATATATATATATATATATATATATATATATATATATATATATATATATATATATATATATATATATATATTTATTTATTTACATGATACACATAGAATTTTGCTTCTTGGACATGAAATATCGCCACCTCTGCAATATTTCAAAATACTTTAGGAGCAGGACAATATTTGAGATTTTTTCAATAAGTGCTCCTTCCTTTGTTTTTGTAGTTGAATAAGGGGTATAATAGGGATAAGAAAATAAAAGAATAAATGACTGGTGTGATGAAATGTAAAGTTGGTATAATCTGCGTCAATGAATGCTGTTGCGCTCAATACATAAAAGCGCGGAAAACACCTCTTTTTAGAGAATAAAATAGAAGTTTGCAACAAACAATCAAGGGCAATTACTTTGCTAGTCCATATAATCAATTGTTTCCCATTTTTGTTGCTAAAAATGGTAAAAAAAACTACTAACAACAATATAAATTCGTTGGTTTATTGCCTAAAAATAGAAAATTAGTATCTAACAATTAATGCGACTAAATTCCTCCATAAACATCTTTAAATAGATTTTCAAATATGTGATTTCAAAACAAGTATAATCTCACAAAATACTTAAACTAATTCAAACGACCAAATTTAATTCATTTAGTTTCAGAAAATCAGAACAACAGCACGCATATGGAATCTCGAAAGGAACTCCACAAAATCATCGAAAAGCGCCTAAAAATGCTCCATTGTGCTGAAGAACAATGCGCTAGTTTAATTGAGTATAAGAATCTAAATTCCAACCCCGATCCGCTGATCGATGATGAAATTGAAGCTTTGGTTAGCAGGAAAGAAGACATCTTGGAGCTTATATATCTATTAGACAAAATGGACGACGCCTTAGGGGTGCTGGAAGCCATAATGAACCATTGACGGGATCATGCAAAGTTGATAATCGGTTTTGTAAAATCAATAACTATTTTTTGTATTCAGGTATACTATATATTCAGAGGGATTGGTTACGTGATTTTGTAAAACCGGAAATAGTTTCATGGTTTTTAAAGTGTATTTAAAAAAAAATCTTGTAATAAAAAGTGAAAAATTATAGTCTTCCCCCCTATTCTTTCTCCCAATCCTTTAATGACGTGACATGAGATGATAAATCTAATACAATATGTAATAAATCAAAACAAATTTATTATGATGGTGAATCTAATACAATATGTGATAAATTTAAAGGCCGATTTTCTTATATATGATCACAAATTTATCATGAGTTGGCATGGGATGATGAATCTAATACAACATGTGATAAACTTAAAGTCAATTTTTCTATGTAGAGACTACAAATTTATTATGAATTGGCATGCGATGATAAATCTAATATGACATGTGATAAACTTAAATCTCATTTTCCTATATAAGGATCATAAATTTATTTTTATATTTATTAGCAGTCTATTAAATGCAAATTGTCATATCATTAAGGGGTTGGATGGAAGAATAGAGAGAAAACTATCATCACTCATAAAAAGTATATAGAAAGAACATTCCTTCCGAAGTTTAGTACTGATAAATTCTCTAAAATTACTTTATTTTTCAAAGGTGGCAATAATCTGACTCAAGCATCTTAAAGTTGATCTCATCCAAAAATATTGACAAACTAATGATTTGAAAGTCGATTTAATTGACTAGAACTTGGATATAACAATAAGATAACCTGATTTCGTTTATGGAATCAATCTCTGACTTGAATTGCTAAGATATGTTAAAATGTACGTTTATGATTTCATCAAACATAATTTCCACGACTGTAATTTATAATTTTTCAACTATACTAATTAAAACTAACAATTAGTTATTTTTTTAATATAATGTCTGATTCTGCTAAAAAAATATTTTTTATTCAAAAAAATTTAACATGTCAAGTTTATATTCATTTAATAAACTATTGACATAGTTTTCTATATAGTAATATTATACATATTCATAATCATTTGTTATTAACTATATTGGATATAAATAAGTATGCATAATTTGTTTTTTACCAGAGATTATGATCAAACTCAAGACAAGAGCACCACAACATCAACCAATGACGCAATTAAAATTAAGGGAAATGAGAAATTACGACGGGGGTACGGTAGCGATCATGTAGCGACGGATTAAAATTATATAATATTTTCTCGCATTTCTATATACGCTATATATTATTTTTCATTTTTTTTAAATATATAATGTTTACCGAATGAATTTTTATATGCTATTTGTTTTCGTTTATATGTTTTTATATATTATTTTCATTTTTTAAAATATATACTGTTTTACCAAATGAATTTTTTATATACTGTTTGTTTTCAGTTTATATGTTTTTTTTTCAGTTTTTATATACTGTCATTACAGGAGCACGGTATCAGGAGCACCGTATCAGCTCTTTAAAATTAAATACCTTTTCTAGTGTATCTCAAAGTTCATTTATTATCATGTGAATTATTATCACGTGAAGCATACTATTTAATTCCACATCCTAAATACATCTCATTTTTGTTTCATAAAACAAAGTCGTTCATACACTTTTTTTAATACTGCATACAGACAAATATTTCTCCCTATTATTATATTTCTCCAATTTTATAGAAATGCCCGTTCTATATTTCCACTTCTTAAAAATAATATACCATAATTCTGGGTTCACCCATCTGTTGTTGACCAATATCACACTATCTGGGTACAAAAACAAAAGAAATAAGAGAAAGATTTAAAAAAACCTTATTTTTCTGAATATTTTAAATAATCCAAATTTTAGAAAAACAGCCTTAACAAGGTGGATTGACTCTTTTTTTACTATAGAGTTAAGTTTCACACAGTATCTAGTTATATTTTTTTCAGCCTAAAATAATAAATAGAAAATAATATTTGACATTACTTATAAATAAATAAGAAGCAGAAATGGAGATAAACCATAAAAGTAATAAGGGTGAATGAAGTAAATTTTCATATATACCCTTGAAAAACCTTATAATTTCACGTATACCCCTATGAAACTTAAAATATCACAAATACCATATAAACTCCACAAATGTTTCTATTGTTGTCCTCAGATTGATAATATTTAAAACTATTCTGAGCTACTAATAAATGTTGTTTGAGAATGCCTTCGAAGCTCAGATTGTCGAAACGGAAATTAAGTTCAAATCGAAATGGACGTCTCTCTCAAATTAAGTTCAAATCGCTCAAGTTTTTCAAGCCTTGGAGTCTTCGTGTTTGTTCTGGGATTAGATGAGTCTTTGAGTATCTTTTTTCTTTTTAAATTGAGAAGAAAACTGGCAAAAACAGGCTTATTCCGTCCTCAACGGAATAGAATCTACCTATTCCGTTGTCAACGGAATAGACAGTCTTCACTCCGTTGAGGATGTAACAGCACTGTAAAACTGTTTACTATTTCCGTTGTCAACGAAATATGTTCCGTTGTCAACGGAATAGCCAAAGAATTAGCCGTTTGGGCTTTTATTGCTTTTGATTCTATTCCTTTTTGGTATTCTGTTATCAATGGAATAGAAGCGTTGTCAACGGAATAATCAGTTTTTCCATATTTGTAAGCTGCTCCGTCCTTCTTTTAAATAGCCAGCTCAATCCGAAATTCTCCATCAGTTTTTCTAGAGCAAAAAGCCATTTTCTACTATCTTTATAATTGAATATTATTCACTCAAAAGTTTTATGAGATTAAGGAGAGATTAGTGAGTAATTCACGTTTGTTGATTGAAGTCAAAGAGATTGAGTTTGTAAGTTATTGCACAATCGATTTGTCAAGTTTGTTGTACGACGAGCGGTGGTTCGTGGTCTTGTATTGATCAAGTTTGTTAGTGAAATCGGAGCCGCAAGGCAAGTCCCGGAGAGTAGGCAACTCGTAAATGCGGTAAGCGCCGCTAGCGAGTAAACGGATGGTTAAGGCTAATGTAACCATCTTGCTGAATTTCGTCAACAGATCTGGTGTTCAGTATCGATTTCCTTTTTATTTATTTTACTTTCTTATTTACTTTAATTTCTTGTTAATATTTTGCTTTGTTAATTAGTATTCAAACAACCATTAACAAAAGTCTAAAAATATTAAAAAGTAAAAATCCCCCTATAGGTCTCCGATAAATAACAATTGGTAGCAATTCCAATTTGAAATACAAACCATTTTCAATTCCAATTTGAAATAACATGTATTCGATTCTTGGCGACTCCATCAATCAACCGACTCCAAATCGCCTACCCCGACAAGATTGACGGTAAGAACTGGAACGTCTGAAAAAGATGCATGATGAATGGGTTTGATCTTCACGGTCTTCGAAAGGTAGTGGAAAATATTTTTACCGTAGATTTTATAAAAGAGAGTACCACAACATATACTGAGGACACAAAAACTAATAAGATATTTGACATAATGGCACAGAATCTTATTCTCACAAATATGTAGAACACATTCTTTGTAATAATAGAGATGGTTGTGAGAATTCTAATGAAATGTGGAAAGCTCTCCTAATAGATTCGAGGGAAATAATCGAATGAAAAGAACCAAACTTATGGGTCTTGAACAACAGTTTGATAATTTCCGGATGATCGAAGGTGAACCCGTCTAGGATATGTACAGTCGTATGTCGCATATCCGAAATGGATTCACCATTTTAGGAGAGAAACTAACCGATGATCGAGTTGTAGGTAAATTGATTAGGGCGATGCCATCCAGCTGGGAAGTACTTCGAGTCTTGTTGAAAACTATGTTAGCAACAAAAGATATCGGGCCGGAAGCACTTATTAACTACTTTCGTAATTTCAAAACCCGAGTGAACCAAATTGGAACCTGTAGTGCCCCAGGCCAAATATATTTGTACTAGGAAATAGATTATGTATTAAGACATTATTATTTATTCAATAAATGTTGTTTCTTATATGTCTGTGTGTATATGTTGTGAATGTAAATTTCTTATATCAATCATGAATGTCACTTCGGGTTCACGTCATCAGAATAAGTGATTCTGATAGTAGAACTGTGAACCAATGAATGACATTCTAAACCGTCCCTAGTGATATGTGGGATGTTTATAGATATAAACATACTTCAAGTAAGAAGCTACATATCTACATTAGTATATTCGCAGACCGGATGATCATGTTCTGCTGATCATGGATATAGGGATGACAAGTCTTGAATATAGGTTCGTGTTAGAGAACACGTGCTGGACTGACCAGACTATGAGAATATACATGGTATATGTCATTAGTGATTCTCATATGAATAGTGTGCTTGTTCCTATGACCTGAGGTCACCATGGATTCTTGTATGTGGAACTGTATACTTTAATATGATCCTACGTCATCCGTAACGGGATGATTATTAAGGTCATCATTATGTATGCACTGAATTATGACAAGGAATGTGAGTGACCAAGATGGGATTTGTTCCTCTCGACAAGAGGGAGATATCTCTGGGAACTCTGATGAACTAGGACTGAAGGAAATGCATGGCCATGCTCAAAATGGATTAACATGTATTGTTAATATCATTTTGTATTTACTCAGTCTAATTCTCGATCAGAAAAGAGACTTTGATCAAACTCAAGGATGACATATTATCATGCCTTGTGATCAAGACGTATATCGTAGAACAAAAGGAATAAGCAAATGTCTATTCAGATAGGTTTATGATTGCTGATCATTCCATTTAACATGGGTAGTCATGACATCAGTATAGAGGTTACTCATGTTTTACGATATTTAGAAGATCGTTGCCAGCGTTAAATGGAACCCACACGGTCACACAATGAACTCCATTCGTACAGGATGAAAATACCTCAATAACAGTTATACATGTGATGTATAAATGGGCGAAAGAATAAATCAAATACTGGATATTTGATTGTACTGGAATGACTGTTCACGCGCATGAATTAATGTTCACGCACAGGAAATATTGTTCACGCGTTCGAACGGAACACATATGGTATCTGCTGATTTGCTTGGAGGACAAGCATCATTTATATGGAAACGATGGTCTGTTCGAAGCAGGAAATATTGTTCACACGGCAGGCAGGATTTGTTTCCTTAATGAAAGTTGTCATTCTTTCACCCCTCTCTCTAGTATAAATAAAGGGGTAGCCCCCTTCTATTCAAAACACAATTCAGAAGCCTTAGAGGCCGTCTATTACATATAAAAGAGAGAGAAAGTTTTGAGAGATTTTCAGAAAGTATTTTCGGACTTGTCTAGCCAAGTCCGGTTATTCCGTATGTCTGAAGTTCGCGTGGATATGAGTAGAGGTTTTCTATCTTGAGAACTTGCGAGCGATCGATCTTCATCCCTAGGAGAAGCAAGGAGGTCGCAAGTCGAGCTTCAGGAAGGAGAAGGTTGCTAGTCAGAAAAGTTCAGACCTACATCCGTTCTTTGTCTCGTGGATCAGGAAGATCCGAGGTATAAATTTTAATAGTTAATCTCGTACTTTTATTCTCTTAACGTAGATCCTAGGGCTGGTTAAATCCATAGGTTCCGCTGCGCATGTAACGTACATGGCTGTGGATTTCCCAATCGTCGATTATGCATTTAAAATTTAGTAAATTCTAGTATAATAAATTTTAGGGTTTTGAAAATATTATTTCAAAACATCACGGAAATAGTTTCTAGGAATATAATATTGGATATTATGATTTTCTAGAGTTTCGGAAATTAGTTTTTCGAAATCTGTTTTGGAAATGGGACTAAAACAAAGGAAAAACGGATTTTCCAGGTCTCCATATCCAACGGAATAGTTCCGTTGAGAACGTAATAGTCTGTTGTGAACGGAATAGTGCGTTGAGAATGGAGTAGAGCCGAAAATTCTTACTTTTGTCAATGACGGTTCCGTTCCCAACGGAATAAGGTTGACTTTGCGAGAAACCCTAATTTTTGTTATACATGGAATTTAAATATACAAATATGGTATGAGCTTTAGATATGTAATTGTTCTGTGATGTAATCTTGTGTGTGAATACTTGTAATTTTATTTAGTATCTATGACAACCAGTGAGTTGTCCAAAATTGTAATTATGGTAACCTGTGAGTTGTCCAAATTTGTAAATTACCTTTTCTAGCAATATGATAGTTGTTAGGATATATATTATTTCAAGACTTCAAGGCAAGAGATCTTGGCGCAATCTTTGGAAGATGACATTGGATCTTCGCACACACAACGAAGGGTTCATTGAAGATTACTTCTGCAATCTAGAGATAGATCTAGAATTAGGAACCTCATGATCGCTTGTGAGGATTAGGCTCATACCATATTTAACTTAGTTTCTGTGATGTTTATATTTATAAATTTAAAACAAAATCCTTCAGAATGTTAAGGAAGTGCCCTCCATGTCACTGAAGCCCTCGGTACTTAGATAGTCTTCCATGTGGGTCATGCCAAAGCTGAGCTTATGGAGGATTGTCTTTGTAAAGGAGGGTATGCGAGAAATGGCGTCCAGCATGGGTCATGCCAAAGCTGAGTGTGTTGGACTCTATTTCGCTGATAATCATACATGGTTAAACTTAACTGAGCTAGCAAGTCGGACTTGGGCTCAGGGCACTACATGGAATAATACACCGGGCATATGATGCTCATTCCATAAAAAGAAAGAGTTGTATATGATACAATTCGAAGTGTTCCTACATAAATAATTGTGTATTGAGGCTTGCGCCAAAGCGCACTTAATACTCAATGAAATACTCTTGATTCACTATGAAACCTCATTCATTTGAAGTTTCCGAATCAATACTACTGAAGGTGGTTGATTTGAAGAAATATAGTGGGAGTACAATATAAGAAACATCAAAACAAAACAACCACAATGAATAAATAATAATGACACTTTATATTTTAACATGTAGAATAATGGCAAATAATAATTTAGAAGCCTTAGAGGCCGTCTATTACACAGAAAAGAGAGAGAAATTTTGAGAGATATTTGGAAAGTATTTCCAGACTTGTCTAGCCAAGTCCGGTTATTCCGTATGTCTGAAGTTCGCATGAATACGAGTAGATGTTCTCTATCTTGAGAACTTGCGAGCGATCGATCTTCATCTCTAGGAGAAGCAAGGAGGTCGCGAATCGAGCTTCAGGAAGGAGAAGGTTGTTGGGTTTCAGACGTGCATAACGCAGCGGAAAAATAAAAACTCGTGCAAAACCAATCCGAGGATCCGTGCGTATCGGTTAAATCAAAGAAATAAATCTTAAAGATACCTTTTGGATTACGCTTAATCAGTGACGCTCAAACCATGTGTATTGTCCATGCGCCTCTAAACCGGTTACCGTCCTAACTGATTTTCCGTCCGTCTAGGTAGGATCGTGTGGAAGTCATCTACCGCACACACAATAGGTCTCCACTGAAACTCTCAACAACCCGTTCTCATCTTCTTAGGCCGAAAAGATCACAAGCGCCGAAAGTACGAACGCCTCTACCGGTATCCACACGAACAAAATTTTTAAAACGGGAAGAAGAACAATATATATGCTAGTAACTTATTCTCCTCTTGCACAAGAAAACTCTTTTTCTTCTTCTTATTTTATCTCACACTCTTTCTTTTTTGTCATACAAAAGGAAAGCACCATTTCATAATTTTGTCATACAAATTAGAAATTATATTTTCTCTCTTTTGTCTCACAAAAGAGAATGTGAAATAATGAGAGAGAGAATGATGTGTTGTGTTGTGAATTTGGAGCCCTCTATATCCTTATATAGAGGTGAAGAGTCATGTCTCTTCACACTAAAAGATGTGTATGACATCACTCATCATTATCCATATGACATCATTTAGACTCTTCTAGATTACATGATCTTTTGCGCTCATAGTCTTTATATACATATATATCACATCTTATCACATAAGATGACAATATATTTTGTGACATTCTTATGCAACTCATCATATAAGTCGCTAGGATTTTCTGCGCCTGTTTCAGTTTGTTCTTTGTGTGTGACCCTGTAGGTTCACTTAATGTTGGCAATAGACTTGACAGTCTATAAATCATGAGCGGACTCTAGTAAGCCATCATGACTACCCAATTTAAGTGAATATTGGTGATCTGATTTACCTAATAAACAATCACGTATTTAGTCCCTTTGTCGCACGATATCTGTATCGATCATAAGGCATGTAATACGCCATTCTTATATTAATCATTTAATCTTTCTTGATCCCAAATGAAACTGAACAAGAACAAGAACAAATGACATTAATAACTCTTATTAATTCATTTGAGTATGACCATACATTTCTTCAGTTCAATTCATCAAGAGGCCTAAGGATATCTCTCTCATTTATGAGAGGAACAAATCCCGTCTTAATTGCACTCATCCCTCTACATGGTTCATTAAATATGTAATCATAACCGTTATGACTATCCGGTTAAAGGCAGTGTTAGATTATTTTAAAGTATAAAATTACTCATGTTGGGAACCGAGACAATCTCAGGTCAAAGGACTATAAATACTTTATGTTACAAGAATCGCTAATGACGTAAAACATGCAGCATTCTTATGGCGGGTCAGTCCAGTATATGGTCTCTAACATATACCTATGTTAATGACTTGATAACTATTTATCCATGATCAGTAAAACATGATCATCAATCAACTAATATACTGGTGTACATTTATAGCATGTATATAAATATATATTTATATGTATCCATAAGTTTATTTGTCTCCACAAATATCCTATAAATGATCATGGACAATTTAGAATAGCATTCATAATACTTTATAGTTTTACTATTAAAGTCACGCACTTTGATGACATAAAGCTGAATTGCATATTCATGGTCTATTTTAATTATATTAAAATAACTTATACGTACATATTATATGAAATATCTTAGAATAAATATTATGTTTCTTATTACAATCCATCATCTAGGTCACAAACACTTTGGCCTAGGGCATAACACCATCGAAGGTTGCAAGTCGGAAAAAGTTCAGACCTACATCCGTTCTTCGTCTCGCGGATCAGGAAGATCCGAGGTATAAATTTTAATAGTTAATCTCGTACTTTTATTCCCTTAAAGTAGATCCTAGGGCGGGTTAAATCCATAGGTTCCGTTGCGCATGTAACATACATGGCTATGGTTTTCGCAACAGTCTCTTATTAGTACCCAGGAACTTCTCATTGTTTCCGAAGCTTCGGTAAGGTCGTACAAGGCAAAAATAAAAGAATTTAAAAAATTAAATTTAAATAATAATAATAATAACTCAATCAACGAAAACTTAAACAAGAAGATAAATAATTGTATTTGTGAAAAATTAAATACTGAAATTAGTCATCTAAAAGTCGAAGTCGTAAGTTTAAAATGTGAAAATAAATCTCTCAAGTCTGCTTGCGCCAGAAATGTCACAAGCAAACTTGATTTAGACAACTTATTTATAGGGCAAAAATCAAATGATAAAACTGGCTTAGGGTTCAAGAAAGAGATCGGTACTAAACCTAGTCATTCAAGACCTAAAAACTATACAATAAAAAGGGAGCTCAATCAACCGAAAAATAGAGGAAGTGCGTTCATGTACCGAGACTACTCTAAGGATCAAAGTTCGAAAAGTCGAACTTCTAAAAGGTTTAGTAGTCACAATAGGTTTCACTATTTTCATAATTTTCGATATATTAATGAGAATAACCGCGGTGTCACAACCGAAAGACTTTATAAAAGAGGTCCTAATGGTTATTTTTATGAAATAGTCGACACACATGTCCCGAGGAAGATTCAACCTAATGAATCACAACATCGAGCTCCCAAACATTACACTAATGCACATCAAAAACAAAGTTTTTCAAACTCAAACAATTTTGCGAAATCAAACAATTTTTAAAAATCAAACAATTTTGCAAAATCAACTGTTTTTAGTGCCAAGTCGACCAAATCAAAGCTTAGGAAAGCAGAGTTTTCAAACCACTATAAAAATCATTTTGTGAAAGGTACTGAAGAGACTTCGAACCCGACTTGTTCATTCTGCAACTATTATTACAAAATAGGCCATATCTCTCTAGAGTGTCTAATGCGTAAACCTGCTAATTCTTCAAAATTTGTTTGGATGCGTAAAGATAGAAACACTAGTAGCTCTACCTCCGATATGGAGGTATCAAAATCTACCTAGACGCTTCGGTAAGCTCCTCCCCAATTTTACTAATCCATATTCTAAAGGGGAGCTATGGGCAGGAAATCATATTAGTTAAATATTCTTATTCATTTTAACTAATATGCTTTCTTGTAGATATGTCTAAGTTAATCGTGTAAAACCAATCAGTGGTGTTTGGATAGTGGTTGTTCCCGCCATATGACCTGGGATAAGAGTAAGTTCAAGTCTTTGAGACCCTTCGACGGAGGCGATGTCACTTTTGGCGGGAATCAGAAAGGAAAGATAGTTGGCGTGGGCTCGATCGGCACAGGTAATTGGACATTGAAGAATGTCTATTTTGTGGTAGGACTTAAACATAGCCTAATTAGTATAAGCCAATTGTGTGATGCATGATATGATGTGAAATTTGATAACATAAATTATCATGTGATTTGAAATTCAGATCATATTACAGTTTGCATTGGAAAAAGAAAGGGTGACCTTTATTTCTTTGACTTTCATTCCTTTGTGCCAGGCACTCATTTTCCAAATGCTTCAGAATTCAGTTCGCATCTATGGCACATGCGACTGGGCCATATATGCATGGACACGATTTCAAAATTATCTCGTCAAGAACTAATTTCAGGTCTGCCATCACACAAACCTAAGCTAAATGGGTTATGCGATACTTGTGAGTGCGGTAAGCACTCTAAATCATTGGGTTTTATGTCCAAGACCGTGGTCTCGATGAAGCGCCCGCTCGAACTTCTCCACCTCGACTTGTGCAGCCCCATGAGCGTCTCCAGCCTCGCCGATAAAAGATACTGTTTTGTAATTGTTGATGATTACTCTCGCTTTACTTGGGTTTATTTCTTGATTCATAAGAATGAAACTTGTGATGTGTTCATCAAGTTTTGTTCCCTTGTGGAAAATGAACGAGGTACCCCTTTCATTACAGTTCGTAGTGATAATGGTGGCGAGTTTAAAAATGCAAAATTTGACGACTTTTGCTTAAAATGAGATATAAATGTGAATTTTTCGCTCCATGCACTCCCCAACAAAATGGGGCAGTAGAGCGTAAAAATCGCATTCTTATTGAGCTTGCCCGTACTATGTTAAACGAACATCCCACTCTGAAATATCTTTGGGCTGAGACAGTTAACACTGCTTGTCATGTCGCGAATCGCGCCAGCCTAAGGTCTATTTTGAAAAACACTCCTTATGAATTACGGTAAGGTCGCAAGCCAAACATCTTCTACATGAAAGTTTTTGGTTGTAAATGTTTCATTCTTTATGAATCTAATAAACTTGACAAATTTGATTCGAAATCTAACAAAGGTATATTCGTTGGATATTCTAATACAAGTAAAGCGTATATAGAGTATATATTAAATCTTCACGGATTATTGTTGAATATGTGCACTTGCACTTTGATGAAACCAAAAATGCGGCCGAGAAAGGTGTTTCTTTGACAGATACAGGTACAAGTGACGGTTTGACGGGAGCAAACCAACCGAATATTATCGAGCTCAACCTCAATGATCCAACTTTGACAGATACCCGGCAATACCGCCACACAAGAAAATCAACCAAATGGCGACAACTCGACTCACCAAACCCAAAACCCTAATCAAGTTAACTCTCAGCCGATTATTCAACCCGAGTCGGCACAACCCTCCTATCAAATTTCGGAAGTTTTACGAGAGGTATCCGCACATCTGTTAACAAATGTGGTGGGAGACCCCCGAGAAGGAGTTTGTACCCGATATGGTACAAGAAATCTCATCGCCTTTTGCGCCTTCCTATCTCAAACCGAGCCACAACCCTTCAAGGAAGCAAATGGAGATACTGAGTAGATCCTCACCATGCAAGATGAAGTCGCCCAATTCGAGCAAAACCGGGTTTGGACACTAGTACCTCGATCCGACAACTGATCCCTTATCGGTACTAAATGGGTTTTCCAAAATAAACTCGACGAGCACTGTATGGTGGTGCGAAACAAGGCGAGACTAGTTGCTCAATGTTTCAAGCAACAAGAAGGAGTGAATTTTGAAGAGCCAGTTGCACCGATTAATAGGTTGGAATTCATTAGGCTCCTCTTAGCATACACATCAATTAAAGGGTTCACACTATTTCAAACGAATGTTAAGAGTGCCTTCCTAAATGGGTTCCTCGAAGAAGAAGTCTACGTCGAGCAGCCTCCCGGCTTCAAGGATCCGACCAATCCCGACCACGTTTACAATTAAAGGGTTGAAGCAAGCACCTCGAGCTTAGTATGGACGGCTCTTTACATTCCTTGCATCTCATAGCTTCGAAAGAGGAAAAAATGACATGACCCTCTTCACAAAGAAAAGGAAAGATTCAATTCTATTAGTTCAAATATATGTTGATGATATTATATTTGGATCTAGTGATGCGGCACTTGCCAAATAATTTTTCATTTTGATGCGTAGTGAGTTCGAAATGAGCATGATGGGCGAACTCAACTTCTTCCTTGGATTACAAATCAAGTAAACCGCCAACGGCATTTCATCACCCAAGCGAAATACAAGCGTGAACTGCTCAAACAATTTGGAATGGACCAAGGAAAGACGAGTGACACGCCAATGGTGAAAGATATAAAACTCGACGCCGATGAATCAGGTGAATTTGCAGAAATTTCCAGCTATCGAGGTATGATTGGTAGTTTACTTTATTTAACGGCTAGTAGACCTGATATTATGTTTACCGTATGTTTATGTGCCCGATTTCAAGCAAACCCCAAAGTTTCACACCTAAATGCGGTTAAAAGGATTTTTAAATACTAAAAGTAACAATAAAGTTGGGTTATGGTATGTTTCGCTGCCGGAAGCTGTTGTGCACAACCACTTTGGCTGAATCAGACTCTAGGCGAATACAGACTCGACTTTCAGAAAGTTCCAATCCTCTGCAACAATACGAGTACAATCTGTATCGCCAAAAATCCACACGAAACCGCCAGCCTATGCTCAATTCTCCAATCTACACCTAAAGCTTGGTATGCTCGATTTAAAAGATTAAATTCTCAATCGTTATTATTTTATGTTTTGGGCAAGTTCAATGGCTTCTCCTAGATTTTTATGACCTTTGTTTGTCTTTCCAATTTTATTTTGATTTTTGAAATAAAATTTATGTAGTTTTAATTTCAAAATAATGAGGTATTTTTATAAAAATATTTTTCATTTTTTATTTGACGAAAATTTGAGCAAAAACGCAAACTTTATAACCCAAAAATCCTCAAATATGTGCTATGGCGACAGAGCTATTCCGTTGTCGACGGAACTATTCCGCCAACAATGCAATATTGCGTTGTCAATGCTATACTAGCGTCCTCAATGAAATCCACGAAAATTCAGTTCAGGATTTGAATTCCAGATTTCTAATTCCTTTTCTTCCTTCTTAATCGGCGCCCCTTCTCCCCCAAACCTTCATTCTTCCATTAATACACGAAAATCTCTCTCACTCAAACCCTAGCCTCACATAACCTCCAAACCATCCCTAATTTCTCCGAATTTGGCCTCTAACTCAACTCTAATCAGCTCCAAACGAAGTTTCTACTCCAAATCTCCACTTTAAATTCGTAAATCTCTATCCTAATCAACTGTTTTGATGTTAATTTGACATAGATGATTGGCCGCTTTTTGTGATGGTTTATCGCGAAATTGACCACTCGGCACTCTTCTCAACACGGATTCTAAGCGAATTTGGTATAATTTCACTTCTCTATCTCTTTCTCTCCATTAAATTCAATCCTCATGGCACTAAAACCCAAACCCGTTACCAAGAAGCCCACTTCCTAAGAGACCGCTACTAAAGACCCTCGCCTCAATTTTAATGACCCGGAAAGTAGGTTTCTTTTCAAAAATTCGGATAGTTACAAAAATTATCGGGATATTTTTTCAACTAAAAATCCTTGCAAGTATTTTCACGCTCTACATCTCAAAGACCGACCGAAAATTTATGATGCGGTTATTGAATATGCCGATTTTTGGCAATTTAAACAACTTTTGTCCATCTCGGATCCAGGTTTCACGGAACTTGTCCGTCTATTTTATGCGAACGCAACCTATGACGACAAAAATTACACCGTCAACTCTTGGCTTTTTGGAAATAAAGTGAAGATAAGTCCGACCACTTTGTGTAGATGGTTCGGATTTACTCAAAGTAACGCAAATGAAGAGTACAAACTCTTCATTTTCTTAACAAGCAAGGAACCTTTTCTTAACAACGACGAGTACAAACTCTTCAAATCGTATCTTCTTGGAGATTTTCCATACGTTAAAGTAACGAGCTACTCACCCTATCGATGAATTGTGTTCCATTTTGTCAACAATATACTTGCCCCCATTGCAGATTTTAAAACTAATTTCGAGCGCCGTAACACCTACCTTCTTCGTCACCTTTGGTACAAATCCAAGCAGGTTCATATTCCGTTCTTAATTTATCACCATATGAAATACTTCTCGAAAATTGGAAATATGTCATGGGAATTTATTATCATGGATTTGTCAAAGTTCGAATATAGAGATTCCGCGACAACTCATGAGTGACATTATTGAAAATATGAATTTCCTTCATCCGGACAAGTATAAATCTTACGGATTAACAGTATCCAGGATTGATAAAAAATGGGGTAGGATGAAAAATAAAATATACCATTATTTTCCGCCGTTGGATGCAAACGGTAGACCCATGTGGCCTTCGGATTGCCCAACCAAAAACTATCCTTTCGGCATACTAAACGCCAACCCTCAAGCCACATCTCAAGCTGAAGCCGTAGAAACCGAAAATCAAGAGGCCGACGAGGTCGTCGATTACGACTACACTATTGGTACAACGGATCAAGTAGTATGCGCTATTGCTCGTCGACAAACCCAAGATCTTGAAGCTCTTCATGCCCACAATCAAGAAATTTTTCAGCGCCTAGATGTGATCGAGACAAGTTTTGCGGCTTATGCTCGCGAAAATACTAGACTCCAACAAGAAAATTTTCAGACTCTTCTTGCGGCATTCAATAGCCGGTACACTCCCGGATTCTCATCTTCAAATCCTAACCCCTCCGCTTTTGACGGACCGGCCGAGTAACCAGTGACCTCACCGTCTCAATACCTAAATCCTAGTTGCGTTTTGCTTTTTATTTTCATTAAAAGCTTAACCTCATTATTATGTTCTACTTAATGACTATTTGTGTTGTCTTTTACGTATTTGTGGGAACTTATTTCTTTTACTAGTGCTGTAATATTATGGTATTGTGATACACGTTAAATTCTTACTTTTGGAAATTTGTTTGTGTTCATGTTAATTTTTTCTTTTATATTATTTATGGTTTATCAAAATTGAGGGGGAGCACATATTTACGGGGAGTTCATGCTTCTCATTTTTGTTCATTTTGCATGCTTTTCAAAAAGGGGGAGAAGAAATTAAACTGGCTTAATCTCGGAATAGTTTTGAAAATCATCAAAAGGGGGAGTTTATTGTCCTCAGTTTGATGATATTTAAAATTATTTTGAGCTACTAATAAACGTTATTTGAGAATGCCATCTAAGCTCAGATTGTCGAAATGGAAATGAAGTTCAAATCGAAATGGACGTCTCTCTCAAATCTCGTAAGGACAAGAAGACGTGCGCATTCGCTCATGTTTTTCAAGCCTTGGAGTCTTTGTGTTTGTTCTAGGATTAGATTAGTCTTTGAGTGTCTTATTTGTTTTTTTATTGAGAAGAAAACTGGCAAAAACAAGCTTATTCCGTCCTTAACGGAATGTAATCTGCCTATTCCGTTGTCAACGGAATAGACAGTCTTCACTCCGTTGAGGACGCAACAGCACTGTAAAACTATTTGCTATTTCCGTTATTCCGTTATCAACGGAATATGCTCCGCTGTCAACGAAATAGCCAACGAATTAGCCGTTTAGGCTTTTATTGTTTTTGAGTCTATTCCTTTTTGGTATTCCGTTATCAACGGAATAGAAGCGTTGTCAACGGAATAGCCAGTTTTTCTATATTTGTGAGCTGCTCCTTCCTTCTTTTAAATAGCAAGCTCAATCCGAAATTCCCCATCAGTTTTTCTAGAGCAAAAAGCCATTTTCTTCTCTCTTTATAATTGAATATTATTCACTCAAATGTTTTGTGAGATTAAGGAGAGATTAGTGATTGATTCACGTTTGTTGATTGAAGTTAGAGATTGAGTTTGTAAGTTATTGCTCAATCGATTCGTCAAGTTTGTTGTAAGACGAGCGGTGGTTCGTGGTCTTGTATCGATCAAGTTTGTTAGTGAAATCGGAGCCTCAAGGCAAGTCTCGGAGAGTAGGCAACTCATGAACGCGGTAAGGGACGCTAACGAGTAAACGGGTGGTTAAGACTAACGCAATCACCTCGTTGAATTTCGTCAACAGATCTGGTGTTCCGTATCGATTTCCTTTTTATTTATTTTACTTTCTTGTTTACTTTAATTACTTGTTAATATTTTACTTTATTAATTAGTATTCAAACAGTCATTAACAAAAGTCTAAAAATATTAAAAAGCAAAAATAAAAAAAATTAATATAATCTTCACACTTTCGCACTTAATAGACCCGTCTACAAATCTCCGGTAAACAACACCTACAAAATCACAAATATACCATAAATACCCCTACAAAATATTTAAAATATCACTAATTCATTTGTTATTAATGTACATTATTAAATACAAAATCTTAGAGGGGTCATCATGACTCCTGCGGACTCTATATAGCTACATCATTGTTGATTGATGTCCAGGCTTGACCTAGCTCCAGTCATTCAACAAAAAGGAAACAGACAACAAAATATTATCAAATGAAATTTGAGATTTATCTAATTTAATTCTTTCAAATAATTTAATTTTGATTATTTCAATCTGGAAAGATCGTTCAACTTTCTTTGACATCTATGATTTTATCTGAGATTGAATCTCTCCAGTTTTTTGGAACTAGAGAGGTCCAATTGTATGTGGTCCATCAACTTCTGCAGTTTTTGTACGATATTCTTTCTTGAGATCAACTTTCGGAAAAAGAAGAAAGGATTTGGACTGAAACGAACGCAGGTACGAAGTTCAAAATGGTTTTATTGAATAACATATCAGACAAAATTATTTAAATTATCAAGCAAAAAAGATGGACTGACAAATATTAATGAAATGAAATCCAAAATGTTTTTGTAAATACTAATTAATCTTGTAAAATAAGCTTTCAAGTAGGACCAAATATGAAGTTTTATTATCATATAGCTTCCATTCCATTGTGCAATGCCAAAAATCAAGTTATTTAGTGCCCCGTTTGACACAAATGGAATATGATAAAATAGATAAATAAAATGTCTATTCTAGTCAATATTTTAAATTATGATATAGCGGTTCGTAGCGCTTGGAATTTTTTTTATAGCGGATTGCGATAGCGGACGAAATTACGGTGCTACAATCTTATAGCAAAAATATCATTTTTGTATGATTATAATAAATTTTTCAATATAAAAAATACAAATCAAACCACCAAAATAAAGATACTAAAATAATCCATATTTAAACATACACCACACAAAGTTCATCATCCATAATTAAACACATCACATGAAATTCCAAAATAAACATATAAAAAAATGAAGCACAATTAATAAGATGAAGAATAGAAAAAAAAAAACAAAGAAAACTCTCATTTAGAGACATTTCATCGAACATCTTAGGTGTGTCCCTGATTTTCTGTAAATAATTTCGTTTTTTTATTGAACCAAAACAAATGAATAATGTTTGATTGATTTCAAATTTCTAATTAGACAGAATTACAAAATAAATATGAAAAAAAATGAAGGGTGTTTTATTTGTTATTGTGTTTTGGTTTGGGTTTATTTACTAATTGGGTTTGGATTCCGGTATAATGAGTTTTGGGTCTAAATAAAAAAAAAATAATATACAAATAGCGCTATAGCGTCGCTTTTTTCCCGCTATTTCACTGCAATAGTGGTGCTATAGCATCTGTAGCGGCCAAAACGCTATAAATTATATTTTTTTCGTTGCTAATTGCATTTTATGGCATTTTCCTCAATAGCGCACTATAGCGACGCTATTTAAAATACTAATTTCAACCGAACATGAATATAAAATCTTGGAATAAATATGTGAACATGTGGAATTCTTCTATTCCATGATAGAGATGTAACTGCTATATTTCAAAAAATACTCGATAATTTAGGAAACAAAAATACCGTTTTATTCCAAATTTAATCTCACATGACAGACAAATTCTCTTCTTTTCAAATTTATATTATTTAAACCAAATCTTAATTCATTTATCTAGCCGAATACTCTTAGAATAAAATAAAATAGTCGACTATTTTCTACTTCACTATTTCTCTATTTCATATTTTGCCAAATGGGCACTAAAATTATAAAACCCGCCATGTATCTATAATTCTATATATATGTTTTTTTTCATAATGTAGTAAATGGACATGTGTAACCTAAATGAACTTGCAAATTCATTATTAAAAAATATAACAATTTAATGAATTTGCAATAAATTACCATGTGTACTTAAAATGGACATGTGTAAATCTATTATATGGTCCCACAAAATGTACATGCAGTCATGATTCATGGCACGCTTTTCATATTCAACTCAACCGACAGCGTGGCGTGGCCCTTAGACAAAGATTTTGATTTTGATTCTCAGTAGATAGTAGTTTTTCCTATTTACCCTTCAAAACATTATTATTTCATTATTACCCTCTTGAACCTAATTTTAGACCTCTACTTTGCTATAACTACGACTGATAAAAGTCCTTGTTTGTGATTTCTGAAAAGTGTTAAATCTTTTTTGTTACAACCTAAGAATGTCAATAAGATATTTCACTATACATAAAAAATGTACATATAAAAGATATAATTGTGAGATAATATTTGTAGAGTATAGATTATTTGTTAGTACATTAGATATAATATTTTTGTAAATAATTATTTTCTAGGTTCCAAATGATTTAATTTGCAGAAATGATATATCAATATCATTCTCAATTGGGGTCTATTTAGGGGTAAAAACGGATAGTATAATATCTGACCGACATGTATTCGTATATGCTAAATATTCATATTCGAAAAAAATTATCCATATTCGAACGGATACATATAGATATGGAAATGAGTTTGGCTTATAATATCCGAAAGGATATGGATAATATCCGTATCCGGATAATTATAATCCGAATAATATCTGTTTCCGGATATTTCACTATATATTGGATATGAATATACATATCTATAATGATGTTTTTTAAAATATTTTAGCCATTTTATCATTTTTGAATATGAATAAGAATATTTATTCAAATCCATCAATTTACTTATTACTATTTTGAAACTTGTTATGATTTTATTATGATTTTATCATTTTGTTGTTGTTAATAGTGAAATATATATTTGAAAAAGGCGCAATCCATCTAAATATGAATATCCGATAAATATCTGTATTCATATTCGTATCCGGTTATATCCGAACCGGATCCGTATTCGCATCTGTATTCATATTCGGATCCGAAAAAAATAATATGGATAAGAATATGATTTGTGCGTGTCATGGGGCCATGCTAATCTTCTGTATATCATTCCAATTTTAACAGATGTTCCCGAAGGGACTGATAAAAATATGATATGACACCGATCCGAACCGTATCCTAACAATTTTCATCCCTAGGTCTATTACAAATCATTCTCACCTTGTGAATTTTCCATTTTTGGAAGGCTAATAGTGCAAAATAAATGAATACAACTCTTGCCAACTCATGCTTGCATTTTACCCGTTGCATTTGGAACAGTAAACTTAAACCAACCAAATGTATGTTAGGTTACATTTTCAAAGGTTAATGCCCACAACATGTGTAATATTCAGATCCAACGAAGGAGATATCTGACGCTGAACGCCACCAAGTTTTCAGACAGACACGTTTACGTCGCATAAGTCAAGAACAAATTGCTATTTACTGTTGGTTTTTTATTGCATTTTTTTGGGTAATAATTAACCATTTAACATAAATAACTGATTCATGAATAATTATATTAAAATGAATTCAAAACAAAAACGTGTTTGTACTGTACTCGAACCGTATTAAATTTTAACCAACAAAAATATATGGTTTTAAATTTTCATAAAATATAAAATAAAAATGCTTTTAAAACATATTGATTTGATTTATCACTGAAGATATAATTCAAATTTATTACCAGTATAAATGCATGCATATTGTTTTAAAAACATATTTTATAATTTTTTTATAAACAGATAAAGTATTTTATAATATGTGCATTTAAAATAATTAACACAAACAATCATTACCAGATAATAATAATTATTAAAAAAAAACAATCTGATACTAATTTTCAACTTAACAAAATCAATCAATAAAATATACAATACAACATAATATTATTAATAAAAACTAAAACTCCGACAATTACCAGTCTAACACTTCTCAATTAGCACGCTATCACACCTCAATTACCACCGCGCTGTCAACGCGCCCAAAAAAAAAATCTCCCTCCACTCCATTATTCTATTCCATATTCCCTTCTATTTCTCCTCCACCTTCTCCTTCTCTTCCCTCCACCTCTCATTACCTTCCCTTCCCCTCTTTTCCCCTCTCATATCCCACCATGAACGGCGTCACGACCCTCACCGCCCCTCTGTTATCTGACTCCGACGCCGTCATCACCATCCACAGCGACTCCGTTACTGCTCCGTCTCCGCCGTCCAATCCGTTCGACTTCTTAAACGTCCGTCCGTTACGGATTCCTGAGATGACTCCGATAGATCCGTTCAGGAACCACACGCCGGGGTTCGGCGGGGTGTACGAGTGGTGCAAGATGCTGATTCTCCTGCCGGTCGTGGTGGTGAGACTGGCGCTGTTTGGGCTGTCGATTTGTATTGGGTATGCGGTGACTTGGGTGGCGTTGAGGGGGTGGAAGGACGCGAGCAGGCCGCTGACGGCGTGGAGACGAAGGATGATGTGGGTTACGCGGATTTCAGCGAGATGTATCCTGTTTTCCTTCGGGTAATTTGGGTTTGTTTTGGTTTTGTTGGGTTTTGAGTTTTTTGCTTGGGGTGACTTGGATTGGATTTGATGTCGTTGAATTTTGATTTTTGTTGGGGTGATTTGGATTTGGTTTTATTGGATTGTGATTTTCGTTTGGGTGATTTGGATTTGATCTTGCTGAATTTTGATTTTTGTTTTTTGTTTTTTTGTGATTGGATTTTGTGATCTGGTTGTTGATTTGATAATAGGGAAATCTGAGTGCTTTGCATGCATATGATTTATTAAAATTAATTTAATTTGAATGGGATTTAATTTAATCTGGTGGCAAGAAGTATGATTGGTTTTGAAATTATTTTTATATCATAAATTTATAATTAATTGGTTTTTGTCAATTTATAATGATATTTTTTTGTCCAAATCTATTTTCTCTTTCTTTTCTTCCTTCTGACTTTTTTGTGCTTTTTTTTTAAAGTTACTTTCTTTTTCACACTGCCACATTGTTGCATCCCTATATTTCCACATTTCAACATTTAAATTAAAAAAATCAATTCTTTCTCTGCTCGAAAATTCCAAATTGACTAACTTTCCACCGATTTCTTTCTTTCATTTATTCTTGATTTATTTCATTTTATTGATTGATTGATTTGATTTGATTTTTTATTTTTTTCATATATACATTTATTTTATTATTTATTTGTTGATTTTATTATATTTATATATTTATTTTCTTTTATTTATTAAGGTATCATTGGATAAGAAGGAAAGGAAAACCGGCACCAAGAGAAATCGCACCGATAGTCGTATCAAATCATGTGTCATATATCGATCCAATATACTATTTTTATGAGTTATTTCCCACCATAGTGGCTTCTGAGTCGCACGATTCCATGCCTCTGGTTGGTACGATTATTCGAGCAATGCAGGTAAATATTATATTCATTTTTATTATAAATTCTCATTATTTTCAATCTAAAGAAGGTGTATTAATTCTAGATTAATTTTTATGGTTGTAGGTTATTTATGTCGATCGGTTCTCGCCGGCCTCACGAAAGGCTGCTGTTAACGAAATAAAGGTAATTTGTTAAATTATATATTTTTTTCTTAACATGTCATGCTGGTAAATGAAACGGGAGTTGCTGGTAAGTGTTTTTAACAATTCGTGACCCCACAAAAATGAGCTCAATTGAAATATAAATTACGGAAGATCACAAAAACTCCCTTATTTTTTTTAACATTTTAAGAAAATAAATCTCCTCGCGTCATTTGAGGTTTCTAAAAGTATTATGTGTAAGAAATTATGTCCCACCTGCCAGCTCAGCGTGTTGTTTCACTTGCGGCATCATAACACATATCACGTACCAGCACAGCATACATCGTTTACCAGCATAACATGTTTCACTTACCGCCACCGCACACATCGCTTGCCAGTCCAACACGTTCCGCCGGGTCCACCCCCCCCACAAACCAACAACACACTTTGCTCTCAGATACGATATTTCTCATCTTCACTCGCCAGCATACCATATTTCACTCACCAGTATATGTTCATTATTTCGCTTGCCATCCATCTTTATGACAAACGCTGTTTTGTTCGTTCTGTCTGTCTGGTCTCTGTTTTTTCTTTATCACGCACAAGAAATAAATTCCACTTACCAGCACAACACACAATGCTTGCCGGCGTAACACACCAGCTTCCGCAGGGTCCACTCACCCCCCCCCCCAAAATCACATTCCGCTCACCATCACAACACATCTCACTTACCACCAATACCATTTGTCCAGCACACCGTCGTAGTAGAATGTTTCGACCCCCAACACTGTTTAATATTCTAGTACAACGCACAGCACATTCGCTTACCAGTACAACACATTCCACTTACCAGCACAACACATCTCACTTACCAGCACAACACACATCGCTTACCGGCATAACACGCTGTCTAATCTTCTAGCGGTCATTGCTTCTTGAAAATGATACGGAAATCGCTCACCATCACGACACACCTCACTTACCAGTACAACACACATCGCTTACCGGCGTAACACGCTGTTTAATCTTCTAGTGGCTGTTGCTTCTTGAAAATGATATGGAAATGGTGCAGGACTGCTGCAGAGGAAGGCGGCGTCGGGGAGCTTTCCGAGAGTGATGCTGTTCCCGGAGGGCACCACCACCAACGGCCGGTTCATGATCTCCTTCCAGCCCGGCGCTTTTGTTCCTGGGTATCCGGTCCAGCCTGTCGTCGTGAGGTATCCGCATGTTCATTTCGACCAGTCGTGGTAATTACTCTCTCTCTCTCTCTCTCTGTAACTCTGGCATGCTTGCTCTCGCTAAATCTCTCAGATTGTTTAGAAGGAAATTCTCTTTTGGTTAATGTTTTGTATTTATTGGCTCTTTGTGCCCTCTCCCTCTCTCTCTCTCTCTCTCTCTCTCTCTCTCTCTCTCTCTCTCTCTCCCCTTTGTAACTCTGGCATGCTTGCTCTCACTAAATCTCTCTGATTGTTTAGAAGAAAATTCTCTCTATCTCTCTAGGACATATTTTAGTGTGTGTTTCTCTCTAGAGAAAAAATTGCGTTGCTTTGTCTCTCTAGAATAGTTTTGTTTATTGATTTTTTTGAAAGTGGTAGTAAGTGAAAATGTGTTCGGGTGGTAAGTGATTTTTGTTGTCTTTGCTTACCATTAGGTATAACATGTTTCGATTGCGCTTAAGTTCATTTCGACCAATCTTGGTTAGTCTGTGTTTTAATTTATTACTCTCGAACTCTTCTCTATTGTAAAATTGGCTAATTTTTCTCTCTCTAGAGAAAGATAGCCTTGGTTTCTCTCTCTAGAAAAATTTTAGCCCCTCTTTCTCTCTAGAAAAATTAGATTTGCTTTCTCCCTCTAGAAAAATTATCTTTAGGCTTTCTCTCTCTAAAAATAAAAATTACAATTGCTTTTTTGTTTCTCTAGCAAAAAATTAGCGTTAAGTTCTTTCTCTCTCTAGAAAAGTTACAATTTCTTCCTCTCTCTAGAAAAAGGTTTTGTATTTATAGCTCTTTTGAAAGAATTGTGTGTTCATTTCGATCAATCTTGTTTGGTACTCTCTCTTAGGCAATACTTAAAAAGATAGAAAAAAACTATACTTTTCTTTTATTTATCATTATTTCAGGGGAAATATATCATTAGCCAAGCTCATGTTCAGAATGTTCTTCCAATTCCACAATTTCATGGAGGTAAAAAAACATATATTTAAAAAAAGACATTTTTTTCCCAACATTATATTTCCAAATTTATTTTTCGTAATAAAATATTCTATTAAATTAGGTCGAATATCTTCCGGTCGTCCCGCCACTTGAGAGCAAGCTTGATAGCGTCTCTCGCTTTGCCGAAAGAGTAATTAAAATTATATTTTTATTTTAAATTATTATATTTTTGAATATAAATATTAAAGTTTGTTATGAATAAATTTTACAGACTGCTAATGCTATGGCATCAGCATTAAATGCCCTACCGACAAATCTTGCTTACGGTGATTTAATGATCGTGTCAAAAGCACGTGAAGTAACCAAGGTTAATAAAATAAAAATAAACTAAATTTCAAAATTGAGAATCTCATTTTAATATTATTATAATTACTATTATTTAAGTTTACTAGTTTGGATATTTGGTCATAATCTTTCAACATTTTAGGGTGACAGCTCGAAGTATATGGTGGAAATGGCCTGGGTTAAAAATGTATGTTTAAATTTAATTTAATTTCATACGTATTTTGTCTTTTAAAAAAATATTTGGGTGAAATATTTATAAGAAAATATTTTAATTCGTTATATTTTGATTAACAGACGTATGATGTCAGCACTTCAGAGGCAATGGAGCTTCTAGATCAGTTTTTGTCTATGAGCCCTGATTCCAAGTAAATATCACATTAATATTATTTTATTACACATTTTTATGATTATTTATGTATGCATTTGTTTATTTACATATTTTTTGAATTACAGTGGTAGAGTTGGATTTCATAATTTCTCAACTGCTTTTGGATTAGGTTTTAGTCCTCTATCCGAAAAGGTAAATATAATATAATATAATATTTTAAATACTCTAATTTTTTCATATAACATAATAATCTTTTAGTATTTTTTTATCATTTTTTTCCTTTCAGATATTTCATTATTTTGACGTCGAAAATAAAGGTTCCATTACATTTCGCCAGGTACTCATACAAACCCTTAATATAAATTAATAAAAATTATATATTAATAATAAGTAATTAATAATTAATATAATAAATTCATGCAGTACTTAGTTGGATCAGCTCATATAAGAAAACAAGAAACATTTTGGGGAGCTTGTGAAAAGGCCTTTGAAAAATCTACCAATTTTCAAATCTCTCTAAGCCAGGTAATTTTTTATTTATTTTGTTTTTCCCTTTTTTTAAGTTATATGCATATTTTAATTAAAAAAAAGCCTGAAATATATAACATTACAGTTAGGGGATATTCTCAAGTCGACACTTACATACATCACCGATGAAAATGTAAGTTCAAATTTATAATATAAAATAATATTTTTAAATGTCATACTATTAACGTGGGAACTTAATGATTTATATTTCTCTCTATTTTTGGCAGGTTTCACAAATATTCAACATATTTGACATAAATAATGACAAAATCATAAGCCGAGACGATTTCATGACTTGCTTGAACAAATTTCCGTTTCTGATTCCTCTCTTTAAACATCAAATAAACGGCGAATGTCTCGTCGAAATTGTTTGAATTTACGAAAATGCCCCTCTATTTAATGCGGGCTCTTTCTCTATCTTGATGGAAATATTCTTTTTTTGTTGTAAAGTGAAAATGAGTGACATATTATTAAATGTGATTTACTTTACCTAGAGGATGAATTGTGGATGAGGTCCTTGTAAGTGAATTTGAACTTTTTTGGGGGGTGGGTTGTAAAGCTTTACAGGATTTCCTCCACATTTTACCCTTTTGTATTTTATTCTGGATGAAAAGATTGTTTGATGTATCGGTAGATTAATATGAGATTCGAAATTTTGGGGGTGTTAGTGGTGTAATTTGTATTTTGTAACTCTAACTATCATATTAAAATCATTTCATTGGTATTGTTATTTATACAAGCAGCAACTTGATGTACAATTTAAGTGTGAAACGTGACTTATGTGAAATCTTATCTTTTTATTTTTCATTTCAATGTTAGTTTGTATCATTCACATACTAGTGAAAATAAATATGAAGCACAATTGCTTGATTTGTGCGAAAAATTGTATATAGTTATATATCATGTACAAACTAAACCTCCATACATTCCAACATTTTTACACTACATAAACAAGGGGCTTTATTTAGAGGAAAATATATTTTTAATGTTATTATGCAAACAAACCCACCCAAATAATGATACAAAAAAGCAGCAAGTAAATACAACATAATTAACCAACTGAGATATACAAATATATAGAAGAACAATTTGAGAATTATGAGAAACAGTAAAATAAAATATCACAATAAGCTACATCTTTTATAAACTCAATATTGTAACATGCTATTTTTTGGAGTAATTGTTTATTTACACCAAAAGAGTCTACCAACTCCTGTTCACAAATTTTACACTTTTATTGTAATTATAATGATTTGTCACATAATTGCGCATTTTTCTTTCTTTGTTTCGCTGGCTCTCTGTGGCTGGTTTTGTGCTGGCCTTTGTTGTGTCTACACAAAAATAAAAAGAAATCAATAAATGATAATTAATCAATAAAAAAGGTAAACAAATAAAAAATGGAGTGTAATAAGAAGAATATTTTTTTGAAATATATTCAAAATAATTTTTTCCAATTAAAATACGGAGTATCTTCCAATAATTTTAGGGTATCTTCCAATAATGTTAGGGCCTCTTCCAAATAAAATTTAGGGTTTCTTCCAATTAAATCAGCCGATAAATAAGTAGAGCCATGCTAGTTATAAATTTTCATGCGAATTCACAAGTTCATTCTTTTTTTACAGATAAAAAAACAACTATACTTGGAAAAAATAGTCCAAAAAAGGAAAGTAAAATTTCAGTACAAGAAAGGAAAGTACAATTTACTACCTGTGGGCCCACGACGAGTCTGGAGCGGCCGCTGCCAGGTGGCGGCGTGGGATAGGGCTGCTGTTGCCTGTTTTGCTGCTGTTGCGATTCCCTGTTTTGCTGTTGCCTGTTTTGCGATTCCCTGTTTTGTTGCTGCTGTTGGTCAAATTCCTGTTGTTGTAACGCGATCGCCAGCTGTAAATCTGGGCTGTCATTTTTAACAAAAATGTTTAATTAGATGATAAGTTTGGATATATTTAGAAAAGGAAAAGGAAAAAAGATTGGTTAGAAGGTAAAGGTAAGTGTAAGTCTAAATTTAGAAAATTAGAACGGAAAAAGTTTAATTAGGAAATTTAGGCAAATTTGTGGTTTTAGGTTTTATTCGGTTTTGATTTCTCAATTTAGATGGGCCGAATTTAAACGAAAGGAAATTAAAAGTTGGTTGCGGAAAAAACACGGCATTTATGTTTGCGAAATATTTTATAACTTAAATATTTATATACAAATTACTTTTTTGGATTTATCTTTTTTTTTTCTTTTTCCTTATTTCATTTTTTTTTTCTTTTTTTGCTAAGCAAATACAAAATTCTTCGTACATGTATAAGTGAATTTGCGGGGCAGAATACTATATTTGTTGTTTTATGCAATTTTTGTATTTTTTGTTGAACTTCTGTATTTTTTGTTATTTCCTTATAAAATAATTACCACACAACTATAGTAAAATCTATAAATACCATTGGAAATTAACACGACACATTGTTATAAATGCCATTTGGACTGTTAGTATATGATACTAATATGGTTAATTATACAGACATTATTCCTTAACATGTTATTCTACAATCTATATGCATGTACGATAATAATCATATGAAAGGGTAGTAAATAAAGAAGAAATGACAATACGAATATTATAAGTATAAGTAGACGATTCAATTAAAATCCAATACCAATACCAATACCAATACCAACACAACCAATCAATAAAATCAATCAATTAAGTAGCATTAATTAATTTAATCAAGCTCCACCAATCATATAATAATTACTCGAATTTAAATTCTTTCAAAAAAGAATTACTTTGTAACTGAGACTGACGGATCCGAGCCTCCAATCGCCGCCAAATAATCCTGCATCAAATTTTAAACCCTAATTATGATTATGTATTTTATTTATTTAAATTTAATTTATTTAATTATTAATAATTAGTACAGCTGTGCTTGTCATGGCTTGCTGTTCGTTCCATGATGATTCATTTCCTCTATTTTCAGCCTTGAATTCCGTGAAATTTCCAGTCATGAATACTGTATCTCCATTAACCTAATTTCATATAAATCAAAGTCAGAAACTATATGAATATAATAAATGTATATGAATGTAATATATAGTATTATTACCTCGTTCAGTTTCTCCCATACTAAATCAGGCTGATGAATGTAACCTTGATCAGTTGCCAACAAATACAACTCTCCATTATACTACAAAAAATATAAAAATAAATAAATCAAGTGTTTAACTGAAAAAAAAACATAATTACCTCATAAATTTTCATTTAATCAGGGCATAAAAATATGTGCATATTTACCTTGAACATAGTGCTGAAATGATTATTGCGAAAAAATACGCATAATTCCCTTTCCTTAAGTCCCTCTTGCAAACAAAACAAGCTGAAAAATAGAAATTAGACATAAATACACAATACAAACTACATTATTATTAATATTACACCAAAGAAATAATAAGTTAATTACAAGAATCCTCAAACAAATACCCATATATGGTCAGCTGGCTCGCATTACTTTCCAGAAAGTTCTTTATCAGTTGCCCTATTTATTAAACAAAACAAACAAAACATAAAAATTAACACCAAAACTCAAAAATATCAAAAAACCAAGAAAAATCAACACCAAAACTAAAAAAAAGTAAAATTAGCAACAAAATCTCAAAAAAAAAGAAAAATAAACACCAAAACTAAAAAAATATATAAAAAAAAGAAAAATTAACACCAAAACACAAAAAAAGAAATCTGAACTCGGAACAATATAAAAACATTGTATTGTACAAAATAAAGCGTTTACACTTGTGATCATCAGGCTCATCACTCGACCTGTTGTTATCATCAGAGTTAAACTGTTCCGCAAGAACAACTTCCCCTTCGTAAACCGGCTCCGGACTCGTCTCATACCCCAAATTCCCATCATCATTCTTATTATTATTATTATTATTCATCATTATTATATGCTCTTCCCCTTGGTACATCGGCTCCTCATCCACAAATTCAGCTTGCGCACTTTCCTCTCCAGTTTTCTCAACAACCAACTTTTCCTCTCCAGTTTTAGCAACTAACTGGACATCTCCAGTTTTCTCAACTAACTGGACATCTCCAGTTGATTCCTTCACAAACTGAGTCACATCCAAAGAACTGGAGTCGTCCAGTCGAAACATCGGAAACGTGATCCCCTCATTCTTCTCTCCGTTCTCAAACTTCGGCGCGAATATATCATCGGAACTCTCAACTCTCCCGATTTTAAGGTCCGCCAGCTCAGCAGTGACATCGCTCGCCAGCTCAGCATTTTCCACTTTCGAAAGATCCAAAATGCGATTGAGCTCCTCTTCTTCTTCCAGATCGCCTCGCCTCCTGTTTCCCTCCTCGAAAGAGAGGCCTCTGGAGAGAGAAGGAGAAGGAACGCCTAAAGCGGCTGTTGTGGCGGCTGCAAAGTCAACCGGTTGACCGTCGTCTTGGTCAAACGTTGACTTTGACTGGGTTGACTGGGTTGGGTTGGAGTGTTCGGAGAGTTTATTTACGAGGTCTGCCACTAGGGTGTTGTAGGATTTCGAGCCGATTACTGAGGCCGTTTCAGCGTCCTGATGGAATAGAAATGAGAGTGAAATGAATTGGATATTAATATAATGTGGAAACTTGAGGACATATAGGAAATATTGAATATGAAAAGGCGAAATTTTTCGGGAAAAAAATTATATTTTGGGATATTGAAAAAAGCCTGATTTGAAGTTTTTCATAAACCCTCCTTAGTTTTGAAATACTTCAAAAACACGTTAATACGTAGTAATTTATTTTGAATTAATCGATAAATAATTTGCAAAATGTGTGTTGTTGTCTATATATTGTATAAATATAATTTAGAGAGGTTTTTGAAATGAGAAGTTTTTAAAGGCTTTTAAGAACTTTAAAAGTTGGGAGGTTTTTGGAAAATGGAAGGTTGATAAATAGGGGACATTTTTTAACGTTCCAAAAGTTAGGGAGGGTTTTGATAAATCTGAAAAAATGTAGGGTTTTTAAAAAAAAAATCCCATGCATTAATATTAAAATTATTGTAATAGAGACCTGAGGATCAACTATCCAGCCGTGATACAACGCAATATCAAGCAGATCAAATATTGCACACTCTCTTGTGAATTCAAAATCATTAATCCTGCATTAAATCAAATTAAATCAAATTAACTCAAATTAAATAAGGATTATCAATACAAGATTTTCCAAACATTTAGTACCTATGATTTTGAATTTTGAGTACAAATAAATATCAGTTGAAGAAACTTACTTTCCGAAATGCATGTTTACATCAAGTCCTTTTGCGAGTTGAGGCAACAAATCAATCGCATCAGAAATGTTTTGCTGCTGATTATTTACATACGATTCATCTTTTCCCTAAATTAAAAAAAAAAAATCAAACGAAATTAATAGTTTTTTCAATATTAAGTGCGAAAATTGATTAAGAAAGATGAGAAACGAACCTGAATGTTGCTATTAGAATCAATCAACCGCTCCGCCACAAGAGAAAGAAGCCTCTGCTGATTCACTTCTGATTCATCCACACTCAGATTAATCACATTCCTCAACAGCAACACATTACCTACAAAAAAAAAATCAAATTAATCACACCCCCAAATGATCAATTAGGTCGCCCAAACCAAAATCAAATGAACTGAACAAGTACTAAGGGTTAGAATTTAATTTTAATACTAAGACAGTCTAATACAGATTGCAAGCAGAGGACAGGGCCCGTTCTCGTTCTGCAGCACAATCGGCGTCGTCCGGCCGAGGAACTGCACGACTTTCGTCTTGTACACCGGGTCCGCCGCAGACCTCGCCTCCTCCTCCGTCGCCATTCCTCCGCCCCGATCGATTCTCAACCTCTCCTCCGTTTCTCTCTTCTCCGTTTCTCTCTTTCCGTCGTAACCGCTATTACAAGAGAGAATTCAATTTGATTCAATTTCTTTGTTTTGTTTTGAGTTCTGAGTTTTGAGTTTTTCTGTTGAAAATAAATTAAGACAGGCTGGGGTGGTTAGTGAGATCTGAGCCGTTGGATGGTCACCTAATGCGGGTGAGATGAAGATCTGGCCGTTGGTTTTGGGTTAAGTGGGAGGCGATTAGGATTTGATTAAGGAGACTTGAAGACACGGTACCGACGAAATATACACTGGGGTTTGTTTGTTCTTTGTTGGGAATTTCGCAGATTCGTCCTTTGGGTTTAAAGGAATGTGGAGTTTTTGTTGTTTTGCCCCTGTGAAATGTTAGAATGTTTTTGTTTAGGTTTTTATTGTTGGGGAGTTTTATGGAATCGACCTTGTAGATTTCTGGAATGTGGAATTTTATGGGTTGGCCCCTGGAATGTTAGAATGTCTTTGTGTAGCTTTTTTTGGATGATGTTCTAGATACCTTTATTGAATGTGAGAATATACGTGTGGGCCCGCCTTTTTTATCTCTTTATTTTTAAGCTTCTTTTATATAATTTATTATTTTAAGGTACATTTGGTGACTTTGATAAGGAAATTGACAAATGCATTCATATGTGAAGCTTAGAAACCATATTATATAAAAGTGTGGTTTATCGCCTACTAGCAAATCAATTTTATATTTAGAGTTAGAGGGACATTTATCATATATTTTTCTATGAAATATAAATTGAAGTAACGGAGGTTTAGGCATTAAAAATCTCAAATTCCAAAACAAATCTTTATTGATGAAATGGATATGAAAGATCTAAGCAAAAGATGAAGAAATATGGTTCCACACAATAAGTAATTGTTATGGAGGCCATAATGAATTTAAAATCCATTTTGCCCTTCTTTCAAAATAGAGCCAAGTTGATCATAGGTAATGGACAGAACATCCGTGTTTCTGGCAAGATAAATGGATACAAGGCACAAAGGATTGTACAAAAGAGCTTTAAACAAACAAATATATGTACACTCAGCACTGTCTAATTCAAGCGTCCTTTAATGAAATAGACAATTAAGCACACAACAAGATAGAGAGCTTGCCTCTCTTCAAAGAACAATCGAGCATATAGCCCTCAACAATGAGGCATATCAACTATCATGGGAGGTAGGAAAGCACAATAGATTCTTAGTAGGCTCTGCATACACCTTCTTATCAGATAGGGGCCTTGGAGACATACAAAATCTGGCACTTTGGAAATTAAAAATACCACCGAGAATTAAATTCTTCACATGGCTTCTAGCCAAAAACAAATTAAACACAATGGACAAGCTTAAACAAAAAGCCATAGATCTTATGCAACGCAAGAATCGCAAAATCGCCCAACCGCCTATTTGCAAATTGCATATACGCATATGTGGTATGGAAAAAGCTTGTTTTCTCCTAAATATCCAGCCACCACCAATTATAAAATCGCCCACATGACTACATAATTGGATGAAGAAACGGCTAGCCCGATCATTCATTTCCGGAAATGAAGAACTATATGATCGGTATGTTGTTGGGAACTTTGGAAGGAGCGTAATAACCGAATCTTCCAAAGAAAATACAAGAATGCGGTTCAGACATACGAATACGCGTTAGCCACATACGAGAAATGGATACAAGTAGCGAGTCAATCAAGATGGTCTAATAATCCCATAGGATAGAATCTAGGGCAATTTAACTCCAAAACGGGGAAGTTATTGTAAATAAACTTTTGTAATCAAATTATTTTCATTTTAGTGAAAATTTAATGTAGGCAATGCACCTACAATTAAAAAAACAATGTATTTAACCTAAAGTAAGTAGTTTATTGTTGAATCTAAAAAAAGTAGTAGTTTATTGTTCCCAACTACAATATATTTGTGGTCCAGTTTTTTATAGAATGAGGCCGTTAGATATCTTAAATAAACCAACAACTCTCCTTTTTTTTATCAAAGAATTAAACCTTACAAGATACCTTTTTACTATATCTAATCAGATTTAAATTACTGATTTGTAAGCACTTCAGTTTACTGGGTAAAGAAACTATTCAACAGTCCACTTGTCAGATAAACAATAGTGTGTACATTCCTAATAAGTCGTCTGAATTAACACTTAAGTGTCCAGTTATAATATTGTCTAGCATTTATTTGCCAATATAAACTTTTGCAAGTTCGTTATTTTTTCAATAAATCCAAATTTAAAGGATGTTGACAAAAATATTATATGGCAAAACAATATTAATGTATCAATTGATAACATAATGGACTATCACTATATATTTAATAATGTATTCAATTGAATTTAACGGAATGTGCTAATAAATATTTAGTGATAGTCCAGACAATTCCTGATTGAACTATTGGTTCTAACTTCCAAGCATACATATTATAAGGATTTCTGGTTGAGGATAATATTAGAAAAATAAAGGAACCTCATATAACACACGACGGTACTATAACACCGTTCATGACGGATCCAATAACAATATATACATAAAAAATGAAAATAATATATAAAATGAGAAAACTGTATATAAAATGGGGAAAACAGTATATCTACAGTGCCGTTGTGCTACATTGATGCTACCGTCGTGTTTGCACATTCTATATAGTATTAATGCTTAATATGGAGAGAGTGGATGTGGAGCTGACACGTGTCCCATATAATATTGATATTGATCCCTAATTTACACCCCATATGTTTTTATTCAATATTAGTACCCACTTTGAACCCAATAGTATCAATTCATATTTGATATTATGATATTTTATATTTGATATTATGATGTTTTATTACTAATAAAATAATAATATAACATATGATGATGTTGAATAAATTATAATAAAATAATATGAATCTCACTCTAAAAATGATTTTTTTCATAAACTCCTAAAATATTTTTATTACATGTTTGCATCCCCCCCCCCAAATTAAATGAAATATTTAAAATCATTTTAATATTTAAAAATCCGATGTAATGCCTTAAGTAGTACAATTTTACAATATAAAAAATCTTATAAACTAAATTTAAAGTATTGTTAATATATGTTATATTATTATTCCTTTATTAATATATTATATTGTTATTAATCCAAGTCATAATATCAAAAAAATATTATTTTACAATACTATTGACAATTATAAACTTATAATGGTATGCAATTAGTCAATTTTATATTATTATTAAAATATATGTTAATATTATTCGAAATAATAAGTTGATGATAATTCTTATTAATGTTAGATGGGTGTAGAATATTCAAAACGTGATCTTTTTTAAGATTTTCTGTGATAGTTTTGTTAGTCAAACGTATGAAGCGGGATATTTTTCAATCAAGACAAATACCCAACACATAATTCATCACACCATTTTAATTTCTTATTAACGCTGAATAGGCGCAGAACATTTGACATGTGGTCTTCTTTAAAATTTTCTATTAAGTTTTATATAAATATTTTTTGTATAATAATGTAGAGTAATATTAGATTTTATATAATACAAAAGAAATTATATTCAATGTTTCGAAGCGGAGCGAGGGCTCTCCTAGTATCCCAAAAATAAAATAAAATCTTCATAGAATTTAAAGGATCTATATACTCCTTTATTGTTCTCGTTTGTTTGAGTCAATGTGACATTAATTTTCGAATAAAGCAAAGACATGTCCAATGAATATATGATTTGCACCGAACAATAACAACAAAATTATTGTTTTATAATTTGTAGGATTATTCACAATATATCCAATTATAGGGACAAAAATGATATTTCTGCCCTTTGTAGTGGTGGACATGAAATTCCGCCTATTATCTAAAATCATCCCCTTGATAGTTCATTTTTTTTTCCAAATTACCAGTGAGCAAAATTACTCAAATAATTTCCTTCTATCCAATAGTTAGTAGTTACTATCCAATAAAAGAAAATTCTATCCTATCAGTTACTCAACAAGAAAAAAAAGTAAATTCCAGGTGTACCAATTCCACCGTAGACCCAACCAATAATAACACACAGTCTATAAAAATTAGTTTACCATAACTATCTAATTTAAGCGGTAAAACATATTTAAACGTTGAGAGATATTCCAAGTTTAAATTTTGAGAGAGATTCCAAATTTCAACCCAACGAACACAAGAATATTTAAAAAAAGTAAAACTGTGTAGCATATTGAGCAATGTCTATTTTAACCCACGGATTGAGTAAAAAAAATATTGTTTGGTTTGCCAGATTGTGTCATTTGGAAAGTAGTTGACTTTTTATGACGGCTATCTATAAATTTCTCTTCTCCCTTACAATACTCCATAATTCAAATTTGGAAGCCATGTCGAACTGGAGGCCTTTGCCACTACTTCTGCCGTTTGACTCAAGGCCCTTTCCTTACAACATAATAGATGCAAATGACATCAAGATCATTTCTGACTCGATTTCTTCTTTCTTCATTAAAGATCCAATCTACCTAATTCCAATTTTTCATATATCCTTTGAAAGGAATATAAACCACACATGGAGATGGACTAGCAACGGCGAATTCACTACAAGATCGGCTTATGATTTCATAATAAATCCAGGGTTACAATATGCATGAGCATAAATATTATGAAAGCTCAAAGGTGCTCTCAAGTCGAGGATTTTCTCTTAGTTAGTCATAAACAATAAGATTCTGACCTTCCCAAATATCAGAAAAAAAACATAATGGGTCCGTTTATTTGCTATCTATGCAAGAAAACGACAGAGACAACAGATCACATACTCGGTCAATGTGAATACTCAAACAGGGTATGGAGCCACCTAGCGCAGAATGAAAATATTATCATACTCCATGATGGGACATCAATCCTAGATTTCTTGCTACATACTGAAAACTACATGAATTCAATCACAAGGAAGCGTTGGAATTCTACTTAGTTAACTGGGTCGTGATTCTTTTGGTTGGAAATAAATAACCGGATTTTGAACGGAGTAGCCTCAAGTCATCGAGTTAGTGCAACAAGAGCTATCAAAATGATGCTCGAGTGGAGGAATAACGGTTAATGACATAATTTGATCGAGTTAGATAGAATTGTAGGACAATTATAAATTTCTTCTTCATTTTCTATTTTATTTGGAGGTGTGTTGATTGGATGTAAAATACGAACGCTTTATTTTTATAAGTAACAATAGGCGATCTTCTATTGCTTATGCTCAAAAAATAAAACGGGCCTTGCCTTATATGGCGAATTGTGGGATAGAATTGCCCATGGTCGATATAATCACATGCCATTTAATTGCGTGCCATTGGAAGTATTTGAGTCCAGATGAAGCATTGGGTAGAATTTTAGTTGTAGAGAAGAATGGGAGTGGGATTTTGAGGAGTAAAGGAAGTTTGGAGGCTGGTGCGGCCTTTCGTGAGGCGGGTCATAAATGACCGTATTTTTGGTGCGTTTTGTTTAGTGAAGGGAAGGAGAATCAGAGTTTTGTTTTGGAAGGGGGAAAAGCGATTGAGCAGAGAGAGAGGGGTGTTTTAGTGGGGCGGATTTGACGTGTAGTTTAGGGTTTAGTGAGGTTTTGTTGGAGATTAGAGATGTTTTGGTTGTGATGTTTTTGAGTTTTTGTGTTCTGTTTTTTGTGTGATGTTTAGAGTTTTAGGATGGGTTGTGAGTTTGAATGGGCTTGTTGTAATCTTGTTTTTATTTTGTGTGCTTTGGAGAATTTTTTTTGGATTGTTGAAGAAAAAGAAAACTCAAATCTTGTTCTGTTTTCACATTTAATATGCGTGTTAGCATCAAGCTCAACCTGCAAAATGTATTAATTCTTTTAAGAGAAAACTACCTTCAAAATACCTAATACTTATTTATCACACATTTTTGCTTAGATAGAGTATCATATTAAAGAGATGCAACAAAAAAAGGGCACGAGTCATCATGCAACTTATATTCAATAGCTGCAGTTAGAAAAAAAAATCTTATACGCAATAGCTCCCTGGTTATTTGAAGGACTGCTTTAGTTGCTAAAACAATACAATTTTTTTCTTTAGTTTAGATGGATCATGAATAACTTCTATTGATGAGATATTAGATGGAACTGAACTAAACATTTAATAATTTCAAATCTTCTGCTCATTTTTACAAGTCCTCTCATTGAGTCGAACTAGCCTGAGTAGCTCGACTCGTTTTTATGGATTCACTACTTGTCTACTGAGTTGTGCTATCATCTGTTTGAGTTTGAAGAAATATGTTTTTTTGTCAAAAGGGTTTAGTATATATAGTAAGCTTGACACATGTGGTTGTAACTGATTCTTTTTTTTATGCTCCACAAATATGAAAGGCCTATAACATGGAGAATTTTTCTTTTAATACTCCCATATGGAGTTTAAATAAACACAGTAAAAGTAACTTTACAAATTAAATTACTATTATGTGTTTCATTTAGTTACAATACCATCACCTGTCTGATTCTGTCACAAAAATTTGTATATGTTCACTTTCGGAAGTTAATCTATTGGCATTACCATTAATCAATTACCTTATGGAATATTATTGCAATATCTAATATTTAACATATATAGTGTCTTAATGTTTTAAAAAAATATTATCTGATTGGAAAGTGCAACCATTGTGAATTACCTTCTATGAATAATATTATTCTACTTCTTTTATTGATGATAATAGAATTTGTTAGAACCCTCTACAATTTTTTTGTTTTTTCAAGTCTAAACTTGAATTATAAAAGAAAAATGAGTTATCTGTTGATCTACTACTAGCGCAACCCTGATTTATTTGGTTCTTACATTAGCAAAATTTCAGAAACCACCCATTTCCTTTCAAAAAATTTAATAGAAGTTTAATTATTTTTTATTTTATCATTTCATTAAATTAGTTTCTTACCTAAATTTTGTATTTTACCCCATTAAAATGTAATATCTTTATGTGTTTCCCTTTTTTTTTTCTATTTTTAAGAAATCCAGCAAAGGAAATCATGACACTACTAAACAAAAACAGAACGTCACTCAAACTCGCAAAATTGCATGACAATCCAGGTTTTGGCTGCTCGAAAAACAACACACTTACGTGTGGGCCCAACGAAACAGACATTACCGAAATCTACGCGTCGAATTGCGGGGTAGAATTGCCCACAGTTGATACAATCACCGGCCATTTAATTGCGTGAAATTGGAATTATTTTAGTCCAGATGAGGCTTTTGGTAGAATTGTAGAGAAGAATGGGAGTGGGATTTTGAGGAGTCAGGGGAGTTTGGAGGCCGGTGGCCTTTCGTGAGGCGGGTACATTTTGGTATCTCCTTTGGTACATTTTGTTTAGTGAAGGGAAGGAGAATGAGATTTTTGTTTTGGAAAGGGGGGGAAGGGGATTGAGAAGAAAGAGGGGTGTTTTAGTGGGGCAGATTTGACGTGTAATTTAGGGTTTAGTGAGGGTTTATTGGAGATTAGAAGTGTTTTGGTTTGGATTTTTTTCAAGTTTTCTTGTTTTGTTTTTGGGGTGATGTTTGGATCTTTTAGGATGGGTCGGGAGTTTGAAGGGCGTTGTTGTAATTTTGTTTTTGTTTTGCGCACTTTTGAGAATTTTTTGTTGTGATGTTGAAAAATCAAATCTTGTTCTGTTTTCACATTTGGTATGTTAATAATATTAACATTAAAAAGGTTTGTTTATCACACTTAGGTTGATAGTCTACAGATTTTGAGTTCCGGATTTTTGAATAACCAGATATTGAGTTCCAGGTTTTTGAAAAAAAAATATTATATATTGGTTTAAAACTGAAGTTTTAATTAATTTAAATTCGCCTTGCTCAGATATCTCCTTTTCTCATGAAATTTCAGACAATGTATCTGTTGATTTTTCTGAAAGAGATTTCTACTTCAGTTTCCAAAGATTTATGAATGCTGGTAAAATTCAATTTGTTTCATACTAAAAATTTATTCGTTTAGAACAAGAAAATTCTGCAAAACATACTTTCTTTATTTCTTTTTAATTATTCAATGAAATCCAATCAAGCCAAAATAACAAGATATATATTTGCTAATTTTTTTTTTCACAAAAAAAAAAAAAACTTTCTTTAAACGACACAATATATATCAGGTCTAACACGGAGTAAAATCATTTTACTTTTTCTCTTTAACTATTTCTTCAGTTATATATATATATATATATATATATATATATATATTTTTTTTTTTTTTTTTTTTTTTTGAAAAATAGTAGACGCATTGCCTACATTAGACTTTTCATAAAAATAAAGATGAGTAACTTACAATATTTTATTTACAATAATTTCTCCTATTTGGGACTAAACTTTCATAAAATTTTATCCTATTGGGTTATTCACCCCTTTGGTAAGTCCTGCCACTTGTATCCATTCTTCGGATGTGCTTAATATGTACTCGTACATCCAAGGTTGTCAGAATCGGGATTCTACCTTAAATCGTAGAGGGGGTGGAATCGAATAGGATCGTAAAATCGTATTTGAATCGTAAGATTCTACGGAAAATATAAATTGACTAGAAAGTAATGTTCTAAGAAACTATTTTGTAAATAAATGAATATCAAATAATAAAACTCATTATTTTGATTGAAATATGAAAGATTGATGAATAAGATCAAAAGTATGGAATGTAAATAATAGTTATAGGTTGCTTATTAATAAAAAAAAATAATGTCCATAACTGAACAAACATGTAGTAAGCATGATGAACCTGTCAGTAAATCATGGAATGAAAATAAAATTATTTAGTGCACTAACAAATTTAAAGTCATTCTATTCTCAATAATTCATAACAAACTTGACATTCAGTTCATTTTTCCTATATATATATACACATTAAATGTATAAATTGTTGAAACAAATATATTAAAACTCAAAATTAATAATAAATATTTTATATGCTATATGTTGATTACTAAGATATTGTACATAATTTGGTTTGTAACATAAATCCAAACAAATACTTAATTACTCACGGGACCAAGGCATAATGACCCACTGTTATTGTTAGGATTTAATTAAAATGTTTGAAATATAGAGGCTATCTTTATTTTAGTAGTTATATGCATATCCTAAATAAGTTATTTTGAGTCTAAAAATATTTTTTTTGAATTATATTTATATTTCACGATTATCACATATAAAATACAAGTCTGTTGTATGATCGTAAAATCATAATGAAAGTGAAATTCTACAAGATTCTACATGTTAAATCGAGATTCTATCAGGATTCTACCAAAATAAGATTCTAAGTTGGAGTCGAATCGTTTTCTCAACTCAAAGTCATAGAATCGTAAGATTTTAGGAGTTGAATCGGGATTTTAACAACCATGCGTGCGTCTAAGTCAGGGTTTTCGATTTGCTTTGAAAGATTCGATTGTTACGTTCCTTCCATAATTCCCAGCAGCAAGCCGCCTATAATATTCCCTATTTTTTATGAAGTGATCGGCCAAGGCGTTTTTTCATCCAATTATGTAGTCGAAGTGGAGATTCGATTATTGGTGGTGGTTGCGATTTTAGGAGATTACAAGTTTTCTCCCATACCGCGTACGAGTATATGCAATTTGCGAAAAGATGATTGTGTGATTCGGACAATCTTGCATTACAAAGTATGCATTTGTCATCTTGAATGCATCTTTTCCGTTTGAGTTTGTTTCGTGTATTTAGTTTGCCTTTGGTTAGAAGCCATGTGAAGAATTTAGCTCTCGGACGTGCTTTTAGCTTCCATAGTCCTTTGCTCTGAGTGTCTCTGCATCCTCTTTCTAAGAAGAAAGAGTATGCCGAGCTTACTGAAAATTTCTTTTTCTTTCCTATCACCCATGATAGTTGGTCTTCCTTGTTGCTAAGTGCTATATTTGCAAGTTTAGACTTGAGAGATTCTAGCTTTCTTTCTTAGTGCGTATTTAGTTGTCGATCCAATTATAGGGCATAAGGACTTGAAAGTGCTGTATGGACGGAGATGTTTTTGTTCAGAGCTCTCATGTACAATCCTTTGTAGGCTGTTGCGAGAACCTTGTCCATCCATTTGTCCTACCAAAAACGTATATTCCTTCCATTTCCAAGGTGGATTTTGGATTTATTTAGGAAGAGCTGCATAATAGATTCTAAATATGTCATGAAGTAGCTTTTGAAGTTGTTGTTCCATGGTGATCTTTGATCTTCATAGCATTCTTGTATGGTATGATACCATATCCCTTCTTCTCTTGATTTTAGTTTCCAGATCCATTTCATAAGAAGTGATTCATTGTGCAGTTTGAGGTCCTTTATGCCTAAACCTCCATTTTCTTTTGGTGTGCATGACATTGTCCAGCTTGCTAGATGCTTGCATTTTCTATACTCATTGGTGCCTCCCCATAGGAAGTTACGCATAGTTTATCAATTTCATTGATAACCCATTGGGACAAAAGAAATGCTTCATAAAATAAACCGGTGCAGCTGAGAGTATTGAGTTCTGCAGAGTGATTCTGCCTGCAATAGATAGGTATTTGGTTGACCATCCTACAATTTTATTCCTTATCTTATCTATCATGGACAGATAGAATGAGTTAGGCAGTTTAGTAAGCGAAAGAGGGAGTCCCAGGTATTTAATTAGGAACTCTTGTTGGTTGCATTGTAGCAATCCCTGGATAGATCGTTGATTTTCGGGTGGTACTTGAATTGTTGTGAATGTTGAGATGCTGTTGTTGATTTTCAATCCTGTCATTTTGCCAAAACATTTTAGTGCTAGGTTAATCAATTGCAAGTTGGTACGGTGTGCTTCTGTAATTATTATTGTGTCATCCGCGTACTGGATAACTTTCATGGGTAGTTTTTGTGGGTGCGGGGCAAGTGTATTAAGATACTTAATCAGGTATTGCAGTGACTCTGCTATTAGATTGAAGAGCAGAGGTGAAAGGGGGTTCCCTTGCCTTAAGCCTCTTTGATGGAAGAAAAAAGGTTGTAGTTTGCCATTCAGCATTATTGCCGAGCTTGCGGATTGCAGCATGCTTTTAATCCATTTAACCCATATGGGTGGGAAACCACGTCGAGTCATAGTTTGTTCTAGAAATTGCCAGCTGACAGTATCGAATGCTTTTGCAAAGTCCACTTTATGTATCACTACTGGGGTTTTATTTTGGTGCAAGAAGTTAATATATTCGCGCGTTGCCAAAAAAGACTCAAGAATCTGCCTGCTTTTTATGAATGCTGTTTGATTTTCTGAGATAAGCCCAGGCATTTTAGCTTGTAGCCTTGTTGCTAGAATTTTTGAAATAATTTTGATGGGGCCATCTAAATGCTCATTTTTAGGTCTAAAGTCTAAAATTTTTGAAATAATTTTAGGTCTAAAGTCTGTGTCCGTTTTTGCATGCTCATTTTTTGGAATGAGCGTAATGTGTGCTTTGTTAATCTCCATAGTTCTAGTCTATTATGCTGAAATTCTTTACAAAGCCAGAGAAGATCTGTTTGGATGGTTTCCCAATGTTTTTGGTAGAATTCAGTTGGGAATCCGTCTGGTCCTGATGCCTTTCCTTTTGTCAAATCAAAGACCGCGTCTTTGATCTCCTTTTCAGAGAAGTCCGCCCCTAGCTCATGAAGATCTTGCGCCTCTGGAATGTGCTGTAGGAATTGTGCTGGTATGTCCGATGGGCCAGAATTATTTCCCAGTGTTTGTTCGTAGAACTCCTGGAATGCTTGAGCAATTTCATTTTTGTTTGTATTTGTTGTACCATTAATCTCCAATGTATTAATTGTGTTATTTTGTCTTTGCGCGGATGCAATTGCATGGAAGTATCTGGTGTTTTGATCTCCTTCCTTAAGCCATTTGCATCTGGATCTTTTTTTCCATTTTATTTCCTCATTGTTTGCTTGTTCGAAAATGACTATTCTTAGTGCAATGCGGAGTTTACTCTCCTTGTTGGACAACCTTCTCTTTTCCTTAATTTTATCTAATTTGTCTACTATAAAAGTAGCCCTGGTTGTATTATTGTCAAGATGCTGAAAATTTATTTTTTGCCCACACTCTAATTGCTATCCTGATGTTGAGTTTTAGTGCGAAATTTTTTGCTACATTAATAAAGATTTTATTTTCTCCCCAAGTTTGTTTTATGATGTTATTTGCTTCCTGGTACTTGAGCCAGTATACCTCGAGCCTGAATCTCGGTTTGGCCGGCCTTTATGGTTTGCTAAACGTGACATATATTGGGATGTGATTTGATGTGGTTGCTGTTTTTGCTTGGGGGTTAATGATGTGATTGAATTGTTGCCAATGATGGGAGAGTAGGCATCTGTCTAGTTTGCTAAAAGTGGGTGGTGTTCTTTTACTTGACCATGTGAATGTTCTGCCTTGAAGATGCGTTTTGAAAAGTTCGAGTGTGTTTATCTGCTCATTGAAGAGTAGGATGGAATTAAGAGAGTGATTATCTCCGATAGTTTCGTCGAAATCCCTGACCATGTTGAAATACCCTACAGTGATCCATGGTAGGTCGTTTAGTTGTCTAATGATGGCCATCTCATTCAAAAAGTCTTGCTTAAGGTTTTGGGGGACCGGCCCATATACGTTTGTAAGCATGAAGGTGAAATTGTGACGACTTTGCAGTATGCATGTGATGGAATAAGTATGTATGTGGGTGTTTAGGCAGGTATAGTTATTAGACCATGCAGTTAAGAGCCCACCTGATGCATGAAGTGTTGATTTGCCAAAAGCGTTGTTAATGCAAGGTGGGCAAAGAAGAGAGTGCGAAAATAGTGTAATATTATTCCAGTTAGTTTCTTGTATGCAAACGATGTTTGGCTTTTGCATTCTAAGTGTATTTTTTACTACATTGTATTTGTCGTTAGAGCCGACTCCTCTAACATTCCAAAAAATAATTGAGATCTTACTTAGATTGGGAGATAAATTCATTACAAGACATTGTGCTAAAATAACTCAAAATAAATTCAAGAACAAAACAAAACATAGTTTTCCAAAATAGACTAGCTAACATAGCAATTTGTCTAAAACCCGGCTGGGCCTTGTCCATCCTCCATTGCAGGCCCATTTATGTCCATGATTCCCTGTTGCAAAATCGGTGACTCACCCACTTCTTTCCTTATTTTCTCGACCCCACTTGTCAGGATCCCCGTTTCCAGAAACTTCTCTTGTCCTTTCTCTTCAGTGTTTCCGTCATTAAGGGCTCCTTGAAGAGCTGCCTCAAATTCCTCTAATACGCCTCCGTCCACCCCCACCTCCATTAGATCTTCGCCCTCCTCTCCTTCTAACTGATGATCGAGCTGCCCCTAAATGGACTGAAGGAGTAATCCATTCTCTTCTCCTTCAGGAACCATGATCTGTCCTTCTTCAATTTCATCCTTGGCGCACTCCTCTCCTTTTCCTTGTTTCATTTGAGGGATTTCTTCAAGTCTCGTACCACAGAATGCTACTAATTACTCCACGATTTTGTCGTCCAAATTCATATGCTCGAGAGGCCCCAATTGATACTCTCAATTAGGACCCTCTTTGCCAGAGGTGTGAGCACATCAATCTTTGCTTGAGTTTCTGTGAGCTTGGAGGGGATTTCTGCCACAAAGTCGGTCCGCTGGATTTTCCTTGTGCTTCGTTTGCAAGGTGCTTCTAGGTCAGGTGGTGTACGAATAGCTCTGGCCCTAATTTGAAACTCAGGGGATATTTGCGGTATTTGTTTGCTTGCTATTTCTTCTATCGATTTGATACTGCGGCGATTTTTTCTCTTTCGAGAATGAAATTTACTGATTTGCATGTGGTCTTCAAGCTCTTCCATGACAGAGTTGGTTTGCTGCTGTGGGTGGCCTGATAGAGGAGTTGATAGAGAAATTGGCGAGCAGTCATGGGATCATGCAGAGCTTTGCTCTGCCTGAGTGTGGTTATTTGACAATTTCGCAATCGATTCTTTAATTGCTGGCCTTGCTTCATGATGAAGGGATTGATAGAGAAGATTTTTTACAACCTCTATATGGTTAGCAATAACTTGTAGCGGAGAGTTCACAGTTGTACTACATTGTGGTATGGTCTTCTCTTTGCCTTCTCTAGCATTCTTGCCTTAATTTTGTGGAAGAAATCCTCTGCTGGTACCCCATCAAACCATAGATCTGTCTTGTTATTTTTCTCTTATGTATCCCACAATTTTTATATACGATTCTGTTCTGAGTCCATTGCAAAAAATGTGTAGGAACTCAGGAATGTCTTGGAGGCTAGTGGTGAGAATGACCACCCTCAGCTTTTCCATTGACTCAATTTCCATGAGTGGACCATGGTGCCTAAGTTTGCCAAAAGTACTTACCATTTTCTGAATTACTGATCTTCTCCATCCAAATGTAGGCAAGTTAAAAATGTCTAACCAAGCTCTATACCTGTACGGTACTCTTGTGATTTTGAATGCTCGATCCCATGGATGAACAACTATATCTTTATCAAGGAGATAATTTGAGTTGTTGCTAAAATTATGCAATTTGTCTCCTTTGAGGAGGTCAACCACATATTTGTATGCATGTGCTATGTTAATATGTTTGCCAAAATGGTTGCTTATTTCTAGGTCAGCCTTGATAGAGGCTAGTGAGTGACCGTGTACAAGCCTTACATCCACCAATACACACTGTGAGTATCTTTCCAAATCCTTTATAGTTTCCTTCGTGGAGTGGACATGGTAGATAGCCTTGGGCTCTCTATGGTCTGGTAATGCTTGTCCCATAACCATTGGAGGTGGGGCTCTAAGCTTAGATTTGTAATTTCTAAGTATATGGCCTACATGGTCGCAATTGGTGCAATGGTAAGGGAAGAGGCAGTCTATTATCACATGCCTTTCAATATAACAATTTAAGCATCTGTTGAACCATGGTTGTGCATTAGGGTTTGGTGGAAGAATGATATTGAGTGGTGCTTTCTTCCTTTGCTCAAAAGTTTCCACAATGGTAAGACCAGGTTTTGCCTTATTTTTGGTTTGCTTAGGCTTGTGTTTTTTTGAGCTAGGAGATGATTTTTGATGCTGGGTATGCTTGTTTTTTTGCAGGAGGGAGGTTGTTTGGTTGGCACCATGCTTGCCTGTTGGTGTAAACCTATGGCTTTGCTGCACGACACGTGATGGAGAGGTGCTTAAATGTGAAGAAGAGTACACATGCAGCCTAATAGGAGACCGTTGTTTCTAGTTTTCTTCCATTTTGCTGAAAATTTGAGCTTGAGAGGATGATCCTCTCATGGAGTAGCTTTGTTGAGACATAGGTGTAGTTATTGTATTATTTCTTTTCTGGTGGGAGGTTAGATTGTGAGGGGGTAAGATTTGTGAAAATGAGTTCTTGTAGGACTCTTTTAAATGGGTGTTATAAGGGTTTCCAGCTTGCATGTTAGCTGGAGTGAATCCAAATATTGCTTTTGAGGGTGTTAAGAAAAGTTTTTTCTGGACAGAAGCTCTTGCGTGAAATGAGTTTACTTTCTTTTGCATGTATTTTTTGCTTTGATAGTAGAACTATCCATCACCAAGACAAATCAGTTTCCATCTTCTCATCTGAGTAGAGAGGAGATTTGTATATCTGTCTATTTTGGCTCTTTGTGAAGCTCGTTGCTTTGACTTAGCTGAAAATGGCAAGGAGTAGCCTATGGTATCACTTATTTGTATGAAAAGACTGATGAAATTTGCTAGTTTGCTTATGTGCTTTTCTAGGGAGAAGTTTTTCCTTGAGGTAGCTGTTCTATGCGAGAGTGTTTGAAAATCGTTTGGTGAATCGCCAAGTTTTGTCTTCTAGCGAAAGAGCCAAACGGCTCTTTGCTCCCTTTTTTCGGATAGTTGGAGTAATTTTTCTTTGAAATTTAGTTCAAGTACTAAGTGAGGACAGGTGTCAAATCCCCATTAGGAGGCAAGGACGTGGAACAATATAACTGAGAAAGGAAGTCATCAACTCGATGTACCAATGAGGAGTTCTTCGGTATATTTCATTTGTTTAATTTGACTCATGTGGTTTTTGTATTTGAAAAAACTGAGGAGTAACTTGCTTATTGATAATTTAATTGCAGTGAATAATTTTGAATTTCCAAAAGAGATCTTGCATGTGGATCATTTTTCTGGTCGTGCTTCCTCCTCAGAGCTCAGGTCAAGTTTGTATTTTTGTATTTTTACGTATTTTGTTTTTGAATTTTTGTATTTTTACTTATTTTGTTTTTGTTGACTTTTGACTTTGTGTGTGTTGTTTATTCTCTTGTTTTTTTTTCTTATTTGATTGACTGAATGTATGAGTTCCTTTTATTTATTTATATTGACTCAAAATTTCTGTGCTATATTAATTGCAGTCAGGTATAAGTTTAGGTTCAGTGAGACTTAAAATATATGAAATTATATAGTTAATATAGTTTTTAAAATAAAGGGTCGTTTGGTGATGAGGTTACAAGTCATTTGTGTCGCGGGTTGTTCGAGTAATGGGTTACGGGTCTGTTCATGTCACGGGTAGCGGGGCGGTTGCGTATAGCGGGTCGTGGGTAGGTTGCGTATAGCGTGTTGGTTGCAGGTCGTGGGGTCTTCGCTCTGTGTCATGGGTTTGTGGGTTTTCGGTTGATGATCACGTCATTTTGGGTTTAGGGGATTAAATTAAGTAAACTGGGAATATCTTTTTTTTTCTTTTTTTTAAATTTTGTATGTACTTTTTATGATTTGTGATTTTTGTCTATTTTTGGAAAATTCCAGGTCCAAATAAGATTCAAGCCCACATAGAGGTATAAATTCAAATTATTTAAAATTAAAAAAAAAATTATAAATATTTTCATGCAATTATTGTGTGAATTGTAGACAAAAAAAAAGAACATGACTTTTAAAATGCAAATAAGTCTTTTATTGGTTTGAATGTGGGTTAAAATTTGATTTATGAAAAAAAATTGTTAAAAAAAGCATAGTGGACCAAATATATAGTGAAAACATCTCAGAAGTATCATGACCGAAATATCCGTGCAACATAGCAATTAAGGCTTTGTTTGGTTTGACTTTGCTTAGTTTGGGGGTAGATTGAGGGAAGGAAAGGGAAGGTAATGATTTAACCATGCTTGGTTTGAGGGTAAGGTAGGGTAAAGAGAAGGAAACAAGATGAACCAAGTTAAATGGAGATGTCATGTTAAGTATAAAATGGAGATATTTTTCTTGTTTTCTTTGGGTGTAAAAAAATAGTTAGAAAATATTATCTCAATTTAATAAATGAAGATGATAAAGTTAACTAAAAATTAAAATATTTATAGTTTCTCTCAAACAAATATAAATTAGTTAAACTTTTTTGGATATTGTATGATAGTATGTTATATTAGAAATTGAGAATATCTATGTATAGAAAATTTAATTGATTATTAATAATATTATGTTATATTGTAAAATCAATAGTATTTATATATAAAAAATTTATTGGTATAAATATAATTGCAAAAAAGAATAATATAGAGAGAAAAAAGCAAATATAAGCTTGTGAAACAAAATTAAAAAAATAAAATTTCAAGACTTATATGTTAGTTGAGCTATTTTCTCAATTTACCATCACTTCTCTGTCACTCAAACCATACAAGGATAAGGAAATTATCTTATCCTTCTTTCTTCTACTCAATTTCATTTTCTTTCCTTATCCTAGGTTAACCCCAAATCAAGCAAGCCCTAAGTAAAGGGGATTAGACTAATTAGATGAAAATAATTGTTTCTCTTCCGTTTCCGTGTAAAATATTTTATGTCCGTCAAACATAAGTCAAACAGATCAATAACTCAAACAAGTACAGACAGGAAGCTAAATCAAAGGAGCCGAACACGATAGAAAGACAGATTAGGACGCCGATACGCAAGCACGACTGACTCTACCAGCTACGCTACTCGCGATTGCGATGGCATATTGTCGACTCATCACGAGCCATCCAATCCACGATTTCTACTGCCTAAGAATAAGCTGCTACGCACTATACTCGCATGAAGACAGCGCCAGCACTATCTCGCACGCAGGGCCGGCCCTATTTATATTTATAATTCCTATATATATTTATCTGATAAAGAATATAAAAAAACCCAATATTGAAAGCACCCAGTCCGTGCATACACCTAGTTGCCTCTTTCTCCTTCATCAAGCATCAAGCAGAAATGGAAATTTCTTTTCCTCATTTGCCAAACAAAAACGAGAAATCCACTCTCTAATCACAATGAAATTGAGAAAAAAGACAATTTGCTCATGCTCTCGCCTCAGCTGCCAGTCTTCTTCTCCGCTTAGACTAATGAATCGTGCCGCCATAATTCATTGGTTAAGCTGACGTCTTTTCAGTGACAAGCTCGAAATCCAGAAGCTATCGCATACTCTCTCTCTCTCTCTCTCTCTCTCTCTCTCTCTCTCATTTCACTCTCATGATGATGGAGGCCCGTTCTGGCGCCACAAGGAAAGTCCATTATTCATATTGTTTCCTCATTTCCTCTATTTTATTTTTATCTTCCATTTCTGCTTTTTCTCCCTACCGCCCAATTATTTTTGCTACTTTGGTTATTTATGTGCTTATTCCTCTCTAATACAATTCTTTTTAGGGGTTTCTCTGTTTTTGTATAATTTTTAGCTTTGACCTTTCAAGTACTGATTCTTCGAATGTAATATTTGTCTTGACCCCAATTTATCATCTATTGCTTTTTTGGCTTGCATAATTGAGCACAATTGCAGATTTGTGCCTTAATTCCATTATCTTAGGCTTAGTAATTAATGATCTTAATTGATGCTTTGGCTTGTATAATTGAGCACAATTGTAGATTTGTGCCTTAATTCCATTATCTTAGGTTTCGTAATTAATGATCTTAATTGATGCTTTATGACAAATGGGCCTGTGTCGAGACAGTGTTTGAACCATCCTCCTCAAAGAGCTCAACTTAGCCTCTGTAATTGTTCTTATAATTAGATGGTTCAATGGTTTTCTGTTAGTTTCCTTCATTTTTTTTGTTTTTTCATTCCTTTTTTGATCAATTATTTGTAATATTAGTGTCCTTAATTAAATTAAGTGACAATAGGTGATTTGTCTATTGAGTATTCCTAAAAGAAATTTTCATTGATTATTTAGTTATTAGAATATTTTTTTCTTTTGCTATTGGAATTTTTTTTAATTTGAAATATATTAGGGGTCATTTTTGAAGATTGGTCTAGGGTTCTCGAAGACCTGTGGCCGGTCCTGCTCGCACAAAGTTAGTCCCTGTATTGTTGATTTAAAATCCATCTATTTTTTGAAAATTTGCATGATTAGTCCTTGATTCATGGACTAAATGTGTAGAATTGCATAAATACAAGGACCAAATTACAATCTGATTAAAGTACATGGACTGATTATGCATTTATCCAATAGTATTAATTAAGTGGTAAATAAATCTTAATTTTAGAAAATGAAAACGAAAAGAGAAGTATTTGATTTATTTTCTAATATCTGTGTTGTTATTTCGACATGTGTAATTTGAGACCTGATACGGCTGAATAAACTGATTTAAAAGGAAAAGTTAAAATAAACCAATTAGTGAAATAAGCTAGTAAAATATTAGAGATAAAAGAATAAAAGTAACAGTATGATTCAATCTAATTGCCCAAAAAGTGGGACAATTATGCAATTTGGACCTTTTGTTCTATTCAGTGCAAAGTGGTTTTAATTTATTCAAGAAAGAACTAACAAATTGAAGAAAATGATCGAATAAATGAATGGACTAATCAGTGAATCAACCAAATAAAAGAAAAAAAAAAATCAAATTAAAAAGAAAAAAGAAAAAAGAAAAAAATTTGAACAAACCTACCACAAACAACAGGGATTAAAACTAGGAATGCTTAAAAAAAACTCCAAACTGTCGGCATTTCATCAGCTTTTTGTAAGGGCCAGTTTAGGCATATAAGTAGAACAAATAGACAAAAGGGGTATTGATGATATTTCTAATGTTGTGTAGACTCATAATATTTCTAATTTGAGCTTTTGTAGGGACACATGAAATTCCACTATTACGGAATCAAGCTACTCGTTAATGAAATAAGTTCAAAACGATTCTAGATTGGAAAGATGGCATGAATTTAGGTAGAATTCACTGTATATACACGAATAAAAACGGAATTTCCAAAATATACACATTCGGAATAAAATTCCAATTTATAGCATTTCCGCACTTCTAAAGTGCGGTTTGCAATTTATTTTATTTTTTTTTGGCTGAATCCCACTTTAGAAGTGCGGTTCAGGAAAAAAAAAATTCGGTGACTTTGTAACGGTTGTTTCATAAAAACCGTTACTAAAACACTTAGTAACTGTTCTTTCATAAAACCGTTACTAAATGTTGTAATAAAAAAAAGAAAAATTACAACATTTAGTAACGGTTCTTTCATGAAAACCGTTACTAAATTTGTGATCTGTAACGGTTTTTATGAAATAACCGTTACAAACGTGCGTAAATAAAAAATGAATTTGTAGGATAATAAATTACAAAGACTTTTTTTTTATGAAACAAAATTACATAAATTTTTTTTTCCTATAAAAAAGTCTTTAATGTTTATATCATGATAATAAATTAAGACCTATAAATGAATGTTTATAAACCGTTACTAAATATTTATCTATATGCTAAAAATGAATGTTTATAAACATTTATTTCAATATATGTTGTCAAACATATATTGTAGGATAAATATTTTTATAGGTCTTAATTTATTATCATGATATAAACATTAAAGACTTTTTTTTTAGCATTATTTCCGAAAATAATTCAGCAAATAGCACTGTTTGGAAAAAACTACCGCCAGCACCAATGGGGGTAGTGCCTAATTTTCCAAATTTTCCGTTGTAGGAAAAAAAAAATTCTGTAACTTTGTTTCATAAAAAAAAAATCTTTGTAATTTATTATCCTACAAATTCATTTTTTATTTACGCACGTTTGTAACGGTTATTTCATAAAAACCGTTACAGATCACAAATTTAGTAACGGTTTTCATGAAAGAACCGTTACTAAATGTTGTAATTTTTCTTTTTTTATTACAACATTTAGTACCGGTTTTATGAAAGAACCGTTACTAAATGTTCTAATTTTATTTCGTGACATTGAGTAACGGTTCTTTCATACAAACCGTTACTAAATGTTGTAATTTGTAACGGTTTTTATGAAACAACCATTACAAAGTTACAGAATTTTTTTTTTCCTGAACCGCACTTCTAAAGTGCGGATTCAGCTAAAAAAAAAAAATTGCAAACCGCACTTTAGAAGTGCGGAAATGCTATAAATTGGAATTTTATTCCGAATGTGTATATTTTAGGAATTCCGTTTTTATTCGTGTATATACAGTGAATTCTACCTATCCTAATTTAGCCCAATTAAACCCCAAACGATCCCAATTAAGTCTCTATTTACCCCCAATTAGGCAACTAAGCCATTTTTTCCTAATTATCAATTCTATTGTTGATCTAAACTATATTCCAACCCTAATTCACTTTAACCCACCCTCAAATAACACCCAAAAAAATTAAAATAAATAAATACATGAATAAATAAAACCATTCCCTAACTCAAACTAGCTTCAACTTCAACCCACTGTCAATTGTACAATTAAACTCTCAACAAACCAAAAAAAAAAAAATGTAAATAAATAAATAAGTAAAAATTAAATAGATAAACACATAAATTAGTTAATAAAATTATTTAATATTACAAAAAAAAATTCCTACTTTTTATAAGGCATAAAAAATACTTTTAAATATCGAGAATAGTTATTTTTTATTAATTTCCCATAAATAAATAAATAAAAGAAAAAGGACAAAAATAGCATTCTACCTTCTCACATCAGGAATAAAAACTGTTATTTTCCATAGGGTATGATGATCAAATTTCATAAATAATAATAATAATAATTTAGTTATTAATTATTTTTTTTGCTTATAGTTATTTTAGATACAAGCAAAGAGGTAAAGAGGCGGTTAACGCACACAATGAGATTTTCTCCTAGATAACACAAGTAGTTTTTTAAAAGATAAATAGGACATTATGGAATATTAAAAATGATATTTCTCATGTTTTGCAGGGATATTAATGATATTTTACATTTTGTAGGGTGTATGTGAAAGTTCTACACATTTTATATTTTTTGAGATTCTGCCTATCGTATAATAACCTTTTTTCTTCAAATTGTTTAATACTTAATTGGGATTTGTTTGCACAGAGAGGATAATCATTCAGATGAGATTAATGAAAATGAAGGAGAGAAAAGTGAGAAGGCGAAGGAATTCTATCTTCAGCCCATCGCAGGAAAATCTCATCAAGGGCCTTTTTGAAAAGTACCAATCAATCTCTTTCTTTTGAACAACTGAACTATCCCTGATTTGCCAATTCAGTACATAAAAACATACGGATTAGGGATAATTCAGTACATAGAAAAAGAGTTTTTCTCCGGTTTCAATGACGAGGCTTGTTTTTATGTACTGAATTGATTTAATTAGAGTTTGTTTTTGGCAAAATTAGGGTTAATTTGGTCTAATTAGGGTTAGTTTTGCCTAATTAGGGATAATTAGGGTTACTTTTGGGCAAATTAGGGCCGATGAAGCTGAATTTTTATGTACTGCATTCATGCTCATTACTGTCCATAAATAGATAATGTGACATTTTCTCTATTTTTTTTCCCTTTTTTTCAGTTTATACGTAGGGACTCCCTCGTATAAGGAGGTAAGGCTGAAAGTAATAATGCCCTACGCCAAACTATTTTGCCGTGTGGGAAACGAATTATGTATCAGACATTATATTTTTGTATTAGATATTTTATCTCATAAACTTTTTCATATAATAATTGTGCGTAAAGGTTGTTAGATTCTTAACCATGAATATGTATGTCCGTTATACGTCATCAAAATATGTGATTCTGATAGTAAAACCGTAAAACAAAGTGAATACAATTCTAAATTATCCATAGTCATATATGAGATATTTGTAAAACAAACATATTTGAAAATCTCAAATCATATATATGAAGACTAGTGTATTATTTGGATGATGATCATGTTTTACTGATCATGGATATTGGATATCAATTCATTAATATAAATATATGTTGGAGAACATATATTGGATCGACCCACTATGAGAATATACATGGTATATGTCATTAGTGTTTTCTCATCATCTAATGTATGAGTAGTCATTTGACTTGAGGTCATCATGGACTTCTGCATGTATATCATTATACTTTGACATAGTCAAACGTTGTCTTTAACCAGATAATTATAAAAGCTATGATCGGATATTTAGTAAACCATGAGTTGGAATGTGAATGATTGTGAGAACGCGTAAATCGTGTCGTTATTCGATTCACACCCTCAACAAAAATATTTATAAATTCCCTAATCAACCAGATAGTGTATATGAGATTTAGAGGTCGAACACAAAGAGACTAGCCTTAAGTAAAACAAGTTCACAAATCAATTCTCAAGTGCTAAGTGTTTTATGCAATTTCAAGGGTTTACAATTGAGAACAGTGGTTGTAAGAAGAGACAAGATGGTGATCAAATTATAGAAACTAGATTGGTAAATAAAAATAAAAACACCACTACAAAACCTTTTAATTTTCTTTTGATGACAAACAGGGATTTAATGCTAATTCATGAGTCTAAACAATCATTAATATCTTTAAACACAATTTAATTATTTTGGACACTAGGCTTGGGTAATCTAAGCAAAGAATTTACTCAATTAATGGACTTAATTTAAGAACAAAGCTAAAACAACCATTCCTAGTTTATTATAAAAACTCAATCCAAAACCTAATTAATCAATCTAACTCTCAGCCAAGACATTAGTTGACCAACAAGCACTCAAATAACAGATTTTTATGCTTAAACTTAATTAAAAACACTCAGCCAAGCAATTTCTAATCAAGAACACAAAACAATGAGATTTAAGCACTAAATATCACAAAACAATCAAATTGAGAAAGTTCAATACAAAGTTTCATAATCTAAACATCACAAACAACCAATCCCTACTCAAATTACATAAGCACGCTCATACAAACATACATGCTTAATTTATTAATTCAACAAAAGAGAGAAAATAAGGAGAAAGAAGAAAATTAAATCGAACCAAATGAACGGAGAGTCAAGCTAGAGCCTCCTTCTGATCGACTCGATCCTCCTCCAAAGCTTGCTCAAGCTAGAGAGAAACTCTTCTCCTTAATGAAGCTTGGCTCCTCTTTTGTCTCAACTCACAAAAAAAAAATTTAGGGTTTTGGGACAACCTTAAAGAAAGTCATCCATGGAGAAAAAGAAAGAAAAAAAATGGTATTTACAATGGGTTGGAGAAGAGAGAGGTGGTGTGTGAGTGGATAGTGTGTTGGAATGATAGAATGTGGGTTTAATTTATAGAGAAATTTTGGCTTGAAAATATTTTGAAATGGGGTTGTGGGACTAAAGAAATGTGTAAATCCAGTTTTGATATTGGGTAGTAACTTGGGGGATATTTAGCACTCTTTTCCTTCTTTTCTATTCAAATTTTATTTGGGTGTAATTTTCTGGGTACATTTATCAATTCCCCTTAACTCTATCCAATTTCAACGGCTTGTACACGTGTCACACGCGGATTGGGATAGAAATAAACGGCAAGCCATGTGTCATCTTCTCATTGGCTAGAAATCAATCCTCGTACTGATCATCGCAGACTTTGCAGTAACCACGCAAGAATCCCCTCCATTTATGACCACTACACGGTCCATTTCTTTCTAAAACGTGTGTTATGTAGTAACCGGAGGTATCCAATCTCCAAAACATTGGAGAACGAAATCAGATACTCTGAATAGCAATGTGTTTTCTGGGATCCACTCGTCACGTGTCGTGAGCTGAATGGTGTAAGGGAATCTCGTACTGAGCAGGTGCCGAAAATGCGTGAAATTCGCCTCCATTTATTAGCATTGGACCGTCCAGTATTCCTGATTTCGCGTGTTACTTCGTCACTGAATATGTGCGCAGACCTGGTCACAGGAGGCGATCGGCACTTCTCAGCTGTGAAAACGCATGATGACACGCATCGCTGACGGGTTGGCGCGGCTAGAATCATTTCCGTGGCAAAGAACCATTTTTTGCAGAGGATTCGTTGAGACTCTCTCCATTTTATGGAACTTGATGGTCCAGTAATCCTCTGAACTAGTGTAAATGAGGGTAACGGAGGCTTCCGGTGTGATGAGAACCGAAGAAATGATCATTCGGTTGAATTTCGAATACGCATTTTGGGCAGATGACTTTCCACGCGTCTGGTCCAGGTTGGTTCGTACTAGAATCTAGTACTGACCATAGTTGAATACTCCCCAATAACAGGCCGCCACGTGTCAACTTTAGCTCAGAATCTTACAGTCTTGGCCACATGTCACTTGTAGGTTGGAAGGAGGTTGAACTGTTCTGCCACCCGGATTGATCCAAAAGGGGGTTGACCTGGTCAGAAGTTGACTTTGACCAGGTTTGACTAGCTCTTCCATCGCGTTTTCTAGGAGTTATAAAAGGTGTTTTTTCACGAGCTTTGTACCGTTGGATTCATATCGTCGCGCTCTTCGATCTGGTATCCAGTTTGAACATTTTTAGGATAGTTGACTTTTGCTCAACTCGGTGATTTCTTGGGGTTGACTTTTCGTCTTTTTGTGGATTTTGGAGATTTTGGCTTGGATGGTCGGCGGATAAGGGTTATAAGAATTTTGGAGAAACGTGTGTAGAGTTTTTGCGGAGATTTGTCGAGAATTCGGCCATCTTCAGCCCATGATTTGCGAATCGGTCCTTCATTTGGAGTTGACTTTTTGCCAAGTCCTCTAAATATACTTTTCTTGGTCTTTTTACCTGAAAAATCAGACAAAAGTGTATTAAGAGTTTCAAAAGTAATTTTTTCTCATTTTAAACATTTTTCATACATTTTATGTGATTAAAGTGTGAAATTTATATGATAAAAACCCAAAAATGTGTATAGAAAATACAAATTATAGTGATCAAGATAGAATTTGTTACTCTCGGATACGAGAGAGATATCTCAGACCCCCTTGATAAATTGGGACTGAAGGAAAACACACGGCTGTGTACGAAAAAACTAGCATGTGTTGTTAATATCTTTTAATTTATTCAGTCTAATTATAATTCAGGAAAGAGAATTGATCATAATAAGGATGACATAAAACCATGCCTTATAATCAATATAAATATCATTTAATAAAGGGACTAAATACATAATTGATGTATAGGTTATGATCACGTGTCATTCATTTAATTTGGGTAATCTTAACGTCGTACCAGAGGGTACTTATGATTTATAAACTTGAAGTTTATTGCCAATATTAAATGAACCTACAGGGTCGGACACAAACATAACTAACTCAGTTGGACACAGAAAATCAAAAGGAAGGTGAAGAGGTGTGAGCATTAGATGCTATAAATAGATGAAGGGTTCGTCTGATTAGGTCAGTAGATTCAGACCATACCCTAGCCGCCTATTGAGAGAGAGAGAAAGAGAAACCGGGTCTAGTAATCTCGATTTCTCCTCCAACGAGTTAGTCGTATGTGGATACATGTAGAGGGCGGTGCCGGAGTCGTAGCGCCTTTCGTGATCAGATCCGCAAGGAGATGCAGGGATAACGTTTGGAGACGAATCGCGAAGCCCTACAAACCGGATTAGCCGAATCCGAGGTATAAATACGATTTATTTTTCTAATTTGATTGATAATACACGGATACTTGGTTAGGAAACGGGTAAAAATTTAATTTCGCTGTGCATATCAGATTGCGAGTTTCCTTTCAAAGGCTACTTGAGATATTGAGATATCTTGGCTAATTTTGCATCAAAATTGAAGGGCGTTTGAAGATTGATAGAGCTACTCGAGGGGCTGGCTTTCGTACCGGTTTGTGGCGCAGTTAAAAGGGGTTGTTTGTCGGCTTGGTGAAGGTGACTGGTTTTTGGCCGGTTTTGGTGAAGGTTACAGTGAGAATTTTCGGGTAAAGATTGTGGTTTGGGTTAAGATTAGGGTTTATGGTTAAGGTTAGGGTTAGAGTTCGGTTAGGGTTACGTTGATGGAAATTACGTTGTATTGTTTCATCAAATTTATTGAGATAATTTGATTGCGTATATGAGATTCAAATGTATATGAGATTCAAATGTGAAACTATGTTATTTTGATTTTCCAACTCAACAAGAAATTTTGCTTATGAAATTTAGACATTGCGTATGAAATTTTTTGCTTATGTTGTTTAGCACTATTATTTGGACATTGAAAGTATTCGTTTTTTCCTTTATGGACTCTCCTATGAAATATGTAATTGTAATCCAAACTTAATGCTTTAGTTAAAATAGTAATGCCCTACGGGCTTTCAAGCAAAAAAAAAAAACTACTTTCAAAATAACTCACACTTATGTTATATTTATTGTAGAGTAGAGAGATGAGATTTGAATAAAACTTCTTTATTATTCTCTCAATAATATTACAATACACTTCACTACTCAATTACTAAACCTCCAAAATTACAACCCTACTACTTCTATATTATTAGACCTCGAACTAAACCACTACAACTCTCACAACACTCTTTATTAGAGAGAGGAATTTGTTTTGTTGCTTGATCCAAATGGTGAGAATGAGACTCCTATTTATACTAGAGGATGGAATCATCTAGACCCAAGATATTTTTGAAGAATTTTCTAAAGACAAACATATCTAGAACAAAGATATTTTAATAGAAAATTCTAGAATCAAGATATTTTGCTAGCCTTGACTTGCTTCTAGATTTTTTTTCATATTTAGGGCTAAATTTGGATTGGGATTAGTGTTGCATATTTAACACTCCCCCTCAACACTAAGTCCTCTAAATCGCTGATCGATTGAGCACTCCGAGTTGAGCGCGCATCTCCTCAAACTTCTTTGTGTTGAGACCCTTCGTGAAAATATCAGCGACTTGCTCTTCCATCGGTGTCAGTTTCATTTGGATCTCTCCTTGTAGTACATTTTCTCGTAAGAAGTGGTAGTGCACTTCAATATGTTTGGTTCTTGCGTGAAACACTGGATTCTCTACTAAGCACATTGCCGACCTGTTGTCGCAGTGAAGCCTCACTTTGTCGATTGGCTGGTGAAGCTCCCTTAGTAAACAAACCAGCCACGTGCTTTCTTGTGCAGCAGTATCTGCTGCTCTATACTCTGCTTCTGTGGTGGATAAGGATACGGTAGGCTGTCTTTTGCTACACCAAGACACTGCTCCTAATCCCAAACTGAACACATAGCCGGTTGTTGATATCCTTGTATCACAATCTCCAGCATAGTCAGCATCACAATAACCGACTAGTTCCCATTCTTCGCCTCTATAGTACATAATACCGTAGTCTAATGTACCCTTCACGTATCGAAGTATCCGCCTAACTGCCTCCAAATGTGGCTTCTTTGGGTTCTGCATATGACGGCTTACTACTCCAACAACGAAGCCTATATCGGGTCTGGTAAGAGTCAGATAGATGAGACTTCCCACCAGTTGTCGATACATTCGAGTGTCTTGTGAATCTTTCCCTTTTCCAGCGCAAAGCTTTGCATTTGGTTCCATCGGCGTAAATAACGCTTGCTCTCCAACATTCTATAAGCCTCTAGAAGATCCTTTGCATATTTTTGTTGGCAGAGAAATACACCTTTACTCGTCTTCTCAACCTCAAGCCCCAGGAAATGCTTTAATTCTCCGAGTTCCTTCATCTCAAACCGGATAGACAGGTTCTCCTTCGTTTGCCGAATCTCTTCTACGAGATCACCGGTTAAGATGAGGTCATCTACGTACACCAAGATAATAGCGAGTTTGCCTCCAATGTTCTTGATGAATAGGCTCGAGTCTGCTGTCGCTACTGTATATTCACTTCGTACGAGAAACTCTGCTATTTTTCCGTACCACGCTCTTGGGGCCTGTTTTAGCCCGTACAATGCCTTCTTGAGCTTGCACGCATATTCTGGATGGATTTTACTCATATATACTTGTGGTTGATCGATGTATATTTCTCGATCAAGCTCATCGTGCAGGAAGGCGTTCTTCACGTCCATCTGCCATATCTTCCATCATTGTCATCTTCGCCACAGGACTGAACGTCTCATCATAGTCCAGCCCGTACTGTTGTGAGAACTCTCGTGCAACTAGTCGAGTCTTGTATCTTTCAATTGACCCATCTGCTTTGGTCTTAACCCATTTGCATGAAATTGGTTTTACTCCATTCGGTTGTGGCACTAACTCCCACATCTGATTTTGCCTTAGAGCCATCATCTCCTCCTCCATTGCCTCTTTCCACTTATTGCTCTTTGCTGCTTCTTCATAAGTTGTTGGTTCTTCAACCGAGTTCTCCTCATCGACCGCTGCGTTTGCGTACTTTGGGTTTGGACGTCTTGCTCTTGATGACTTTCTAATTGGCGGGGGCATTTCTTCCATCTCTTCTTGTAGGTCTGGAGTCATACCTTCACCATCTTTGAGTACTCCGATTTTTCATGGGCTCTTGGTTTTTGTGGCGTTTGGACTTTGTCCCTTTTCCATTGTGGACGTCGGTGTCTCGACACTTTCTTGGGCTTGGCCGCTAGTTCTTTCCTCAAATTGTGCCTCGAGATCCTCTTAATTTACTTGTATTGCGCCTTCGGTTGGCCACCATGATGAGGCTTCGTCAAAAATTATGTTTCTTGAGGTGTGGATGCGCCCTGTCGTTGGATAGCCACACCTCCATCCTTTCCTTTCATCATCGTACCTGACTAAGATACATCGAATCGCCTTTTTGTCAAATTTGGTCCGAAGATGATCATGTAGGATTAGTGCCCTAGGCCAAATGTATTTGTACTATGAAATGGATTATGTATTAAGACATTATTATTTATTCAATAAAGGTTATTTCTTATATATCTGCGTGTATGGGTTGTGAATGTAAATCTTATATCAACCAAGAATGACACTTCGGGTTCACGTCATCAGAATACGTGATTCTGATAGTAGAACTGTGAACCAACAAATTACATTCTAAACTGTCCCTAGTGATATGTAGGATGTTTATAGAGATAGACATACTTCGGGTAAGAAGCTACATATCCACACTAGTATATTCGCAGGCTGGATGATCATGTTCTGCTGATCATGGACATAGAGATGTCAAGCCTGGAATATAGGTACGTGTTAGAGAACATGTACTGGACTGACCACACTATGAGAATATTCATGGTATATGTCATTAGTGATTTTCATATAAATAGTGTGCTTGTTCCTACGACCTGAGGTCGCCATGGATTCCTGTATGTGAAACTGCATACTTTAATATGATCCTACGTCATCCGTAATGGGGTGATCATTAGGGTCATCATTAGGTATGCACAGAATCATGATGAGGAATGTGAGTGACCAAGATGGGATTTGTTCCTCTCGTCATGAGGGAGATATCTCTGGGCCCCCTGATGGACTAGGTCTGAAGGAAATGCATGGTCATGCTCAAAATGGATTAACATGTGTTGTTAATATCATTTTGTATTTACTCAATCTAATTCTCGATCAGAATAGAAACTCTGACTAAACTCAAGGATGACATATTACCGTGCTTTGTGATCAAGACGTATATCGTAGAACAAAAGGAATAAGCATATGTCTTTATAGGTTTATGATCGCTGATCATTTCATTTAACATGGGTAGTCATGACATCAGTCTAGAGGTTACTCATGACTTACGATCTTTAGAAGATCCTTGCCAGTGTTAAATGGAACCTACACGGTCACACAATGAACTCCATTCGTACGGGATGAATATGCCTCAAAAACAGTTATACATATGATGTATAAATTAGTGAATGAAATAATCAATTATTGGATAATTGATTGAACAAAACAGTGACATTCCGTTGGCAACGGAATAGTTCCGTTCCCAACGGAATATATATGGAAACTGTAACAACCTTAGCTACCAAGTATTCCGTTATGGAAATACCTATTTCGTTGGCAACGGAATAGGCGAAGATTAGGGTTTTTAGTTATGGTAACTGAGCAATCGTTCACCTCTCTCTCTAGTATAAATAGAAGGGCAGAGTCTCTCTATTCTACACACAACTCAGAAGCCTTAAAGGCCGTCTTTTACACAGAAAAGAGAGAGAAAGTTTTGAGAGATATTCGGAAAGTATTTCCGGACTTGTCTAGCCAAGTCCGGTTATTCTGTACGTCTGAAGTTCGCGTGGATATGAGTAGAGCTTCTCTATCTTGAGAACTTGCGAGCGATCGATCCTCATTCCTAGGAGAAGTAAGGAGGTCGAGAGTCGAGCTTCAGGAAGGAGAATGTTGCAAGTCAGAAAAGTTCAGACCTACATCCGTTCTTCGTCTTGCGGATCAGGAAGATCCGAGATATAAATTTTAATAGTTAATCTCGTACCTTTATTCCCTTAATGTAGATCCTAGGGCGGGTTAAATCCATAGGTTCCGCTGTGCATGTAACGTACGTAGCTATGGATTTCCCAACAGATCAGGCACAAACACGTAGCACACACATCTGAACACCTTGAAGTGGCTAATTTGGTGTTTAAGTTTCCAGAGTTTCTGGAACGGCGAGACATAACCCATCTTCTCTTGTAGAAGTCGGTTGATGATGTGTGCGGCTGTCTTCATGCACTCGGCCCAAAATCTTGCTGGCACATTTTTAGAATGCAACATGCTCCGGCAAATCTCTGTAATATACCGGTTCTTCTGGCCCACTCTACATAAGGATGCTTACTTCTTCGTGAAGTCATGTGAGCGATGCCAGAGAACGGGAGGACTAACCAAGAGAGACGAGATGCCGATGAAGTATATTCTTGCATGTGAGGTTTTTGAAGTGTGGGGTATCGACTTTATGGGACCTTTCCCTCCCTCATATGGCTTTGAGTATATCCTCCTAGCAGTCGATTATGTCTCCAAGTGGGTTGAAGCCAAGGCCACAAAACGGGCAGATGCAAAAACAGTCGTGGATTTTGTCAAGGACCAGATCTTTAGTAGGTTTGGGGTCCCGAGAGTCATCATCGGTGATAGAGGAACCCATTTCTGCAACCGGAGTTTCGAGGCATTAATGAAGCAATACCATGTCACACATAAAACCTCGACAGCTTACCACCCTCAAACCAATGGCCAAGCAGAGCTTTCGAATAGGGAGATCAAGGGCGTTTTGGAAAAAGTGGTGAACCCCACCAGGAAAGACTGGAGTCTTCGGCTCAATGACGCACTCTGGGCTTACAGGACTGTGTTCAAGTCCCCTGTAGGTATGTCCCCTTATCGGCTAGTCTATGGAAAGGCTTGCCATCTTCCGGTTGAACTCGAGCACAAAGCATATTGGGCCATCAAGAAGTGCCATCTAGATTACCCAAACGATGCACTCAACCGGAAGCTGCAAATCCAAGAGTTAGAGGAGATCCGAAATGACGCGTATGAGAACTCCCGAATCTTCAAGGAGAAGACCAAGATCTATCACGATAGGAAGCTTGCCCACAAGGATTTCAAAGTGGGTGACAAGGTGTTGCTGTTTAACTCAAGACTCAAATTACACCCGGGCAAGCTACAAAGTAGGTGGATAGGGCCCTTTCTTGTGACCAAATTGTTCGATTATGGTGCGGCGAAATTCGGGGTCTGGATTCCGGGAAAGTCTTCAAGGTCAACGGGCACCGGCTGAAGCGGTTTCATGAGAGTTTCGATGCGAGCTGGATTGACATTGACGAGCTTGGAGAGCCAGCATCCACTGCTTGAGGAGATGGAAACGTCGGGCCAACGACGTTAAAGAGAGGCGCTACTGGGAGGCAACCCTGCGAATAAAGGTTGTGTTTTTCTTTGTTTATTTTCTTTTTCTTGCATTGCATCACTACTTTGTGCTTAGCTTTACTCGGGGACGAGTAAAAGTTTAAGTGTGGGGTGGAGTCTTTATTGCATGTTAGGTAGTATAAAAAAAAAATTTTTAAAAAATAATAAAATAAATAAAAAATATAAAAAAAAAATAATAAAAACCCATTTTTAAGCCTCAAATTAAAAAAAAAATGCCCAATTAAAAATCAAAAAGATTGAGAGAGAACTGTAACTTGTATTGAATAATGTGGTGGAACTTGTTTAGACTCAAAAGGATCATATAGACCAGTTCAAGAAGAATTGAGGTCGTTGGTTTAGGGATCTTTTGTCACTGGTGAACTCGATTTGTTGTTTGAGTGCCAATAATTTAGAGATTTGCGCGAGAAATTATGTGAGGACTTACCATTGGACCGTGACCCGGAACTCAAGTTGTTTATAGTATAATATCCATAATAACCCACTATATCATCTCGTATATATATAAATAATATCCAAGTCTATTAGCTTCTAAAGTCACTTTGTTGCTTGGGGACGGGAAGTAGAGGTTAGTGTCAGAAGTTGAGGGCTTATGTGTAGAAGATGAGCTTTGTGCACCGAGTGTATTCGTGAGGAGATGCATCTTAGAGACAAAGGCAAGTTAGGCCCCTATAATCTAATAGATTTGAGTCACAATCTTAAAAAAAAAAAAAAAAAAAAAAAAAACAAAAAACAAAATAAATAAATAAATAAATAAAAAAAAAGGGAGATTGCATGACTCAAACTTGTTCCCCTTGTACATGGCCTAAACCTTAGTTTACCCGATTTGTGAGAAAGAGTGGATACCAGTCATACATCTCAGGCCAGCAGTTAGGTTGACACATTTTGGGCCAGATGACTGAAGGTGCTAGGAGGTATGCACATTAGGAGGTTCATTATTCCAAGAAGATAGAGGTATAGGCGATATCTTTTCGGAGAGTAGAGGCATGAGTTTAGAAAACCAAGTGACAATTTGACTGAAAGTGGCGAAGTAGACAAACAAACCAATTATGTAGTATATACCTATATGTATTATCCACAAAAGTCCATCATATTCCACCAAACATAACTTGAGGATTCCCCTCACGACCAAGGTAGGAAATCATGATTCATTTGAGAATTGAGAGTTATTATGAGAGACACTCCATATATTCTATATTCATATTCCACTATACAAAAAGAGAGTGAGTGCGAGTTTCACCAAAGTGCATGGAATCCTACACAAGGGACCAAAGATCATTATTGGCTGGTATATAAGTGAAGAGCGAGTCAAAAATATGGGACCCATCTTACCAATGCAAGTTACAATGTTTGCTCGAGGACGATCAAATGTTTAAGTGTGGGGTGATTTGATAAGTCATTAATTATACACATTTTATACCCTATAAATATATGATATTGCACCATTATAAGTGTTAATATTCTATTTATATGGATAATAATCATAACTCGAATGTTGATACTACTAATGAGATGTTTATGTGATTTCAGGTGCAATTTAGATGGAGCATAACTTGGGGAAAAGAAGTTGGAGCACAAGAGAGAGATAATAATCAAGACTCGGACCTGCCGACACAGTCGCAGTATTTCGGCCATAACTCACAATCTGGGCCTCCTCTAGATGCATACTATATACCGTTGGAAAGAAGAGAACAAAGCCCACAACTCATTCTTTATCACCAGAGCCCAATTCCGAAGTCTACATGACCCAAATTGACCATCTTCTGGACAGATCTTTCATGCACTTTGCATGCACTCTTCATGCCTTCTCCATGCTCCCTTCACACTCTTTGCATGGAGCTTCATTCATCCCTCATGATCATCTTTTGAGAGGGTTATATAACCAGGTGCAAGGCATCCATTCTAATCACCTTTTAAACTTCATAATTCTCTCTCTTGGAGTTGGGCAAGTCAAGCAAGCTTCACCCTTCCATCCACGCTTCATTAATGGGTTCTATCATTATTTTATTTTCTTTATTTTCCATGTATTTCGAGTAAGCCCTTCGAGGCATAGTTAGTGTTTATGTTTTTGTGTTGTAACTTTTGAGACCATTAATAATGAATTTCATTTGAACGGTTATATTCTGTTTTTATTTACTTATTATCTTTCATGTTCAATGAATTGTTTTAAGTTTATTTCGGTCAATTCTATGTTCAATAGTAATTAACAAGGGCCACAAAATTCCTATGGTTGCTTTGCTCAATAGCCTCCATTAGAATTTGAATAATAGCCAAGTGCAAATAACTCACAACGATCTAAACAGATTTCGAACAAGCTCATTGTTTAGGAGGTTTTGATTTGTTTAAATAACCAATGATTTCTATTGAATTGGTTATGATATTCAAGTAGGTTAGTGTTTTTATTTATGAGCTCATCTAAACTAAAACTCTATCTTTTTGTTTGAGTTATTTATCGGTTAGAGCTCATCTTACTGCACTTAAGAGATTAATTCCAAATTCATTATTATAGTCAAGGATAAAGTTACACACAAATTCACTACACAAAACTATGCCTCATTTCACAAAACCACCACATCTCTTGATTTTTACTCTAAGTTTCCTCTTTACTTGTTACTTTCATTTTGTTGCAATCAACCAATCAACAACCCCCCCCCCCAATTGTGTGTCTTGTTTTAGGTCTTGTGTTTGGTTTTATTTACGGTCTTGGTTTCTCTTTATTTTAGTTTTCTATTTTTGTTGAGTCCATTTTCATTAGAGAAGTAATCTTTTCACCTGGTTTAGTCTAAATAGCTCTCTGTGGTTCGACCCCTACTTCCACTGTCTACTTTATTGTAGTTAAGTCTAGGGTTACAAATTTCTTTTGGTAAGTGTATAACGACTACAAAAATACTTCTTATCACCTTGATACACATTTTTCGCAGAGCCTCATTCTCCGCGGATGGGGTCTTCTTCTCCTCGATTAGTTTTGGGTCACCGATAGTTTCGGATACTGTCGCTTTTTCAGTAGCGACCTTTGGCGGAGTCGTCTTATATCCACCTAACACCTCCCAAAGATCCTGTCCTTGCAGGTAGGATTCTATGCAAGCCTTCCAGTAGATGTAGTTGTTGCCGTTCAACTTCTTCAACCCGGCAGTTGAACCTCCAAAATCCATGAATGCGACTTAGTCTATTGGCTTCAGCTAAGCCTTCTCTCTTCCGGCAACTCCTCCGACAGAATGCCGACACACTGCTACTTGGACTATTGGACTACTCGCAAACTCTCGGCACTTAACTCTGACCCTCACTGTCTATTCCGACAGCACCGACCCGTCTACCTCTCTCTGATACCAGTTTGTAGAGTAGAGAGACGAGATTTGAATAAAACTTATTTATTATTCTCTCAATAATATTACAATACACTTCACTACTCAATTACTAAACCTACAAAATTACAACCCTACTAGTTCTATATTATTAGACCTCCAAGTAAACCACTACAACTCTCACGACACTCTTTATTAGAGAGAGGAATTTGTTTTGTGGCTTGATCCAAATGGTGAGAATGATACTCCTATTTATACTAGAGGATAGAGTCATCTAGACCTAAGATATTTTTGAAGAATTTTCTAGGGACAAACATATCTAGAACAAAGATATTTTAATAGATAATTCTAAAATCAAGATATTTTGCTAGTCTTAGCTTGTTTCTAGATTTTTTCATATTTAGGACTAAATTTAAATTGGGCTTAGTGTTGCATATTTAACATTTATAACACACTTTTGCTTACACAGCTTCAATTAAACAAATCTTATATATGCGATAGCTCTTTGGTTATTTGATGGATTGCTTCAGTTACTTAACAATACAAAATTTTTCTTTAGTGATAGATAGATGAATCATGAATACATTATAGTGATGAGATATTTTTTTTGAAGGAGTGGCAGGCTTGGCCTGTTTCCACTCAAATATATTCATAAAAAGTTTTACATCATACAATGATTGAATGTCCAATTATGAACTGAAATAAAAATACATCCATGGGCTTCTAGAGCTACTTAATTGTTGGTGTTTTTTTTAGAATACGCAATAGGTAATCGTCTATTGTTGCTTATATTATGAAAATAAAGCATTCGTATACTTAATTGTTAGTTATCGCAGGTAAATTTCGGTTTGTTGTAGTGCCTGAGATGAGCACTTTTCTCCATTGGCCAGCGAGTTGAGTTGCTTCTTGAACTATGAGTCGATGCGGGCGTTGTTTGTGCTGGAAAATCTTTTTGCTTCGTTCTCTCCAAATGCACCACCAGGTGGCAGCATAGGTAGAGTCCCACAGAATGTCGGCTTCGTTCGTGAGTTTCTTCTGGTGCTCTAGCCAGAATAGCCTAGGGTTTTGTGAGAGGTCTTCAAAGTTCCAGTGAGCTCGTATATGGATCCAAATGGCTTTCATGAAGATGCATAAAGAAAGTAGATGATTGGTGGTTTCGAATTCTCTATTACATAGAAGGCAATGGTTGTTGTGTGGCCAGTTACGTCTTTTGAAGATTTTCAGCCATTAGCAATTTATTATTAAAGGCTAACCATAAGAAGATCTTGATCTTGCTTGACACTTTTATTTTCCACAGTTTGAAGTGCCACTGATTGTGGATCCCGGAATGACTGATAGTCTTGTGTAGACCTGTTTGTGTAGGTCCCATCTCCACAGAAATATTGAATTTGTGGTTTCCTCTCTGGTTGTGGCAGCTTTGTAAATAAACATCATGCGTAGTAGACTTTTGAGAAAGGAGAGATTATGTGGTGAAATGAGAGTGATGTCAGAGGCTTATAGTGATGAGATATTAGCCGGAACTGAATTAAATATTTAATAATTTCAAATATTATTCCCATTTTTAGTAGCTTTCTCAGTGGGTCAAATTAGGATGAGTAACTTGAGGCGTTTTGATAAATTCACCACTTTTTTACTTAGATGCGCGATCATTTGTTTGAGTAATAAGAAATATGTTTTTCTGGCAGGCAGATTTGACCTATAGCACAAGTTTTACACATGTGGTTGTAACTTATTTTTGTTTGGAGTTCGAAAATAGAGAAAGGTAGAATCCTCCAATACAGAGTTCGAGTAGATATAAATGTAATTTTACACAAATTAATTCCTTATTTTGTGTTGTGTTGTTTATATACAATCTTCAGTTGTTATGTCCTCTCATGTTTGTCATAAAAATTTGTATATGTTCAATTTTGAAAGTTAATATAATGGCTTTAGCACTAATCGTTCTTTTTAAACAAACCTGTAGGTAACCACTAATCAATTACCATGTAGAATATTGCAATTATCTAATATTTAACATACGTCAATGCCTTAGTGTGTTAAGAGAAAATATTATGTGATTGCAAAATGCAACCATTGTGAGCTTACCTTCTATGAATAATATTAAGTGCATGATAAAATTTTATGTCCTAATTTTTCATTGAAAATAATAGAATTTATTACACTCCTAAACGAAATTGAAAGAAGAGAATTAGTCTGAACTTGAATTATTAGAGAAAAATGAGTCATTTAAATAGTCAAGTTGATTTACTACTAGCACAATTCAGGTTAAACATTTTAAGACCGGTGTGTTGGCTTGTTTATGTTGTATTACGCTAGTAAATAGTTAGAGTTTTGGTCATATATTTGCAGAAACAATTTATTCCTTCTTCCAAGCATACATAAGGATTTTCTAGTTGAGCATAACATTAGAAATCAAATAAAAGAGCATGTCTATGATACTTAACTCCTTTTTTAACTTAATGATAGATTTAATCAAGATCGTAGGACACACACAACAACAGTAGGTTCATACGATCCCTAATATAAGCGCAAGTTTGTTCCGGAGTGGTGAGGCATGATACCATCAAGTAGGCTAAGCGCCCAAGCTACTTGTGGTAAATCTCATACCTATATTTATAAAATTCAAAGCATCTTATAAATAATTATACTAATTATATATTTTTCTCATTTATTTGAGTCGGCATAACATTAATTTTCAAATAAACATATAATTCAAATGTCAAATGAACATATTAAGTGCATGATTATCCAAAAAAGTTGGTAATTTTATATTTCGTAAGACTATTCATCATATAAACATACCCAATATTCATAAGGACAAAATGATATTTCCTCCTATTTTATAAAATCACCCTCCTTGATAGTCATTCATTTTTTGTTCTAAACTACATACTCAGCAACATTTATATTACAAATTAAACAATCAATTATATTTACTAACCTGTAAAAGAGAATTCCATCCTATCTATCCATTAATCAACCATAAAACAGTAATTTCTACCTGCAACAAGTCCATCCTAGACCAAACCAATAAAAATATGCCACATATAACTTGCTGACAGTAATTTGTGCTCATTGGCCAGTCATCATGGACCAATTTCACTCATACAAGAGTTTTATAGGTTTATTAATCACTAAATTCAAATTTAAAGGATTTTGACAAATTATTATAAGAAAAAAGACATAGTTTGATGAGATAATATAACTGTTTACATTCAAATTTTCCAAAAAAAAATGCAAACATCAATTCTCAAACTTAGGGTTCCACCCAATGTTATCATAACCGGACCGGACATCAACCCGGTGGAGTCTCGGGTCACCGGTTTACTGGTCGAACCAGTGGGTCGACCGGTTTAATTGCTGGTTTTTCATAATATTGATTTATAAATAAATAAAATAATTATGAACGTACCACATAAATTTCAACTAAAAAAATGTCAATTAACAATTCCTTAACTTTATTAATACCAACACAAAATCCATAAATAATTTAAGAAAATTATTCATAAGTCATAAAACTAAATAATGAACTAATACTAAAGTAGCAACATGAAAACACAACTAAAAAAATTATGAATAAATTAAGGACAACACATAAATAAAATTTAATCAATTAAAACTCCAATGATGAACTGTGAAATTCTCCTGGCGTGTATTATGTCCATCTTGATGCCCAATTGTTTCTCCATTTTGAGTATCATCATTTACTTGAGTTGTGTCAGTTGTAGCTGTTTGTTCCTCAACTTCATCTCCAAAATTTATATTTTCTAAATCAATGATTTCATCTACAAATTACATTAAAAAAATTCCAAATTGAATAACTTAATAATTAAGAAAAATATCAATATAAAAATAAAATAATGTAAATTGCCATTATTGTCCTCATTAGTTTCTGTCTCGAGTGTAGCCATTTGATTTCGAAAAGTTTCTAATTCATCAACCGATAATAGTGGCGGATCATCCTCCAAAACCCATTTACCATTATCAATAAAATCATCAAAATTTGTTGGATCATAATTTCGACCTCGAAGTAATATCCTACATCACAATTTATCAAATTATTAAATTTTTTTTTTACTAAACCTAAATTCTTATTTCATAATGTTAGTTGGTATCTCATAATTCATACCTTTGGTGTAACCTCAAATTATAACGCACATAAACAAGATCGTTCAATCTTTGATGCTCCATTCTATTTCTTTTCTTGGAAAAAATAAACTCAAACGCACTCCAATTTCTTTCACATCCAGACGCACTGCATGTCTGACTTAAGATACGAACCGCTAACTTCTGTAAATTTGGTGCACTATTACCATGAATCATCCACCATTCATCTATGAAATAATAACCAAAAATATATGAAAAGATGTCAAATTATGTTGGTAAATAATATATTAATTACATATTTAAAAAAAGTAAATCAAACGGAAAAAACAAGTTTGTTCCTTCATACCCGGTGGCATCAAATGACGATCACGTACCGCTAACACCCTTCCAAAATCTTTTTCAGCTTTTCGAAATAATCTCATCTCACTAGTTAACTTGGTTTGCAGACCTATTTTTCCGTGAGCGTATCTCTCTGTCACATCAAGTACACCAAAAGTAGTTTTCATGTGCTTGGCCATTTCGGTGGAGTTGTATTGGTTGGTAGGATTAAACCAATATCTTGCTGCATGAATATCCTTGTTGAGTTGTTTATCCCAACGCGCATCAATTATTTCCAGATATGGTTCTGCAACCTTCTTTCTCTTTTGAAACCTCTGCAAAATCTCTTCTTTAGCGGCATGCATAGCACCGTAAAAATAGCCCATAGCAGGTCTCTCATCACTATCCACCATTCGAAGAACACGGACAAGAGGCTCGGTTACTTGACAGATCATAGCACAATCTTTCCAAAATTGTGAGTCAAGCACATTTTCTTGGAACTTCTTCCCTTTACTATCCTTTGAATATGAGCACGTTACCATTCCCTTGATGTTACCATGTCCCTCAATGCGTCTTTTTGAGCAAAGATGCTCTGCAAAGCAATGAAATTTGTTGCAAAACGTGTAGGTGCAGGCCGAAGTATCTCCTTTCCGCCGGTGAACTTTCTCATTAAGTGCAAGGGAAAACAATGATTGTAAATGTACTTGGTAATACTCGATGCTTTGTCAACCACAAGTCCAACTTCTTCTAATTTTCCTATATCTAATAGCATCAAATTTATACAATGAGCAGCACAAGGAGACCAATAAAGTGTAGGGAATTCTCGCTCTAACATGTTACCTGCATTGAAATTAAATTTAGTTAGTTATTTTTCATACTAAAAAAATAAAGAAAATAAATTACCTGCAGCAACATAATTCCTGGCATTATCTGTGACTATCTGCACAACATTATCCACCCCAACAAATTGAACAACTGCTTTAAACAGGTTGAACAATGTTTCTGCCGTCTTGGAAACTTCTGTTGCATCAACGGATTTCAAAAAAACCGTCCCCTTTGGGCATTGCACTAAAAAGTTGATTAGCGTTCTTCTCTTCTGATCGGTCCAACCATCTGCCATCACCGTGCAACCAGTCTCTCTCCAACTATCACGAAATCCTTCCACAAACTTTTTTACTTCTTGAACATTCTTTTCAAGAAAATAACCTCGATCATCATGAAAACTCGGTCCGCGATAACCATGCCCAAAACTAGCAACCGCATCCAACATCTTCTGGTAATATTTGGAATTAACGGCATTAAAAGGTACTCCTGCATCAATCAACCACTTAGAAACTGCTAAATCGACCTTCTCTTTGGTTTCTTTTGTTTGCAAAACGCTTTTGAGCGATGGTTGAGCCCCTGGTGATGTCCTAGGCATGAAAGAACCACCAATACCGAGATTTTCATTTCTCTGACTTCGTACTCCTAGTCTACTACCACTAAATTGGCCTCGATTCATATTACATTTCCCCTTGGAACTAGGTGTCGATAAATTGACTCCTTGCATTCCATTTCCATGCTCGTCCGAAGGTTGATCTTCTTCAGGTTCTTCACACTCATTAGCCATCTTTCTTTTGTTGGCAATCTCATCAAGATTTTTTTGCATCTTATAACGGACCTCCAGAGGCACCTTTTTGCACGGTTGAACATCTCCTCTTACATCAGCTAGGTGCCTCTTGACACGGTTGATGCCACCACCTTTGAATTTGGTTGGACAGTAAAGACAAGTAATGATCTTCACTTTGGTCGTGTCATTACTTTCATCAGTGCAATGCCCCCAAGCAGGATCACTCTTCCCTCTTGTCGCTGCTTTTGCAGAAGATGGCTGCATTGTTCTATTTTCTTCAAGATTGGTTGGCATTACTTGTTCCTATGAGAAAGTGATTGTTAGCCAAAAAAAACATGAGGCAATGTGCAAAATTTAGTCTTTGTTGTTTATTATCATAATAATATTATGAGACAATTTTATAAAGTTATACAAAATATAATATATTATGTGACAAAATATGAGACAATAAAGGGTCTGACTTATGTGACAAAAAATATTACGATTGAGAAAAGTATGCAAAATATAATATATTTGCTTCAGAAATTGTTGATGACTACTTATTCAGAAGTAAAGGGTTTGACTTTTACTTAGCACTTAGTTAAATTTGAATAGATCAAATTATGTATAATTTTCTCAAATTGAGCACATGAATTTATCAAACTAGTTGTTCAAGCCAATTACATCAATTACGTGTACCCAATTTGAACAATCCAATCAAAAACGAAAACTAAGTTCATTCATTAGGAAAAAATGCCTAAAAATCTTGCATGTTTACAAAATAAATCAAAAGCTTAAGAAATAAATAATACTTACAAAATTTTCAAGCTTGAATTGCCTCTAAACAACAGCAGCTTGAGTTGAATCGCCCAAAGCCCCAAACCCAAAGTTTCAATATAGCTTGAATAAATAGCAGTAACTTTGTTTTAAATAAGAGATTGACAAATCTAACAAGACCCCAAAGTTTGTTGATTGTTTCCATTGAGAAATCAAAAGAAAAGGTAACAAACCAAATGAATCTGGAAAGAAATCGTAAATACAAGGAAAGAAATAGGAGAGATAGAGAAAGAGAGGAGAAAGAAAACCTACGGAAAGAATATGGGATGGGAAAAAAAATCAGCAAAAAACCGGTTTATTTGGCCGGTCTGTTTTTCGGTTTTTTTATAAAAACTGGCCGGTTCGATGGAAATAATCCGGGTTATATACATTTCCGATCAACTAATAAGAAAGAACCGGAAATTATTCCGGGTCCGGTTTTTTTCGGTTGAACCGCCGGTCCGGTCCGGTTTTTATTACACTGGTTCCACCTATTGCTATGTCTAGCGTTCATAGAATAATCATAATCATATTTCACAGACCGAGTAATTATTTCCACAAATGGAGAAGCTCTCTCACAACTTTTCATCCTTCCAATTAAATCTTGTGGCTCATAATTAAGTTCAGCTCTTTCTTTACAATAATATATCACTACTGATTTAAGAAGATCGGCTTTAGATAAGACAAACTCGACGAGTAATGTCATCACTATGTCAACAAAGTAGCCTTTTATAGTGATTGTTTTAAGAGGCGGAATTTTTGTGACATTTTTATGAAGTTTTTCTGAAAGGTTTGTTCATTTGTCTCTGAAATTATTGCTGTTTCAGGGTCATAATCATCCAAAAAATTAATAAAAAAAATAAAAACATATTATAAATAAAATTTTATAAAATGTCGAAAATAATGATGTAATGCTTACATCATCAGAACTGGGAAGAATGTCATGTCGTGACCATAGACAATAGGGCTGAATAAATAGAAAACAAAAGCTTTATTCATACAAAATTAGTTAATTAACTTGCTCAGAAAATCAGAAAGAAATACTGAATAAAAGTCATTCCCATTGAAGCATATTTCTTCTAGAAGGGGAGAAAAAGACAAATTACACATCAGCCCAATTATCCAATCGAAACCCTCAATTCCCCCACAAATATCCAGCCTTTTGAGATTCCCAAAATATGAGGGGTGTTTATCAAAATCAAACTTAGAACTAAGCATATATTTCCAAAAAAAAAAAAAAAAAATTAGTTTGACATAATTTCTAACACAAAGATATTTCATTGAACATATAAACCGCCTTTAACAAATCGTCACCATAATAATAATAATATAAACTGCAAAATTATTATAACAACGAGACATTTCATCGAACAGATAAAGTTCGTTTAATTTAAAAAAATAATTATCTGACCAAACCAATCATCAACAGCTAGAAATTTAACGCCTCTAATTGAGTCAACAAGAAGCCTCCATTTATCATAATCCTTGAATTTTCTCCTTTTAGAATTAGTCAACAATGTCGCTTCTTCTAAGTTAATCAAATTCATGACCTGAATTTTTGTCGGAACACAAACCAAACCTAAAGAACAAAGCTTTGGCGCATATTTTATCTCAATTGGACAGTAAATCTTCAATGCGCTTCTATAAATATCTAAAATCTCCAATGTTGGGCTTGAAACGACGATTTTGTCCGTCCATTTCGATCCAGCGATGTTCAAATTCTCGATTTTAGGGCTTGCAGAGACAGATCCGAAAGAGATTCTTCAGAGAAGTAAATTGATCGAAGGAAAAGATTTTCAAGAAAAGCAAAGATGGGCCGGACGAGCTCGGTTGGAATGAGAGGAAGGCAACAATAGTCGAGTTTCAGCGTAACAAGACTCCATGATAAGAAAACCAAGATTGGAACTGGGATGAACCAGTAAGACTCATCAAAGTCTTGATAATCACTCAAGACGTCAGAATCCAGATATTGATATGTGAACGAGAGACAATCCACCAGCCGGCAAGCGGCAAATCACGCCCAGCGATGCGCAACCTCCTCACGATCCGAAACGGTTCTGTTAACGGTGAAGGCGAGCTCCGTGAAGCGCTCAACGGAGGAACATAGGTCGAGGGAGGAGTCAACGGCCCGGACGAACTCGTCGGAGTCGATCCCGTCGGAGGTGATCAGGTCGAGGAAGGAGGGGAAGCGCAGGCAGGGGTTGGTCTGCCAGAGGCGGAGGTGCGCTCGTCGGCGTCGAGGGGGAGGAGGGAGAGGATTTGGTGGAGGATTCCGTCGGGGTTTGGCGGGAGGAGCGAGCCATGGTGAGAGGCGCGCTTTTTTTGTTTTGAGTGGAAATTGAAAACGAAGGGAGAAGTGCAGTGTGTTTAGTGCATTAAAAAATTCGGAGTTAGATTACTGCCATGCCATGTACCAGTCAAGTAACGCTGGTAACGGGTCCAAACTGAAAATTGGCTTTGGTTTTTTTTTTGTATTTTTTTGCAGGTCATGTACGTAGTCCATTAATGCTGATAACGGGTCTAAAACTGAAAATTGGCTTCGGTTTATTTTTTATATTTTTTTTTAAAAGAGAACAACGTACTTTCCTGTAAAAAAATATCATATTTTTTTTTTCAAAAAAATTCAAGTTCGATTACCACCATGTGTCAGTCGGTTAACGCTGATAAGTAGTTAAAATCCTGCCCATTTTTTCAAAAATTGAAAATCCCGCTTTTTTTTAAAAAAAAATTCAATGTCGATTACCGCCATGTAACAGTCGATTAATGCTGGTAAACCGTCAAAACCTTAAGGAGTACTGGTAAGCAGTCGAAATCCCGCCCATTTTTTTCAAAAAATTTCAAATTGAATATCCATATATATAGCTTTCATCTCTTTTTCTCTCTCTGCTAAAAGTCATTTACTGAAAAAAAAAACATGGAGAGAGAGAAAAAGAGAGAGAGAGGTGGCATGACGGACTCTCCGGTGATGCCGCCGTCGGTAAGAATTACAAAACTCATCTTTCTTTTTAAATTTTTTTAAATTAACCAAACATTTTATAATATTCATCTCTCTCTCTCTCTCTCTCTCTTGTCTAAAAGTCTTTTCATGTGAAAATCCATGGAGAAGAGTGGAAGATTGACGCTTCTCCGGCAATCTCTTCGATGATGACGACTACTTGCTGCTGGTAATTGAGCAGTAACTAATTATTTTCCTATTTTTTCATTTTTTTTTGTTTTTTATATTCTAATTGATATTATTTTTGTATTTTATGTTCATGATGAGTTGTGGTTTTGTTTTGTTTCTTTTTTATATTTTATTTTCTTTTTTTGTTGTTTTTTCCTCTTTTATTTGAGGTTTTTTTTTAATTACTGGTGGTAAGTGTGGCAATTCTTGATTTTATATATACTTTCGGTGGTAATCAACTCGGTCCCCGTTACCAATAGTAATCGATTAAATACGAAGATTCTTTCAAATAAAATAAATGACGACTACTTGCTGCTGGTAATTGAGTAGCAACTAATTATTTTCCTATTTTTTATTTTTTTTTGTTTTCCTATATTCTAATTAGTTTCTTTTTTACATTTTATATTTTTCTTTTGTTATTTTTTACCTCTTTTATTTGAGGTTTATTGTTTTAATTAATGGTGGTAAGTGCGACAATTCTAATTTCATATATACTTTCGGTTGTAATCAACTCGGTCCCCATTACCAGCAGTAATTGACTAAATACGAAAATTCTTTCAAAAAAATTAAAATTAATCTATTTTGTTTATTCTAAATGATGATCTTTAACAAATTATTTTGAATGCAGGTTTTATTTTTAGGTGAAGACATGGTGATTTTAATGGTGCTTAAAAAGTTAATTTAATGTAATTTTTTTTTGTTACAAGTGTGTGATTTTAATTGTTAAAATTGGTGTAAATATTTTGTGGGTATTTTGTATGGTAAAATTGATGTAATATTGTGTATGATAAATATTTATTATGGTAATCATCAATTTATTTTTATTATATTAAATATTTTATATGATTGTGCATTGGTTATATTTCATCGAAACATTATATTTTGGCTAAAACATATTAAATGAATAAATATCTTATAAATTTATAACATGTAATTACCAACAATGCCTCATTAGCACTTAAAAAAATTCATGGGAAAAATAGATCGTATAGAAATAATTATTAATTTGCATTAAATGAAAATTTGATATTTGATATGACATGTGATAATTAATAATAATACTTTATTATAAAAAACTCGAAAACCATCTAGAAATCAACAAAAACAGCTTATCTTTTGATTATCAGCGGTCAGCAATCACTTTATCCTACATGTTACTGTCAATTACCAGCTGTGACGTCGTGTGATGTCACAGGGGCATGGTGGGGGCAACTATAGGGCATGGCATAATTTGCCTTAAAACAAAGACAACAACTGAAGTCTGAAGTTACACTATTTTCTCGTTTAATATATTATTTTCTTATTTTATATTCTGTTTTATTATTTTATATATTATTATTTATTATTTATGTATTTTTTATTTTTTTTACTTTTATATATTGTTTTTCTCATTTTATATATTATCTTCCACTTTTTTACCATGTATATTAGAATGGAGAAGCACTGTGCACTTTTCAACGGTTAGCAAATAATCTGCTCCCACGTTTTTGGGACCCAATTTACGACCAATAAGAATTCAATGACATTGAGAAGTAATTGAATAGACCCGGTTCATATGAACAAAGTGTGAACATAAACCGGTCTATATGGTCCATTGCTCCCTCCAAACTCATCTCTCCCAACTCATGGTGTGTACACTTCTATAGGATTTTGCATTTTTCAACACATAGCCATTCGGCAAATTACACGTCACTGGCCCATTTTAGCTCCAAATAAGATTGCAACAATTGTATTCTACGAATCCTTCTATAAAAATACTAGCAATAACTACGCGCGTTACGCGAGATTTTGCGACATTATTCAAAAGGTCTATTTATAGTAAAAGCAAATTAAAAATAGTATTGCTGTCATGCTATACAATGTTTTAACAATTACCATGAGAAAACAATCGCAATTTCAACGGTGATAACACCACAATTAAAAACAAAATACCTCATAACACCATAAATAATATATACTTTTAACTACCGCTGTGACACAATTATATTAATTAATACATAACAAAATTGTATGATCATGCCATAAAAATTAAATATATAAAATCATAAAACAAATATCGGCCTTAGCACCAAAAAACCATTATTTTTACTTGCTTTTAGGTAAAATGCACTTAATACATTCCGGCGTACCCAATATAGGTTGTGTTTTCAAAACTCGAAACTCATGCATTCATCGTCATTGATAGCATATAACTGAAACATTATAAAACACATAGTTGTGAGTTGTGACCATGAGATTAATATATGAACATGAGAAAAATACCAGTATAAATTAGTACCGTAAGGGTTATCATTATTACCAGAACCAATTAGTACAGATAATTTCTAAAAACAACCCATTTTTATAATTATTTTGAAAAAACCCTATAGTTTAGGAAATTACATTTCGATGCTATGAAAAAAACAAATTTTGTTGAAATGAAATGAAAATGAAACCATATTTAATATGTGAAATATTAAATATGAAAGAAGCTGGAAATGAAATGAACAATCAATGTGAATGGAACAAAATCATATGTATAATATGTAGTATAATTGAATCAGATAATCAGCATATGTTTAGTTCACAGTTTAAGGGATATCATGGAACTATCATTTTCATCTTGAATTTACAGAAAGAGCAGTTGATCCTAGTGCCATCCAAATTTTAGTACTAAACATCTTTTGTTTAAACAATTGAAATCATTGCATATAAGAAATTAGTGAAAATACATCAATTTTTTAATGATGTAATATATTTTGTACAGTAAATGTGAAAACCTAGAAAAAAAAATGAAACCATATTTAATAGAGACCAAATAAAGTCCAAACGCAGCGATTCAACAGATTTTCTGATTAACCCAAGTGTAAACCCATTATTACACGCAATTCTACAATTAAACTGAATATCAGCCATAATAAACCGAAGTCTGTCTCAAGCAATAGTAAATTGTAAAATTATTCCTCAAACTAACCTCAAGACAGGCAAGAACAAAGAGAGATCTAAACAAAATTATATTAGAGAAACCAAAAACACTAATAACACAAAGTAAAAAAAAGAACCAATAATGAAATAAAACACAGTAACAATTATTGGGAAATTTAAAATTACCTGTAAAAGATCTTGGATAGGATCAAAACTCCAAAAAAAAGTAGCAGATTAAAACAGATCCTATAGAGAGGTTCCTGACTACTGACAGGCAAATAATATCTGTACTAATGAAGTGATGTGTGTGTGTGTATATATATATATATAGACACCTATCTATTAATTATCAGTACAATTGACGACTAATGTTAAATAAATGCATTGAAGAAATACTTATGTAAATAGATTATTAATAAAAAAAATAAACCAGACAATCAATTAACCTATCCAGGAAGAACATCCACGATAATATGGACTTACTGCAGACAGAGTTCACTGTCCAAAATCATATGATCAATGCATTACTACATGATCATGTACAACCAATAATAAGAAAGAAAAGTTATAAAGCAACAGATATGAAATTTTCAACTGAAAAAAGGTATCTTGCCATAGAACCTGAATTGAACATAATGAAAAAAACGTCACTCCGGTGCTTCCAGTTTGTAGTACTGACTTGCAAATAAATCTGTACAGTTTTTTCCGCATCCAACGCAATAGAATCCTTCAAAGTAAATTATCCTATCAGACAAATAATTATAGAAATATGACATTTTTATTTCTCGACTATTTTTTATAAGCAATTGTACCTTCATATGACTGATTAATGCAGTACAATACATAATTTACTACAGACAAATGAAGTAAAAGAATTAGGAAAAAATAAGGCCGCCTAGGCGCGATTTTTAGAATACTGATAATTGTCATAAATTTTTGAAGTGTTTATATAGTTATTTTGTAAATAATTTTGTGCACCGAAATATATTTTACATTTGAAAAAGAAATTATAATTTTATAATATATCCTTATTTTAAAATAATTTATTATGCAAAACGTATAGAAAGTTATTTTCTTCATAAGCATGAAATTAATATTTAAAATTTTTTAAATTCTACTAACAAAAAATATTAAAAAAAAGTACACTGCCAATTTAAAATATAATTAAAAATAATATGTGAATTTATTTCCATCTAACAACATTATATAACTTACATAAAATTTTATATGAATTCTATTATGCATGATGATTTACATCTGACGAGAAATTTGTGTTGTATGTTAATAAAAATAAAAAATGAATAATTGTTTATTAAAAATGAACAATCAAAAAATTTATATTAAAGCATGCACTGAACCTAGAAAAAATTGATTATACAAGAGTGAAAATAAAGAATGTGTTGGGGTGTTCAGACAATTTGGTTTATTCAGGAACATAATCAAAACGATCAAATTTGTTTATTTTTTCAGTTGTTCGCTTCATTCAGTTCAGTTTAAAAACTTCGTTACTTGGTTTTAACACATCGGTTTGGTTCATTTTTTTATTTTAGATTAATCATTTTATTAGGGTTGTTAAACATTTTAGTTAATTCAGAAATCGAACCGGTCAAATTTGCTTAAATCTGCTCGATTTTTCGGTTCAATTGGTTCGGTTAGTTTCAAAAAAATACTGTAGCTCGGTTTCACGGTTTAACTTTCATATTATACTATAAAAACTATTAATACTATTATTATTTTAAAGTTGAATTTAACATTGATACTCTAAAATATCGGTTAATTTTTTTTCTCAGAACTCAATTATATTAGTATGCTGTTAATTAAAAAAATATTCATAACCACAAATCATATTCAATGTCATTGTATTGAAATATAAAATTATTTTTAGCGCATTAGAAGCGGAGCGAGGGTCGCCTATTTTTAGTTTATATATTATGCTTTGATTAATTTTATATGATATAACAATTATGCTTTGATTACTTTTAACCATATGATATTTTTAACCATATGATATGTGAAAATGATTAACACGTGCATGGCACGTGTTTGGAACTAGTATGCATATATTGTTATTAGAACATAAATTATATATATTGTTATTGAATCCGTCATGAACAGTCGTGCTACAGTGTCGTCGTGCTCTATTAGCTCCGTAAAACAAATTCTCCAAAACATACAGTCTTTATTATTTCTTTTTATGATTGAATGAAATTCGAACAAGCCATATTTATTTATATATATTCACTATATTTTTTTCAAAAAACAAAAACTCTCTTTAAACGATTACAATATCATGTCTAACAATGAAATTGTTAAAATCATTTAATTGTTCTTTTTCTTGGGTTACTTTGTCCCTTTCACTATTTCATTTGTTTAATTTCACTCTCCCAATCAAATATATTATGTTGTTGATTTTAAATTTTAACCTACAAGCGGAATAATATGATAAAAAATAATAATAACGACTGTTTTTTTTAACTAAAGTTTCTCCAAAACTAAACTAGAATTTCGAAAGCAAGTAGTACAATACTATCGATATTAAGAATGATTTGACCTTATGTATGTTAGTATCAAGTTCAACCTGAACAGTATATTAATTCTTTTAAGAGAAAATTACCTTCAAAATATCTCACTTATATTATTCATCACACAAGTTTGCTTAGATAATATCATATTTAATTTAAGAGATGGAAAAAAAGACTGAGTTTTTTCATCATGCAACTTATGTGTCAAAATTTACTAGTTCAAGCGATAAAACACTATGCTATTTTTAAGAGATACTCAAGGTTTAAGTCATGTCAAACTCATTTCGCTTAATATTTAAGAAATCTAACAACCTATTAATCGTTGGTTGTATAAACAAAAGAAGAAAAAGAAAATTGTTATATCCAATAGCTCTCTGGTTATATAAAGGAAGGAAAAAAATGCTTCTGTTACTAAACAATACAATTTTTTCTTTAGTTTATATGGATCATGAATAAGTTTTATTGATGAGATATTAGATGGAACTGAACTAAATATTTAGTACTTTCAAATTTTGTGCCCATTTTTAGTGGTCTTTTTCGGTTGGTCGAATTATGCTGAATAATTGGATGCGTTTATATGAGTTCACTACTAGTTCAATGAGGTGCCATACTTTCTGTTTTGAGTATGGAATATGTTGTTCTCTGTGACATATTTGACTTATATTTCAAATTCTACACATGTGATTGTAACTAATCTTTTTTTGGATACTACGGGAATTTCTTCTTTCTATACTCCTCGTATGGAATTGAAATAAATATAGAAGTAATTTAATTTTAGACAAAATTAAACTAATAATATCTATTGTTTTATATATTTAGATATAATACTGCTTGTTATTTCTTATCATATTTGACGGGTGTGGCTAAACAACATACGTATGCTCAACATATGTTTTTTTGCCACACCCAAAATACGTATTAAAAAAAATAAAAATTTCAACCGTACGGATGTAATATATATGTTATGAATATGTTGGAGATTAATTTTCACAAAAATCAGAATAATATAACATTGCCATCATATATCATCAAAAATATGCAGCACTATTCAAAACATATATCGGAATAATAGTTTGATGATACATGATGGCAATGATATATTATTCTTATTCCTGTGAAAATTAATCCACAACATATTCATAACATATATATTACATCCATACAGTTGAAATTTGAATTTTTACTTTTTATAACCACTTTACGGGTATTTTAAAAAAACGTATGTTCAAACATACGTATGTTGTTTAGCATCTCCCCATAGTTGACATAAAAACTTGTATGGTCAATTTCAGAAGTTAATCTAATGACTTTACCACTAATCAACTATCTTATGGAATATTGCAATATCTAATAACTAATATTTAATACAATGCTCTCCAAATTTCTTAAAAATAATATTTAACACAATGTGGTTTTTTAGAAAAAAAAATTAATATATATGTGATTGGAAAATGCAACTATTGTGAATTTACCTTCTATGAATAATATCAAGTGCATGGATAAATTTTATAGCCTATTTTTACTGATTATAATTACATTTTGTTGCACTCTAAAACAAAATTCAAGGAAGAGATAAATTCAAAAGATGTACTAATTTTTTTTTTAATTTAAAAGATGTGCTAATTTATTGTTCTCATTTATTTGAGTCAATGTAACATTAATTTTCAAATAAATGCAATTCAAATATCCAATGAATATGATTTACACTTTGCTCATTTCACAATATTCCCAATCGCACTTCTAAAATTGGCCTTTTATAGGATGTAGCCATGAAATTCCACCTATATTATATAAAGGGAAATGGAAAATTACGACGGAAGTACTGTAGCGACTCTGTAGCGATGGATTGAAATTATATACTATTTTGTCGCGTTTCTATATACGCTATATACTGTTTTCATTTTTTTTAAATATATAATGTTTGTTGAATGAATTTTTATATACTATTTGTTTTCAGTTTATATGTTTTTATATACTGTTTTCAATTTTTTTAAATATATACTGTTTTACCGAATGAATTTTTATATACTGTTTATTTTCAGTTTATATATTTTTTTCAGTTTTTATATACCGTCGTTAAAGTACTCGTCGCATAGTATGAGTTCCCTTATATAAAACCATCCCCTTGATAGTTCCTTCCCTTCCAAACAAACACTCACCAAAATTCACAATACAAATAAAGCAATCAAACAATACAGTACAACCGACCCAAAAATCTGTTCTCACTGTCCCGGTCCACAATAAACCAACTCCAAATTCCCTCTCAAAACCCTCGCCGACCATCCCCGGCGCCAAATAACCCCGCCAATTCCCAATTCCTCCCCAAATCAACCAAACCAATTCAAAAACAAGAAAACAGAAGAAGCAAATGAGCTCGCACACTCCACCGGACCCAACGCCTCTCCGCCGGAGCCAGCGCCGCCGCACCACCCCAAACCCCGACCGCCTGACCACTCTCCTTCCCCGCAAACGCCTTGCCAACGATCCTACTAAAAAACGCGACCGGTTGAGTGATCTGCAGGACGGAATCCTCCACAGGATACTCTCGCACCTGCCCTTCGACGCCGCCGTGCGCACCTCCGCGCTCTCTTCCAGGTACCGCACTCTCTGGCGCACCAACCCTTGTTTGATCTTCCCTTCCCTCCTCGATCTCGACTGCAGTATTGATCCCGACGATTATATTGAAGCCGTTGATAATTCCCTTGGGCTTTGCTCTGAGGCTGAGCATCTGACGACACTCTCTTTTACCATCGATCAGTTTGGGACGGAGCGGAGGGAAACGGCGGCAAGATGGGCGGAGTTTGCGGCCGTGAGATTGGTCGATGAACTCTCGTTTACGTTCAAGTATCCAGTCGATGATCCGGATGAGTATAATGAGAATGAGTTTGATTGGTTGGTTTCGCTTCCTGAATCGTTTTTCTGTTGTTGGAGTATTGTAACCCTAAATCTTGATCACTGTACAATTCCGCTGATTCCGGCTGTGCTTGGCCGGCCGATTTTTCCTTATTTGGAAAGTGTGTTTCTCAGATCAGTGGCTTTTTCGGAAGATTCAATTTCTGATTTTATCGCGTCTTGTCCTAAAATCAAGAAATTGAATGTTGCTGGAACGAAATTTACTGATCCGATTGTTGTTTCGAGTTCGACATTGGAGGTTTTGGATGTGTATAATAATGTGTTTCGTGTTAAGAGCCCTGTGAATATAAAATCCGCTCCTGTGCTGAAGTTTCTTGGTTTGAATTGTGATTTGACGAGAGCTGAGTCTGTGAATTTGGTTAAGTTAGAAGAAGCGGCTTTACTTAGCGGTAATTTTAAGAAATTTAAAGAGAGGAGTAATTGGAGGCTTCTTGTTTCTTCTTTCCAAAATGTGAAAGAACTTGTAGTGGATGATTGGTTTACTGAGGTAAGTTTTATAATTTTCTTGTTTAATTTTGAAAATTTTAGTTGCAAAATAGGTGTTTGATGAAATGTTTATGAAATTAATTGATTTTTTTTTCTGTTTTGCAGTTTAAGTTGAATGAAGATGTTGATTTTGGAACTCGGCCGCGGATTTTTGGAAATTTGATTAAATTGGATTTTTGCGGAAATCCAGCTGGATTTGATTGGATTAGAGGATTAGTGTATAATATTTCAGAGTGCCCAATTTTAGAGGAGCTCTACATTCGTGTGAGTATTTCTTTTTTATTATTTTATCAAATTAAAAATATCTCTAACTTTTCTGAATATTAAAAAAAAATTAGTTTTATACTTTTTTATAGGGTTTTAAGGAAATCTAAAAAATAAGTTTTTTTTAATATTCAAGAATGTTATTTTTTTTTTTAAAGTACCCTACTTTTTGTAGAAATCATTTTTTTCACCGTAGATTTAGATGATTTAGGGTTTAAGGATTCTGATTTAAAACTTCTTTTTATTCTGATTTGTTTATTTATTTTTATTTGATTTTCAGCTGGAATGCATGTGGTCAAGGCGAGACATGAATAGTTTAAGCTTTGATGATTTTCATTTCAATTTGTATGCTGATGTAAGTATATCTCTTTAATAATCTTTTTCCCATTATTTTACTACAAAATTCCATTCTAATTTTACAAAGATAAAATAAAATGAAATTTTCTTTTAATTTTTACAGGAAGCCAGTTCTTCTTCAGAAAATGAAAATGAAGATGAATATGAAGAAATTCATAAGAAAGAAATTGAAGATGTAAAATCAAGCCATAATACTTTATCAGAATTAATTAGAAATATTGATTTCATCCCTCCAATTAAAACCCTAACTGTAGAGAGATACGATGAGGAGCCAGCTGTCACGACTCTAATCGAATTTTTATTACTCAAAGCTTCAAATTTAAATCATATTAATATTTATTATCATGAAGATTGTGAGGAAAAAAATGAAGAAATAATTAGAAAATTGAGGGGTATTAAACCAGCTTCTCAAAATGTTGAGATTTTGACTTTTGAGGAGTCAGATTTGAATGAGAGAAAAAAGAGACATGATATGGATTGGAATCGGGTTTTTTATGATGATTAATTTTATTTTTTGTATTTTGTTAAATTGTAACTGCGATTTCAAATCCTGTGTTTTTTGAAATCTAGGATTTTGATTATGGAATTTAGAAGAGCTGACTTCTTGTAAAGATTGTATAAGAATTGGTACTAGTTTGTTATCATTGCTATAATCGAGTATTAATTTTGATTAATTTGAAATAGTTTGGTGCATAATTTGGAATCATCTATGATTAATTTGCAGGAATTAATATTATTTATTTCTATTTTTTTTTTACAATTATATCTAGCAAAAGTGTCACTTTTTCCAATAAAATACACACAAAATTAATAGAACATAAAACTAATTTATAAAAATCTGTGATAAATCTAAAGCCTTACAACTAACACAAGCTTGCTTTTCATAATTGATCTTCTCAAACTGTTATTTTTTCAAAATGAAAATATTAATCTTACACTCATCCGATAATATATTATTTTATATTCATAACTACTCACTAGACCTGGTCTACGCATTAAATGCTACAAATACACTCCAATTCTCCCTCCGTCTTCAATCTTCCCTCAAATAAAAAAAGCGCGCCTCTCACCATGGCTCGCTACTCCCGCCAAAACCGCCGCCATCCCAAACCCGACCGTCTATCTCTCCTCCTCGACGGAATCCTCCACAGGATCCTCTCCTTCCTCCCCTTCGATGCCGCCGAGCGCACTTCTGCCGCCTCTGGCAAACCAACCCCCGCCTCCGCTTTCCCTCCTTCCTCGACCTCACCTCTGACGAGATCGACTCCGATGTGTTCATCCAGGCGGTAAACTCTTCCCTCGACGAGGTCGACTCCGACGTATTTGTCCAGGTGGCAAACTCTTCCCTCGATCTCTTCTCCTGTACAGAGCGCTTCACAGAGCTCGCCTTCACCGTCGACAGAACCGTTTCGGATCGTGAGGAGATTGCTCATCGCTGGGTCCGATTCACTGCTTGCAGATTGGTTGATTGTTTTCCTTCACGTATCGATATCCTGACTCTGACGACATGAGCGATTATCAAGTCTTTGATGAGTCTTATTGGTAGAGGTGCCAAAAGCTGACCCGACCCGAAAACCCGACCCGACCCATCTGAATCCAGACCTGATCCAACCCAAAAATACTGACAAGTCAACGACCCGAAACCCGACCCAACCGGAACCCGAATGACGAAACCTGAAATACCCGAGACCCGAATGACCTGAGACCCGAAACCCGAAGACACCCGAATGACCCGAACCCAAATTGACCCGAACTTGAATGACCTGTAACCCGAATGATCTGCTCATTTGCCCGAATTTGAATGACATGAACTTGCATATAATGAATGAATGATAATGAAACTGTTGATTTCATTCTTGTGCTAGTATTATATATTATTTTATAATATTTTATTATGTTTTTATAATGTCAATATATTATTTTATGAATATAATATATTAATTATATTTATTTCTAAGATATAACATTTTATTTGAGACTTTTGAGCTCATCGACCTCTTTAGTTACGCAAGATTGAAAATACGTAGATATTTATTCGAACAAAGATTTCTTATCACAAGTTAAACACACTACATAACTCTGACAAAATCGGACTTGACCCGAAAACCCGACCCGACCCGAAAATGTTGACAATTCAACGACCCGAAACCCGATCCGACCCGAACCTGAACGACCCGAGACTCGAAATACCCGAAACTCGAACGACCCGAAACCCGAAATACCCGAGACCCGAACGACCCGAGACCCGAATGACCCGAACCCGAAATGACCCGACCCGAACTCGACCCTACCCACCGATTTGCCACATCTACTTACTGGTTCATCCTAGTTCCAATCTCCATTGTTGCTTTGAAACTCGACCATTGTTGCCTTCCTCTCATCCCAACTGATGTGGTTGTGGAAAGATAGAAATGTTGAAAATAACTCCTCATTAAAGGAGGAATCGAAGTCTACCTAGACGCTTCAATTTTCCTCCGATTTAAATTAGACATACTTCTTAGGGGGAGTTGAAGACAAGTTTTGTCTTGACGGATCTAACTTGTGGTCAAGAAAGTTTTTATTTTAGATATATGAAAGTTGGACACCTTGACAGGAATCAACCAAGAGACGTGAAAAATCTACGTGACTTGTGTTTTTTTTGCAAATCAAGGTCACGTGAAGGAATTGATTGTTGGGGAATCCATAGCCATGTACGTTATATGCGCAACGGAACTTATAGATTCAACCCGCCCTAGGATCATCGTTAAGGGAATAAAAATATGAGATTAACTATTAAAATTTATACCTTGGATCTTCTTGATCCGCGAGACGGAGAACGGATGTATGTCTGAACGATTCCAACTAGAAACCTTCTCCTTCCTGAAGCTCGACTCCGCGAACCTCCTTGTTCTTCCTAGGGATGAAAAACTTGATCGCTCACTTATCTCCAAAGTAGGAGATCTCTACTCGTATGAACGTGAACTTCAGACACACATAATTATCATACTCGACTAGACGAGTCCGGAAATACTTTCCAAAATTACCTTACAAAACTCTCTCTCTATTTCTTGTATCATGACGGCCTCTAAGGCTTTTAAATTATATATCTAATTGAGAGGGGCTGCATCTCTATTTACACTAGAGAGGAGGCGAACGATTGTTCAGTTATCATAATTGAAAATCTAATTTTCTGCGCATATTCCGTTCAGAACAGAATATAGTTTCCAAAACTGCGAAATCCTTACTGCCAAGAAACTCGCACCTTCCATTCAGAACGGAAGGACTTTCATTCATAATAGAAGTGTGCTGATTATGCACAATGAATCATCCAATGATTTCGTCCACCAATTTATACATCACATGTATAACGTTTTGAGACATTTTCATTCTGTATGAATGGAGTTCATTGTGTGACCGTGTAGGTTCCATTTAACGCTGGCAACGATCTTCCAAAGATCGTAAGTCATGAGTAACCTCTAGATTGATGTCATGACTACCCATGTTAAATGAAATGATCAGTGAACATAAACCTATTTGAACAGATGTTTGCTTATTCTTTTTGTTCTATGATATATGTCTTGATCAAAAGGCACGGTAATATGTCATACTTGAGTTTGATCAAAGTCTCTTTCTTGATCGAGAATTAGACTGAGTAAATACAAAATGATATTAACAACACATGTTAATCCATTTTGAGCATGGACATACATTTCCTTCAGTCCTAGTTCTTCAGGGGGTCCAGAGATATCTCCCTCTTGACGAGAGGAACAAATCCCATCTTGGTCACTCACATTTCTCGTCATGATTCAGTGCATACCTAATAATCATCCCATTACGGATGACATAGAATCATATTAAAGTTTGCAGTTCCACATTCAAGAAATTCATGGTGACCTCAGGTCATAGGAACAAACACACTATTCATATAAGAATCACTAATACAAAATACCATGCATATTCTCATAATGTGGTTAGTCCAGTACATGTTCTCTAACACGTACCTATATTCCAGACTTGACATCCCTATGTCCATGATCAGCAGAATATGATCATCCAGCCTGCGAATATACTAGTGCGGATATGCAGCTTCTTGCCTGAAATATGTTTATCTCTATAAACATCCTACATATCATTAGGGACGGTTTAGAATGTCATTTGTTGGTTCAGAGTTCTACTATCATAATCACGTATTTTGATGGCGTGAACCCGAAGTGTCATTCATGATCGATCTAATATATGTAATATATATTTTGTGTGGAGACTTCTAGAAAACTCTAGATATGGTAAAAAAGGAAACCCTGCAGGAGATAAGAAAGTTCTCCATATTTGCTTGTCATTACTTATTTCCATAAGTGACAATTGAAATTGGAAATATGTTTATTTCCTTATATTTGTATTTCCATTTATTAGGTGTTAATTGGGGTAGTAATTCCTTGGGTTATTTTCTTGTATCATGTATGACTATCCTATAAATAGAGGGTTAGAAGTAGAGTTTTATTCATTGCAACAACCACAAACAATTCTATTGTATTTCTCTTTCTCCAAGTATAAAGAAAGTTTGAGTGCAGGCGGCCATGGGTTTTACCCTTTAGGGCTTCCACGTAAAAAATCTTTTTGTTCTTGTTTTTACTTTCTGTGTTTGTTGTCGCGTCTCGGTTCCTAATAAGTAGTATCAGAGCTAAGGTTCGAAGAAAATTCCCTTTGGGTGCGAATTAGGAGGCGATACGTAGATGAGTGATGGATGAGAGCAAGGTGTCGGTGAGTCGGTTTAATGGTCGAGACTTCAGCTACTGGAAGATACAAATAGAAACGTTGCTATGCCAGAAGGATCTCGAAAATGTGCTACTCGAGACGATTCCAGAAGAGACCACCGACGATACCGCATGGAAGAAGATGAACCGCAAGGCGCTAAGCTACATACAATTGTCCTTAGCCAAGATCGTGTTCAACATGGCGAAGGAGCCGACGGGTTTTGGAATCATAAAGGTGTTATCCAACACGTACGAGAAGCTGTCTTCATTAAACAAGCTGCATCTGATGCGCTGTCTTTTCTATCTGAGGATGGCGGACGATGGATCTGTGGCCGAGAATCTCAATTCTTTTCAGGTTATTTTAAACCAGTTACACTCGTTTAAATTAAACCTGAGTGAAGAGACGAAGGCTCTTATGTTGTTGTCATCATTGCCGGAAAGCTGGACGACGATGGTAGACGTTATCGGCAGCAAGAAGGATTTGACTTTTTAGGAGGTATGAGATCGCATCCTAACTAGGATATGCGGCGAAGGGAGCGGAGCAAAATCTCTGGTTCCATGAGTTCAGCCTTGAATGTGGAGAGTCAGGGTTTTAGAGGTCAGAGAAATTACAACCATGGACGATCTAGGTCTAGAGGTCACAACGAGTTGGAGTGTTGGAACTGTGGCAGAAATGGCCACATGAAACAGAACTGCAAATCCCCGAGAAAGGAGAAAATGGCAGAAACAAGTTCCGCAAATGCCACCACTGAGGAGAATTCAGATGATGCCCTAGTTCTATGCATCGACAGCCCTATCGATTTATGGGCTTTGGATTAAGGCGTATCCTTCTACTCTACCTCACAGAAAGATAAGTTTTTGAATTTTAAATCTGGAGAATTAGGAAAAGTTTACTTAGCGAATGGGAAACCACTATGCATATCGGGCATGGGCGATGTTCAAATAAAATCGAGCAATGGATTTAGATGGACTTTGCGGGGAGTTCGATATATTTTGGGTTTAAAGAAGAACTTGATATCCATTGTGCAGATGGATAGTGAGGGGTACAAAATTGTGTTTGGGAACGGATTGTGGAAGATTGTAAAGGGCGCCATGGTTGTGGCGAATGGTACAAAAATAAGAACTCTTTATCTCACGGACAACAAGGGAGCAACAACCGAGCTGATATTGTGTCATAATCAGCTTGGTCATGTCAGTCACAAAGGACTGCAAGTGCTGTCTTCAAAGAGTTTGTTACCTAAGGTAAAATCGGTAGAAACCGGTTTCTGTGAGAACTGCGTGCTCGACAAGTAAAAATAGGTTAGTTTTTCGAATGTCGGACGAGAACTCAAGACAGGAAAGCTAGACTTGGAGCGGAGCGATTTGTGGGGATTAGCTCCGGTCCAAGGCGATTCACGTTACTACAAGGATATGTCAAATGACGAATCTGAGGACTACCATGAGGCAATAGAGATGGGAGATTCTGTCAAGTGGGAGCGTGCAATGAGAGATGGGATTGAGTCTCTCGGAAAGAACATGACTTGGGGATTGACCTGGTTACCAGATGACAAGAAGGTACTCCAAAACAAGTGGGTTTATCGGATAAAGGATGAACCAGCAGACAGCAAGTGGTACAAGGTGAATTGGTAGTAAAGGGATTCCTACATAAGAAGGGGTTGACTACACAGAGGTATTCTCATCCGTGGTGAAGCTGATAACCCTTCGTATGGTGTTAAGTATTGTAGCGGCCAAAGATTTGCACCTCGAGCAGATGGATGTCAAGACAGCGTTTCTGTTGGGAAATTCACAGCCATGTACATTACATGCACAACAGAACTTATGGATTTAACCCGTCCTAGGATCTACGTTAAGGGAATAAAAGTACGAGATTAACTATTAAAATTTTTACCTCAGATCTTCCTGATCCGTGAAACGAAGAACGGATGTAGGTCTGAACTTTTCTGACTTGCAACCTTCTCCTTCCTAAAGCTCAACTCGTGACCTCCTTGCTTCTCCTAGGGATGAAGATCGATCGCTCGCAAATTCTCAAGATAGAGAACCTCTACTCGTATCCACGCGAACTTCAGACGTACGGAATAACCGGACTTGGCTAGACAAATCCGGAAATACTTTCCGAAAATCTCTCAAAACTTTCTCTCTCTTTTCTATGTAATAGACGACCTCTAAGGCTTCTGAATTATGTGCCGAATAGAAGGGGGCTACCCCTTTATTTACACTAGAGAGAGGGGTGAAAGAATGGTAATTTTCGTTAAGAAAACAAATCCTGCCTGCCGCGTGAACAGTAATTCCTGCTTCGAACGGACCATCGTTTCCATATAAACGATGCTTGTCCGCCAAACAAATCAGCACATACCATATTTGTTCCGTTCAAACGCGTGAACAGTAATTCATGTGCATGGACAGTAATTACAACACAATGAAATATCCAATATTTGATTTATTATTTCGCCTATTTATACATCACATGTATAACTGTTATGGAGGTATTTTCATCCTGTACGAATGGAGTTCATTGTGTGACCGTGTGGGTTCCATTTAACGTTGGCAACGATCTTCTAAAGATCATAAGTCATGAGTAACCTCTAGACTGATGTCATGACTACCCATGTTAAATGAAATGATCAGCGATCATAAACCTATCTGAATAGACATTTGCTTATTCCTTTTGTTCTACAATATACGTCTTGATCACAAGGCACGGTAATATGTCATCCTTGAGTTTGATCAAAGTCTCTTTCCTGATCGAGAATTAGAGTGAGTAAATACAAAATAATCTTAACAACACATGTTAATCCATTTTGAGCATGGTCATGCATTTCCTTCAGTCCTAGTTCATCAGGGGCCCAGAGATATCTCCCTCTTGTCGAGAGGAACAAATCCCATCTTGGTCACTCACATTCCTCGTCATGATTTAGTGCATACCTAATGATGACCTTAATAATCATCCCGTTACAGATGACGTAGGGTCATATTAAAGTATGCAGTTCCACATGCAGGAATCCATGGTGACCTCAGGTCGTAGGAACAAGCACACAATTCATATGAGAATCACTAATGACATATACCATGTATATTCTCATAGTGTGGTCAGTCCAACACATGTTCTCTAACACGAACCTATATTTCAGACTTGACATCCCTATGTCCATGATCAGGATAACATGATCATCCGGTCTGCGAATATACTAGTGTAGATATGTAGCTTCTTACTTGAAGTATGCTTATCTCTATAAACATCCCACATATCACTAGAGATGGTTTAGAATGTCATTCGTTGGTTCACAGTTCTACTATAAGAATCACTTATTCTGATGACGTGAACCCATACACACAAGTATATAAGAAGCAACCTTTATTGAATAAATAATAATTTCTTAATACATATTCCATTTCCTAGCACAAATACATTTGGCCTAGGGCACTAATCCTACAGTTTCTCCATGGCGATTTGGAGGAGGACATTTATATGGCGCAGCCTAAAGGTTTCGAGACCCCGGAAATTGAGGGTCTAGTGTGTAAACTCGAGAAAAGCTTGTACGGTCTAAAGCAGGATCCCAGACAGTTAACCAAGGAAGTCCCCATCGACAAGCTGAGGATGTGCGCTGCCTCAGTGGGGCTGGTCGAGTGAGTCAGTAGGAGCATGTCGCCGGGCTCAAGGAAGATATGAGAGAAAGGAGAATGGATTCAATGAAAATGATTTATGTCATTAGGAAGTCTCCAAGTGAGAGATTGTTTTGTGTGGAAACTTCTAGAAAACTCTAGATACTGTAAAAAAAGAAACCCTGCAGGAGATAGGAAAGTTCTCCATATTTGCTTGCAATGACTTATTTCCATAAGTGACAATTTGAATTGGAAATATGTTTATTTCCTTATATTTATATTTTCATGTATTAGGTGTTAATTGGGGCAGTAATTATTTGGGTTATTTCCTTGTATTAGGTATGACTATCCTATAAATAGAGGGGCAAGGGTAGAGTTTTATTCATTCCAACAACCACAAACAATTGTACTGTATTTCTCTTTCGCCAAGTATAAAGAAAGTTTGAGTGCTGGCCGCCGTGCTTTTTACTCTGTAGGGTTTTCACATAAAAAATCTTTTTGTTCTTGTTTCTTGCTTTCTGTGTTTGCGATGCGTCTCGGTTGCTAACAATATATTAGTTACTCATACACTTATTCATAGATGAACTGAATAAACATGTTTCTCATAATCTAAATTCTAGTCCAACACTTTGACCTAGGACATAATTCCTTCATTGATCGAGTTGGCTAATCGGATTGAAGTCGATGATATTTTTGCCAAGTCACGAGCATCTTCTTAAATCTGCGACACTTGATCAAGGTCATGCTATTTGGGTTCTAAGCTTAAGGTTCTTACATTTACTCATTCTATATAATTTGGCGCTTTATATTTTCCCCTCAAAGTTTCTTTGGAAACTATTGCTTTTGGAGTTATTTAAAAGATTATATGTATGTTTCAAAAATATAAAAATAATTTTTTAAAATTGTAAAACTTTGTGATCGACTCTCGGTCGTTACGAGATTGTCAAATTAAAAGATTTATAATCCTACTGATTCACACTAACTGGTAGATGTGGTAAGTAAGGTCGAACCACAAGGAAGTTGGATACCAAAAACTAGAACAAAGAAATCCAACAATTAAATTTATCAAAGAAGACAAATTTGTTTCAGGTCTGAATGACCTGAACCTGAGTAACACAATATTGGGGGGGGGGTGGTTATTGGTTGTTTTGAACAAAAATGAAAGCAATTAAAATATGAGTAAATTGAAGATAAAAGGTATTATTGTTGATGAACGAGACAGAAAGGTTAGGACGGTATAACCGGGTATTTAAGTATTGTTACGATCATTGCTTTTTTCCTTTCTGGATTAGTTACTCGAGTCGGTTGGCGGTTTACCTTTATTAAACCATAAGAAATGGCGAAACTCCTATTAAGATCCACAAGCTTCTCCCAACATTAGTTCTTCAACCTCGATTAAGATCTGCAGGCTTACTAAACCTAATCAGCCTTAAGACTCCAACCCTAGGTCATGATCCGATAAAGATCCGCAATCACTTCCTAAACTCTCGAATTCCCTTACTAGTGCGGGCGATTAAGATCTGCCCGTACCGTACCAGTTGGTTACTTTTAACCGTTTGGTTTAAAATTTAATAACATGCCATTATTATTAAATCCAAACCAAATAACAAATATAATAGAACTTGAAAAGTATCTCAAAATAATTAATCCAAATAATATTCGATAAACCATAATAAAAGTGTAAAGTATCTCAAATAAATGGATTTTTAGTTGTGAGTATTTAGATTATACAATAACTTTATTATATTATAATATGCGAACATAAATATGCAAATGTAATTAAGTTCAGCATTTTAACCATAATAAAAGTGTTATAAATAACACTTATCACTTTGTCTTTATGAAAATTCGGTGTAAAAAAAATAATATCTATTTGAAACATATAGATAAACCCTAAATCATATTTCAAAGCTTTTATTACAAAAATCTTTTGCTGTCAAATAAATTTGATATAACAGGTTATTGGACTCAGGGGGAGCATCTATTTGAGGGGAGCTTTGTTATCTCTCGTTTGATGAACCTTTTGACTGTTTTTCAAAAAAAGGGAGAAGATATAAAATGTTGCATTTTACGGAATTGTTTTGAAAATTATAGGGGGGGGGGTTGTTCTTGGTTTGATGATGTTTAGAACTATTCCGTAATTACTAATCTTGTTTGATTTTTGTGTGTAAGATCAAGAAATTATCAAATTTGAGCCGTCATGCGAAATATTCATCTCGATCAGATTAGAAGTCATCGGAGAATTTTGTCGGAGAATTGCATCAGGTTTTAAGCTTTCGAGGCTCGTTCGTGGCATTCTTGAATAATCAGGCAATTTAACAATGAGAACAAGAAGAAAAAAATGATACTACACTACTTGCAGCAAGAAAATAACTACTGGCCAAGAAGTACGTTATATATTTATTTAACTTATTTATTTAAGTTATATATTTATTTGATGTGGTTAAGTAGGTTTTGTAAATTTATAGAATTAATTACTTATTTGATACTCAAACAGAAAGTTATTAGAGCCTAAAATGATAAAATGCTAATTGTAGGTTTTGTATTGGCCTAATGATAAAATGCTAAAAACAAAGATATAAAATCTGAAACAATGTTAGTCTAATGATAAAATGCTATAAACAAAAATATAAGAACAAAAACCAAAGTAAATCATAAAAACCAGAAGTCCAGTAGTGAATAAACATAATATGATGAAAATCTCCACATTATTATATAGTAGCAGGTGCACACAATTCACGCCTACACACATTGAAAATATGGAGAAATGCTAGACATGCGGGGACATTAAGTGAGTCAAAAATAAATTAATTTTGATAATTCAAAAATAAAAAATAATCAAAATCTAAAGAAAATAAAATTTGTTTGAAATCTCAGGAAAGGAAATAAGGATGAAGAAGTACATTACAATTGAATCATATGAGGATCTGAGTACATAAAGGACATCAGACAACACATCGCCAAAGAACAGTGGAACCTGCATTGTGCGCACGCATCCAAATGCCCAAGATTTTAGAAGCAACATGAGGCAGAAAGCAAGGAGGAACACGTAAAACTGAGTATCTCACAAATGAAGGATGAAGTACCTCACAAATGTACCAAGTGTAGATCTGAGCATATCAAGGACATTAACCAACACAACGCCCAGCAACAATGGAACCTCCACTGTGTGCGCGCGTCCACATGCCCAGGCTTCAAGAAGCAATTAAATGAATATATAATGTCACAGAAATTATATCATGTAGTCGGGCAAGAAATACCCGTAAAATATGTATACATATGATGTATAAGAGAGGTGGAGAGAAAATGAGTATTAGATGCTAAAATGTTAAATTTTGTGAATACATCCCTTGACACTCCTAAAATAAGGTTTTGAAAATGTTATAGCGATCGTTAAATTCATTACAGCAATTCATGAAAGAACTATAACGATTCTGAAATTAGTTTACCTATGTCATTATTTTTAATTTTTTGGGGATTTATATGTTAATTATGTTTTTAAATTACTAATATAATATATTGAGAATTTATGTTGGATGATTTTATAATTTTTTTATTTTCTAAAGTTTAAGTCGATGTTCTAAAGTTGACAGTACATCATTTTAACTATTTTTAAAATTTCTCAGGTCCATAATAGTGAGCCTAATGAGTAACTCAAACAAGATATGATTTACAATCAACTATGATTTGTTCTAGAATTTCTTTTTAGAGAATTTATTTTCGTTTTTTAATTAAGGATTTTCGAATTGTATGTCCGATGATTTTTGAACATTTATTAAATTAATATGATATCAGATCACTCGAAATAGTATCAGAGCGCTTGATATAGTATCTGAGCATTTAATATATTATTAAATCATTTTGACAAAATATTATCAATTATGTCTAAATCAATGTTAATAATTGAACGTGCATTTTCGTGAATGTGGTGGGAGCTACCAATAAAAATATTCTTGTAGATTGTATTAAGTTTTTCAATCTGTTAAAAATGGCTTAAATATTTCAGTTTAGATTCAATTAATTTTACTCATTTCAAAAATAATTTTAATGAAAGGAATGATAAAGTTGAATTAACTTGGATCTAAAGCAATTATATAGTAGAAATATATCATATTGTTCATTTGGATCTAAAGGATCCAAATATACCTAATTATTATATAATTTCATAACAAACGAATATATCATAACTAACCTCGAAATAGCATAACAAACATAATATCAAATTTAAAAAAAATGAATTGAGATGAATTCATTTACGTAATTATTATTGAATTCCATAATTTAGAAATCTCTCCCTAAATTTTCTTCTTCTTATCAGAAGGGTACAGTGGACTTTTGACACACTTCTTCACGATGCGCGAGATCATTATGACCTTCGTGGCCGTGATCTTGGTTGTGCCAGCTATCATAGTGTTGTGGCACTTGTCGCTTCTAGCGAAAAAATATATGTTATTTTCTAATTAAATCAGATATGCAGATCTATTCTTTGTTGTTTCTTTGTTATTTGCCTATTTAAAAGTCTTTGCTTGTGATTGTAAATTTTCTTTATTAGTTTTCGAAAAAAAATGTTATTTGATGAATAATTTTTTTCTGATTTTTTAGTTCAAATTAAATAAATATTTATTTAATCATGAATAAATAAATCATTTTTTAATTAATTAATTTAATTATTATTATTTTGAATGTTGACAAAAACTTTTCCTTGTTATTGTAGATCAACATGATTTGACTGAACCGAAAACATTTTAGTTGGAACTACCCTAATATTATTTTCAAGTAAATAATAATTAAATAAATAGTAAATTAATAAAAAGTAGCTCAAAATATTTTACCTTAGTTGAAACTATTTAAATTAAATCATATAAAGCATAATTGTTGGTGCTGACATTGGTTTTATTTTGCCCCTTATCCTTTGTGTCCTTTTTGTTAACCTTCCTATTTATGGAAACAAATCAGTAAATAAAAAATATTTTAAATTACATCTTTTAATTTTCAAGTAAATAATAGGAAATAAATAATGGACTATTTAATAGTAGGTCTAATTTTTTAATTTTCTCATTTTAATAGTGTGAATTAATGATCCATTTTGAATTAATGGGTATTTCAATGAATATTGTAATTAAATAATTTTTTTTATTTTAAATATCTTTAATTATTACCAGATATATTTTTTGTGATTTTAAATAAATAGTAGAACTTACATAGCGCATGTAGTGTTCTTTTTGCTTCCATTTTTGTCCTTTTCCCCTTCTTGTTATCATTGCTAACATGCCTATAAATTAATTGAATAAATATATATTCAAAAAAGTTATTCCCTAATATGGAGATTTTGATTATTATAATAAAAAAGCACTATAAAACAAAGCCAGATTTGTTGTAATTATGCCAGAATTTGATTGAAATATCTGAAATAATCAAAATCTGACCTAAAAGTCAAACTTAAAAGAATTGAGTACAAAACTTAGATCTAATTCCAGTAATAGCTAAATTTAGGATTTTGATAGTCATTAGAAGTCAAAAGGTCAAGCATCCTTTTAATTAAGGTCAAATTCTCTTTTAAATAGTTTATAAAGCTTAATATCATCATGATAATGTCAAACTCAGAGAAAAATCAGTGCAAAAATCAGATCGACTCAAGTGATATCAAAATTGATGACCATAATAGTGAGCCTAGCAAGTAACTCAAGTAAAATATGAGTTACAATCAACTATGATTTACTCTAGAATTTTTTTTTAGAGAATTTCTTTTTAGTTTTTTAATTTACGATATTCGAATTTTATGTTGGATAGTTTTTAAATATTTATTAAATTAATATGGTATCAGAGCACTCGATATAGTAACATAGTGCCCAATATAGTATTAGAGCACTTAATATATTATTAAACCATTTTGACAAATATTATCAATTATGTCTATATTTAATGTTTAATAATTGAACTTGCATTTTCGTGAACATGGGTGGAAGCTGCCAACAAAATATCTTCTTAGAGATTGTAATGATTTTTTCAGTCTATCAAAAATGGCTAATATATTATTAAATCATAAATATACTTATTAAATAGTTGAGGGACGAAAATTAGGCAAATAAAATATTGAGGGACAAAAAATAAACTAATTATTTTGGTGATGATTAATAGCTTCTGATTGAATTATAGCTTTAATAGTATTTTGGGAATTATTTTATGTTTTAGAATATTTAACCTTATCATTCAGAATATTTAATATTTCTATTATTAATGTTTTTTGGATGATATGATGAAGAATTTGAAGCGATAATTTTATTGAGTTTATAATTTGATTATGTATAAATTTTCTTCATTGATTAAATTATTTAGAAATATATAAAATAATTTTTATTAAAATATTATTTTATTAGAAAGTGAATTTTTTTTAATATATTATATATTTTCTAAAAACTACCATCTCATAATTTATTTTTTGTCAAAATAACATGCCAACCGACATAAGCATTTAACGGATGGAGGGATAAAATATGAACTTGTTAAAATAATTGAATGGTTAATAGTGAACTAATAAAAAGTGGAGGAGCAAAAAGTTACTAGTCCGATAGTTGAAGAATCAATATTGTACTTTTCTGTTGTGATTAAAGGTTGTTGGGATTAGTTGTGGATAAATTTGTAGGTGGATGTAAGTTTGACTTAGTCAAACATCATGAATAATATTTGTGTTTGGTGAAATCTATAGGTGGATTTAATAGGGAACTTGGATTTGCCAACTTAAAAGTGTTGCAATATGAAAAAAATGCTAAAAATAATTTTTATTATTGAAAATTTTATTATCTTATGCAATTATAGTACAGCTTGAGCCACAAAAAAATTTAAAAGGCGCAGACCCAGGCCCAAGCGCCATAAGCCCTAACCCTGAAAATCCTAGCCCAAAATATACAGCCCAGCCCAGCCCAGCCCTATAAATATCACCACAACACAACCCAATCCCTCCAATTGCCTCCATTCTCTTCTCCAGTCGGATTTGAGATAACATTTGTCTGTTTGATTGAAGTCGGATCTTTTTGATGACATAATTATTTGTTATAGGGACTTGGTTCCATAATTATGAGATTACAATCCGTTCTATTCTTTTCCGATCAATAATAATATTCATTGGACTTAATATAATAGTGTTTGGGGGCTTGTTCAGCATTGGCAACATACTGAATAGTGAAATTATGGGATGGGAAATAATCAACTATTTAATTTTATTCCAAACGTGTTTAAGATGGATTAGTGATACAAATTGAATAGCAAATAAATTAATAATTTTAGAATATTATACTGGAAGAAAATCCAAACGTGTTTAAGATGGATTAGTGATACAAATTGAATAGTAAATAAATTAATAATTTTAGAATATTATATCGGAAGAAAGACGGTTTATTTCAGTTGGGCCTTTTGAAGAATGTAACAAAAATGCTTTATTTCAAGGCCCATTATCTTTCTCTCTCTCGCGCCAGATAAATAAAGAGTACAAAAGCCGAACAAAATTAATCACCGCTAAAATGGACGACGCCGTGCCGGAGAGCGGCGGCGCGCCGCCGCCTCTTCCGCCGCCATTGCCGCCTTTGCCGCCGATCCATAAAGGCAAGTCTTGCAAAGGCTGTCTTTATTACTCCTCCATCCTCAAGTCTCAGTCGAGAAATCCTATGTGCTTTGGGATTAGAAGAAATCTTCCTCAAGGTAACAATTTTTTATATTCAGAAGTTCTTTTTGCGATTTAAGTGATTTGAATATGTTATGCTCCTTCTTGTTGAGACGATGTGAAAAAACTTATCTTTTGACTTATGTTGTCAGAAATTGAAAATTAGGATAATTATAACCCAATCAGCGACCCTATTAAATCTCAAAATTTGACTTGTTAGTTTCTTTGACTAAATGTTAATAAGGATATTAGGAAAATTGCGAGACTTAAATTCTTATTCTGAAACTCAACGACAGCCTAATAATTAATTTAAAGATGGGAGAATTTCATAAACTTGTAAATATTATATATACCCTTCCAAAACTGAAAATGTCATATTTGCCCTTCCAAATTTGAAATATATCATATTTACCCATTCGCTAAGTTTCACCGTTAAAACTAACTGGTGAGATACCAATTTACCATTTTACCCTCGACCCCTTCATTATCCATTCGTTCTTTCTACTGTCATCCCTTCTTCATTCGTTCTCACAAGAATAACGCTACACTCAATTGCTCTCTCTCTCTCTCTCCTCTTAAATCATTCTGTCACTATCTCCCTCAGTCCTCTGTAGGAAAAGGTTTCATTAACTAAGCAAGCACCATAATATTCGAGAAAATAAGAATAACAACACAAATGAACCGATATGTATCTATTATCATATTTAAAAATAAGAAAAGCAATACTAAGTAGGCCTTTTCTTTGAAGGAGAAAGAATCTATGCAAAATTATCATTCATCTTATTATGTTCTCAAGGAGGAGCTTGTATAGAGATAGCAAACTGACTTCTTAAGTTCTTAGATCCAAGTAAAAAAATGGAAAAATAGACAAGAAAGCGTCTGAAAATTCCATTCATAATGATATGAATTAAACAATAAGATTTTACAAATAGAAGAAATATAAAAAGATGATCTCAAGAATACATAATTGAGGGTTGAGGGAAGAAATATATTCTATCTAGGCGAGAAATATGATATTAAGGTCATTTTTGTCCGATATAAAAAACTTAACCATAATTTATAAGGATTAATCATGAGTAACTAACGGACTTTAAATTTAAGTAGTTGTTTGGGAAATTTTGATATTTTAAATAGGTAAATATGATATTTTGAGTTTTTATAAGGGTAAATTTGACATTTTCAGTTTTGAAAGGGTGCATATGATATTTTGAAGTTTTGGAAGGTTAAGTATGAAATTCCCCCTTAAAAGATTTATCCGTCTCTTTCCTACCATTTTATCAAGTATTTATCTTTTTTATGTAATTAACAATTATATTTCTTCAATTTCATATCAGTTCCAGATTATATAGTGGGAGAATCAGAACTTGAAGCAGCGAAAGAGGGAAGAAACTTGTCAGATTTCAAATATTCATGTGTTGGTTATTCAGTTTTTCTGGACAAGAAAAAAAACGATTCTGACAAGCGAGAAAATCAAGCGGAGCTGCCCTTTTGTGTTGGACTTGAGGTTCTTTTTTCATCTTTTTATATATTTAATTTTTCCAATAAAATATATTTTTGGTGCTTATATATTTAATTTCTTAAATATTGTGCAGCTATTGGTGGATAGAAGATCGTCAACTGAAAAAATACCAGAACACAGTCACAATAAAGGTACTTAGTTAATTTAATTTTATTTATCCTGAATGAAATTTCTTAGATTGGATTAGTAAATAGATTAGTTTAAAAGTACAAAAACGTGCACCAAAATAAAGAAAAAGCCCAGCCCTATTTACAAAAAAGCACCTGCATTATTGCCAAAATTGCAAAAATGCCCCTAAATTATGTGGGGGCTGTTTTGCGATTCCGGCATACTGTAGGGAATTTTTTTGCAAATTTCTCTTAGTTAATAAATTATTAATGGATTCCTAAGTAAGTTATTGTTGATGAACATCTAAAGCAACATTTAATACATGGTGGAATATATTTATGAGATTTTCCTTTGTTGCACTGCAACAAACTCAGCACTAATCTTTGACTTGGACAATACAAGCCCTTTTCCTTGTTAGTTCGTTTCATGTTTTTTTCTGTATTTTTATTTTATTTTGTTTTAATTTTTGCAGAAGCGAAATCTAGGGCATCTGAAGCAAGAATGACAAAACTAGGAACAATTTTAGCAGATGACTTCCTTGGCAAGTAAGTTATATTTCAATTTTATTTTTTAATTTTTTTAAAGATTCTTTGAAAATTTTGAAAAAACAACCCTGCGGTTGCTTAAATTAAAAAAAAACATTACTGAAAATTGGAAAAAAGAAAAATAATTCCATTCTTAAGAATAGACTTTTTTTTTTCATATTTTCAGTAATGCAGTCTTTTTTCCAATTTAGGCATAATATAGTTCTTTTTTGTGCAAATTTCCCAAGATTTTTTTGGTTAAAAGATTGAATTTAAAAAGCTTAATAAAATCGACAGGTTTTGGAGGAATGCTGGACTGGTTGCATCAGGTGTTAATAAAAATTTAAATAAAATTGGAAATTATGTGAAAGAAACTGTGGATGATATTTTATATCCTTACCGTAAGCGCCCTAAATAGAGAGAGAGAAATTATAATATATGTTCAGAGTTAAAATAAATCAAATTAGGAGTGACTGAAATGAGAGTGTTCAAGGAATCCGAATTTTTAGGGTCTTGTTTGTTATTTAGTCATCATTTGTTTCCTGGATAGTGTTTTTGGTATATTATTTCAAATTTTCTTTTTCAGATTTCAATTTTGTGTTTGTGAGAAACGCAGTACCAGTATTTGTGTTTTTCTTTTGAGTAGTTGGTCTTTTTACACATTTTAGCTGGTTTTTGAAATGTTGGTATAAGGTTGTTGGATACATAACAGCTTAGATCGAATTATCTCTTAATAAAATGGCAGAAATTATTTCTATACCTTTAACCTTTTATTTATAAAAATTCAGAATTGTTCTTGTATTAGACGTGAGAGTGAGTATATATCTAAAACCTTTCGATGTAGGCATTAAAAAACATTCAATTTTTAATGAATGAAATGGCTTTTTTTGGTTAGTAGCATGAAACATATCACACAGACTCACACATGCATACATAGACACGCATTTAAATACACCCCCACCGGCCACCAACATGGGATTCTATTTGACCTTGCTCACCTGCTAAACAATTTTAAAACTTTGCCACTCGCGCCAAGCAATTTTGAAAATAATAGACTGTACAATACAATCATGATTGGATATCCAAGTTATTCTTTGAATTAACAAAGCAGCCAAGTTTTTGTCACTTCTTGGCATATCAAGGTTGTAACTATTGAGGAACTCCTCTAGGCAGGTGGCTCTGTGTTTATGCTGAACCATCTTTTTGCTTGACTGAACTCTTTTTTTACTTGCTCGACTTGGAAAGTGAAAAATAGACCCAATAGACCTGTTGTGAGGTCTATCCAGATTGTCGACACTTGGATCGTGCATTACACATTCAATTGTAATTGTAAAACTAAAACAAAAACAATCTAAGCACCAATTCGTAAATCCGACAGACTCAAAAAATAAAGAAAAAAAGAAACGAATTCCTAAATCAAGCCAAACTAAAACACATACAACTCGGTACATTAGTTTTTTTCCCACAAAATACGAACAAGCTGAATCATAACAAACATCCACACACATACATACCCACACAGGCTACACATACACACATGACCTGAATCCTGATACATAGAAGCGCACATATTTCCCTTGATAATCCTACACCTTGTTGTACATCAATGGACTTGACATTGCACGGCTGAGCCGTCTCTTTCTTGGGCACTTCGACTTTCAGAACCGCATTCTAAGAAAACATTTAATTCCCTCCATGTCCGCATTATCCGGCAGCCTGAACTGCCTCTGAAAGGATCCTCTACGCCTTTCCACACGATGCCATGTGTCATCCTTCTGTTCTTCCTCCTTCACTCTCTCGCCGCTTATCCTCAACACGTTGTTGTCCTCTACCTCCACTTTCAACTTTTCCTTCCTCACCCCTGCATATTAACCAAATTCAGAACGATTGTGCTATAATAAAAATAATCTTTGAATTTGTTTGAAGGGAAAATGACCAGGAATGTCAGCTGTTATGATGTGAGCCTTGTTTCTACTAATCCCAAAGCACATAGGATTTCTGGCATGAGACTTGAATAGAGAGGAGTAATAAAGACAGCCCTTACAAGAACTGCCCTCTGGGGATGGCGATTCCTCCATTTTAATGGTGATTAGTTTGATTCAGATTTTAATGGCGTGAGAGAGACGGAAAAGGAGAGTGGGCTTTAATTGGCCTAAATTCTGTATAGCGTATAAGTAATGTGTTGTGAGGTAAATCTTATAGTTTTATTTCAGTCTATTATTGGATATTATTAGTGAGAAATAGTTTCGCGTAGATTGCAAGAGCCTTGCTGCACAAAACGATTTATTATCAAAATATAAGCATTATAATTATTACATAACAAGGGTGTCACATAAATATTAAGCAAATAGAAAAGAAAGAGGAACACCCAAGAAAAAAGGACAGTGTAGAATGACTCTCTCCACTTTAATATGATCCGTTATTAAGGCTAATACATGTTTGATGTGTTCACAGGCAAAAAAATAATTAACAAACCAATAAACATTTCTCCCTCACATTTTTAACCTATATGGCCTAATCTTCTCTTAATTATTTTTTATGATATAGTTTTCACCTTGAACTAACATATACACCTTGAATCTTGACTCTTCCATCTTTGCCAGCGGCTCTATATGAAACTTATCTCCATTTTGTTCTCTACATCTCTGCTTTACACAGTTATATCTTTCCATTTTGTTCTCTATATACTTTTCCCCCTCCAGTGCTAATTTACTCCACTTGAAAACCCTAAATTATCTACAAATCATAGCAAAAACTAAATAATAATAATAATAATAATAATAATAATAATAATAATAATAATAATAATAATAATAATAATAATAATAATAATAATAATAATAATAATACAAACAATAATAAAATTACAAAACAAAATATCCAGAAAAAAGAACAAATAATGTAAAGGTTTTAAAAATTCAAAATTTTGGCTTTTGAACTTGAACACTCAACACAATATGGAAATTTCTAAGGATGTAACTGATAAGTTTTGAGAATTGAAATGTGACACCGTATCTTTTGAAGAAACAATTCTTTTTTTTTTTTTTTTTGACTCGCCAACTCCCACTAGTGCAATTTTCTTAAAAAGAAAATTATAAATTAATAAAAATCATGTAGAAACTCAAAACAAATTCTTATAGGTGCCGGAACCTGATGATATAATTTGAACAACTATTGTCTTCTTATGCTGTCTTATCACTTCTTTTTGAATTTGATGTCCGGAACTCTGATCAAGTAAAGAAATTATTATGAATCATGGTCAAGAGCCACGACCACTGTTGTTATAGCACGCATGCTTGATATTTTTCAACTTACAAAAGAAAATTATCAATTAGTAATTTAGTAGTTAAATAACAATTAGTTGTGGAAGAAGAGATCACACGAACAATTATGGCCCAATTTATAACACAAATTAAAATATGAGCAAAATATTTAGATTACATTTGTTAGACTACTGTACTACTTGCAAACTCTCGGAACTTAACTCTTGATCCTTACTGTCTATTCCGACAACACCGACCCGTCTTCCTCGCTCTGATACCAGTTTGTAGAGTAGAGAGACGAGATTTGAATAAAACTTCTTTATTATTCTCTCAATAATATTACAATACACTTCACTACTCAATTACTAAACCTTCAAAATTACAACCCTATTACTTCTATATTATTAGACCTCCAACTAAACCACTACAACTCTCACAACACTCTTTATTAGAAAGAGGAATTTGTTTTGTGGCTTGATGCAAATTGTGAGAATGAGACTCCTATTTATACAGAGGATGGAGATATCTAGACCTAAGATATTTTTGAAGAATTTTCTAGAGACAAACATATCTAGAACAAAAATATTTGAAAAAAGCTCACTTTAGCACGCTTATCTCTTGAGTTTGCTCACTTTTGCACCCCCAACTATTTTTTGCTCACTTTTGTACCCTAAACTTTTTAAATTGAACAATTTTGCACCCTCCATCCGTTAAATGTCTAGTCAGCAGTTAGATGATGACATGACACTATGATGTGGCAAAAAATATTATTTATTTATGCTGACTGGATATTTATTTAAAAAAAATAAAAAAAATATACCTTCCCTTCCCCTTCCCTCCCCCCTCTCTCTCCCCTCTCTGCCTCACGAAAGAAAAAAAATAAAGAAAAAAACACAAACACACCCGCCCCTCCCTCCCATCTCTGTCCGTCCGCCGGTCAGTTCGCCGGCCGCCGTCACCGCCGCCGGCCTCTCTCTCGCCGGCCGCCACATCTGGCGGTAGATTATTTTTTTTTCTCTCAAATTAGTAACGGTTTTTGTGACGGTTCTTTCAGAAAAACCGTTACTAATTGTTACAATTAGTAACGGTTTTTGTGAAAGAACCGTTACTAATTGTTATTTTAGTAACGGTTTTTTAAAAGAACCGTTACAAATATAATTCTGTAACGGTTCTTCCATAAAAACCGTTACTAAATTGGAAAAAAAAAAAAAAACTACCGCCCCTTCCCCTTCCCCTTTCCTCCCCCCTCTCTCTCCCCTCTCTGCCTCACGAAAGAAAAAAAGAAAGGAAAAAACATAAACACACCCGCCCCTCCCTCCCATCTCTGTCCGTCCGCCGGTCAGTTCGCCGGCCGCCGTCACCGCCGCCGGCCTCTCTCTCGCCGGCCGCCACCTCTGGCGGTAGATTATTATTTTTTTTTTCAAATTAGTAACGGTTCTTTCATAAAAATCGTTACTAAATGTTATAATTAATAACGGTTTTTGTGAAAGAATCATTACTAATTATTATATTTAGTAACGGTTTTTTAAAAGAACCGTTACAAATTAAATTCTGTAACGGTTCTTTCATAAAAACCGTTACTAAATTGGAAAAAAAAAAAAAACTACCAGGCCAGGAAAAAAAAAAGTAGTCTTTGAGAACACATAAAATGTCTACGAATCCTTAAAAAAACATAAAATATTACCAAATGCATACATGTCCTTAAGAACACACTAAATTACACTAAATGCGATAAAATGCATGTCTTAAAAAAATATATGAATTCCACCAAATATGAATAATCATGCATACAATCCATTAACATTCAACATAATCTAATTGTTTGGAGTCTGATTTGAAGACTGACTAGTAGATGACGCCCTTGATTTATTACAATAATCCTGAAAAAGAAATTAACATTAAAACAAATTTTATATTAAGATTAATTATAAATATACAAATTGAATATGACAAATATTACTTGATTCTTCTTTTTGGGACAAGTAGTTTTATTATGACCCGCTTGGCGACAACAACTACATTTACAATTTGTCCCGCTTTTGTCATTTTAGAAGGTGGCGGTTTTGGCACTACACCTTGTTCACGCCGAGCATGCTTTTTAGGTCTACCGGGCATCTTTCTTTTAATAGGAGGTAACGGAGCATCGAAACCCGTTTTAGGTCAATCTTGTTTACCAACAACCGGTGCCATGAAATGAGAATACGTTTCGCGGTGCATTTCTTTTTTGAAACAATCTGCCACATAATTCAATGGTTCACCTCTTATGCTATATATAACACAAATGGCATGAGGATATGGGATATCGGAAAGATTCCACATCCTACAAGAGCACTTACGAGTACTCATATCAACCACGTACCCATGTTCTTTGATTTCCCCTTTCGCGTTAGTGACATTTTGCAAAACCTCATAACCGTCTTGACCATTCCAAATCACATGACATTTTTTATTTAGGTCAATATTATCATTTAGGTCTTTACAAATCTTAGGGCAAACGTCCGAAAATTTCTCGCCTTCACATGCAATTTTTGCAATTCGTGTCATAGCCATGTGCCTAATCTCTTCTAACATGGTTATAATTGGTTTATGTCTACAATCTTTTATCCAAAGATTAAATGTTTCGGACATATTATTATCGACTACCGTACACTTACAATATTCCTTGAAATATGCTCTACACCAATGTTTTGGATCAATTTTTAAAAGATCATTCGCTGCTTCGACTAATATATCCCGAATAAACCCTATATTCTCTAAATATTGGGGTTCGGAATACGACCATGCACATAACCAAAATAAATAATGCAAATTACCGTTGTTATGCTTCCTGCCCCAATTGTGAAGTATGTGTCGAGCACACATCCTATGCTCTGCATCAGGCAAGGACTGCTCGATTGTAATTCGTAATCCCTATTCAAAATACATACATAAGATTTCTAAAATAAGTAATTTAATCAAAAAAATAAATAAAAATAAACTACCTTTTGTTGATCGCTAATTAAAACCCACTGATAACCCGATCTCATATCTAAGTCAGCCGCCAATAAATTTAAAAACCAACCCCAATTATCCTTATTTTCTACATCTACAACTGCCCAAGCAATGGGATACATTTGATCATTAGCATCTCTCCCAACTGCAGAAAGTATCTCAAATTTTATGGGCCCCTTTGAGAAACACCCATCTAATCCAACAACTTTTCTACATCCACTTAAAAATCCTTTCTTGCACGCACCAAAACAAATATAAATTCTATGAAATCGTGGCACTTCATCCACTTGGTTTCACTTGACATTTATCCGTATAGTGCTATCTTTATCCGCATCTAATAATGCTTGTGCATAATCCCAAATTTTCGCATATTGTTCGGTATAATTTCCTAAATGTTTTCTCATTACCTTCAGTTTCGCTCTTCTACATTGGCTCACCGTAACATTAACCGCCATATCTTGCCTTATTATTTTTTGCATCTCAACCGATTTCCATCCCGGATGTGATCTAATTCTTTCTTCATATTTGACAGCAAGAGAAGTTGACGTTATATAATTACACTTAAATGACGGAGCACACTTGTGTTCCGAATGAAAAGTTCTAATCACAAAATTCTTGTTTATGCTATCTAACGAACCATATACAACCCACGGGCATCCGGGATTCTTGCATACCGCTCTCACTTTCTCTTTCTGCCTTTTTACAAATTTAATCTCTTTTACATTTTCTCTCGCATAATTTCTAACCGCGTCTCTAAATTCCGAAACTCCAGGATAAATCTTTCCGATATGAAATGCGGTACATACAATTTGTTCATAATCCGGAGGATACACAATATTCAAGGGTTCTTCTTCGCTACTCTCACCACAATCACTTGAAAATGAAAACTCACTATCCGTTTTTTCAACACCATTTCCCCAATCATCTCTTTCATCGTACACATTAATCGCCAAAGAATCCGATTCAACACTCCAACTTGTCCCAACGAAACCCGTATCCTCATTCCTACTCAAGTGTTCTACATACAACTCAATACTCTTCATCTTTGTGAAATTCGAAAACATTTCCCAAACCGACAAATCGGAATATAGAATTTGTAAGATACCGCTTTCCGGCACCCTATAATGCAACTTTGAGATATCACATATATTTAATTTCTCTTCTACCATGCATTTAAGGTTGGTGTATGTTAAAATATCTACAAAATCCCCCAATTGATCATTTTGTCCATTAACATACACTCAATCAGAACCGTTCAAAACAAATAAACCATTATAAAAAATCCTAAAAGAACAACCGGTGTACATTCCCGAATTTTCTACAATATATTGAATAAAAAATTTAATTAGTTAGTTTAATGAAGGAAAAAAACAATAAAATACAACAAAAAATAATAAATTAATTACGTGATGAGGAAGAAGATGGAAGTGAAGGACGTTGCATCTTTTGATCTTGAAGGTGCGTAGAGATTAGGATTTTAGTCCCTAATTAATTAATGGGGCCGGCGGCGGCGGTGACCAACGGCCGGCGAACTGACCGGCGGACGGACAGAGATGGGAGGGAGGGGCGGGTGTGTTTGTGTTTTTTCCTTTCTTTTTTTCTTTCGTGAGGCAGAGAGGGGAGAGAGAGGGGGGAGGAAAGGGGAAGGGGAAGGGGCGGTAGTTTATTTATTTATTTTTTTCCAATTTAGTAACTGTTTTTATTAAAGAACCGTTACAGAATTAAATTTGTAACGGTTCTTTTAAAAAACCGTTACTAAATATAACAATTAGTAACGGTTCTTTTAAAAAACCGTTACTAAATATAACAATTAGTAACGGTTCTTTCAGCAAAACCGTTACTAATTATAACAATTAGTAACGGTTTTTCTAAAAGAACCGTCACAAAAACCATTACTAATTTGAAAAAAAATAATAATCTACCACCAGAGGTGGCGGCCGGCGAGAGAGATGCCGGCGGCGGTGACGGCGGCCGGCGAACTGACCGGCAGACGGACAGAGATGGGAGGGAGGGGCGGGTGTATTTGTGTTTTTTTCTTTGTTTTTTTCTTTCGTGAGGCAGAGAGGGGAGAGAGAGGGGGGAGGGAAGGGGAAGGGAAGGTATATTTTTTTTATTTTTTTTAAATAAATATCCAGTCAGTATAAATAAACAATATTTTTTGCCACATCATAGTGCCATGTCATCATCTAACTGCTGACTAGACATTTAACGGATGAAGGGTGCAAAATTGCTCAATTTAAAAAGTTTAGGGTGCAAAAGTGAGCAAAAAATAGTTGGGGGTGCAAAAGTGAGCAAACTCAAGAGTTAAGAGTGCTAAAGTGAGCTTTTTTCAAAATATTTTAATGGAAAATTCTAGAATCAAGATATTTTGCTAGCCTTGACTTGCTTCTAGAATTTTCATATTTAGGGCTAAATTTGAATTGGTCTTAGTGTTGTATATTTAACAATCAAAAATACTTTTGTCAATGGTGAAGGAGAGATCCCTTATGTGCTCCATTTATGAGCACAGATCGAGGGAAGAGTCAACTCCTTCGACCCAATGGTCGCGGTAGATTTTATTGGAGGTGAGATTGATGTAGAGAGAGGATTTGGTGGAGAACTCTGTCGGGAAAGTCGTTCAGACGGTCACGACTGAGCCAGCCATGGTGACGCGCTCTTTTTGAGTTCAAACTGAGACGGACCGAGAAGTGAAGAAAAAAGCTCTATAAATTATATGGGCCTGGATCACACAAAGGCCATTATTATATGACCCATACAAATCAGTGGTTAATTATCCAAATCCAGCCACTAATTACACAATAACAATAAAGTTTAAAAAAGTCACAAAGAACTTATCACCAGATCTCTTATTGGTATGACAGAAAACAAATTCATCAAAATCGGATCCAAGCAGCTTCAAGAGCCCTGATGCAAGTCTTATTAAGTGCAATTCGTAGAACGGGGACACGATCTGTGCAAGATCACGGAATAAGAAACACTGAAAGATCTGTGCAAGATCAGGCGATTTTGAGGATTTAGATGTTGATCTTGTCGTGCTGCTGCACTGTTGCTATCCGCCTGCTCACCTCTGTCTCGCCTTACAAACCCTAGAAACGAGAGAGAGAGAGAGAGAGAGAGAGTTCTCTTTGATGGAACCATGGAAGAGCTCTTGGTCGGAAAAGGAAAGAGAGCTGTGTACTATGTTTGTACTAGAGATCTCCTGTCATTTTTCAGATCATGTGAGGGTTTATTTGCACGTGAGTTTATTCTTTTTGATTCTCCTTTAGAATTTCCCATAAAAATAACATGAATCTAATTATTTTGTCTCCTTATTTTTCTTAGCACACGAAACGTATACCCTTTGATTAATGATCAAACCTTCCAGTATTTTTAGTTTTTTACCTGTCCAAATTTAATGGTGTTTTCTTGAATTGAACCATGTGCATCAACGTTTTTTGAATTGAATCATGTGTTTCATGTCAAGAATTAACTCTAATTTCTTATTTTTCATCCATTTTTAAGCTTTCTCAAAATACCACATCATCCAAATAATCTAAACCGTTGAATGATATGAAACGATTAAATCTCAATTGTTGATTCATGTCTTGATTTCATAATTTCATTAATTTTTGCAACTTTTTATGTGGTAGTTATTTTACACCCCTTTTAAACTCTCAAAAGATGCCACATTATCATTATATTTTATATTACGACCTTTGGTTTCGAACTCAACGAATTAGATTGTTTTGAAGATTTTGTTGGTTCACTTGGCACACACATTCTTATTTTATTTTTCTTTACAAGAGGAGTAGAAAATCAAGTATGGACTAATTATGAGTTTTAATTTAAAGAGAAAATGAAGAATTCATCCATCAAAATACATACTTTCTTTTTATTTTAAAAAAAATTAGTGATTCTTAATCAAACATTGTATTTTTTCTACTAACAACAGCATATATAATTTTGTTTGAATTTTCTCTCGCTTTTTGAACTCTATATTGATATGATTCCAACTTAATTTGTTATTTTACTTAATTATGTGAAGATGGATTATATACAATAATATACGAAAAAATGATTAAGTAAGAAGTCCGAATATAAGATGGACCAAATACGAGAATATACATAAAAGAAGTCCGAATGTATATATTCGGATATTCAAGTAACATAATTAGACTATTAAATTATATTCTAATGAATTAATTATGCCCTTATGTTATAATTCAATCTATTTTTTAAATTCTTCTTGAGCCACATTTTGGCCGTTAGATTATATTATGATATTTTTCTTAAATGTTTTATTTCTCAAGTTCATTGATATTATATACCAATTTATGCATGGTTATTAATACATTATCATATAATTATTCAATTGGTATTTCATTTTACATCTCCCGATTTCGTGAGAACTATCAAAGACTTTATTTTCTCAACATCACTGCTATTATATTGCAATCTAGATGATATTATTAAAACAACTTCATTTATGATTTGTTGCATTAATATTTCATGTTTTATGTTTCATCATCATTTTTTGAAAATCACAATACCGTTTTGTTTCTTAAGTTACTAATATACTTTGACAATTTAGACAAGAATATTAGTGCCATATCATATGATTTTATTAGATTAATATTTCTTGTGATATCCTCAATTTCGTGAAAAATATTTCTCAAGTTGTTGAGAGCTCATTTTATAATTTTTTTGTATATTACAAGTTACAAACTTAGTTTATGTGACATGTTTATTCACACACACACACACACACACACACACACAATATATATATATATATATATATATATATATATATATATATATATATATATATATATATATATATATATATATATATATATATTCATTATTTTGTTAGTTCAAGAAAAAATTAGCAATAATAAAGTTAATGTGGTAATATTTTAAGAAAATAAGTCATATTAGTTTCTCATGTATTTCATTTTTTTCCTTATATAGTTTATTTTCTTTTTCAAACATTATGTTAGTACCATTATTTTCTTCTGCTTATCATTTTTTTAGTTTTTTCTTATTATGATGTAAAGAGATGATAATATAAGAAAAATTAAGTGAATAACTACAAATTTTGTATACTAATTTTAGGAGTACATGTGTATTAACTTCTATACTAATTTTTTAAATAAATATATCATATTCTATAATGAATATTTAGAAGTTTAATAAAATAATTTTTTGAAGTCTTTTATTATTCCATGTACTTATAAATAAATTTGGTAAAATATACAAAATATTTATATGTAATGAATATCAATTATATTCAAACTATAAAAATCTAAGTTATTCGCAGCAAAGTAGGGATAGGATCCTAGTGAAAATCATATCCAACTGGACAGAAACAGAATTGGACGGTCATTATGGACACCTGGAGTTCTTGTAGTTGTTTTTGATAAAAACATTTGACATAGTAAAAATAGAAAAAATGAAAAAAAAAAATTAGAAACTATCGCATAGTAAAAATAGAAAAAAAAAAATGTGGCGGCCAGGCTGAATTAACCCTTTGCTGACTCGACAATGGCAATATTATTTTGGTTCAATTTCAACATAACAGAAAAAAAAGTAAATCAATTACTCACGGAGAATTGCTTTTCCCCATCTTAGGGATGTATTTTTCTCCTCTATTTTCTTTTCTTTTCTTCTCATTGGATTATCAAAAAAAAAAAGTTTCTTTACCATCTTATTATTTAAATCAATCTATCTATAAAATCACAATATCATTTATGTTCATGAACAGAGAGAAGGATGGTCGGGAGGAGCGAGAAATCCATAGAACATGTAATTAATATTGATGAATTGGTTGTTTCCATAAAAAAAAAGCCGAATATAAATAATATTGGATTTCCATTCATTCATGCAATCGACCAACACAAACACGATAAGAATAAGAATGTTTATGAACCAAACGTTCTCTCCATTGGACCAAATCACCATGGGACTCCGATGGTGAAACCGATGGAAAGAACTAAATCGGAGTATCTTGAATACATTCTTAAATTAAATCCTGAAAAGAATTTAAAGGATTATACGAAGGGACTCGAGAAACAAGTAAGAAGCTGTTACACAGATGAGATCAAAACGGACAGGAAAGAATTCATAAAAATGTAACTGCTCGAGGGATGTTTCTTACTCGTGACACTTCATGGCTTAGATGGAATGTTACCACAAATGTCGAACTTGGATGTGATGAATAATGAGTCAGAAATGGCCATGGAACACAATAAGGGCGAGCTAATTATTGATGTTGAAATATTGCAAAATAATATAGAGAATAAGACTGTCAAATGAGGATATTACAGACGTGCCAGTAGATTCGTGTTCTATCATGATCTCCAGTGATTTGCTGCTATTAGAGAACCAAATTCCCTTCTTTGTCGTAGTGAAAATATATGAACTTGTTTCAGGTGGAAGCAACAAAATGAACTCACTTGTAGAAAATGTTGCCGAGTCGATAGAAAATATGATCGACTCAAACCAAATTATATCTCATTACAGACCAAGAGGATTTCATCATTTGCTTCATTTATGTCCCATGTATTTCAAGCCCCAATTGTTTCCCTTAGGCAGCAATATTTCCATGACAAACCACAACCAAAATATGTCGATAAAATTTCACTCGAAAAGCTTCGTAACAAGAGAACAATTGAATCACTGGCGTGGGGTGAATGAATACCATCAAGAAGGAATTGAGATTAAGAAACGAGAGTCATGTGATCATAGTTCACACTCTCTACTCGATATTGGCTTCTGTAATGGCACATTGGAAATTCGTTGTTTGAACATTGACCATAAATTGACTTGTTTGTTTCGGAATTTAATTGCATTCGAGCAAACATGTCCACAGTATGGAAATTACGTAATAACTTGCGTTGTATTTTGGTCTCAGTTCATGAGCAGGCCGCAAGATGTGTCACTACTCACTAAGAGAGGCATTATTGTGAACCAATTAAGTAGTGATGCTGAACTGTCAGATCTTTTCAGCGCTATTATTGAAGGCTTTGAATTTGAATTCAATGGTGATTATTATCTCAAGTCTCTTTTTTATGCGGTAGAAGAGCACTATCAGACTTGAAAGTTCCATGTAAGGCAGTTCTTAATTGGTTCAATGATCACTTGAGATATTAGAATGTTTGATCTTGAGCAGTTAGTTCTATTGAGCTGTCATAATTTTGCGGATCAATTGAATATGTGTATGAATTTGGTCACCTAGCGATCAATATTGTGTATTATGTTTTTGCAGATTCCATATTTTTAATTTTATGACCATTAATTGTATTGTTTGCAGCTGCAGATCATCTGTATTTTTAATAGACTTGTAAGAACTCATAAGAAAACCTCGAAAGAACCTAACACGAAATAGTAATCACAATACGGATATGCTATGAGTAACTGATTATTAATATAAAGAAAACCCAAAAGAATCTCTTAAGAAATAAACAGGTTGAGTAGTTTCTTTATTCCAGTATGCAATGCTACAAACTTCATAGAACTTATTTATTAGACATCATACATGATGCTGACAAGTTTAGTTTATACAGACTATAAATTTATGGAATCTTTGCAGCCTTGACTGTCGACCTAGGGGGAAGACGAGGTGGAAGAATTACCAAAGGCCGCTTCATTGCGATGTACAACTTTTCTTCTGTATTTCCAATCAACCCAGCTTCTTTTTCTCCTGAATATTTTATAAATTTTAGATCATAAAATGAGTTGGAATCAAGTGAATAAAAAAGAAGACAAGAAACATGGTATGTATTCACTTATGCACCTGCTATTGCATGAGTATAACTTGCTTGAGCGACTAAGAGTGTCATTAATATGACTAGTAGTTTGAGATCCATGCTAATTTTCCACATTTCCAGCAGGTTTTCTTCACTGTAAGTGCATTGATTGATTGGCTTGTATATAATCTATTCATGTCAAGTTATTAAAGAATACGAATGTAATATCTAGTAGGCTGTGCCTAATTAGCAACCAATATCTTGTATCAGTAGGACAATTCATTTTTCCACAATTATTTGGTTGTCATTACTAAACTAAGTGATGCTAACAAGAAACAGAAACTTACAATTGCTAAACAGCCTTCAAAATACATAATTTGAGGATAATATGAGTAGGCCTTTTTACCGTAACAAAGATATAGAATATGCAAAACAGGATTGCAGGCCCTCGTTATTGTGACAAGGTGTGTATTATTATATGTAGAGAAATTAAAAAAAAAAAATCGAACTTTTATGAATATTTACAAAAAATCCTCATTTCTAGATTCCTTCAAACTCTATGTGGGGTTAATTAACTTTATTGAGAAATTATTTAAAAAAAAAGCTATTTTCAAATAGTTTGAATCTAAAAAAATAGTTTAAAAAGAACCCTATGTTTTCTTATATGTTAGAGCATAATTAACTCCAAACCCTTATTTTTCATCTACTTTTGAGCCTTCTTAAAATACCACATCATCACTTTTATCTCGATTGTTCGATCAATTTTTTTGTCGAATCTTAGCCATTTATTTTCTCAAATTTATTGATATTTTATGACAATATTTATGTGGTTATTAAAACATAAGCATATAATTGGTTGAATTTGTGTTTTCTATTCTATACCCGATTTAATGAGAACCGTTGTGAGTTTATTTGTGACCATTAGATCTTAATCATATGGTTTTCAATGAATCATGGTGCAAATCTATGTTCAATTATTAATATCAATAGTTAATGAATAGTTCACTCATTAAAATATAAATATTTTTTCTTTTCTTCTTTAAAAATTTATAATTCTTAATGAAATATTTTCTTTTTAATGTTAAAATCATCAAAGATTAATTTGTTAAAATTTTCTCTTTATTTTGAGTTCCATATTATTCTGGTTCCATTTTTTTTCTTGCTAAAATATGTAAATATAGACTATATAAAAGAAAATATACAAAAATGATATGCCCATTAACTTATACCTTATTTTTCATCTCTCATTGAGCATACTGAAGAGACTTATCGTCAATTTCATCTCGGCCATTGGATCAATTTTTTTTTATATCTTAGTTTTTCTTTTAAATTACTACCACAATATCACATGTATCAATAGTTAATCAAGAGTTTACTCATTAAAATATAAATAATCTTTCTTTTTTTCTTTGAAAAATTATAATTCTTAATGAAATATTTTATTTCTCATGTTAAAATCATCAAATATAAATTTGTTGAAATTTTCTTTTTATTTTGAGTTCTATATTGTTATGGTTCCAAATTTTTTTCTTACTAAAATATGTGTATATAAACTATATAAATGAAGATATACAAAAATGATATGCTTATTAACTTATATTTTATACCTTATTTTCCATCTCTTTTTGAGCATTCTCAAGATACCTATTGTCAATTTTATCTCCGCCGTTCGATCAATTTTTTTTTAATCTTACCTTTTCATTTAAATTATTACCACAATATCACATAAAGACATATTGTTATGACTCCAATTTATTTTTTTCTTGATAAAGTATGTAAATATAGACTATATAAAAGAACATGTAATAAAATGATAAGCCCATTTACTCTTATCATATTTTTTTATCCCTTTTTGAAAATTCTCAAGAGAACTATTATCAATTTTCTCTCCGTCGTCGAATCAAAAAATTTATCAAATCTTAGCTTTTAATTTAAATTATTATCATAATATTACATGATTAGTTAGATTAATGTTCAGTGTTATATCTCTGTTATGTGAAAATTATCATATCAAACAAAATTTCAGAATATTAAAAACTATATTATATTGTTGGGAAATCCGTAGCCATGTACGTTACATGCGCAGGGGAACCTACAAGTTCAACCTGCCCTAGGATCATCGTTAAGGGAATAAAAGTACAAGATCAGCTATTAAAATTTATACCTCGGATCTTCTTGATCCGCGAGATGAAGAACGGATGTAGGTCTGTACTTTTCTGACGTGCAACCTTCTCCTTCCTGAAGCTTGACTCGAACGAACTCCTTGCTTCTCCTAGGGTAAAGAAACTGATCGCTTGCTACTCTTCAAAGCAGAAGACCCCTACTCGTATCCACGTCGAATTTCAGACGCACGGAATAACCGGACTCGGCTAGACGAGTCTGGAAATACTTTTCGAAAATAACTCAATTTCTGTGTATGTCGGCTTCTAAAGATTGAGAATTGTGTATCTAATAGAGAGAGACTCTGACATTCTATTTATACTAGAGAGAAAGGCGAACGATTGCTCAGTTACCATAACTAAAAAATCCTAATTTGTGCCTATTCCGTTGCCAACAGAATATGTATTTCCTTAACAGAATACTTGGCAGCTAAGGTTATTACAGTTTCCATATCTATTCCGTTGGGAACGGAACTATTCCGTTGCCAACGGAATGATGCTGTTTTGTTTAATCAATTATCCAATAATTGATTATTTCGTTCACCAATTTATACATCATATGTATAACTGTCTTTGAGGTATTTGTACATCATATCACTAGGGACGGTTTAGAATGTCATTCGTTGGTTCACAATTCTACTATCAGAATCACGTATTCTGATGACGTGAACCCGAAGTATCATTCATGGTCAATCTAATATATGTAAATATATTAGTCACCCATACACTCATTCATATATGAACTGAATAAACGTGTTTCTCATAATCTAATCTCTAGTCCAATACTTTGGCCTAGGGCATAATTCCATCATATATTACTTAATATATTACGGGTTTCATAATAACCTATGTGTAATTCATACCATTTTAACATCTAAAAAAATAAGAAAAATAGCGGCGACAATAGGCTGAAGAAAATGAGTAATCTTATATTTTCCTATGTAGTATACATATTTTTCTCCTATATAATATTAAATATAATAATTATTTTTTATTTTTTTAAAGTTAATCGTCTATAATTTAATCTTATGTAGTTTCAACTAAAATCTTCGAAATAAATTATTTTGCATTTTATTTTATTCTAATCTCATTCATCTAAGCCTCGATTAATACTTAATTTATTTTTCTAATATAATATGTCAAGACATAATGATAAAAAAAAAATCAAAGACAACAATTTTGAATTCTCATGTATTATTTATGTATTATGGAATTAACAAATTTTACTTTTGAATTTTCATAATTGTAAGTTATAAATTATTAGATTGAAATAACTATTAAAATTGAAATACTCGCCGCGAAGCACGAGCATTATCCTAGTGATATCAATAGTCCACTTGAAGATAAAGGATTTAATAATTTTAGTTAGTTCATGCTTTTATTACAACCCAAGTGGATTACCAGCCTAATGACAATATTGACAACTAAACCCAATTAACTGCTCAGTCCAGGTAAGCCTGGTTTAATGCACACTTGTTAGCTTCCAGCCCCTAATAACATTTAAGGCCCAGTCCAATAAGCCCAATCTATGGCCTTTTAAATCGCCTGCAATATGCTTACAAATTTACAGACCATATGAACCAACCATTTTAAGTACTTCTCATTTCAGCTATATTCCAATCTGTCCCTTATTTATTATCATAATTTGATATTTGTTACAACTAACATTATTCTTAAGCACATGGAACAGGTGTCTTTGATTAATGATCAGATAAAGTATTTTTTAGAGTAGTAATTTGGACAGGAACAAATTTGGAACAGGTGTCTTTTTTATATGAATTTATTTTTTTAAACTTATACGAGCAGTGCGAAATTGTTTTATTAAGCATTATTAATAAAGGGCAAAAGAATAATTTCTTTTTAAAAAATTTTTTGTATTCATCAAATTCTTCCTGTTTGAATCATTTTTTACCCTTCAAAATCCTAACCGTGTTTTTTCGAATTGAACCATGTGCTTCACGTAAAGAAGAAAAAAAAAAAAGAGTTTCTTGAATTGAATCATATGAAGAATATCAAAATCAACGTAAAGAAATAAAAAATTGAAACGGTCATTGTCTACGCATGTTGTTGCCAACCTTTATAACACGTTGCTGAATAATAATACAACTGGTTCATGCACCGCGTTCATTCTAATTTTCCCTGTTGAGCAAGGTGAACGCCGCAAGACCTTCCCATAACTCATATTCCTGCAACCGGCATACAACTCTGTGTCTCACTTTCTACTCACCGAAAGCAAGAAAAAGTTTCGGGTCATGTGAACCAAGTTCATTCAAAACTAACTCTGTCCAGTCGTCACGTCATCAACATCCTTTTCTCCTCCCAAAATGTTTGAAATAAATAAATAAATAAACAAACTTGAATCGATCAAATAGATAGTTTGAAAATCTTCCAGAAATTCAAATAAAATTCATCATTACAAGTAGGCGGAGACTCGACAAATCCAATTTCTATTCCATAAATAGCTTTTTTTTTTTCTTCCACACGCAAATCCAACTAAAATTACCAAAAAAGGGGAAAAACATTTGTAATTGAGGATTTTTGGTCCGTTTGAGCTATCCTTTTGTTCTTGATTTGGATTTGGATTTGAATTTGGTGAGTATATAAATGTCTGGAGCAGCTGGGCTTATAAGTAGGAGAGGCGGGGCGGGATTTGGATTTGGGCATGGATCGTCAATTGAGAATTTGAATTTGAATTTGGGGGTGGTTAGATCGTTCTCTCAGCTGGTAAAGACGAATGGGAGAAGAGCTTTCTTGGTCGACACCTTGGCTTTGGTAATTTCTTTGACCTACTGTTTTATATTCATGAGATTTTTTTTGTTTGATTTTTTGTAAGTTACGATTGTGCTTTTTTTTGGAGAAAAATTAATTTGGGGCGAGAGTTGTCATTAGATTTGATATGCGTGGTGTTAATCTATTCTAACCCAAATCTGGAATTAAATTAAGACATCTAATTTAAGCCTCAATCTGGAATCAAATTGACCATGACATCTAATTAAAGTCTCAATCTTGAATCGAATTGACCAAGACATCTAATTAAAGCCTCAACCCAGAATCAAATTGACCAATACATCCAATTTAACCCCCAATCTAGAACCCAATTCATTAATCCATCAATCTGAACCCACAATCTTACATCCCAATTTCCAAAAAATACACAAATAGCAACCCAAAACTGCAAAATCACCTTAAAATCAAAATTCTTTCATCCAAATTAAGGCATGTAATAATGCCCACAATGTGTTTGATGAAATGTAGGTGAGAAAACTGGAGAATCAAGGCGTGCCTTCAAAGCAAGCTGAGGCGATTACATCAGCAATAACTGAAGTGTTGAATGACAGTTTGGAAAATGTCGCACAATCTTTTGTTTCTAAAGGCGAAATGCAAAGAGTAATTTATAATAATAATAATAATAATAAAACCCACCTCAAGCTTGCATTAAAAGAAAATAAATAAATAAATAAATAATAATAATAATAATAATAATAATAATAATAATAATAATAATAATAATAATAATAAATTATTATTATTATTATTATAAGTTCTTGATTAAGTAATTATTTGGTTTTATTTTGTAGGGTGAGATGATGCAAGAATCGCATATATCAAAGTTTAAAACTGAAGTGCAAAGCTCTCAAGTATTTTTTTTTTCCTTTTTATTAAATATCTTTTAATTAATTACTAAATTTAAGTGTTTGTGTATTTAATGTGATATGAAATTGAAACGACATGATAATTGATTTAAACTAAATAATTTTTTTTATTAATGAAGGAAAATCATTTCTCATTATTACAACGCGAGACTGAGAAACTGCGAGTTGATATAGAGAAAATGCGCAGTGAACTTAGGTCTATATTTTTTCCTCTTAATTTATACTAAAATACTAAAAATATATATGTAAAATAGTATGACTATTAGTAATTCAAAATATTAAGTGTATAATATATTTTTTTATTTTAATACAGATATGAGATTGATAAAGTCACTGCTGGCCAGCGTTTGGATTTAAATCTCGAAAGAGGGTATTTAAATTTTGTATATATATTTACATATTTAATTAAAAAAAGAAGGAAAATAGCAACATAATAATTAATTAATATATTAACCTGATTTAACTAATTAATAAATACAGGAGAATAAGAGACGAGCTGGCAAAACAAAACTCTGAAACGACTGATCTAACCACTAAGCTCGATCGGGTAAAATATATTTCTTAATATAATAATACCTAAAGGACTAATTTTTTAATTTTACGATAAATAAAATTAAAAAAATAAAAATTTGGCAATTATTAAATGCAGGAAATTCATACATTAAGAGCCCAATTGGAAGCGGGAAAATATGAAGTAATAAAATATTGCATCGGTACACTTGTTTCTTTATCGGCTGTTGGACTTGCTATTGTTCGTGTCCTTATGTAAACCCTACTTTTACTCTTTACTTTCTTTTACTTTTTCTCATTTGAAATTGAAGAAAAAAAGGGGAAGAGATTTTTATCTTCCGCTTGTTTGTTTGTGGTGACATTCATTCACTAATTGCAATCATTTGTTGTATTATTTTAGTAGAAATTCATGAAATTGTAACACAAAAGTTTAAAAAAAGGTTAGTGATTTGCCTAACTCTTATTTTTTTATGTGTATATTTTTTTAATTTTTGCATATTTCTATGTATTGGTCTTGAGTCATTTTTCAAATAAAATATTTCTCAAGATTGGTGTTGTTTTTCCACTATGGCATATCAAGATAACAAATTGGTCCCTCAGAATTTTTGTGTATAAAATCTGGGCCACTAGAATTTGTGTTGAAATTTACTAATTGCAATCATTTGTTGTATTATTGTAGTAGAAATTCATGAGATTGCAACACAAAAGTTGAAGAAAATGTAAGTGGATTAATTAACTCATTTTTTTAGCCGTATGATTTTTTCATCTTAGCTTTCTTTTTTATCATGTATCAATGCATGGTCTTGAGTCTTTTATTATTAAAATAAATTTGTATATAAATGTCTTTATCAAAAAGTTCAATAGTTTGGAGTTGTTGGCAAAATAGCCTATCAAAATGATAACAAATTGGGCCCGCCAGAATTTCTTATATATAAATTGGGCCCTAGAAAGATGCCAACAATAACCTAAATTTTTTTTTGAAATTCCCGAAATATACCTCACTTAAAAATATTTCCCAAACTATAACCCACCTAGGCCGGACTTTTGAGTCCCTGACTAGAGAAATGGCAACCATCACCTTTAAATACACCAAAATATGGCTCAATTTCAAAACCCTTGCAAAATCTCAAAAAATTTTGTATTTAAATTCAACAAAGAAAATATCATGAAATATCATACATACTGAAAATATAATTTTATTAAATAAAATATTTTATTTATTATATTTTTATTGTATTATATTGACAATATCAAAAATACGTTTCTTATTATATTTCTATTGAATTATATTAAAAAAATATTTTTTTTATATTTTAACAATATAACTTTTTAAATATTTAAAATATTTTGTTTTATTATATTTTATTAAAAAATATGACTTTTTTGAAATATTAGGAATATTTTGTTTATTATATTTTTATTGAATTTTATTTAATTCAAATAAAAAAATATCATGAAATATCATAGACAATATAAATATAACTTTTTGGAAATATCGAATATAAATATAACTTTTTGGAAATATCGAATATATCTTTTGTATTTAATTTTTTTTGAATTATAATTTTTATTTATAATTCATTCTATTTTGTATTTAAAATTGTTGGAGTTAAATTCCCACTATTAGCATTGTTTGGTTTTGGGGGTATTTAAAGGGTGTTGGTTATCACTTCTTCATTTATCAAATCACTATCACTAGACTCCAAAATTCCGGCTTAAATGGGTTAGTTTGGGAAATATTTTCAAGTGAGGTCTATTTTGGGAATTTCAAAAAATATTTGGGTTATTGTTGGCATTTTTCCTTACATAATTATATAATAAGGAAAATGAGAAATCACGACGGATACTGTAGTAATTTTGTAGCAACAGATTGAAATTATATATTGTTTTCTCGCGTTTCTATATACGTTATATATTGTTTCATTTTTTAAAATATATACTGTTTACCGAATAAATTTTTATATACTATTTGTTTTTTCAGTTTATATGTTTTTATATACTATTTTTATTTTTTTTTTACCGAATAAATTTTTTATATACTGTTTGTTTTCAGTTTGTATATACTGTCGCTATAGAGTCACTACAGTACCCGTCACACAGCATCAGCTCCCATTATATAATGGTCCAACCAGATAATAGCTAGAAGAATAATACAAGTTGATAAGGTCAATTATGTGAGGCATAATTCTTCAATTATGCGTATTATTCTTCTTCTTTTTCCAACCCATAATATTCAGTGGCTGGAGGCTACCATAACATCAATTAGATATTTTTTTAAGAAAATAATATTTATTTAGAAAAATCGAAGAGCTTAAACTATATGTTTTGAATGTTGTGATTATATAAAACCTTACTCTTTCTAAGTTGGGAAATTTTGTAAAAACCCCCTAACTTTTCTAAATATTATCAAAACCCCCCTATCTTTTTAGATTCCTTAAAAAAAACCCCTATCTTTTTAGCCTTCTTCAAAACCCCTCTAACTTTTTTGAAAACTATCAATAACCCCCCCTCATTTAGTTACATTTTTTAAAATGATAATTTTACCCCTCTCATTTAAGTATAGTTTAATTTTTCTATTTTAAGGGTTGTTATTATTCTCAATATCCAACTTATATTAAAAATATATATAATTTTTACAAAAATGTACAAAAAAAGAAAAACAAATTATTTGGAATATTTTTTTTTTAATATAATTTGGAGTAAATAGCAATACAACCATAATCCTACAAAAGATATAGGACATTTGCAAAAAAAGTCATGTCTTATGTCTAAACTGAAAAAATATTTTTAAATATAATTGAAAAAAATAGTTCCGAAAATTATTTTTTTGAAAAAAAATTATTTCAGGAAAACATTTTAACAATTTTTTTATTAAAAATATTCTTTTCTTAAAAAATACATTTAAAAAATTAAAATCTTTAATTTCTTACAAGAATATTTTTTTTAAATATTTTTTAAGAAAAGAATATTTTTATAAAAAAATAAAAAATATTTTTCAGTAAACAAATTTTTAAATAAATATTTTTCCCAAACAAAAATGTTTTCTGAAACAATTTTTTAAAAAAAAAATATTTTTCATAATGTTTTTTCCAATTATATTTTTGCATTTTAGACATAATATAGGACTTTTTTGCAAATTTTCTATATTTTTTGTAGGATTATGTCTGTATTGTCATTTTACTCCAAATTATATTTAAAATATTATTCCTATTAATTTGTTTTTATTTTTTTTGTACATTTTTGTAAAATATATAATAAGTTGGAATATTGAGAATAATAATATCCCATAAAAATGAAAAATAAAACTATACTAAAATGAAAGGGGTAAAATTATCATTTTAAAAAATATAACTAAATGAGAGGGGGTTATTGATAATTTTCAAAAAAATTAGGGTTTTTTTTAAGAAGGCTAAAAAGATAGGGGGGTTTTGATAATATTCAGAAAAGTTAGGGGGTTTTTGAAAAATTTCCCTTCTAAGTTTTATATATAACAAAACAAACTATATTCTGAATTTACTTTTTAACAATAGCAGAGATCTTTCAACCATTATATCATTAATTTAGTGTTTAAAAGTATTTGTTTTTCTCACTTATTTTTTGGGGATTGTACATTTCTATGTAAAAATGGAGAGGAATTGAAATGAAACATAGCTTAATAAGCCAATGAAAACCCTTTCCCGATTCTCTAAAATAAAATGGGACCATTTTGCACACTATTCCTCATTATGGGACCAATTTGCTTTGATTTTTGTTAACACATTTAATTTAGAATTATTATATTAATTTCTTGCTTTTCCCCCACGGATCTACGTCGGTGATAATATGTAAGTTTGTTGTCAGTAAATCATGTTTTGCTAACTAGTAAATCATAATTTAATTATCGATAGGGAAAAACGGGGTTTATTGTCAAGGTCAAATTGATTGGAACGTAAAAAAATTTATAGCTTTTATTGCTGAAGTGATTTGATTTCATTTAATTGTGGCACTCTCGATGGAGATGGAGACGCGCGTAAGCTTTATTGCTGAAGTGATGTATTTAGCTGTGAATATGATTCGATTTATATTAATTAGGATTAGGGAAACTAAGACAAATTAAACAATTAAGTGCATAAATTATGGCTGAAATGTCTATTAATCTAGTGGTCCAATTGCTAATTGTAAACAAGAAAAAAAATGGTCCCATTTGTTACTTCTTTAACAAAGTGAAGTACAGCCATGCTTCCACATTTGGCAAACACAAAATTACTTAAATATAACCACTTAGTTTAATCTTTTCCTAATGAAGAATAGAGAGATATTTTGTTTTTATTTGAGGGATTTCAAAGGAATTTAGATTCTAATTTTGGTAAATTATTTGTTTGGTTTGACAGAATTTTGAGAGATTTGAATCTTAAAATTTCCGACTTTGGGATATTTCTAAATTTTAGAGCACTAATTTTCGACTATCACAATTATCATATTAAAAGTGAAATCACAATTTTATAAGCAAAATTATCATCTATTGGTTTTTCTAAAAATTAAGTAAAAGCATATAAGGTCACTTAAAAAAAAAAAAACATCAAATGATCGTTTGTAGTTCTTTTTAAAAAAAAGTCAAATCATTTTTTATGGAATTAGAAGTCAAAACTATCAATCCGAATTAGAAGGCACAACTAATTTCCATTATCATTCATTTAAAAAGAAATACAATCATATTTTTAATATACAACATCTTTTTCAAGATCCTCATCATATCAATACTCCATACCTTCGCATTCAAGAAACAAAAGCAGATGGGGATTTTTCATAGAATTATTCAAGGTTTGTCCTTTGGGAAGCATTTATCTAGAAATAATCTTAAAGCATTGTAATATCCTAAATATTTTTGTACAAGATGGGTCCCTACAAATATCTTTTTCATTCATTTTATTTGAAATTGCCTTTATATTAGCTTTTTTTTTTTGTTTCTTTAATGTTAGTGGATATTTTGTAAATAAAAAAATTTAACAGAATCTAAGCACAATTTGTCTCTATATCATCTTCCTTTCTATTTCATATTTAATTATCAAAACTTTTCTTTTCCACTTCGTTAAATATGAAGAGCATAACTTCAAAATAAAGGGATCAATGGAGACTCCACCTGAGAGCAATTCAAAGAAAAGGGGCATCAACCTCATGCCCATACTAGAAACAAATCCCATGATATTTATAGTTAGTTGAACTAATCATTTAATTTAGGGAAAGTTTTTAACGGTCTCCCGATTTTTCTAAATAATTTTTATATAAAATCATTAGTAATTTCAACATAGATCATTCAATTTTCAAAAATTACCAAATAAATTACTCAACTTTCAATTATCCCTAATATGATATTCAACTTTTGATTTGTCCAAATTAAATTACCCGATTAATTTTCCATCAATTTATTGACGGAATTGACACGTGGATGACACGTCATAACTGATTTAAGAAATCCACATCATTGCCGACTTACAACTCAAATAATCATCTCAAGTTTATCAAAATCACGGAAGATCATACAACTTTATAATTATTTCACCGCATGTCACTCAACTTTGAAATTTTATTACCACAGGTCACTGAACTTTAAAAATATATCACAGGAGGTCACTCGACTTTAAAAATATAACGTAAGAGGTCACTCAACTTTAAAAATATATCACAAGAGATCACTGAATTTTACAAATATATCACAGTGAGTCATTCAACTTTAAAATATATCACCAGAGGTCACTACCTTTAATTTATTGTTAGTTTTAATTTGTTGACATGATTATAATTCATGTGAGACTTATTTTTTCTTTGAATATTAACTACATGATTTTAGTAAACACAAGATCATTACGAATATCATTTTATAAAATGCAAAAAAATATTTTTCCAAAAATTTTTATCATTTCAAAAAAATTATAAAAAAATCAGAAAAATACCTTTCCAAAAATATTTTTAGAAAATAATATTCTTTAAAGAAATATTTGTCATTTTTAATGAAATTACGTTTCAAAAAATATTTTATAAAAAAATATTTAAAAAAAATGAAAGTATTTTATAAAATACTTTTATAAAAATATTTCTTTATAAAATATTTTATTTTGAAACATAATTTATAAAAATTATATTTAAAAAAAATATATAAAATAACATTTTTTTAAAAATGAAAGTTTTTTATAAAAAGTATTTGTTTATAAAATATTTTTTTTAAATGAAGAATATTTTTTTGAAAATATATTCTTTTTGAAAATATTTTTTGGAAAAGTATTTTTCTGAATTTCTTTTATAATTTTTTTAAAAAAGATATAATTTTTTTTATAATTATTTTGTAAAAGTATTTTTCTCGTATTTTATAAAAATGATATTTTTTAACTCTTTCGGCTTTACTAAAATCATATAATTAATATATTCAAAGAAAAATAAGACTCGACAAATTAAAATCCACATTAAATTAAAGGTAGTGAGCTCTAGTCATATATTTTTAAAGTTGAGTGACTTACTTGTGACATATTTGTAAAGTTGAGTGACTTCATGTGTTTTCTAAAACTGAATAATCTTCCGTGTTATATTTTTAAAGTTGAATGGCATGTGGTCATAAAATTTCAAAATTGAGTGATCTGCGATCAAATAATTGTAAAGTTTGATGACCCCCCCCCCCTTGATTTTGATAAACTTGAGACAGGTTATAAGTCGGCTATGATGTGCATTACTTAAATCAGCGATGACGTGTCATACACGTGTCAATTCCGACAATAAATTGATGGAAAATTAACCGAGTGACTTAATGTGGACAAATTAAAAGGTGAGTGACATATTGAGAATAATTGAAAGTTGAATAACTTATTTGGTTATTTTTTAAAGTTGAGTGGCATATGAAAAATTTATCCTAAAATCATTCATAATTTTGGATAAATTAAAACTTGAGTGGTCATGAATGAATAACTGAAATTGATCACTTATTTGATCAAATTATTAAAAAAAAAATTGAATAAAGATCAAATTATAAATTTGAATGAACAGACATGAAATCTACCCAAGAATTTTATATTGGTAAAGATCAATGCAGATCTTGATTTTTGAGCTGATGGCAGCTCTGAGAAAAGGCACCATGCCCATACGTAGAAATATCCATACGTATGCTGGTTGAACAAAACATTTAATCTAAGAGAAATTTTTAAAAAAATCCCTTGTTTTCCTGAATATTTTCATATCATCTGTTTTAGTCGGTATATATTCCCTCCTGTATACAATTCTCTATTTTTTCTCAATTTTGACACGTGTCTTTTTGCAAATGGTCTTCTCTTATAAATTGGATAAAATGAGTCATTTAATTTGATTTAATTTCGTATATGAAAGCCACTATAAAATTTTGTGTGACATGCACCATACGGAATCAAGAAAATAAAAATGGGGCTATGTTAGAATAGATATATATAGAATAGAGTTTATGTACTTATTGTATAATCATTGTAGGAGTTGAATAAATTAGTTTATAATAGTTCATTTTAGATGAATTAGTTTATAATAATTCATTTTAACCATTTAGACAAAAAATGCAAGATAATTAGTTTATAATAGTTCATTTTAATCATCTAAAATGAGTTATTTCATATTTATGATTCTAAAAAGTTCAAATATTGAACCATATAAATTATTCAATAATTTTAACCATTTAGACAAAAAATAATCACTTAATAATCCATGAGGAACATGAATTATCTTGCATATTTTGGCAAAATCATTGAAACATTAACTAATAAACATAAATCACCAATATAAAAAATTTATATTTACTTAATCGTCCGTAAATGAAAATTTAATTGAATTGTTAATATTATAATATAAAATATCATGTATTCCACGAATACCAATTATGTCCTAGGGAATTATGCAAGTATCAAATGTAGTTAATGAGTTATTTCATATTTATGATTCTAAAAAGTTCAAATATTGAACCGATCCAAATTTATAAATATTAAAAAAAATATTTTAGAACTTCAAGTATCAAAATTTTCTTTCCCAATTTTACGCATCAAAATTGTCATAATTATTTTATGTAAAATTTGTCCACTCTATATTTCTGAAGTGGAGCCAAGGTATCCGCTAGTCGTAATGAAAATTAGTGCTCACTTGGAAACATGTTAAATAATCGAATTGTAGAATAGAAAATAAACTAGCCATATAAATTTATATTTTTAATTAGAAAAAGAATGAGGGATAAAATAGGCTTCAATCTATTTCACTATTCTATCTCTCATAAATAGTAATTTTGCACCGCTCTAATTAATTTTATTCAGTGTTGTTAAATTTGTATCGACAAAATAAAATTATTATTTTACCAATTCACCTTTGCCAAAAGAGAGAATTTAATCTAATGCACATGAAATGCTTTAGTCTAGTCAAGTGCAGTGGAAATTCTTACCTAGGAATTAGATTCAAAAGAAACTGGAGAGGGTGGTCCTTGAATGATACTAGTTCTAATATCATGTGATTTATAAAGATAATATAACGTGTGTAACGAGTCAATTAATTAGTAGTTTAAAAAACTAGAAGATCAGACTGTATGGCTGTTTTCTAAACTTTCAAAATATTTCTAATCTTTCAAAATATTTAGAGAGAGAGAGAGAGCATTTGGATTTTCATACTCTTAGCTTATTATCCATTAGATGTACATCAAGATTGGTACAAAATGACTTCTCTCTTCTCCTTGAAAATTTAAAAATTATTATTTTTATTTGACTGCACGAATTTTGATGCACATTTAATGGATAATAAGTTAAGAATATGAAAACTCAAATGTTCTCAAGAGTTCGCATCATTTGAATTCATCATTAATTAATCTACCTTTAAACTGCTATTTTTCTGGTACATCTAAGAGTGTTATTTTCATTATATTATAACAATTACATTTCATTTATAAAAGGAAAATTAAATTTGAATTTATTAAGAAAAAATGAGTCAATTATATAAAAGTTCAACACCCATCAGCTTAAAAAGGAAATCTAGTTCTGATTTTCATTGGCTTGTTTAAACTTAAAAAGATTGCAAATTGATATGGGCCGCAGAGAATTAAGATTTGAATGCAACTTGAAAGAAACAGCAGGACAGGAACTTTTTTATGTGCTGTATCATTTATGAATAGTTTGGTGATTTGACAAAGAATTAAATTATAAGTGCGTCATTTGCACATCATTTTTTTCATTACTTATTTCTACCAGGTGATTATTTTTACAATGAAAGAATTATTCTGATATTATACATGTATTGTATTGATAAAGAGAGATGCCATATCATGTATTATATTCTACATGTATTCTATTGATAAAATAGAAATATGGGCAATCTTATATAAATCATTAAAAGGTTCAAATGTACTAAAATATTTCAAGAATAAACATATTTTTCTATTCTGATATTATCTTGGGAACCACGTTCTTCAAATTTCATCCAGCAAATCAAAGACAGATTAAAATAAAACAACACAATAAATAAACCAAATGAAACTAACTGTAGAAAGAACTTGGTCATTTGTGCAGCTAGGGTCAGAATACAAGTGGAGTGGAGTTCTCGAGTTTCTTTCAAAGGACTGGAGTCTTTATCAGTTCAGTTCCTCATCAATAGAGACAAGAACCTGGGCTCAAAAGCCCACAACATCTGTAATTTATATTAAAAAAATCGGTAGAAAAAAATATAGAAGAAAAATAAAAAGGAAAATATAGCTGGATAACAAAAATAAAACAATAAGTTATGTTTCACCTCATCTATAATGCTCTGCTTGGATGTGGGATAAGAGAGGTCCTCCTTATTCCTCTATTCTTGAATGGTATTTGATTAGATGATAGGTGTAAATATTAGGATAGTGTTAGATTTTAAAATATATTTTTTTCCAAATGACAAAACCGCCCTTGTTTTTATATCTAATTAAAATAATGCATGTATGTTTAGATTAATACACATTAAATCGAAAGTACCTCAATTGAGATTTCAAATGAAAGAGATTTATATAACAAAGCTATTTATGCAATTTATTTTTGGAGATAATAAATTATAATAGAAATATTTAAAATCTAAAAAAAATGTTAGAGTTGTTAAAGGAGTATTTTTGGAATATTGGTTAGGCATAAAGTGGGCATAATCTTATCCCATCCCAACTCAGTTAGGTCGTCCATAGGCCGGGTTAAGCGGGTCTAGGGAAAACCCGCAATCTAACCCAACTATAACGGATTTGTATTTTTTCAACCCGACCCAATCCGACCCAAGGATATTTTTCTCACGCGGGTTGAGTTGGGATGGGCGGGTTGAATGACTTTTGAACTTTATTAAGTTTATGTTATTATAATGTATATTAATCAAAAAAATTTATGAGATTGAATTTTCTTTCGTATTGAAATATTGATAAAAAATTGGCTAACACCTATTAAGATGAATATCTAATCAAATAAAAGTACAAAAACATATTTAAATTGCTAGACATATTCAACTAATTAAATGAAAAGTTGTATAACCGGTTGCAAAATTAGTGCATAAATATATTTTTTAAAAGTATATAATTTTTTGAGTTATGATCTCTTGATTACTTTTAATCTCTAATTTAGTATTTTCAATTATAAGATTTAGTCATATTTCGTGATGGGTAAACTGGAATAAGATCAAGTTATAAGATTATGTTTCCAGTTAAGTAAACATATAATATATATTTCTATAATATATTAAGACTAAAATATATTTTAGATGTTAACTTAATAATTGGAAAAACTAAGAATATAATATTACATAGAAACAGTAGTAGAAATGGAAATAAATAACCGGAATATATGATATAGTATATAATTTGGAATATACGGGTTGGGTCGGGTTAATCTGGGTTTCTAATTTAAAAATCGTAAACCAACCCATTACTCCAAGTTATTCCAAGCTCAAACTCAGACCCGACCCAACAACTTCAAAACCCATAAAAAACGGATTGGGTCGGTTCGGGTTGGGCGGGTTGGGCGGGTTGGAGCTTTATTTGTACACCCCTAAACCCAGTTATTAGCTTACACCTCTTATACCTCATTATACCTTCTCTTAGTTCATGTGTTTGGCAAGAAATAAAAGGTATAGTTGAATTATGTCTTTCTTATCCTCCATCCAAACGGAACCTAATGGGATAGTGTTTGGTGTGGAGACTTCTAGAAAACTCTAGATACCATATAAAAGGAAACGCTGTGGAAGATATGGAAGATCTCCATATTTTGTTGATACTATTCCTAATTGATAATTAGAATTTGGAATATGTTTATTTACCTTATATTTGTTTCTATGAATTAGGCATTAATGGGGCAGCAAATCTTTGATTTATTTTCTTGTATTAGGTATGATTATCCTATAAATAGGGGTAGGGGGTAAAGTTTTATTCATTCCAACAACCACAAACAATTGTATTATATTTCTCTTTCTCCAAGTATAAAGAAAGTGTTTGAGTGCTGGCGGCCGTGGTTTTTACCCTCTTTATGGCTTCCACATAAAAAATATATTTTTGTTCGTATGTCTTGATTTTTGTGTTTGGCTGTTGCGTCTCGATTCCTAACAAGTATTACCAGAGGCAAGGTTCGAAGAAAATTCTCTTTGGGTGCAAACGAGGAGGTGATACGTAGACGAGCGATGGACGAGAGCAAGGTGTCGGTGAGTCGGTTTGATGGGCGAGACTTCGGCTACGGAAGATGCAAATAGAACCGTTTCTATGCCAAAAGAATCTCGAAAATGCGCTACTCGAGATGAAGCCAGGAGAGATCACCGACGATGCCGCATGGAAGAAGATGAACCGCAAGGCAATAAGCTATATACAACAGTCCTTAGCCTAGAACGTGGCATTCAACGTGGCGAAGGAGACGATGGGTTTTCGAATCATAAAGGCGCTATCCAACATGTACGAGAAGCCGTCTTCATTATGTTGGGTTTCAGACGTGCATAACGCAGCGGAAAACAAAAATTTCGTCCAAAACCAATCCGAGGATCCGTGCGTATCGGTTAAATCAAAGAAATAAATCTTAAAGATACCTTTCGGATTACGCTTAATCCGTGACGCTCAAACCATGCGTATTGTCCATGCACCTCTAAATCGGTTACCGTCCTAACCGATTTTCTGTCCGTCTAGGCCGTCTAGGTCGGATCGTGCGGAAGTCATCTACCGCACACACAATCGATCTCCACCAAAACTCTCAACAAACCATTCTCATCTTCTTAGGCCGAATAGATCACAAGCGCCGAAAGTACGAACGCCTCTACCGGTGTCCACACGAACAAACTTCTTAAAACGGGAAGAAGAACAATATATATGCTAGTAGCTTGTTCTCCCCTTGCATAAGAAAACTCTTCTTATTTTATCTCACAAAAGATGTATATAATTCCTCTCATATAATCGCACTCTTTCATTTTTATCATACAAAAAGAAAGCACCCTTTCATAATTTTGTCATACAAATTAGAAAATATATTTTCTCTCTTTTGTCTCACAAAAGAGAATGAGAAATAATGAGAGAAAGAATGATGTGTTGTGTTGTGAATTTGGAGCTCTCTATGTCCTTATATAGAGGTGAAGAGTCATGTCTCTTCACACTAAAAGATGTGTATGACATCACTCATTATTATCCATAAGCCATCATCTAGACTCTTCTAGATTACATGATCTTTTGTGCTCATAGTCTTTATATATATATATATATATATATATATATATATATATATATATATATATATATATATATCACATCTTATAACATAAGATGACAATATATTTTGTGACATTCTCATGCAACTCATCATATAAGTCGCTAGGATTTTCTGCGTCCGTTTCAGTTTGTTCTTTGTGTATGACCCTGTAGGTTCACTTAATGTTGGCAATAGACTTGACAGTCTATAAATCATGAGCGGACTCTAGCAAGTCATCATGACTACCCAATTTAAGTGAATATTGGTGATCCGATTTACCTAATCAACAATCACGTATTTAGTCCCTTTGTCACGTGATATCTATATCGATCATAAGGCATGTAATATGCCATCATTATATTAATCGATTAATATTTCTTGATCTCAAATTAATCTGAACAAGAACAAATGACATTAATAACTCTTATTAATTCATTTGAGTATGGTCATACATTTCTTCAGTTCAATTCATCAAGAGGCCTAAAGATATCTCTCTCATTTATGAGAGGAACAAATCCCGTCTTGATTGCACTCATCCTTCTACATGATTCATTGTATACATAATCATAACCGTTATGACCACCCGGTTAAAGGCAGTGTTAGATTATATTAAAGTATAAAATTACTCATGTTGGGAACCGAGACAATCTCAGGTCAAAGGACTATAAATACTTTATGTTACAAGAATCGCTAATGGCGTACAACATGTAGCATTCTTATGGCGGGTCAGTCCAGTATATGGTCTCTAACATATACCTATGTTAATGACTTGATAACTATTTATCCATGATCAGTAAAACATAATCATCAGTCAGCTAATATACGGTGTACATTTATAGCATGTATATAAATATATATTTATTTGTATCTGCAAGTATATTTGTCTCCACAAATATCCTATAAATTAGCAGGGACGATTTAGAATAGCATTCATAACACTTTATAGTTTTACTATCAAAGTCACACACTTTGACGACATAAAGCTGAATTGCATATTCATGGTATATTTTAATTATATTAAAATAACCTATATGCACATATTATATGAAATATCTTAGAATAAATATTATGTTTGTTATTACAATCCATCATCTAGGTCACAAACACTTTGGCCTAGGGCATAACACCATCACATTAAACAAGCTGCATCTGATGCGCCGTCTTTTCTATCTAAAGATGACGGAAGGTGGATATGTAGCCGAGCATCTGAACTCTTTTCAGGTTATTTCAAATCAGTTAGACTCGTTTAAATTGAACCTGGGTGACGAGACGAAGTCTCTTATGTTGTTGTCATCATTGTCGGAAAGCCGGTTGACGACAGTAGACGTTATCGGCGGCAAGGAGGATCTGACTTTTGAGGAGGTACGAGACCGTATCCTGAGCGAGGATATTCGACGAAGGGAGCGGAGTGAATCTTCGGGTTCCACGAGTTTAGACTTGAATGTAGAGAGTCAGGGTCGTGGAGGTTAGAGAACCAACAATCACGGACGATCCAAGTCGAGAGGTCGCAGGGAGTTGGAGTGTTGAAATTGTGGCAGAAAGGGCCACATGAAACGGGATTGCAAATCTCCAAGAAAGGAGAAAAGGGCGGAAATAAGTTCCGCAAATGCAGCCACTGAGGAGAATTCAGATGATGCCCTAGTTTTATGCATCAAAAGTCTTATCGATTTATGGGTTCTAGATTCAAGCACATCCTTCCACTCTACCTCACAGAAAGATAAGTTTTTGAATTTTAAATCTGGAGAATTTGGAAAAATTTACTTAGCGGATGGAAAACCGTTATGCATATCGAGCATGGGCAATGTCCAAATAAAATCGAGTAACGGATTTAGATGGACTTTATGGGGAGTTCGATATATTCCGGGTTTAAAGAAGAACTTGATATCCATTAGGCAGATGGATAGTGAGGGGTACAAAATTATGTTTGGGAACGGGTTGTGGAAGATTACAAAGGGTGCAATGGTTGTGGCGAATGATACAAAAATAGGAACTCTTTATCTCACGGAAAACAAGGAACATTTGTTGGCAGTTCCGGGAGCGACAACCGAGCCGATATTGTGTCATAATCAGCTCGGTAATGTCACTCACAAAGGACGGTAAGTGCTGGCTTCAAAGGGTTTGTTACCCAAGGTGAAATCGGTAGAAATCAGTTTCTGTGAGAACTGCGTGCTCGACAAGGAAAAACGGGTTAGTTTTTTGAATGTCAGACGAGACCTCAGGACGGGAAAGCTAGACTTGGTGCATAGTGATTTGCGGGGACCAGCTCCTGTCCAAAGCGGGTCACGCTACTACAAGGATATGTCAAATGACGAATCTGTGGACTACCATGAGGCGGTAGAGACAGGAGATTCTGTCAAGTGGGAGCGTGCAATGAGAGATGGGATTGAGTCTCTCGGAAAGAACAAGACTTGGGTATTGACCTGGTTACCAGATGGCAAGAAGGCGCTACAAAACAAATGGGTTTATCGGGTAAAGGATGAACCAGATGGCAGCAAGCGGTACAAGAAGAGGTTTGTAGTAAAGAGATTCCTACAGAATGAAGGAGTTGACTACACGGAGGTATTCTCGCTAGTGGTGAAGCTAACAACCATTCGTACGGTGTTAAGTATTGTAGCGGCCGAAAATTTGCATCTCGAGCAGATGGATGTCAAGACAGCGTTCCTCCATGGCGATTTGGAGGAGGACATCTATATGGTGCAGCCTGAAGGTTTCGAGACCCCGGGAAATGAGGGTCTAGTATGTAAACTAGAGAAAAGCTTATACGGTCTAAAACAGGATCCCTGACAGTTGACCAAGGAACTCCCCATCGACAAGCTGAGGCTGTGCACTGCCTCAGTGGGGGTGGTCGAGTGATTCCGTGGGAGCATGTCGCCGGGCTCAAGGAAGATACAAGAGAGAAAGGAGAATAGATTCAATGCAAACGATTCGTATCTTTATGAAGTCTCCAAGTGGGAAATTGTTTGGTGTGAAGACTTCTGGAAAACTCTAGATGCCGTGTAAAAGGAAACGCTGCGGAAGATATGGAAGATCTCCATATTTTGTTGATACTATTTCTTAATTGATAATTAGAATTTAGAATATGTTTATTTATCTTATATTTGTTTCCATGAATTAGGCGTTAATGGGGCAGCAAATTTTTGGTTTATTTTCTTGTATTAGGTATGATTATCCTATAAATAGAGGGGTAAGGGGTAGAGTTTCGTTCATTCCAACAACCACAAAGTGTTTGAGTGCCGGCGGCCGTGGTTTTTACCCTTTTTGGAGTTTCCACGTAAAAAATATTTTTTTACTCTTATGTCTTACTTTCTGTATTTGTTATTACATCTCGGTTCCTAACATATAGATTATATTATAAGTATTTATTTGTTATTACATCTCGGTTCCTAACATATAGATTATATTATAAGTATTTATATAGAAAGATATAATTGTACTAACTGTACAAATACTTATAATCGAACATATCCTATTAATCTCCACTCCAATAGTTCAAACACCGAAGACGTCCATTCTCCATTCTATGATGTAAAGATTTTATCTTGTCTGTACATAAACATTAAAAAATAATGGCATTAATTAAGATAGAGTAGTGTTTTTGGAATATTAATCAGAACTCAGTTATAAAAAATGTAAAAAAGTTAATACTAGATTTGCGCTAAAACTTCAAAAAAAAAATCACTCAATATGATCATGTATATCCACGAATGAGGGCTAGAAGGTCGCCATCTGTAGAGGCATAAGTTCCAAGAACCTCTCTTCTCTCTCTCTCTCTTTCAAGTTCCAATCAGCATACAATATTTGCACCCCTTTCTCCAACTGCACATTAAAAACTTCACTCTAATTTTCATATCCCCCACCATTATACTTAGTTTATTCCCACTCTCTTCCCTCTCCCCCTTCTCTCTCTAGCTCTCTATTTCATTTGACCCCTCTCTCTCTCTCTCTCTCTCTCTCTCTCTCTGATCTGATCAGATGAAGATACAGTGTGATGTGTGTGGAAAAGAGGAGGCGTCGATCTTCTGTTGTGCTGATGAAGCGGTTCTTTGTGATGCGTGTGATTGTCGAGTCCATAAGGCCAACAAGCTCGCTGGAAAACACCGCCGGTTTTCTCTCCTTGGACCCACTTCCGGCCAAGCTCCGCCGGTCTGTGATGTGTGTCAGGTCAGTTAAACTTTTTGTAACCAACTCTTCTTACTTCTTTTTAAAGAGTATCTATTTTTTTTAGGCCAATCTTTAAAGAGTCGTTAAGAGTAATCTTTTTTATAAAGAGTAGTGATTTTTTTGCGGTAATTTTTTGGAGTAAATTTTTCTGGTAAGGTTGGTCTGTATTTTTTTATGATAAAAAGATGAATTGTTCTGCCTTACCAACCGTGTTAGTTGTTGTGATTTAGGGTTTAGATAGTAAATTCCATTTCCCTTTCGCCACATGTGTCACATGGGAAAACGTAATCGTGATCTAGCGTGGAATTATCGAGTTATCTTTTGAAAATAACCTTAGAGCAAAAAGAAATTTGCAAAAATAATACTTTTTATGATTGAATTTGTACAAATAGCCCTTTCAAAATCTGAGTGCATTTTTTTTTTCTTTTTTTGAGATCGGGTTTACTATTTATGGATTGAGAAACTTTTCTAAATATATACATCTACTTGTGTTTGCTAGGACTGGATTTGAGGCATCTTTCAAACTTTTGTGTCTTATTACTTGAGCTAGCGAGATTCAGAACAAAAAATATTATTTTGATTTTCTATTTCAAACTATATATGAGATTTCAAAATTAACTTTTTTGTTTTTCTTCTCCTAGCTCAATCTTAAAAGCATTATCTTTTTCAATTTTTTTTATTTTTTTATATTCTTTTTCAAGTGTTTTTTTATCTTGATGTTCCTCAAATGAAAAATATCGTGTAAAGAAATAAAGGGACTTTTTTTGCTTCAATTGATGTATATGGATTTTGAACTTTTGCAATTTTTTTAAATAAAGTTATTTTAATGAACAACTCAGGAATGTAAGAAATTGTGTTTGTTTAAATAGAAGTTTTCACTTTTTAGTGTTTTTCAAATTTTTTATTTATGATTATGTAATTTTAGTTTCTTTTTAATCCAAATATTTATATTCAGGTAAAGACAGGGTATATATTTTGTCAAGAGGATAGAGCCATACTATGCAAAGAATGTGACGAACCGATTCACGGCGCAAACAACTTAACCATGAAACATAATCGGTTTCTTCTCGCCGGGGCCCGTCTCTCAATTCACCCCCTCTCCTCTAATGATTCTGATTCTAATTCGAATGAAGAAAACCAAGAAAAGAAGAAAGAAATCCCAATCAACAAAGAAAAAGAAAGTGGACAAACCAGGAATTCATTTCCAGGAAATGGAGTTACAACTAACCATGGAAATAGTATTTCCAGGAAATCATCTCCAGGAAATGGAGTTACAACTAGTAATGGAAGTAGTATTTCGGAGTATTTGACAAAGGTTTGCCCTGGTTGGCATGTTGAGGATCTCTTGGTAGATGATGCTGCTGTTGCTGTTGCTGCTGCCTCTGCTGTTAAAGTCGGTCCCTTCTTCCTGATCTTTTTTAATCCTTTACTTGTTCTTTTAATAACAGAAACAAAGTAATAAAATATACCCATCTCAATTTTAAGATAGTTTTGAATCTCTTTTATTACCTATCTCAATTTTAAGATAGTTTTGAATCTTCTTTTTCATCTCTAAAGTTTTTCCAAATCATTAAACAAATATCTTTTTTTTTAAATGAGAAACTCGGAATTGGTTGCAAAATAAAACTCGGAAATGAAAGTAAGGACATACGAGTGAAAATAAGGAAGACGTTTTCTTATTTTAATTTCAAATGAGGTTTTGGGTCCCGGTTGTTTGGTTCTTAGTTAGAATTGTCATAAATTCTTATATTCTTTGTAACTTTACACATTTATTCAATACTCAAAATAAAATCGTACATCATTTTTTCAGATAGCCTTACATTATTTATTGTAAATTTTACATTTTTTGTAGGATAATCAACTGGCGCCTTTCCTGGAGGCTGATTTGGAATCCGGCTCCTTTGATCCCCCAATGTGGGTCCCAGAATCTTTCGACTTTACAACTACCAACATAAACCAGTGCCAAAATCCATGGATGGGCTCCCTTGATGCCGGCTCCATGATACAAACTGATAGAAATTGTTGGAATACTGATGACATGTTTACAGTGCCACAAATGTCGCCGAGGAAGACAGTCCAACCAAACAAGAGAGCTCGGTCGTCTTTCTTGTATTATTGAGGGATCAATTGATATGTCTGTTATTTTGGTTTAGATTATGTGTTTATAGAGCTATAAATAGTGTGATAATGTGGTAATTACAACTAAGTGTGTGGAGTTGATTTGTTGAACAAGAGTTTTTTTCTTTTTTGAATTTTGTTGAACCAGAGTTTGCTTGTCTATCTAATTAAATGGATTAGGTGTGTGATTGATATGCAAAATGAGTGATTTCAATTAGATTAAGGTGAGGTGGGTCGTAATTGGTAAGTCTCCCTATCCAATTAATATCTAATTTGTCATGCTTCTGAGAATCGCCGATTTCAATTCCGATTCAGCCGATTCGAATGCAAATTGCAATCTGATACTTTAAATCATTATTTTTTATATAAATTGATCCATTCACAGCTGATTGGTGTTGAAGGTTACTATTACTCTTTTAAATATGTTACATGAAAATATCAAAAGAACACATTTTTTTCATATTTAAAAAGAGTAAATTAAATCATTATAATATAATACTTCATAATTAACATGATCCTACTATAAAAACACATTTCTGTTCTCAAAATATCAAAAGAACCCTTTTTATCCCGTATTTATCTAAAAAATTATTTTTCGGTCAAAGCGATAGCAGTCAAGTATAGTCAACAAAATACGACCACTCATACCATCATTTCCAATAACACCTTATGTAGTTAATGATATCGACCGTTTCATAACTTCTTTTGGCAATATTATATATCATAGATGATTACAGTTTTTTTTTTATTTGATAGAGAGATCAAAGTCTCACGTATATTTTCAAAGAAACTTAATTTTGTCAAGTTTTAAATTCACAACTTTTGAGTTTATGGGGTGGTGGTACCTTATCATTTCTAGTATAGGAGCTTTTGCTAGATGATTAAGGTATTGGAACAATTCATCTTTATAATTATTACAGTGTCCATTGCAGTTGCAGCCCAAAAAAACATTGAACTCGGATGCAATTCTATTTCAATTCATCTTCTATTCATCATAAATATTTTTGAATTCCGTCATATAAAACATCAAATGTGACTTCATTTTGCTCAAATCCATAAATGAGTTCATAGGGCGGGTACGACCAATATGTTCTTCCTTTCTAATAGTTGAAGATTCTAACATTGTATATTATTTTATTTTTAAGGTACCACGCTGTTTTGGTTACCTATTGTAAATGACATCCAATCTCTTGTATTTTTGCATCACATCCATTGAATTGAACTGTTAAATAACTGATACGTTGGAGTATTTCCTCAACAGATTTGGATCAACAAATTATGTAGAAAAAGACTTCTGACAAATTATTTAGAAAGGACTTCTGGAAAAAAGACTACATTACATTTTTATTAAACCAACATATTTTATAATATATTAAAAATTACCCAACAAAAGGAGATGAATTTGAGATGAAGGTGAAATCCTCAGGGAACTCATAAAATCTATGAGACAAGGATGAAATGTGCTCTGATCAGAAGGACAAATGGACTCCTTTTTACCACACTCATTTTCTCATAATTTTATCACACTTAATGTCTCATAATCTTGCAGAATTATTTTTTTTTTTAATAAATAATCTTGCAGAATTTATATTCTGTTTTCAAATATAAACAGGTAACTCAGTCGGTACCGGTTCATTGTTATTATTGTTTGTTGTTTAGACAAACTAAGTTTAGGCATTAGGTTCATGTAGCTAATTACTTATACGGAAAGGGATCGAGTACTATCTGTATCTAGTTGTCACTACTTGTTATAAATGACATCTTGATCTCTCATCTAGTTGTTTTACTTGTTTTACAGGGAATGAAGTTGTTATACTTGTTACTAAAACATTTTAATCTCTCATCTAGTTATTACTCGTTATAAATCTCTCATCTAGTTGTTATTACTTGTTATAAAAGACATTTGATCTCCAATATTTTAAATCTCTCATCTAGATGTTATTACTTGTTATAAAAGACATTTGATCTCCAATATTTTAAATCTCTCATCTAGTTGTTATTACTTGTTATAAAAGACATTTGATCTCCAATATTTTGATTATATTCCAGAGAATCTCCCCATAGTAAAGAAAATATCAGATGAGCTAGAATGCCCAGAAGCAGCAATACTAACTTGGGGGAGGGGATTCTTTCACAGAGATTTAGTAGTTTATACTCACATGCAGAGCTAACCCAAGATATTTTGTACCAGTTTAAACAACTTCGAGACCTGTGAGAGATCTTTCATTTAATCACAGCTCAGTTACCCCAGCAAAAACTGCTGGAGTTACAAGGCATCATTGACCAAGTTCAGCTTACAAATGCCTCTGATTCAGTGGTCTGGAGGTGGACTGATAAAAAATTCTTCAGTACAAGGAGTGCCTACCATGCTCTCGCAATGGGAATCCACACCTCAAATCCATTAAAAACAATTTGATATGAAAATTTTTGTGTGCCTTTTTACTCAGAACAGAGTACTCACTCAGGACAATTCGAAGAAGAAAGGTTTACAGCTCATTAATATATGCTACCTCTGTTGTCGAGAATTAGAATCCACTGAACACCTTGCTGGTTAATGTGATTTTATTAAAAAGGGGTAGTGTTTGATAAGTAACAACTTTTCAGAAGCTCAACCAGTTGGATCCTTCGATGATGTTTATAAAATGGTCACCAAGAAAGGAGGAAATGAGAAACTAAGAAGAATAGTTTTGCTGTTTCTATTTTGCATGTGGAGAGAGAGATGTCGGCGTGCTTTTATAGAAGAGAAAAGATTTGAGGTATAGCTGATGGATGAAATAGTTGGAGAATGATAGCTAATCAAACTTGTTGAAAGGAAGAGGAGAGAAGAGATGGAGGTTTTGAGTTTCAACCTTCGGGTTTCAGATCCGCCGCCAAGCGTACTAAACGAAGAAGAAGAGAGAGAAGAGAATAGGTTTGTCTGAAGAAAAAACATAATTTGAAGATTTTTGTAGTAAATACATTTTAAATTCTGAGATATTACCAAAACTATGATTAGTTTTCCCGGACTTGTAAAGCCGGTTCTTTATTTTTCTATTTTTGTAGGGTTGGGTCAATCCGGGTTATATAGAATAAGCCCATTGATTTTTTTTTTTTTTCTTTTCTAATTTTTAATTTGTAAAAGAAAAAGAAACTATATAATTTTCAAGAGCATATATATAAATCATTTAGAAAGGAAATTTAAGTCCTCTCCAAAAAATTTCTAAAAAATAATATTTTGACTAAAATCGTTAATCTAGCTTATAGCTTCTGAAGGGCCAATTTCTGTGTCTTGCCTAAGAGAAGGGGAATGAATTTGGGATAAGATCATCTTTATAAATTTAAATCCGTGAGCAAAAGGATGATTTAAATACGCTTGAGCTGGACAAAAGATTAAGGCCCCACTAGACTAAGCACCCTCATTTTCAATAAATAGTACTGAAAATTATGGGGAATTTTTGAACTGTAAACAAGGAACACAGCGTGTTCATTTGTTACTAGAATTGAGTGAATTTTTATATTCTTTTTTAAATTTAAACATTATTTCAATAAATATTACTTACTCAAAATAAAACTACACAAGTTTTGGGGTTAACTGTAAACAACTCAATTTTTACTGTAAAGAAGGAACTCAAGAGTATTCATTTGTTTAGACAAACTAAGTAAGCTTAGTGTTAACTCTTAATTAAAAAAATTTAATTGTTATTCATACTAAGGGGTTAAATTATTAAATTTCTAGTTTCGACAAACCATGTTGAGGGGTTAATTCACTCTACATTATTAATTAAAAATTTTAATTTGAATTATTACAATTTTTTTGTTATTTTTTTTTTTTGGATTTTTTGATGAACTTGAGTAGACTCAAAGTCCTACACATCCAATATATTAAATAAAAAAAATTCATTACAAAAGAAAAAATGGAAAAGAAAGAAATGATGTTGCAAATATTTGTGTCCAAGATGGCCTTAAAGAAAGAGAGTAGAAAAGGTGAAAACGTTAAAAGAAGCTTGAATTCAAGTGCGGAAAGCTAAGTTCCAAAATCTGACTACGTCTTATACTCTGCGTGTTAAAATGTTCTGGTGATTTGCTTCGTTGCTAAAAATTCGGTTACATATTTCTTTCCAAATGTGAAATAAGAAAGTTAAGTTGAACAGTAATGGTTCATTTCCAAATATTGTGGCGCATTGCAAGTTATCGATTAGCTCAGTAATATTTGGTAGTGATACATTATTGAGTTGAAGCTCTAGGGAATTCCAAAATTGATTGGTAAAAGGACAAGCTATGAACAAGTGGTGTACTGATTCGGCGTCTTGTAAGTAGCATCTGTTTGGTATTACGCAGCCACCTTTGATAGGCATGATAGACATAAATAAGTAGCATCTGTTTGGTATTACCCAGCCGCATTTGATTAGGTTATGGTACTAAGTTTGTTGAGTAAGCAAAGCCAAGCAAAGAACTTATTCCAAGTTATTTGTATAGTTTAGACAAACTGTTTAGGTGAAAATTTATTCCAAGTTATAAATTAAAAAAATTCAATTATTTTTCTATACTTTTAATTCAAGAAAATTAATTGTTCTTTCTAAGTTCAAACAACCTAATCGTAGGTATTAATTTAATATAAATTTTGATTCAATCTTTGAATTTCAAAATGGTAGGGGTGTGCCGGCCCAAGCAATAGTGCAACGCAAGGGCGACGCATGAGAGCCCAGTAGCAAGCTACTGTGACGGACCCTCCCCCAAGAAAAATAAATTTAATATCGTTGTGAGCACATGGCTCACATATCAGATATTAAACTGATAAGAACAGATACTACACTTGATCTTAGCCAAAAGGCCGAGAAAGGTATGAGTGGTGTATTGCCTCAAGGTCTTTATTTATAGCTGAGTCTCTTTCACGTTAAAGATGCTTTAAGCGTGGTGGGACTAAAATGATGAGTGCTATTTCCGGTTATGTTATTTTCCTTTGGAAGGAATTGAAGGCTGTTTAAATAAGTCCTTTTTGGCCCAATAGCTGTCTGGGCTAGAAACGAAAGTACTGTGATTCATGAATAGAGTCCAAATTTTTAACTTATTCTTACTTTTGAGTAAAAGTTTAGACTTGAGCCGTTTTTCAAATTTTATTCCGTTTCATAGTATTAATTTTGTTTTTCTAGTTAAATTTTGTAGGATCTCAGTTCGAATAATTCCAATATGATATACTAAAATTCAGCTGATTTATAAAAACTAGTTCTAAAGTTTAAAGAACAATAATAAAAACCATATTGCATTAAAAAAATTAATAAAAACCATATTGTTAAGTAAATCACAATATTCAAAAGGGAGCAAATATTTCCGGCGTGTGTTTGATAAGGCTTCGGCCCATTAATAGGCCCAAATATTCTGACAATCCAGGAATGGAGATACTGGATTCTATAGAAACCACGATTTAAAATACCGGATTTAATTTCCAGGTTATGTCTCCTTCCTGCTCCGAACTTATAAACGTAAACAATCTCCAAATTGCACCCAATGAAGCGAGGCCTCTTCTCTTCTTCTCTAAACCCACAAAACAGAAACCTTTTTTCTGTTCTTCTCCAAGGTCTCAAAACCCTATCAAACCCTAGCTCCGCCTCCTCCATGGCAGCTCTCGCCGGCGACGCCTATCCCGACGAGACTCTCTGCTCGGCGGAGGTGCCAACTTTGCCGGAGCCGGCGGCTGCGCTGCCGATGGAGATATCCAGTCGGGCGGAGACGAGGGTGGAGAGGGCGTGGGCGCACTGGAGAGCGATTGGGGCGCCGAAGCTGATTGTGGCGCCCATGGTGGACAATTCGGAGCTGCCTTTCCGGATGCTTTGTAGGAAGTATGGGGCGGAAGGGGCGTATACGCCGATGCTTCATTCCAGGATTTTTACCGAGAATGAGAAGTATAGATCAATGGAATTCACTACTTGTAAGGTCAGACAAAAGAATTGTAACATTTTTCATGAGTTTTTGTAATGTTTTTGATTGAGTTCTTGAAGAAGATGCTAGCTTTGATGCTAATTTGCGTGAGATTATATTGAAATATACCAGTTAATCAATTTACTAGTTAAATTGAGGGTTGATTTCTGAATGATTGTGTGGTTAATTTGTAAATTTGTCATGCAAATTGGTTGCTAAATGAATTCATATTAAACTGCAATAATTATTTGTGCCAGGAGGATCGTCCATTGTTTGTGCAATTTTGCGCAAATGACCCTAAAATTCTACTTGAAGCTGCCAAGAGGGTCGAACCTTTTTGCGACTATGTCGATATAAACTTAGGGTAAACCTTATATCTCTCTCTTCTCTCAAATCAATAATACTTATACATCAAAAAGAAAAACAAACCTCATATAAATTACATTTCATAATTTTTTCACAGATGCCCACAAAGAATTGCGAGACGAGGCAATTATGGCGCGTTTTTAATGGAAAACCTGCCTCTAGTCAAAACCCTAGTCGAAACCCTAGCCCAAAACCTAACCGTACCCGTTTCATGCAAAATACGCGTATTTCCAAACTTGGCCGACACAATTTCATACGCGAAAATGCTCGAAGAATCCGGCTGCTCTCTCTTAGCAGTTCACGGCCGAACGAGAGACCAAAAAGACAGTTCAAAATTCAAAGCCGATTGGCAAGCCATAAAAGCCGTAAAAAAAGCGTTAAAAATACCGGTTTTGGCTAACGGAAACATTCGCCACATGGCAGATGTCGATTCGTGCTTGGAAGAAACCGAAACGGACGGGGTTTTATCGGCCGAAACGTTATTAGAAAATCCGGCGATTTTTGCGGGGTTTAAGACAAAAGAGTGGAGAGAGAAAGAGGATTTGGAAGGAGAGTTGGATCAAGGCGATTTGACGGTTGAGTATTTAGGGTTTTGTGAGAAATATCCGGTGCCGTGGCGGATGGTGAGGAGTCACGTGCATAAGTTGTTAGGAGAGTGGTTTAGGGTTCGGCCGGAAATTAGAGAGGAGTTTAATAGGCAAAGCGTGTTGAGTTTTGAGTGGTTGTATGAGATGGTTGAGAGGCTTAGAGAAGGGATTGGTGGGGGAGTCAAGCTTTATAAGAGTGGTGAGAGAGAGAGAAATGGAGTTGTGAGTTGAGTTTTTTCTTTCTTTTTTTTTGATTAATTTGATTTTAGCGATTTTTGTTAGAGAAGAATTTGTGGTGTTATTTGTTCCTTGGCATGAAGTTGTCAAGGCTGGTTTTGTAATATTTTTGGCATCCTATTTATTGACTACTTTGATTTGAGTTTTGAGTTTACTGTGGTATATAATTTGGACTGTATACACAAATTGTGTTCAAATACATAAACCTCTAGTTTAATCGGATTTTAGTTATTTGTGATTATTGTTATTTAGAATTTTTCTGTTTTTATTTTTCAAAATAATTGTTTTTCTGTTGGCATGAGTTAAGGTCTTTCTTGTAATTTTATCAAATGTAGATCTATATTGTCTTAAATGTAAATATATCAAGTTTCAATGTCAATATGTTGTTTATATCATTAGTATATTGAAAACGCGCAAGCCATTTTGTATTCTTTTTTTAAACCCTTTGGTTCCTATTAACCCTTTTAATTTAAATTTAGAAAATTTGTTTATCTTGTTTGCAACAGTTCAAATACATAAACCTCATTAAATTTTAACACAATTAAATTTCTAATCTTTCCTACAAGGGGGCAAAGGATCATCACAAAGCCCATAATTTCCCTTAAATCCAACGGCCGGTAGTTGCGCCACATGTCGAGGTATCCGCCCGCTAAGCCGATTATCCGAAACATCAAAATTCATTAACCCATTAAGACCGATCAACCCGTCCGGTATCTCGCCATACAAACCATCTTTCGCCAATCTCACCTCTTTTAATTGCGCCATTTTACTCATACTTTCAGGAATTTTTCCACCTAGAGGATTATATGAAAAATCCAATTTCTCAACCGATTGCATTGTTGATAATTCACCAATGTCCTCATCGATTTCTCCAAAAAAACCGTTTCGTGACAAGTCTATTGTTTTGTATTGCCCTAGTGCTTCGCTGATTCCCTTGGCTAGAATCGGTCTAAGCTGTCCGTACAATTTGTTATATGACAAGTCTAGATCCATAAGCATAGCTAAGTTTCCGAACCCTTGAGGAATTGTTGAATGAAGAGCATTTTTTGATAGATTTAGGAAAGTTAGACCGGTCATGTTACCAATCCAACATGGTAGCTCGCCGTAGATATTATTAGTTGATAAATCAAGGGCTGAGATTGAACTGGCGAATCGGAGCCAGTCTGGAAGTGGGCCCGTGATGCCAGTGCCAGCAAGGATTAATTTGAACAGACTCATTTCACCTAGCCAAGATGGTAAGTTGGTGAAACCGATCGGATTAAATGAGAGATCCAATGATTGGAGATTATGAAGGTTCTTGAGCTCTTGAGGTATCGGGCCAGAGAGGCGATTTTTCCCCAAATCTAAGGTTTGAAGATGTTTTAGTTTGCCAATGGAGGAGGGAATCTTACCAATAAATTGATTATTAGCTAAGAAAAGGTCGGTGATAGTGTTTTTTAACTCCCCAATTGAGACAGGAATTTCACCATTTATTGCATTGTTTTCTAAAACAAGTCTTTGGATTTTCGGAAGATATCCGATAGATTTAGGGAGGTTACCATTTAGTTGATTATTTGAGATCCGACAAAATTGAAGGGATGCCATACCAGAAATAGAAGCCGGTACGGAACCAGTTAAATGGTTATTATAAAGATCTAGTATCATGAGGTTTGAGAGATTCCCAATGGTATATGGAATATTCCCAGCGATTTGATTCTCAGATAGGTCAAGATGAGTTAGTTTTAAAAGCGATCCGATTTCTTTCGGAATTGCACCCGTTATGTGATTATCATGAAAATCAAGTTTCTCAAGAGATTCGAGCTTCCCAATGGATCTTGGAATTTCACCAGTTAATTCATTCTCAAAAAGAGCAAGTTCGACAAGTAAAGGGGAGTTGAAAATCGAAGGAGGAATGGAGCCTGAAAAGCGGTTCGAGTTAAGAAACAAACGCTTTAGGTTACGAAGTCTAGTGAGAGAAGAAGGTATCGGCCCGGTAAGATCATTTGAAGAGAGAAGAAGATCAGTGACGTGAGAGAGCCGACCAATTGTGGTTGGTATTGGTCCGGTGAGCCGTTTTAGGTTTGTTAGGTCTAGCACACGTAAATGTGAGAGTGAACCAAGTGCAGGTGAAATAGTTCCCACTAAAGAGGCATCAGTGAAAAAGTCGGGGCCTGATGTTAAACCCGGCCGGGTCATGGAAATGATCCGTTTAGTGATCGGATCACAAGAAATGCCTTCCCATCCGGTACAACAATCTGTCGTGTTGTCCCAGGTGTGCAAGAGGCCTGACGGATCGGCTGTGATACCTGCCTTGAATGCAAGGAGAGCGGTTCGATCGACACGGTGGCATGCAATACAATGGTGGAAAAGGGTGAAAGAGATGAGAAGGATGAGTTTTGATGAACTTAGAGAAGTGACCATGTTATGTAGAATTGGTAGAATTTTGTGGTTATATATAGCTTGATGTTGTTTAGATGCGAGGTTTGATTTGAAATGAGAGTTTGAGGAATGTTTGGGTAGAAGAAGGAAGAAATGGGATTAATTTATTCGTGCATGGAATTGGGGGCCATGTTTGAGGGTAAGTAGAGAGAATTAGCTTTACAATGCTTTTCAAATCTGGAAATGGAGTTTTGGCTGCGGTCTCATGTGACAATATATAGTATGGCATGAGTAGAAGTGTGCTATGTATTTGAATTGGTATTTGTTTCAGGTTTTAAATGTGTTCCATTCTCCAATGAATCTTTTGACCTCACATTGATCAAGTGCAGAGAGACCTTTGACTGTTCAATGAATAGTGATAAAACTGTTAAATATTCTAAAAATAATTGGAAAAATAATATATTATAAAGTAATATACATGCATGTGAGTTCAATAACATAATAATATAAAATAAAACAATATAACGTAAAGTATTATCAATAAATATTGCGAAATGATATAGTAGAATATCATGTGGCAAAATATTATTTCCTTTTTACTTATTATTTTGTGCTGAAAGATATAAAAAATAAAAATGTTTAATAAGAGAGGTTAAAAGAAAATTAATTTGTTGGACAGTTAAAGCTAACCCTTGTAGGGGTAAAAGAAAATTAGAGACTAAAAAAGAGAGCCTAAAAATAGCAAGGTCGTAAAATATTCAGCCTAGCTGTGAATCTCTTCTGTTTTCAATATCAGCAGCTCAATAACTCGCTACACAAATTGATACAAGAGAACCCGAATCAGAACATTACTTCTCTCACTAATGTGAATTGAAATAATCTAATATAATCCAATGTGGTGAGTGAGTAAAATGGGGAGCAAGTGGAGACAGGATGGCAAAGGTTTTAATCTGATGCATGAATTTGTCATATGTTCTTGCATGTTCTTGCTTTGTTTACAAAACTTAATGAATTGAATTGATTACATACAGCAGAGCAGGGCAATGAGTGGATTACAGACTTCTTTTTCTTCTTTTCTGTTTAATGTGGGCTCGTTTGTAATTAATGCCTCTTAAGTGCTTCTCATGCTTCCTTTCTGAATTAGGCCCCACATTTGACTCTTTTTGACTCAAATCTCTCAAATTCAATCTATTTTGTTCAAATTATGTTCAGATTTAGGTTAAAAAATTTGACTGATTATTACAGTTACAATACAAAAATGCTATATTGGATTTAAAAAATAAATTTTCAATGAAGTCTAGGGGAAATTGGAAACTGAGAAATAATTAATTACAAAAAAATTTGAAAAGGATAAAAAAACTCATTACCATGGATAAATTATTATTACTCATACAAAATTTCTCTCTAAACAACTCTATTTAAATTAACCCTCTAAAACCTCTAACCTTAAATTACTTACTCTAAATAAATAATAAATACCACAATCGCAAAACAACCCCTAAAAAATAATAAATAAACAAATAATACCTATTTCCTCCTCATTAAGACGACCCGACCAAACTCTCAGGTCTCCAATCGGACTTTTCCGCAAATATGGCGCCTTCTTGATCCTTCGATTGCACAACATTCCAGTGCAGTGATTTTAGTAATGTTTCGATTTCACCGATTGTAGAGGAATCGTCTCGTACAATTAGCTTGCCTCCTGGACGGACTATTCGGTCTACCTCTACAATTATCGGTAGAATCGGACACCTGAAATTGAATGTGTAATATTTTCATCAGTTAAATCAATTGATATAGTAAATACCATGAAGGGGAATTTAAAAATAAAAACTATATTTTATGATATCTGTGAGGAAAGGAAACCCTCGTCTTTTGGAATCTTAAAAAAACGTTACTTTGAACTTTCCCCTAATGTTAGCTTTTCATTTTTAAAAAACCCTAATTTTAATGTTTTATTTAAAAAAACTAATTCATTTAGAAATAATAGAGAAATAATAAGCAAACACCATAACTTACTTTGAAATAATAGATAAATAATTCAAAAATTGTGTTTACACCAAAATCAAAGGTATTTTCCCAAAAAACTCCTAATAAGAACAAAATTTTACATATTCATTCATTCATTCATTCATTCATTCACTCACCTGTCTTTGATGCTTGAGAAGAGATGATCGGCGTGCAAGAGGTCGTAACTCCTGGGATAAGTGCTGAAGGACTCGCACCAATCATGATAAATGCCGAACAAGCCGCGCTCGTAGATGATGGGTAAGGTGTCGGCCGCGTCGGTATTCACCACATTCATCACCCACACCTTCTCCTCCCTCAACGCCGCCGCAAACCTAACATAAAAAACAAAGATAAATAAATTGATTAGTGTAATGTTGGATTTAAGATTTGAAACGGATTCTTTCAAAAAAAGGATATTTTATAAGGATATCTTTAAAAGAGAGTTTATTAGTTTAACTTCCAAACCTAAAATTAAAATAAAAAGATGAATAAATATATCAAAATATAAACTTCCAAACCCTAAAAAGAGAGTTTATTATTTTGTAATTTTATCTTTTTCATCAATTTAAAAAAAAAAAACCTATAATTTTCAAACAGTAGATAAATCGTAGATAAATAATTCGTAAAACGTGTATGCGTGTTATTCGAACATTATGCAAGGGTTTTTTTTAAAACAAAAGTAAAATTTAAGGGGGTTATTTTGAAAACATCAAAACTTAAGGGGTTTATGGAAAATAGAAACTTATAATTATTCCAAAAGTTAGGGTTTTTTTTTCTTATTACTATATTATTTTATCCACACTTACCCGCCATAAACAGCCCGCATATCCATGACGTTCCTAACTCTCGACCAATCAATCTCACTCAAATACGAATTCTTCACAACATCTTTCCAACGCCGCATATCCGAATTAAAATCGTCCTGCGCCGGCTTGCCGTTGATCCCCTGTTCAGAGGTGTTCAGCCAGTACGGGGCCGTGTGGAGCCGCCTCGGCCACTCGTTCGGCCAGCTGGCGCCCCTCAGGGATTCGGATGTCGGGACGGAGTGCATGCAGGTCTTCATCGGAATGTACCTGGTTGGAAAATGAAGAAAGGAAGGAAGGACAGAGAGTTAGTGCTGAATTAAGGATTTTGATGAGTGGTTTGATTTAGGGAAAGTTGCAAAAAAGCCCTTGTATTTAGGGAAATTTGCAGGAAGGTGGTTTATTAAGAAAGAAATATTGAAGTAATTTTCTCTGTGCTAACTAATGGTGTTAACTCCGTGTTAACAGTAGGGATTCTTTTTTTCTTTATTTCAGATGTCTCAAGAATAGAGGGCCTTTTTTAAATTTCTAACAATGCATTGTTTTTATGCAATTTAAGCAGAATACAAGGGCTTTAATGCAAATTTTCCTTTAATCTATTTTAAATACTAATTTAATCATTTTGTAATTACCAAGCAGCGTTCGGTTCGTCGTTTTGTTCGCACATAGGCGGGTTCTGACGCCGCCTCGCGGTATAACACTCATTATTCGTCGGTTTGCGGAAGAATGCGGCGCCAACGCCGTTCAGCCGGTCTTTCTTGATCGTCACGAGGTCCCAGCACATCGATCTAGTCAGAGATTTCATCACTGGGGAAATAAAAGAAATGAACTTAGTAAGGATTCTTATTTTTGTAGTGGTGGTTTTAGGTTAGCTTTTTTTTGGCTGAATACCTTTCCAGATTTCGACGTCTTCTTCTAGTTTTTGGTAGACTGGAGTGGCCGACCAAACGAAGAAGCCTCCCGGACGTAAAACACGGTTCAGCTCCAATAAAAGCTGGCCACCTGTCAAATATACCCATTACTAAGGTCTACTTAATTATCAGTAATGCTATATAAACAAAAGTCATGGTACTTTTCCACATTTTTCATCATCCTTACCGTCGGCATGCCAACAGACGCAGCATGTAGCGCAATGAACCAAATCAAACACTTTAATTTTTTTTTTTTTTTTTGCGCAACTCATTGTCAAAACATGCCTCTCGAACAAGCCAGACGCATTTACTACTAGCACCAACCAAGCTTCAGCATTTTAAACCCAACGGTGTGGGTTCTCTAAACTACTTGGTCACTGACGTAAATTAAATTTCTCACCGTCGGCGTGCCAAGGGACACGGCAGCGGGCGCAATGCACCAAATCAAACACGCCTCCGGGGAAGGGGAGGCGGTGGGCGCCCATGACTGCGGAGATGGCGGGGATGCAAGCGCGAACTGCACCTGCGCCTCGTGCTCGTCCTTCGGCGCAAACGACATCGTCAATACGTCGCGTTCGAAGAGGTAACCCCCGAAACTCTAATTTTATTTTTAATTTGGGGCCTAGGTTTTAGGTTTGGGCTTAAATTCCTACATGTAATTAGTCCCGAGTAGCCTACTGGCCAGAACAATAACTCAAATAGGCCTACACCTTTGGCATTGAAATGCTCAAGCTTCGTTGCTGCTGGAAGAACACCTCATGCTAGTAGTAAATGCATCTGGCTATTTAAATCACTCTACTAGCACCAACCAAGCTTTAGCATTTGAAGACCAAAGATGTTGCCTTATCTGGGTTCTCCCGGGCCAGTAGTCCACTTGGGCTCTAACACCAAATAATAAAAAAGGATTCTTACCATCGGCATGCCAAGGGACGCGGCACCGAGCGCAGTGCACAAGATCAAACACGCCTCCGGGGAAGGGGAGGCGGTGGGCGCCCATGACGGCGGAGATGGCGGGAATCCCGCGTTCCAACGCGAGCTGCACCTGCGCCTCGTGCTCGTCCTTCGGCGCGAACGACATCGTCAAAACGTCGCGTTCGAAGAGGTAGCCGCCGAAAGAGGCGACGCCGCAGCCGACATCGAGGACCACGCGGGTGTGCTTGCCCCATCCTATTCCCTTCACAGACTGGACAAGAGGAAAAAATAAAAATAAAAAAAGTTAGAATTTAACACAAGTGAGAATTGTAGTAGGCGATTTTGATTGTTTTCGCTTACCGTTGCACCAGGTTTGCTTCCTAATAATGTTGGAATATCGTAATAATATATTAGTACTTATTTAGTTAGTTAACAGTGCATTTGGATCTATTTAGGATTTGATTCAGGGTAAATTTACAAATAAAAAAAACTATATGAATATTTATAAAAAAGTCTGAATTTCGGAATATTAAAAAACCCATGTTTTCGAAAATTAGAAACTAATGTTAGATGGTTTCTTGAGAACATCAAAAGTTAAGGGAGTTTGAAAATAGAAGTTTTAAAGTAGCGATTTTTCTTCATATTTCCGCTTACCGCCACAACACGTTTCGCTTACCACCAGAGTATATTTGGTTTACCTGCTGGAGGAAGTCGATGTAGTGGAGGGCGCCGTGGATGAACTGGGTGCCGCCACCGGGGAAGGAGAGGTACTGCCCCGTCACCTTCACCCAGTTCTGATGCCCCTTCACCTCCGCCAGCTTCGTGTGAGGAACATTATTGTACCAGATCTGTCACGATAAACAAAAAAAACATCAGTAAATAAACAACCAATATTTTATTTATTTATGGGAAATTTGCAAAAATACCCTTGCATTATTGAAAATCGCCAAAAAAAATGGATAAAATTGCCAAAAAAAAAAAAAAAAAAAAACTCCCAGACATTAGTTAAGTTAGCTCTACTGGAAATAACATTTTTAAAACTTATCTATCTTTCACACAAAACCTATACGGAGGTTTGACTAGAGTTATGTTTATTAACCTATACTCAATAAATTAGAGTACAGAAACTAACAACTAACGCTGTTACTTTCTTGCAATACAGGGCCTATTTTGGCAATTGAGGCATAACACAGGGACTCCTCGGCAAATTCCCACTATTTTCATAACTTTCTAGTTTACCTTGTCGCGGCTCTTGGGCCACTCGACAGGCCTTCTATACCCTTCCGGCACCGGCACGAGGCAAGTGGGCGGCTCGTCAGGACAGTGCCTCTCCCTGTGCTCGTAGTGCCGGTAATTCTCCGGCCTTAACTTCTTGATCTCTTTAATATTATCCAGACACGGTATGTAATCCGCTCTAGCCGTCTCGTTGCAGATCCTCCACTCATACGAATCCGGATTTTCGTCTGTTTCTGTCCTTCTTTCCTTCTCTTTTTCTGATTGGCCGGCTTGTGTGGCCCACTTGTCGGTTTCGGTTTCTGTTCTTTCGGATGAAGAGTCGGAGAGGTTTACGTTTTCTTGATGACTTTCTTGATTTTCTTGATGATTTTCTTCTGTCACCTGAATTCAGATCACAAAGGAAAGCAGAAAAATCCGATTAAAATCAGAAGGAAGATTAAGAAAAATCCAGTCAAACCCCAACAGAAGATGAATGAAGCGAAAAAGAAATCGGGAAAAATTCGATTGAAATCATAAAGAAGATAAATTGAATGTGGAAAGTATCAACCTGTTCTATATTTTCTGTATTTTCACTCGGTTTTGGTTCTTCTTTCGAGTCATTATCTTCATTGTTTTCATTAGAATCATTTGACTCAGTTTCGTGTCGTTTCTGTTCCTCTTCCATTCCGCCGTCCAAACTGCTCTCTTCCTTTAATTTCTGCTTCTCTTTCTTGATTTCCTGTTGTGAATCTTCATGGTTTTCTTCGTTTTTGGTTTGTTGTTCTGTTTCTTCATGATTTTCTTCGTTTTTGGTTCCTTTTTCTGTTTCTTCATGATTTTCTTCGGTTTTGGGTTCTTGCTCTATTTCTTCGTGATTGGTTTCAGAAGAGTTTTGGTTTTCAGATCCTTCTGTAGAGATTAATTAAGAGATGAAGATTAAGATTTGATGAGTCATTGTTGAAATAATTGAGATAATTAAACTGATTAAAGTGTAATTACTGGCCAATGTTATACAAGAGATGAAATTGCTGTGAAATCACAACATTGTTTAGCTAACATATGCAAAATGTGCCAAAATTAGGCCTAATTGAGCTAAAATTTGCAATTATTTTAACAAAATTAAAAAAAATCGAGCTTGATTTACCCGTTTCAGAGTTCTCACTCCGATCCGCCCTTCCATCCTCAGAAATCTGATTCTCACCCTCCTCTTTCTTCTTCTCATTCTGCTGCAGCTCACCTCCCTCCTCCTCTTTCCTCTCATCCTCTCCATTCCCCTCTTCCCCATCCGATTCCTTCGCCCCCTCAACATCCCCCTGCATGAACGACGAAAGCGAAAGAGCCCTCGCGATCTGTCCTCGACCCGCCTGCGACGAGGTGGTCCCGGCGACGGAGGTGGAGGCGAGCATCCAGGCTCCGGCGACGCAGAGCACGAGGAACACCGCCGTCGTTACGTAGTACGAGCACGTCGCGGAGGACGACGAGGGAGGAGACGAAGAGTACTGCCGCTTCGCTCCTCGGTTGTTCCGATTGAATCCCGCCATTCTTCTTCTTCTTCTCTTTGTTTAAGAATTATGAATATGAATTTGTTTCTGGGTTTGGATTTTAATGGCGGGTCTAAAAATAAACGTTGGAATTATCTCCAGTTTAGTTAAGAACTTAATATGTCCATTTGATTTTATTTAACAACTGTGGAAGTAAATGTTGGAAATTAGCTCAAGCAAATTAAAAAAGAAAAAAGAAAAAAAGAGAGAAAAGTCTAATTTTAATTTTTACCCCTTTAACTATTCAAATAGTTTATTTTTTGTCCCTCAATTTTTTATTAATTCAATTTTAATCCTTCAACTATTTAATAAATTTATTTTTAGTCCTTTGATCTGTTAACACGTAAGTAATACGTGATATATATTCCAATATGGAAATTGTGATATGGCAAATATTTGAAAAAATAAAATTTCCTTAATTTCCTTCTTTTCTTAAAATATTATTTGATTGTACATATTTGTGGTGCATGTTTATTTAAAAAATATATGTTATTGTTTATGTGTCAAGAATATATGTCAGGTCATTGCTTACGTGTCAAGTTTAACTGATACGTAAGCACTTAAAGGATGAAAAGACCAAAATAGACTTATTGAATAGTTAAATGATTAAAATTGGACCAACAAAAAATTGAGGGTCCAAAAGTAGTCTTATTGAATAATTAAGGTGGCAAATTTGGACTTTTCTCAAAAAAAAAATAGACTTATTGAATAGTTGAGGGATTAAAATTGAATCAACAAAAAATTGAAATGTTGGAAATTAGATATGGGAGAAAGAGAGAGAGGAGTTTTGAATTTGAAACGGAGAGAATTTGAAGTTGGTCTAGATCGGAAACTCTTTTGAGCTAAAGTTGGTGGAATGAGTGAGTGACACGCGGAAAGAATGATGTGGAGCCCAGGTGTCAGTGTGATAAGATTAGATTGTTGTTTATCTGAGGATTTGCTAAAAATATGGGGAGGATTAGTTGGTTTGTTGAGAGAATTTTGGAGGGGAAAATTAGTTTTTTTGTGTGATTTTTAATGCGTGCGAATGGTTTTTTTGGTTATGCTAAAAATATGGGGAGAATTTGTTGATTTGTTGACAGAATTTTTGAGTGGAAATAGTTTTTTTTATGTAGGTCTTGATGTGTGCGAATGCTTTTTTTGATTATTTGTTTGAGGGTGACTTGAGTTGTTGGTACATGTTGGGATTTAAATTTGTTCTTGTTTTGGTTTGTTTATTTGTGACATGTGAGCTGGCTAGTGGAGCCCATAGTACAGTAGTCAGATCCGCTCTTTATGATCTTGTGTTGATAATACAGCTTACTTGTGTGTGCTTGAAATTATTATATGTTCTTTTTTTATTAAACATGAGAACTTGTTGTGTTTAACATATGCAATTAGCAGTGATCAAAGTACTAGAAAATTCTAATATATATACTATTGGATAATCATATATTAGTTTATTTATTCATTATTTTGATTTGTTTAGTTATTTAAGTCAATTTAGTTTTCAATTTGAATTAAATCAAAAGTTGAGAACTATAAATAAGAGTACTATATTTTCATACCCATAACAAAATTAACTGCAATACATTAAAGTTCTTTGAGTTTGTACAATATTAAATTAATCAAACCAAATGCTTACTTAAGTATGCATATAAACTATATTAAGAATACTTTTTTTCTTTTTTTCCCCCTAGATTGTATATAATTAGGGTTGTAAGACTATATAAAAGATAAATGCCCTCTCCAAATTTTCTGAAAAAAAATTATATTAAGCATACTACTTTAGAATCAGTATAATGTATGTATTTATATTTTTAAATGTTTATACTAAATTGTAAATTTCCACTTTGAACAACATGAAAACATTATTTATTACATGAAGATTCATTGTATATGTAATATGTGTATATAGAGACTAGGGAGATTCACAAACAATCTTGACTCATTTCACATTTCAGAAGTGCAGAACCACCGACAGCCTTAAGTACAATATGGATGGATGCCAGCCAGCCAACCAACTAAAAGAAATATTGTATTTTTTTTTTTTAGTTACAAATTTGGTCTTTAGGCCCAAATAAAGGCCTTTTTCAGCCTAACAAATATCAAAGAATATGATAGACAAATCCTCTCAAGTTTTTACAAAATGGATCCTATCCTGTCATAAAATAGATAAATTGAAATATCAAGGGCCATGGCCTTATATGGGCCAGCTTTAATTTATTGTGGGCTTTAATTATTGTTAATTTTGAATTTAACATAATTATTATATGATCAAATAGTTCACAAAATCAAATTAATTCAAATCTACAGGGAGTAAGAGTGGCCAAATGCCTATAATGACCAGTACATTTTTCCTTAAGTTTCTCAAAGTTTTTTTTATATATTTTTTTTCCTTTAAATTTTTTTATGAAATGTTTGTAAAGGACAGCTTGAAAGCTAGAAAACATAATAGATTATATCTTTAAAGTTTTCTTTTCTGAAAAAAAAAATATTAATCGATTTGATTCAACCAACCGAGTATTGATCAGAAACAAAACAAAAACATGTTGAGACTTGAGAGCAACATTACATAATATGCACCCATTTGTGCAAAATGAGCTACATGCATAGAAACCTACTCTAGTCTACTAATTTTTCTTTTTTCTCTTATCATTTCACAATGCATGCATGACTTTTTCCATTCTTACATAATAAATCAGAGATGGTACCAAGGGCTTGATTGCAAATAATTGAAAAGAAATGGTAAGATTGAGTTAATTGACAGAACTGTACACACAATAGCACAACATACCCACATGTTTTTAAGACACATATGTATGGTACCATAACAAGCATGGGGAGCCAAAAACTCAGAGAGAGATCTCAAATGAGAAGGAAGCATGTGCAATGCCATGAAGTTATTTTATTTTGTGGGATAAGATTTTCCTTTTAGTTTTTAGGGTTACAACAACAATATTTGAGCAATCGAGATTATGCAAACATATATTTTTTTTCTCTTTACCAATTTTAATAAAATTATCATTTTTACAATATTTGTATCATCTTTAAAGATGGACCAAACACTACTTATGCAAACTGAAAAAACATCAATCGCAAACTAAAAAACTATCTAGCAAAATACTATGTGCATGTGATAAACTTTATATGATGGTTGGTAAATTACTTGGTACATGTATAGAGGAGAGGATGAAATAAATATCATGATTGGCTTTTATTTTGGCTGATTACAATGAATGGAATATATGTTCTGTAAACCAGATTCTATAACCAAATATAGATTCTATAATTAACTTATGTAGTTAATACATGACATGTAACAAATTTATATAACTAATTCGTATAAAAACTAGTTATCATTGTCGAGATAGCTAGGCTATTGTCGTATCTGTAAATCGTAAGGTGTAGACGCAAGATCTGTAAGATAGCAGATCTTAACATTTGTAGTTAAAGTTTTGATTAATTTGATACATGAATTTCCACGTTGGAAACTCATGATTCCTTAAAAAAAAAAAGCTAGTTATCATTTGAAAAGAGACATGTAGGGTGAAAGATATGAAAATCTCCATTTTCTTCAAAATGGAGATGTTCAAAGCATATAGGACTACTAAACCTCACCTACAGACCTATACTACATAAGCACTTTTGATTTGAATGGCAACTTCATTTCATTGTAGTTCTAATGTGATATGAAATATATTTGAAACTTTTATCTTTTTTTTTAAGAAGTAAACTCTAAGTCCTACATTCTCGCATATTGATTAGAAAAACTATTACAATTCATAATTATAGGTATTTGTAGAAAAAAAAATGTTAAAACTAACTTTAAAATAAGAGGAAGAAATATAAAATGAAAAGAAAGAATTCAAAAAGATTTTTTCCAAAGTAGTATCTCTTCTTGGATTATATCTATCGGAGCTGAAGTCCGGTTTGATGTGCCGGAGAATATTCTATTACATCTTTTTTTTCAGATATGAAAATAGAAAGCTAAAGAGAATAATGTGTTAATATTTCCTTTTTTTGCATTCCGGAGCGAGGAGAAGACCTTATCAATTTGTATATAAACTGTTCCTAGATTTTTTTTGTTGTACTTCTGTCCAGGTTTGAGATGTGCAGTGACAATTCTTAAACAAGTGCTGGACCGATTCAAGGTTGGAGTTACAGAGATAATATTTGTTGGGTATATTCTATCATCTTTTTGCTAGGTTATCAACCGTACTAATTTTGTTTTTGAGGGCCAGCAAAGCAAATGCTTTTATTCTTAGCAGTACTTTGAGTTTCCAAATTTTACGAATGTTTGATATTGTATAGACCCCTTTTGCTAGAAAATATAAGCACTTTTTACTGAGAAGCTTCCTTTTGATCCCCATCTCCATATTATTTGATCATTGCCGCTGGAAGTATTGACTTGTTGTAATTGTGCGTTGAGTTGTTCTAATTCTTAATTCGCTTGGATACTCAGATTATGTCTTAACGGGATGTGCCAATTTCCTTGATCTCAAAATTCACTAACTGCCCCGCTCTGGTTTAGTGCAAATGAGGAGAGGTTTGGGTATGCATGTATAAGATTTTTTTTCCGTCCAATTCGTCGTCCATAATTCACATGTGTTTCCATTTTTGAGTTCTATTTGCGAGGATAAGTAGAATTGCTGAAGTAATGTAGTCCAGAATTTCCACAGTTTTGATGCTCCAGCATTTGTCATAGGGTTTGTTGAAGGGTATTGAATTGTTGTACTTCTTACAATCAAAGAGTTTCAATTGTTTGAGCTAGTTTTATGATATTTCCAAATCCATTTCATGAGTAGTGTTTTATTTATCAAGTCTATATTGAGAATTCCCATACCTCCTAGATCCTTAGATTTACATATCTCTTTCCAGTTAAGCAATGAATATCCTGTTAGGTTATCATTATTTCCTTTCCATAGGAACTTTCTCCTAATTTTGTCTATTTCTTTAAGTAGCCAATCCGGCATTCTGAAGATCAATATGTAATATATAGGAATTGCAGAGAGAACCGCATTAATGAGTATTATTCTTCCTCCAATTGATAGCATATTTTTCTTCCATCATGACAACCTCCTTGAAAATTTGTCCAATATTGGCATATAGTGTTGCTTTTGCAAGGTTTGATCAGATAAAGATAACCCTAGGTATTTTATTGGGAAGGTTGTGTATTTGCATTCTATCTCTCTTTTAAGTTAAATGGTATTCGTTGTCATCAATGCAAATTCAGATTTATTATAATTAATGTTGAGACTGGAGATGTTAGAGAAAATATTAAGTATAAATTTGTACCGTCTTATCTGACCAATTTTTGGTTTCGTGAAGAGAATAGAATCATCAGCGTATAAGAGCGAAGGATACATAGCTGGAACTGCTGGAGTGATGAATCTTTTCTCCACTAGTTCATGAATGAGTGTGGCGAGTACATCCATTGCTAAAATGAAGATGTATGGAGATAATGGATCTCTTTGTCTGACTCCTCTTCTGTAATGTATTATTTTTTCCATTGTACCATTTACGAGTATTTTTGCTGATCCTTTTAGGATGCTATTTGAGATCCATTCCATCCACCTTGTTTGAAACCCCATTTTTTTAAGCACTTCTAAAATAAAGTTCCAATCAATTGTATCGAATATTTTTGTTATGTCTGCTTTGAAAGCGAGTAAGGACGTTGCAGAGGTCTTTGCAAGGGGTAATAAATCTTGTGCGTAAATAAAATTTTCTGTAATATTTCTACCTTTTATGAAAGCAGACTGGTTTCCCCTTACCATTCTATCCATTTTTGGTTGTAATCTATTCGATAGTATTTTGGAGAATAGTTTTTGGATGGAGTGTATAAGACTAATGGGCCTAAAATCTTGTGGAGTGATAGCATTATCTATTTTGGCAATTAGGATGATATAAGTGGAGTTTAGTCCCTTGAGCCCTTCCGTTAACATCTCATTTGGGTTGAAGGTTGCCAGAAGATCCGGCATGAGTATAAACATGAATTTTTTGTAGAATTCTCCTATAAGCCCATCGTATCCGGGCGATTTATTTTTTCCCCATTGTTTTATTGCTATTTCTATTTCTTCTCTAGTGATTTGAGATTCTAGTTCTTGGAGGTTAAAATTTTGTGTTTGTGTACCTGAATTGTATAATCATGACACATCAAGAAGACTCGTCTCACAAGAAGTATCTTCGGTTCCCATTATATTCCTGAAATGTTCAAATAGAATTTGTGTTTTCTTTTTATAATCCTTATATTCTTCATTACCTTCCTTGATTATTGAGATATTATTGTGCAATGGATTGTTTTACTTATAATTGTTTTACATAGGCCTCCCACTAACCATTACCAAAGCAAAGAAACATCTACTTATTCCACTCTTAAAGAGAGTACAAGATAGGCTGGCGGGATGGAAGGGGAAAATTCTTTCGTACGGAGGTAGAATAACACTAATACAGGCGGTACTCGAATCCATCTTGAACTACTACATGCATGTCTTCACCCTGCCCATGTGGTTCATAAAGGAGTTTGACAAAGTTGCGAGGAGTTTTCTATGGCGTGGGGACAAACCTTGCTATGGTGGTCATTGCCTTGTGGCATGGGAACGCTTGGCAAGACCAAGAAACGAAAGAGGACTCGGAATCATTAACATAAGAAACCAAAACAGGGCGATGATGGTACGATGGCTATGGCATACACGGCAAAACCCTCATAGTCCTCTAGGCAAGCTTTTCTCATCCCTATATCATTTCTCTCCTCTATCACACTCGCAGCAAATGCCTTCAAGAGGATCTTACTTTCTTGATGAACTCCAAGAGCTAATGCCGATTCTTAAAATTTCTACAAGTACAAAGCTAGGATCGGGAAGTGAGACTCACTTTTGGACAGATTTATGGCACCCGAGCGGGACGCTTGCCAAAGAGTTTCCGATTATTTATGAGAATGCCACAAATAAACTCAGCTCGATTGTACAAGTCATAGGGTCTGACTGGGACCTAGGTCCCATGATAGCCTCAAGCAAGGGAAGCAGCAGACATGCAAGCTATTTTGGCATCCACTTGTGACGACACACTCATTTGGCGGTGGAACACGAGCGGAGTCTACTCAACAAAATCATGCTACGCTTTGTTTTACAAAACAAGCATGAAATCTCAATGGAACGCAAAAATTTGGAGGATAAAAATACCGACAAAGGTGAGATTCTTCCTATGGTTGCTAGCGCAAAATAAACTCCCAACCCAAGAAAACCTAATACGAAAAGGATGGTCGAGTAGCAATGCATGCACGCTATGCACAACGGGGGAAACAGAAACCGCCCAACACCTTTTCTTGAAATGTCCTTATACCATTAGTGTATGGTCTCACCATGGTACCCTTGCACCTCATCGCTCCAGCTCAACTCTCAAGTTCTGGCAGAAGACGAGAAGAGGATGGGTGACCGAAATGGAGAAAAATGAATGAGACACTAAATGGGCAGCAACCTGCTGGAACGTCTGGAAGCAACACAATCAAAGGATCTTCACAAACAAACGAGCTACAACGAGAATCTGTTATGAACTCGCGGAGATAGAAGCAGATCATTGGGCGGGAAATTACCAGAGAAATTAGGGTCTGTTAAATGCTGGATAATTGCGTTGTAAAGTTTTTTTTATTTTTTTATTATTTTTTTTATTATTTTTATTTTATTATTTTTTTTTTATTTTTACTTTCATCTACGCTCTCTTGTAATCTGACACCAAACAGTCTCTTTGTATTTTTTTCTATTTTTATTTTTATTTAAATGAAATTCTCAAGTAGGCGATCGCCTACATGAGCTTCAAAAAAAAAATTGTTTTAACTATCATGTTTTAACTATCACTTAACTATCAATGGTTGAACATATCATCATTTTTCCTTCTTCTTTTTTTTGCTCTGCCTTTGTTTTACTGCTTCAACCCTAACAACCAAGCTACACATCCCCTTTACACTACTAACACAGATACATAGCATAATTAAGTGACATTTTTTCAATCAGTTTAATGATCTGAGGAATGGGCTGGGCTTCTATTTCTTTGCGCTGAGAAGTTGTTATTTCCAGTTGGATTAACCGGAGGTCTCCATTGCACCATCTAGAGATCATTCTCTCCAAGTGTCACCTCGAACGCTACCGGTGCACAACGGTAAGATCTCACTTTGTCTTGTTCCTTCTGATCTTTTTTCACTAAAATCAGACTGTTGGGATCGGAATTTGAAATTTTGAAAGTGTTGGCGATGAAGTTGAGAAAACTGTCACGTTGGATCTTTGACGAGAATTCAATTTTAGTAATTGAGTTGCCTGACTAGCATACTGCAGCGAAACAAGCCAAATTGGATAAAAAAATCAATACTAGTAACAAATTTTATTTTACATGTTTTGTTGTTTTTAGTTTGATGATATTTAAATCTATTCCAAGCTACTTATATAACATTGAGAATGATTTTCAAAGTCAGAAGAATTCACGTCAAGAAATCGAATATGAAAAATCAGACATAAAAGAACACAACTTCTCAATTCTCCGAAGACAAGAAGGCGACTCACATCTATCAAGTTATCAAGCATTGGAGCACTTCTTAAGTCTTTAGTTTTAATTAGGTTAATTTTATTTTGAGTTATTTTCTTTAAATATTAAACTTAAGACAAAAAAGATTGCAAAATAACTCAAAAACAACATTTTCCTATTTTTGACTTGGGCTGTGAATAGTGATTCTGTTTTAAACGGAATAAACCTACTTATTCCGTTTAAAACGGAATAAAGCCTAAATTTCGCTGTCTATTCAGTTTAAAACGGAATTATTGTGTTTTAAGCGCAATATTCCGTTTAAAATGGAATTTCTGCCATAACGGCTATTTGAATGGATTTCTTCCATTTTTTCAATCATTCACTAAAAATCAATTTTTCAAAAAGAGAAAAAGTGATATTGTTTCTCGCTCTTTTTGTGTTTGATAAATTTACTGGAAAATCTTGTGAGCCAAGAGAGAAATTTGTTGTGAGCAAGTTTGCTAGAGCTTGTTTGTTAGTTTGAATTGAAAGAAATCATATTTGTTAGTTTGGATTGAAAGAAATTTGGTTCAAGTTTTATTTCATCTATTCTCTACGTGTTGTAAAGCGAGCGGCGATTCGAGTCTTGTAAAGAAACGTTATTTGGATTAGTGTAAACGGAGTCGAAAGGCAAGGTCCGGAGATTTGACACTTGTGAAAGCGGAAATGCTCGCTAGCAAGAAAATGGTGGTTATAGCTCACGCAATCATCTAGCCGAACTTCGTCAACAAGTTTGCGTGTTTGGCATTGATCCATTTCTCATTTCTATTTATTTATTTTTAGTTGTTATTATCAATTTGTATTAATACAACCATCAATTAAAAGTAAAACAAATAAAAAATGGTAACATTACAAAAAAAAATTTAAATCATATTTCCGCATGATTTAGACTTATTTACCCCCTATAGACCGTAATTGAACAACATGTTTGTCTTCAGTGGTGATTAAGGATGATTCAGTAGAATTTGACTGCTGGGGTTTAGTCTTTGGGCGCCAGACCTTCTTCATTTGTGACTTTTTCTTCCAAGTCAGAGTTTTGCGGAGTTTGTATTTTAGATAGTCCTTTAGAGGGGGTGGTGGAGGCTGAGTTGGTTGCTGAACTGGTTTGTGAGGTGGGGTAGAAGGTGGACTAATGATTTGAACACTCGAATCTGTTGCTTTAGTGGATAATTTAGATCGAGAGTTGTTAGAGTGTGTGGATTCAGTAGTATCGAAATCTCCATCCTCTGATGCTCTAAGATCTGGATCATCAGACCCATTGAGCTCACCAGGCAAATATTCACGAATGACATAATCGATATGGAATAAAATCGTTCTGTCATGACAGGCTTCCTTATACCCCATTGAGTATGATATTTTCTCCGGATTTGCACATTTGACAACCATTGGCGCATCACAGAAGGACCCTCTCTGAGATCTATAGGGTCCAATCACCAATGATTTTCCGAAACCACTAACGATACTGGTCATATCTTCCGTATTGTAGCAGTGGAGAGGAGCATTTTCTACTCGAATTCTGGCATCCACAATTGAGGAGTTGTGATTCATACCAATCAGAGGAGTGACTATTTCAGAGTGGAAGATAATATCTTCTACTCTAATTTCCCCAGAGTTATAACAACATCTCTCAATTGAATGGATGAGAAGATGCACAAGAAGTTGTCCTCAATGAATGGATAGAAATTGAAGTCATGTTCATACCTATTCACAAATAACCTTTGAAGAAATTGGTTGATCATCCTAGCATGACGATGTTCAGGAATGCCATTATTTGTTGTGAAGAGTGCAGTTCTCCTAAGGTACTGACAAAAATGAACTCTTGGGGGTAGATGGAGTTCAATTTCTTCAGGACGTTCGAGTTCAATCAGATCAATTTCCATTTTGGTTGCGTTTTTGAATTGATTTTGTTTCAGTGGTGGGTGAGGTTGAGGACGAGAAACATTGATTTTGTAGGAAGTAGCAATGTGCCCCAATCGTTTGCATTTATAGCATCTGATAGTCTCCATGCAATCTTTTTTGAAGTGATCTGGCGCCAAGCATCAGAAGCAACAATCTTTTGGTTTGGATTTTTGGGTTTTGTCGAGTTTTGGGTTTGATTTGTGATAATTAAAAGCTCTCCAATTTCATCGAGCAGAATTACTTTTTTTTTAATTCTAATCAGAGGCACTCATGTTGAAGAGATTTTTTTTTTCTTGCGAGATCGTTGAACAAAGATCCACTCGCCACTTGTATCAATCGACTTGTCGTTTAGACTTTCATTTTTAGAACTTCGGCAACAGTTCTTTTGTTCAGCACAACTATAGGTGTTTGGTTCCTTTCAGGGAAGGAGAAGGGATTGTACTAGCGTGCGCCATCGTCTTCTGCTATGTAGAGGCGAGTTGAGCAGATGTCAGAGGTGGTGCTCTCATCGTTTTCTATGTGTCTTCTGAGTTGCCTCTAATTTTTCCGCCTGGTGTTTTCTTTTGCCTGGGTTGTCGCTTTATGAATCGTCTTTGGTTTCCCTCTTTCCATTTTTCTTTTATCGTGAGTGGAGTAATGTTATATTTGAAACTTATATTAAGAAAACAAATCTACTGTTGAAACACTTCCTTTTTTATTCCTATAATAAAATTACATGTTTTAATTCAAAATTCAGCTCAGAAATCAGGGTTTAGCTTGTTACAAAAATACCACTCATCAAACTATAAAATATTGACTAAAATTTAAGAAAATGTCAAATAAATCACATTGCATGATTTTCAGAGCCAACCTTCATGCTTCTATGTATACAGTTGAGTTCTATGTTTTGTCACTTATAAACCTCAATCCAACCATATTCCTGTGTTATGTCTTTTCAATAGTCAACTCCTCTAAAATCCATTACTACAATTCTTCAATAATGAGTTTATTCACAAGTTTTTAAAATGAATCTGAATATTATTCAGCAAGTGAAATAATGAGAATAACGGAATAGAAAGTAATCGATTTTTCCATTTTACTCTGAAAATATTCAAGAAGATAGATTAATGAAATAGTGAGATGAATTAATACTTCTTGTTGAGGAGATACAAAGAAAAAAAAAATCCATTTATGACTTATTTATATTATTTCAGCTTTTTTCACTTTTTTCACTCGTTTCATTCACTTTGTTCCATGTCTTCTTACTCTTATTCAAGCTAAATAAAATACTTTGTTACACTATTTCATATAATTCTAGAAAAATTAAATTGTAGCCTAATTCTAGAGGAGAGGAATCATTTGTCCATGTACAACTCAATTAAGAGCCCTCTATAAAGAGAGTAAGGGCCTTCTTTATAACCTTTCAAACAGAGGAAGTGCATACTACTCTAGGATGCATTTTTTTCTCTATTGTTTTACTGAGGTAAGTTGGTAGATTTGACTGCTCGTAAAAACACTTGCATTTGTTCGATGGACAAACTGAACATGTGACTGTACCGCACACATACGTACCGCTCTTGTAAATTTACAACGGTTTATGTTGTAAAAACCAGTTTTATGTATTAATTAAGGGTAGTTTTGATAAGAGAAAGGCACATCGAAAAATACATACATGGAGAAACTTTGAGTGAGTATAGAATGTAACATAAAAAATTAACTACTATTAAGTACAAATTTTTCAATTGTATTCATATTACCGCTGTATATGGCCAAACCACCCTAATAGAATACTAATAGAATAGTAAGTCCCCCACTAATTCATAGATTGTAGATTTAATATTTGAAAAAGTAAAATATCTTTGATTATAGATAAAAGACATTTGAGATATCTCTATAAAATAAAATTATAAAACAAAATAAAAATATTACGTCTTTATATGACAAAAGGAGCCTACTTCAATTTACCGAAAGAAAAACTCCTTAATTTCTATCATTTTTTATTTTTTTTCTGGCAACAAAATCTTAAAATATCATGCACACATATCATACAAAATAGATAATATCAAGAAAATCAAAATATCAAAACGTAATACTAAAAAAATTCAAAATATAAAAAATATATTCTGAAAAACATAGGAGATATGACAATAACCTAGATCACTATGTTATTAACCTCCTGCCACTTTATTTTCTACCCTCTTTGGTTATTCTAATAGGGCCACATGACACCATTTAATTACTCAACGGTGAGATGAAAATGTATGGCGAAATTTCAATAATTATCCACTAAATAATTCACTAACTAAATATTTCATCAAATCTCTCACTAACATTTAGGCCCTACATGATTCATGAATTTGCAGGGGCCAAATAACAATAAGAGAGTTAGTAAAAGAGTTTAAGAAATTATTTGTTGATGGGAGCTACACTCAAATTTGAACCACTGATTCATTATTCATTTGTTAGAGATTTTTTTCTTACTTCTTACTATATTCTTTCTTATATTTTCTTTCATTTCGTCAGGGTTGCTCATGGCAGCCTGGTGGTGTTTTGTTTTCCTTTTTTCTTTCGATTTCAAAATTTATCCTTTGTAAATGAAACTCTGTAACCGAACATTGATTAGTGGAACATATGTGAAAGACACCAAGCTTATATATATATATATATATATATATATATATATATATATATATATATATATATATATATATATATATATATATATATATATATATATATATATATATCTTTTTGCTCTATATATTAATGATGTTGGTTGGTTACATTCAAATTGATTCATGTTAGATTGATTCCACGTCATTTCTTATCATTTGGAGTAAATTTCAAATATCAATACAAAAAATAGAAGATCACTTATCTAACAAAAACAATTTACTTCTTTTTTTTTCAAGAAAAAAATAGTAATTCTTGATCAAATATTCTATCTGCTAAAACCTTCATATACTAGTTCATTTCATACCTTACGATGTTATTGTTTTGTACTTTACGATGGTATTGTTTCGGTTTAATTTTTCTCTCTTTCGAGTAGTGAAGATGAATTATGTAAGAGAATATATATAAAGAAAAGAAATTATATTTGAGATACTACTAAAGAAAAAATATGTTTTTACGTACACAATTAAATTTGTAAATTAAATTATAGCAAATGATTGTATTAACAACAAATTTGAAAACGTCGGTTTGTAACTGGACTTTAATTAATAGAATTACACGAGAGATGCTAAAAAGCTCTCCTTATTTAAAAAAAAAAACAAATTTGGAAACCCTGCAGCACAACATGAAAGTAATTTTTCATAATATTACATGATACATAGAGCCCATGCTCAAGCTCATCAACTTTCATATGATTGCATACAAAATATAAAAAAAATGGCATAACAAATTCTTCCACACATACATTATTTAGGGTTTAGAAGAAGAAGAGAAATCGATAGAAAATTAAAAGGGAAGGCATTGGGAAAAGTGAGGAAAAGTATAAAGAAGGAGGGAGGGATTCGAGTTAAGAGGATTGGATTGATTCCACAAAGGAAGAAGACAGCACACGTTAGAGTGGACCAGCCTGACTTTCATGGAAATGGAAACTCTTTCCATTCATGATAGTTGAGGCTTCTGCCACTCCACTTCTTGTTTTAGCAACTCCCCTAACCATCCTATCTCTTTTCCCTTTTTCCTTGATAGACCCGGTCCATAATGGCATATGTTGTATCATGTGTTTGACCTTTGAGTTTTGACTGAACATTGAATGACTTGGTAATTTAGGCTTGCTTTGATAATGCTTGTTGATGTAATTGATAAGATGTTAAATATAAGCAAGTCCTAAATCTTATAGTAGGATCAGGGTTGTAAGTTTAGTTTGTGACCGGTAATTCGCTCGTATTCGACTCGAGAGCAACTTGCTCGATTGCAATTCGAGATAGTTTTAAGTCGAGGCGAGTTTGATGGAGCTAGATAGTTCGAATCAAACTTGAAATATTCGAGTTAGGTCTGTCCATGCATTATATTGGAAGATAGAAATAATTGTAAGTTGAGCTGAGTCAGCTGAACTTAATATAGTTTTGGGTTGAGCCAAACTATTTTGGTAATAGTCTCTTATTTCGAGTACATATTGAGTCGAGCCGAGTCAGTTTGAGCCCGATTTTCCTGCTCAAAATTGTATATTAGATATTAATTTGGACTGAAGCTAGCTCAATGCGAGTTTCGAGTCGAGTTCGAGCCAAGTCATGCTCGCTCAAAATCGATTTGTTTGCAACCTTAGAATTCACACAACAATCAAAACTTAGAATTTCTAAATATAACTTGTGATCGGTACGAGCTAGTTAGGAAGAATTTTTGAGAATTTTAGAGGAGTTAGATGCTCTTTACATTTTGTTATCTTGCCACACGCAACTATGAGATAAAGTCAAAGAGGACGATGTAATTCTAATGGCAGAATGATGTGTCTTGTGGAAAAAAATGATTACTATAGTTTTCAATCGCAAGCAAACTCCCATTTTATTACCACAAAATCTCATTTTATGTTGGTATTTACAAAAATTATTTCAATTGCATTGCAACCATGAATTATCGAAAGACCAAGTCCACGCAAAATACAGATCTTTACACACACACATCACATACACCTCACTCACTCATCACTCAACCCCTTTCCTCTCCTACAAATCTCTCCTCACCCCTTCCAAATCTCCACGCCATTGTTAACCAAAACTGAAAACCAAGCTGCTCAAAGCTCAAAAATGGGGAGAGGCAAGATAGAGATCAAGAAGATTGAAAACACGACCAGCCGTCAGGTGACCTATTCGAAGCGCAGATCTGGAATTCTGAAGAAGGCCAAAGAGCTCACCGTGCTTTGCGATGCTCAGATCTCCATTATTATGTTCTCAAATACCAACAAGCACTATGAGTTTTGCGGTCCTTCCACTGAGTGAGCAGCCATTAATTTATTGATTTACTTCTGATCTATTTTCATGATTTTCTCACTTTTTTCTTAATTTTTTCGGTGTTTTTGCTTTGATGGTGCATGAGATCTAGAGTGAAGAAAGAAAGGAGTATTTGTATTTGATGAACTTCTGAAGTAAAAGGATACTTTCTGTCCAAATATTTAAAAATGCTAGATCTCAGTTCTTCCTTTTTCTGAATAATTAGATTAGATCTGAGTATTTCAGTCCCTCAACTCACTATTTTTGAGTCATTGGCTTATCTCTCTACTATTTTCTCCCTCTATTGATCTCCTTTTGCACACTGTTCCGTTGCAAGAGGGATTGGAGTTGAAAGGAAGACTCAAGTAACCCTATTAGATTCAAAATACGTTACTCTTTTTAGAACTATCAGCATTTTGTTGATTGAATACAAAACTATCAGCTTTTTAAGTTCAAATATTTCTTCCCTCATTTTTTCTCTCTCAAACAAGAACAAGATATTTTTCCTAGTTCTTTTTCGAATCACTAGAGATCTTCAGTCTCTTTTTACTCATTTCTTAGATCTCATGCAGCTAAATCAACAAAAGCATGATCAGAGTACCCCTAATGTTACATGATTTCTAAATAAAAGTGTAAAACCCTAAAATTACATTTATTGCTCTATTATTCTAACAGTATCAAGAGCATGTATGATCGCTATCAGCACACTACTCAGCAAGATCTATGGAGCGCTCAATATGAGGTTTCATAAACAAATAGTCCTCTTTTTCTTTATTTTTTTTTTATAATTAAATCCTCTCTTTATTATTATTTTGATAATTAAATCCTCTCTTCATTCTCTTTCAACTAAACATCTCGTTTGATATATTTTACACGGATCTAATACAATTTCCTTTTTTTTAATAATTTTTTTCATTTAATTTTCACAGAGGATGCAAAACACTCTGAAGCAACTCAAGCAGGTCAACAATGAACTGCACACTGAAATTAGGTAGCGATTCTGATTCAGATGCATTATATTTTATTTAACAACAATTATATGATGTTTTAAAATATATGTTATTTTTATTTTTTTAGACAGCGGACAGGTCGGCAAGATTTAGAGGGACTTGATATGAATCAATTGCAAGATCTTGAGGTGGACTTGGATCGGTCTTTAACTGCCGTTCGTAACAGAAAAGTAACATTTTTTTTATTTAATTATTAAAGTAGTCAATCTTATTTTTGCCATATTTTTAGTTTAATAGTGTGATTATATATTTTGGATATTTATATGAATGTTTTGTTTAATAGTGTGATTATATGAAAAAATGCTTGTCATGATCACAATTAATAAACAAATTATGAGTGAAAATATTTAATTTTATTTTATAATGTTATATAACATTTTTCATATTTGTTTGTATTGCAGTATTATCAGCTTACTACAAAGACTGAGACTTGTCGGAAGAAGGTAATTAATATAGTGTAATTCATGAAATATTTATAATAATATTTATAAATTATACATTTATGAGAGATAGGCTTAAAATAATGTCAGATAAACTTTACATGAATTTACTACAGAAAAAAATCAGTCAATTAGTGATCATTTCCTTTTGATAAATAAAAGTTCTCGAATTTGATCTTAAGCTTGCAATTATACATCGGACAAACTTCATTTTTATATACTTTTTAATTTTCTTCTAGTGTTAGAAGATATATTCTATAATATGGATAATATGATATGTATATGCAATAATGTTTCTGGTGATTTTCTTCAATTTGTTGGAATATTTTTCCAATTAATCATATTAAATCACTTGCTTTGACACTTACTATCTCATATTTTGGTACTATTTTGTCGTAATTATACATTATTTAATTTTATCCCAAGAATTTCTGTGGAATGAGGTCCTTATTATATATATATATATAGCATACTTCAATGATTTACATAAAGTGATGTGGTAGTTGCAAGTTGCAACATAGGAAAACAACAAATATTTTTTTATCCGAAATCTTTTTCATACTTAAAATTCAAATAACAAACTTCACAAGGAATTGTCACAAATCCAACCCAAATTTAGAAACTGTACTTCAAGAAAAAGAGCCCAAATTTAGTCAACATAGATTTTGGAGTCATTCATCTGTTTGACTTTTGGATATTTCAAATTTCATATCACTTGTCATTTCTCTTAGTTAATACTGCATCAAGATATATTTTTATTTTTTTAATTTAAAAACCTTCCTTTAAAGAAGAGTGACCACTGTCTTATAGACTGAGTATATATTTCTTCCTTTGGATATATACTTTTTGTCCTTCCTTTAAGAGAGATATTGAAAAGATTTTAGGGTTTCAAAATGTCTACTCAGTTTTCTTCTTCTCTTTTTCTGTGATTTTTTCTAGTATTTAATGCTTTTTTGAAACGTCAACATGTCAAGTTGTGATTTGATGGAGACAATTTATTTCTGCATGCTAGTAATGATTCAGGTGCAATTTAAACTAGGTCCATTTTTGCAGAGCAGACTTAATTATTATACTTTATTTTTTCTGATTTTCTATTGTAAGAAGTCAATCATATTTCACTAGACTTAACCTTGTTTTTAAATGTTGGCATAATATGCAAATAACTCCAAACACAATAAAATATTTAATATTTGAAAACAGAATAAAAAAAATAAGAGAATTAATATATCGGCTGAGTAGTTTTTTTTTTTTAAGCTGCAGCCGGCGATTGTCGGCTGAGATACTTTTTTTGATTTAATAGAAAGAAAAGAAATTTTACATAGTTCAGACATACTCAATAAAACCACACTCAACAAAATATAAAGGCTAAGTTATATGCTACATTACCACCATATAATCTAATCCTAATATCCCTTTCCCACTAAAGAATATCTTTTCACTGTTTGGCCTCCATTTCAGTTATCTGTGAAGTCATTTGTGCCGTCCTTCTTTGGCAGTTGAAAATATGATTATTTCTCTCTTTCCAGGCTGAGTAGTTAATATATTGTTTAATGTTTTGAATATTTTGTGCAGAGTAGGAGCTTTGAGGAACAAAACCAAAACATGGTACGCAATCTGATGGCTTTGGTAATATATTAACTATTCATATTACTTATTTTGATAATAAAATAATATATAGATTTAATTTTTGATGATAAATTAGTACTTAAATATAATAAAATAGTACAAAGTCCGATAAAGCAATATATAATTCTAAACAATAAATTCAATAAAACAAAAAAAAAGACATCAAAACCAATATAGTGTAATAAAGTAATACATAATTCTAAATAATACACTACAATAAAATAAATATAACTAAGTTAAAACATATAATATATAAAGTGCTATAAACAAAATATGTATTGCAAAACAACACATATATAAGTAATATAGATATTATATACAACAACACAACTAATATAAAACATTATATGTATAACAAAACATTACATATATATTTTCATTCATTAAATAACCATATTATAATTGTAATTACATGAATTGTAGGCAGAGCTGAAGGATGAACACCCGATATATGGATACGTGGACAACAATCCTGGCCAGTACGAGAGCGTGATGGACATGGTCCACGGTGGACCGCACATGTACGGCTATCGCGTGCTGCCAAGTCAGCCTAATCTGCATGACATGGGGTTCGGGATCCATGATCTGCGTCTCGCCTAGTTTGAATGTTTGTGACATATGTGTAATATGTATCGTTATTTGTATGGTTTTGTTGGTTTGTGTTGTGTTTGGTTTGTGGTGAGATGAACTTGATTTATGACTAGGTAAAATTGTGATGAATGTATGGTGTTTTGTATTGTTTACGGTATGTACTGCTACTTTGTAAGAATTGAAGGTATGATTTAATGCCATGAATGATGATCTTGCGTTGGTCCTCTCTCCTTATTTGCACAAGACCTCTAACCACCTTTATTTCTCTGTGGTGATCTTGTGAAGAATGGAACCCTAATTTTTCAATTCTTTTTTCTAATTGGAAATCTTGGAAATCTAGATTGATATGTTTTCTAATTTTTCCTTGGCAATTTTGTTAGTTTGATGTGTTGTTATGTTTGATATTTATGGTTGAACTGGCTCACATATTTTAAAAAGTTTATGTTTTTAAAATATAGAATTAACATTAATGTGTCATATCCTAAGGTTTACATAAATTTTCATGTTGCTATGTCCCTAATGTATAAGGCTACGACACTAGTCCTGTATTTATATCCGAGCAATATGTATGTCAAGTTTATTTAATTATTTTTACTACAAGCGCATATGAATCTAGAGTGTGGACTTGTATGGCTTGTTTTGATCCTAAAGTTTGTAAAGTTGCAAACTGTACTTCAAATAAAATTTGTATATATAAAATTAGAAACAATATATAATTTTATAAAATAGTATTTGGATTTATAAAAGGTAGTATATGAGTTCCAAAAGACTACATGTTTTTACAAAAAAGATATATATATATATATATATATATATATATATATATATATATACTGAAAAAGGTACACGTAGATACAGAAAGATCGTAGGAACGTAGAGGTATACCCTAGCCCTATTTTGCTCAAACTAACTAATATGGAGGAGGTTACATGCTTTTGCAATTGTTCTTTACTAATCAATGCCTAATGCCCCAGCTTGACTCAGCCTAAGCTTATTTGTTCACTTAGCCACTTGTGCCCCATATAAATGCATTACTTCAGTTCTTTTTTCTTTTCTTTTTTTATTTTGCACTCCTTTTGACTCGTGAGAATGAATGTTTCAACCAGTACTCCATGAAATTCAAGAAGACCATATGGATTCGCAGAGTGAGTTACCTATTGCGCTTACCTGCTTTCACCCCTAGCAGCCCCATTTCCACCGACCGAACTTCACTACTTGACCTGTGATATCGCCGTAGATTTAGCTCCCAATCCCTATGTTTACTAGTGCTATGTTGAGTGTGTATATATATATATATATATATATATATATATATATATATATATATATATATATATTAATGTTTTTCATAAAAAAAATTGCCTATAAATATAAATATTATACAGGAATAGGTATATAAGAAAATAGTACGTTAGTATTATAAAATGATACAAATGTACTATAAAATAGTATGTATGTTTAAGAAATCAGCACAAGTGTGAAAATATTATCTAACGGTACTAAAAACAATATACAAAACACCCAATCAACAATGTAGCCCAAAATAAAATATATGGACCACGCACTCAAAACCCGGCCCGAAGTCACAACATAGCGTTGCCCCAACTCTAGGCCTACAAAAGCTAAGTTTATTACTATCATATTATAATTTTATCCTCGTTCTATCCACATATTCTTGATTTGAGATTCTTTCATTATGTATAATGATATAAACATAAATTATTTGCATGCATTTCTATATATTGAATTATATGTTACCAATCATATATTTTCATAAATGAGGGGTTCAAATCCCGTGTCTAATAAGTTTGATTTAAAAAATTTAGATGAGAAAATATAAGTCCGCTAAAAAAATACAAAACAAGCGATCGTTTGTATTTCTTCCTCATTTTTTTTATATGTAACATATCTTGTTGGGTTTTCATTATCATCCGGACCAATTGGGCCTGGAAGAACAAAATTGCAAAAACAATAGCATATGATAAATATGACTTTACAAGGGTTTATATGCAAAAGAAGCAATAAGTCAAGCAATTGCTTGAATAATTAAATTTATTAAATATATCCAAAATTAAATTATAATTAAACCTGATCCGTACTGTCTCCCCACAACAAGCACTAGATTTAATACTCCCTCTTTTTGGGGCTCGATGCATATTATAATTAATCAATTCATCATACAAAAAATAATCATAAAAAATAAATATTCTGAAACTTGATAGAAAGCTGCCCAAATTACAGTTTTGCACTGCCCTAGACCCAATTAATTATATTAACATTAAAGTTATTAATTTCTCTTTAATTTTGGATTCCACCTGCACCAATCCCTATTTATGCCCCTTCCAATCTTATCTTATCTAACCCTAACTATTATTTACATACATAATCATAGTGTGTCAGAAAAATTGCATAATCATATTCTCTCCAATATTTTAAAATTGTAATTATGATTTAATCAATATAAAATATATTATCTCATCTTATCTAACTAATTACTATTATTCCAATATTTATCATATTTAATCATGATGTGTCAGGGAAATGATTTTATTAAAAATGCCTTTAAAATTACATAATATATCCTCTTGAATCTTTCAAATTTTTTATTAACATATAGTAAATTTCGAATACATAAGGCCGGGAGAATTGAAAAAGTGGACCGTTTGCAAAGAATAGGGAGACAAGACGAACTGGGCTTGTCAGCCCTATTTTTTAACAGGTCCAAAATTATTTAATTAACTATGTACTTAAAAAACTGTGCATGTATAGGGATGAGTTAATATATTCAACCCTAATTTTAATATTTGTCATGGACTGCATGTGGATGATCTTAGCATACTTGCGTCATATCAAAGACTTAATTGTGATATTAATTATTGCACTATGATTTGAGTGGATAGTAAAGATTTTGTGAATTCTGAATCTGTTTTCTTTGTGAGAATATGATACAAATGTACAAGGTAGGTAAAGATGAATTATTTAGATCCATTTTTTTTAGAAAAATATCCAACATCTTATCTCATTTCCTCCCTCAGAACGAAGCTAACACTCTTTCATTTTATTTTCGTCCATACGGATATACATAAATTTTGAGATAACTAGAGTAGCTTACAAAATTCTACTTCCATCAATCAATTAAAAAATATAACAAATTACAAAAATGGGAATTGAATGTCCAAAGAAAAATAATAAAACAGAAAACCATGAAATAAGAAAGTAGAAATGAAAAACTGAAAAAAGAGAACCCGGAAATGGACTCCCAAAAAAACCTAAAATAAAGACCAAACCCTAGATAAAACAAAATATTTTTTATAGTATAGCCAAGAATAGTTCTCATGATTAGCACAAACTTCGTTGATTATCATGGTCCACCTACATTAATAAGAAATCTACATAGTTAATTAACTAGAAACAAATTAATAATAATCTTAAAAATTAGGGCAGGTATGTTAGTTCCATCCCTACTCTATAGTGGTATGGACTCTAACCTAATTTTTACTCTTAAAAAATAACCCATCTTTGTTCTTAACACATTGTTAGTTACTCATGACAGAATTTTTTTAATGACAGAATATAATTGATATGGTTTTTCTTAAATTTAGTTTCTGACAGAATTTGAGAAAATGGATGGGATTATCTTACTCTGAATATATCAACTTATTAATAGATTTGTTTTAAAAAGCAATGAATGAAAGGCAACGATTTATATGTTTATAATAAACAATTTTGTTTTGTTACTTTTGTAGGTCCCCATCTCACTCTTCAACTTATATGATATGTAGCCAAAACTTGCCGGAACTGAACTTGGTTTTACATGAAATTCGAAGGACTTGCATAAAGTTGAGAATAGATTCTATATACTTATATCACAAATACTCTATTGATATGTCAATACTGAAATTTTTTACTTATCAATAAATCAAAACACACGACCCGACAGCCCGTCGACATATAAAACTTAAGGAACACGATAAATGACACTAAGTCAATATTACTCATGAGTGATGAACTTTAGAAAGATCCAGAATGACCATTATTTGCAAACATTTTATGGTTCTCTTATATCTTATATATATATATATATATAGAAACAGTTTCAGTGTTCTCATTTATATTAAACGGTAGGATCTTTCGTTTTTCAGGAAGAAGCTCTCAACTACTCACCCAGTTCGTCTGTAAGGACTGCACATTTTGGAGAAACAACAGATGACAAAACATCAAGGAAAGAAGTCCAAGCAGAGGCACTACGAGACTTCTTAGGATAGATCTTTCTTTTTCTTCTTTTCTTTCTTCAGCTTATTCTAAATTACATATATAATAGAGGAGTAAAAGGTAAACTGATGGTACCTATGTATGACCTAAATCTATGCAATGCAAGGCAATGTAATGACATGGTACTAGTTATTTTCCTTTTTCTTTCTTCTTTTTTTGAGTCCCATGTTGGTAGGATTCTTAACTAGGGTTTGGATAATGTTCATTAATTACTAACAAGATTTGGTCCTCATTACATCTCACATGTCATATATATAGAATCTAAAGGCCCCCTATTCTTTGCTAATGTAGTGGTCCAAAAACCCTAAATTTTGGATCACAAGATCATCTCATTGCCCTCAAAATTGTCTAGCCTTCAATTTCATCTTGAGTTAATTCGAAACATTTGTCATTGTCATTACGTCCATCATGGAGTTTTAACAAAGAAGTTTGAACAAAAATATAAAATGGATGGGTTGACGACTTTATTGAACACACAGTAAAGAGATTGTATTCTTTTTTTTTTGGTGTCATGTAAGATTATGCACCTCACTTCAGCCACATATTGAAATAATGAAAGTTTAGCGAGTACATATAAATATGCATGATATTAGATCTTCCATGGTGTATCTACTATCTAGTAGCAGATTTACAAGAATATAAGTGTTTATTTTTTCAGAAAGGAAACATATAAATTTGAGATATTGATAGTGCAAACCACTTGTTCAAAATCTAATTTTTTTTTAATAATTTATTCAAAATCTAGTATAAGTCGAAAAACTACAATAAATCCGGGGAGATCATATTACAATTGTTTAGAAAAATTGGATGTGTTGGAGCTTTCTCTTTTATTTTTAATTCAAAGTAAATGTTATTTCGTTGGAATATTGCAATATTTTTTAAACGAAAATTGAGAAAAACCTTGGCAGTTTTGAAATTCTCAAAATTGAAGTTGAAAAGAAGATCAATGTTCTTCAATAAGTGCAATATAAATGAATTTCAAGCATGATTATCTAGTTGAATAAAATGTTATAAGAATTGAATTATTAAGACAATAGATAATATCACCTAGCTTGAGGATTTGTAAGTATTCTTGAGGAACGAAATAGTTTTTAAAAAAAATGATCATATTATAAATAACAAATAGTTTTAAAAAATAATGACCATATTATAAAAATTAAAAAAATAAACCAATTATAAGCACATTTTAAGGTATTAATTACGGTTCTTCGTAAGAAAATTCGACTTGTAGAAGAAAATTGTTCAATGAGAACTGTAGTTCTAAATGATCAAGTAGAATATGATGAACTATGAGCTAAACAATCAAACTCACCATATCTTAGCAACTTGTAATTGTAAGGTTAGAGTCTTGTAGCTATTAACCACTTCTTAATGTTTTTTTATAAAATGGGACGGGTTAATCTCATATCCATGTTTCATTTAGCGTAAAGTTCATAAGTTACAAGAGGTTATAACAAAGAAAGTACAAATAGAAGGAAATGCAAAAGGCAAGAAAAGGCTGTAATTTCTTATCCCAGCACTCACCGATGTTTTAATTTCAACCACTCATTAATGTTTTAATATCATTGTACACAAAAAAAAAAAAATCTTGTAAATGTAATACTTACTAGGTAAGTATGATTAATAGAGTTTTTTCTTTTTGTTCTTTTGATGAAAAGTATAGTTTGTAAAGTTGCATTTCATCAAGATGAAAATGGAATTTAAGAGATCAATAAAATTGATCCACACAAGTATATTTTTGAAATAGATTAATGAACCTGATCATGCAATTATGTAGTAATGAAGTAATTATTGTAAATTTGTGATTGTTAATCACATCGCACTAAAAATGTCAGCAAATAAAAGTTTGAGGTGCATTTACCATATTATTTACTAATTATCTAACAAGCATTAACACATGCATAAAATAATTTGTCTATTCTTTTTTTAAAGCCCTTAGGCAAATAATCTTATTACTCTTGCAACCATGAAAAATGCAACAAAATCTGTAAATTTAAGTTGAAAAGAATGAAAAGTATGTGCAAAACCGTGTGGCAACATTGAAAGAACAGAAACAAGAAAACTCCAAAAAAATGGTGTCTCGCATTCAAGATATTTTTAAAACAAAAAGCAGCGAAAACTATAGAGACTACTGTTCAAGTACAAATTTCCTGATGTTTCAGACCCACAAGGATATGCAAGAACAGTGCCATGACAATGCCTTACAAGAGAGAGAGAGAGAGAGAGAAGATAAAGAGAGAGAACAATATCAAACTATATTCAAGCCTATTTTATTTTTTAAACAAATTAAATTAAAATTTGTTTAATATTTGAAGAAGTCAATCTTAAACCAAATGGGGGCAAGAAAAGATTCATTCGCTCGATAAAACTAGCCCATTTTCCTCGAAAAAGAACCCAAATCAACACTCCAACCAAAAAAAATAATAATAAATATAAAAAAGCAGAAGATAGAACTCATGGTGAAATTTAAATCAGTATATATTAGACTAATTACGCATCTAGATATCTCATTAAGTAATCAATAAAGTTCCTACCACAAAAATTATTAGTGCAAGTTTCGACACAATGACTACATTTTAAAACCCTAAAACTCGAATCAAACTTCAAAAACTCATCAAACCAACACAGTTAATTAAACTCTGACCAATTTCAGTTTCTTGGCTGATGAGGAAAGAACTGAGTGCCTTGCATGAAAGCTCCGAGCGGAGTTGGATACGGATCCATTAATACAGCAGCTGTTGATGTGGCAATATGACCAGTTCCACCCGCCTCGCTACTAGTCGCTCGAGCCGCCACGTCATGGGACGATCCAACAAGGTTATAATCGACAGTTTCCGGCCCTTGATCTCTCAAAATTCCTCTGAATATATGCCCTCCTATGCTCACAGCCGTCTGATATGCAAGCTCATCATCTGCTTCTTCATCCAACGGTCCGATTTTCACGCATCTAAACACCGCCTCTGAGCTCACTTCAGCCGGAAACCTGCCTCCTTGTCCTGTGAAAAAAAAGAGAAAACAATTATGAAATATCAAAGAAATGATGATAAGTTTGAAATTTGGAAGAGGGAAATAAAAAAAGAAGATAGGTTTAATTTTTGGAGAAGATGAAGGGTTATGGGGCTCACAAGCCGTCTATATCAAGTCTAATCAATGGAGAAAAGCAAAGGCGGAGGAATGGGTGGAGACTCACGCAATGGATTCGGTGCAATAGTTAAATCAGGTAAATACAAACAGTGCAATCCTTCTTTTTTCTTTTTCGATTTATTTCTTTCCTTTTTTTCTTCTCTTAATTGATAAGCACGAAATGGATTGTTTTTATTCTTTCTTTTTTTTCTCTTTGATCGATATACTTTACTTGTGTAAGTACCTGAAGTAGAAGTAGTGGTTACTACGGTCGTCGGTACACGTGCTGGAACTAACCTCATACCGGAGTTCTCTCTCAACCGTTTCGAAGCCTCGCCGGTACCGGTGCCGCTCGTACCGCCACCCATGAGGGCCGCCAGCTGTTGTTGCCTCTCTCTCCTCTTTGAAGCTGGAACCCACGTGCTTTTAACGTGAGTCGAGCACTGGAAACCCCTACTCCTACAGCAAGTTCTACACCTCGAGTGAACGCAGTCTTTTTTCGCGTTGTTTCCACAGTCCTGACAACTGGTACCGGATCTAGCTCCGCCACTTGACGAGCTCGTACCGATCTGAGGCTCATGAGAGAAGGACAGAACCGTGGCTGGAGCCGAGGAGAATTGAGCAGCGTTTTGATGCCATAATTGGAAACCGGCGGTACGCGGGGAGGGCCGGGCGTAGAAGAAGAGGCTCTCGGTCGGCACGGGAGGGGTGTCGGTACGAGTGGTGGTCGGTACGGGTCCGCCTCCTCCGCCTAGAGGGAAACCCGCCATGAACCAAAATCCATAGCACGAGAGACTAGCCCAGCTTTTGAGAGAGGTAGGGTTTGAAGAAGCTGGTGGAGTAAATTTGGTTAATGGTTAGTGGTAACTATTGGTAGGTTAGGTTAGGTTAGGGAGAGGACGGTATGGGCTTTTGTAGGGCTTGTTTTGTAAATTTTGCTGTTGTTTCGTGTTTATATAAGAAGAGAGAGAGGATGAATGAAGAGAGAAGAGAGAAGAGTGATGAGTGAAGAGAGAGAGATCAGAAGAAGAGATAAACTGACACGCCGCCATGGAGACGGCTCCAACCTTAATTCTCATTTATTTCTCTCTCTCTCTCTATCTTTAGCTTTCTTTAGTGATGAGAGAGAAAATAACTAGAAAAGTTTTACTATTCTTTAATTTTTCATTAACCACATTTAAACTAAAATTTGGATACAGGAGCTGATATTGCACGATATTATTGTAGCGATAGTATATAAAAACTGAAAATAATATAAGCAAATATATGAAATGAAAATAAACAGCATATAAAAATTCATTATATAAAATAGTATATATTTAAAAAAAAAATAAAAACAGTATATACAAACATATAAATTGAAAACAAACAATATATAAAAATCCATTCGATAAACAATATATATTTAAAAAAATGAAAAAACAGTATATAGGCGTATATAGGAACGTGAGAAAACAGTATATAATTTTAATCCGTCGCTACAGAGTCGCTACAGTACCCTCGGCGTGATTTCCAATTTCTTTTTGGATAAATACCCTTAGACCTGCATCTGTTTGAAGGTTAGTTGGGTTTTGTGATATTTTTTTAAGATTGACAAGAGAATTATAGAAACTAAATGAACATTTAGTATTACAAAATTATGCAAATTATTCAAATCATATGTTTTATTTCTTATCATAGAAATTTAAATTCTTACATAAAAAAAAGAATGACATCGAAAATATTTTCACATTTGAATTACTCTCATTATAACATCGATATAGACCATATGTTTTTTTTTAATTCAACTCATATTTGATGGGTTGAGAGGCTTTCCTAATATGTAATAAATAAACTTGAACTTATTACCTTTTTTTTAAGGATTATCAGGTTTTGCATGTTAAGCAATTATATTAAAAAATATATACTTATAACAAAATTTACATCAAGGAGAGAGGATGCAATTTTGGAACTCATTACCGCTTCATCCACGATTCATTGTTCAATAGACTCTATACAATACAATTCCTTATTCAATGGTTTGGTTTGGATTTCTTACAAATATGAGATGTTATTTCCATTTTTTACACTTGATTTCAAGCTTGTACATTACTTGTTGTGCACACGACACAAAGCATGCCTAAATTTCTCAACAAAACATAAAGAATTTGAGACTGTTGAAGGGGTGACCATGAAAAAAGTTGCAAAGAAAAAGTTAGGGTGCCGAACTATGAAAATGTCAAGACCAATCACAATACAGGAATTAAGAGAGGAACGAAAAGAGAAAAAATTAAGGACGTGTGTCTCTACAGAAATCTTCCTTCCTCACATTTTCCCTTCGATTATAAACATATGCAATTTACAAATTGTTCAAATATAAGCAACTAAAAAGCTTCGAGTTTCATTTCACAATTAAAACATAACAGAGAATAATATACCCTATCAATTTAGGCCGTAAAATGCGGTGCTTTATCGTGACATCTTCTTTAATGCTTGTTGTACCCTCTCACGTTCTTAACGTCTATAGGTGTCCTCTTAAAAATTCAAAGAATAAACTTTTTAGTTTGGTAATTTCTTGTCTAACCCCTTCAAATTTTGTATTTCTCTTCAAATTTTATACTTGATTAAAGTTTTAAACCCTTCCAAGTTTTTTATCATTGTCATTGAGCTCTCTCGTTTGTCTGTATTATATGATTTGAGTTTCAAGCATCATTTGTGGACTTTTTTTTTTTTTGAAGTGGAAAAAAAAAATTAAGAAAATGGTCTAGTTTTGAAAATATTTGCAAAAGTAGCCGTTAAACACGAGTAGTTTCGTTCAGTAGTGGGACGAAACAGAGCGAAAACAAATTACGGTAGAAAATACGCTAATCAAGCCCTGTTTCGTCCAGTGGTCGGGCGAAACATATTATTTTCATAATTTTCCGCCCGCTAACAGCGCTTAATCAGATTCCGAAAAAATATATATATATATATATATATATATCGCCCCGTGGTGGGGCGAAACAATTATTTCCATATTGTGGGCTTAGCCCACAAAATTTGAGCCCAAAATATACGAAACAGTTTGTTTCGCCCGCTGGCTAGGTGAAACAGACTATTACCCCCAGGCAAAACAAAAAAAAGCCAAAAAAGGGGGGAAAATTAAAAACAGATTTTTTAGTCTTTTTACATGAAAAAAATAAAATAAATATGAAAACAAAAAATGATAATAAACAACTTATTTTTATTTAGAATTTCTTTTTCATATTGAAATGACAACTCTATTTTTTTAGTAGGTAACATTGATTTAACATGTTATGGTATAAATGAAATCTCAGTTTTTTTATATATAGAGTTTATGCTTCAGATATAGGGTACTAGAGAATATTTACTTTTTCAGATTGAAATGATAATTTAGTATATTTTTAGTGGGTAACATTGATTTAACATACTAGAATATAGGTGGAATCTCAGTTTTTTTAGATATAGAGTTTAGGGTTCAGATATAGTGTACTAGAGAATATTTACTTTTTCAGATTGAAATGACAATTTAGCTTTTTTTACTGGATAATAATGATTTAACATGCTATGATATAGGTGAAATCTCAATTTTTTTAGGTATAGAATTTAGAATATAAGGTTTAGATTTCTATTTAAAGAGTCATTTTATTACATTTGATCATCAACGAATCAAATCTCGTAAGTCTCTCTTGCAAACTTTTTCTCTTTCTATCTTTCTCCCTATCAAGAAAATGCCACAAAATTATGAATTTTTTTTTTATATTACAATGTTCAAATTGTCAAGATTCGAGCAGATACGATTACTATCCACATAAAGTTGTTTTTCTCCCGCGTAGTAGAAATAGAAATTATTACAGATTGTGTTTAGAAATTTATGCTACCATCGGCTGGCCTAATAGTGACGATCTTAAAATTAGTGCTAGGTTTCCTTACCGTATAGATGATAGTTTTTATTTTAAGATAGTAAAAATTTCTAATAATTCACAGTTAGCTAGTTTTGCTCAGTACATCAAATATGGTGAACACGGTTGGTCTAAATTAGAAATATACGTTGAACACATCCAAACTAGAGAATCTTATGTCGTAACTAGTAGTAGATCAAATGTAGCTTTTAATGATGCCGAGCCTGAGAGGTTATAACCTGTAATAAATCGTGATAGAGTGTTAAGAATTGGTGTTGAATATTACAATAAAGATGTTGAAGAGGGCGAATATGATGAAGATGAAGTGCCAGAAATGGAAGAAGTCGACGAACTAGAAATAGATGTTATGAACAATTATACGGAAGCGGGTGAGATGGTTAGTGTAGGAATTTTCAGTAATCCTCCGGTCAAAGAGTTTAAAGATACTACTATGTGGGAAGAAGCGAAAATCGATATCTTGTATGGTAAGAGCATGCATGTGAGTGGCGATGATAGTTTGTATGAGGGACAGACGTTCGACATGAAAGAAGAGCTACAATCGGCCGTAAAATTATACAGCGTCATGCATAACCGAGAATTTATAGTCTCCAAATCAAACAAAACGCTCTACACCGTAGTCTGCAAGCTAAAAGATGACCGTGCTTGCTGTGATTGGAGGCTGTATGCATGCATAAATAAACGACATGTGTTTGAGATTAAAAAATTTACACAACCACACGTGTGTGTTCATTGAAACTTGTGTGTTTCCGGTCCTGCAGAGTGCCTATCAGTCAAATTCTAGATGTCGTTACAGCGGATAGTAATTAAACCAGTAACCCTAGTGAAAATCGTCAAATTAAAATTTGAATATTCCCAAGAAACACGAGATGACATCTAGCGTTATGGTCATCTCACCAACAGGCAGATGAAACGTGTGTGTTTCCGATCCTGCAGAGCGTTTTTCAGTCTGCTGTCATAATCCGGCCAACCCATACTAGAAGTTTGTAGTAAGGTTATTTTCTTAAAAAAATGGGCATACCGATCGTCCCATGGAACCTACAGAAATATAAATAAATAAATAAAATATATAAGATATATAGGATTTTTTAAATAAATAAATAAAATAAATAAAACTATTATAAATAAATAAATAAAATATACATAAACATAAATATATAAAATATATAATATATAAAATAAATAAATAAATAAAATATATAAGATATATAGGATTTTTTAAATAAATAAATAAATAAAATATACATAACCATAAATATATAAAATATATAAAATAAATAAATAAATAAAATATATAAGATTTTTTAAATAAATAAAATAATATAATATAATATAAAATAAGTAAAAAAAAATAAATAAATAAAATATATATAAACATAAATATATAAAAAATATATATATAAGATTTTTTAAATAAATAAATAAATTAAATAATATAATATAAAATAAATAAAACTAATAAAATATAAATAAAATATACATAAACATAAAAAATAAAATATATAATATAAATAAATAAATAAAATATATAAGATTTTTTAAATAAATAAATAAAACTAATAATAAATAAATAAATAAAATATACATAAACATAAATAAATAAAATATATAATATATATAAGATTTTTAAATAAATAAATAAAATAAATAAATAAAACTAATAATAAACAAATTATACATAAACATAAATAAACAAAATTTATAAAATAAATAAAGAAATAAAATATATAAGATTTTTTAAATAAATAAAATAATATAATAATATAATATAATATAATATAATATAATATAAAATAAATAAATACATAACATATATAAGATTTGTTAAATAAAGAAATACATACATACATACATACATACATACATACATATATGCATAAATAAATAAATACATAACATACATATGACTTTTTAAACTTTCTAAAAAAAATATAAATAATATACTAAAAAAATATAAATAAATACTAGAAGTTCGTGTTGTCGGTAGCGCATGGGTTTGATAGTTACATCTTCGGTGTTGGTGAGTTCGCTCGCCCTATGCATGTATTGTTGCGATTGAAACACATACTTTGGAGCTTTTGGGTCCGACATATATAAAATAAATAAAACTAATAATAAATAAATAAATAAAATATACATAACCATAATATATAAAATAAATAAATAAAATATATAAGATTTTTTAAATAAATAAAATAATATAATATAATATAAATAAGTAAAAAAAAATAAAATATACATAAACATAAATATATAGAAAATATATATATAAGAATTTTTAAATAAATAAATAAATAATATAATATAATATAAAATAAATAAAAGTAATAATAAATAAATAAACATAAACGTAAACATAAACATAAAAAATAAAATATATAAAATAAATAAATAAAATATATAAGATTTTTTAAATAAATAAATAAAATAAATAAATAAAACTAATAATAAATAAATAAATAAAATATACATAAACATATATATAAAATATATAAATAAAATATATAAGATATATAAGATTTTTTAAATAAATAAATAAAATAAATAAATAAATTATACATAAACATAAATAAATAAAATATATAAAATAAATAAATAAATAAAATATATAGGATTTTTAAAATAAATAAATAAATAAAATACTATAATATAATATAAAATAAATAAATACATAACATATATAAGATTTGTTAAATAAATACATACATACATACATGCATACATACATAAAAAAATAAATACATAACATACATATAATTTTTTTAACTTTCTAAAAAAAATATAAATAATATACTAAAAAAATATAAATAAATACCGGAACTTTGTGTTGTCGGCAGCGCATGGGTTTGGTAGTTACATCTTCGGTGTTGGTGAATTCGCTCGCCCTATGCATGTATTGTTGTGATTGAAACACATACTTTTGAACTTTTGGGTCCGACATAGGTGGCTGACAAGGTCCCGCGCCAGATGATATATTTATTTAAAAAATAAAATAATATAAATAAATAAATAAAATAATAAAAATAAATAAAAACTAATGATAAATAAATAAATACTTACAATAAACATCCTATTGTTTCAGTCGAAAAAACAGCCAAGGGCTATATATTATTGGGGTCTGTTTCGCCCAGCGAGCTGGCGAAACAGACTGTTTCATATATTTTGGACTCAAATTTTGTAGACTAAGCCCATAATATGAAAAATAGTTGTTTCGCCCAGTAACAACTATTTTTACAAATATTTTCAAAACTAAAACATTCTCTTAATTTTTTTTTTTTTTGCCACTTCAAAAAAAAAGTCTCATTTGTGAGATGATAAAATGACAAATATATTAAAAACTCATTAATCAAACAAATAAAGACGTACAAAAGAATTAGTAAGTCAATGTTTGCTGCCTCAAATGATAGACACTATTACAGTTTGAGAGAAATTCCAAATTCAAATCTTGATAAAAGTAATTTTGTGTAGAAAATATTTAGCAACGTATTCGTAATCAATTAATTGTGAGTTCGAGCCTAAAAAAAGAATTGATACGAAAAGTAAAAGAATGAATTCCTAGTGGGCCAAAATGAAATGCCAATGAAGAAAACTAAGAGAGAGCATAAAAGAATAACTCAATAAGAAGAAAGCAATCTAGGCGATTTTAAATGGACTGAATATATTCAATAATAAATGAAGATACGTTATTTCTTCTCATTTTATAAGATCCAACATTAGTGACGGATCTTAATATATGCATTTTGCTCTCTTTAGATTTTTGATGAATTTTTTCCATTGCCCCTCTCTTCCAATTGATTCGGGTCAAAATTCAACATTATTGCATTAATAAATATCTTCTTATCTAGTAAAATCCTAATAATTTTATAACATGAAAATGTTATATTAAAGAATTTTTTGGAAGAAACTTTAGTTAAACTAAGGTATTTTATTGAATATTAAATTTATGGAAGGGTATTAAAGAAAAAAAAATATCAATATGACCAAAACAGTCTATACATGAATTTAAAAATGGTATTCCTAGGAGAACTAGTTTGACACGATGCTAATATGGTCAAAATCCAACTCATGTTAAATACAAAATACTTTTTCTAATTGAAAAAAAACTTGCTTGTTAATTAATTATCCGTTGATCTTTTTTTACTACATGGTAAATGTCTACAACAAAAGTTACCTGGTCCCGGTTTGGTCACCTTGTCTCTTGCCTGTATCAAAATAATAATGATGGTAATACACTAATGCTGTCAATTTCTTTGATGTCTTTGTCTCTTTTTGATAAGATGGCTCTCTAATTAGAAACCTATAGAGAGGGTTAAAAATTAAAATATTTAGTAGGAAAATGCGCAAATATGATGATATTGTAGTACGACTGTACTATGATGTACTGTATATATACTATTTTGTTTCATTTTATATACTTGTTTTCTCATTTTATATACTATTTTGCCATTTAATATACTTGTTCGTTGTGTATTTCTTATTTTTTTTACTTTTATATACTTGTTTTCTCATTTTATATATTGTTTTCCCATTTTTATATACTATTTTTATTTTTTATATATATACTGTTATTATAAAATAAATTATATATACTGTTATGTATATATTGTAATTAGAAAATAAATTATATATACTGTTATTGGATCCCGTTGTGAACAGTCGTGCTGCAGTGCATTGTATTGTAGTAGGTTCCTATTTAGTAACTATTTAATTTTTCTTGCTTAAAATGTATCAAGATATGTGTTATACATGTATTTCATATAATTAAAAGAAGAACAATGTCTTATTACAATATAACGTAGTTCTTAAAACAAATCTAATGAATAATAAGTATTTAATTATGAGAAATCAAATACTTCATTAAGTATTTTTATCTATTCTTTTATATAAATAAACTGATGATTTGCCATAAAAATTTACAACTATATCGTAGTGTACAAAAAATGTTTCGATTTCTACATACATAACAAAAAAAATCTTTCAAAAATATAAATAATAGCAGTATATAATCTTCTCATCTTAACTTTGATTATTATTATTCAGTGTTACAAATAGCGGTATGTTGCAGCGCAATAACGGCGTTGTAGTGGTTCTGAGAAGCTAAACGCTTCACACTGTCATTTTGTTGCGATTTATCATTTTTCAATGATTTAGCGGTAAAGCAGTTCACAATACCGTGTTGCGTGTGTGTGTTGCGGTATAGCGGTCCGCAATAACATTTTTTGATAAATATTTAATATTTTAATATTAATTATATTTTGATTTTGTACATATAACTTTTTGCAAGGACATTTCAAAGTTGTTAATATTTTAGTATTAATCAAATTTTCGTGTTGTATTTTTCTTCTTGTGAATTTAGTAATGTATATATTATATAGTAATATATAGAAAAAAATATTTATATAAATTATTCACTCTAAAAATATAACTTTACAAAATCATGCACTATATACCATTTGCTACATAAAAATTCTAAACCCAACAAATAGCAAAACTCAATTTGCAACATTGCTATTTATCATAAATTTATGTTAACATAACATCTTAATTGTCACCTTAAAAAAAAATCTTATATTTTCCTTGATTATTGACATATATCTCAAAGATTAACAATCCGCGAGATTTTAAACATATTTTTCTGTACCAAGGCGATATATTTTTCTTAAGCAAGATAGGTAAATAATTATCAAAGTTCATTAAACAAAATAAAAGATAAAACTACAACCAAAGGTCAAGTTCACAAAGTTTACGTCTAATACTTATAATTACGACTAAAGATTCTATCATTTTTCTATTTAATCAAAATTTATATCCCTGACATTAAGTTCGAGAATATCATAAGGGCAATATTATTCAATTTAATCCATATTCAAACAAACAAAAAAACTATTTTATCAAACCCAAAAAGTGTGGGTTAATTGGCGTCATGTGAGAAAAATAAAAAAGGTCAAATTAGCCAAGAATGGATGGACGAGAGAAAAGTGAAAGGTTGTGATGAGGTAACACCCAATAATTGTAACTTGTAAGAGAGATAAAAGAGAGAAAAATAAGAGAGGAGAGAGAAAGAGAAGGAAAAAGAGAGAGAGAGGAGAGAGGAGAGAGTGAGAAGAGAGAGAGGGGACGATCTCGAGCCCAGTGCATCCGCTGGAGTTGACTCTTTATTTCCTTTCTTTCACTCTTTTCAGTCTTCTTTCTGTCTCTATCCTCCCTTCTCAGTTAAAATAAAGGGTTTAAACAACAAGACCCTTACTTTGCTCATTTTTTTTTTCTTGATAGATGATAAGTTAACTGTATTGTGGTGATAACTAGGCGGATAAAATTTTAAGATTATAAAGTGCAATTTAAATTTAACATATTATTAAAACATTTCCAAATGGTGTAATTGTCCAATATATTACATAGTCGCGAAAGAATTTATTTGAAAATGCTAGGAATTATTTATGTTATCAAAATAATGCTTATGGTAAATATATGTTTATTAATTAGTTATCATGCATATATTGAAAGAGTAGAGTTGAGAGTGAGTAGGCTATAAACAGAGGAGTTTGTATGTCATTTTTGTATCAATGAAAGATTGTAATATATCTATTTCTCTTACAAGAAAAATTTATCAAGTTAGTGTGGTTCTCTTACACTATTTGATAACCTCCTTTATCTTTACCGTTGTGCCACTCTGAATTTTTATTTAGTGCAAAAAAATATTTTTATTGTTTTCTTAAATTCATTTTAATAAATAATGCCATGCATGCTGCCTGGCAAAACTCACTTTGCCCTATCTGAAATGAAATCTAAGATTGCATAATTCCGGCTAAATAGCTCCCGCAATATATAGCTTCCTGGTTTCCGTGCTACGAAAAGGCGGAGTTAAATATCATTCGCTCCAAACTCTCATTCACACGGGCTCTCATGCTCCCAAGTTGGGGTAACCAATATTTTATGAGAGCTCATGAGCTCATATAAAATCTAACATCAATTCATTTTTTTCGTAACCCCTGCTAACTCCCGTAATATTTTCAATTTCTAGCCAACATGATATTTAAAAGGCATATCGACAACACTAAAAGTCATATCAATAATACTAAAAAAAAATATTTATATAACCAAAAAACATAACAAATACAACAAAAAGACATATTAATAATAACAAAATGCATATCATCAATACTGAAACAAATAGCTATGCAACAAAAATGCAATACAAACATAACTAAAAGGTATATCACGAATACTAAAAGGTATATCAACTGCACTAAAATGAATACATATATTTACAACAAAAAAGTAAAACAAATATTGGGCTAGGCTAAATTTGGTGGGACCTAATAGAAGCTGAATAATATGGATCAGTTAAAATTTTAGACTGAATTATATTTCAGTCACTATGAACTAATAAATAAATATTCGAGTATATACGGCGGCTTCCAATTTGAACTATCATTCTAATGGGAAGCAATAGAAATAAAATAAAATGGGAGTTGTAAATTTTTTTCTTATTATTTTTGTGGACTGAAAAAATATTCTCATTTTTGCCAATTAAAAAAAAAATTGTTATGTGACAAAGGAGCTCTTCAGAAATAGTTGCGCCAGTTTTTACCATTTTGTGAAAAAAAGAAAATGAAAGAAATTGATGGAACTTGATATACTGTTTGTCATGCACACATGTGAAGGGACTAGAGACTGACAAACTGTGTGAGCGAGGGACAAGTACAAGAATAAAGAGCATAGTTAAATAAAATTAAAAAAAAATTCCACTATTTTTTTTTGCCTCTTAAAAGAAATTCCACTATATATCGTAAAGCTGAAATAGAAAACTTCAAAATATCACCTCCTACTATTCACGTAATTTTTTTATAAGGAGTTTTTATTTTATTTTCACTGTTGATAATGACTAAGACTTAGTTAATTATTTAATTTCTGAGAGTTCAGACGAATTATTCAATAAAAACATGTATGAAGATCCATGCTTTATAGCACAACTCTTGATCAGTATCCAATAAATAAATATATAAAACAAAATTACAGAACGTGATGTATATTCAATAAATAATAAATATGGAAATTTTAAACAATTTATGGGCTCTTCCCCAAATGCTAGTTTTTTAGTAAATAAGAAGGTAAACAAAGGACAAATAAAAGTTAGGGACCGGCTAATTACCTTTTACAAATTGTGGCTTCCCGTCTCTTATCTAAGAAGAAACCGTCAAATGTCCACAAAATTAAGAGTCATTTAAAATTTTTTGGAACTTCTGATTTTATGCACTCCTGAACTCTCATATATTGCTGACAATATTAGAAGCTCCAAAATGATTCCCACAAAATTTAATTTCTAATTGTCTTATTTCGTAACTCCTTATGACTCTCAGTGAATTTATCATGTAAGATGTATTGTTGGGAGTGTAAAAGTATAATGTTTACAATGTAAGATATATTGTTGTGATATAAACGTATATTGTCTTTTTTTTATGGAGAAATATCTTCATTAGTCACATCTTCTAAATCAGTATGATGAGACTTATACATTCAACAATTTTAGCATTCAATTTTTCTTGTTTAGAATATAAGATATATTACGATGAATATAATGAAGACACATTCTTGGAAATATAAATGTATAATGTCTAGAATCTAATGTATATTATTATAAATAAAAACCAAAATAAAATTATAAAACTATTGGCTGAAAGATACGAGAGTTCTGGAGCCAACAATATGGACATGTTGATATCTGGACTGAATTATACTGGAGTCATTAGAAATTAATAAAAAATATTTAAATGTATAAGCCGACTCTCAATTTGGACTTTGGACTCATATTTTATCAGGAAACAATAAGAATTAAATAAGACCGAAGATTCAAATTTTTTTTCTAAAAAGTTACACATACATCATGAAAAATAATGTACGTTTTTGGTAAATAAGAAGGTAAATAAAGGAAGGAACAATAAAAGCTACAAATAAATCATGAAAAAGGGGAGGAAAAGACGCAAATCCCTAAGTTTAACGAACTAATAATAATAAGAAGGCGCGTCTGCTTTTACTCTCACGAGAAATGCATGTGATGATGAGGGGAGGAGGAGAGACTAGGGTTATCCTTCACTATAGCCCACGTAAGACGTGCCCATTTATTCCTCTTTACTTTATTTTCTATTATTATATATTAATCTTTGGAAATGCTTTCATTTTTCATGTTTAATGTTTTCTCTTTATTTTCTCAATGAGTATGTATATGTTTAATGTGTTATAGCTAGTTTTCGTTTAAGTTCGGTTTTTCTGTGATACTTGTTCGGTGGTGGATTCTGGACCCAAATCAATGAGTATTGTAGTGGAAAATTTATCAAAAATCATTGAGAATTGAAGTGCATATTAACTCTAATTCTATTATAAAATACATTAGTATAACCATATATAAATATACTACTATTTCAAAATAAAAAAAACAGTTTGAGTTGAATTTAGACAAATATCAACTCAAACAATGGTACGTCCGGAGAGGATGGACGTGTTGGCATATTTGGATTAGCAGAAATCAGTGTTACAAATAACGGTTCGTAGCGGTGCAATAACGGCGCTATAGCGGTTTTCGGAAGCTAAACGCTGTGCGCATCAGTTTTGTTCCGGTGTAGTGTTTTTCGACGATTTAACGGTGAAGTGGCCGCAATAGCGGTGTTGCGCGTGTATTTTGAGGTGTAGTGGTCTAAATAACATTTTTGATGGATTTTTTTTAATGGATTTTTTTTAATGGATAGATATGTTGTACTTTAATATTTTAATATTAATCATATTTTGATTTTGGACATGTAACTTTTGACAAGAATATTTCAAATTTTTATTTTTAACATTTTAAAATTAATCATATTTTAATGTTGCATATTTCTTTCTTTTACATTTTGTGGTACATATATATTACGAAATGGTATATAGGAAAAAAAATATTCACACATATTATCCGCTACAAAAATATATCTCCGTAACATCTGCGCTATACGCAATTCGCTACATAAAAATCTTAAACGCAATACACCGCTAAACGCTATTTGCAACCTTGGCAGAAATATATAGGATGATATTCCAAGGAGTTCAACCGCAAGTCGAGGAATGCTTCTGGCGAATAAAATCAGATGTTAGTTTATAGTTGCGTAGTAATCAGTCTATTTTTCATTTAACAACCAACTGATCTAGTGTTAGGTTCAGAATGGAGGCATCTTTGTATTCTTTTCTTTCTTTTTGTGTAGTGGTGTATATATATTGTAATGGTGAACGTTGTAATTTGAGTTTTAATTAACTAATTCAAGAATATCCAAATTAAGAATACCCTTGCTTCCTTCAAAAAAAAAAAGCCACTGCTCTCAAAGTCTCTATTAAACTCTATCATTGCTTTTGTTATTACAATTCTATGTAATTTCATTCATGTCATGAATTGTTAAGATTAATTTAATGCATGTCATGATTTGTTAAGATATAGTAGTCCACTATTGTATAACCAATGGTCTTGATAAGAAAATCATAAACCGGAATAATTTAGTAACTTTAAAGTGATGGAATTTATATACAAACAAAATTTTCTAAGTTGGAGAGAGCCCGAAATTGGTTTTGAAGTACGCAAAGTTGATTTGGAATTCTAGAAGTCAACTATAATTCTTATTTTTGTAATCCTTCTTTTCTCTTTGTATATAACAAATTAAAAATTCATAATTTTTTAGATTCAATCTTTATGATTTGAAATCAAGGTGAAATATATGTTCGTATAAGCACAATTTGAAATAATTTTTTCAAACACTAATGTTTAAAACAATTAAAATTATAAAAATAAAAATTCAAACGCTATTTCTACAAATCAGTTTTGTTTCAATTACAACTCATAACAATTTATAGAAGTGTCTCATTCTCAACTCTATAAAAACATTACATGAATTGGCACACAACATCGCCACATGAAAGATGGGTCTACAGAGCTTTGGATTCACCATAAAAGGAAGTAATCTCATGATGGACACCACTACATTACTTTAATTAAATTAATTTAATTTATCCAGTTATTAACCTCGTTTAATGGCATGCCAATGCATCAAATAAGTCAAAAGTGTTATTTTCTAGTTTATAAGTATTCCTTTTTAGGAATAATTCCAATGAAAGGTCCAAAAAAATTATATATTTGAAATAATGAAAAATGGTTGAGAATTTTACTTTCAAAAAAATTAAAAATGGTTATGTAGTATGATTTTAATTTTTAGTATTTTGTATGTATCTAAAATCGATATTTTCTTTTAATCAAGATATAAAGTCATAACCATAGTTGCCAGAAACGCGGTACGCTGGATACGCGATACAAGGTACGGATATGCGGCATGCTATATCCTCCGATAGGCGATACGTGGGGTAGGATTAGACGGTACGGTCTTTCGATACGGGATTCGCTGTGGATACGGTGATATATATATATATGTGTGTGTGTAGGTGTGTGTGCGCGCGCACGCGCGTGTGTGTATGTATGTATATAAATTTAATATAAAAATACTATGTTTTCATTATACATGATATATCTTAACAATATTACTATGTGTCTTTCCTTAACTGCATCATACGAATGAAATATCTTTACAATGTTAAATTATCTTTCCTTGTAAAAAAAAAATATTTTCATTGTACTTGTTTCCATTCCATGTTTAAAATAAACATAGCATTTGAAATATTATAAACAATACTGTAGGTTTTTTCTGATCTATATTACCCAATTTAAAATTATTTTTATAATAAAATCACTAAAAAAATTATCATTACACATAAATTATATATGACTCGTTAGATCAAAAAAGTAAAAAGTTGGATGATGAAATGAAGAAGTCATGTTAAATTAGAAATTATCATTACACATAAGTTACATATGGGTCATTTTTTTCGTTGGTTTTGTTTTTTTCTTAGTTCTTTCTATGGGCCGGATTCGCTATTTCTAGTGATCTGGTACGCTTGAGAGTCCCGTTCCAATACAGAGTAATCGGAAACGGGGTACGGAGGTGTGATGAGCTTTTCCGGTAACTGTGGTCATAACTTTTGAGGTTAGAGCGCAAATCAAACTATTATTAAAATCCAAATTAAAAATATCAACCAAAACTTACTAGCTAAAGTGATAAATGATTCGATACTGACAAATAATAATTTTCTTTCTTTCTTTCAAATAATATTTCTCACTCAAGGAGTTTAAAAAAAATTCCAACATAATTATGTGGAAACTCATGAAATGATTTCAATTAGTTTGTTTATAAAAGAAGAAGAAACCCATAAGGCGAACAAAAAGGGTTTTGCAGTAAAATACTCGGAGAAAAACCCTACCCTAACCAAAAAAAGCACCAAACATACTTGATTTGAAAGGGGGGCCATGGCAAAAAAAAAAAATGCTTTTTCTACAAGCAAATGGATGCAATATTACATTTTACAACATGCATTTCATCTCGACATGAAAGCCCAACAGCAGAACAGACTTGATATCCTTTGGGTCCCTCCTCACATGCTCGCTCTCTCTCTCTCTCTCTCTCTCTCTCTCTCTCTCTCTCAAACACTCACATCTAGATTATCCATGTTGTCTAGTGTGTAATAAGTCTATAAATGTTGTCTAGTGTGTAATAAATCTATAATTAGGTGAAGTGAATGTGATATGGACAAATTACAATGACAATAAGAAACTCTAGTGAGGTGAGTTACTAGAATAAAATATAATTGTGCTATAAAGGGAAATAGAATCTTAATTCTGCTGATAATTATAGAATATAGTTGATTGGAAAAATAGAAAAATATTTTATATGAAAAATGAAATGGTGGAATACATTAAAATAACCTAATTTTTAATTTGTTTTTTCTGTTTTGTCTCTCCAGAAAAATATTAATTTATCTCATTATTTTAATCAGGCTTATTGATTATTTTTAAAATAGTATGAAGTAGTCAGTGATTACATATTTGATATTTCACATTTGATATTTTTTAGTATGATATAGTTTTGCATTAAGGAATACTAGTATACATTGTATAGTATTGTTTAATTATATTATAGTTCTTGATGATGAATAATGATATCAATTTAAAAAAAAATTATGAAGACATACAAATTACAAATTAGCGGTGTTCATGAGTTGGAAGAAGTGAGTTACGATCAAAATATGAGCATAAGTCAACTATATTGGATATGCGATTTTTTAACCCAATGGAATGTCCGTGATACTTCAAAACCCATCAAAGCCGACGAAATTTAGCTCAAAACTCTCCTAAGCAGATAATATTTACCCATAGTAAAGTTTTATTTAGTTGTCAATATACAATCTAAAACATTATTTCATAATATTCAAAATAATGATTCGTATCCAACCCAACGACTTAAAGAATCCTTCGTAATTTAGTTACATTTCGGAACTGTTTGGATAGTTGTATTTAGAAATTACTAGAGAAATTAGAATTTCTACAGCTGAATTTTCTACAGTTGTATCTATAATTTTAGTATTTGGATGGAAGAAGTTGAAACTACTGTAATTACAGTTTTAATGCTTGAATTGATGTAATCAAGTCTAAAATATGATATTCAATTTAACAATTAACTTAATAACTTTTCTTTTTACTCTTGCATTTTTTCCAAAGTTAGAACCTCATAGTTTTGAGAGAAAGTAAAGTTATCGTGTGTGAATGCATGTGGAAACTTAAATTTTCGTAGTTGAAGCAAATAATACAATTCAAACATTCAAAAAATCTTAACTACGGTAGGTAGATGTACGTGTACCTTTTCAATTATTATTCTTACCATTAGCCAAACAACCCCTTAATTGGATGGATACTACGGATTGGTAATTATCTTGTATACTCCTATTACAAATCATGTCAAACCAAGGCCTAATTGTATGCAGTGCACAACTCCTTATAAGAACTGGCACACCATACAAATTACAAAATATCTCCCCTCATTTTAGCCTCACAGGAAGCAGTACTAAAAAAAAAGACTGACAATTTATAAATACAACTATTACGGATTCTATAACAGAGCTCCTTCGATTCCTTTTGTAGCTCTTCTGCCTCCTCCGCTCCAACAACCACCTTACCTCTCTCTCTCTCTCTCTCTCTCTCTCTCTCTAAATTAAAAAATAAAAGATTAATGTATCCCCCACACAATAATACAAACTATAATTTGGTTATATCATTAATACACTATTCATTCAGTGCGCTCATACATTATGAATGATTTCAAACAGCACTCGTCTCAAGGCAGTGTCAGTAGCTGCATCATGGACCCCCTTTCAGTTTCTTTTGTTTATTTTTTCCCTCTATGATTAACTAATAAGTTGGGTTTCAATTCTACATGGTAATATAAATATTCGATTGTTAATTAGTGAAAATGTTCAGGAATTGGATTAAATTCATTATTTTTGCAAGGTTTCCCAGTTTTCCCGTTTTCTAAGCAGATTAATGCCATTTAAATTATGAAAGAAAATAGAATAATTAACAACAGTCAAGTTGTGTCATTAGTAAGATGAATATTTTTTTGATTGATCTGGTTGCCTCTTTTAAAAGGGCAGAATGAAGTCAAATAGTGAAATGAACTTTTTATTCCACCTATAAAGAATGGAAAAATATGCAATATAGTAGTGGATTAAAAGGGCGTGAGAAATGAAATATTGAAATAAATCCAATTTCATCTCTTTTTTTAATAAAAAAATTATCTCATTATTCCATTATTCTACTTCTAATTTGTTGAATATGCTTAGAATAAAATGAAACAATTAGGTATTCTCTATTCCAAACATACTATCTTACCAGATGCAGAAGATCAACATAAATTAAGGTCAAATTCATAATAATTTACTGCATGACAAGAAAAATTAACCTGATTTAAGACCATTAAGCTAAAGAGTAAAAACAAAACATGAATATTAATTAAGGATTCATGCTTATTTTAGGGATGCATGTTAGATATCATGCATGTGATGCCTTCAATTAAATTTTGTTCTTTCCTCACCCAAAAAATAATGATATATTCATCCCTATGTAACCATTTGGTTAAGATCTGCTCTAGTTTATGATAGAATGGAGATATCCAAACCCTCTTCAGTACTCCGGAAGAAGAAAGGAGATCTCCGTTCACACAAACATGGAGAAGCTTTAACTCTGATATTCTTGATTTGGTCCCCTATCAAATCAAGAGAATTTTATAAAATTGATTAGTTAGCTAATGGTCCACGAGTCCTACGTTAACCTATATGGTTTCTCATATAATTGGCACAAATAATTTAGAAGAAATAATTTATGTCTTATAGTTCAGTATTTGGACATTTCTCCATTCAAATATTTGTCAGCAGTATCCTTCATCCTAAAAGAAACAGGTCTTCGTGAATCGTGAATCATTTTATTCAACACATTAAAATCACAAGAAACCTTTGAATAAATTCCAAAAAAAACCAAATAAAGCCTCGTATAATGACATAAAAACATGATCAAATAAAGCCCCACTTTGTTCTACAAACTTCAAAAATATCTCAATACGAACAACTTAAATACCATAATATAACATAATAGATTAATAGGTACTTAATCACCCACCCCAAGTTTGCATTTAAAAAAAAAGGTACTTACCACTATCATTAGTGTTAAACAAAACATGATCAACCACATCAACTGTTCCAGTTCCTTTCTATACCAAACAAAAAACAAAATATGCCCTAAATCCTCCAAATTCATTTCACGGAAACCTTTTCCTTCCCTTTGAAGCCTTCCAATTATTTAACATATACTTGCAAACTTCTTTCGTACTCGCCTTACGACCCGCCTTTCTGTTCCACAACTCGCTCACAACGTATCGGCCACTCGGATTGTATTCGTTCATTTCTTTCAACGCCGTCAGAACCGCGTCGTATATTTCTTTGCCGTAATTTTCTCTCAGCTCGATTAGTTTTTCATCGTCTTCTTTCACAACCTCCTGTAATTAATAACGTATCAAGATTAATATTAGTGAGCTTTTTTGTTAGAAATATTTTGGGCCTGGAAAATAACAAGCATGATACTATAGTAAAGGCAAAATTATAAATTGTTTATAAGAAAAATATTTTGGGCCTGAAAAATAATAAACATGATACTGTATTCTTAAGGCAAAATTATAAATTATTGGGAAATTATTAATAAAAAAAAGTGTTGGGAAATTACTTCACCTTTCTTTCAATGAAACCGGGCCTTAATGGGCCTACTTATCAAAAATTATAAATTGACAGAATTCATGAGTTGACCAGATTTTTGGGGCATTTTCGTGTATAACCCTTAAAAATCTTACAAATATAATGTATACCCTACAAAAGGAGAAATGTAACGAATACCCCAACAAAACCATTGGAAATATCATGTACCAGAAATATCATTTATACACCATAATTTCATAATACTTTAAAATATACACAAAAGACCCTAATAACATTTTGATATCTTATACGGGTAGAAACGCAAAATTCCGCCTAACCTGTTCTTTTCCATCAATAACTTCAACTTTAAACGGGTGCCAGTTAGGATTCGTAAGCTCTTCATCTTGCCACTTGGTGCAAGCTTTCAAAGCTTCAAGATCCGCCTCCTCTTTCGACGCATATTTTTGCCTATAAACCTTCTGAAATATTTTCGCATCCAACTCCCCCATTCTTTTTATCACAATAGTCGCATTTGCAGATTTCCCCAACAAATCTGGCATTTCCTGTTTAATAGATGACAAAACATTAAATTAGTAATAGAGTCAATCGAAGAATGTAATTTAGTTGTATACTATACTTGAAAGTGAAATACTTGTATAAAATTCTATTTCTATTATAATTGTATATAAATATAAGGCAAGTCCCCTCGTATGGTAGTGTTTGGCATCATGATAAGTAAGGAATAATACAACTTATCCCTCTTAACCCTGCCAAACATCAATTTAGTTGGAGAGGAAAATCAAGGTTAGGTGAACAAAAAGAGGCAAAAACATAACCCACCCTTAATGTGGTGATAGCAAATGGTTTGTAGCCTAGTTGGTTAAAACATTTGCATGCGTAGCAAGAGGTCATGAGTTCAACTCCCGACATAAGCAATATAGCATATATTTAGCAAAGTCTCTTAACCTAATGGGTTGAACATCAAAAACGATTAAAAAAAAAATCCCCTTGAACCCTTTTTTCATTTTTTTTGGCTCAAATCTCTCAGCCGACAATATGCCCTCGTCTCTTCCAAATCTCAATTTTCTCTCTTTCACACATTTTTTTTTGAATTGTCTCTTTCCCACATTTAAGAACTTCAAATCAAAATTTATCTTTATAATGTTATCCTCTCCTCAAATAAATTACACAAAAAGATTCTTATTTTCATTCTCTTATTTTGAGATCACTATTGTGCGGTTAATTTCGAACACAAATTTAATATTATAAGTCATATCCTAATATATATATGGTTCTTTGCTTGGTTGATGATTTCATCAACTTTGCTTAAAAAATATGTGAGGTCTACTGCAAATCTACCGAGTAAACAAACAGATTATGGAAGGGTCTCTTCTAAAGTTTAAAACTTTGTTCAATTTAGTGGATCGGTCTAAAATTAGGAACTTTGCATATTATTGAAGGGTCTCTTCCAAAGCTTGCATTTTTTCATAAGAGTACATTATTCTACTTCAAGTTTAATTTGTTTTTAATAATTTTTCAATTTAAGGAGTTAAACAGAAGTCCAAGAAGACACGAGTTTTTTTCACACTAACTATTAAACACTTATTTTAATTCTTAAAATATAATGATATATGCTTGAACTTTTTAATATATATTTCTTTTTCATGTGATTTTGAAATAATATAATTTTATTATGGCGGATTCTTGAGCGATTTTGGATGCACATTTTATGAATCTTTTTTAATTAAAACAGATGTTTATTATGATTCAATTGGTATGTTGTTTACTTATTTAAAAATCTATGTATTACATTTAGTTTTAAATTTTAATTTTTAACTTAATATATTAAGATATTGTATGATTATTAATATCCAATATATTAAAATATTGTTAACAGTCTTACAATAGAAATGGCATTTTGGTCACCTACATAAACTCTCTTTTTTTAATTCAACACTATCTCAAAATTGACCTTTACCGTCTTGCCAAACATCATACTAAAATGGAGGAATAAAAAGGGATAACTCATTATTCCTCCATAATCTTATCTCTACCTTATCCACCTCCCAATCAGAACCTATAAATAGAGAAGGATTATTTTCCTTTCAAGTATATCATAACTCTGTTATTCTGCTTACTCTATTAATTAGATTATATTACATAAGGGCATTGTGGGAATTTTAAATTTTTTATTTATACCTGAATCATAAGTTTTCTCACTTCTTGAAGCTGGTCATTGCTCACTCTTTCCTTCGCAAGCAAAACTTGATTCAGTTCATCTATTTCTTCTTTCTCTTCTTGTTTCTCCTTCAATTCCTCTTCCAATTTCTTTATTTTTTCATCCATATCTGACGAGTTTTCATCACCTTGCCTCATATGTTTCATAACATTGATTTGACCTTTCAGCTTCTCCATCTCCAGTTCGAGTTTTTGTTTTGCATCCAGTTGCTTTTCTAATTGGAGGATTTTTTGCAACGCCTCTTCTTTCTCCATCTGTTTATACAATAAAGATATATTAATATAAATTTGTTGAAAAAAAAAATAACAAAAAAAGGTAAAATATTAAAATTAAAAAAGTTACCTTTTGCTCCTCAACGAGCTTCAATACTTCTTCATCGGCTTTTTGTTGTTCCATCTCCGCCTTTTGTAGAGATTCCATCTGAAAATGTGAAAAACATTTTATGTAACAATTTGAGTGCTCAAAATTCTCTCAATTTGGAACAGAATTATTATGTACTTTTTATACCTTTTTCTTCTCATTAAATTTTTTATGAGAGTCCATTATATCGACGAGCTTATTCCTAGTTTCCAACTCGTTTCGTTTTAATTCCAATTCTTCCCTTAAATTCAGGTTTTCACTTATACACCGCTCTATATTCATGCGTGATTGCTCTTGAATTTTTTTCATTTCTAAAATTAAAAAAAATATTAATTAACCAATTAGTAAAATAAATTCCTCAACAAAACAGAAGAGTACAACATACTTGTACAACAAATAATCATTTTTAGAAAGTTAAATTAATTATAGGGAAATTTGCAAAAAAGCCCCCACATTATGCCTTAATTGCAAAAATGCCCCTGCCTTAGTGGAAATTCGAAAAAGTCTCTACATTATTGCTTAAATTGCAAAAAAACCCCTACCGTTAGATTGAAGTTAACACTATTAGTTTCAGTTGTTTAATGACTTCAAAATTATTTTTTTAAATATTGATTAGCATTTTATTTGAAAATTATTTTTCTTAAAAAAATATTTTTAAACCTATTTTTAAGAAAAAAAAATCGAAATTTTTTTTGTTATTTAAAAATATATTTTTTTGAAAAATATTTTGTTTCGAAAAAACTTTTTTTTCAGAAACATATATTTTTAACAAGTTGTTTTACTGAAAAATAATATTTAAGAAAAAATACTTTTTCATAATTATTTTTAAAAATACTTTTTTTACAAAAAAAAATCTAGAAAAAAATCTTTCTAAAAATACTTAAAAAAAAATAAATTTCATAGAAAAATATTTTCCTCAATACAATATTTTTCTTAAAATAAAAACTTTCTGACTATAAATTATTAAATTATGAAAAAAATTGAAAAAATATTTTTTTCCAAACTATATTTTTAAGAAATACATTTTTCAAAAAATATTTTTTTGAAATATTTTAGAATAGTTTTTAAAAATATATTTTGTACAAACATGTTTTTCCGAAACAAAAATGTTAATTAGTATTTAAAAAATAATTTTGAAGTGATTAAACCACTGAACTAATGGTATTAGCTTCAATCTAACGGTAGGGGCTTTTTTTTAATTTAGCAATAATGTAGGGGCTTCTTTGCAATTTCAAATAAGGCAGGTTTTTTTTTGCAAATTTCCCTTAATTATAATCATTTTTTCAAAGAAAAATAATAAATAAGTAAAAAGAAAATAAGTCAATAAATAAAAGAAAATATAATAAAATTACCGTCATTATAAGTCTGAGTGAGGAAATCGTTTTGCTCATTGATATGTTGCATCTTCATTTCTGTAACGTTATATTTATACTCCATTTTCTTTACCTCCTCATTCTTTTGTTCCATCTGTACCACCAAATTATTAACTCTCGTACTGACCTTCCTCTCGTGATCCTTCATGACATCATCAACTGATTTCAACTCGCCAATTTCTCTCAAATGGTCCGAAATGGGTTGACTCCAACCATTATAATCTTCCTCCTTTGCCATCCACCCACAAATCTCTCTGTTCTTTTTCTCTTTCGTCTCTCTATAGCCGTCTCTTCCTCTTCCTTTCGACTTGAAATGATTCTCAAATGAAACCGCGTTGTGAAACCCGCTCCATTCGGTTCCAAAATCAACTATGCATTTACCCAAATGCCCTTTTTGGTCAATCAAAGGGTAGAAATCCAACGGTTTGAAAGGAGAGAGTATATCTTTCACTTGGTTTGGGTTTGGACTCTCGTACTTTCCGTTTTTGTACACGATTGGCACATTTACTAAAATGCCCTTCCATGGGTAGACAAAATTTTCTTCATTGGTACTTTGAGTGGGTGTTGGTTCCACTTTTACGAGTTGAAAAGATAATTTAGGGTCTTTTAAGTCGTTTTCCAAGTATTTTACTAAAGCTTGGTGTTTCGATTTGGTTTTGGGTTTGTACTTGTTTGAAATACTAAGGCCCTTCGAGTGTTGAAGCAGGTCTTTGTGGTGATAGTTTGTTTTTTTTTTCTTGCCGGGGCAAAACGGACATTTGTACTTGCCGCGTTTTCTCACCTTGATTTCTTTTGCCTTGAGTTTTGCATAGATTTTTTCTGAGTGGACTTGAATTTCAGAGTCGCTGAGTTCGGATTCAAATTTGGATTCGGATTCATGAGAGTCTGATTCCTCTGAGCTATAAGCCATTGATGAAAATTCTTTAAAATTAAAAAAAGAGGATTTATTACTGCTATATTCCCCTCATTTTGACCTGGCAAAGCAAAGGTTCAAACGGAAGTTTGAAGAAGGGTAGGCGCTTTCCAGAGGTGTCAGATTCAGATCCTAGGACAGATCAAGCAGCCTTCCGCCAAAAAAAGAGGGAATTTTGGAGGATTTTTGGCTTAAAATCTAGTACTTTTCCTAGGTTTAAAAAAATTACAAAAAAAGCCTTGACTCTTTTCTGTTATTTTTCAAGAGCTACAGTCAAAAGACTCAGAAGTCCTTATTTCATCAAAACAGAGTAAAACTCAGTGTTAATCAGGAATCCTGTTTTGAAAATAAATAAACCAAAATGGGAAGGAAAAACAGAAAACGAAGAGAAAATAGGGAAAAAAAACTCAAATAGAACTAAATTTTTCCTTCATTTTCAAATTAGGGGTTTAGGGTTTATGAAAATCAACAAAATCGGAGTGAGAACCCTAGCGAAATACATCCTGAAGCACACTCTTCTACTGAATTTCATGATTTTTCCAGTAGTAGTCCGCATTTTACTACACTTTCAGAGAAAAAATTTCAAATAGACACAAAAAAAAAAAACCGAATTTCGTTCAAAAATGACGATCGGTCAAGACCAACAAGACCAAAAACGCATTTTTTGAGTAACGAGTGAAAATCAGAAGAAAGATGCAAAAAAAGAAAAACAAAAACTAAATTTCTTACCTGAGAGGAACTGTGCTTCAGAATTTCTCTTTTTTCCCTTTTTTGTATTTTCGTCTTATTTCTGTCAAGACCAACAAGAACAAAAACACATTTTTAATAACAACAGGAGATAAATGCAAAAAAGATAGCCAAAACAAAAAATTCTAGATGTCTTACTTGGAAGAAGAATTTAGAGGAACTGTGCTTCAGAATTTCTCTTTTTCTTTTTCCTTTGTATTTCGTCTTATTTCTGTTTTTGGACACAACTCTTCGTTTTCTCCTCAACACAAGTCAGGTTTTGTAGTTTATATATGAACCCGGATTAAATTTCAAATTGTAGACCACTATCTGTCTAACCTCTTTTGAGTAAATGATACTAGTTTACAATGGGTTGGTCTTCATGAGACAGGTCTACGGAGAACTGTATCGTTGCGTTGTTAGGTGCAGGGCATTAATGATGTAGGTAAATTTTTGAAAGGAACCCTTCAAAATGGATTGAATTGTAATACTAGGTTCATCCCTTTTACTTGATTATAACTAAATTTGCAATGTTGAAATACTGATTACAAATACAATTGCATGGATGTTGTTAGTACTAATTAAAAGTAGAACGGCTCCTTGTATTGTAATTAACCGCAACCCCCTTATTTTCTCTTATTTAGCCACATCGTCACTTTTATTTTGACAACAAAATTTTTACAAATCTTAGGACTCGTTTGGTATCGTTGTCGTTTTCTGTTTTCTGTTTTTTTTCCAGAAAACAAAACAAAACGTTTTAGACAAAATGGCTCTATTTCCATTTTTTTTTGTCCAAATGGCAAAAAATAAACAAGATTTTGGAAACAAGAAAAATATATATATTTTTTTTGTTTTTCATTATCAAACCTATAAATGTTCGAAATCACATTAAAAATAATATCATAATGCTAAAAAAAGAATATTGACCTTAAGACATTGTATTGAGCTAAAAAAGACAAGTTGGCACAAAAAAAGTATATTCATATTAAAAAAGAAATTTTGATCCTGAAACTTTATAGCAACTAAAAAAGATAAGTTAACACTAATTAAAAATATTAATCCTGAAACTTTATATTCCAGGAAAAAAAAATAACTTGGCACTTAAAGTAATATAATGATACCGAAAAAATGTTTATAAATACTGAAATCTTTATACTCACACGGAAATTGTATATTGACACTAGAAATGATATATACTGATATTAAAAATGATATATTGACATTGAAAGTGTTCTATTGATACTAAAAAGGATATTTTGATACACTAAAGCAATATATTTTCACTAGAAATAGTATATTGACACGAGAAAATGATATATTAATATTATAAACGGTATATTGACACTGAAAATAGGATATTAATACTCAATAATGATAAATCAACATTATAAATGGTATATTGATACTGAAAATGCTATATTGGTATTTAAAACAATACATTAATGCTGAAAATATTATGTTGATTCTATAAGCGACGTATTGCCGCTGAAAAATTGATATATTGGCACTGAAAATGTTATAATTGTGCATTTGATAAAATAATAAGTAGGAAAAATTATTATGGATTTTAAAAACAAAAAACAATTTTTTTAAAACAAAAACAGAAAAACATAAAACTGTTTATTGATATTTTATGGAAACATGTGTGTGGTTATTAAAACATAGCAATATAATTGATTGAATTTGTGTTTTGTGTCTCATCCCCGATTTAGTGAGAACTGTTGTATTTGTTTCGGACCATCGGATCTTAATAAGATGATTTCAATAAATAATGATCCAAAATTATGTTCCAATATTAATACAAATTATATGAAAAGTTCACTCATTAAAATATAAATAATTTCGCTTTTCATTTAAAAAAAATACTTTTATTATTATTTTTTATTATTATTGTATTATTTTTATTTTATTATTTATTGCTAATATTATTATTACTATAATTATCTACTATTATTATTATTATTATTATTAATATTATTATCATTATCATTAGAATAATAATAATAATAATAATAATAATAATAATAATAATAATAATAATAATAATAATAATAATAATAAAAATAATAATAATAATTAATTATTATTATTATTATTATTATTATTATTATTATTATTATTATTATTATTATTATTTATCATTATTATAACTATTATTATTGTTATTTTTATTATTTTTCAAAGTTATTTAAAAAATGATATATAATTTTATTTAATTACTCAACAATTACAATCTTATAAAAAATTAAATTCATAATTATGAAATCCACCTAATCAAACAACTCACATGGATCATCAAAAATCCATGGATCATTGGGTTCATGTATTTGCAATATCCATGTATCTTACAATACCCGAGATCAAACATGCCCATTATTAAGGTTGCAATTTAATTTTTTTTCTTATTAAAATACCCGAGTATAGACTATATAAGAGAACATATAAAAAAATGATACGCTTATTAATTCCTATCTTATTTTTTTACATCTCTCTTGGCCTTCGGATCAAAAAAATTCTCAAATCTTAGCTTTTCATTTAAATTATTACCACAATATCACATAATAAGTTATATTAATGTTTCGTATTATATCTCCAATTATGTGATAAGTATCTTTTAAAAAAAATCAATTGAGAATAATATTATATTACTTAATGCCTTGCGGGCTTTAAAATAATAACTGTGATCAATTTATACATAGTTAATCATCTATAATTAAATCTTATTTAGTTTGAACGAAATTTTTTGAAATAAATTATCTTACATTTTTATTTTTCGATCTCCTTCATCTAAGTCCGACTAATACTTGATATTTTTATAAGGGTTTATATGAAATTCCCCCTTTCTAATATAATGTGTCAAGAGATAACAATAAAAGAAAATTAAAGAGAATAAAAAAAAGATGGTCTTTTAATCTTAGAAATCTTAATTCAAAAATTGAGATCATAAATTAATTATTCAAATTATTTGGTGGTTTATTATTTTTTACTAGGATCATTGCCGCGCTTCGCTGCGGGTAACTTAATTATTTATTTACATTTTATAGAATGACTATAATTGGATTTTATTTATATATAAATAGCCTTAGGATCATCGTTAAGAGATTTGTTCAGAAAGCAGAAGGTTGCAAGTAAGAATCGTTTAGACCTACATTGGGCCTAGGGTACTAATCCTACATGTCCATGCTCAAAATGGATTAACATGTGTTGTTAATATCATTTTGTATTTACTCAGTCTAATTCTGGAAAGTGACTTTGATAGAACTCAAGGATGACATGTTTCCATGTCTTGTGATCAAGACACATATCGGAGAATGAGAGGAATAAGTAAATGTCTATTCAGATAGGTTAATGATCGCTGATCATTTCATTTAATATAGGTAGTCATGACACCAGTCTAGAGGTTACTTATGACTTACGATCTTTAGATAATCGTTGCCAGTGTTAAATGAAATCTACACAGTCACACATAGAACAACGTCTAGTCGGGAAGGAAATGCTCTCAAAACAGTAATACATATGATCTATGAAATGATGAAAGAACGGATAAAATACATGATATTTGATTTAGCAAAATCAGCACATAGTCCGTTCGAACGGATCACATGTTTCGTTCGAACGGACCATACTTGGTATGTCTGATTCCTTGATAGCCAAGGTTAATTGCGCTGGTAACTAGGGTTTCAGTTAAGATAACTGAGCAGCCATTTGTCTCTCTCTCTCTTATATAAATAGAGGGGCAGCCCCCCCTCTATTAGACACGCGAAATAAGCCCTAAAGGCTGCCATTTCTAAGAGAGAGAGAGATTTTCTGAGAGCTTCCTAAAAGTATTTTCGGACTCGTCTAGCCGAGTGCGGTTATTCTGACTATTCGAAGTTCAATTTGGATACAAGTAGAGATCTCCTGCCTTAGAGATTCGCAAGAGATCTTCACCTACACTAGGAAGTTCAATGAAGATCGAGGAGTCGAGCTTCACATTGGAAGGAAAAGAAAGCAAGGTAGAAGTTCTTTTAGACCTACATCCGTTTTTCTCTCGCGGATCAGGAAGATCCGATGTATAAATTTTAATTACGTAATCTCGTACCTTTATTTCCTTTACGATGATCCTAGGAAGGGTTGAACTCGTAGGTTCTGCTGCGCTAGTAACATATATGGCTACGGGTTCCCCAACACTCCTAATGGTAGGTAGCATTTCTCAAATATCCTTGCAGATTCATCAGGGGCCCCAGAGATATCTCTCTCATGATGAGGGGAACAAATCCCATCTTGGTCACTCACATTCCTCATCATGATTCAGTACACACCCAATTATGACACTAATGGTCATCCGGTTAAGGGTGAAGTAGGATCATATCAAAGTATGGAGTTCCACATACAAGAATCCATGGTGACCTTAGGTCATAGGAACAAACAAACTATTCATATGAGAATTACTAATAAAATGTACCATGCATATTCTCATAGTGTGATCAGTTGAGTACGTGGTCTCTAACAGACACCTATATTCAAGACTTGATATCTCCATGTCCATGATCAGCAGAACATGATCATTCAATCTGCGAATATACTAGTGTGAATATGTAGCTTCTTACTAGAAGTATGTTTATCTTAATAAATATCCTACATATCACTAGGGACAGTTTAGAATGTCATTCGTTGGTTCACAATTCTACTATCAGAATCATGCATTCTGATGACGTTAACCCGAATTGTCATTCATAGTTGATATAAGTCATGTAAGTATGCATTAACAACACATACACACAAACATATAAGAAACAACCTTTATTGAATAAATAATAATGTCTTAATACATAATCTATTTTCTAGCACTATTACATTGGCCTAGAGCACTAATCCTACGGAGGTACTTCTGTTATTTGTCATGTTTGTAGGTACTACTGGCGCTGGCGTTGTGGATTATTCCTCGGTAGAGGTTACATTTATCGCGGTTGCGGTGTTTGCGTCGTCAGTCGCTGTTGGATTCACAGTGGATGGGGTTTTGGTTCTCGTCAGTCAAGGTTGAATTTACCGCTAACGAATTCTCGTTTGTCACGGTCATGATTTTGTGACCCTAGGTCACGGTAGGGTTAGGATGCTCGCTGATTGATTAGTCTTGTTTCGTAGCGGGTACCTAACGGCTGATTTGGCCATCATTTTATCCTGAGAAAAACAAAAAGTAACAAAAAATGTCTGATACCATAAAAAATTTAAAATTAACTAGATTCCCTCCCCGGCAATGGCACCAGAAAAGTTCGGTGTGTTGTTTGGGTATATAATAGACTTGCTTTCCAAATTACCCCAAATTACTTAGTTTCGATCGCAAGCGCACGAATTTTGCGTAGTACTTTGGGTGTCGAATCCATAGAGAGGTATAGTTTATTTTAGTTTCTTAAACGTAGTTCAGACTAAATCTTTAATTGGGTTTTTATTTTAAATAAAAAATAAAATAAAATAAAGAAAAGATAAATTGGTCGTTTATTGGGCCACGGAGACAATTGTCACAATCTTTGTCTGTGGTAGAGGATGGTAAAGTTGTTAGTAGAGAGATCTAGGGTTCAAGCTCTTTCATAATTCTCTATCTAATCTCCTTCGTCATTGTCGGTGTTGCTTTCATCTCCTCTTAGTAGGCGGTTCTTCCTTTTTGTAATACATCAAATTATCCATTTGTTGGGTTTCGCACAAACGTAGTGGAAAAATAAAAATCGAGTCGGAAACCCAAAAGAAGGTTCCGTGAATTACAATTAAATAAAAAAAATTCATAAATTTGTACCTTCGGATTACGTTTAATCCATATCGCAAAAATGAATGCAGTTGAACACTTCTCTATACAAAAATTTAAACCGGTTTCCCGAACTGATTACTTGAATGCTTCGCCTAACTAGTCTCACAAACCGATCTCCAAACAAATCGATTCTCAAATCGACTCACAATTTCAACCCGAATCACAAGACGTCATGCACCGCTTCATCCTCTACCGGTATCCACACGAACAACCTCTTTGAACGTATGAAGAACTATATTCTAGTATCTGTTCTTCACTTTTTCTCACAAAAAATTCAAGAGAGATAGATGACTTTCAGATTTCTTCTTTTTCTCTTTGTTTTTGTCTCACACAATAGAATGAAGATAATGAATGGTCTAATCTGAAGTTTGAGTCTCTCTTGTGCTTATATAGTACCACCCCTCCAAGGATTGCCATAAATTATTATATCTTCTGTGCATGGTAACTATATAACCATATATGTAGCACACATTATCATATAAGATGCATGGTTATATGTGACACTTGATTATATATTTTTTCGTACAACTTATCGCATGATCTTCTATGTACGTTTCAATAGTTGTTCTTTGTGTATGACCCTGTAGATTTACTTAATGTTGGCAATAATCACAACGGAGTATAAATCATGAGCGGCCTCCAGTAAGACATCATGATTACCCAAATTAAGCAGATATTGATGATTTGATTAAACCTAATTTATGTTCACGTATTGTATCACTTTGTTACATGATTTATGTATTGACCATAAGGTATGGTATGTGTCAACCTTATGTTGGTCGACCAACATTTCTTGATACCGAATTTGATTGAACATGAAATCACAATAATAACTCCTTATGAATTCACTCGAGCACGGCTGTGTATTTCTTCAATGAAATTCATCAAAAAGACTAAGATATCTCTTTCATTATATGAGAGGAACAAATTATATCTTGATTAAATTCTTTCCTCATCCGGATTCATTATATACGTAATCATAATCTTTATGATAACCCGGTTAAAGACGATGTTAGATTATATTAATGTTTAAAATTCCTGATGTAGGAAACTAAGAAAATTTCAAGTCAAAGCTACGAATAATTTCTTTATTGAGAATAACTAATGACAAAAACCATATAGTATTCTCACGGTTGGTAAATCCAGTATATGGTATCTAATATACACTTATGTTAATGACTTTGTTAGTAGTATGCATTAGGCCAATGTATTTGAGACCTAGATGTATGGATTGTGTGAAACAAATATTATATTTATTTAGAGATATTTTATATAATAAGTGTGTATTGGTGATTTTATTCTTATTAATTAAATGAACCATGAATATGCAATTTGACTTTATATCATTAGAGTATATGACTTTGATAGTAAAACTATAAAGTATTATGAATGATATTCTAAATTGTCCCTTATCTTTCATAGGATGTTTGTGAGACAAACATACTTTTAGATAAGCTATGAATGTATATCAGTATGTTAGTTGACTGATGATCATGTTTTACTGCTCATGTTATTAAGTAATTAACGTAAATATGTTAGAGACCATATACTGGATTGACTCATCATGAGAATACTAAATGGTTCGTGTAATTAGTTATTCTCAATGAAATATTTGTAGTCCCTTGACTTGTGATTTGCTCAGTTTCCTACGTGAGGAATTTTATACATTAATATAATCTAACATCGTCTTTAACCGTGGTCATAAATATTATGATTAGGTATATAATGAATCATGCGAAGGAAAGAGTTAAATCAAAATAGGATTTGTTCCTTTCATATAATGAGAGAGATATCTCAATAACTCTTGATGAATTTGATTGAAGAAACGCACGGCCCTGCTCTAAGGAGTTATTAATTTTATTTCATGTTCAATCAAATTCGGGATAAAGAAATGTTTACCGACCAACACAAGGTTGAAATGTACTATGCCTTATGGTCGATATAGATATCGTGTAACAAAGTGATACAATACTTATACATAAATTAGGTTTGACCAAATCATCGATACTTACATAAATTGGTAATCATGATGTCTTGCTAGAGTCCGCTCATGATTTATAATCCGTTGTGATTATTGCCAACATTAAATAAACCTACATAGTCACACACAAACAAAAACTATTAAAACGTACACAGAAAATCGTAACTTATGTGATAAGTTATATGAAAGCCCATATAGTTATTGCCACATATAATCATGTATCTTATATGATAAGATATGCTACATATATGGTTACATAGTTATCAAGCACATAAGATATAAAAACTTATGGCAACCCATGAAGGGATGAGACTATATATACCCAAAAGGATCTCACATTTCGGTTAGACCATTTATTATACTCATTCCTCTATTGTGAGACAAAAGAAAGAAAGAAAGGGAGAAATCTGAAAATAGCATCTCTTGATTTTTTTGTGTGAGAAGAAAGTGAAAAATGATACTAGTATACACCATTCTTCATCCGTTCAAAGGGGTTGTTCATGTGCATATCGGTAAAAGACGAAACATTGCGTGGCATCTTGTGATTCGGGTTGAACTTGTGGGACGGTGTGAGAAACGGTTTGTAAATCAGTTTGTTTGGAGATCGATTAGACAGAGCAATCAACGAACCGGTTTAGAGAATCCATTAGATGGAGTAATCAAGGATCTGTTTGTGAAACCTGTTTGGATTTCAATTTAGAGAAGTGGTCATCCGATCTTCGCTTTTCGACACGGAATAAGCGTAATCTGAAGATACAAGTTTATAAGTTTTCTTTGATTTATTGTAATTCACGGATTCTTCTTTTGGATTTCCTAATCGATTTTTTATTTTTCCACTACATTACGAATGTACGAATCCCAACAGATTTAATAACTCTTATTAATGATCAGTAAAACATGATCATTAGTTAACTAACATACTGATGTATATTCATAGTTTATCTAAAAGTATTTTTTGTCTCACAAACATCCTATGAATGACTAGGGACGATTTCGAATAACATTCATAATACTTTATAGTTTTACTATCAGTCACATACTTCGATGACATAAAGTTGAATTGCTTATTCATGGTTTCTTTTAATTCATAAGAATAAAATAACCTCAATACACACTTATTATGTAAAATATCTCTAAATAAACATAATATTTGTTAAACAAAATCCATACATCTAGTCTCAAATATATTGGCCTAGAGCATACTCCTAACACCGTCTTGCTCTCGTTATCTGCCATCATGAGGGGTTGCCACTTATTCTTATGATCGTCCGAAAGCGAGGGCCGTGAGGAGTTATGGGGAAGCCCTTTCTGCACCAACTTGCTATGATTGCCAAACTCTCTTCTTATAAAATAAGGAGCCGTCACTTATCATCGTGCGGAGTAGATCTTCTGGTTCTTCTAGATCCTCGGCTCAGTCCCCGAGATGCGGAGCGGTACTTTTGTACTTACCTGATTAAGTCTCGTCTGTGTTGGTATGATCGGCAGGCTTTCACCTCTAGGGTCTCAGGCTGACGGAGTAAGTAATTCAACACATTCCCACCAGGCTTTATCACACGGTTTAACACCAAGGTGCTAGGTTTCTCCTCGCAAGGTCCAATGCCTAACGACCTGATTTCTCCCGGCTAATAACTCTTAACCTATATACCCAAGATTTACCTCGAGTTGAATTAAGAAGCACAAAACAAAGTACTAGGTACAAAAGTAAACAACACAAACAAAGATGAAATTAAGAAGATAATGAATCTACTACTCGAACTCTACCCTAGAAAGGGTTTAGTTACGAGAATTCATAACTGAAACACAAAACAAATTAAATTGATACATAAAACAGTACAAGTTTGTTTGTCTTGTCTCTTACAATGAAAGTATGACTACCAATACTGTGACCCCTTGGCTGGCTCTAGGACTCACCTTTTTATAGGTAAGTGGCCAGCCTATAGTTGAGAGAAATAAATCTAATCTAAAATCTATTCAAATCAATACCTAAATTTAATCCCCAATCAGGATCGAAATCAAATCAATCCCAAAATCTAATCCTAATTAAAGATCAAATCTAATCCCTTGATTTATTTCTCCCGCCAAAAGAAGTATGTTTTTTTCGTGCATTGTGCTAGAATGCTAAACAGGTGCCAACCTTCAAGAAGAATCATCTCCAACCTTTCTTTCTCGGTTGTGCCTCTCCTCACCTCGATTGCTGTGAGGCAGATACTAGCCGTAGCTATGGAAGCTACCGCGGTTACGGTAAGGAAGACCAGGCTTGAGGGGTCTTGTCCACGATCCAACTTCAGGCTCACCTCTAAGTAGCTCCAATAGGCTCATTTTATGGTCTGTTTGGCTTTGAATCGCTTCTTTCTTATAATAAGAGACAAACATCAGCAATAACTGAATTCTTAGAAAATAAACATGAAATAATATAAAAAAGTACAGAAAGTAAGATACAAAGGAAGAAAATATGAATTTAAAATATAGATATGAATTTGGCCGATATGAAAAGAAATTTAAATGCCTAAATTTAATTAGGTTTATATGACAAAATTATAATAGTATGTACTAAATTTCGTAGGATAAACCTTGTCAAAAGGAATTCGAAAATTAGGTACTAATATCAAGTTTAAGATCACACACATAATATAAAATTAACAAACTCAACGAAAAAATAAATCAGATTCTTTGAGCTTCTTCTGATGCAGAATATTGAATCTTTGACACGCATCCACACAATAGTCTATCATAACCACATATAAATGTATATGTGTTGGCGATGGTGTATGATTAAAAATGAAAATAGTTAGAATTATTTTATCTTTTTGAAAATGTTTGGAGGGGGGCTCAAAATCCCCCATCCGAAATGTAAAATCTTTTTATACTTTTCTATTGTTTTCTTTTTACAACCTAATTTTTAAAATTCTAAGTAAAAAGGATAATTAAATCAAAGCTAACAAATTAAATCAAAGCTAACCGAGTAAACAATATTCCTCAGAAATTCTCATCATAATCAAAGCAAAATGATTCCTTTCGGCCCAAAAAGGCCCATCACCTTTCTCTTCTCCATTCCTGTTGCGACATGTGGACACTTCTCCAATCTATCCTCACCGCCCCCACTTTCTCCCAGTCTCTCCGCAACACAACACAACTCCGAAACAAAACCTAAGTCTGTACTTCTTTTCTTGTCTCAGCTCGTACGAAACTCCACGTCATCAAAATTCTCCTATCTAATCAAACTAATTTCTTCTAGCATTCCATCGACCAAACCTGATCCGCCTTTTCCAACTCCTGCAAAGATAAGTCGGCATCTCTCTCTCCAAACTACGAACAAAAGAATCGCAATTCTTTATTTAAGGACAGTCATCTCCTTCCTTAAGAATCATTGCTACCGCCTCGATTAAGCGAGGAGCCGCTGAGGAGTTAGAATTATTTTTTATAGTACATTTTTGTACATATGTTGGTGATGGTGTATGATTAAAATTGAAAATGTATTCACGCAATTCTAAGTGACTAGTACAGAACTTGCAGAAAAACACATTGTTTAGGTGGTTTAATAAGTTCAAGACTTGCTTTAAAAACTAAAATACTTATTCAAATCATAAATATTCCAAAAAGAAAATCATACAAATAATTACCTATGTCTTTCAATGTTTTTGGAGTATCACTTGATCACTTCAATTAATATATGCTACATTATTGGACCACCACATGAGTGGAGACAAGCACAAAATTGAATTATCCTTAGGCAATTGAATTATCCTTATCCTTAAATTGATTGGTATTGGCGCTTATATAACTTAATATTTCTATTGCATTGAAAATAAATTGTACTTAATAAATAATATTTATTGATGAATGACTAAAACTAACATTTTGTCATAAAAAATATAAAATAACTAGATATTGATAAAACATATCAACTACTAATAACAAAAAAAATTAATAAAAATTATTTGTAAAAACAAACAATAATGCTACACTGTTAGAGTAATACAGAAAATCCACATCATTAAAAATGAAGGGACTTCTTCATAATGATAATTGGAATTTCGAGTCCACACAGTCATAATACATAACAACACAAAGGATATATAATACACTAACATCCCCTGATATGCGTTATTTGTTGTTAGTTATCAAAGCAGACATATTGAATGGTGATGCATATAAATAAATAGATTATAGAAGTACTAGCAATTACCTCGCTCCGCTTCAGATACGATGTTTCATATTTTTTTGTACAAATTAATATACTCTTCAGTAATTTGGAACAAAAGAATAAAATAAGTATATTTCTGTGAGAAAAAATGATAATTTAACATTATGCACTACTTGAAACACAAGAAAAAGATAATGATTCCTTAATTCTCTTAAAAATAGAAAAGATATAAAATAATAACTAATTATTTATCTAATCAAATATGATTACTATATATGATATTTGACTATTACAAATCTGAATGCAGAACTCGCATGCTTTAACGTTAATGCACTGTTTATGGTTATGTATAGTATGTATTTAAATTAAAATGTCAATATAATCATTAATAAATTGAAATGCTAATAAGATTTATAAAATTGTAAAAAGTTCCACCTATCAATTTGATAATTGCTACACTGACTTATTGTATTACAAATATACTCATAGGGGTAAGTATTTGTACTTAATTTTATTTTGCGAATTTTTTCAAAAACCCTATTTTTTATATATATTTCAGAAAACACCTTATATTTCTAAATACCCTCATTTATTCCCTATAAATGATAGACTTTATTAGATTCTACGTTCAGATTAATGGATCATTTTTTAATATCTTATCATAAAATTTAATGTAAAATTACTCATATATATATTCTTATTATGGTTTGTACTGAAATCAATAGTGTTGAGAATCACCATTTTAACAAACTTGAATATGAAAATATTATTCTTACATGAGTCATGTCCTCCATCCAAAAATTTTGATAGAGTAGTATATAGAGAAATTTTTCTGACCCCAGAAATTTCCAATCAAGCTTTGTCACTGTTTATCATGATAAGAACTAATAATAGACCAATATAATTAGAACACATTTGAGTTTGGTAATTAGTTAATTACCATTGGAATAAAAGAACAAAATAGAAGGTGGTTGTCACTGTATATAGAGGAGTTTAGGCCTTATGTTATCGTATCATTTTATCCAAGCATTAGTAGCTAATCATTGTACATTTGTCCACCACTTATTATTACTTTTTTTTTTTTTTACTTTATTTTCCACCTAGTTTAAGCTTCACTTTTTTAATAGAGAAAAAAAAGTATTTACTTATTTTCTTGACTTCTAATTTAGTTTAGTTTATGAGTTCATTTGGCAAAATTGGGGATTAGAGTTGCTGCAGTTTTATTAGAAATTTTTTCTAATTAAAGAACTAAAAGTAGATGAAGTTTTAATTATTACTATTTTCTACTCAAATGCATGTAGAAGCATGACGTGTAGAAAACTATGTTAGTAAACCGTTTTATACTTTTTTTGTGCACATTATTTATTCTTAGGATAATGGGTCATGTGGGAAAAATGCTTTTAAAACTTAATTTTGGAGAATTAGAAGAAAAGTGTTAAATGATTAGTCTCTAAATAAAGATACTTCTAGCGACTTATTCTGCCAGTCAATTTTGCTTCTGTCATGAAATTCAAAAAAAAATGTATAGAATTGAATTAAAAAATAATTTAATTTAACTGATGATTAATTTTGAAATAAACAGGTATCGGAAATTTTCATGAAACCAAATTCAGGGAGCTACAAACAATGCATTGAACGGCCGAAAAATAAATATAGTAATTTATTTTATTCGGTCTCTTTGACTATTATATCATTAAAATAAAATAATTATTTTAAAATAATAAAATTATATATTTTTTCACTAATCAATGTAACTAATATAGGGATTGGCAATGTGACAAATGGCTATCTAATTCCTGATACTAATGGCGGTTTAAACCAGATGCGAATGGGAGTATGTACTTAAACACCTCTCAAATACAATTACAAATCTAGCTTTTATATATATATATATATATATATACACTTTCAAAAATTGCAAAATATGGATCAAATTTCAATTTTTCAATAGTTTATTTTATTTTACAGATTAGTGACATGGTTGCAGTCGCGAAATTAATGAACGCTGTACTTGTTGTTCCTACTCTTGACCATCATTCTTTCTGGAGCGATACAAGGTTTGTAAAATTCTCAAAAAAGTATATATATCAATAAATTTAGAGCTATTATTTACTAATAAAGCATTATAACCTATATATTTTCAGTGAATTTAAGGATATATTTGACTTAAATCACTTCAAAGACGTTTTGAAGGATGATGTAGTAATTGTTGACTCTATTCCTTCTGCCTATACAAGAATCAGACCTCATGTACGGACCCCTACATCCTGGTCAAAGGTAAAGAAATAAAATTAGCATCCAATTTTTAATTAATTTACTGACCAAGTTTATAATAACAATCTGTCTGACTTAGCAATTAATTAATTTGTACAGGCGTCTTATTATAGGGATTTTGCAAAAACACTGAAGAAATACAAAGTGGTAAAATTCACTCATACAGATGCTCGGCTCGGAAATAACGGCCTCGCTCTGTCGATCCAACGGCTGAGATGCCGTGCGAATTACGAGGCACTCAGATACAGAGAAGAGATTGTAGAGCTCGGAAGAACTCTTGTCGATCGACTTAGAAAAAATGGTCCAACCATTATATCGCACTCCATTTAAGGTAAAGAAAAAAAAACTCAAAAAATTATCGAAATTCAAAAAAATAACGTTTTTTTGTCCGAAAATTATATCGTAGGTACGAAAAGGACATGTTATCTTTTACTGGGTGCAGTCATAATTTAATGCAGAAAGAATATGAAGAATTAAAGAAAATGAGATATCAGACGCCTCATTGGAAAGAGAAAGAAATAAACAATATAGAAAGACGGGCACAAGGCGGCTGTCCAATGACTCCTCGTGAGGCCGCCGTATTTTTAAAAGCAATGGGGTACCCTTCAAATACGAATATTTTTATAGTAGCGGGCAAAATATACGGATTGAATAGTATAGACGATTTGAAGTCTGAATATCCCAATATTTATACGCATTATAGTTTGGCTCGTTCTGAAGAACTTGAGCCTTTAAAGTCGTATCAAAACAAACTCGCTGCGTTGGATTACATAGTCACGTTGGAAAGCGACGTCTTTGTTTATACATATGATGGAAATATGGCTAAGGCAGTGCAAGGACATAGACGCTTCGAAGGGTTTCGAAAGACTATTAATCCTCACAGGTATGAATTAGTTGAAATTATTAAAAATAAATATATGTTAGGCTTGGTTAATTTTGAAATTATTATTTACTCTTTTTTTGTAAGCAAAAGTTTGTTGGGTTGATTGATAAATTGGATAGAGGAGAAATAACATGGACAGAGTTTGGGCGTAGAGTGAAGAAAGATCACAAAGAAAGGCTAGGAGGGCCTTATGAAAGAAAACCCGGATTTACTCCTAGACAAGAGGAGTATTTCTATGCAAATCCTTTACCAGGTTGTTTGTGTAAAGGAAAAATATTTGGTGACCCAAATGCCCCCAATAATGCCCCACAATAAATAAATGCGTTGGATTCCACATGGATGGCAAATCATCAATGTGGATCAGATTATTATTAATGGAAGTATTTTTTGTATAGATTTATTATTATTACGATGTGTGTAGCTGGGTGTTGTAGATCGAGAAAGTGTAAATGAATCTCATGTAATCATTACAATGAAATAAATGAATGTTGATGAAAGAAAAAGTTACTTTTTATGGTCCCAAAAATTTATTTCACCAATACATATCAAATCAACTTAAATTGGAATTTTTTTTTGCAGAGTAGCATTTTTTTGGAGAATAGTTAACCAAATAACAATATTTTGAAAATAATTAGCCAAAAGGTCTGGCGGGACTGAAGTGGTTCCGCCAGAGACTCTGGCGGAACTGGCCTGGCACCTTTAAACACGATTAATTAAGAAATAAAGTCAGTTCCGCCAGAGGGTCTGGCGGAACTAGGTAAAATTCATTTTTTCAGGTTAAACTCTCAATTTAGAAGGACAATTAGCTCAAAAAAATTACGAATTTAGCAGTTCTGCCAGGCAGGAAAATTTAGCCAAAAAAAAAAGTTATTTTTCACCACCTGCCAGAGCCTCTGGCGGAACTGTGATTTTTTTTTTTGGCTAAATTTTCATGCCTTTAGAGAGAAAAAAATATAAAATAGACGGTTCCACCAGAGGGTCTGGCCGAACTGCTGAATTCGTAATTTTTTTTGAGCTAATTGACCTTCTAAATTGAGAGTTTAACCTGTAAATGAATTTTACCTAGTTTCGCTAGATCCTCTGGCGAAACTAACTTAATTAATTGTGTTTTAGGGTGCCAGGCCAGTTCCGCCAGACTCTCTGGCGGAACCACTCCAGTTCCGCCAGAGGGTCTGGCGGAAGTACTAGTGGGTTAATTATTTTCAAAACAGTGCTATCTAATGAATTATTTTCCAAAAAAATGCTATTTAAAAAAAAAAATTCCTTAAATTGACTTATCTTCACTTTCTCTTTCAAACTCTCCCTGCCAAACAATTCAAAATTCATTTTCAATTTCTCAAAGAAAAAAGTACAAAGAAGAGAAAAAAATGAGAAATAAAAAAAACCGAAGGATCTCAGTTTCAAGCACCACATCACTGTCTTATCAACGATGACACGAGCGATGTATACTTGTGTGCGGAGGTGACGATGATGATGTGAGCGATGTATACTTGTGTATGGAGGTGACGATGATGACGTGAGCGATGTTGCCAGATTCACCTGGCTAGCATCTCGATTATGACGCGAGCGACGTGTACTTGTGTGTAGCGATGATGATGATGAATAGATGAGCGGCGTGTAATTGCATATGGCGATGACGATGATGATGCGAGCGGCGTGGCAATATTCCACCTGGCTGGCTTCTCGACGGCGACATGTGCGATGTGTACTTATGTATTATGATGATGGCGACGATGATATGAGCGGCATGGCTAGAATCCACCAGGCTGACTTCTTGATGATGATGCGAGCGATGTGTACTTATGTACGGCAATGATGATGATGATGATGATGATGATGATGATGAAGAAGATGCGAGCAACGATACTTGTTTATGACAACTTGTTTATGACAACGACGACGCGAATGATGTCGCCAAATTCCACCTGGATTTCATCTCGACAACGATGCGGGCGATGTGTAGTTGTGTATGGCAATAACGATGATGATGCGAGCGACGTCTCAAGATATGCATTTGGAAGGATTCCAACCCGACTATTTTTTGATTCTCATGTAATCTCTCTAGGCATCGAATGTTTGTCGCTATTGTGCATGAATTTCAAGTATTTTTGGAAACTTCATTTTCTTTGTGTATTTTTCAATTTAATCATTTTCATAATATTTCAATTTCTTATTCTTTAATAATTTCTTATATATTTGATAATATTTATTTTTATAGTTACACTTGTGAAATGCAGACTTTTTCACATACCTTGTGGGTATTCAAAATGGTTGTATATGGAATCCATGTATAATATATTATGAGTTATTATTTTAAATATAAATTATCAATTTATAAGTTGTATGAGTATTTATTTTCTAAATAGTTATTCTAAAATGAAATGGGTCTTTGTTTGTGCCTGGAGTATTGTCGAGTTGTAAATAACTTCAATGAGTTGTAAATTTATGCACGGACTATGTTGGATCATGCTGAGAAGAGCGGGTTTAATCTCAAAATTGTTTGCTCCAACGGTTGGTGATTTAATGGATGACCGAACCATCCCACCATCAGGTGCTACATGCTCTCTCAACATCATCACTCAAGGCTGCGTGGTGTTGCCGGTCGCGGTGCTTGTGTTATTCATCATTTTTGTCGGTACCGCTAGCATTGTTGTGGTGGGTTGTTCCTCGGTAGAGGTTAGATTTACCGCGGTTGCGGAGTTTGCATCGCCGGTCGCTGCTGGATTCACAGCGGACGGGATTTGGTTTTCGTCGATCGCGGTTGAATTCACCGCTGACGGGTTCTCGTTAGCCACGGTTATGGTTTCGTTACCCACGGTCGCGGTTAGGGTCGGGACGCTCGTTGATTGATTAGTCCTGCTTCGTAGTGTGTACCTAACGGCTGATTCGGCCAGTGCCTTATCCTGAGAAAAACAAAAAGTAACAAAAATAAAAAGGAAAAATAAATATTTGATCCCACAAGAAATTAAAATTAACTAGTTTGCCTCCCCCTCAACGGCACCAAAAAATCTTGGTGTGTTGTTTGGGTATATAATATAATTTTTTTATGGAAGGCACTTCATGACAACATTATTTTGAGAGATTTTATTTAATATTATATATTATTATGCATTCATCAAAGAACATCACATGTACTTATATAATAAAGATTATAACAATGATATATCATGGCCTTGATCTTTATGAACTAACATAAAGATTTCGCACGATACATTTCATCTCCATGAAATTTCTCTTAGATTATATATGGAAATCTTATCTTCATATTTAGAAATCGATGACTCTCTCATCGCCATGATGTGTGGTTGAAAATGAAATTGTTATCTTAATGACGTATGCATGATGGACTAATGAATATGTGGTGTATGATGAACTCCTTCATCTACATGATATATATGTTATGTCCGATTAACTCATTCATCATATCAACTCATATCAACAAATATATCAAATACAAGTATAATCATATTATGTTTCGATTATTTAACCATTTATAATATATATATATATATATATATATATATATATATATATATATATATATATATATATATATATATATATATATATATATATATATATATATATATATATATATATATTTTAATAAATGGTTAAATAATCGAAACATAATATGATTATACTTGTATTTGATATATTTGTTGATATGATGAATGAGTTAATCGAAATAACATATATATATATATATATATATATATATATATATATATATATATATATATATATATATTTGTTGATATATATATATATATATATATATATATATATATATATCAACAAATATATATATATATATATATATATATATATATATATATATATATATATATATATATATATATATATATATATATATATATATATATATATATATATATATATATATATATATATATATATATATATATATATATATATATATATATATATATTTGTTGATATATATATATATATATATATATATATATATATATATATATATATATATATATATATATATATGTTATTTACGATTAACTCATATATATATATATATATATATATATATATATATATATATATATATATATATATATATATATATATATATATATATATATATATATATATATATATATATATATATATATATATATATGTTATTTACGATTAACTCATTCATCATATCAACAAATATATCAAATACAAGTATAATCATATTATGTTTCGATTATTTAACCATTTATAAAAAATATATATATATATATATATATATATATATATATATATATATATATATATATATATATATATATATATATATATATATATATATATATATATATATAAGGGTTACGAATGCGGAATTCGGGGTGCGATCATCCTTGTCAACATTCGACGGGTCAAAAATCAACATTTGACTTAGTCATCATTCGGCTCGGTCAACATTGACTCGGTCAGTTAACGATCAACATTTAATCAGGTTATCATCAACATTTGACCAGGTCAATGCTCAACAGTCAAGGCGTAAACTCAGTGTAGTCAATAGTCAATAGTCAACACAATGGGTCAACAGTAACACAATCAACTGTCAATACAGTCAAGAGTCAAGACAATGGTCAACAGTCAACATAGTCTACTGTCAACATAGTCAACTATCAACACAGTCAACATAGTCAAGAGTGAAGATAATGGCTCAACAGTTAACACACATATTCTACACATTAATGCATCATATGTATTTTTTCATGGATTCAATGCATCACGTGCAAACTTTCATGAAACAATGCATCACATGCACCATTTCAAGAAGTCATTCATCGTATACACTCTTTCATGAAGTTGTAACTATTCAAGAGCTCACAACTCTTGTGATTATTCATTTTCGATTGCACCTCTTGATTGCATCCTTTGGACACACCCTTTGGTCACACCCATTGGTCGCACATGTTAGTCACAACATTTCGTCACATCTCTTGGATGTGATATTTGGATTGCATCCTTGGTCGCACCCGTTGGTCGCACCTGTTGGTGGCATCCGTTGGTTGCAATTCTTGGTGGCATTCGTTGGTGGCAACTCCTGGGCTCAACTCCATTAGTCCCAACTTTTGGAATATATCCTTTCGTCGCATCTCTTAGATACAACTCTTGTATCACACCCGGTGGTCACAACTCTTGCTCGCACTTAATCGCAATTTTGGATGCAACTTTTAGATCACATTTATTCGTCGTATCTTTTGGATAAAATCCGTTAATTGCAATGATACAATTAATCATTTAATTTAGTTTGATGGAATAAACGGATATTATCAAAGAGAAATGAAACCATTTCATTTCTAACACATGTAACCAAGCCCCTTGACATGGTTGATAAAATAATTTATCTTATGTCACGGATTATTAACAAAGAGAAATGAAACCTTTCATTTCTGACACGTGTATTCACTTAGTTTGTTTGATCAATTGATAATATCTAAAAAACTGACTAATACCATGTATCATGCCAAGAGATGTAACCTTGTGAAGAGGTCTTGTAATTTCGTTCTAAGTCTTGAGACTATCTCATGACTCATATGTTTATCTTGATAACAGAACCGTCTAACACATGCATTTTATGAAGAGACGCATGTTATCTCGTCTCACAAGACTATCATATGTCGCAAAATAGATGTACATATTTCTTTTCTATTAAAATACATCTTTTCAATAAAAGACATTATTTCATAAATCAATACATCATATACACTATTTTATGAATTTGATATATCACTTGCACCTATTCATAAAATCACAACATTTCATAAAGACGCAACATTTCATAATCATGATGCATCATATGCACCCTCTCATAGAGTTGCAATCTTTCATGAAGTCACACCCTTTCAAGAATTTGGTACATCATATGCACATTTTCATGAATCAATGCATCACATGCACCTTTTCATGAATACCCAAACCTTCGCATCCATTCGCATCGAAAATTCAACACTTGAATTAACGCTTTTCATTTTAAAACTATTCAACACTTGAATATTTAATATGCAAGCCTTATAAGTTATAAATCGGAATTATAAATGGTATCTAAATAGTATATATTGCATATATACCACCTCAATTTAACCAAAAAATACACGTTGCTCTGATACCATTGTTGGGTTTCGAACCTGCATAACGCAGCGGAAAACAAAAAAATTTATCCAAAACCAATCCGAGAATCAGTGCGTATCGGTAAAATCAAAGAAATAATACTTTAAAAGTACTTTTCAGATTACGCTTAATCCGTGACGCTCAAACCACGAGTGCCATCAAGCGCCTTTAAACTGGTTAATGTCCAAACCGATTTTTCATCTATCAAGACCGTCTAGGTCGGATAGCGCGGAAGCCATCTACCGTACACACAATCAGTCTCCACCGAAATTCTCAACAACCCGTTCTCATCTTCTTAGGCCGAATAGGTCACAAGCACCGAAAGTACAACGCCTCTACCAATATTCACATGAATATTCTTAAAACGGGAAGAAGAACAATATATATGCTAGTAGCTTGTTCACCTCTTGCATAAGAAAAACTCCATTTTTCTTTTCTCATATTTGTCTCACAAAGATGTATAAATCGACTATATATCCTCTCATATAATATCGCACCCTTTCAATTTATCATACAAAAGGAAAGCATCATTCCATTATTTTGTCATAAAAAAGGAAGGCACCATTTCATTATTTTGTCATACAAAATAAAAAGTATATTTTTCTCTCCTTTGTCACACAAAAGAGAATGGACTATTATGAGAGCGAGAGAGAATAATGTTATTCTGAATTTTGGAGCCCTCTATATCATTATATAGAGGTGAAGAGTTGCCTCTCAACACATCAAAAGATGTGTATGATATCCTTCATTCCCATCCACATGTCATCATCTAGACTCTTCTAAATTACTGGATCTTTTGTGTCCATAGTCTTTCTATACATATGTATCACATCTTATCACATAAGATGATAATATCTTGTGTCTATAGTCTTTCTATACATATGTATCACATCTTATCACATAAGATGACAATATCTTTTGTGACATTCCTATGCAACACATCATATAAGTCGTTAGAATTTTCTGCGCCCGTTTCAATTTGTTCTTTGTGTGTGTCCCTGTAGTTTCACTTAATGTTGGCAATATACTTGACAGTCTATAAATCATGAGCGGACTCTAGTAAGTCATCATGACTACCCAATTTAAGTGAATATCAGTGATACTATTTACCTAATCAACAATCACGTATTTAGTCTCTTTGTCACGCGATACCTATATCGATCATAAGGCATGTAATACATCATCCTTATATTAATCGATTAATATTTCTTGATCCCAAATTAAGCTGATCAAAGCAAATGACATTAATAACTCTTATTAATTCATTTGAGCATGGTCATGAATTTCTTCAGTTCGATTCATCAAGAAGCCTAAATATATCTCTCTCATTTAATGAGAGGAACAAATCCCGTCTTGATTGCACTCATCCCTCTACATGATTCATTATATATCTAATCATAATCGTTATGACCATTCGGTTAAAGGCAGTGTTAGATTATGTTAAAGTATAAAATTACTCATGTTGGGAACCGAGACAATCTCAGGTCAAAGGACTACAAATACGTCATGTAATAAGAATCGCCAATGACGTAAACCATGTAGCATTCTCATGGCGGGTCAGTCCGGTATATGGTCTCTAACATATATCTATGTCAATGACTTGATAACTATTATCCATGATCAGTAAAACATGATCATCAGTCAACTAACATACTGGTGTATATTTATAGCTTGTCTACAAATATATATTTATTTGTCTCCGCAAATATATTTGTCTCCACAAATATCATATAAATGACTAAAGATGATTTAGAATAGCATTCATAACACTTTATAGTTTTACTATTAAAGATATGTACCTTGATGACATAAATCTGAATTGCATATTCATGATCTATTTTAATTATATTAAAATAATTTATACGCACATATTATATGAAATATCTTAGAATAAATATTTTGTTTGCTATTACAATCCATTATCTAAGTCACAAATATTTTGGCCTAAGGTATAACACCATCAGCAGAGACTTGTGATGGCTGTGTAGCTACCGCGGTTGCGGTAAGGAAGACCAGGCCCAAAGGGACTGGTCCATGATCCATCTTCGGGATCCTCTCTTAGTAGCTCCAATGGGCTCATTTTAAGCTTCATTTGGCTCAAAATCGCTTTTTTCTTACAATAAGAAACAAATATCAGCAGTAACTGAATTCTAATAAAATAAATATGAAATAATATAAAATGTACTGAAAGTAAGACACAAAAGAAGGAAATATGAATCTAAAATATAGATATGAATTTGGCCGATCAAATTCTCGTGTTGTCTAGCTGATATTTTAATTCTCGTGTTTTGTCAGAGTTATTACTAACTTTCTTTCGGTGATGATTGTTTTATGAATGACTTAGGTAGGCTAATTAATCTTCATTCAGATTTGTAATAGTCAAATATCATATATAGTAATAATATTTGATTAGATAAATAATTAATTATTATCTTATATCTTTTCTATTTTTAAGAGAATAATAAGGAATCATTATCTTTTTCTTGTCTTTCAAGTAGTGCATAATGTTAAATTATCATTTTTTTCACATAAATTTACTTATTTTATTCTTTTGTTCCTCCTAATCGCTGAAGATTATGCAATTTGTACAAGAAAATAAGAAACATCGTATCCGGACCGGAGCAGGTAATTGCTAGTACTTCTGTAATCTATTTATTTATATACATCACCATTCAGTATGCTCTTTTTGATAACTAACAATAAATATCGCATATCAGGGGATGTTAGTGTATTATATATTCTTTGTGCTATTATGTATTATGACAGTGTGGACTCAAAATTCCAATCATCGTTACGAAGAAGTTCCTTCATTTTTAATGATGTGGATTTTCATAAATGACTTGTAACCTAGTTGGTTAAAATATTTGTATGTATAACAAAATATTATGGGTTCAATTGTCACGCCCCAAAACCTAAATATAGGGGTTGAAGCGGGACAACCGCCGTAGCCATAACTACAAGGTATCATCACACTTATTCACACAAATATGATAAAAGTCTTAATTTATTCAAAATACGTAAATAGTCCAATGACATCATTTATTCAAATTAATTTAATGTCTTACTAAAATAGATGATAAAGTACGCTAACATAATAATAAATAACGATAAATATTTTCGCCGCACAAGATACCCCAAGGCTTCCCATAAATCCACTAACCTGGGCCAACAATGAAACAATAAAGAGAGGGTGAGTACGGACGCACTCAGTTAGGATAAAAGCAAAATAACGAAGCCCAGCCTCCTTCAGATTAACTTTTATATAAGCTATTTATCGTAATTATCTCCTTATAATTATACTCATATGTGTATATATATACATATATTTATTACTTCCTAATTTATAATTCTTAACTTCTTTGATAATTTTTCCTTATTTAATTATTTCTTTATTTTCTTATCTCAATGCGAATGAATGCACATGCACTTTAAAAAAAATCACTCAAATGCTAACAAAGATGACATAATAAGATTCCTTGCGTCGAGACGATTAAAATCGACTATTTATTTGCTGGAAACAGGAGTACGGTTTATGAGGTATCAAAGAAACAAAATTTGGTAATTCAAATCCCAGATTTCTAAATTCCGGATCTGGACAGATCCGGACCAGTATCCCAAATCTCATTTTTTCTGACACGAAATTCAGTCCTTGTTTTCCAAGATTTTAGTTCCCAGTTCTTCTTTTGTTTTATTCTGAAATTCTGAATAGCTAAGTTGTACCCACAATCAAAAGGGTGTTTTATCACATAAATAAGTAAAAAGAGATAAATCTTCATGCATCATATTAAATTGGAGAAATTAATAATAATAATAATTTAGACTTTAAAATAACAGATCCGGTTATTCTGCACCATCATGAAATTATTTGTTAATTTAAAGATATTAATAAGTTAATTTAAAAATAGATTTAAAATAAGTTTTATGCATCAGTAATAAGGACAGAACTGGGGGATGAATAGGAATATAAAAGCTTTGACAGAACCACATGACGAACCTTGATTGGGAGATGAGAAATGTGTGTCCTACGTGGCGCCTTCTGGATGGTCCACGTGTGCCTGTTTTGCTGGACTAATAGGGACAAGGAGACAAGGAAGAAAGAGATGACCAAAGAGGGAGAAACGTGTGGCGTCCTTTTCTTTGTGTGTGTTGGCGCCTTGGAATCCGTGCGAAAGAAAAAGACAAGAAAGAGGGAGGGGAATTGTCGGCTGGTGAAAAAGAAAGGGGGAAGGGAGAAGGCCCTTTATATAAGGATTATTCTTAGGGTTTTACAAGATCTTATGTGGCACTGATCCGTGCGAAGTTTCGTGTCCAAACAGAGAAAAAAAGAAATGTTTGCAGGATTTTGGAATGAGAAATAAAATAGGAAATAAATTTCATATTTACTACAGAATATTCTAGAGTTCTTTGGGAAGATATAAGGCTGAATTTGGAGGAAATAATATCTACTATTATTTTTACTGATGCATATTTAATTAGATATTCGAATTAAAGTCGTATCGGTATAGATTTTGGTATGAAGCTCCGATTTAAATGAAATCAATTTCTAAATTCCTATATCAAAAATAAATAGTTTAATGACTTAAAATAAATTTTTATTAAAGCGCGCAATTTATTGAAATGACCAAAATGCCCCTAATGCAATAAATGCTAAAATCACGGATCGTTACATCAATTATCGTGAAACGCAATATATTATATATTTAGCAAAGTCTCTCAACTCAATGAGTTAGCATAAAAAAAAAGTTGTGGATTTTCTGTATTACCCTAACAATGTAGCATTATTATTGGTATTTACAAATAATTTTTTTTATTGAGTTTATGTTAGTTTTAGTCATTCATCAATAAATATTATTTATTAAGTACAATTTATTTTTAATGAAATAGAAATATTAACTTATACATGAACAATAAGCCTACGTCACCAATACCAATCAATTAAGGATAAGGATAATTCAATTGCCTAATTTGTACTTGGATTATGAAATATATTCTAAGTAAGCGAGTCAAATCAATTTTGTGCTAGTCTCCACTCTCATGTGGTGGTCCAATAATGTAGCATATATTAATTGAAGTGATCAAGTGATATTCCAAAAACATTGAAAGACATCGGTAATTATCTGTATGATTTTCTTTTTGGAATATATATGATTTGAATAAGTATTTTAGTTTTTAAATCAAGTCTTGAATTTATTAAACCACCTAAACAATGTGTTTTTCTGCAAGTTCTTTACTAGTCACTTAGAATTGCTTGAATACATTTTCAATTTTAATCATACACCATCACCAACATATGTACAAAAAAATACTATAAAATATTATTCAAACTATTTTCATTTTTAATCATACACCATCACCAACACATTATATTATACTATCATATACAAAACTAGACATGTCTTTTCAGTAGAAGTGGCAAAAGCTGACCCGACCCGACCCACCCGAACCAAGACTCGACCTGACCCGACAATATTGACAAGTCAACGACTCAAAACCCGACCCGACCCGAACCCGAACGACCCGAAACCCGAAAAATCCGAGACCCGAACGACCCGATACCCGAACGATCCGAGACCCGAAGACCCGAGACCAGAATGACCCGAACCCGAATTGACCCGAACCTGAATGACCTATAACCCGAATGATCTGCCCATTTACCCGAATTTAAATGACCTGAATTTGCATGTAATGAATGAATGATAATGAAATTGTTGATTTCTCTCTTATGCTAGTATTATATATTATTTTATAATATTCTATTCTGTTTTTATAATGTTAATATATTATTTTATGAATATAATATATTAATTACATTGGTTTCTAAGATATAACATTTTATTTGAGATTTTTGAGTTCATCGACCTCTTTAGTTACGTAAAATTGAAAATACATAGATATTTATTCGAACAAAGATTTCTTATCACAAGTTAAACACACTGCATAACTCTGACAAAATCGAACCTGACCCACCCGAAAATGTTGACAATTCAACGATCCGAAACCCAACCCGAGATCCGAAGTGACCCGACCCACCCATTTGTCTTCTCTACTTTTCAGCCAGGACCTGCCTGTAGCTTGCCACGTGTCTCACATTTTAATTCCGAACTCCATACCCATGGACAGTTAATAAAGGGTTCCAATGTAGTTTGTTAAAGGTTGGTGGGACTAAACTTGCATACAAAGCCGGAACAAAACATAACACTTCCGTGTTTTAAGTAGTTTCTGTGGTCAATTTAGTTTGTTAAATACTGTTTAGCTTGTGTAGCGAGTCGTTAAAATTACAACTGAACAGTCCACTGCATGAAAAGATACATAATAGGAGTAATGGAAGATCAAATATTACTTGAGTATATACCAAGAAATGGAGACCTCCAATTATGTTGATTCACTCTCTCTCTCCTCCGAAAACTTTTCCTCGTTTCTTTGTACATTTTATACATGCCCTCCCAAAATATAAAATTACTTTTAAACTGAAAACTATTTTTTCTTATCAAAACAATACATTTAATATTTTTTTACTATAAATTTTATATAAGATTTTATATGCAAAATATGAAAATAATAAACTATTATGTTTACACCATAAAATTTTTTAAATATTACTCTCATACTATAAAAATTAGCAAATAATAAACTATATGATTGAAAATGAGAATATCATGTTATTTTTTTATGTTTTATTTAAATCTCAAAATTACAAAATAGAGATAGTAGCCCTTAAAAATATTAGATATGTCATCCGTATTAACTATTATTAGTGTTAAAGATTATATATCTTATTCCGAAGCGAAACGAGGATTACATCTAGTATACATTTATATGTGGCTATGATAGGCTATTGTGTGGATGCATGTCAAAGATTCAAAGAATCTTATTTATTTTTTGTTGAGTTTGTTAATTTTATATTCCATATTTTAACATTACAGTAAGTTTAGGCAACGGGACTAGACAGCAGGATCCGGTACAGGATGCCTATCTGGCGCTCTTCATTTGTCCACGCCATCACAAGTTAATAGGAAATATTATATTCACGGCAATACAAATGAAACCCGTTAAGTAAGCTAACCCATTAAGCTAGTGAACCCGCTTTGATATCGTTCTCTCTCTTCTCTCTCTGGTTTCTGCATCTGCTCGATTAGAAACAGCAATGGAAAGAGCGAAAGATGAAAAGACTCCACAACTTTCTATTGCATCGGCCAGTCAAACTCCGCTCTATCGTTTCTCTCGAGTAATGCCCTAGGACCTGAATTCTGGGCGACCAGAATAGATTGAGATTGGATATCGTCCACAGAACAAAACACTAATTCATCAAAATAAAATGTTAAATCCTCAACTATCTCTTTATTTGTTTCAACATGCTGAATTCCTTCATTAGTTGGAACATGGTCCACTGATGTGATTCTATGAAATAAAAGCTGGCAAATGTAAGCCAGTTGAATACATAAAGGATAAACTAAAATTGGGTTAACAAGTAAACACTAATTGATGTAAATCATCCCTAATTCTCTTAATTTTTATTTGCGTTATTCATCAATCTCCTAAACTAACTAGTTTAATTCTGTTTTACATAATAATTTTCTGATTTTAGCAAGTTGTGTGTAATCAATAGCATCAATTACAAAATTTTGCCTCTTCTTGTACTAATTTCAATTAAAACTAAAGAAAGGAAAATACTAATTGTTCAAATTAAATCAGAAATTATTACAGAAATTTCAATAAGAAGAAAAATTTCTCAATGATATTTCAGAAGTAAAAGTAAAACAAAGAAATTTAAAATGAGGAAGATGAAATTTATCAAAGTATGATTTTCACAAGCAACAAGGGAAGAGAGAAGAGAAGAAGGAATAGGAAGAATTATATCAAAGAGGCTAGAAGCAAAGCAAAAAAATTGAATCTCAGAGGAACAACAGAAAGAAATGGAAAGAGGCGAATGAAGGTAGAACAGAGGATTGCGTATTTTTCTTCCGTTTCTGAAATAGAGCTAGGATCTTAATGGGTCCGCTCCGCTACTAAACGGGTCTAGGAATTATTTTTGTGTTTGCTGTATTGCTTAACGGGTCCGTAGAGCAGATATTATTATCGTTTCTTTTGTTTAGTGAGGTGGCAGAGGAGTACACGTGAGAGGCCGCCAGGTAGGCATCCTGCAGCGGATCCGGATGTGGATTCCTGCTATAGAGACTTATTGTTAACATTAAGGGCCTGTTCTAGCGCAGTTTTGTAAAAGGGCAAGAAGCCATGGGCTCAGAAAGCTGGGAAATGAATGTTAAGTAGTTATGGGTGCAGGAAGAGACAAGAAACTCATGAAATTGCTAAAAAATGTGTTTTATGAAAACAGAGAAAGCTATGAATATAATATTGATATACTTCAATTGATTAGTTGTTAGAGAATGATTAATTATGAAGATTGTATTAATTATAATGCTTTTGATTCAATGCATATATTTTCTTATTTTAATTATAGGAGTCATTTGAATAAATTCTTGATTTTAATTTGTTATACCAGTCTTTATTTTAATTTTGTATTAATTTTGTCTATTTGGTGACATACATAGGGGTGGCAACGGATCGGATCCGGTTCGGAATGTACTCAAACCATATTCATATATATATATTTTTTCGGATCTGGATCCGGATACGGTTCCATCCGGATCCGAATACGGTTCGGATATTAAACGGATACGGATACGGTTTAGGTATTATCGGATACGGATACGAATTCGGATAGTTAAACGGATATTCAGTATTTAAAAAATATGTAACTTATGAGCATCACAAAAAAATGTTATTTATAAGAAATATAAATGTTTGTCAAATAACTCCCGAATATCATTAATACATACAAATATGGGAAATTCATACAATATATTTCTACTCCTAAATACTTTCTTCGAATATCATTAATACATACAAAATATCGAGAATTCATACAACATACTACTACTCCCTAAAATATCTCCTGAATATCATTAATAAGTACAAATATCGAGACTTCGAATTTCTACTCCTTAATAACATACAAAATGTGGGAAATTTATATATATATATATATATATATATATATATATATATATATATATATATATATATATTACATTACCATTAACTTTTCTATTGGCTTTAACCCAATCTTGAATGCAAATCAACGCTTTTACATTCTCCGGATTCAATCTACTCCTATAAGTATCAATTACTCGACCACCCGTACTAAAAGCCGACTTGGATGCAACCGAAGAAACCGGTATAGCTAACACATCACGAGCAATTCTTGAAAGGATAGGATATTCTTTTCCTTCCGTTTTCCACCATGAAAATCCTTTTTCTCGCTCATAAGAAATCGTCCGCCTTTCCATATAATTATCCAAGTCGGATTTGAAAGAAGTTGGTTGACTTCTGGCCATAAAAAAATTAGCCAAATCATTTTCTGCATCATCATCTTTAATGCCTAAATCCGAATTAACATTAGGAATGCCAAATCCACCAATTTGATTCACTTGAGTTATACTATTTTCGAATTTTGATGTGTACTCCAAGTGTAAATTCTTTATCATTCTATTTAATTCTTCAAATTCTCTTTTACCACCATTATCAAAAAGTTTTGGATAATAATACTCAATCAACCCCATTTTATATCGAGGATCCAAAAAGCAAGCAATAGCCAACACGGTATTCGATTGGTACCAATATTTATCGAATTTAGTTTTCATTGAAAAAGTCATTTGTGTAACGGTTGGATCCGTATTGTTACACCATTTTTCAATTTTCATTTTAATGTCACAAAATGATTTAAAAAATAAATTTGAAGTTGGATACAATGTACCCGAAAGAAGGTTTGTGATGGTGTAAAAATGTTTTAAACAATTATATATTTTTCCCACTTCATTCCATTTATAATTCGTAGGAAAATTTAGGTATCTTAAAGGATCGGCAAAATGCATTCTTTCTAATGCTAGTCGAAAGTAAATTGCATCATTAAGCATCATACAAGTGGAGTTCTATCGAGTAGTGACATCTAATGAAAGCCCTCTCGTTTTATCAAGAGAGCATTGAGCGGCTCTCTTTTGAAATTCCGAAAATAATAAAGGAGAGTTTTTTATTTTCAACACAATTTCTCTTATTCCATCAACCGCTTTCTTTATTTTTTTTTATCCCATCTTGAACAACTAGATTAATTATATCTGCCGCACAACGCACATGAAACAACTCTCCACTACAAACAAGATTTCCACTTTCATTGAGTCACGCAACCATTTTTCTAACACAAACACCATTCGCACTATCATTATCTAAAGTAAACGCAAACAACTTCCTATCAACATTCCAATCACATAAATTCATTAACACTGCACCACTTAAATTATCTCCCGTGTGTCTTCCTTCCAAACACGTAAAGTTTATTAATTCTTTTTTGAATGCGCCACTCATCATCAACAAAATGAATTGTTATACACAAATAACTCTTGTTTTGCCTTGAGGTCCAAAGATCCATGGTGCCACTAAATCGGCAAGAAAGGGACCCCAAATATGCATACAACTTATTTTTTTCTTCCAAATACATCTCAAGTATCTCTTTTTTATAAGTATTACGAGTTTGAATGGGAAAATTAGGACGAAGCGATTTAATAAATTCTATAAAATATTCATGTCCTACAATCGAAAATGAATACTCATGCATTACTATAGCTAATGCTAAATTTTTTTTACTTATATTTTCATCATAAATAAATATTTCCGCCTTCTCCTTCCCCACATTAAGTTTCTTTTGCCCCCCTTGCGCTTCATGCTTCTCATAATGCTTGATCAAATGACTAGTTCCCAATGAACTACTAGCATTATAGCTATTTTTATATTTCTTACAAATAGCTTTTAAAACCCTCTCTCGTTTCCTTTTACCATTTCCTTCACTTTTACTCTAATAAACCAATCCCAAACTTTTGAAGTTAACTTCTTTTGTTTTTTAGCTTCGGGTGCAGGTGAAGGAGACGGAACACTTTCATTTAGTTGAGCAGACGTGCCATCTTCAATAGATTGATTTTGAGAACTTGACGCCATATTACAATTAGAACACCTGTAAAATGAAGTAAAAATAATGTAAAGTTGCAATTTTTAATTATTTTCTAAAAAGCTGTCAGGTACATCTTTTTTTACTCAATTGCCAATTCTATTGTGGCTTGTGTTGATTAAGTAGTAATATTTAAATTACTTCTTTTTGTCGGTGGTAATTTGTGACTATCATTAGCAAACAGAACATTAATTGACTGGACTATTTTCGTTTGTACTTAGATTTTGAAGGCTGATTCAATATCCTAGTATTAGGCCCCTGTTCCAATTACTAGCCCCTGTCCCAATTACTAGTCCCTATTACATATCTATTATTTCTTCTAAAGAGAAAAATATCATTTGTTCAAGTATCAATTTCTTTTCATTGAATGAGTTATTTTTTAATTCAAACTATTACAATTCTAGCAGGAAGTTTTTTTTTTGCAACTTTTCATACTCATCTTTCATATTTTATATTTTCATTTTCTTTTTGAATTTTCAGAAAATTTAATGACTTCAAATACTTTGTAGGATGGAGGCTAGGTACGAACCTCTAAAGCACTAGTTCACGACGGCTGAGACCGAGGCTGGAGTCCCTGGACCGAAAGGCGATATAAGTGTGAGTGTGTGTGTGTGTGTGTGAGAGAGAGAGAGAGAGAGAGAGAGAGAGCAGCAACGGTGACCAACGACCGGCGACTAGCGACCAGCGACCGGAGACCGGTGACAGGACGGTGAGGGTTCAGAGAGAGAGAGAATTTCGTGGGTTTTGTTTGAATGTTTCAGAAGTTTTTTGGAGTAAGCTTGGGGAAGGGGAAGGGAGAACGCAGGTCAAATTAAATTAAAAAAGGTCAACCTATAAAAAATGTTATGCTTGTTTTAATCATGTTTTATCTCCTGGATCTTTTAATAAACGGGTCCGATGAGAAATACGGGTCCATGTTAAAACAGGTGAATCAGATGGACTAAATGGATTTTAGAAAACGGATATCCATTTTTAACAAATATTCGGATCCGGATATTATCCGGATCCGTATCCGGATCCGACTATAATTTTAAACCCTATATTCGAATCCGGATCCGAAAAAATGGATACCGGTCTGACCCGGATCCGAACGGATCCGGTTATTTTTTAACGAATATGGATATTTTCTCGGATTCGGGTCGGGTCGGATAAAATCTGACCCATTGCCACCCCTAGACATACACTTACATAATAAAAAAATTATATAAATTTTAGGTCTACCAATTTGTTGTACATACACTTGCTAAAAATATAACAAGAATATAAAGTAACATAAGCAAAATTATTGTTTTTATTAGGCTCAGTCCTTTAATTACTCCAGTTATGCTCAATCTTAAGTTCACCAATCAATGATTCAAGAGCTTATGAACAGTTCAATATACAAAAAGTTAAGCACAAAATAATTTCCTCCCTCAAGTCCTCTAATTCTAATTCTTGTTTCTTTTGAATTGAACTTGCTGCATTTCTCTAAGAGAAAAATTAAAGGGAAATTTACAAAAAACTTCCTATTTTTTCTGAATATTACAAATAATTCCCTGTATTTTTGTTTATTACAAATAACCTCCTGTCAAAAATGTTTTCTTTACAAATACCCCCCTCCATCCATTTTTCCATCAATTTAAAGTTTAATTTTTTTTAAATGACCAAAATACCCTCACTTAAAAGAAATTAAATAAATATAAAATAAAATAGATATAAAATAAATAAAAATATAACAAAATAATTATTTAAAAAATAAAATTAATTAAAATAAATAAAATTTAAAGAATAAAAATAAAGGAAAATTTACAAAAAAAACCCTATGTTTTCTGAATATTACAAATAACCCCCTATATTTTCGTTTATTACAAATAACCCCCCTGTCAGAAATGTTTTCTTTACAAATATCCCCCTCCATCCATTTTTCCATCTATTTAAAGTTTAAATTTTTTAAATGACCAAAATACCCTCACCTAAAAGAAATTAAATAAAAATAAAATAAATAAAAATAAAGCAAAATAATAATTATTTAATATTATTTTAAGTGAGGATATTTTGGTCATTTTAAAAAAATTAAACTTTAAATGGATGGAAAAATGGATGGAGGGGGTATTTGTAAAGAGAACATTTCTGACAGGGGGTTGTTTGTAATAAACGAAAATACAGGGGATTATTTGTAATATTCAGAAAAGATAGGGGGGTTTTTTGTAAATTTCCCAAAATTAAATTAGTAAAAAACAATCTATTCTAATAAAAAGAAGAGCAGAAATTAATCCAGCCAGGGCTGATTTACTCCCAGATTTCACATATCCCATTATCCCTCCAGCCAAAATATCAGAAAAAAAAAGTCAAATCATTTCACACAAGAAAGCATTTCAAGTAAATTCTTCAACAAAATTTTTGTATCATACCTAAATGTCTCCTCCGCCTCCAACAGTGGCTTCAATCGCTGGATCCGACTGCTCGAACTCGATCACCCTGCCGACGTCGGAGTCGGAGGAGGCTCTTGCCATCAGATTTAGAGAACGGGGCTGGAGATGAACGGAGCGGCGAGGACAGCAGACGGCGGACGTCAGAGTCGGAGGAGGCTCTTGTCAATGCCATTTTTCTTGAGGTTTTGGTTAGAGAGTGGGGAGAGACGCAATCACAGATGAGATGGGGTTGGGAGGAGATAGATTGAAGAGCTAATAGAGTAAATATGAAATCCCCAAATTGGGTTAGAGGCGATGTATTTCTCTCATAATTTTGCCTCTTTCATTTCAGATTTCCCTAGCTTAAACACGGAAGAGAAGAGGAAACGAGGGTCTCAGGTAAAGAAATGAGAGAAACAGAGTGAGCACTAATCATTTCTTTTTGCATTAATCTGTATATACAAAGGAGAAGCGTGTTTACTGGTTCTCTTTCTCTCTTCTTTCCGTGCAAAAATCCACTCCGAGTGGAGTTTTGGAAAACCAGCAAAATATACAGATTTGCACGGATTGGCCAGGTTTGGGATCCAAAAACTGCGCTCCCTGCAAGCACATAGAACAGCATATTTTCAAAAACGTGGAAAACCAAGCTCCCTAGCCAAAACCACGCTAGAAACTGCGCTAGAGCCTAGAGAACAGGCCCTAATGCACTGGTTATTGTAATATATAGTATGTATTTAAATTAAAATGTTAATATATTCATTAATAAATTGAAATGCTAATAAGATTTTTAAAATTGCAAAATGAGCCACCTATCAATTTGATAATTGCTACATTATGAGTTATTGTTTACAAATATACTCACAGGGGTCTATTATTTGTACTTAATTTTATTTTGCGAATTTTTTCAAAAACCCTATTTTTATATATATTTCAGAAAACACCTTATATTTCTAGATACCCTCATTTATTCCCTATGAAGTCGGGACTCTATTAGATTCTATGTTAAGATTAATGGATCATTTTTTTACATCTTATCATAAACTTTAATATAAAGTTAGTTATATATATTCTTAATATAGTTTGTACTGAAATCAATAGTGTTGAGAATCACCATGTTAACAAACTTGGATATGAAAATACATTTTAACAAACTTGGATTTTAAAATATTATTCTTACAAATGACATTTATTATAACGCTAGTTCAAAAAATAATAAAGTAAATAAAGGGCCAGATATACTTGCAGATATTTGGGCAAAAATAAAAAAATTACCAATAATACAAAAATAACAAAATTATATTGGTTGCTTTAAATTTTGAACTCCAAATTTAACTTCTTTTATTTAATTTTTGTTTTAAGACAAAAAAAATTGGAAAATAACACAACATCCTCAGAAACATTCAAATTTCATTTTCATTAACTTGAATACGTTTAGCAACTTGTTCTTTGAACCGAAAAAAATATTATTTTTTTACATTATTTCAATTTTAAATAATTAATAAAGAAAAAGCAAGAAAAAAGAAAGTAGAAATTAATATTGTATGATAATTATTAATTTTAGTTTATAATATTTTGACTTTTATTTATTTTCTTCAACCCAAATTTCTCCAACTCAAAATAATAAATGAAAGTACCCGTCACAAAATTATTGTTCAAACTTTTTCCTTCCATGCGAAATTAAAAAATAAAAATTAATATTTTATGTGAAACATAAATAAAGAAAAATTTGAAAGAAAATAAAATCACAAATCCAAATAAAAATAAATTCATAAAAGTAAATAAAAAGGAATATATTATCTTTTCAAGAAAAATAAAAATATATGATATAATAATAAATTAATGGATATAATCATGAAATAAAAGAATTAACAGTAAATATTATCGAAAATATTTTGTTACAAAATATTACTATTTATTTATTATTTTGGATTGAAAAAAATAAAATATAAAAAAGTTCCATGAGAGGTATATTGGTTCAAAAAAATTAAGGAGTGCTTTAGAAAAAAATCCTGACACAATTTCTTGGGAGAAATATTTTTATGTTTGAAAAGGAATAATGAGTTGCATATAACTATAATGTTTTTGAAATAATACCCGCTACACGGAATATCACAAAGTTCATTTACATTTTTATAATTAAAATGATGGGACCCATGTATTTTTAAACCCAGTTGCTGTGAGATGTCTCGTGGAAGTAACAGTGTCACGGGTTTTATATAGCTAATTAAATGATTCATTATATTTAATATTGTAAAGAAAAATCCACAGAAAATCTCACATATTGAACGTCTCAAAATTCTCTAAATTAAGGAAATTGTATATAACAGCAATAATTAGGGGTGAACTGAAACGATCAGCCAACCGTCCGCTCATTTCAGACCTCTAATCCCTCTCTATTCCAAGAGAGAAAACTACACACATAAAGAGAGAAGATTACCAAATAAAAAAGAAGAATAAAAATAAAATACTAGCCGGAAATACGATTGATTAGTTTCCCTCATCCATCTCTTTCTCCTTACTCCCATTAAATCACGTTAACCAAATTTCATAAACGACGGCCCTCAACCATTTCGTTTCTTCCATTAAAATCCCTCACGCCCCTCTAGATATATTCCAGCTGGTACATGGCATCCATTTCCAGCTCCATACCAATCTCGCGTCGCCGCCTCATTGATAAACTCTGCCACATGTCAGATGAGGCTAACGAGGATTTCGACCATCAATTGCACTGTAATAACGGCCCCTGTTCTTTCTTCAAGCTGAGATATTGCACCAATTGTAAAGGCCGATTTCGGTTCATTATGATCGTGCCGGGTTGGAGTTGGATGAGAGGCCTCGTGGCGGTACTTCTCTCTCTAGTCATCTTGATGGCTTTCCTAAGCTCGGACCGGATCGGAAATTTCGGTATGGATAGAGGGAAGCTTGTGAAAAAAGTCAAGTTGAGAGCTTACGTGGCGTATAGCTCGAGTTGGAAGGAGGAGAATCTGTCACGACTCGTTCGGAAGCCCGAACCGCCAGTACGTGTACTAGTCTTGTTCATTCATGATCATGCATGCAATTTTGTTTGAATATAATTCATTTCTATTATATCCATCGTCATCTTAAGATTTTTAATTTTTCCTTAATTTTGATGTCATATATGATGTTTTTTGGGAAAAAAAAAATCATTTATGATATTCGGGTTCTTGGTATGCTATTCATATCTTCTTTTTCTTTTTCTTTTCTAAATTTAGTCCTGAATTCACAGAACGTGTTTATGATTGGATTAATAAGTCTAAAGAGTCTTTTTTTTTTTGGAAGAAACCCGTAGGCTTTACGCGTTAAATAAAAGAGGGAAATACATAGTTCAACAACAAAGAAAAATCAACAGATACAGTCACTAGACTAATTAACATAACCAAAAAAGAGTACAAAAGTCCAAAAGTCGTTGCTTAAAATATGCAAAAGCTAAATTGCAAAGTCCATAGTAAAAGAAGCAATAATATTTTCATTTAACATTGTTATGCATCTTCTATATTTTTATTAAAGTGTTCGCTCCCCCCATTTTGACGAACAACATAATTATTAATTAGTGTAATATTTTGATAGGTTTCCCTCCTTAAATTATAATAAACTTATTTGAGTTTATCATTAGTGGCGGAGTTTTATAAGACCGGAAGGGGCCATGTCCTCCACCCAAAGATTTTGGCAGAATAGTATACATCAGTCGTGTTTTAGTGAAGAAATTGTTTGAAATACATGTATTTTTTTTGTACTTGGTCCCTCAAAAACTTTGTATAATATTAATCAGTAGAGAGAAATTTTTCAGACCCCAAAAATTTTCAGTCAAGTTATGTCACTATTTATCATGCTAAGAACTAATAATATACCAATAGAATTATAACACATTTGAGTTTGGTAATTAGTTAACTACCATTGAAATAAAAGAACAAAATAGAAGGTGGTTGTCACTGTATATAGAGGAGTTGAGCCTTATGTTATCCTGTCATTTTATCTTAAGCATTAGTAGGTAATCATTGTACATTTGTCCACCACTTATTATTACTTCCTATTTTTTTTTACTTTATTTTCCACCTAGTTTAGGCTTCACTTTTTTAATAGAGAAAAAAGGGATTTACTTATTTTCTTGACTTCTAATTTAGTTTAGTTTGTGAGTTCATTTGGCAAAATTGGGGATTAAAGTTGCTGCAGTTTTATTAGAATTTTTTTCTAATTAAATAACTAAAAGTTGATGAAGTTTTAACTATTACTATTTTCTACTCAAATGCATGTAGAAAGCATGACGTGTAGAAAACTATGTTAGTAAACCGTTTTATACTTTTTTTGTGCACTTTATTTATTCTTAGGATAATGGGTCATGTGGGAAAAATGATTTTAAAACTTAATTTTGGAGAATTAGAAGAAAAGTAATGATTAGTCTCTAAATAAAGATACTTTTAGTGACTTATTCTGCCAGTTAATATTGCTTCTATCATGAAATTCAGAAAAAAAAAATGTATAGAATAAAAATGATTTAATTTAACTGATGATCAATTTTGAAATAAACAGGTATCGGAAATTTTCATGAAACCAAATTCAGGGAGCTACAAACAATGCATTGGACGGCCCAAAAATAAATATAGTAATTTATTTTATTCGGTCTCTCTGACTATTATATCATTAAAATAAAATAATAAAATTATATATTTTTTTCACTAATCAATGTAACTAATATAGGGATTGGCAATGTGACAAATGGCTATCTAATTCCGGATACTAATGGCGGTTTAAACCAGATGCGAATGGGAGTATGGACTTAAGCACCTCTCAAATACAATTACGAATCTAGCTTATATATATATATATATATATATATATATATATATATATATATTGCAAAAAATATGGATCAAATTTCAATTTTTCAATAGTTTATTTTATTTTACAGATTAGTGACATGGTTGCAGTTGCGAAATTAATGAACGCTACACTTGTTGTTCCTACTCTTGACCATCATTCTTTCTGGAGCGATAAAAGGTTTGTAAAATTCTCAAAAAAGTATAGATATCAATAAAGTTAGAGCTATTATTTACTAATAAAGCATTATAACCTATATATTTTCAGTGAATTTAAGGATATATTTGACTTAAATCACTTCAAAGACGTTTTGAAGGATGATGTTGTAATTGTTGACTCTATTCCTTCTGCCTATACAAGAATCAGACCTCATGTACGGGCCCCTATATCCTGGTCAAAGGTAAAGAAATAAAATTAGCATCCAACTTTTAATTAATTTACTGACCAAGTTTATAATAACAATCTGTCTGACTTAGCAATTAATTAATTTGTACAGGCGTCTTATTATAGGGATTTTGCAAAAACACTGAAGAAATACAAAGTGGTAAAATTCACTCATACAGATGCTCGGCTTGGAAATAACGGCCTCGCTCCGTCGATCCAACGGCTGAGATGCCGCGCGAATTATGAGGCACTCAGATACAGAGAAGAGATTGTAGAGCTCGGAAGAACTCTTGTCGATCGACTTAGAAAAAATGGGTCCAACAATTACATCGCACTCCATTTAAGGTAAAGAAAAAAACAATAAAAATGATCGAAATACAAAAAAATAACTTTTTTCTGTCCAAAAATTATATCGCAGGTATGAAAAGGACATGTTATCTTTTACTGGGTGCAGTCATAATTTAACCCAAAAAGAATCTGAAGAATTAAAGAAAATGAGATATCAAACGCCTCATTGGAAAGAAAAAGAAATAAACAATATAGAAAGACGGGCAAAAGGCGGCTGTCCAATGACTCCTCGTGAGGCCGCCGTATTTTTAAAAGCAATGGGGTACCCTTCAAATACGAATATATATATCGTAGCGGGCAAAATATACGGATTGAATAGTATTGACGATTTGAAGTCCGAATATCCGAATATTTATACGCATTATAGTTTGGCTCGTTCTGTAGAACTTGAGCCAATAAAGTCGTATCAAAACAGACTCGCTGCGTTGGATTACATAGTCGCGTTGGAAAGCGACGTCTTTGTTTATACATATGACGGAAATATGGCTAAGGCAGTGCAAGGACATAGACGCTTCGAAGGGTTTCGAAAGACTATTAATCCTGACAGGTATAAATTATTTCAAATTATTATAAAAAATAAATATATGTTAAGCTTAGTTAATTTTGAAATTATTATTTTCTCTTTTTTATAGACAAAAGTTTGTTGGGTTGATTGATAAATTGGATAGAGGAGAAATAACATGGACAGAGTTTGAGCAGAGAGTGAAGAAAGATCACAAAGAAAGGCTAGGAGGACCTTACGAGAGAAAACCTGGATTTACCCCTAGACAAGAGGAGTATTTCTATGCAAATCCTTTACCAGGTTGTTTGTGTAAAGGAGAAATATATGATGACCTAAATAATGCCCCACAATAAATAAATCCGTTCGATTCCACATGGACGATAAGTCATCAATATGGAACATGATGATAACCACATTAGAAATAGCAGTATTTTCTGTATAGATTTGTCATTATTACTACGTGGGTAGCAGCTGGGTGTCGTAAATTGAGAAAGTGTAAATGGGTCTCATGTAATAATTACAATATGTTGATGCAAGAGAAAATTATTTTTTATGGTCCCAATAATTTATTTCTTCAATACATGTCAAATCAACTTTGAATTGGATTATCTTCCATTTCTGTTTCAAACTATCCTAGCCAAACAATTCAAAATTCAATTTCAATTTTTCAAAGAAAAAGGTAGAAAGAAGTGAAAATAAAATTAGAAAATAAAAAAACTGAAGGATCTCAGTCTCAAGCACCACATCACTGGCTTATTAACGATGACACGAGCGACGTGTACTTGTGTATGGAGGTAACGATGAGGACGCGAGCGATATTGCCAGATTCACCTGGCTAGCATCTCGATGACGACACAAGTGACGTGTACTTGTGTAGAGCGATTATGATGATGAGGATGAGGTGAGCAGCGTGTAATTGAATATGGTGATTACGACGATGACGCGAGCGGCATGGCCATATTCTACCTGGCTGGCTTCTCGATGACAACATGAGCGACGTGTACTTATGTATTATGACGATGGCGATGACGACGTGAGCGGCATGACCAGAGTCCACCTGGCTACCTACTTGATGATGATGCAAGCGATGTGTACTTGTGTACGGCGATGATGATGATTACGCGAGTGAAATGGTCAGACTCCACATGGATGGCTTCTTAACGACAATGCGAGCAACGTATACTTATTTATGATGACGACAACGCGAACGATGTTGCCAGATTCCACCCGGATTGCTTCTCGACAATAATATGGGCGATGTGTAGTTGTGTATGGCGATGATAATGATGATGCGAGTGACGTCGCAAGATCTACATTTGGTGGGATTCCAATCTGACTATTTTTCGATCCTCATGTAATCTTTCTAGGCGTCGAATGTTTGCGCTAGTGTGCATGAATTTCAAGTATTTTCGGAAAGTTCATTTTCTTTGTGTATTTTTCAATTTAATCATTTTCATAATATTTTCAATTTATTATTCTTTAATCATTTCTTATATATTTGATAATATTTATTTGTATTTTGAAGTTATTTTTTTATTCCCATGAAAGCGATGGAATATGGTGACACTTATAGAATGCATACATTTTCGCACACCGTGTCGATATTCAAAATGGTTGCATATGAAATTCATGTATAATATATTATGAGTTATTATTTTAAATATAAATTAATAATTTATAAGTTGTATTAATATTTATTTTCTAAATAGTTATTCTTAATTGTAATTAATTTTATTGTTATTTTTCTATTTCTGTATAATCGATGAAATGGGTCTTTGTTTGTGCATGGAGTTATGTCGAGTTGTAATAACTTCAATGAGTTGTATTGTTATTTATGCACGGAGGTATTCAACAACATGTATCTGAAATATATGTATAATCTAATTTGAAATGTTTTGTGATATGTAAATTATTTGTTTATTTGTGATTTGTGTTGTTATTTACTTTGTTACTTCTTTCTTTTTGTTGAGATTTTATTTTGTTTTTATTTTCTATCACCATGTGATAAATATTATGTTATGATAACTAAAATTATCGTAAATATTATGTTAAGATTTGACCTTCAAAATATCATTGTTAGAGTCCAAGTGCAATTACTAGTCTAACCCAACTAATCAGGTTCAGTCCAAGTGATGTGATTTTCATCTTGTAATACTATGTTATGATTTTCACTTGTATAAAATCGAAACAAGACTTTTTCACATACCTTGTGGGTATTCAAAATGGTTGTATATGGAATCCATGTATAATATATTATGAGTTATTATTTTAAATATAAATTATCAATTTACAAGTTGTATTAGTATTTATTTTCTAAATAGTTATTCTAAAATGAAATGGGTCTTTGTTTGTGCATGGAGTATTATCGAGTTGTAAATAACTTCAATGAGTTGTAAATTTATGCACGAACTATGTTGGATCATGCTGAAAAAAGCGGGTTTAATCTCAAAATTATTTGCTCCATCGGTTGGTGATTTAATGGATGACCGAACCATCCCACCATCAAGTGCTACATGCTCTCTGAGAATCATCACTCAAGGCTGAGTGGTGTTGCCGGTCGCAGTGCTTATGTTATTCATCATTTTTGTCGGTACCGCTAGCATTGTTGTGGTGGGTTGTTCCTCGGTAGAGGTTAGATTTACCGCGGTTATGGAATTTGCGTCGCTGGTCGCTGCTCAATTCATAGCGGACAGGGTTTGCTTTTCGTCGATCGCGGTTGAATTCACCGCTGACGGATTCTCGTCAGCCACTGTTATGGTTTCGTTACCCACGGTCGCGGTCAGGGACAGGACGCTCATTGATTGATTAGTCCATCTTCGTAGTGTGTACCTAACGGCTGATTCGGCCAGTGTCTTATCCTGAGAAAAACAAAAAGTAACAAAAATAAAAAGGAAAAATAAATATCTGATCCCACAAGAAATTAAAATTAACTACCTTACCTCCCCCGCAACGGCACCAAAAAATCTTGGTGTGTTGTTTGGGTATATAATATAATTGTTTTATTGAAGGCACTTAATGACTTAACATTATTTTGAGAGATTTTATTTAATATTATATATTATTATGCATTAATCAAAGAACATCACATGTACTTATATAATAAAGATTATAACAATGATATATCATGGCCTTGATCTTTATGAACTAACATAAAGATTTTGCAAGATATATTTCATCTCCATGAAATTTCTCTTAGATTATATATGGAAATCTTATCTTCGTATTTAGAAATCGATGCACTCTTTCATCGCCATGATGTGTGGTTGAAAATGAAATTGTTATCTTAATGATGTATGCATGATGGACGATGAACTCCTTCATCTCCCTAAATAATATGTGGTGTATGATGAACTCCTTCATCTACATGATATATATGTTATGTCTGATTAACTAATTCATCATATCAACACATATCAAAAAAAATATAAGCATAATCATATTATGTTTCGATTATTTGACCGTTTATAAAATATATATATAAGGGTTACGAATGCGGAATTCGGGGTGCAATCATCCTTGTCAACATTTGACGGGTCAAAAATCAACATTTGACTTAGTCATCATTCGGCTCGGTTAACATTGACTCGGTTAGTTAACGATCAACAATTAATCAGGTCATCGTCAACATTTGACCCGGTCAATGCTCAACAGTCAAGGGGTAAACTCAGTGTAGTCAATAGTCAATACAATGGGTCAACAGTAACACAATCAACTATCAATACAGTCAACAATCAAGACAATGGTCAACAGTCAACATAGTCTAATGTCAACACAGTCAACTATCAACACAGTCAACATAGTCAAGAGTGAAGATAATGGGTCAACAGTTAACACACATTTTCTACACATTAATACATCATGCATTTTTTCATGGATTCAATGCATCACATGCAAACTTTCATGAAACAATGCATCGCATGCATCATTTCAAGAAGTCATTCATCGTATACACTCTTTCATGAAGTTGCAACTATTCAAGAGCTCACAACTCTTGTGATTGTTCATTTTTAGTTGCACCTCTTGATCGCATTCTTTGGACACACTCTTTGGTCACACCAATTGGTCGCACCTGTTGGTCACAACATTTCGTCACATCTCTTGGATGTGATATTTTGATTGCATCCTTGGTAGCACCCGTTGGTCGCACCTGTTGGTGGCATCTGTTGGTTGCAACTCTTGGTGGCATCCGTTGGTCGCAATTCTTGGGCTCAACTCCATTAGTCCCAACTTTTGGAATATATCCTTTGGTCGCATCTCTTAGACACAACTCTTGTATCACACTCGGTGGTCACAACTCTTGCTCGCACCTCTTAATCGCAATTTTGATCACATCTATTCGTCGTATCTTTCGGATAAAATCCGTTAATTGCAATGATACAATTAATCGTTTAATTCAGTTTGATGGAATAAACAGATATTATCAAAGAGAAATGAAACCATTTCATTTCTAACACGTGTAACCAAGCCCCTTGACATGGTTGGTAAAATAATTTATCTTATGTCACGGATTACTAACAAAGAGAAATGAAACATTTCATTTCTGACACGTGTCTTCACTTAGTTTGTTTGATGAATTGATAATTGTTGAATGGACCCCCTAATTGCATATTTGGGCTCATTTGGGCTTTTATTTTTAATATGTATTTAAGACCTTTGACATAAAGGATAAGACAAGGGTTCATTTTGCATCTCTTCATCTCTCTCTCTCTCTCTCTCTCTCTCTCTCTCTCTCGCGGCCACCATTAAAGACACCAAAAGGTGCCTCGAATCCACGTCAAAATTCACGCTTCCGACAAGAAATCCTAACAATCTGGTATCAAAGCGAGGTTCTACGCGTAAATCTCTACCGGATTTCACGCTTTGCCTAAACCGGTACAAACCGGTTCAAAACCGAAGGAGGAACTTTAGTTTTTGGGTTAATGGAAATGTCGGGACTATTTGATATTGAGAAGTTTGACGGTAAGACGAGCTTTGCCTTGTGGCAAGTTCGTATGTTGGCAATTTTATCCAGTCATGGGGTAAAAGATGCGGTTTTTGGGAGAGACAATTTGCCGGATGCGATAACGGACAAGAAATGGAGAGATATGGATGATAAGGCTCTCTCCATTGTCCAATTATGCCTTAGCAATGGGACATTGCAAGAGGTTATGGAGGAAAAGACGGCGAAAGATTTGTGGGAAAAATTACAAAATACTTATATGAAAAAGTCACTTACGAATCGATTGCGGTTAAAGTCGCGTCTTTATACGCTCCGGATGTCCGAGGGAGGTTCCGTGTCCGAACATATTTTGGAGTTTGCGTCGATTGTTAATGATTTGGCTAAAATTGACGCAAAGGTGGATGATGAAGATCAAGCCCTTTTGCTTTTGTGCTCTTTACCCGCTTCATATAAGGGGTTTAGAGATATGATGATTTATGGAAGGAAGAAAATCTCTCTTGAGAATGTTAAATCGAATTTGCAAGCGAAATCTCACATCAATGGTGAGATAATCAACGAGAAAACCGGTACGGGTTCTGGTTTGTTTGTGGATCGCGGTCGGTCGTCGAAAAATTGGAGAAGCCGGTCGAAATCCAAGGGTAAATATAATCCAAATATTATTTGCAATTATTGTAAGAAAAAGGGCCACATCAAGGTCGATTGTTACAAATTGAAGAATAAGCAATCGGCGGATAATCGTGGCAAAAGTTCCGAATCGGCTAATTCGGCAAATATCGACAATTTTGATTCGCTTTCCGTTGTCGATAATTGCTTAGAGGATGAGAATTGTTGGATTATGGATTCGCGGGCATCTCAACATATGACTCCGAATCGAAGTTGGTTTGTAAAATACGAGCCTACGGATGGGAGAGTTATTATGGGAAATAATAATTCTTGTAAGGTTGCCGGTACCGGTACAATATCGCTCAAGTTTCATGATGGACGAATTCGGACGTTAACGGGTGTGAAGCACATACCCGATTTGAAGAAAAATCTTATCTCGTTGGGATCGTTTGAAGAAAGAGGTTGCAAGTTCCGAAGTGAAGGTGGAGTTATGCGCGTTTCAATCGGTGCCCTCACAATCATGAAGGCGAAACGCATTGGTACACTTTATTTTTTGCAAGCCACGACGGTTACCGGAAAGGCCGGTACAGTTATTTTGGAGAAATCGCGTTCAAACCCGGTTCAAGAAAACTCGCCGGTTCAGCAAAAAGCGGTCCGGTTCGCGCCGGTTCAGGAAAAACCGGCCCTGTTCACGCCGGTTCAAGAAAAACCGACTCGGTTCAATCCGGTTCAAGAAAAACCGGTTCAACCCAAGTCCAATCCAAAACCAAACCCGGTTCAAACCAAACCGGTTTGGATTCCAAAAACCAAACCCGAAACAAAACCCGTCTCGTTCAGTTCTGCCGCTGTTGTCCGTTCAAGTTCGATTACGGATGAGGAAATTACAAAGTTGTGGCATATGAGATTGGGTCACATGAGTGAGCGTGGTATGACGATTTTAAGCAAGCGAAATTTGTTGGGAGGTAAAAGTACCGGAAATCTGGGAATTTTGTGAGCACTGCGTTTTCGCGAAGCATAAGCGAGTGAGTTTTTCGACCGCCATTTATACGACAAAGGAGAAATTGGAATACATTCACTCCGACCTTTGGGGGCCTTCTCGCGAACCGTCCAAAGGAAAAGGTTCAAGATATATGCTCACTTTTATTGATGATTTTTCGAGGAAAGTTTGGGTATTTTTCTTGAGAGAAAAAAGGCGAAGTATTCGATTATTTCAAAATTTGGAAGAAACTTCTAGAAACTCAAACGGGTAAACAGGTCAAGCGGTTGCGAACCGATAATGGGTTGGAATTTTGTAATCGCCAGTTTGATGATTTTTGTGCGGCTGAAGGTATTTTGCGACACAAAACCGTTGTGCATACCCCACAACAAAATGGTGTGGCCGAAAGAATGAATAGATCACTTCTTGAGCGTGCGAGAAGTATGATTTCAAATGCGGGTTTGGGAAAAGAATTTTGGGCAGAAGCGATTAGCACGGCGTGCTATTTGATTAATCGATCTCCGACTACCTCGATTGAGTTGAAAACGCCGGAAGAAGTTTGGTCGGGAAAATCGGCCGATTATTCGATGTTGAGAATATTCGAGTGTCCCGGATATATGCATGTCAATGACGGCAAGTTGGAACCGAGGTCGAAGAAATGCGTATTTGTTGGATATCCAGAGAATGTTAAGGGGTATAAATTATGGTGTCCAAAGTCGGGCAAATTTATCATTTCGAGATACGTTATTTTTAACGAAGCGGAAATGATTCGAGAAAAAAATGCGCATGAGTTGAGAATAAATGACACGGTTCACTCCGAGGTGGAGCATGAGTCGGAAAATGTTGGGAATGAAATACCGCTAAGTGCAAGCGGTTTTGAAGGTCAAACCCGAGACCAGTTAGCCCAAGTCGACCAAAACCAATCCGAACCCGATTCATCAAACTCCACCCGAGTTGATGAAGAAGAAAGCCAATTCGATCCGCTAACGTACGAGCTAACCCGCGATCGTGTCAGAAGGACCATTCGACCACCTTCGAGATATGGATATTCTGATTTTGCGTATTGCTTGGCTATTGCAGAAGATGTTGATAGTTGCGAACCGTCCACGTATAAGGAAGCGGTTAATTCAAAAGAAGCGAAAAATTGGATTTCCGCTATGAAGGAGGAGTTAGATTCGTTGATGCGAAATGAGACATGGTCTCTTGTGAACCCTCCGAAAAATAAGAAAGTTGTCGGGTGCAAATGGGTGTTTAAGCGCAAAACCAATGGCTCGAATGTGCGCTACAAAGCAAGGCTAGTCGCGAAAGGGTATAGCCAAGTCCAAGGTGTCGCGTCTATTCGATTATTGCTCGGGATTGTCGCGTCGAAAAATTTGGAACTCGAGCAAATGGACGTAAAAACGGCTTTTCTTCATGGCAATTTGGAGGAAGAAATTTTTATGAGCCAACCGGAAGGACTTCCGGATTTTGAAAACCTAACCGAACCCCAAACCGAACCGACTCGTGTATGTCGATTAAATAAATCGCTTTATGGTCTCAAGCAATCGCCCCGACAATGGTACAAGAAGTTTGACGCTTTTATGATAAGCGTTAATTTTTCTCGATCTAATTACGATAGTTGCGTCTATTTAAAGAAATTAGATGACGGGAGTTTTGTGTATCTACTTCTTTATGTGGACGACATTCTTATTGCGTCGTCCAATTTGGGGGAAATTAAGTGGTTAAAAGCGGATTTGAATTCCATTTTTGAGATGAAGGATTTGGGACCCGCTAAGAAAATTCTCGGAATGGAGATTTCGAGGAACCGACCCGAGCGAAAGTTGACTCTTTCGCAAGCGGGTTTCGCCGAAAAGGTTTTATGCCATTTTGATATGCATAAATCGAAGGTAGTTTCTACCCCTCTTGCGGCACATTTTAAATTATCGGCGGATTTATCTCCGAAAACCGATTCGGAGCAGAAATATATGGAGAAGATTCCATATTCGAGTGCGGTCGGGAGTTTGATGTATTTGATGGCGTGTACCCGACCGGATTTGGCGCAATCGGTTAGTGTCGTGAGCCGGTATTTGTCATGTCCCGGAAAGGGACATTAGGAAGCGGTAAAATGGATTTTCCGTTATTTGAAAGGTACGATGAATGCATATTTAGAATTTGGATCCGATCCGAATGGTGAGTTAACGGGTTATGTTGACTCGGATTTTGCGGGCGATCTCGATAAAAGGCGTTCGCTAACCGGGTACGTGTTTACGTTTGGGAAGTATGCGACTAATTGGAAAGCCACACTTCAATCAACCGTTGCTCTTTCGACTACCGAGGCCGAGTACATGGCATTAACCGAAGCGATAAAGGAAGGTATTTGGCTAAGGGGTTTTGTTGGCGAGATATTGTCCATTCAGAATCCGGTCACAGTGTATTGTGACAATCAAAGCGCCATTCATTTGACGAAGGATCGCATGTACCACGACAGGACGAAGCATATTGACGTGAGGTATCATTTTGTGCGAGACGTGACGGCGGAAGGTAACATTGTGGTGAAGAAGATTGGTACCAAATTGAATCCGGCAGATATGCTCGCCAAGCCTCTTCCAATTGCTAAGTTTAAATTGTTTTCTGATTTAATTTCAATTTGTAACTAGCATGTTGCTAGTATATTATGTATGTTTTGCATTTGTTTATGTTTAGTTATGATGCAATTCGGGTCCAAGGTGGAGATTGTTGAATGGATCCCCTAATTGCATATTTGGACTCATTTGGGCTTTTATTTTTAGCATGTATTTAAGACCTTTGACATAAAGGATAAGATAGGGGTTCATTTTGCATCTCTTCATCTCTCTCTCTCTCTCTCGGCCACCATTAAAGACACCAAAAGGTGCCTCGAATCCACGTCAAAATTCACGCTTCCGACAAGAAATCCTAACAATAATATCTAAAAAACTGACTAATACCAAGTATCATGCCAAGAGATGTACCCTTGTGAAGAGGTGTTGTAATTTCGTTCTAAGTCTTGAGACCATCTTATGACTCATATGTTTATCTTGATAACAGAACCGTCTAACACATGCATTTTATGAAGAGACGCATGTTATCTCGTCTCACAAGACTATCATATATCGCAAAATATATGTACATATTTCTTTTCTATTAAAATACATCTTTTCAATAAAAGATATTATTTCATGAATCAATACATCATACATACTATTTCATGAATGTGATATATCACATGCATCTATTTATAAAGTCACACCATTTCATAAAGACACAACATTTCATAATCGAGACACTAACTTAGTGACAAAATATTCATTGTGTAAGTAATTACTTATATAAAATCGAGGCAGAAATTGATTGGTAATACATGCATTGCGTAAGTAATTACTTCTATAAAATCGAGGCAGAAATTGATTGGTAATACATGCATTGCGTAAGTAATTACTTCTATAAAATCGAGGCAGTAACTGATTGACAAGACATACTCTGCGTAAGTAATCAGTTGTTTAAAATCGAAACAATAACTGATTGAACAAGACATTCACTGCATAAGTAATAACTTGTATAAAATCCAAACAGTAACTGATTGACAAGACATGTGCACATTTATTATGTAAAAAGAAAAAATTATATAAAATCGAAACAATATCTGGTTAGCTAGACACAGAGAAAATATCATGTTACAATTCTCAGGTGATAAATATACAAAGCATTACATCACCTTCCAAATTATGCAAAGCATTTCACACCTAAAATGGAGACACCTGATTGGCATGACATACATTGATTAACTACATACAAATTTCTGGTATAAAATCAAGACAATATGCGCTTAACAAGACATGCAGAGATTTATCACTGGCACGAATGAAATTATGCTGTGATGCCAATCTGGTAACTAAGATGTTATGACTCACATGTGATAAATACACAAAGCTTATCATCACCTTCCAACATAGCCTTATGTCAGCAAAAATGATTTGTTACATTTATATTTAATTTCAAAATACAGAACCTGAAATATTATAAAGACAAACTACAAATATTTTACAAATGAACAATAATTTACAAATATTTCCCGGCATGCCAGCCATCATAACAGAAGACAACTAAATACTAAAACCAAGCAAATCCCATTCCTAAATCCCGAAATCTAATCAAGGCTCGCGTCTATACTCGCGGTAAGGGGGTGAAGCCGACCATGAAGAAGTGGAGGTGAGGGAGGGGGAGACTGCGAGCTTGTGGAGGTCTAAGTTGAGTTTCCACGACCGTGTCAGAAACTTTGGGCAACGAAAATACAGAACAAGTGAGCATCATTCTGTTGGGATGTTATTCGTGGATTTTCAATATGAGCAGAGTTCCCATGCTTGACCCAGTTCCGACTCCTAGTGAGTGAGAGTTTCTAATTTGGAAAGGAAATCTGAAAGCGTGATGGGGTTAAGCATGTCCAAAACGTACCGTATACTGTTTCTTTCACTTTTAAATATAATTTTTGTTTTCTTCCAATTTGAAATATTTTAATTTAAAATACCTTATGCAGTTTAATATAGTACTTTGTTACTCATATGCTAAGAAATGAGATGTAACACATACTTTGAAGGTGTTAAAATATTAAAGAAAATATATAAATAAATATAATGAATAAGAAATCATATTTTATTGTCTTATAGTGTTAATAGATAACTCAAGAATTGTAGTCGCGCTATTTCCTGAGTAAACTTCCTCATCATATAAGCCAATTGTTTGAAATTCAAATGAAAAAACAACTTCACATATCCATAAAATAGAGATACAAAAAGATAATTACTGGCAGAGCAATCTTGTAAACATACTTTCAAGTTATTGACTCCAATGGCTAGAAACATTTCATTGATCCAACTAGTAATACATAATCACAACATGTAATTGAATAATAGAATGTAGGATTGGTGCAACAAGAGCTAAGCAAGACCAAAATAGTAAATAACCACAACAACATATTCGCAAGCAATAAATTTCTTACGATTGCCAACACTCCTCAACTAAATTAAACTAACACTTTCATAAGAACATGATAACACATTAACATTTAACTCTTCTTAGATCACCAGAACTTTAATAATCAAACTTGTCGCCTTGCAGCTCTAAAACATCACTAAGCAGAAAAAGAAAGATTTCCCGTCATAGAACCTACTCAACAACAGCTGCTCAATCAAATCAACCCAGTAGACAACCTCAAATCCACTGTCAACATCCAAAAACTGAAAAGTATAAAAAATGATCGTGAAAGGAACAATATCATAAAAAATGAGACTTATTAACTAAAATAGAATAACTTCAACATCTGAAAACCCAAAACCAAACAAATCAACAATCAACAAAACAACATCATAAAAAGGAACACTTATCAACTAATATGGTACAAATCTTTTCTAGAATTTTATCTGTGCAAAACTCAAAATGCAGAACTCAAAATATCAAGGCTTGATTTACAATTAACCTAAAATGGACCAAACAAATTGACAATTTTTACTCTTTTGTTTAACTGAAAAATGTTGTATGATGGAAAAAACCTCTAAAGAACACTTACATAGATAACAACTGAAGAAAGCAAACTGTACAACTTGACCTATATAAACAAATCTTCTAGATAATTTGAAAACCAATTTAAGAGCAGGAACCCCAATCCATGTATTTCAATCAGGCACTTGATAGACAAAATGAATTAACCTCTATGAACGCAACAATATAAAGAAACATACAATATTTGTTGCAAAATCATCAACGGCCAGAAAATCCAGTAACAGACAGATTAAAACTAAATTGATGTAAACAACAACCAACTAAATAAAACTTCTCAGGCGACCTTATTTACCAGAGTCTTCTAATTAATTCAGTACATCTCATTCGATAAAATCAGAAAATACTGCATACTGATCCAAACAAACTCTCATCAAGATGCCTAATCAAACTTGTTCAGCCCCAATTCACAAAGTCTATTAATTAATTTGAAAGACTTCATCATCTAAGAGCAAAAAATACCGAATAAAACTTATTGAACCCAATTCAGTTAATCTTTCCATGAAATAAATTACTCGACAAATCAGCAAGACAACAATACATACAGAACCAAAATGAACTGAACTAATTTAAATGTCGACCCTTATGCAGTTATGAAATGAATACAACTTTTTATCCCTACGACCGAACAACACTGAACCTAGAATAAACTGGAAAAAAAAAAACAGAACAAAAGAAAGAAACAGAAATAATTACCAATATCAAAGAGGAAGAAGAGATACAATCGTGCCAACTTGGCAAAAAATCAGCACAACTGTTCTGCCAATCATCCCAAGCACGCCACTGTTAAATCACAGATGAAGATGATCTATGCAACGCAAAATCCAACCAATCTTCCAAACCCTGAAAAACAGTAGAAAAGTAATCAAAAGAACAATTTGGACAAAAACCAAGAATTGAACACAACAGTTCTAACAATGTTAGCACATCACATTTGGTGAAAATTAATAGTCAGGCCCTTCCAAAAAAACAACATTCTTACTCATTTAAACTCTTGACCACAATAACAGCCCCAAATTAAAGAAAAGCGCACACAACCAACAGAATTAAAGCTTCAATGGAATTGAACATTCTTGTGTAAACATATCTGGCCAAAAAAGTACAAAAAACAGAACCATTAACCTGTACAAACCAACTAAAGGGAGTGGACGAGTAAACGTTGAAGACGACGACAAGAACACGGTACAACAGATCACCGTACAGCAGATCGACGAAAAATAAAAAACAGAATTAAAGCTTCAATCGAATTGAACATTTCGGTATAAAAATATTAGACCAGGAAAAAAAAACCCATTAACCTCTAAGAACCAATTTAAGCCGACGGACGAATACACGTTCAAGAAGAAGCTTAAACACCGGCTAGAGAACAAAACCAAAACGACACCAATTTTGCACGGTGAAGCAGATCAACGGAAGCAAAGAAAACCAAGAACAAAAATAAGAAAAGAGAAAGAAAAAGAGATCTATTATATTAAAGAAGAAGAGATAAACAAATATAAGCTGACGGAACAGAGAGAAAAGAAGAGAAGAAAAGAGACGCGTGGTAAAAAAAACCTGGTAAAAAAAAACGACAGCTGTAACGAAGAAGAAGCCAAGTGTACAAAATTTCAGAGAACTAAACACTGACCATCGGATTAAAATCAAATGATAGAAAAAAATAAAAGACACCAATTTCAGAGAACTAAACACTGACCATCGGATGAAAATCAAAGGGTAGAAAAAATAAAAGACACCGTGTCTTACTAACCGATTAGAAAAATGGCTTGCTTTAAAACCTATTATTAATACGAGAGGATACCTCGCTCCACATCGGATAAAATATTTCTTAGTGAAAAATTTCCATTCAAAAAATGTTTTAATGGATCAAAATCCCCCTTAAATATTTTTTACATTATTTTATTCAATTAAAAGTACTAAATAAAAAGTAAATTTATATTTTACATCAAATATAAAAGATGAAAACTAAAATATAAATAAAATGATAATAAAAAATATTTTTTTAATTTAGAATTAGAGAAAAACAATAAATAATGAATCACTAAAATAGTATCATATCGTCAAAAATAATATTCCGAAATATTACATTGAGAATTTTTTTTTTGTATGGAATTATAATAATTATGAAAATAATATATGATTCCATTCTAGTTTATAAAAAAAAATATTTTAATGGATCAATGCCCCTTATATAATTATATTTATATTATTTTATTCAATTAAAAAAAAATAAAAAGTAAATTTATATTTTACACAAATGAAAACTAAAATATAAATAAAATCACAATAAAGAATGAAGAAAAAATTTTACCTAAAAAAATATAATATAAATTTTGAATAATAGAAAAATAACTTTTCACAATATAGTATCATAAAAAAAATAATGAATCACTAAATAGTATTATGTGGTCACAATAATATTCCAAAATATTACATAGAGAAATATAATTTTTCATTTTTTCATTGAATAAATATAGTTATGAAAATAAATATATGATTCCATTCTAGTTGATTAAAAAAATATTTGATGGAGGAGTTAAAATTAAGGGGGTAAACAAATTCAATTGATTTTATATGAAGGTTTTGAAGAAATGTAAAAATTAGCGGACGGAGTTTTTTAATATTCCAAAGTTGGGGGGTTTTGAAGATATTCCCTTCATCTTTTTCTAAAAGACATCCGTTGAACAATGACACATGCATTAAATATTTATTTTATCGGTGGGCCCACCACATCCAAAAATATTGTGCATGAGATCAAGTTTTGGCATGTTACATGTTGTGTTTGTAAACAATAATGAATTATCTATGTATTAATATAGTTGACCCACTACATATATATAACATATATTTAGATATATCATCTTCTTCATTTACTGGATTCTTTATGGCAATTTTATAGTAAATGAATATATAATGGGTGCTAAATGTATTAAATATTTCAAACTGACTCATTACACAAAAAATATACTATAATTTTTTTTGGGAAAAGACACGTATCGGTTATGTACCAAAAGTTAGAGAATTGTATATAGGAGGAATGTCGCTACCCATCGTTAATTTTTGATTTGAGTAGTTAAATAATGAAAATATTTTACTCGTTATACAGTTATCATTTTTTCCATATAACAGTGATTTGAAAATTATTTGCAAATCTAACGTCATTTCAAAAATATTTGTAAGTCTAGTATTTTTGCCACCTTATTTGACCAAAATGCATTTTATTTTTATTTATTTTTTGTCTTAGATTTGCGATGCATAATTAATACTATCAGTTCACTAAATTTAATAAAAAATAACAAGTTTAGCCAATAGTAAAATTTTAACTTTGTTTTGTCTTTTTCGCCACTATTGCTGGCGAAAACTATAGAAATTCATTTTTTGTATTTTTGCCTTCTCTTTCATATTTTCTCCTTTTTTTTTTCTTTATGGACTTGTTCGGAGATGGAAGAGTAGTTTTTCAATTTTATTCTACTAGTATTCGGCAAGTATGATGAAATAAGAAATAAGTTGAAAAAATATAGATAATTCCTTATGACCAAAATATTCTTTATTATAATTGTTTATTTATCAAATTTTGTTTAGTCTTTTTTGTATCCAATTAAAAAAAATAAAAAAGTTCTTACTTAAATAAAGAAGCTAGTATGTTTAAATAAAAAATTAACACTATATAAAAAATAAATAATGAAGGAAAATATAGCAATATGGATATCATTAGAAAGAAGAAAATTAGTATAATCTTATGGAGATTTTAAATCTTTGATTTCGTAAAGATATTAGTAGAAATGATCGGCTTTTTTTTATAATTCAAAGCGAGAAAAACAGAGAATTAAATGTATGGTCATGTCATATTTTTGATATCTTTTTAACGGGTGGGGATGTTGTGGGAAATGGTGTTAAAATAATATATTTACCACTTTCGCCACCTTGGTGGCGAAAGTGTTTTTTTCACAGTTCATTAATCTGTCTAATTACCACTTAATTAGTAGTGTTTTGAGTTCGTTAAATTATTTTTACTAATAGTTTCGCCATTTTGGATGGCAAAAACGCTAAATCTACAAATATTTTAAATCTGACGTAAGATTTGCAATTATTTTTATACTGATGCTATATGAAAAAAAAAAACTCTTTCTTTGCACACTAACACGCCACATCATCACTTCCTACCTGCCCCCACATGCCACATCAGCTATGCTGACTCATCTAGAGATTGTGAGGCATTATTCAGGTCGCAAGATATATACTCTTGTGCAAAAGATTGTACAAAGAAAAATGAAAAAGCCTTTTTGTTTCTTTAGATTTTTGTTTGATTTATAGGGAAAAGAGGATTTTTAGTTTGTAAAGATATGTGTTGTGATTATTAGGCCAAAGCGGGTCTTATGCCAAGGTTTCAACCCAGTAAATAACATTTTAGGTCCCTTGAACTATACATATTTACACATGTGTAGTTGTATTTTATGTAGTTTTAGCCACATTATATTATATATTCTTTACTTTCATCTTCATCTTTCTTTCTTTTTTTTCATTTAGACATGTTTGTTTATATGAATAATTGAGGTAATTGCTCAAATTTTTACCTTGAGACTACAATTTGTTTTCTATCTTACTTTCTTCTCATGTCTTGAGTAACTACTAACAATGAATTTTTTTTTTTGAAAAGATTTGGAGAGGACTCTTTTGTCCCCCATCCAAATTTGAGACTCTTTTATATATCTTTTTTAGGAAAAAAAAAATGTACATATTTACAATCCTATCTAAAGCTAAACAACTAAACCCAAAAACAATCACTTTTTTCCACCCTACAAAAACCAATCCAAAACGAAAAGAAATTTTTACAATCTGAGCCTTTTGCTGAACTAAGAAAAACTTGTACAAGAAGAGGAAACAACTCTAAGACTGCTTTTGAAGTACATGCACCTCGTTTTTCTCACACTTCCTCAATTTCACTGATAAGCCATTTTCTACTGTCTATTGTGCACTTCCACTTCTCCTCATTAAACTCCATTATTTATTTTTTATTTGTTTGAGATAGTAGACAATTTGCATATTAAGATTTTAATTAATTAAAATAAAAAGCTACAAAAATTTGAGTCTACGACCCTTACCAACAATTGGTACAATTTTCTGAAAATAAAACAAAAAACATAAAGATTAGCTAAAATTACACTACAGGTAGGCCTAAGTAGACTAAATAAAAGTCATCTACTGTTACATCACATCAAGCTTTAGTTCTCATTGTCTTCGGACCATTTCTCTTCTTGGTCTTAGTCTTGTTCCTGATTAACTCATCGTCTAGCCAATCGGGATTTTCGCAACCTTCTAAATCCCAATATTTTACCGCCTCTTTAAGAGGTGATTGTGTATCATTTTCGATGATACTCATGATTTCTTTGTCTATCCCGCGATATTGAGCTAGAAGATTTGCCAATTTGCCACTAAGTAGTTTTTTTTTGTAGAGTGTCACATTCGAGACTTGCTAGTAGCATCTCAACTGTTGTTACTAATAAAGTTAGTTGGGTCATTATTTTGCATTCGGCTTCTGGCTCTAGCGTAGTTTTTCCTGCGCTCAATAAAGGTTTTTTGAAATGTTAGTCCACGTCATGTTGGCCCACATTGTCGATTTTGAGATCAATGTCCAAAAGATGCATTGAATGTTTATGCAACTTTATTTGATTCTTCTGACTCTCTTTTGGGGATACCATGATGCCTTTATCCTTTTCAACAAGAGTTTTGCTACTGTTGAGGATTGTGCTTGTTGTTTCTTTGCTAGAGTTCTGATTTTCTTGCTCCAGCAAGGAGCCGAGAGTATGAAGGTTATGCTCATTTTTTGATCTAATTTCGTGGTTTTCTATGAAATCAGCAGCTGCACTAGAATCGTGAGTTGCATGCAATACATCATCTAATGTTTGTGATGCTAGCTTGGCTGCCACACAAAACCGAGTAATATGTCCTGCTTTGTCACAGATTGTACAGTGAAATCGAAAGTTGCATGCCTTTGCAAGTATCCTTCATGGAAACAATTGTAGCATCTATATACCATACCAGATTAGATGCGTCCGGAGGCATCGGAATAGTTGAGGCAATCTTCTCTCTTTGTTCGAGGATACGATTAAGTGATGGTTTGGATGCGAGTTTTTTTGTTATGTGAGACAGAACTTGATCCGGTAATGCTTTGTTGTCATTATTTATGTTTAATAGTGCTTGTGCGTAATTGACATAAGTTATATCTGCTATTTGTGGGGTGCATAAGGGAGGAGGGACAGTAGATGCGGAAGATCTCAACTGCGCTGCAAAAACATTTTGCCCCTTGTGGTTGCTATCCTATTTTGATGCTAGATTCTTTGTATGTGATGTTGTCGTATGAACTATTGATGTGTCTTGAGAAAGCTTTTTTGCTGGTTTGCGAAATGAGTAGCTAGATCTGACCGGCGAGTAAATGACCCATGACGAGATGGTGGTGTAAAATATAAAATAGGCTTAGGCCTGGAGAATCTAAAATCTTTCTTGTCAAATGCAGTTGAATCATTGTTCTCTTTTTCCTTGAAAGCAAACCAACCATCTCCAAGAGAAATAAGCTCTTTCTTCCCATTAAATTTATGCAGAAGACAATCTCTTGCAGTGTGGAGTTGGAAAGAGCTCTTCAAATGGATATGAGGTTAAATTTCAGCTAAGTTTACTGAATTTTTTTTCTATAATCCCCAATAATTTGGGTAAACTGTTATTAATGTTATTTCAGTTGAAATTTGCTGAAATTTGCTTACATAATTTGCTATTAGCCTCAAAAGTTTCTGAAATTTGTCAATTTGTCAAAACTTTTGCTGAAATTTGTGAAAACTTTGTTTAAGCCCCCCAAAATTGCTGAAATTTATAGGGCAATGCTGAAATATTGTTAATAATATTATTTCAGCTAAAATTTGCTGAAATTTGATTGAAAAATTTGCTATTAGCTCCCCAAAGTTTATGAAAATTCTCAATTTGTCGAGCCTTTTGCTGAGGAAGATGCTAATTTGCTAAAAATTCTTCAATCAAAGCTAAAGATCCAACAGAGAAAACCAAATCAATAATCCAACAGAAGCTAAAGATCCAACAATGATCTAACAGATGATTCAACAGAAGCTAAAAACCAACAAATGATTCAACAAAAGCTAAACATCAAACAAAAGATTCAATAGAAGCTAAAGATCAATCTTTCCAACAAGATCCAACAAAGAAGTCCTTTACCCAATCCTCAAAGGTACAAAAAGAAGCTGAGAATCTCCTCGAGATATGATGCGAGTTGCTCCGGCGGCTAAGTTCTGTTGCGAGTTGCTTGTGCTTGGTGCGTCTCGTGCGGTGTAGCGTCCCACGATTTCGTGCGAAGGCTGGCAAAATCGCCCTTTTCGACGATTTTCGAAAGAGCTAAGGACCCCCTTTCCTTGATCTACAGCTTTAGAAGGAAGAAAAGGTAGTACGATCTCTAGACACCCAACTGTTGCAGCTTCAGACTCTCTGTTGCTCTAGAAAACTTCCTGTTGCAGATCACTCTAGAGAGAGAGACAGAGATTTTAGAGCTCAAATATGCTTGGAGCAGAGACTGCTATGGAGTTTGCGGCCTCTCCAGCTCTGTTGCGACTGTGGCTGCAAACACCTTGGCAAAAGATGAGAGATGTGGCTGTAAACCCAAAAGCTTGAACTTAGTCAGAGAAGAAGAGAGTTTGTGCTCCCTGTCTTCTTCTTCTCTTAGTATGAAGCTTGCACTTAGTCAGAGAAGAAGAGAGTTTGTGCTCCCTGTTTTCTTCTTCTTTTAGTATGTGCTGCTATTATCCATTGGGTTAAGAGAGGCGCTTGAACTCCATTATTTCTCACTTCTTCTTCATTCTCTAGAGCTCGACGGATTGCCATGAATTCTTCCAGAACCTCGTCCATGAAAGCTTCATTGTTCTTCATCTGCTCTCCCAGAGCTCTTATGCACCTTTCGCGCCACACCACAAACAAGTAGATTGAAAGAAGCTGTTTGGCCAAGCTCCCCCCTTTCTCACTGAACATACTGCGAGTTGAATTCAGGATTGAGGCATCGATTTCCCTCTCTTTATATGTTGCTGTTCTCAGCAGCTTGCCAATGCTTGTTGTTTAACTCTCACTCACAAAAGAGATGAGCAACGCATTCCTGATCTTTGCCGCACATGAAGCATCTATTAGCAAAATAGAAGCCTCTTTTCTTCAAATTGTCAATGGTAAGTACTCGATTTTGCCTCATTTCCCACAAAAAAAATCTTCATTCTCAGTGAAATTTTTATTTTCCAGATGAATTTTAACTCTGGAAATGAGTGAACCCCCAAAATAAGTTTCTGGTATGCACCTTTTGTGGAGAATTTCCCACTTTCACTCCATTTCCACCTTAATTTATCAGGTTCACTACTCAACTGAGTCTGATTAATTAATAAATAAATAAATAAATAAATAAATAAGGGAATTTAAGTAGCATATTCTAAAAGTGAGTGTCTCAATATAATTCAGGAAAATGTCTGACGGTTCTAACAGGGGTGACACTGGTGGAGCAATACCAGTCGCCACCATGACGCCTTCAGCGAATGACTTTTTGGCGCTCATGAGGCAACTAATTCAACAGGAATCCCGGGACAACGGACAATCATCTCGAGCAGGTCAAGGAAATGCCCAGGATCTCCTAAAGTCATTCTTGGGTACGAAGCCGGATTCCTTTTCGGGTTCGTCTAACCCGGATGAGGCATACGCATGGCTACAACACGTGCGCAAGAAGTTAGATGCGATGAAGTGTCCGGAGGAGGATAAGGTGCGGTTGGCTACACACATGCTTTCTGGACGAGCGGATTCATGGTGGAATTTGCAAAAGATGGGTTACGAAGAGAAACATCCAGGCGAAACTATACCGTGGAAATGTTTCGAGGATGAATTCTTCAAGCATCACTTTCCGCAAAACCTTCGGCGTGCTCGCAAGCAGGAGTTCGAGAATCTGAAGCAGGGTAATATGAGCGTGCAGGAGTATTCCGAGGAGTGGCATCGACTTTCAATATTCGGAGGTAGTTCGATTGTGGATGCGGAGGAGCGTGTGGCCCGATTCATTGATGGGTTGCATCCAGATTTGGCGACTATTGTGAGGCCACACAGTTTGGGAACGATATCGGAGGTGGTGAATGTGGCGATTGGTGTGGAGCGTGATAGGCGTCAATCGTACAAGATGAGGATGGATAGGCACGAGCATCGCTCGAAGAAACCATCGAGACCGGCACCCTATAATTTTCGTGGAGCAGTGCAAACCCGTGGTTACGAAGGATCCGAAATACCACCTTGTTCGATATGTCAGAGGAGGCACCGAGGAGAGTGTTTCCACAAAAACCGGAGGTGTTACATTTGCGATCAGGCAGGTCATATGGCGAATCAGTGTCTGAACAAGGGGAAGTTTGGGAATCAGAGGCCCCCTGCCTCTCGTCCGTCTCAGCAGCGAGTTGGACGTTCCAGCGGCAAGCCGAACAATCGTGCGACAATGTACGCCATCCAGCATGATAATGAGGCAGAGGCTACCAATGTCATCGCAGGTACCGTTTTTATTTCATCCGTCCCAGCTTATGTGCTCTTTGATACGGGTGCATCACTATCATTCGTAGCGTTATCATTTGTGCATGAGCATGGTTGGAAAATCGAGGTTAGTAGCGAGTCGATAGCAGTGGGAACACCAATAGGGGGCTCGGTTATAGCAAACCGAGTGTGCAAGTCCAAAAACGTGAAGATTGGTGACCATAGATTGCCAGTTGATCTTGTAGTGATGGACATGCGAGATTAATACATGAAGTAGTAGTCTCACTACTCTTCTTCTTCTTCTTCTTTAGATCCTCCAAGTAGGCTTGGCAATTTCTTTTCCAATGGCCCGATTTGTTGCAGAAGAAACAAATACCCTCCTTGGGTTTCTTGCTCTTAGGTTCGGACAACACCTTACCCTTACCTTTTCCCTTGACTTTGCCCTTGATTTTTCTCTTTTGACCCTTGTCTTTCTGAACCAAGAGAACATCGTTGACAACATTTGTCTTCATAGTCCCCTCGAAGTTTTTCAGCATGCCGTGCAACTCCGTGAGACTCTTGTCAATGTTATGCATATTATAGTTCATTATAAATGGCTTGAAATTCGGAGGAAGAGACCTAAGGATCAAATCAGTAGCCATCTCATCGCCAACCTTTGCCCCTAGTTTCTCAAGTTCATCAAGGTACCCCTTCATTTTCAGAATATGAGCACTCACCGAGGAGTTGGGAACCATCTTACAACTTGCTAATGCACAATGTGCATTATACCTCTCATTTCTAGCTTGCTCTTGGAACATTTCCTTGAGCTGTGCCAACATTGGAAATGCCTTTAAATTTTCAAACTGCTTTTGAAGATCGGCATCCATGGTGGCTAACATGAGACATGTCACATCATTAGAGTCGCTTGTATGCTTGGCATAAGTGTCTATTACTTCTTGATCAGCATCATTAGTGGGCTGGTCGGGAATGGGCCCTTCAAGGACATAGTTCTTCCTTTCTTGTTTGAGAACAATTCTCAAATTTCGATGCCAGTCGAGGAAGTTTTTCCCATTGAGCTTGTCCTTCTCAAGGACGGATCGCAATGTTAAAGTTGATGTGTTGTTTGTTGCCATTTTCTACACAGAATTAAATGCAGGTTTATATTAATATGTGATTTGAGATATTTTAATATAATTTTAACTCCCACTATTTTATTAAAATCAATAACTCTCAAATGTATTGATTCGGAAATTTTAACTTAAAATTTCATAGTGGGCCAAGATCCATATTTCATCAAGTTCCAAGTGAGCTTTGGCTCATCATCTAGAACCTAATTATTTAGGTAGGAACGTTTCCAATTGTATCTCATACAACTCTTGATTAATCCATAGGATGAGCATCATATGCTCAGCGTATGCATCCTATCATATGCCCCAAACCCAAGTCTGACTTGATAGTTCAGTTGAATCTAACCATGTCTAAATATCGAGAATCACTATTTCTCACTTCTTATCCCCCTAAGATTATGTTAATTCACTATGCTTTGGCATACCCAATTTTTGCATGATCGAAGGGATGATAAGTATAGATACATGGGAGGCATTTCTATGATTCAATATTATATGAGGGATTGTTATTTTTAACCTTTTGTTTTAGTTATTTTATTTTATCATGTATTTCATCACAGAACATCACATGCACAAATAAAATAAATATGATATGATATAACATGGCCTTGATGATCTAAATGAGCCAATCATTAAGATTATTTTCTAAGATACATTCAACCACAAGGCATTGATGAACTCCTTCATCTCCATGATGTGTATGAGGTGGACAGTGAACTCCTTCATCTCCATGATGCGTATGATCGTGGTAGTTATATTATATATAAAATGTACGAAACTATGCCCGTCACAATTAACCATCAAAATAAATTACATCACATCAACCAAGAACGGAACCATGCCCGTTATTATATACATACATATATCACATCATCACACACAAATCACAACCATTCATCACATATCTAATAGGCCATGTTATATGCATTATGTTGTACTTTAAACCATTTTACGAAATATGTACAAGGCGTTACGAATATGAAATTCGGGGTCTACAATTAATCTATGCGTGAGTGCGGGGTTCGGGGCGCGGCCCCGAAAAATGGGGGCCCCGCTTGATGTGTTGAATACATTTTCGAAATTTATTTACTGTATCATATACGTAGTTTCGCACCTTGTCATAAAATTTAGACACCCATCCGAAGGTTATGATACATCACATGAATCCCTTCATGACATACCCAAGGCACCCTTTCAATCAAGTCGCAACCTTTAATGATCAAGATAAATCACATGCACCCTTTCATGAAGTCGCATCCTTTCATGAAATCGCAACCGTTGATGATCAAGATACATCACATGCACCCTTTCATGAAGTCGCATCCTTTCATGAAATCGCAACCGTCATGATCAAGATACACCACATGCACCATTTCATGAAGTCACATCCTTTCATGAAATCGCAACCGTTCATGATCAAAATACATCACATGCAACATTTCATGAAGTCACATCCTTTCATGAAATCGCAACCGTTCATTACGAAAATACAACAATTGAAAAATAACGCCTCAAAATCAAAAGAAATATTTCGAAAATGGTTTATCCGTCTTAATTTAATTGGAATTCACTTGGCTCTAATACCACTGTTGGGTTTCTACCATTCATAACGCAGCGGAAAAAAAATCGAATTCGAAACCCAAAAGAAGGATCCGTGAATTACAATTAAATCAAAGAAAAGTTCATAACTTTGTACCTTCGGATTACGCTTAATCCGTGATGATCGAAAGCGAATTTGGTTGACGCTTTTCTTTGCCCGATTCCAAACCGGTTTCCAAACCGATCATTTGTATGTTTCACCTAACCGGTCTCACAAACCGATTCTCCAAGCAAACCGATTCTCCAAACAAACCGATTTTCCAAACAAACCGATTCTCCAAACAAAATCACGGTTTCAACCCGAATCACAAAGACGCCGCACTTCGTTTCGTCCTCTACCGGTATCCACACGAACAACCCCTTTGAATGGATAGAGAACGATATATGCTAGTATTCGTTCTTCAATTTTTCTCACAGAAGTAACAAGAGAAGGTTTTTCAGATTTTTCTCTCTTTTTGTCTCACAAAAATTGGACGAAAATAATATATCTTCATATATCTACTTGTAGTGTCTCTTGTGCCTATATAGTCCATAAGTTTCATATCCTATGTGCATGGTAACTATGTAACCATATATGCAACACATCTTATCATATAAGATGTAGGATTGTATGTGTCACTTGACTATGTAGCTCTTCATACAACTTATCACATAAGTTATGATTTTTTCTGTGTACATCTCAATAGTTGTTCTTTGTGTGTGACCCTGTAGGTTTACTTAATGTTGACAATAATCACAATGAATTATAAATCATGAGCGGCCTCTAGCAAGACATCATGATTACCCAAATTAAGCAAGTATAGATGATTCGATCAAACCTAATTTATGTTCATGCATTGTATTCCTTTGTTACACGATATCTATATCGTCCATAAGGCATGGTATGTGTCAACCTTACGTTGGTCGATAAATATTTCTTGACACCGAATTTGATTGAACATGAAATGACATTAATAACTCCTTATAAATTCACTCGAGCACGGCCGTGCGTTTCTTCAATCAAATCATCAAAAGGCCTAAAGATATCTCTCTCATTTTATGAGAGGAATAAATCCTATCTTAATTAAACTCTTTCCTCCGCATAATTCATTATATACCTAAGTATAATTTTTATGACTGTCCGGTTAAAGACGATGTTAGATTATATTAAAGTATAAAATTTCTCATGTAGGAAACTGAGATAATCTCAAGTCTAAGGATTACAGATACATTCTTTACTGAGAATAACTAATGACACGAACCATGTAGTATTTTCACGGTGGGACAATCTAGTATATACTTACATTAATGACTTAATAACTCTTATTCATGATCAGTAAAACGTGACCATCAGTCAACTAACATGCTGATGTCCATTTATAGCTTATCATAAAGTATGTATGTCTCACAAACATCCTATGAATGATCAGGGACGGTTTAGAATATCATTCATAATATTTTATAGTTTTACTATCAAAGTCACATACTTTGATGATATAAAGCTGAATATCATATTCAAGGTTCATTTTAGTAATAAAAGTAAAATAACGAATACGATTTATTATATAAAATATCTCTAAATAAACACAATGTTTGTTTAACACAATCCATACATCTAGGTCTCAAATATATTGGCCTAGGACATACTACTAACAGATCGATATTTCTATACTATGGAGGGACCAAGGATGAGGCAAAAATAAGGAAGGTCGAAAGATTTGGGACACGGACTGGCTCACCACGTGCTGGACCATCTGGAATGCAAGAAACAAATTCATCTTTCGACAAACAAGGCCTCTTCAAGCAAGCGTCATGGCAGAGATTTCAATGCAATCGGAAAATTGGTTGACACTCTGCTGAGCCCCTGGCTGGACCTTCGTCTTAACTTACTTCCTCATTTCATTTTTCATTTTCTCTTTATTTCTCTTTAGTTCCATTTATGTCTGTAAATAATTTTTCAATTCTAAAAACAAAAAGACTCTTGGAAGAGAACGAACTAATGAAAATCTCAGAGAGGCAGTTCGCCTCCTGCAGCTTCAAAAAAAAATGTTCTTTTTTTATCATCAAAATTAAGTAATGTCTATTTTAGAGAGGATTTTTGTAAAATAAAGATTAGTTGTGAAATCACCAAAACTTAAGTTGAAACTCTTGTCTTTGATTTTGTAAGTGTCCACAAAAAAATTTCAATGACAATATTTTCTTTTATTGTCAAAATCAAGCAATATCTCTTTTAGAAAAGATTTCTACAAAATAAAAATTAGTTGTGAAATTATCAAAATTTAATTTGAAGCTCTTGCCTAAGGGTTCATAATTTTTCTTAGAAAGAAGTCGAGATGAAACAAAGATCTTGGAGGTTTTTTTTTTTTTTTTTTTTTGCAAAAAGTAAAAATGGGTTTGCTCGTAAAAAAAATGCAAAAAGTAAAATTGTACATGTTAAATCCTAATCACAAAATCATGATCAAATGGCCGAAGAAATAGAGAGTGACGTGGCTTATTTGTGAAAGTACCGTGGAAAATGAGGTTTAGAATTATATATACTATATAGTTTCAGCTTTTTTCACTCGTTTAATTCACTTGTTCCATGTTTTTATATTCTTATTTGGCTAAATGCCATATATACTTTATTACACTATTTCATAGAATTCTAGGAAAATTAAATTGTAGCCCTAATTCTAGAGGAGAGGAATCATTTGTCCATGTACAATTCAATCCAATTTAAGAGCCCTCTATAAAGAGAGAAGGCTATAATCTTTCAAACAAAGAAAGTGCATGCTACTCTAGGATGCATTCATTTTTTCTCTATTATTTCCTCATTATGACAACTCGACTGAACTCTTAGGTCTTCAATCGGACTTTTCCGCTAAAATCACGCCTTGTTGATCCTTCGATTGCACGACATTCCAGTGGAGTGAATTTAGAAAACGTTTTGATTTCGCCGATTGTAGAGGAATCGTCTAGTATGATTATTGTCAAAATCAACTAACTTTTAGTGTTCACAAAAAGCACTTTAGCTTTAACTTCTTTTTTTTTAATTTAAGTAATATTCAAATAATATAAAATATTTGAACATCTTTTATAAATTATTTACCAATTATTTCATCCTAAGTTAAGATGCTATGCTAGCATATTAATTCCTTATTCTATCAAAAAAAAAAACGTTACGTTTTTTTAAATAAAACATTTAAGTTAGGGCGTTTCAAGAATAAAAAGATAGCATTTGGGTGTTCTAAGAATAAAAAGATATGATGGTTTTCACAAATACCGAAAAATAAAGTTCTTCTCACAAAAAATCCCCTTTATTATTTTATTATCTTTTTACACTCACCCTCCATAGTGGCTCGCATATCCATGACATTCCTCACGTGGGGCCAATCGATGCCGAATTCGCTCAAAGGGTGTATTCATCCATTACACGTGTTGCTAAAACCTGAATCTCATGAAAAATTATTAAGTTTGATAAATAGTTTTTTTTTTTTTTTTTGATACAATAATTTTTTTTTGATAAATATTCAGAACTAAAACTTTATCCTTAGATGATTGTAGGTTGTTAATCACTTTTTTCAAATTTTGAGAAGAGATATTTTATCATATGGTTGCTACAAATTTATGACAAAATTTTTCCTTCATTGTATAAACTCCATTTTTTTGAGATCATTGGTACAGATTCAGTTATTGTAGGAACTACATATATATATTATTGGAATATTGTTTATTTGTAAGAACAAGAAATTAAATTGAGAAGCAAATAAAAATGGATAGAGAAGAGAAAGGAAGAGAGATGAGAAATAAGAGTGTCTTTGACTTTTGACTCTTTACATGAGTAGAGAAGGAAGATAGAATATTTCGGGTAAGATAGAAAATAGTAATTAGGGGGGAAATGGGTAGATATGATAAAATGTTTCTCTCAGCTTCTCTCAGCGCACAACATTGAAATGTTTGCCCTCAAAATATCACCTCCCTATTGTTGGAGGAAATGCAATTAAGGAGAGAATGAATAGGAGTTATTTAAATTCATTGCCATAATTAATGAATATGGTACCCGTTTTTTATCAATTGGAAAGTTGACCGCCGCCACCCACTGACTTTGACGTACCTCTGCCGGATCCTTTTCTCTGCTCCTTTCCTAGATTACTCTTTTTCTTGCTGGTTCAATTGAGCCCCAATTTGGACAAACAGGAGTAATGAAGTACAAATTTGAGTAAAGAGAACTGATGGAGCACACATTTGACTTGGAGTTTTATACAATCTCAAGTGAAGAACGTACCTATTTTTTTCTATCATTATTTGGTGTGTTGTTTATCTACTATATAGGTAACATTGATCAGTATTTAGCTACAACAATTATTATTTGGATTGACCTCAGATTCTTTGCAGTCTCTTTGGTGATTTTTTGTTTAGGATGCAAGACTCTCAGCAGGCTGAGCGTATGCGAGTATACCAGTCAATAATGATACCGTTATCAACTGCTATTTCTGTTGTCAATTTACTGGAGATAATAACACAAAATCAGTATTATCTATTATCCTTAATATTAAAAAATGTCAGAAGAAATATTAAAATCTTCTAATCTGCATTTTCTCTTATCAGATGAACTTATCTGAAATAAGTTGTTATTTTGACTTTTTGATGATTAGGGAAGAGCTAATTGACTAGAAATTAATTTATTACATATATGTTCTAGCATAAGGAAATACTAATTAGCTTCTACCTTTAATTCCATTCAAGGTGATTTTTTTTTCTTTCTGTAATTCATCTACTGAACTTTTTATTATTAATGCAAATTTGCATTCATTTCACAACTAAAAATTGCTGATAAGCTATCAAACTTAATAGAAAGCAAGTATGAAGTATGGTCCTAAGTGGTATATATATATGCGAGATGGATGGAATTTTCATGTGATAAGTATTTATCCGTTATTTGATTTCCTTTTCTGAATAACCAGGGCAACTTTGATCTTGAATTGAGAGTAATTGCACAACTGAGGGTCATTGACACTTAATTGAATAATTCAAAGTTAAATGGAGTTGATGCAAAATTGGTTCTTTATGAGTTGTCACCATAGTATGCTGCTGAGGTGTATCAGTAATTCTAACATAGTTGCAGTTGTGTGTTTTCTCATTTCTTAATGTGCTTGATATTTTATTTTGAATGTCAGTTTAAATGATAGTTTAGTCTATTGAATTGTTTTATCTTTTCTACCATATCATCAATAGTACAATATATAAAATTAAACTGCAGAAATATTATGTCCTTAGAAATAGTGTGCTTTTATTTTGACTCAGTGAGTAATAACTATGTTTGTATGTAATATTCAATTTTCATAATACCATCAGAGGAATTCTTATGCTATATAATACTAATAAATGTATAACATAAAAAAATATTGCAAAAATGACGCGCAAAGCGCGAGTATCTCTTGTGTTATATTAAGTTTTGATTTTGTTTTTGTAGGTTGAGACAGTTTCAAAATTTGAGGAAAGAATCATAGTTCTTAAAATCGGAATTAGGATCGGAATCGTTCGGTACTCGCCGAGTGGGAATCGCCCGACTCGGATCGGAATCGGCCGAGTCGGATCGGAGAATCGGATTTTTAAAAAACAAATCTTATTTTTAAATAAAAAATGGAAAAAATATTTAAAAATATAAAAACAAATGGAAGACATGAATAAAGCTTAAACCGTGTATATTTGTTATATTAATATCTATTTTGGTATTCAGAAAGCACACCTAAGATTAAAATTTTGAAATCATTCAAAAGTACATCATAAGAAAAAGGAAAAATATATCATAATAAAGAAATACTAATTACTAGTAAATTATTTGAACAGTGTAATATTTTTATTATTATTTGAAAAGTATAATATTTTTAAATAATGTTATTACTTTGTAAGTATAATTTATTTAAACAATTCAAAAAAAATGTGTAATATATTTAAATTCAAAATAATTTAAAATATAGTATTGAAATATAGCTATTATATAACATTCATTAATCTAGTAATATTGTAACACACTAACGCTTTTCATTTATTGGTTTTGCACCATTAGCCACACAATATCTTACATCAACATACTATATTTTCAGTACCCAAACCCAATCAAGTTTTGATAACGTAGACTTTATTTAGTGTGGGCATGGCCCCAATTTAATTTTAAGATCAACAACAAACTATAAGTTTAATGGTGGAATGATGCATTTAATACGGACCATATTTAAATACTAAAACCCTCCTTCCCCTAATCCGTCTCTCCCAAGCTTGAAAAAAATGGCGTTTCTCACTAACAAAAGGATTCTCACTCGAGAAACGACCCTAATCAGTCTAGATTCGATGAAGAATTGAATGAATCCACACCTATATCGACGACCCTACATCTGAAATCGGCCAACTCCGGCATCCATGCACTGCAAAACCGGTTTCCGACCAAATCGGGCCAAAATCGGACCGGAGGCCGGCGATTCCGAGTTGACTCGGCCGATTCCGGACCCGACTCGGCGATTTTCAGAACCATGGAAAGAATATCACTATGGACATTACTTCCAAAACGTACTATAAACACTTGAAATTAACTTAATTAATTAATTAATCATACAATAAAAAGTAGTTCAAGGACTAAATTGCAAAAACTAACTCCACTGTTCTGAATTTAGTTTACAATGGATCAGGGATTCAAATCAAGCATTATAAGCCAATGCAAGCTATTTTGAAAATAATAAATCCAAGTTAGGAAATGTTTTTGCAACAATTTTAATTTGGTACCAGTATAGAACCAATGTATATGGTATGTTAATCCTTGATTATGCAACAGGTTGACCTAAATATTTTTTTACTTGGAGTTTTACATTTATGTCCTTGTAAATTATGCGCGGTAATTTAAAGAGGCAGATGGTGTCTCTCAACAAGGAAGCTCAATAATTACTTGCAAACAAAACCACTGAGTTAAATGTCTACTTTTCTTCTTTTATTATTTACTTATTGTTTCAAGAAAAGCTGATGTGGAATTTATAGTCAAAGGTGTGAACCAATTTTGTTTGAAAAATGCATTATAAACTCAAGAAATATTATTCTACCGGATCTGGTACCGAGTTGTATATTGAATCAATAGACTTAATCTGTTAGCATGTTGTGTATTGTATCAGAGACCTAATCTTATAGCATGTTGTTTACTGTATCAATGGATTTGTGGATTTTAGATGGATTTGAAGAAGATGAAATAGTTTTGTATTTTTTATGATTTTGAATAAAGAAAATAATAAGATTTGCAACCAACATTTTGTATTGTCTTATAAAATTTCAGAAAACAAAAAAAAAACTCAATGGTAAATGACCATGGAAGTGAAAGGCTATCTGCAGTCCAAAACACAAATATATCTCCATTCTCCTTGATTTGTCTACTCATTTATTTGATAACGGCCCACTAATCTTTCGGCCCATCAACTTTTTTAATTTTTAATTTTAATTCTTCTCTTCTTCTCGCACAAGAGCAATATCAAAAGGCAAATTTTCACTTAAGCATTCGATTTTCACTATATTTGCGTCCATATCAAAATACCCAAATGGGTCGTGATATTTGATCTGCAAAATCATGTCTAGGGTTATTTTGATGATTCTTCAGTTGTTGACTTCTTGTTGTACTTTACTTTCCTTTTGGTCTTTGTTTTTTTTCTTTTCTTTTCTTTTTTGAATGAACCGCAGGCTTTTGCCTACTTTTGGTCTTTGTTTCAATAACATTAGATTTAATAGATACTTAATTCACTACAAGAAAAGTGAGCTATTGCATCGGCCAAAAGTTACTATTGGCATCGGCATTCCTGATGCGAAAACTTTTTAGCATCAGCCAGCTGATGCTAATTAGCCGATGCAACGGTTCCAGTGCTAATGACGATTTGCATCGGCAATTGTATTGGCATCGGCCAAAATATTTGCATCTGCTATTATTCGCATCAGATAAGCCAATCCCAAAAGGCTGATTAAATTTGCTAGGTTTTCTATTATTTGCATCGGGATTTTACATGCAAAAGACGTTATATGCATCCAGTATAAACGATATTATTAGCATCAGGTATGTGTTGTATTATTTGTTATTTACATAATATAACTTAAATTTTAAAACTTAAATATTTGAGGGGTATATTCACTATTAAATATATTATTGTTAGGGGTGCTGATATTTTGAGCGCACAATTCTTATATTTAGCGCAGCAAATTATATTTTTTAATTAATCCCATTTTACCCCTATATGTTCTTTCCGCTCTCTCCTTTTCCTCTCATCCTGCTTTTTTTGATGCCTTATACAAAAAAGATCGATTCTCCCTTGCTAAGTCCTCTTTTCTGCCTTCTCATCTCCTCCGCATTCTTCAACGTCGCCCAATCTCCTCTTCAACCCCTTTCCCCTCTCTCAGATTTCCATCTATGTTCCAACTCCATTGTCCTCTCTCTTATGTATTTAGTAAATTACATCACATACCCAATCAAAGTTCATTGTAGATTTGTGGAAAGCAGATTAAGCGTTAGTTAACCCCAATTGATAGATACTTTGAGTGTATTACAAAACTGAATCCGAGAATAAAACCATCATACCCCTTATTGCTTGTGATATGATGTGTGCCTTGAAATTTGAATTGCTCTTGTTCTTGTCTTCATTTCCTTGTTCTAAAAATAAACTACTTTGATTCTTAAGCACTTATTTTATACATGTTATAGTTGAATTGGGAAGCTTGACAGACTCATAAATCCTGGAAAGAACTCAAATTATTACTTTGCTTCTTAAGCTCCAATTCCCCTTGAATATTCATACAAAACTACAGCAATAAATCAGGGAAGAAATTCCATAATAATTGCTTAATGGATTGTATTAAAGTTCAAGAAGATATGTGTGCGGAATTTTGTTATGAAATGTACATTTGCTGAATGAAAAAAAGAGCAATTTTGTAAATTTTTTTTTACAAACTAGATGTACGTATATGAAATGCCAAACTAAATCTCATGAAATTTTTTTTTTGATGAAGAGGAGTAGGTTCGAAGCCCTACGTCCAGTCAATTTTATTAAATTTCCGTAATTTACAAAGTGGAGCAGATATTATGTACAAGATAAAATAAGATGAGGCCCCAGTTACATCTTGTACGTGTTCGGATGAGGAGAATTCACCCTTATACATTATAGAGAATCGGAAAAAAAAAATTATGTGAGAAAACATCTCTCCAAAGGGTGTATTCATCCATTACACGTGTTGCTAAAACCTGAATCTCATGAAAAATTGTTAAGTCTGATAAATAGTTTTTTTTTTTTTTTGATACAATAATATTTTTTTGATAAATATTCAGAATTAAAACTTTATCCTTAGATGATTGTAGGTTGTTAATCACTTTTTTCAAATTTTGAGAAGAGGTATTTTATCATATGGTTGCTACAAATTTATGACAAAATTTTTCCTTCATTGTATAAACTCCATTTTTTTGAGATCATTGGTACAGTTTCAGTTATTGTAGGAACTACATATATATATTATTGGAATATTGTTTATTTGTAAGAACAAGAAATTAAATTGAGAAGCAAATAAAAATGGATAGAGAAGAGAAAGGAAGAGAGATGAGAAATAAGAATGTCTTTGACTTTTGACTCTTTACATGAGTAGAGAAGGAAGATAGAATATTTCGGGTAAGATAGAAAATAGTAATTAGGGGGAAAATGGGTAGATATGATAAAATGTTTCTCTCAGCTTCTCTCAGCGCACAACATTGATATGTTTGCGCGGGAAATATCACCTCCCTATTGTTGGAGGAAATGCTATTAAGGAGAGAATGAATAGGAGTTATTTAAATTCATTGTCATAATTAATGAATATGGTACTCGTTTTTTATCAATTGATATAAGGGTGGATTTGGTAAGAGAGAGATACAGATTTCTTTCACCAGAAAAGAAAATAGAATAAATTATTCCAATTCTCTTAACTCTCTCCAAAGAAGCTCTCTGTCTTCCCCTCTCAATTCAACCAAAAAAATCGAAAATTTCATCTTCCAATTCTCAAGGACAAGCAACTACTTGGTTTGAAAGATCGGTGCTCGATTTCATTTCTTTCGAAGTGAATGTCATTCTCTCCGCTACTGTGCAACTTGATTGGATTCGAGAATTAATTCGAGATGTAGAACCTTGGAGGTGGGATCAACGGTATTCTCTGCATAAAAGAACGTAATTTATTTTTAGGTCCGTCGCGACACAATGACACGGCTACACCAGGCTTATTTTCGTTTACATAAATTACTTTTCTATTTATTCTTAATAATTAATTTATTATTTAATTTATTTATATATATATATATTTAATTATTTGGTTTATTTATGAAATGTAACTAACAATCTAAAGGCAGATTATTAAGCAATATTTAAGTGATTGTTTTGCAATTTAGCATCGATCTTTTGGAATCTAAAACCGGATCTGTCATTTTCAATCAAATTAGTTGGTATTGCTATTTCAATAGATTATTTATATATTAGATGAAAGCCATAAGACCAACACTTAGACAGATTCATTATTTAGAAATAAAGAGATATAAGATCTCATACAATAATCTAAAGACATAATGAATGTGCATTTTGTGACTTACAATTATAATTCCAATTTGCTTTGTATTTGTGCATCAATATTCGAACAAGTAAACCAAAGATTCATCATTACTTAAAGTTTATTTTCTTGGCCTAATTATTTTATTTCACATCTGAAATTTTTATATGGTATATGATAATCACAAAATTGTTGTACTAAATTATGCATTAATTGTTTAGTCATATTTGATTTGATTAAGGGCCAAGCCATTTGGGTATTAACTTAGCCGGGAAATTTTTTATTATTGAACTAGCCAAAGGAAAATCATTAATACATCATTGTAACAGTTAGCCTATTAAACTTCATTTCTTAATTAATGACAGGACACGTGTTTATTGCCCTGTAATTACATTGTGACCCACTAGATACATATTGGGCCTAAAATGTTACTGAGCATATATTCAATGAATAAGAAATAAATTGTTTTTATATCATTTCAATGAATGATAATATTGACATAAATATGGGTTAATTTATACCGTTTTTAAATTAGTGGTTTGATCAGCGTTTGTAATTAATGCCTCTTAAGTGCTTCTCATGCTTCCTTTCTGAATTGTGCCCCACATTTGACTCTTTTTGACTCATAACTCTCAAATTGAGTCAATTTGTTCAAATTATATTTCAGATTTAGGTTAAAAACATGACTGATTCCTTATTACAGTTATTAAAGTACAAACATTGGAAATACTGATAAAATAGAAAAAAGAAAAAGATATTAGAAAAACGAAGAAATTAAATACTTATTTTCAGATTTTATTAATTACCATGGATAAATTATTACTCATACAAAATTTCTCTCTAAACAACTCTATTCATATTAAACCTCTTCAAACCCCTAACATAATTACTTACTCTAAATAAATAAAAAATAACCACCACAATCGCAAAACAGCCCCTAAAAAAATTATAAACAAATAAATAATATTTACTTCCTCATTAAGATGACTCAAGTAAATTCTTAGGTCTCCAATCGGACTTTTCCGCAAAAATCACGCCTTGTTGATCCTTCGATTGTACGACATTCCAGTGCAATGATTTTAGCAATGTTTCAATTTCGCCGATTGTAGAGGAATCGTCTCGTACAATTATTTTGCCTCCTGGACGGACTATTCGGTCTACCTCTACAATTATCGGTAGAATCGGACACCTGCAATTGGATGTTACATGATATAATGTATATTATCATGATATACATTATCATAACTTCCTTTTAGAATATAATGTATATTGTCATGATATGAAGGTATACAATCTTTTTTTTTTTTTTTTTTTTTTGGAGTCTCTTCATTATTCTCATATTCTAGGTCTGTATGATGAAACTTATATCTTCAACTACTTTAGCAATCTCTTTCTATTGTTTAGAATGTAAGATCTATTATGGTGAATATAAAGTCATAATGTTTAAATTGTGAGTTATATTGTTGCGAATATAAATATATAATGATTAGATCTAAGGTATTTTATTGTGAATATAAAGATAGATATAGAAACAAAATAAAATTAGGAAACATTGAGTTGAAAGATATAAGAGTCCGGGAGTCAACAATATGGGCTAGTTGAAACTTTGGCTAAAATATATTGGAGACATTAGGAGCTAGCAAAAAAATATTCAAGTATATGGCCGGCCCCTAATTTGGATTCCCATCTTATTAGGAGTCAATATGAGCTAAATAAGATGGGAGGTCCAAATCTTTTTTCTAATTTTGATCTTCAAAATTCTGAATTTCGTGTTAGTTAATGTTGAAGAATAATCAAATGTAATAAAAAAAAATCAGAAATTAATTTTTTTTTATTTAGAAAAAATAAAAAAAATCCATTTAAAAATTTTAGAAACTTTATTTAAAAAATCCATAAACATAGTGAACTCTTAATCAAAACTCATACTAGTATGGGCATGTTTATAAATTAATAAATCAATATTTTTGAGATCAATAATGAATCATTAATTGTCAAGAAAAGCCATTATATCCACTTTTGTCATGCCAAAATGTTATACTAAAATAAAATCATATAAAATTATGTTACAATAAAATTATTTTACCTTTGTAGGAGCCTTTCATAATGCGTATTCGTATTGGTACATTTAAAATTCTAGTTTCATTTTACTGAACTTGAGCAAGAATAGCCATATGTTAATCAAAATAAATTATTTTCATATTTAGTTGTAAAATACAAAAATCATTTTTTATTATTTAAAAAAATGACACACATAGAAAATATACTCTTATGTATATTAATTACTGTGATAAAACCACCACTGTGAAAGAGAAACATAATCACTGGAGTCAAGTCCATTATTTCCATAAATAGCAACTTTAACTTCTAAGCACGTTATATTGTTCCGTCATAGAACAATGCACTGCCTCACAAAGTACCTCTCTCCCCTGAATTTTTTTTATAAAAATTTCATATTAATTATCGCATTTTCATGATAATTAGGGCGTTTATTTGCAAAAGAAAATTAATCACGTAAATGGAACTGAAAATGAATAATTTAAATAGAAATTTGTCAAAACAAATCCCGTCCGCACTACACTTCAGTTGCAAAAAGCCCCTGTATAATTCAATATTGCAATAAAAACTGTTCGATTAAGAATTTTTTTTTAACTGTTAATTAGTATATAATACGATACTTCAGTGAAAATTTAATCATGGTACAAGGATTTTTTTTGGGCAAATATAGTCCTAATACATGGGCTTTTTAGTTTTTTCTGCAAATTAACTCGTAACAAAGGGGATTTTTTTGCAAATTTATCTAATGTAAATTTAGAAATAATAAACCTGCTCAGATCCAGTGCAATGGGAAGTAATTTGCTTCTCAACTTACAAAAATAAAAAATAAAATAAATAGGTCAAAAGGATGAAAAGCAACAATTTAAAGTTCTACAATAACAAAAGAAATTTGCAAATAATTAGTTGAAGAGGAATTTTTCACCCCTACATATTCTGGTAGTTGTGAAAATGGAGATTTCATATAGACCTTCCTAAAAACTCAAAAAATCATACCTTACCTTCTAAAACTTTCAATATGACATTTACCCATTCAAAATCTTAGATACCCATTCAAAACAAGCAGAGAATATGCCCAATTTGTTAAGTACCAACTCAGATACACACACAAAAATTAACCAAAAAAAGCAATCGCACACATTAAAACCTACATAAAAGAAACTATTTTTACTAAAAAAAATTCTTAACAAATCGACAATTCTCCTCCCCATATTTTTAGCATAACCAAAATAAGCAGTTGCATGCATTAACAATTCCATAAAACAAACTATTTCCCTCTCCAAAATTCTCTCAACAAATCAACAAATATTCCCATATTTTTAGCAAATCCTCTAATAAGCAATTACCCAATCTTATCACACTGTCACATGGGCTCCACATCATTACTGCCACGTGTCACGCACTCATTCCACCAACTTCAAATCTGTTTCATCCAGATTTTTACTTCACATTACTTAAATAGAATTAAATGGACACATCAAGTTTATAAATAACTGGAGAGAAGTATAACTTTTATTTTTAGACCCGCCATAAATCCCAATACACAAATTCATAATTCATTCAAAAACGAAACAAAGCGAAGAAGGATTTCAAGAAGGCGACAACAACAATGGCGGGATTCAAGAGCAACCGAGGCGCAAAGCGGCAATATACATCTCCCTCGTCCTCCTCCACGAACTACTCGTACTACATCACAAGGGGCGTCGTCCTCGTCCTTTGCATCGCCGGGGCCTGGCTGCTCGCCTCCACCTCCGTCTTCCCGTCCAAGGGCGGCATCTCGTCGGCGAGTCACGGCCAGATCGCGAGGGCGTTTTCTATTTCTTCGTTCATGCAGACGGATGATGAGGGGGTGAAGGAGGAGACGGAGAGGGATGGGGGAGAGGGGAATGGGGAGGAGGAGAGGAAGGATGAGGAGCCAACGGTGCAGCAGAATGAGGAGAAGAAAGAGGAGGATCCTAATCCGATCCATGAGGGTAAAACCACAAATCAGAATGGTAAATCTAGCTCGATTTTGTTTGTTGTTTGTTTTTGTTCAAAATTAATTGCATATTTTAGCTCAATTAGTCCCAATTTTGGTGCATTTTGCATATTTTAGCTAAACAATGCTGTTGTGAATTTTGATTTAAAATCAATTTCATCTCTTGTATAACTTGGTTTTTGCATTTTGCTAGTAATTACAATTATCTCTATTGTTCCAACAATGACTCATCAAGTCCTAATCTTCCTCTCTCAATCTCTACAGAAGGATCTGAAAACCAAAACTCTAATGAAACTTATCATGAAGAAAGAGAACAAGAAACCAAAAACGAAGAAAATTATGAAGAAACAGAACAAGAAACCAAAACCGAAGAAAACCATGAAGATTCAGAACAGGAGATTAAGAAAGAGAAACAGAAATTAAAGGAAGAGAGCAGTTTGGACGGCGGAATGAAAGAGGAGCAAAAACGACACGAAGCCGAGTCAAATGATTCTAATGAAAACAATGAAGATGACTTGAAAGAAGAAGAAACAAAACCGAACGAAAATGTAGAAAATATAAAACAGGTTCAGTACTTTTCACATTCAATTTATCTTCTTTTTTATTTTAATCGATTTTTTCTGATTTTTTTCTGCTTCATTCATCTTCAGTTGGGTTTTAATTGGATTTTTCTTAATCTTCTTTCTTCTAGTAATCGAATTTTTCTGCTTTGGTTCGTGATTTCAATTCAGGCGACAGAAGAAAATCAGCTAGAAAATCAAGAAAGTCAAGAAAATCAGCAAGTGGAAAGAACGGAAACCGAGACCGACAAGTGGGCCACACCAGCCGGCCAATCAGAAAAAGAGAAGGAAAGAGGAGAAAATGACGAAAATCCCGATTCTTACAAATGGAGGATCTGCAACGAGACGGCGGGAGCGGATTACATACCGTGTCTGGATAACATAAAGGAGATTAAGAAGTTAAGGCAGGATAGTTACCGGCATTACGAGCACAGGGAGCGGCATTGTCCTGACGAGCCGCCCACGTGTCTCGTGCCGGTGCCGGAAGGGTATATGCAGCCTGTTGAGTGGCCCAAGAGCCGTGACAAGGTAATTAAATGTTTAAAAATGTTGGGGAATTTGTAGAAAGAGTCTAAGGATTGTTTGATAATTGTGAAAAGGGTCTATTGTTTGTTGAGATCTGATAGTGTTAGTTGGTTGGTTGGTTAGTTGAGTTAATCACTTTGATTGATATTTTGCTGAATAGAGTTAGTTTTAAATATATGATAAATTTAAGCAAAATGCAGGTGCTTTTTTGCGTTTTAAATAAACAACTAATTAATTAATTTGCGAAATAAAGCCTCTGTATTATACCATTATACCTCAAACCCTCCATTATCAACAAAATGAAGAAAAGGTTCCTTCCGTCACTCGCTCTTCATTTATTTCATAACAGAGAGCCTTTTTTCAGTTTCTAATAATTCAGGGTTTTTTGTGCAAATTCTCCTTAATTAATTAGTTACACAAGTTGTTGCTGAGTAATAATGAGATTATTTTTGTTAATTGTGACAGATTTGGTATAAGAATGTGCCTCACCTCTCCTTCCCCGGCGACGGCACCCAGTTCATCCACGACGACATCCACTACATCGAATTTCTCCTGCGGGTAAACGAAATATATTTCTTTAACCCCTCTTATTCAAACAACCTAAACAATATTCAAACAATATATAAATAATGATAGGAGGGTGTGTGAAAAAAATACTGATTATTAATTTATTGTTTTATTTTAAAATCAGAATCGGAAATCGGTGAAGGTGACTGGGCAGTACCTCTCCTTCCCCGGCGACGGCGCCCCGTTCATCCAAGGCGCTGTCCACTACATCGACTTCTTCCAGCAGGTTAGCCCTTTACTGACAAAATAACTACTAATAATTAATCAGACAAATTTCACATGTACGCCTATAAAACCTCATAATTTCACGTATAACCCTACAAAAAGTGAAATATCACCCATACCCCCACAAAACCGCACTTATATCATATTCATGATATATGAGTGCTTTTGTAGGGGCATTGGTGATATTTCACTTTTTGCAAGGGTATACGTGAAATTATGATGTTTTTTGTAAGGGTATATGTGAAATTTGGCCTAATTAAGATACCATTGTTAACTCATAATATTTTTTTTAATTTTTCCAGTCGGTGAAGGGAATAGGATGGGGCAAGCACACCCGAGTCATTCTCGACGTCGGGTGCGGCATCGGTTCTTTCGGCGGATTTTTACTCTAGAGGGATGTGTTGACAATGAGTTTTGTGCCGAAGGATGAGCACAAGGCGCAGGTGCAACTCATCCTCGAGCGTGGCATCCCCGCCATCTCCGCTGTCATGGGCGCCCACCGCCTCCCGTTCCCGTCCGGGGTCTTCGACTTGGTGCATTGCACCAACAGTCTCGTCCCGTGGCACGCCGAAGGTAAGAGTGAGGAGAAGTTTATTCTTAAATTGCAAAAAAGTCCCTCCTTTATTGGAAATTGTGAAAAAACCCCGTTATTTTTTAGGAAATCACAGAAAAACCCTACTGGTTGTTAAAATCTAACACCGTTAGTTAAGCATCTTAATCACTTTAATTAATAAATGTTTTTAATAAAATTGATTTTATTTACTATACCTTTCTTCTCCCCTGTAATTTCATTTTCCATAATTATTTAACTAAAGCCAATTAAGATCTTGAGTCTCACTACAGTTTAGCTATATCTCTGGCATTACTAATTTAACTAGACATAACTAACTGGTGAAAATGCTAACATTTGACAGGCGGACAGCTTTTATTGGAGCTGAACCGTGTTTTACGTCCGGGAGGCTTCTTCGTTTGGTCGGCAACTCCAGGCTTCCAAAAGATAGAAGAAGCAATAAGTATTTGGCATGGTATTCAACCAAAAAACTAAACTCAAACATCATTACCAAAACAACTATTTTTACTATTTTTATTCTTTTCTCTAGCGATGAAGCCTCTGATCGTATCTATATGCTGGCATCTGGTGAAGATAGAGCATGACTGGGCTGACATCGGCGTCGGCATTGGCACCGTGTTCTTCCGGAAGCCGATGAATAATGAGTGCTACAGCAAGAGGCGGCGTCAGAACCCGCCCATGTGCGAACAGAATGATGACCCCAACGCCGCCTGGTAATTAAAATAGAGAAATTAGTATTTTACGATGGATTTATGGGAAATTGGCAAAAAAGCCCCTCTATTTCTTAAGAAATAAAAAAACTGTCATATAAATAAATTAGTATTTTAAGACGGATTTAATGGAAAATTGGCAAAAAAAAAAAAGCCCTTGCATTATGAATAAATTGCAAAAAAACCCTTCTATTCTCAAGAAACTCCCTACTGTTTTTTCTTTAACTAAGTTAGCACAGAGTCAAGTCAGCACAGAGAAATTTATGCTAACTAATGTTTTTTTTCTTCATAAACCACTTTTGTGCAAATTTCCCATAATCTCAGGGGCTTTCTTGCAAATTTGCCTAAATTAACTCACTCAATAAAAACCCTTAATTCGGTACTAATTCCACACACTTCATTTATTCATTTATTTATTACAGGTACATTCCGATGAAGACCTGCATGCACTCCATCCCCACATCCGAATCCCTAAGGGGCGCCAGCTGGCCGAGCGAGTGGCCGAGGCGGCTCCACACGGCCCCGTACTGGCTGAACACCTCCGAACAGGGGATGGACGGCAAGCCGGCGCAGGAGGATTTTAATTCGGATACACATCGCTGGAATGATGTGGTGAAGAATTCGTATTTGAGTGAGATCGATCGGTCGAGAGTCAGGAACGTCATGGATATGCGAGCTGTTTATGGCGGGTAAGTGTGGATAAAATAATAAAAATAATAAAATAATAAAAAACGCTAACTTTTGGAATAATTTTAAGTTTCTATTTTCCATAAACCCCTTAACTTTTGAAGATTTCAGAATAACACTTTAAATTTAATTTTTGTTTTAAAAAAAACCCTTGCATAATATTCAAATAACATGTATGCACATTTTACGAATTATTCATCTACGATTTATCTACTATTCTAAAACTATAGGTTTTTTTAATTGATGAAAAAATAAAATTACAAAATAATAAAAACTCTTTATAGGGTTTGGAAGTTACAAAATAACACGTATACACAATTTCCGAATTACTTATCTACTATTTATCTAATGTTAAAAAATTATATTTTTTTTGTAAATCGATGAAATAATAAAATTACAAAAGAATAAACTCTCTTTTAGGGTTTGGATGGTCAAATTTTGATATATATTTTGTTTAAACTCTCTTTCTAACAAATTATTTCTCTTTTTTTAGGTTTGCGGCGGCGTTGAGGGAGGAGGTGTGGGTGATGAATGTGGTGAACACCGACGCGGCCGACACGCTGCCCGTCATCTACGAGCGCGGCTTGTTCGGCATCTACCACGACTGGTGCGAGTCCTTCAGCACTTATCCCAGGAGTTATGACCTCTTGCATGCCGATCATCTCTTTTCAAACATCAAAGACAGGTAAGTCAATAAAGCCCTTTACTTTTAACTTTTTGTTTGTTAGACCCTATAAGTTTTGAATAGTAAAAGCTACCCCTGAATTTGGCTTCTGTTTGAAGAAAAACCCTTACGTGATAATTATGTAGTATATTTAATTTATATAATGATAGCATGTAAAAATATTTCTCAAATTATTTATCTGTTATTTCAGAAATAAAAGACAGGTAAACAAGTGAATGAAAGAAAATGTGTTTTTATATTTGGGGAGTTTTCAACCCCGCCCCCCAATATTTTCTCGTATTTATGAAAAAAGTAACGTTTTTTTTACATTCCAAAAGAGTTTTTTTCATAAATATCCTAAAATTTAATGTGCTTTATGTTGAAAATTTCCCATTATATCATTTGTTATATTAATTGATGTAACTGATGAAAAATAACATCCAATTGCAGGTGTCCGATTCTACCGATAATTGTAGAGGTAGACCGAATAGTCCGTCCAGGAGGCAAAATAATTGTACGAGATGATTCCTCTACAATTGGCGAAATTGAAACATTGCTAAAATCATTGCACTGGAATGTCGTACAATCGAAGGATCAACATGGCGTGATTTTTGCGGAAAAGTCCGATTGGAGACCTAAGAATTTAGTTGAGTCGTCTTAATGAGGAAGTAAATATTATTTATTTGTTTATAATTTTTTTAGGGGTTGTTTTGCGATTGTGGTGGTTATTTTTTATTTATTTAGAGTAAGTAATTATGTTAGGGGTTTGAAGAGGTTTAATATGAATAGAGTTGTTTAGAGAGAAATTTTGTATGAGTAATAATTTATCCATGGTAATTAATAAAATCTGAAAATAAGTATTTAATTTCTTCTTTTTTCTAGTATCTTTTTCTTTTTTCTGTTTTATCAGTATTTCCAATGTTTGTACTTTAATAACTGTAATAATGAATCAGTCATGTTTTTAACCTAAATCTGAAATATAATTTGAACAAATTGATTCAATTTGAGAGTTATGAGTCAAAAAGAGTCAAATGTGGGGCACAATTCAGAAAGGAAGCATGAGAAGCTCTTAAGAGGCATTAATTACAAACGCTGATCAAACCACTAATTTAAAAACGGTATAAATTAACCCATATTTATGTCAATATTATCATTCATTGAAATGATATAAAAACAATTTATTTGTTATTCATTGAATATATGCTCAGTACATTTTAGGCCCAATATGTATCTAGTGGGTTACAATGTAATTACAGGGCAATAAACACGTGTCCTGTCATTAATTAAGAAATGAAGTTTAATAGGCTAACTGTTACAATGATGTATTAATGATTTTCTCCTTTGGTTAGTTCAATAAATTTCCCGGCTAAGTTAATACTGAAATGGCTTGGCCCTTAATCAAATCAAATATGACTAAACAATTAATGCATAATTTAGTACAACAATTTTGTGATTATCATATACCATATAAAAATTTCAGATGTGAAATAAAATAATTAGGCCAAGAAAATAAACTTTAAGTAATGATGAATCTTTGGTTTACTTGTTCGAATATTGATGCACAAATACAAAGCAAATTGGAATTATAATTGTAAGTCACAAAATGCACATTCATTATGTCTTTAGATTATTGTATGAGATCTTATATCTCTTTATTTCTAAATAATGAATCTAAGTGTTGGTCTTATGGCTTTCATCTAATATATAAATAATCTATTGAAATAGCAATACCAACTAATTTGATTGAAAATGACAGATCCGGTTTTAGATTCCAAAAGATCGATGCTAAATTGCAAAACAATCACTTAATTATTGCTTAATAATCTGCCTTTAGATTGTTAGTTACATTTCATAAATAAACCAAATAATTAAATATATATATATGCAGAGAATACCGTTGATCCCACCTCCAAGGTTCTACATCTCGAATTAATTTTCGAATCCAATCAAGTTGCACAGTAGCGAAGAGAATGACATTCACTTCGAAAGAAATGAAGTCGAGCACCGATCTTTCAAACCAAGTAGTTGCTTGTCCTTGAGAATTGGAAGATGAAATTTTCGATTTTTTTGGTTGAATTGAGAGGGGTAGACAGAGAGCTTCTTTGGAGAGAGTTAAGAGAATTGGAATAATTTATTCTATTTTCTTTTCTGGTGAAAGAAATCTGTATCTCTCTCTTACCAAATCCACCCTTATATCAATTGATAAAAAACGAGTACCATATTCATTAATTATGGCAATGAATTTAAATAACTCCTATTCATTCTCTCCTTAATTGCATTTCCTCCAACAATAGGGAGGTGATATTTCCCGCGCAAACATATCAATGTTGTGCGCTGAGAGAAGCTGAGAGAAACATTTTATCATATCTATCCATTTTCCCCCTAATTACTATTTTCTATCTTACCCGAAATATTCTATCTTCCTTCTCTACTCATGTAAAGAGTCAAAAGTCAAAGACATTCTTATTTCTCATCTCTCTTCCTTTCTCTTCTCTATCCATTTTTATTTGCTTCTCAATTTAATTTCTTGTTCTTACAAATAAACAATATTCCAATAATATATATATGTAGTTCCTACAATAACTGAAACTGTACCAATGATCTCAAAAAAATGGAGTTTATACAATGAAGGAAAAATTTTGTCATAAATTTGTAGCAACCATATGATAAAATACCTCTTCTCAAAATTTGAAAAAAGTGATTAACAACCTACAATCATCTAAGGATAAAGTTTTAGTTCTGAATATTTATCAAAAAATATTATTGTATCAAAAAAAAAAAAAAAACTATTTATCAGACTTAACAATTTTTCATGAGATTCAGGTTTTAGCAACACGTGTAATGGATGAATACACCCTTTGGAGAGATGTTTTCTCACATAATTTTTTTTTTCCGATTCTCTATAATGTATAAGGGTGAATTCTCCTCATCCGAACACGTACAAGATGTAACTGGGGCCTCATCTTATTTTATCTTGTACATAATATCTGCTCCACTTTGTAAATTACGGAAATTTAATAAAATTGACTGGACGTAGGGCTTCGAACCTACTCCTCTTCATCAAAATTTTTTTTTCATGAGATTTAGTTTGGCATTTCATATACGTACATCTAGTTTGTAAAAAAAAATTTACAAAATTGCTCTTTTTTTCATTCAGCAAATGTACATTTCATAACAAAATTCCGCACACATATCTGCTTGAACTTTAATACAATCCATTAAGCAATTATTATGGAATTTCTTCCCTGATTTATTGCTGTAGTTTTGTATGAATATTCAAGGGGAATTGGAGCTTAAGAAGCAAAGTAATAATTTGAGTTCTTTCCAGGATTTATGAGTCTGTCAAACTTCCCAATTCAACTATAACATGTATAAAATAAGTGCTTAAGAATCAAAGTAGTTTATTTTTAGAACAAGGAAATGAAGACAAGAACAAGAGCAATTCAAATTTCAAGGCACACATCATATCACAAGCAATAAGGGGTATGATGGTTTTATTCTCGGATTCAGTTTTGTAATACACTCAAAGTATCTATCAATTGGGGTTAACTAACGCTTAATTTGCTTTCCACAAATCTACAATGAACTTTGATTGGGTATGTGATGTAATTTACTAAATACATAAGAGAGAGGACAATGGAGTTGGAACATAGATGGAAATCTGAGAGAGGGGAAAGGGGTTGAAGAGGAGATTGGGCGACGTTGAAGAATGCGGAGGAGATGAGAAGGCAGAAAAGAGGACTTAGCAAGGGAGAATCGATCTTTTTTGTATAAGGCATCAAAAAAAGCAGGATGAGAGGAAAAGGAGAGAGCGGAAAGAACATATAGGGGTAAAATGGGATTAATTAAAAAATATAATTTGCTGCGCTAAATATAAGAATTGTGCGCTCAAAATATCAGCACCCCTAACAATAATATATTTAATAGTGAATATACCCCTCAAATATTTAAGTTTTAAAATTTAAGTTATATTATGTAAATAACAAATAATACAACACATACCTGATGCTAATAATATCGTTTATACTGGATGCATATAACGTCTTTTGCATGTAAAATCCCGATGCAAATAATAGAAAACCTAGCAAATTTAATCAGCCTTTTGGGATTGGCTTATCTGATGCGAATAATAGCAGATGCAAATATTTTGGCCGATGCCAATACAATTGCCGATGCAAATCGTCATTAGCACTGGAACCGTTGCATCGGCTAATTAGCATCAGCTGGCTGATGCTAAAAAGTTTTCGCATCAGGAATGCCGATGCCAATAGTAACTTTTGGCCGATGCAATAGCTCACTTTTCTTGTAGTGAATTAAGTATCTATTAAATCTAATGTTATTGAAACAAAAGACCAAAAGTAGGCAAAAGCCTGCGGTTCATTCAAAAAAGAAAAGAAAAGAAAAAAAACAAAGACCAAAAGGAAAGTAAAGTACAACAAGAAGAAGTCAACAACTGAAGAATCAACAAAATGACCCTAGACATGATTTTGCAGATCAACTGTCACGACCCATTTGGGTATTTTGATATGGACGCAAATATAGTGAAAATCGAATGCTTAAGTGAAAATTTGCCTTTTGATATTGCTCTTGTGCGAGAAGAAGAGAAGAACGTAAACTATGAGTTTACGGTTTACACCTAGCAAGCATTGACGAATTAAAATTAAAAAAGTTGATGGGCCGAAAGATTAGTGGGCCGTTATCAAATAAATGAGTAGACAAATCAAGGAGAATGGAGATATATTTGTGTTTTGGACTGCAGATAGCCTTTCACTTCCATGGTCATTTACCATTGAGTTTTTTTTTTGTTTTCTGAAATTTTATAAGACAATACAAAATGTTGGTTGCAAATCTTATTATTTTCTTTATTCAAAATCATAAAAAATACAAAACTATTTCATCTTCTTCAAATCCATCTAAAATCCACAAATCCATTGATACAGTAAACAACATGCTATAAGATTAGGTCTCTGATACAATACACAACATGCTAACAGATTAAGTCTATTGATTCAATATACAACTCGGTACCAGATCCGGTAGAATAATATTTCTTGAGTTTATAATGCATTTTTCAAACAAAATTGGTTCACACCTTTGACTATAAATTCCACATCAGCTTTTCTTGAAACAATAAGTAAATAATAAAAGAAGAAAAGTAGACATTTAACTCAGTGGTTTTGTTTGCAAGTAATTATTGAGCTTCCTTGTTGAGAGACACCATCTGCCTCTTTAAATTACCGCGCATAATTTACAAGGACATAAATGTAAAACTCCAAGTAAAAAAATATTTAGGTCAACCTGTTGCATAATCAAGGATTAACATACCATATACATTGGTTCTATACTGGTACCAAATTAAAATTGTTGCAAAAACATTTCCTAACTTGGATTTATTATTTTCAAAATAGCTTGCATTGGCTTATAATGCTTGATTTGAATCCCTGATCCATTGTAAACTAAATTCAGAACAGTGGAGTTAGTTTTTGCAATTTAGTCCTTGAACTACTTTTTATTGTATGATTAATTAATTAATTAAGTTAATTTCAAGTGTTTATAGTACGTTTTGGAAGTAATGTCCATAGTGATATTCTTTCCATGGTTCTGAAAATCGCCGAGTCGGGTCCGGAATCGGCCGAGTCAACTCGGAATCGCCGGCCTCCGGTCCGATTTTGGCCCGATTTGGTCGGAAACCGGTTTTGCAGTGCATGGATGCCGGAGTTGGCCGATTTCAGATGTAGGGTCGTCGATATAGGTGTGGATTCATTCAATTCTTCATCGAATCTAGACTGATTAGGGTCGTTTCTCGAGTGAGAATCCTTTTGTTAGTGAGAAACGCCATTTTTTTCAAGCTTGGGAGAGACGGATTAGGGGAAGGAGGGTTTTAGTATTTAAATATGGTCCGTATTAAATGCATCATTCCACCATTAAACTTATAGTTTGTTGTATGTACTGATCTTAAAATTAAATTGGGGCCATGCCCACACTAAATAAAGTCTACGTTATCAAAACTTGATTGGGTTTGGGTACTGAAAATATAGTATGTTGATGTAAGATATTGTGTGGCTAATGGTGTAAACCAATAAATGAAAAGCGTTAGTGTGTTACAATATTACTAGATTAATGAATGTTATATAATAGCTATATTTCAATACTATATTTTAAATTATTTTGAATTTAAATATATTACACATTTTTTTTGAATTGTTTAAATAAATTATACTTACAAAGTAATAACATTATTTAAAAATATTATACTTTTCAAATAATAATAAAAATATTACACTGTTCAAATAATTTACTAGTAATTAGTATTTCTTTATTATGATATATTTTTCCTTTTTCTTATGATGTACTTTTGAATGATTTCAAAATTTTAATCTTAGGTGTGCTTTCTGAATACCAAAATAGATATTAATATAACAAATATACACGGTTTAAGCTTTATTCATGTCTTCCATTTGTTTTTATATTTTTAAATATTTTTTCCATTTTTTATTTAAAAATAAGATTTGTTTTTTAAAAATCCGATTCTCCGATCCGACTCGGCCGATTCCGATCCGAGTCGGGCGATTCCCACTCGGCGAGTACCGAACGATTCCGATCCTAATTCCGATTTTAAGAACTATGATTCTTTCCTCAAATTTTGAAACTGTCTCAACCTACAAAAACAAAATCAAAACTTAATATAACACAAGAGATACTCGCGCTTTGCGCGTCATTTTTGCAATATTTTTTTATGTTATACATTTATTAGTATTATATAGCATAAGAATTCCTCTGATGGTATTATGAAAATTGAATATTACATACAAACATAGTTATTACTCACTGAGTCAAAATAAAAGCACACTATTTCTAAGGACATAATATTTCTGCAGTTTAATTTTATATATTGTACTATTGATGATATGGTAGAAAAGATAAAACAATTCAATAGACTAAACTATCATTTAAACTGACATTCAAAATAAAATATCAAGCACATTAAGAAATGAGAAAACACACAACTGCAACTATGTTAGAATTACTGATACACCTCAGCAGCATACTATGGTGACAACTCATAAAGAACCAATTTTGCATCAACTCCATTTAACTTTGAATTATTCAATTAAGTGTCAATGACCCTCAGTTGTGCAATTACTCTCAATTCAAGATCAAAGTTGCCCTGGTTATTCAGAAAAGGAAATCAAATAACGGATAAATACTTATCACATGAAAATTCCATCCATCTCGCATATATATATACCACTTAGGACCATACTTCATACTTGCTTTCTATTAAGTTTGATAGCTTATCAGCAATTTTTAGTTGTGAAATGAATGCAAATTTGCATTAATAATAAAAAGTTCAGTAGATGAATTACAGAAAGAAAAAAAAATCACCTTGAATGGAATTAAAGGTAGAAGCTAATTAGTATTTCCTTATGCTAGAACATATATGTAATAAATTAATTTCTAGTCAATTAGCTCTTCCCTAATCATCAAAAAGTCAAAATAACAACTTATTTCAGATAAGTTCATCTGATAAGAGAAAATGCAGATTAGAAGATTTTAATATTTCTTCTGACATTTTTTAATATTAAGGATAATAGATAATACTGATTTTGTGTTATTATCTCCAGTAAATTGACAACAGAAATAGCAGTTGATAACGGTATCATTATTGACTGGTATACTCGCATACGCTCAGCCTGCTGAGAGTCTTGCATCTTAAACAAAAAATCACCAAAGAGACTGCAAAGAATCTGAGGTCAATCCAAATAATAATTGTTGTAGCTAAATGCTGATCAATGTTACCTATATAGTAGATAAACAACACACCAAATAATGATAGAAAAAAATAGGTACGTTCTTCACTTGAGATTGTATAAAACTCCAAGTCAAATGTGTGCTCCATCAGTTCTCTTTACTCAAATTTGTACTTCATTACTCCTGTTTATCCAAATTGGGGCTCAATTGAACCAGCAAGAAAAAGAGTAATCTAGGAAAGGAGCAGAGAAAAGGATCCGACAGAGGTACGTCAAAGTCAGTGGGTGAAGGCGGTCAACTTTCCAATTAGGAAAGAGATTTCTTGGAAATAAGATTTCTTGACAAAGAGATTTCGTTATTATCTTTCAATTATACGTATCTCTCTGTCATCAATGGGAGGATGGCGAAGAAGAGAACTTGAACAGCAAGAGAAGAGCTAGAACACAGGAAAAAGAAGGCAGATGTGATTGAGGAGAGGACGAAGAAAGGAAAGGAAAATGGAAAATTCTTCCCTGCCGCAGAGATGCATAGCAGTAGTGATGCCATCAGCTTAGGGGTGAAAACTGTTCGGATCGGGGTCATATCATATCCATATCCATATTATTTTTTCGGATCCAGATATGAATAAAGAGCCGGATACGAATTTGGTTCGGATAGTACCGGATACAAATAAGAATAAGAATATTTATCGGATATTCAAATATAGATGAACCTCATCTTCTTTTAAAAATATATTTCTTTATTAACAACAAAAAAACAATGAAATAATAATAAAATAATAACAGTATTAAAAATAGTAATAAATAAATAAATTGATAAATTTGGATAAATATCTTTTTTCATATTCAAAAATGACAAAACGGCTAAAATATTTTAAAAAATATCATTATATATATATATTGAAATATCCGAAAACGGATAATGTTCAGATTATAATTATTCGGATACAGATATTAGTCATACCCTTTCGGATATTATCCAGAAACGGATAACGTTTTTCGAATATGGATATTTTGCGGATACGAATAATTTTTTTCGAATACGGATATTTTGCGGGATACGAAAACAGGTCGAACATATATTATCCTATCCATTTTCATCCCTACATCAGCTATGTCAGTTACTAGCGGTAATCAAAAAACAGGCGGTATTACTAAATTTTTAGGTGATTTTTGAGTTTTTCTAGAAATTTTTTATTGTTAAAAAAAATGTCATGATTATCTGACATTTGATCATCATTAATGCAAAGTGATAAAAAAAAATTTAGGTAGCACCTATTTTTCATTAAATTATTTTTTTTGGCGGCAATTTTGATTATCAATGGTAACTGCTTCTTAAATGGTAATAAATAGAATATTTGTTTATCCTTCTATTATGAAAAAAAAATGATGGAACATACATATATATTAAGGACTCAATTTTATTTTCTAATTACATGCTATAATTTTATAGGATATTTTTTCACTTAATTTTTTAAGCAAAATATAATATTTTAAACAAATATATATAATAAATCCATGCACAAGCATACAAAATAGATAGTAACTATAGTGTTGTTCTCAGTTTGATGATATTTAAATCTATTCCAAGCTACTAATATAATTTTTAGAATAATTTTCAAAGCTAGAAGAATTCACGTCAAGAAGTCAAATATGAAGAATCAGTCGCAAAAGAGCAACTTCTCTATTCTCCGAAAGACAAGAAGGCGACGCACACTTCTCAAATTATCAAGCTTTTGAAGCACTTCTTAAGTCTTTTATTTTTAAATAGGTTTATTTAATTAGAGCTATATTATTTAAATACTAAATTGAGAGAAAGTATATTGCTAAAATATACAAAACTATGTCATTCCGTTCTGAATGGAATCTCACTGTAAAAACGTCTAAAAACTAGGCTAATTCCGTTCCGAACGGAATCTTTCCGTTCCTAACGGAATAATTTCGTTCCGAATGGAATATTTCTGTTCTTAACGGAATAACAAATTTTTAGCCGTTTGAAATTGAAACTTGTTCCGTTCTGAACGGAATAAGCATTTTTCTGACTTTTTGGCTTGGTTCTCCTTCCTCCTTTATAAGGACCTCCCAAGATTCATTTTATTCTATAAATTCCTCCATTGTTAAAACTGAAAAGTGATATTTTCTCTCTTTTAGTATTGATAATAATTTACTCAAAATCTTGTGAGAGTTGAGAGAATCTTTGTAAGCTATCTTGTTAGAGCTTTGTTGGTAGTTTTGGATTGAAAGCAATCTGGTTCAAGTTTGGTTTCATTGCTTCGCTACGAGTTGTAAATCGAGTGGTGATTCGAGTCTTGTAAAGGACGCTATTTAGATTAGTGAATACAGAGCCGAAAGGAAGCCCCAGAGAGTAGGTACTTGTGAAAGCGGAAATGTTCGCTAGCAAGAAACGGGTGGTTAAAGCTCACACAATCACCTAGCCGAACTTCGTCTACAAGTTCGCGTGTTTGGTATTGATTCATTTTACTTTTCTATTGATTGACTTTAATTGCTATTATTAATTTATCGTAACACAATCATCAATTAAAAGTCAAACAAACCAAAAATTGCAAAAGAATTTTAAAATCAGACTTCCGCACGATTTAGGCATATCTACCCCCTATAGGCCGTACTTGGTCAACAATTGGTATCAGAACCGGTATACTAACCTTTTCAAACCTTAATTTAACCGGTTTTCAAACCGATCCTTTGAATGTTTCGTCTAATCGGTCTCACAAACCGATCTCCAAGTAATCTCCAAACGAACCGATTCTCCAAGCAAACCGATTCTCCAAACAAACCACGGTTTCAACCCGAATCGCAAAGACGCCGCACTTCGCTTCGTCCTCTACCGGTATCCACACGAACAACCCCTTTGAACAGATAAAGAACGATATATGCTAGCATTCGTTCTTCATTTCTCTCACAAGAAATAACAAGAGAATAATTTTCAGATTTTTCTCTCCTCTTTGTCTCACAAAAGTTGGACGAAAAATATTATGCCCTTCATCTGATTTTGGGGTGTCTCTTGTGCCTATATAGTCCATAAGTTTCATATCCTATGTGCATGGTAACTATGTAACCATATATGCAACACACCTTATCATATAAGATGTAGGATTGGATGTGTCACTTGACTATGTAGCTCTCCATACAACTTATCACATAAGTTATGATTTTTCTGTGTACGTCTCAATAGTTGTTCTTTGTGTGTGACCCTGTAGGTTTACTTAATGTTGGCAATAATCACAATGGATTATAAATCATGAGCGGCCTCTAGTAAGACATCATGATTACCCAAATTAAGCAAGTATAGATGATTCGATCAAACCTAATTTATGTCATGCATTGTATCCTTTTGTTACATGATATCTATATCGTCCATAAGGCATGGTATGTGTCAACCTTACGTTGGTTGATAAATATTTCTTGACACCGAATTTGATTTAACATGAAATGACATTAATAACTCCTTATTAATTCACTTGAGCACGGCCGTGCGTTTCTTCAATCAAATCATCAAGAGGCCTAAAGATATCTCTTTCCTCCGCATAATTCATTATATACCTAATTATAATCTTTATGACTGTCCGATTAAAGACGATGTTAGATAATATTAAAGTATAAAATTTCTCATGTAGGAAACTGAGATAATCTCAAGTCTAAGGATTATAGATACATTCTTTACTGAGAATAACTAATGACACGAACCATGTAGTATTCTCACAGTGGGTCAATCCAGTATAGGGTCTCCAACATATACTTATGTTAATGACTTAATAACTCTTATTCATGATCAGTAAAACGTGACCATCAGTCAACTAACATACTGATGTACATTTATAGCTTATCATAAAGTATGTTTGTCTCACAAACATCCTATGAATGATCATGGACGGTTTAGAATATCATTCATAATACTTTATAGTTTTACTATCAAAGTCACATACTTTGATGATATAAAGCTGAATATCATATTCAAGGTTCATTTTAGTAATAAGAATAAAATAACCAATACGCATTTATTGTATAAAATATCTCTAAATAAACACAATGTTTGTTTAACACAATCCATACATCTAGGTCTCAAATATATTGGCCTAGGCATACTATTAACAGTGTTGAGCTGGAAATTAATGCCATGTACTGGCTGGAATATATCTAGAGGGGCGTGAGGGGTTTTAATGGAAGAAACAAAATGGTTGAGGGTCGTTTATAGAATTTGGTTAAGATGGTTTAATAGGGGTAAGGAGAAAGTATTTCCGCCTGGTATTTTATTTTGATTCTTCCTTTTTATTTGGTAATCGTCTCTCTTTATGTGTGTGTTTTTATCTCTTGGAATAGAGAGGGATTAGAGGTCTGAAAGGAGGCGACGGTTGGCTGATCGTTTCAATTCACCCCAAATTACTGTTATATACATTTTTCTTAATTTTAGGGCTTGTTCGGCGAAAGATGGAATAGTGGAAGAATGGAAGAGTGGAAGAGCGGTTATTCTATTTTATTCCATTATCGTTCGACAACATCCATGAAATAACAAGTTGGTTTAAAATATATAAATAATACCTAATTACTACAATGCCCTTATTCTAATTATACTTTTTAAATTTATTTAATTATTATTCAACCTAAAAGAAAATAAAAAAATGTTTTTTAAATAAATAAGATAGAAAATAATTTGTTTGATTTACTAAATCATTTATGCATGACAAGAGAGATAGAAAAAATGAACAACAAAAGAAATATTTGGGAGATGGATCTCTTTAGATAGAGAAAAATGAGTATAATTATCTTTACATTTTAAATATATGATTTCATGAAATTATTATTGAGAATTGATGGTTTTTTCATACTTATTTTTCTACAAAAAATCATTTGGAAAGAAATAAGAGAGAAAAACATAGCATTATTACTAGTGCTATGTCATCTCAAGATGGAAGAAGGATGTGTATTTTTGTCTTAAATTTTTGCCTTATTCTATGGAAGAAAGATCTTCCATCCCCTCCATGGAAGAAGAAAATTTCACTCTTCCACCTATCTATTCCATTTTCTTCCACCGTTGTTCGGCTGGAATAACCCACTTTTTTCACTTTTTCACTCTTATTCCACCTTGCCGAACGCTACCTTAGAGAATTTTGACGTCAATATGTGGGATTTTCTGTGGATTTTTCTTTACAATATTGCGTATATGTCTTAGTAATGGTATAGAGTTATACGTGGGAAACAGACTGTATTTTACTCTTTTTATATAAAGCAGGACTAGACAAAAAAAATATATGGTTCCAACCCACTTAAATCATAAAGTGGTCAATCAAATTATGCAGGCTAAACGAGCATTATATGTTAGTAGTATGCCCTAGGCTAATGTATTTGAGACCTAGATGTATGGATTGTGTTAAACAAACATTGTTTTTATTTAGAGATATTTTATATAATAAATGCGTATTGGTTATTTTATTCTTATTACTAAAATGAACCTTGAATATGATATTCAACTTTATATCATCAAAGTATGTGACTTTGATAGTAAAACTATAAAGTATTATGAATGATATTCTAAACCATCCCTGATCATTCATAGGATGTTTGTGAGACAAACATACTTTATGATAAGCTATAAATGTACATCAGTATGTTAGTTGACTGATGGTCACGTTTTACTGATCATGAATAAGAGTTATTAAGTCATTAACATAAGTATATGTTAGAGACCATATACTGGATTGACCCACCGTGAGAATACTACATTGTTCGTGTCATTAGTTATTCTCAGTAAAGAATGTATCTGTAATCCTTAGACTTGAGATTATCTCAGTTTCCTACATGAGAAATTTTATACTTTAATATAATCTAACATCGTCTTTAACCGGGCGGTCATAAAGATTATAATTAGGTATATAATGAATTATGCGGAGGAAAGAGTTTAATTAAGATAGGATTTTTTCCTCTCATAAATTGAGAGAGATATCTTTAGGCCTCTTGATGATTTGATTGAAGAAATGCACGGCCGTGCTCAAGTGAATTAATAAAGAGTTATTAATGTCATTTCATGTTCAATCAAATTCGGTATCAAAAAATATTTATCGACCAACATAAGGTTGACACATACCATGCCTTATGGACGATATAGATATCGTGTAACAAAATGATACAATGCATGACATAAATTAGGTTTGATCGAATCATCTATATTTTCTTAATTTGGGTAATCATGATGTCTTGCTAGAGGCCGCTCATGATTTATAATCCGTTGTGATTATTGCCAACATTAAGTAAACCTACATGGTCACACACAAAGAACAACTATTGAGACGTACATAGAAAAATCATAACTTATGTGATAAGTTGTATGGAGAGCTACATAGTCAAGTGACACATCCAATCCTACATCTTATATGATAAGGTGTGTTGTATATATGGTTACATAGTTACCATGCACATAGGATATGAAACTTATGGACTATGTAGGCACAAGAGACACCCCAAAATTAGAATAATGATTATAATTTTTTCGTCCATCTTTTGTGAGACAAAGAAGAGAGAAAAATCCGAAAATTATTCTCTTGTTATTTCTGTGAGAGAAATGAAGAACGGATACTAGCATATATCATTCTTTATCCGTTCAAAGGGGTTGTTCGTGTGGATACCGGTAGAGGACGAAGCGAAGTGCGGCGTTTTTGTGATTTGGGTTGAAACCGTGATTTTTTTTGTTTGGAGAATCGGTTTATTTGGAGAATCGGTTTGTGAGACGACCGATTAGGCGAATCATTCAAAGGATCGGTTTGGAAATCGGTTTGGAACCGGGCAATGAAAAGCGTCAACCAAATTCGCTTTTGATCATCACGGATTAAGAGTAATCCGAAGGTACAAAGTTATGAATTTTTCTTTGATTTAATTGTAATTCACGGATCCTTCTTTTGGGTTTCGAATTCGATTTTGTTTCGTTTTTGTATTTTTTCGCTGCGTTATGAACGATAGAAACCCAACATTATATATATTAAAACTAATGCAAAACAATAACATCATAGATGTAAACATGCAGAATATGCAAATATGCCATAGCGATCCAGTGAAGTAAGCACACACACCAAAAAAAAGCAAACATTAACACATCACATCAAAAGGAAAACAAAACGTACGAAACCATCGCATAATGCTTCGGTAATTACTGTGGTCGTTAACCCACCTTAATTCACTCTAATCCTCTTGCATTTCCCCTCCCTCACCTGAAGTCACCACCCCACTGGATGAATCTTCTACATCAACCATATTCTCAACAACTATGGTCGTCTCAACAGCGAATAGAATATCATAGGTAATCCTGATGCATGTAGGCACGTCATCCGCGTGTACCACATTAATGAGAAATTCAAAATATTCCATATTACGATCAGCCTTCGCAGGAGCAAGTTCTAGGAAGTTGTCGAATGACGAGGCAACTATTTCCACAGACTTTAGGCATTTTGTAAATCTTCAGCCACATCTACGGAACGTAAACATCAGTCAATACAATATTTTCATTATGTTAATTAACTACAAGCACGAAACAATAAACAACAAATTTAGATGGGACTCACCACTGAATTGTACTAGAATTCATTACACAAAATCCCGTCTTTCGGTGAACACGCCTGGAAAACCACACATGCCTCCCCCAATTTTGTTTGGTAGATTTTTCGTGGCATTGGAGTTTGCAGGTATAGGAAATAGTGCTATGATGTACCCATGTATGGGTCTAGGTGCCTTTTGTACCAAACTTGTGACATACGTCATGCTGTCATCTATCATTATCGCGTTCTTTCCTTTCGTCGGAAAGCTGACGTAAGCACCATATCTAAACAGTTCCTTGTTCTTCTCAGTTCTCTCCATCACCAGGGAGTGTACCCCGATTATTTTGCTTTCCTTACACACACGATGCCCGTAGTTCCAATCAATTACCCACCAAGCCAACCACGCATAAACAGAAGAAAGGTTGAATATGTACTTTTGTCGTCTAACCGGCCGTTACTCACTCTGCTGCCATGGAGAATTCATCATCTGTGTTGCTCCACGCCATTCTAGATTATCCATCACTGTCAGCCAATCTGTATTGCTCCACTAAACGTCTGCATAATGAAGGGAGATTCCAGAGAATGCTCATTGTAGAGGCAACAAAGATGAAGAGATGCTATACCTTTCTCTCTTCTACTTTCTGCCCACAACGTGTCATATAGGGCAGCTGGATTCAAATTAATTTGAAATCTACATGTGTAATCACGTTGCCAATTCATTGCACATGCTGTCAATGTACTTTCACTTTGCTGGAGGTCCGCTTTTAATTAATACCGGGTCGTCAAATCACACATTCAGTCTTTTCAACTACCCACCCAAAGCCCATTCAAATATTTCATTTCTTCAGTATCCACACATGGTCCAAATCCGCTCTCGATAGCTTATTCGGCCCGTTTACTTTGCTCCTTCCACGTAGGAATCCATGTTAGCATCCTAGTCATCGAGTGGGTATGGGACACTATTCGAATTGCCTGATATGTACTCAAATGAAAATAATGTTATACAGATTATACCCCACATCTTATATTATTTAAAAGCAGCCCCCACAGCTAATATTGTTTATAATTATTGTTTAGTAATATTATGCATAATTCAGTGTTCTATTTTTTGAAATAAATTTGAAACAAATCAATTTTATAAATAACATAAACTGGAGTCACGAAAAAAATGAAAGGTATCTTTTTGCAAGCAGGGTAAAATATGGCATCATTTGCAAAAAATCATAGTAATTAACTGTTTTTCGTTCAGCACAGGCACAGCTTGTGTGATCTGTTATGATGAAAATTTCAGTGAATTTTCTTTTTTATGATTTGAATTTTTCTGATGTGTTTGATTTTGTAATTATTTTCTTCCTGTGGAAGTATCATTGAATTGTGAAGTAAATTTCTGTGTGCTCACTAGTTCAAAATAGAAGCTAGATAAATAAACAAAATAAGTACACTGGGTCTACTAACAAAAATCCAGGGAATAGGAAAACAGAAACGTGTTGGATTTTTTCATTTCTAACCGAGTTAATCAAACACCAAATAAGAAAAAAGAACAAAAAAAAGGAAAAAAGGAAAAAGAAAAGATATAACACTTATCCTTGAAAACTCCGAAAACTACATAATGGTGCAAATATATGTTGCTTCACAACATAGTCCCTGAATTTTAACAGTTTTATATTCTGATCATTCACTAATTAACAAGCTTAAAAATTTATAACACATCACTAAACATAGCATGAAACAAAATCCCTGATCTAGTAAAAAGGGGGGAAAAAATGAAAATTCCATCTTACATCTTCGTCTTCTATTTATTTATCTTAGCACCAAATTTATCTTTTTGACCGTTCTACAAACTAGTTTGATACAAACTTTCTTTGTAAATTTCACATAACTTATTTACAAAATTTCACATAATATTTTTTGATTGAATAAAGAGAGCTCTTTTGTCCCACATCTATTTTTTTGTGCCAATGAAATTTGAATCCAAAACCCCTATGATTTATTGTGGAGTCTTACTATCATGCCCCATAGATGCCCTCATATGTGATGATGCCATCAGCACGCATCAACAAAACCGCTGGTAATCTGAGAAAAACCAGATTCCGATTTTGATTTTTTTTTATTTTAATATTTTGCAGCTTTTCAGCAGTAACTGGCAGTTGTCAGTACTTTCCAGCAGTAATTTGACTGCTATCAGTACTTTCCAGCAGTAATTGACAGTCGGATTTGACAGTACTGTAGCAACTAATTAAATCCCGCCTATTTTTCAAAAAATTCAAAAACGGATATATACATAGTCTGGACCGATTACCACCGGTAATTAGAAAATCCCGCCCATTCTTTTCAAATTTTTTCAAATCAAACCCCCATATTTTTTCAGACCGGAGCGGATTGTAAGTTGTGCATATTACTCGACACAAGTAATAGATCATTTAACAAATAAACTCTCACTCCTTAAATCAGTTTTAACATTTGTACACACAAAGAACAATATATCTTGAAAATTACCAAAACAAAAAAAAAATTCAAAACAATCTTATTTTTTATCAGTTCTTCCCCTCAAAACTATGTATAGTCCTAAAATCAAACACATACACACTCAAAATCAAACAAACAAATAAAGAAAAAAGTAGAGAACACGGCATTTCTCATTTCGAGGGGGGCAAGCGCCATTAAAGGATCTTGAATTATGCATGCAGCCCGATAAATTACACATTCTCTTTCCCGGACATGCCGGATGCCTCTTAAGGAATTTTAGATCAGTCTTATAATTTGAAGACATCTTTTTATGATTTAGGGTTTCTTAGTTTGTTTGGATTGAAGAATTATTGTGAGATTTTTCTAGGAATGAGAGATGGGTTTATGGTTTGGTCCTTTTAATAGAAGAGAGTTAGGTGAGTTCCTGGTATTTCCCAATCCCTCTTGCTTTGACTAGGAAAATACTTCGTTGGAAAATGCAAGAAAAAAAAATGCAATGGAAAACTCAAAGAAAAATACATTTTTCGTTATGAGAAATGGGTTAGAAAATACGTTTATATTTAATAAGATTTCAAAATCCGGGAAAATGCAAGGTGATATTCAAGAAAAATCTAGGAGAAGTTTAAGAATTAATTAATCAAGGGGAAATGTAAGGGAAATGCATTTAAAACTTTGTAGCAATTTTGCAGTTCCTCGCATTGATGAAGGCATGGAAGATTAAAGTTTACTAGCAATATAACAATTTAATCAATGGAAAATGAAAAGAAAAATGCATTTAAGTTCGTTTAATTTTCTAGCTCCTAACGTAGAAATGCAAGTGATTTCCAAAAATGCAAGTGATTTTCGCCCAATGGTGTGGATTTTCTACATTTGATTATTTTAATTAAGTAAACTATTTAAACTATGGTTGGTATGATTGTGCTGATAAGTTACATTACCTTTTGTGTGCACAATTTCATTGACTTTTAAAATAAGTTCGATTTTTTTTTTCAAGTTAGTATCGTTTGGTGGTCAGCAAGGAAGAACCACAAAAACAAACTAACCGAGTGAGATAAAATTCTTCACAACTAAGATTCAACCTTGTCAAACTTTATTTGACTTTAATTAATACATTTTTTTAATAAATAGTGCAGTAGTTAGTTGGTTCAAATTTCATTGAGATCAAAATAATAAAAGTGAGAAAAAGAGTCCATTCTCTTCGATCAAAAAAATGACCACATGTGCTCAATAGAAAAACATGAAAAGAATCAACAAATATATTATTCAAAAAAGTTAACACGTAGTAGTGGGTCTTCAATTTCCATGCTAAATCCTAAAGTGATAAATGAAAAATTGAAAAACAAAGAAACTAAAAAGAAAAGGAAAAACGTGTTTTTTTTAAATAATGTATATGTCAATTGTATTTGCTGTTCAGTGTTCACACTCTAAATCTTAAACACGCCTGCATGTATAAGCTTGTAAATAATATGGATATTGAGATATTTTCACCAAACATACTTACAAAATTAAACTTCTACTTATATATCATCGCTGAAAAATTTCCCTATCTTGCCGTTCTATTCTTGGTGAAGCATAAAAATTAATCTAATATTATTTTAACGCTTATATCATGGCTGAGAAATTTCCCTATCTTGCCGTTTTATTCTTGGTACACCATTTGTGGTCTCTTTGGGCCCATTTGCAAAATAAATTATGAAATAAACCAAGACATGGGTTTTATTGATACGGTTTTGTTAAAAAACGTGATTCCATTTCCCATTATCATGGTTTCCAACAAATGATGAAAATGAAAGCTGCTAATTACATGGTTTCATTTCTAACCGTTATTACATATAAACAGTATTGAAACCGTGTAAATAAATGCAAATTTTTTTCTACATATACACACTTTCATTAATGTGTATAAAAAACCGTATATAGAAGCGTTTTTTGTTGTAGTGGTAAGGCATAAGAATTAATCTAACATTATTTTAACGCCTTACAGAATGATAGTACATATTTAACATAGGTAGTATTACTATTATATTTTTATTAATAAGTGATACATTTAAAAGATTACTTGATACTCCACATTCTCTGAATAAGGAATGTTTGACTTTGATATCACAAACCGGCTGTGATATTTACTAGTAATATTCGTTGGTGCAAAAACAATTAAAAAATTGAAGAAAAAATACAATTGCAAAAATGAACACGGTCCACCTTTAATTAATATTTATTTATAATATCCTGAACTTGATGATGCAAATTTATACATTTTCTAATACAATTAAAAAACTTATATTACAAAATTTACAGACTCTCTCATTAATATAAAATAAAACATGTCAAATGTAACTAACATAATTTTTGACTATTACTCTATTAGATAACATGAAAATCATGATTTTTGACTAAAGAATCAAACAATAAATTTTTCTTTTTTTTGAATGGGAAACAATAAATTTTTAAACACATGATTTTGTAATATACAAAATCAAATATAAAACATGTATTGTCAGATGCATGCATGTATTTGAGTATTCTTTTTTTAATTTTTTTGAAATGAGTTATTTGAGTATTCATGTTTATTGAAATATATCCAATCAAAGATGGCCATAAAGCATAATCTTCTCCATAAAAACATCTGACATTTGCTTCATCTTGCTAATCTCTGCACTGTACCAGCTCGGGATCACCATTTTTGCTTTAAATCCATATCTCCCAACTTCTCTAATGGCGCATGCTGGCTGATAATAAAACCAGCCGTTAGAATCTTGCATACCAAGAATTCGGTCCACCTCAGAAGAAATGCAATTAATGGAGAACCTGGAGCTGGTGGCTGCTGGTTTAGGCGTGGGGCAAGGGCAATTTGGTAATTTGCACCGCTTACCTCCACATGAGGGATGCCTCTACAGAAAAAAGTTCAAAAGCTAACGAGATTTAGATTATATTGCTTTCGGTTGGTGAAAGAAATTGGAATTTAATTAAAACAGATGAGACGCACAACCAAAAGCTGTATACGATCGAAAACATGATTAATTATGGTTAACGGGATAAGAAATATAACTTTCAAATTCTTCAAAAAAGAAAACATGAAAAGAAATTATAGCATTATAGCTTCCATGGATTTAGATGGAAACTGAAATTACTAATAGTGCAAGAATAGCATAATATTTATTTACCTTGGTGCTGTTAGGTGGCCTATTTACTTGTTCCGACATCTTTTATAACTATAACTTGAACCTTATTTTGTTTTATTTACTTTTCTTTTTTTGCCCCCTGAAGATGAGTTTAGGGTTTGAAAGGTATAGTATATATAAGAGAGTAATAATAGCTAAGGAAATTGTGGAGAGAATATATTTTGAATTGCGAGTTTATGAGGCCTGATGAGTACTCTATTTATGGAAGAGATATAACATATAAGTGACCTTACATGGAAATTGTGTTTGCATGGAATTTAAATGTGAGATTTCTTGGGTAAGTTAAATGTAATACGTACAATTATGGTTACAAAAAATTATGGATATTTTCAGACGTGGACAAATATAGTTTAGACATAAAATAAGTGAAGAGGTAAAATTCAATGAGTTTCCATCCAAATTATGCTTACGGGCTTTCTCTGCAAAAGAGAATATTCATCCAAATAAATTTTCATACAAATAGAATGTCAGAAAAATCAGAATGAGGTTTTTCATATTAATTACACCCTCTTTTTCCAATTAGTTAGTCGGCTCGGTTTAAGAGAAGTTTACTAGAAACATTTGTTATTGAAGTTTCTACGTAGAACCCATGCAAATTGAGATGATATTTTCTTTCACAATCTTGGTTGATAAACGTATACAACTACTCCTCTAGATAATATATGCACTATAGTCAGTCATAGCTATATTTTATAATAATATTGACCAATTGATTCAATGCACTAATTAATTTCAAAATGTTTAATCAAGTTAATCCAGGCCGGTCATTTCTTTGACAGAAAAGGGTAAAAGCATGTCAGAAATAAATTGAGCATTGTCAAACTAAACATTACAAAATAAAAGTATCTGTTAGTGCCAGATGGGAGTTTCCACGATCATTTTTTTTAGCGAAACAATATATAAAATATGAAAAAACTATATAAAACCAAATAAATAGTATATAGCGTATATACTTTGAAAACTATATAATACATATAAAAAATATATAACATATAATAACACAAAACTGTATATAGAATAAAAAAAATATTAATCCTAATATATAATTTTTTAATTGTAATGCTGAAAGCTAATTAAGCCACGTCATCCACTTAATAAATGCAGTTAACCATTGGATTATTCGGTGTTTACCCTAATCACCACCACAGCAGCACATCACCATTGGATTAACTTTGCGCCTTTATGCTCACTCAAATTAAAATTTCTCCCCCAATTAACTCCACGCCTCTCTCCTTCTATGACGCGACGCCTCTCTCCTCCCGTGACGCGACGATGGCCAGACGTAAAGATGGTGATTCCACTCGCTTCTCTCCCCGTTCACTCTTCTTCTCCCTGTGATTTTTTTGCTCTCTCTTGCGACGCTTGTGCGCTTTGTTCTCTCATCACAGGTAAAGATAGGATTTCTATTTCTTTCGTGATTTTCGAATCTAGGGTTTCTAATTTAGTCTTTCACGCTTGCGCGATCTATTCTCTCACTCCAGTTAATTTTTATTAGGATTTCGAACTTTGTTTGACGTTTTCGATTCTAGGGTTTCCAATTTCGTTTTGCGCTTTTTTAAGTTTAATAGACTTGTAATAGGTATTTCTTTGAATTTCACCCCTTTCCCGTTTCTAATTAGGGTTTCACTGATTACTATTTGTATTCACGATTTGTATAATTATTCACTTATTTGGGTTTTTGTACGGTTTGTACGATTGGGATTAATTAAGGTCTTATGGAGGGTTAACTTATTAATTGAGGTTAATTTAGGTGTCTTGTTGATTGCAGTTAGATACTAGATTTAGGGTTTCTGGATTTCGTCAAACAATTAGGTTCTAATTGAAATTCATTTAATTGAGTTTATTATGTTATTCAAGCCTATGTAGTTGCAATTACGAATCGATTTCATTCAATTAACGCGAAAAAATGAATTTTTATGCATGTTATTATTTTTATCTTCTCTCGCTCTACTTATTGAAGACTTGATCTTCAGAATTCAGATATTTAATATTTAGAATAACGTTTATAATGCAGTTAATAATTTATTATTTTATATTTTTATTCTTGCATTTAGTCTGAGTAAAAGCGAGTGAAGAAAATGAGAAATCAAAGAAGCAAGAGCAAGAAACTATTGCTTAAAAATACAGGCGTGATATGGTAAATTCCATGGGATTTTTGTTTTTTGTTTATTTTTTAACTTTTTTATTTTTAAAGATCTTTTTATGAAAATGGAGTAGACCCTTATGTCATACTTCCAATATATTGCATCAAACAATTGATGGTAATTTTGCACCAAAACCCCTGCTATCCTGAAATTGCAAATATGCCCTTCCATTATATTGCAAAACAAAAACCTTATATTCTAAGAAAATTCAAAAAATAGTCACTCTATTCTTAGAAAAAATGGCTTTCTTGGTAATATTCAATAATGCAGGGGCTGTTTTGCAATTTTCGATAATGCAGGGGCTTTTTTGCAAACTTCCCAAAATTAGTTGATATACAAAATCGTCTAGCCCCAAGGACAAAATGCACTTGTTGAAGTTGAAACTAAATTATCCTTTCTTTCTTTTTGTTGAAGGATGTGATTGTTGCTGGAATAGAAAAGGAATTGTGGCTTGAACCTTTCTTCCTGAAGGATGAAGGTAACAAACATTCATTCTTTTTTCACCAACAGAATTTTAAAATATTTTAAGATTATATTTGCAAAGTTACTTATATGCAGAAATTATGGAGTCTATTCAATTTCTGAGCTAAAAATTTGGACAGAAATACGTACCACATTTTTTATTATTTTCACGACATGCCAAATTAATCTAAAAGGTCCTGTTCTTTCTTCTCCAGCTAATCTAAATTTGCAAAAAAGATGCAGAATTTGAATTTGCGAGAATGAAACCTTATGCATTCAGGAAAGTAGTTTGTTTAATATATTTTTTAATGTTAAACTCAATGTATTTATTTGTTTTGTCTTTATAGGATAATGTTACATTGACTGCAGTGTTTTAGGCAAAATTTTGGAAGGGTAAAAGGAGATGTTTAACACTATCAGTGGAGGATATTTAAGGTATATAATTTTGTTTATTTTTCTCATTTTGGTTTTTAATTTTCTTCAAGAAAGTTTTGAACTTTTTTCGAAACTAATGTTTGAATTGGATAGATGTTATCTTTTCTTAGTGAGGGAAAATTAATTCGTTTAATATTGTTTGATACAGAATGATCAACAAGGAGCCATGATAACAATAGATGGATGACAACTTTATAGATGATTATTGGTATCATTCTTTCTCAGGTACCAATCTTCTTTTTGCTTTTCCCCTTTCAACTTTTTTAAAAGTTTTGTATTATACCCTTGTGCGAACTTAATGGGGCTTTATCATTTTTGTTATTTCTTTGCATTTGCTTCCTTAATTTGCATCTTATTAAATTAAAATAGCACTGACAATGATTAACTAAGACTAAATTGGGTAAATTAGTGTGTCCTTGAAGTTTATATAATCATTTTGGGAACTCATCAAACCTGAGGAATAATTGAATTGTAGGCTTTTGAAAAATTTGGTGTCTGTGATAGGACTTTTTTTTTAATGCAGGATCACTATTGGATTGACCCTGCCGAGGCTACAATTCTAATTGATGCATAGCAATACTGGAAAATGCTGGTACTTATGCAAATATGCATCCTTTCTTTTTGCTTTATAGAAATTAATGTTTTAGAAATCAACAAAGGTTTCTGTTTGTTGAGAAAAATTTGTTATTTTTCTTTTCCTTAACTAATTGTTCTTATTGATATTTTGGAATTATATTCTTTAACAAGAGTGTGGGTACGTAGTCAAGTACAACTGGATATAGCTATTTTTTATGTAATTTTCAGTGGATTCTTGCGTAGTTATTGTGTTTGGATTAATATATTCTTATTTTCACAGTACATTTATATTCGCATAATTTAGTTAAAGAGTATATTATGATGGGCTTTTAAATGGCTTTGACAAATTTGATGCTCATCATCTCCGTTGCGTTTCAAACTTTGTTGAATAACTTCAAATTGTGCTACATATAAATTTCAATATGATTAGAAAATATGATATTTCATTTTGGTACTTATGCATTAGGAAAAAAACTCTATTCCGCTAATAATTTAGGAAGCATTACAACTTGAAGCCATCTATTTGGTGCATATATATTTCGAAAAGAAGCAATGGATTGATATCTTTGACTACTTGGTCTTTTTGATGAATCGGTATATTCGAGTAGTCATAATCAAGGAATGGTCATGAGGATCTTTATTACTTTGTACAGATGAAATAAAATTTCATTTCGGTTGGAAGTTTAATATTAAGGAAATATGACTACCTTTTGATTGGAAGCTTTGTTTCGTTCAATCTGTTGAATATGTGTTTCCAATATCAGAATGAAATGATTGAATTATGGCAAGCACTTTCATTGTCATTTGAATGCTTTTCTTTTTTGTTGATTGTTTGGTTTACCAATTTATACTTAAAAGTGTAACACAAATAGTACACACTAACACCATTAGGGCCATCCAAGAAGGAGTTTGCTCAAATGTCTGCAGAAAGCGTGAGTTAAAGAGAATGTATTATGCTATGATATGAACCTCTGTTTGCCAACTATGCTCCAAGATGTATTACTTTGATATATAATAATTTATATTCATGTTTTTACATTATAGAAATTATTTGAAAATATTTAGGTATGAATGTATCATAATGAATTACAAAATTAAAATAGTCGCAGTGGAGCGCGGGATATTTTCCTAGTATAATATATAATTCCAAACAAATGGGTAAGTCCGCAATTTGGAGCCAAGTAATGGAGAAGTAACTAGGTGTCTATTCGGCTCACGCGGAATAGATGGAATATAGGAATAGAGGATCTATTCGTGCCGAACATGGATTGAATATCTCGGATTAAAGGCATGAAAAATCGAAATTGCTCTATTCATGATAGGGATGAAATTGCTCTAATATATAGAATAAAGTATAATTTAGGAAATATGTACCCTCCTTTATTTCAAATATCATCTTACGTGACAATCAAATCTTCTAATTTCCTATTTTATGTGATCATAAGTCATTATTATATTACTTAAATTAAATTTTTAATCCATGTATCTAGCCGAACGCTATTGAAATAAAACAGAATAATTGCTATTCTATATTCCACTATTCTTCTATTCCATGCTTTGCCGAACAGGTACTAGTGGAAATAAACATAAGAATTGGCTAATGGAGTTCTCCATTTATACTTAAAAGAGTGGATACCAAAAGAGAAAGTAGCCCTAATCAACGACTTGCCACTTGTGTAATGAGCAATGTTGCAGAAATCGCTAACCCGGATTAATCGGACGGACCAAAAATTTTCGAGTAGGGGAGTAATCGAGATTAATCGGAATTAATCGATTTGACCTAATCGGACTGAATTTTTATATATATTTCAAATAATATTAACATTTATAACAAAAATATTCAATATACTAAACTCATAATCTAACAAACACATATAATTTAAAGTTCAAATATATAATTCCAATTAAAACATAAACGATATTCAATACATAATTCAAATTAAAACATAATCCAAACAAACAACACACATCAAAGTCCGAACAAATAGCACACATCAAAGTCCAAACCAAAAACACACTTCAAAGTTCAAAATAAAAAATTAAATGAATTAGGCCGGGTGAAAAATATAGAAAATGGCTGAAAATATTAAAAAAAAAAAATTAGGCATAATCGGGTTGAAAAATGGCCCAAATCGGCGAAAAAACGGCCCAAATCGGCCGGCCGATTAATGCTCCCGATTAGTCTTTTTTTGGGACGTTCGGCTCCGATTAGCTATTAATCACCGATTAATACAGATTTTTGCAACACTGGTAATGAGTGAATTTCTATTTGTTTTTAATGAGATTGGATTCTTTTCATCAGGTCACTTTTTATTTTCTTTTGATATGGGCTTAGTTATTTTTAGAATTTTGTTGCCCCGTAACCTAGTGATGCCCAAGTTCATGGGCTTAGTGGGCTTATGGCCAGGCCGGGCTTAGTGTGAATTATCATTCTATATATTACGCATATAAGATGTCTCATTAAAAATCTTGCTAGGAAAATCCATTGGGACAAAATCATAGACAAGAAAAAAAGATTGCAGTGCATATTATTTCTCCCCCTCATATATGCAATTATATGTGAGATGAGAAAATCCAATCTCTGTAATATCTGCTTAAAAGAAGATTTGCTGGATCCTTTTTTGAGAAAATTTGTTAAATATTTATTTCACAATAATCATACTCATGAATGAAAATAACTCATCATCCTTTATTTTAATTGTCAATACATCAATTTAATTAGCATGATGATCTTAATGGGTGTGATTTTTTCAGGGAAATGTTCAACTTATAGTTCAAGATAATATTTTATTGCTTAAAGAATTTAATTTTATATTCCTTTTAAATAATCTAGTAGCTTTTGGAACTCTCCCCCTAATGAACTAGGACTGAAGGAAATGAATGGACATGCTCAAAATGGATTAACATGTGTTGTTAATATCATTTGGTATTTACTCAGTCTAATTCGCGATCAGGAAAGAGGCATGGATCAAACTCAAGGATGAAATACTTCCATGCATTGTGATCAAGACATATATCGTAGAACAAAAATAATAAGTAAATGTCTATTCAGATAGGTTTATGATCGCTGATCATTTCATTTAACATGGGTAGTCATGACATCAGTCTAGAGGTTACTCATGACTTACAATCTTTAGAAGATCGTTGCCAGCGTTAAATGGAACCTACGCGGTCACACAATGAACTCCATTCCTACGGGATGAAAATACCTCAAAAACAGTTATACAAATGATGTATAAATTGGTGAACAAAATAATCAATTATAGGATAATTGATTGAACAAAACAGCATCATTCCGTTGGCAACAGAATAGTTCCGTTCCCAACGGAATACATACGGAAACTGTAATAACCTTAGCTGTCAAGTATTCCGTTAAGGAACCGTTGGTAACGGAATAGTTCCGTTGGCAACGGAATAGGCGCAGATTAGGATTTTTAGTTATGATAACTCAGCAATCGTTCACCTCTCGCTCTAGTATAAATAGAAGGTCAGTGCCTCTCTATTGCACACACAATTCTCAAGCCTTAGAAGCCGTCATACACAAAAATAGAGATAGAGAGTTTTGAGTTATTTTCTGAAAGTATTTCCGGACTCGTCTAGCCGAGTCCGGTTATTCCGTGCGTTTGAAGTTCGTGTGGATACGAGTAGAGGTTCTCTAACTTGAGAACTTGCGAAGAGCGATCATTTTTCATCCTAGGAGAAGCAAGAAGGTTCGTGGAGTCGAGATTCAGGAAGGAGAAGGTTGCACGCCAGAAAAATTCAGACCTACATCCGTACTTCGTCTCGCGGATTAGGAAGATCCGTGGTATAAATTTTAATAGCTAATCTCGTACTTTTATTCTCTTAACGATGATCCTAGGGCGGGTTGAATCCATAGGTTCCGCTGCGCATGTAACATACGTGGCTATGGATTACCCAATGAACAATACTTATGAACAATCAAAAGCTAAATATATATTTTCTTGTACGTAACTTTGAACAGTTACATAACATTTATTCAAAATACATTCGTTATAGAGATTTCTCCATATATCTCCATATTGCATTAATTTGTACAAAGATCTTTGTAATTTAATAGGAGAAATTTCTCGAGAGTTTGAAATGCTTCAGACATTCTAAATTCTTCAGAGATTTTCATTAATATACTGCCAGCAAGTGAGTTAAATGAATGTTTTGCTACTACGTTAATGAGTCCATCAAGGATTACACAACTAGAAATGTAAGTGTATTTCACAATTTCATTTTTCTCATAATATATTCTTACAAATACGAAACATCCTCTTATAAGTTATACTCTCTTACAAATTACTGTTATACAATGCTAGGCGTCTGGACTACATGTCCATAATATAATTTTATATTTCACTAGTGAATATAATGATATATTTTAATCACATCTTTCAATTATGGCCAATATTCTATCTGTCGACATTATACATGTAATTTTAATTCTAGATCCTCATCTTCAAATATTATATCAATTGCAATTGCATAAATAAATTTTGATTAATCATAATTTTATTTCGGTTCCATATTTATTCTAGTAGAGACAAAATTATATAGATCTCATCATTTTTCAACATTTTCAATTATTTTATGTACCTAAATCTCTTCTGGGATAATTTGCTCGTCAATGTCTTCTACACTATTATCGTCAATATTCTTTTCAGAATAATTTATGTTACATCTTGATCCAGAATGTAACCGTGACACAACCTAATAGCTGTGCTAAGCGAAAACATCAAATTCAAGTCGTCCCAAAACGTATCTTCACTCACAAATCGTCCATCCATCCCGTCAAAATACCTCGGAGACGGTACGATCGAATTGAACGTAGACAACTCCAACAGATGCTAGTCCACTATGAAAACGAAAACAACCCACCAATAAAATAAAATGAATAGATATCTGTTGACTTTGTATAAGAATGTAAAAGGAGTATATTTTTTATTTTTGCATTGGAAAATAGGAGAATCTGTGCGGATGTATCACAGAAGACCTCCAAACGAGGGGTAATTGGATGGTATTTATGTGAGAAAGACCTTAAATATTTATTTCTATCTTAAATTGAGAATATGAAACGGATGGGGCATGGAGGTGTTTCTGGAGGCTACTACCCGATGGAATAAATGATAGATGAATGAAATTGCATGAAAATTCATTAAATTGGGGATATTTATGATTTGATCCAAACTACATAAATGTATATTTTAGTGAATTATAGGAAGAATGAATGCACAAGCCCACCAAGCCCAAATGCCACCTATGATGGCTGGTGAAGGAGTAAATAAATTAATGAATTTAATTATGCAAACAAAACCTTAATTCTTCTATGTTTATATTTTAGTCGTAAATGTATATTTTTATTTATTACAAAAATATAGGGTATAACAATTTATTTCTTAATTAAGAAGTGTCGATAACTTCAATCCAATTTTCTTATAATGATATATTTTAATCACATCTTTCAATTAAGAAGTATCGATAACTTCAATACAAACATCAAGTTTAGAATTATCCAAGGATATTTTAATATAACATTAGCATGTAATACTGGAATATATGATATGATAATCATTTTTGCATTAATAGAAATAATATATTTGCATGTTATTAAACATAAATAAATTTATGAACTTCTAGTTCATGCTAACTTTTTCAAGGACGTAATTGAGTGATATTAATGATGCATTCCACATAACTTGTAGATTTTTAGCTCTTGTCTTCCTCCCCTAATGCTATCATTAATTATTAATCAAGATTTTCGGGTCTTGTATTGTGTAGTATATCTTGAACATACTCATTAATATTTGAATGTTTCATAACACTCTTTTAGTTATTCATTAAATTCTTCTTCCGGAATTTCATCTATGAACATCATAATCTGCCACCTTTCAGGTGTGTTTTGGTTTCATTTGTTACAAAAGTAATAGATAATCCTTTAAGGAGATATCAATCCGAAAGAAGTTGTCAGCAAATATTTGTGACTTAATTACTTTTATGAATGAACAAATGTATCTTATAATTGATTTGTTATGTTTTGCAAGTTAAAATTTTAAATTATAGTTCATATATATAAGATTAAATATCAAAATTAGATAATGATTAAAAAAGTTCTAATCAATAAATTATGTAGTGAATAATTTATGACATGAAGTTCAAGATATGAAATTATGGAGGGCAAATTAACTTAAAATATATGCCCGACTTTTATTTGTGACCCATCTTTGTGCATTGTGGTGGTGCTACTAGAACAAATTGAAGGTAATAATGCTCTAGCCCAAACTGTTTTGCCGTGTGGGAAACAAATTATGTATCAGACATTATATTTTGTATTAGATATTTTATCTCATAAACTTTTTCATATAATAATTGTGCATAAAGTTTGTTAGATTATTAATTAACCATGAATATGTATGTCTGTTATACGTCATCAGAATATGTGATTCTGATAGTAAAACCGTAAAGCAAAGTGAATACAATTCTAAATTATCCGTAGTCATATATGAGATGATTGTAAGATAAACATATTTAAAAATCTCAAATCATATATATAGTTATTAGTATGTTATTTGAATGATGGGCACGTTATCAATTCATTAATATAAATATATGTTGGAGAACATATATTGGATCGACCCACTATGAGAATATACATGGTATATGTCATTAGTATTTTCTTATCATCTAATGTATGAGTAGTCATTTGACTTGAGGTCATCATAGATTCCTGCATGTATATCTTTATACTTTGGCATAGTCAAACGTTATCTTTAACCGAATAATTATAAAAGTTATGATCGTATATTTAGTAAACCATGAGTTAGAATGTGAATGATCAATATAGAATTTGATACTTTCGGATATGAGAGAGATATCTCAGGGCCCCCTGATAAATTGAGACTGAAGGAAAATACACAGCCGTGTACGAAAGAATTAGCATGTGTTGTTAATATCTTTTAATTTATTCAGTCTAATTATTATTCAGGAAAGAGAATTGATCATAATAAGGATGATATAAAACCATGCCTTATGATCAATATAAATATCGTTTAACAAAGGGAGTAAATACATAATTGATGTATATATTATGATCACATATCATTCATTTATTTTAGATAATCATAACGTCATACTAGAGACTACTTATGATTATAAACTTGAAGTTTATTGCCAATATTAAATGAATCTACAGGGTCGCACACAAACAGAACTAACTCGGTTGGACACAGAAAATCAAAAGGAAGGTGAAGAGGTGTGAACATTAAATGCTATAAATAGATAAAGGGTTCGTCTGATTAGGTCAGAAGATTCAGATCACACCCTAGCCGCCTAATGAGAGAGAGAGAAAGAGAATCCGGATCTAGTAATCCCGGTTTCTCTGCCAACAAGAGCAGTTCGTGTGTGGATACGTGTAGAGGATGGTGCCGGAGTCGTAGCGCCTTTCGTGATCAGATCCGCAAGAGACGTGGGGAGATCGTTTGGAGACGAATCGCGAAGTCCTACAAACCAGATTAGCCGAATCCAAGGTATAATAAGATTTTTTTTTCTGATTTCATTGATAATACACGGATACTCGGTTAGAAAACGGGTAAAATTTTAATTCCGCTGTGCATCTGTGATTGTGTGTTTCCTTTCATTTTGCTGCTCTTCTCACTAGTCCGTATAGCTAAGAAGAACTACTTGTACCTCCTGCTTGGGCCACGAGTCATTTAATATCCTCGAACTCCTTGTCCTCGTCGGGCGGCCCAAGCGAAATCGTGTACCCATCAGTAATCGTAGTCGATGCAATCCAGTCACTAGGCTTTTTAATGTTCCTCTTTCTCCAAGCCTTGTCGAGTGACTAACGGACACATCCTTCTCCTAATTAGTTGCAGCCGCTAGCTTTTTGACGTTCTACCTATTCTCCTAAGCTTAGTTGAGCGGCATGGGTCCCTCTAATCACTTGAGTTTTTCGGCTTTTATTTTTCTCTTTTCTCCTAGTCATTTTGAGTACGACTTGTAAATCATTCTAAGTATGGTCTGCCGGCATATTTAATTTTTCTTCCTCCTAGGCTAGCAGACCACCAATCTTTCTCTTAGTCTCGGGCCATTCATTCTTTTTTTTTATTTATTTGTTTTTTTTCCTTTTTTCTGTGTATAACCCGAGATTTCGTGGACATGAACCGCTTGATTCGGTTCCTTTGGTGATACCGTAGGCTTCGATCTGAGGTGCTCTCGCAATGAGTGGGGTCCAAGGCCCTCGCGATCATGGTCTTGATTACATCAATCTCAGTTTTAGATAATTGCGGCCGAGATCAATGCTGACTCGGTTGCGTTTGCTCGGCTCGGCTGTCTTGGATACTATTACTGCAGTCATGATTCCTCCATTGACATTTTCTGAATTGGTACATGAAGCTCGGTCGGCGATTACCTACTGAGGTTTTTCATTTAATAAAATAAAAAAAAATTACAACTAAAAGTGCCAAAAAAAAAATTAAGACAACAACACATGACATCGACTATTACATATGCTACATGAAATAAAGAAAAAGAAAATTCTATCTCGACCGCTGCATATACTTAAGTATTCTATCCCCATTTCTCCCACGATTTCACGTCTTGAATTGCGAGTTGATGGACCGTTTCCAGAGGAGATTGTCCCATATTAAAGATACACTGGTTCCTTTGTTTCCATACATTCCACGGTGTTGCTGCTCATAGACTGCCCCAGTTTTTCTTATATGTTGCCGTTTGCTTAGATTTGTTGATTCTTTCCCAAAAGTTTAGTGAAGATTGATCCACTATTCGGGTTGAGACTTGGTCGAGCGTCCAGATGGCCCGACTGAATCGACAATCAATGAAGAGGTGGAGAGTTGTTTTCAGTTGACCCGTGTTGCAGAGTGTGCATGCATCGATGCAGGACTACTCTTTTTTCAGGAGTTGTTGTGTGGGGAGTCTATCGTGCATTATTAGCCACATAAAGAATTTGACTTTGGTTGGAGCTTTCATCTTCCAAATTCTCCGGCTCCATGTAGATGGTTGGTTTGATTTGAAGAAGAAATTGTAACACGATTTTGTAGTGAATGTCCTGTCATTGGTCGATCTCCATGTGGGTTTGTCATCGTCGCTTGAGAGCGATGTATCATGGATGATCCGAAATAGTGCTTCTGCCTCTGACGCTAGGTTGACATTGTCTAGTTGAGGAGAGGTGTAAGGTCCCAATTGGACTGTATAACCTGAGCAACCGAATCCTCTTTGTTATTGGTACTTTCAAAAAGATATGGGAAAGTAATGCCAAGGATTGACCTTCATGCCATTTGCTTTTCCATAAGGACTTTTTCATCTCGTTGCCTAGTTCAAAATTTGTAGAGAGGTCAAAGAAAGATAGCAACTCTAGAAGATAATAGAGAAAGAAGGATGATAAGGATTGAAAAATTGTGTGTAAACCGAAAGAGGAGGGAGGTATGGGCGTGATAGACCTTCACGCTTTTAACTCTGTCATGTTACTAAAGTGGGTAATGGCATAATTTTGTTAGCAATTTAGCAGAAGAGGGGTTAGATCTTAAATAGCCTAGCAAGGGTTTGTACTTTTGGGGGGATTTGAAAAAATAGTTGCCCTTCTATTATGAGAGTACAAAATTCAAAATTGGTAGTGGGGATAGGATCAATCTTTGGCATTGTGATTGGGGGGCACGGATATCTGAAGCTGGAAATGCAATCCCTTTTCACTCATGCTAAAGATCAGGGGATAACTCTTGCTCAAATCAAACAATTGATTGATCTGGAAGAGACCTTCAGACCCATTACAGCGACCCAACCTTGGATTGAATTGCAAACTCTGAAACAATTCATAAATCAAACAGAAATCAAAGAAGAGGGGGATAAAATTCTTTGGAACTTCACAGAAAAAGGCGTGTTCACGACAAAGATTGCTTATCTGAGACTCTTGGGGGAAGGCGACTCCAGCCAATTAGACCTCAAGCAGGTCTGGAAGATTCGGATCCCGCTGCGGATGTAGATCCACTTTTGGATCCGAAGGCAGAGAAAATTTTTGACTCAAGTTAACCTTCAAAAACGGGGGATACAAATTGTAAATAGGTGCTACCTCTGTCGCAATATATTGGAGACCGTCGAGCACCTGTCAGGCGGGTGTGAATTTGCCGAGAAGTATTGGGCGATTTGGAGAAATTGCACGAACAGAGAAGGCGAGCTTCCCCTTGCTTCTGTGGATATCGAGAGGTTCTTAATTCAACCGAGGGAGGGGTGAAGAAGTTGAAGCAGCTCGCCGGAGTTTTTATTTTCGTGGTTTGGCGAGAAAAATCCCGGCGAGCATACACGGAGGAGAAATAAGCTGACACAAAGCTAATATAAGAAGTGGAGGAAGAATTTAAGCTCGTTTTGAGGATGGATAATCGGTGCTGAGCTTGGTGGAGATTTCTCACCCAGAATGGCGGTGGATTCGATGAAAAAATATGTGATAGCTTTTGGGAGAGAAAGTTCGAGTAAATGGATGGGAGGGGAGCATGTGTGCTGGCACTCGGTGATGAAAGTGGGGAGATAGACTTATCCTCTCACTTGGGCTTTTGTTTTATTTCTTTTATTTCTTTTCTTATTGTAGCAGCCCGTTGAGCCCAAATTCAAGTTTGATCTTTTTTCCTCTTAATTTTCTCTTTGATGTAAATTTATAGAAAAAAGCTGTAACTCAAACTACTTTATAGTAAATTTATATTATTCTTTTGTAAAGAGAATATTGGAAACTCTCTCCAAAATTCATCAAAACAGAAGAAGGATGATAAGGTAGGATTAGGGATGGACATATTGGTTGAAGAGAGGTTGTATAGAGAGTAGATAAGTGTGGCCCATGTGATTGACGGCTTCGCTCTAGCTTGCCATAGTCATTTCATTAGCATTGCCTTATTTTGGTATTTAATACTAAGGATACCGAATCCTCCCTATTTTGTGTGGAAACTTCTGAAAAACTCTAGATACTGTATAAAAGAAAACGCTATAGGAGATATGAAAGTTCTTCATATTTGATTGCTATGATTATATATTCCTTAATTGATAATTAGAATTATGAATATGTTTATTTTTCTTATATTTGTTTCCATAAATTAGGTGTTAATGGAGCAGCAAATCATTGATTTATTTTCTTATATTAGGTATGACTCTCTCTATAAATAGAGGGGTAGGGGTAGAATTTTATTCATTCCAACAGTTATAAACAATTGTATTGTATTGCTCTTTCTCCAAGTATTAAGAAAGTGTTTGAGTGCCGGCAGCCGTAGTTTCTACCCTTTAGGTTTCCACATAAAAAAAAATATTTTTGTCCTTATGTCTTGCTTTCTATGTTTGTTATTGCGTCTCGGTTCATAACAAGTGATACCAGAGCCAAGATTCGAAGAAAATTTCCTTTAGGTGCGAACGAAGAGGCAATATATAGATGAGCTATGGACAAGAGCAAGATGTTGGTAAGTCGGTTCGATAGAAAAGATTTCGGCTACTGGAAGATGCAAATAGAAGCATTGCTATGCCAGAAGGATCTCAAAAACGCGCTACTCGAGATGAAGTCAGAAGAGATCACCGACGACGCCACATGGAAGAAGATGAACCGTAAAGCACTAAGCTATATACAATTTTCCTTAGCCAAGAACATGTCGTTCAATGTGGCGAAGGAGACGAGTTTTGAAATCATGAAGGCACTATCCAACACGTATGAGAAGCCGTTTTTATTAAACAAGCTGCACCTGATGCACCATCTTTTCTTTTTTATTGTAGCAGTTCGTTGAGCCCAAATTCAAGTTTGATCTTTTTTTCTCTTGGTTTTCTCTTTGATGTAAATTTATAGAAAAAAGGTGTAACTCAAATAACTTTATAGTAAATTTATATCATTCTTTTGGAAAAGGGATATTGGGAACCCTCTCCAAAATTCATCAAAAAAAAAAAAAAGAAGGACGATAAGGTAGGTTTAGGGATGGACATATTGGTTGGAGAGAGGTTGTATAGAGGATTAGGGATGGACATATTGGTCGCAAACGATAACTATGGGTGTTGCGATGCTCGGCACTACATCAAGTTCCTCAATGAACTTTCTCATCCAAATTGCTTCCTTAGCTGCTTCCGAAGCTACTATGTACTCCGCTTCTGTCGTCGAATCCGCAACCGTGCTTTGTTTGGAACTTTTCCAACTTACAGCATCTCCATTCAAGTAAAAGATATAACCTGATCGCGATCTGAAATCATTCTTATCGGTTTCAAAGCTTGAGTCTGTGTAACCCTTTACAACTAACTCGCTTTGAAGTCCACCATAGACTAAAAATTGATCTTTAGTTCTTCTCAAGTACTTAAGAATGTTTTTAACCGCTATCCAGTGACTCTCACCCGGATTAGATTGATATATACTTGTCGCACTCAACGCGTATGATACATCTGGTCTTGTACATATCATGGCATACATGATAGATCCAATAGCTGAGGCATATGGAATCTTACCCATGTGTCTTTGTTCCTGCTTACTAGTAGGACATTGAGTCTTACTCAACGATATGCCATGTGACATGGGTATGAATCCTCTCTTAGAGTCTTCTATATGAAATCTTTTCATTATCTTGTCAATATATGTACTCTGACTTAGACCTATAAGTTTTCTCGATCTATCTCTATAGATCTTGATGCCTAATATGTAGGCAGCTTCTCCTAGGTCTTTCATCGCGAAAGACTTCCCCAAAAATGTCTTCACATTTGTCAAGATGGGAATGTCATTTTCGATGAGCAGTATATCATCCACGTACAGTATTAGAAAAACAATCACGCTCCCACTGACCTTCTTGTAAACGCAAGACTCATCTTCATTTTTGATGAAACCAAACTCTTTGATTACTTCATCAAATCGAAGATTCCAACTCCGAGAGACTTGCTTCAATCCATAAATGGATCGTTGCAACTTACATACCTTTCCAGAATTTTTTGGATCGACAAAACCCTCGGGTTGTGTTATATACGCATCCTCGAGTAAATTTCTGTTAAGGAATGCTGTTTTGACATCCATCTGCCATATCTCATAATCATAATGAGCAGCTATGGCAAGCAAAATTCGTATGGATTTAACCATAACGACTAGTGAGAAAGTTTCGTCATAGTCTATACCATGAGTTTGTCGAGAACCTTTCGCAACCAATCTTGCCTTTTAGGTATGTACCTTGTCGTCCATGTCTGTTTTCTTCTTGAAAACTCACTTACATCCGATGGTCTTAATACCTTCGGGTGGATCAATCAAATTCCAAACTTGATTGCTGTACATGGACTGTATCTCGGTATTCATGGCATCTCTCCATTTATCGGAGTCTGAGCTTGTAATAGCTTCCTTGTAGGATGTGGGCTCATCATCTATGAGCGTCACATCTTCTTCATTACTAACGAGAAATCCATATCTTTCAGGTTCATGGAGGGTCATACCCGTTCTACAAGGAATCTCTTGTGTTTCAATGACAGGTTCTTCAACCCTTGAAGATTCTTGTGGATTTTTCGTCAACTGTTCATTGCTTTCATGTGGTTCTTGAATTTCTTCAAGACTTACTTTACTCCCACTTTTTCCTTTGGAAATAAATTCTCATTCCATGAAGTGGCCATTCCGAGCAACAAACACTTTCCGCTCTGACGGGTTGTAAAAGTAAATATCTTTTTGTATCTTTAGGATATCCCACAAATAAGCACTTATCAGACTTTGGTGTTAACTTGTCAGACATCAGACGTTTAACATAGGCTTCGCAGCCCCAAATCTTTAGAAAAGACAATGTGGGACTCTTCCCAGTCCATATCTGATATAGAATCTTTTGAACTGCTTTTGATGGTATTCTATTTAGAATGAAGGCGGCGGTTTCAATGGCGTAGCCCTAAAAAGAAATCGGAAGATCTGTATGACTCATCATAGAACGAATCATATCTAATAGGGTTCGGTTTCTTCTTTCTGAAATATCATTCCATTGGGGTGTTCCAGGTGGAGTAAGCTGTGAAACAATTTTACATTCTTTTAGATAATCGTCAAACTCTAGGCTCAGATATTCGCCACCTCGATCCGATCAGAGCGCTTTAATCTTCTTACCTAGTTGGTTCTCAACTTCATTCTTGAAAGTTTTGAATAATTCAAAAGATTCAGATTTATGTTTCATCAAATAAACATAACCATATCTACTCAAATCATCAGTAAAAGTGATGAAGTATCTAAAACCACCTCTAGCTGGTGTACTCATTGGACCACATACATCTGTATGTATCAGCTCCAAGAGTTCACCAACTCTTTCATCCATTTTGGTGAGAGGAATTTTAGTCATCTTACCCAATAAGCAAGACTCACATGTCTCAAATGACTCTAAATTAAAAGAGTCTAATAGTCCATGTTGATGGAGTTTTGAAATGTGTTTCTCGTTTATGTGTCCTAGACGACAATGCCAAAAGTATGTTGGATTTAAATCATTTGACTTAAATTTCTTCGTGTTAATATTATAGATGTACTTGTAATGTTCATGATCAAGATTTAAAACATACAAACCATTTTCTAATTGACCATTCGCATAGAAAAGGTTTTGTTTGATGATGAAAAAATATTTATTCTCAATAACAAATTTAAAACCATTTTTAACGAGTCTTGATACTGAAATAATATTTCTGCTCACAGCAGGTACCTAATAACAATTATTTAGATTTATTACAAGTCCAGAAGGTAAAGATAAATCATAAGTCCCTACGGCTAATGCAGCAACTCTTGCTCCATTCCCGACATGTAGGTCCATCTCTCCCTTCTCTAATCTTCTACTCCTTTGAAGTCCCTGCACATTGTTACAAATTTGAGTACCGCATCCGGAATCTAATACCCAAGATGTAGAAGTAGAAAGATTAATTTCTATAACATGTATACCTGAAGATGTAGTCTCACTACCCTTCTTCTTTCTCAGTTCCTCGAGATAAATCGGGCAGCTCCTCTTGTAATGTCCGTTCTTGTTACAATGATAACAAGAGACAACCTTGAGCGTGTTGACTTTGGCCGCGAGTAACTTCTTGCCCTTGCCTTTGCCATTGGGCTTGCCTTTGACTTTCTTGTTCTTCCCTTTCACCTTTTAAAAAACAAGAACCTCTCTGGCAACATTTGCCTTTATGGTTGACTTGAAGTTCTTGAGCATACCATGCATTTCGGTGACGCTTTTCTTCATGTTATGCATATTGAAATTTTGGATAAATGGCTTGTAGTTAGGAGGCAATGATCTAAGGATCAAATCCGTGGTCATTTCATCCCCAACTTTTGCCCCTAGCTTTTCGAGTTGATCGATGTACCCTTTCGTTTTCAGAATATGAGTGCTCACTGAGGAGTTGGGTTGCATCTTACAACTCACTAGGGCACAATGCGCATTATACCGTTCATTTCTTACTTGCTCTTGGAATATTTCCTTAAGAGCAGCCGATATTTACAATGCTTCTTTGTCTTCAAACAATTTTTGAAGTTTAGCATTCATAGTGGCTAACATAAGACATGCGACATCATTCAGGTCTATCATATGTTTCATATACTTGTCCTTGACAGCCTTTGATGCATTGGCAGCGGGTGCTTCAGGAATGACATCCTCAAGAATATAACCCTTATTTTCTTGCTTGAGAATAATTCTCAAGTTGTGATGCCAGTCAAGAAAGTTCGTCCCATTCAGTTTTTCTCTCTCAAGTACGGAACGTAGGTTCATGCTTGAATTATTATTAGTTGCCATTTTCTACAAAAATATTGAAATGCAGGTAGACTTTAGTTTTTTGTGTTTTGTGTGCAATATTTAATATAAAGCTCCCACTATTTTTATCAAATCAATAACCCTCAAGATATTGATTCAGAAATTTCTAAAGCGAAATTTCATGGTAGTCCAAGATCCATATTTCATTAAATTTTAAGTGAGATTTGGCTCGACCCTCAAAATTTAATTATTTAGGTAGGAACTATTCCAATTGTATCTCATACAATTCTTGACCATTGCATAGGACTTAGCATCAGATGCTTGCATATTTGTCCTATTCTATACCTTAAGCCCAAGTCCGACTTGATAGCTCTCTTAAGTCTAATCATGTCTACATATCGGGAATCACCATTTCCCGCCTCTTACCCTTCTAAGATTACACTAAACTCCGTCGCTTTGGCGAGCCCGAGTTAGGATGATCAAAGTTGTGGCAAGTGTAGACATGGGGGGCATTTTATGACTTAATATTATTTGAGGGATTGTGTTTTTTTATTTTTTATTTTTTAGATAAAATGTCATCACATCACATCAATCACAATAAATAAAATAAATACGTATAGCATGGCCTAATAATTGAAATGAGCCAATTATTTCAATCACTTCCTAAGACAATCACACAAGACATGATGAGCTTTCTTCAACTCCTTGAAGCATTTGTAGTGGTTGAATGAATTGCTTCATCTCCATGAAGTAGCTGTGTCGGATGTCGACTCCATTATCTCCATGCGGATTCATCGTTTGTAGTTACATTAATTAAAATACATTTAAATGATCGGAACCGAGCCCATCATATTTAACCGCAAAATTAATTAAAAATACAACACATCATCCAAACACAGACATTCAATACAATCACAATCACAAGCAAACATTCATCACAGAAAATCTTAATGGCTATGCTATACGATTAAAGTTAACAGTTAGCTTTAAGAAAATTAACCCATTTCAAAGTATATAAAATCATGTTTTAAGTGTCGGATCATAATTCATATTTATTAAAATAGAAGAATTGATTAAAATCTAAATTAATTCAGTTTTTCAAATAGCAGCCAGTTCAGAACGGACTTGTTGGGAAATCCACAGCCATGTACGTTACATGCACAGCGGAACCTATGGATTTAACCCACCCTAGCATCTACGTTAAGGGAATAAAAGTGCGATATTAACTATTAAAATTTATGACTCGGATCTTCCAAATCCGCGAGACGAAGAACGGATGTAGGTCTGAACTTTTCTGAAGCTTGACTCGCGACCTCCTTGCTTCTCCTAAGGATGAAGATCGATCGCTCGCAAGTTCTCAAGATAGAGAGCCTCTACTCGTATCCACGCGAACTTCAGATGTATGGAATAACCAGACTTGGCTAGACATGTCCGGAAATACTTTTCGAAAATCTCTCAAAACTTTCTCCCTCTTTTCTATGTAATAGACGGCCTCTAAGGCTTCTTGAAATTGTGTGTCAAATAGAAAGGGGCTACGCCTTTATTTATACTAGAGAGAGGAGTGAAAGAATGGCAACTTTCATTAAGGAAACAAATCTTGCCTGTCGCGTGAACAGTAATTCCTTCTTCAAACGGACCATCGTTTCCATATAAACGATGCTTGTCCGCCAAGCAAATCAGCACATACCATATGTGTCCCGTTCGAATGCGTGAACAGTAATTCCTGAGTAATTCCAGCACAATCAAATATCCAATATTTGATTTATTCTTTCGCCCATTTATACATCACATGTATAACTGTTATTGAGGTATTTTCATCCTGTACGAATGGAGTTCATTGTGTGACCGTGTAGGTTCCATTTAATGCTGGTAACGATCTTCTAAAGATCGTAAGTCATGAGTAACCTCTAGACTGATGTCATGACTACCCATGTTAAATGAAATGATCAGCGATCATAAACCTATCTGAATAGACATTTGCTTATTCCTTTTGTTCTACGATATACGTCTTTATCACAAGGCACGGTAATATGTCATCCTTGAGTTTGATCAAAGTCTTTTTCCTGATCGAGAATTAGACTGAGTAAATACAAAATAATATTAACAACACATGTTAATCCATTTTGAGCATAGCCATGCATTTCCTTCAGTCCTAGTTCATCAGGGGCCCAGAGATATCTCCCTCTTGTCGAGAGGAACAAATCCCATCTTGGTCACTCACATTCCTCATCACGATTCAGTGCATACCTAATGATGACCTTAATAGTCATCCCGTTACGGATGGCGTAGGATCATATTAATGTATGCAGTTCCACATACAGGAATTCATGGTGACCTCAGGTCGTAGGAACAAGCACACTATTCATATGAGAATCACTAATGACATATACCATGTATATTCTCATAGTGTGGTCAGTTCAGTACGTGTTCTCTAACACGTACCTATATTCCAGGCTTGATATCTCTATGTCCATGATCAGCAGAACATGATCATCTAGGCTGCGAATATAATAGTGTGGATATGTAGCTTCTTACCTGAAGTATGTCTATCTCTATAAACATCCTACATATCACTAGGAATGGTTTAGAATGTCATTCATTGGTTTACAGTTCTACTATCAGAATCACTTATTCTGATGACGTGAACCCGAAGTGACATTCATGGTTGATATAAGAAATTTACATTCACAACACATACACACAGATATATAAGAAACAACCTTTATTGAATAAATAATAATGTCTTAATACATAATCTATTTCCTAGCACAAATACATTTGGCCTAGGGCACTAATCCTACAGGATTGTATAATAATTTTTGTTTTCATTCATGCATCTTATGCATAATCTCTTAACTAGATTATTGGGTCAGCTTCTGAATTTTTGAACTTAGTTTTTATTCATGTATCTTATGCATAATTAAGTGTTGGGTCAACTTCTGAACTTTCCTTCATGCATCTTATGCATAATTTTTGAATTAAATTAGGTAATATCATTTTAATATATCACATATATTAACATATTTATTATAATCATATCTTCTATTTTCTATATTTACTTTTGCATAAAACCCCTTTTATGAAATGTGCATCTTATGCATAACGTTTTTAATATTGAATTTATCACAACTTTATTCAACTATTTTGAATTGTTCAACTATTGAACTTATAACTTAATCATGTTAACTTTGACAACGAAAAATCTCAATCTAATCGTAAAACACTCGGCTCTGATACTACTGTTGGGTTTCTAAGAACATTTTAACGTAGCGGCGGGTGTTATTGTTCATTATGTTTATGAACTTAATGTTTTGTTCAAGAAGACCCCAAACAGGAATCCGTGTTTTCCGGTTAAATCAAAGAAAGAAATAACAAAAGATATACCTATCGAATCACGACTTGATTTGATTAAGGATTGAGACAGATGAAGACCGGTTCAAAATTGTCTCGGCACGTCACTTCGACTCGATTCGAATGATGCAAAGCTCCAAGGAAGAAGCTCTCTACAGCTAGTCCACATGAACAATGCCTACACGAGGACGAGCGATTGATGTCTTCTAGGTCCGGGTGCTCACTTCTTGACTAGGAAGAAAACTCTAAAAAAAACTGTTTTTCTCTTTTTCTCACAAAGTGATAAAATGAAAAATGATCATTCAAAATTATCAAGGCCGATGCATATTTATATCATCAAGGATATTCTGAAGTTGATGTATGTATTAAGTACATACATCACCCTTTAATCTCAAACCAAACACCAAACTGAATAATCGAATTAATAACATTTGGATTCGTACATACATCACCCTTAATCTCAAACCAAACACCAAACTTAATAATCGAATTAATAACATTTGGATTCCTGTGTCAGTCCGTTCGAACCGGGCCTGCGAGTCCGTTCAGACCGGACTGTGTCTGAGTTGGATGATTTTAATTGATTCATGCAACTTATCATATAAGTTGTTCCATTATCATACTAGTCCAAAAATATTATTCTTGTGTGTGACCCTATAGGTTTATTTACTTGGCATTAGATTTCACAAATTTAATGTTCATGAGCGGACTCTAGCAAGTCATCATGACTGTCCAAGCACAATAAATTTATCGATGATTCGATCAAACTTATGTATTATCCTTTTATCGTATCCCTTTGTTACACGATACCTATATCGACCATAAGGCATGAAATGTGTCAACCTTATGTAGTACGATAATATTTCTTGATCGCGAATTTGATCGAATCATGAATGACATTAATAACTCCTTATTAATTCACTCGAGCACGGCCGTGCATTTCATTTCAATCAAACTCGACAAGAGGCCTTAAGATATCTCTCTCTTGTATTACAGAGGAACAAATCCTTTCTTGACATATCTCATTCCTCCGCATATTTCATCGTGTACCTGATCATAATCTTTATGGTCACTCGGTTAAAGATAACGTTGGAATATGTCAAAGTGCATGATTCTATATGTAGGAAACAAAGAAGGTCTCAAGTCTAAGGATAACAATATTTTAATGAGACATGCCAATGACACAAATCATGTGGCATTCTCACGGTGGGTCTATCCAATATATGTTCTCCAACATATATCTATGTTCATGATTTAGTAACTCTTACCTATGATCAGTAAAACATGATCATCGATCATCTAACATACTGATGCACGTTTATAGCTTGCATTCTCATCTGAGTATAAGTATATGATCCGCAAGTATATTTATCCCCACAAATATCCTATAAATGATCAGGGGTAGTTTAGAATATGTTCATTACATTTCTCTGTAGTTTTACTATTATAATCACATATCCTGATGACACAGAGCTAAATAACACATTTATGGTTTATTTTAATGCAAAAGGAATAAAACAACCAATATGCAATTTTATTAAACTTCTCAAATATACACAAATACAACCCGGCCTCATATACTAAAAGCCTAGAGCATAATAACTAACAACTAGGACATCTTATTTTGAGTGACACGACTTTTGAGTCAGTTATGTTACAGACAAGGGAGCAAGTGCCTGATCTGGCTATTGAAGATTGTGACGGTCAGGAAGGAGGTGGAGTTTGCAGTTCCCGGTCAAAAATGTGAAGTTACTCGACGTAGCTTGGAGCATTATGATGACTCTCATTATGACGATTATGCATCGGTTAAGATGAGTCGGGAATGTGCTTTGGTAAGAGATTGGGTTGGATCTCCTATGATGTATGGATACTTCTATTTTGTATGTTGTCTTGCAATGGCCAATGAATCCGTGTTTGACAAGTTCTCGATTTTCAAGGAGGTGTTAGTCTCAGGTGAAGCAGCAAAGTGGATAGTTGCTATTAAGGGGGAGGTCGATTTGGATATGACGTTAACGACTATGTATCAAGGTTGAGATTTCGAGTCAAGGTGGAGATTATTATGTATGCCTCGATATCTCAACATAATATGTTTCTTTTCTAGTAATATTATTTAGGGATTAGGGTATGGAAATAAATATTTGGAAAATATTTAGACAATGGAAGGAGGTGGATTATTTCCATCATTGAATTGTATTTTAGGTAATTGTATCTTTAATTTAGGCAATGTATTTTGCTAATTAGTGTGGCTCTCTTCTATATAAAGAGACATATAGTTATTGTAATTGTATCCAAATTCTTACAATATAGTCTCTCATTTGATTATACGATTTCTCTCTTCTTCTCTAATTATTTCTCTCATAAGTGCTCGTTTTCTACAACAATATTCTCTCCTTTATCCTAACATATATTAATACAGAGGCAGAGTATTAAGAAACAAAATCCCTTCCTTTATTCATGTCTCCTTACAAAATTTGAAGCCAATCCAAAATTTCATTGTTGATAATTAAGGCATGAGAAGAAAGTAAGATAGAAAACAAATTGTAGTCTTAAGGTAAAAATTTGAGCAATTACCTCAATTGTTATAAACAAACATGCCTTAAATCAATGAAAAAAAAGATGAAGATAAAAGTAAAGAAGATATAATATAATGTGGCTAAAACTACATAAAGTACAACTAAACATGTATAAATATAAGGGACCTAAAATGTTATTTACCAGGTCGAATCCTATGAGGCATAAGACCCGCTTTGGCCTATATTCACAACACATATCTTTACAAACTAAAAACACATTTTTTCCTATAAGTCGAACAAAAATATAAAGAAACAAAAAGGTTTCTTCATTTTTCTTTGTATAATCTTTTACACAAACAGCCTGGTAAAGGATTTGCATAGAAATATTCCTCTTGTCTAGGGGTAAATCCGGGTTTTCTCTCGTAAGGCCCTCCTAGCCTCTCTTTGTGATCATTCTTCACTCTATGCTCAAACTCTGTCCATGTTATTTCTCCTCTATCCAATTTATCAATCAACCCAACAAACTTTTGCCTATAAAAAAAGGGAAAATAATAATTTCAAAATTAATTAAGCCTAAATTATATTTATCTTTTATAATAATTTGAACTAATTCATACCTGTCAGGATTAATAGTCTTTCGAAACCCTTCGAAGCGTCTATGTCCTTGCACTGCCTTAGCCATATTTCCATCGTACGTATACACAAACACGTCGCTTTCCAACGCCACTATGTAATCCAATGCAGCAAGTCTGTTTTGATATAACTTTAAAGAATTAAGTTCTTCAGAACGAGCCAAACTAGAATGTGTATGAATATTCGGATATTCGGACTTCAAATCATCCATACTATTCAATCCGTATATTTTTCCCGCTACGATGTAAATATTCGTATTTGAAGGGTACCCCATTGCTTTTAAAAACACGGCAGCCTCATGAGGAGTCATTGGACAGCCGCCTTGTACCCGTCTTTCTATACTGTTTATTTCTTTCTCTCTCCAATGAGGAGTTTGATATCTCATTTTCTTTAATTCTTCATATTCTTTGTGTGTTAAATTATGACTGCACCCAGTAAAAGATAACATGTCCTTTTCATACCTGTGATATAATATTTGGACAGAAAAAAGTTATTTTTTTGTATTTCGATCATTTTTGAGCTTTTTTCTTTACCTTAAATGGAGTGCGATGTAATGGTTGACCCCATTTTTTCTAAGTCGATCGACAAGAGTTCTTCCGAGTTCTGCAATCTCTTCTCTGTATCTAAGTGCCTCGTAATTTGCGCGGCATCTCAGCCGTTGGATCGACGGAGCAAGGCCGTTATTTCCGAGCCGAGCATCTGTATGAGTGAATTTCACCACTTTGTGTTTCTTCAGTGTTTTTGCAAAATCCCTATAATAAGACGCCTGTACAAATTAATTAATTGCTATGTCAAGACAGATTGTTATTATAAACTTGGTCAGTAAATTAATTAAAAGTTGGATGCTAATTTAATTTCTTTACCTTTGACCAGGATGTAGGGGCCCGTACAAGAGGTCTGATTCTTGTATAGGCAGAAGGAATAGAGTCAACAATTACTACATCGTCCTTCAAAACGTCTTTGAAGTGATTTAAGTCAAATATATCCTTAAATTCACTGAAAATATAAAGGTTATAATGCTTTATTAGTAAATAATAGCTCTAACTTTATTGATATCTACACTTTTTTGAGAATTTTACAAACCTTGGATCTCTCCAGAAAGAATGATTGTCAAGAGTAGGAACAACAAGTGTAGCGTTCATTAATTTCGCGACTGCAACCATGTCACTAATCTGTAAAATAAAATAAAATATTGAAAAATTGAAATTTTATCCATATTTTTTGCAATTTTTGAAAGTGTATATATATAATTAAGTTAGATTTATAATTGTATTTGAGAGGTGTTTAAGTACATACTCCCATTCGCATCTGGTTTAAACCGCCATTAGCATCAGGAATTAGATAGCCATTTGTCACATTGCCAATCCCTATAGTGTAATTACATTGATTAGTGAAAAAAATATATAATTTTATTATTTTAAAATAATTATTTTATTTTGATGATATAATAGTCGGAGAGTACGAATAAAATAAATTACTATATTTATTTTTGGGCCGTTCAATGCATTGTTTGTAGCTCCCTGGATTTGGTTTCATGAAAATTTCCGGTACCTATTTGTTTCAAAATTAATCATTAGTTAAATTAAATTATTTTTTAATTCAATTATATACATTTTTATTTTCTGAATTTCATGATACAAGCAATATTAACTGGCAGAATAAGTGACTAAAAGTATCTTTATTTTAGAGACTAATCATTTAACACTTCTAATTCTCAAAAGTTAAGTTTTAAAAGCATTTTAATTTCTCTTTTAAGACGAGAAAGAAGCTTCTCCCACATGACCCATTATCCTAAGAATAAATAGAGTGCACAAAAAAAGTATAAAAGGGTTTATTAACATAGTTTTCTTACACGTCATGCTTTCTACATGAATTTGAATAGAAAATAATAATAATTAAAACTTCATCTACTTTTAGTTCTTTAATTAGAAAAAAATTCTAATAAAACTGCAGCAACTCTAATCTCCAATTTTGCCAAATGAACTCATAAACTAACCTAAATTAGAAATCAAGAAAATAAGTAAATCCTCTTTTTCTCTATTAAAAAAGTGAAGCCTAAACTAGGTGGAAAATAAAGTAAAAAAATAGAAAATAATAATAATAAGTGGTGGACAAATGTACAATGATTAGCTACTAATGCTTGGATAACATAAGGCCTAAACTCCTCTATATACAGTGACAACCATCTTCTATTTTGTTCTTTTATTCCAATGGTAATTAATTAATTACCAAACTCAAAGGTGTTTTAATTCTATTGGTCTATTATTAGCTCTTATCATGATAAACCACGGAACTTGACTGAAAATTTCGGAGACCAGAAAAATTTCTTTATACTCATTAATATTATACGAAGTTTTTGAGAGACCAAGTACATAAAAATATATGTATTTCAAACAATTTCTTCACTAAAACACGACTAATATATACTACTATGTTAAAATCTTGAGGTGAGGGACATGGCCCTCTCCGGTCTCTATAAAATTTCGCCACTAATGACAAATTCAAATAGTTTATTATAATTTAAGGATGAAAACCTATCAAAATATTACACTAATTAATAATTATGTTCGTCAAAATGGTGGGAAAATATAGAAAATGCATAACAATGTTAACTAAAAATATTATTGCTTCTTTTACTATGGACTTCGCAATTTAGCTTTTGCATATTTTAATCCATGACTTTTTGTGAATTCAAGACTAAATTTAGAATAGAAAAAGAAAAAGAAGATAAGAATACGCATACCAAGAACCAGAATATCATAAATGATTTTTTTTTCAAAAAAAAACATCATAAATGACATCAAAATTAAGGAAAAATTAAAAACCTTAAAATGACGATGAATGTAATACAAATGAATTAAATTCAGACTAAATTGCACGCATGATCATGAATGAGCAAGACTAGTATACGTACTGGCAGTTCGGGCTTCCGAACGAGTCGTGTCAGATTCTCCTCCTTCCAACTCGAGCTATACGCCACGTCATCTCTCAACTCGAGCTTTTTCACAAGCTTCCCTCTATCCATACCGAAATTTCCGATCCGGTCCGAGCTTAAGAAAGCCATCAAGATGATTAGAGAGAGAAGTACCGCCACGAGGCCTCTCATCCAACCCGGAACGATTATAAGGAACCCAAATCGGCCTTTACAGTTGGTGAAATGTCTCGGCTTGAAGAATGAATAGGGGCCCTTATTGTAGTGCAATTGATGATCGGAATCCTCATCAACATCGTCTGACACATGGAAGAGCTTCTCACAATCGATGAGGTGGCGACGCGAAATTGGTGTTGAGCTGGAAATGGATGCCATGTACCGGCTGGAATATATCTGGAGGGGCGTGAGGGGTTTTAATGGAAGAAGCGAAATGGTTGAGGGTCGTTTATAGAATTTGGTAAAGGTAGTTTAATAGGGGTAAGGAGAAAGTATTTCCGCCTGGTATTTTATTTTGATTCTTCTTTTTTATTTGTTAATCGTCTCTCTTTATGTGCGTGTTTTTATCTCTTGGAATAGAGAGGGATTAGAGGTCTGAAAGAAGGCGACGGTTGGCTGATCGTTTCAGTTCACCCCAAATTCTTATTATTATTATTATTATTATTACTGTTATATACAATTTTCTTAATTTAGAGAATTTTGACATGTGTCAATATGTGGGATTTTTTGTGGATTTTTCTTTTCAATATTGCGTATATGTCTTAGCAATGGTATAGAATTATACGTGAGAAACAGACTGTATTTTACTCTTTTTACATACAGCAGGACTAGACAAAAAAAATATGATTCCAACCCACTTAAATCATAAAGTGGTCAATCAAATTATGCAGGCTAAATGAGCATTATATATATTAAAACTAATGCAAAACAACATCATAGATGTAAACATGCAGAATATACAAATATGCCATAGCGATCCAGTGAAGTAAGCACACACACCAAAAAAAAGGTAAACATTAATGTTGGGTTTCTACCGTTCATAACGCAGCGGAAAATACAAAACGAAACAAAATCGAATTCGAAATCCAAAAGAATGATCCGTGAATTACAATTAAATGAAAGAAAAGTTCATAACTTTGTACCTTTGGATTACGCTTAATCCGTGATGATCAAAAACGAATTTGGTTGACGCTTTTCTTTGGTAGATTCCAAACCGGTTTCCAAACCGATCCTTTGTATGTTTCGCCTAACCGGTCTAACAAACCGATCTCCAAACGAACGGATTCCCCAAGCAAACCGATTCTCCAAGCAAAACTACGATTTCAACCCGAATCACAAAGACGCCGCACTTCGCTTCGTCCTCTACCGGTATCCACACGAACAACCCCTTTGAACGGATAAAGAACGATATATGCTAGTATCCGTTCTTCATTTCTCTCACAGAAATAGCAAGAGAATAATTTTCGGATTTTTCTCTCCTTTTTGTCTCACAAAATTTTGGACAAAAATATAATAATCCTTAATCTAATTTTGTGGTGTCTCTTGTGCCTACATAGTCCATAAGTTTCATATCCTATGTACATGGTAACTATGTAACCATATATGCAACACACCTTATCATATAAGATGTAGGATTGGATGTGTCACTTGACTATGTAGCTCTCCATACAACTTATCACATAAGTTATGATTTTTTCTGTGTACGTCTCAATAGTTATTCTTTGTGTGTGACCCTGTAGGTTTACTTAATGTTGGCAATATTCACAACGGATTATAAATCCTGAGCGGCCTCTAGCAAGACATCATGATTACCCAAATTAAGCAAATATAGATGATTCGATCAAACCTAATTTATGTCATGCATTGTATCCCTTTGTTACACGATATCTATATCGTCCATAAGGCATGGTATGTGTCAACCTTATGTTGGTCGATAAATATTTCTTGACATCGAATTTGATTGAACATGAAATGACATTAATAACTCTTTATTAATTCACTTGAGCACGGCCGTGCATTTCTTCAATCAAATCATCAAGAGGCCTAAAGATATCTCTCTCAATTTATGAGAGGAACAAATCCTATCTTAATTAAACTCTTTCCTCCGCATAATTCATTATATACCTAATTATAATCTTTATGACCGCCCGGTTAAAGACGATGTTAGATTATATTAAAGTATAAAATTTCTCATGTAGGAAACCGAGATAATCTCAAGTCTAAGGATTACGAGATACATTCTTTACTGAGAATAACTAATGACACGAACCATGTAGTATTCTCACGGTGGGTCAATCCAGTATATGGTCTCTAACATATACTTATGTTAATGACTTAATAACTCTTATTCATGATCAGTAAAACGTGACCATCAGTCAACTAACATACTGATGTACATTTATAGCTTATCATAAAGTATGTTTGTCTCACAAACATCCTATGAATGATCAGGGACAGTTTAGAATATCATTCATAATACTTTATAGTTTTACTATCAAAGTCACATACTTTGATGATATAAAGCTGAATATCATATTCAAGGTTCATTTTAGTAATAAGAATAAAATAACCAATACGCATTTATTATATAAAATATCTCTAAATAAAAACAATGTTTGTTTAACACAATTCATACATCTAGGCCTCAAATACATTGGCCTAGGGCATACTACTAACAATTAACACATCACATCAAAAGGAAAACAAAATGTACGAAACCATCGCATAATGCTTCGGTAATGACTGTGGTCGTTAACCCACCACAGAACATCATAGACAATCCTGATACGTGTAGGCACGTCATCCGCGTATACCACATTAATGAGAAATTTAAAATATTCCATATTACGATCAGCCTTCACAGGAGCAAGTTCTAGGAAGCTGCCGAATGACGAGGCAACTATTTCCACAGACTTTACAGAGTTGTGATGTTTAGGCATTTTGTAAATCTTCAGCCACATCTACGGAACGTAAACATCAGTCAGTACAATATTTTCATTATGTTAACTACAAGCACGAAACAATAAACAAAAAATTTAGATGGGACTCACCACTGAATTATACTGGAATTCATTACACAAAACGCCGTCCTTCGGCGAACACACCAGGAACAACCACACATGCCTCCCCTAATTTTGTTTGGTAGATTTTTCGTGGCACTGAAGTTTGCAGGTATAGGAAATAGTGCCATGCTGTACCCATGTATGGGTCTAGATACCTTTTGTACCAAACTTGTGACATACGTCATGCCGTCATCTACCGGTATCGCGTTCTTTTCTTTCGTCGGAAAGCTAACGTAAGCACCATATCTAAGCAGTTCCTTGTTCTTCTCAGTTCTCTCCGTCACCGGGGAGTGTACCCTGATTATTTTGCTTTCCCTACACACACGATGCACATAGTTCCAATCAATTACCCACCAAGCCAACCACGCATAAACAGAAGAAAGGTTGAATATGTACCTTTGTCATCTAACCGGCCGTTACTCATGCTGCTGCCATGGAGAATTCATCATCTGTGTTGCTCCACGCCATTCTAGATTATCCATCACTGTCAGCCAATTTGTATTGCTCCACTAAACGTGTACACAATGAAGGGACATTCCAGAGAATGCTCATTGCAGAGGCAACGAAGATGAAGAGACGCTATACCTTTCTCTCTTCTACTTTCTGCCCACAACGTGTCATATAGGGCAGTTGGATTCAAATTAATTTGAAATCTACATGTGTAACCACGTTGCCAATTCATTGCACATGCTATCAATGTACTTTCACTCCGCTTGAGGTCCGCTTTTAATTAATACAGGGTCGTTAAATCACACATTCAGTATTTTCAACTACCCACCCAAAGCCCATTCAAATATTTTATTTCTTCAGTACCCACACATGGCCCAAATCCGCTCTCGATAGCTTATTCGGCTCGTTTGCCTTGCTCCTTCCATGTAGGAATCCATGTTAGCATCCTAGTCATCGAGTGGGTATGGGGACTTTTTTTTTTTAGCACCCAAATCATAAATATTTGAACAGATAGCACTGATTTGAAGAAAATTAGGTATCTAGCACTACCGCCAGCTTTTCTGGCGGTAGAGAGTGTCTACCGCCAGAAATTCTGGCGGTAGAAGCTATTTTTTAATTTTTTTTACCAACAGACCTAAACAGATTAATTAGGAAAAAATTAGCTTCTACCGCCAGCTATTCTGGCGGTAGATGTGCAAAAAAATAATTTTTCTGATATCAAAATTTATACCTGTTTTAGCTAGGAAATTAATGGAAAAAATTGAAAATTTATGTCTACCGCCAGTTTTTCTGGCGGTAATGGCAATTTTGGAAATATTTCTAGATATTGGTTATTAAACTCGTTAAGCCCAAATAACATACTAGTAACTATATATATGATTTGAGATTTTTAAATATGTTTGTCTTACAAACATCTCACTTATGACTAGGAATAATTTAGAATTGTATTCACTTTGCTTTACCGTTTTAATATCAGAATCACACATTCTGATGACGTATAACAGACATACATATTCATGGTTAATTAATAATCTAACAACCTTTACGAACATTTATTATATAAAAAAGTTTATGAGATAAAACATCTAATACAAAAATATAATGTCTGATAAATAATCCGTTTCTCACACGGCAAAACAGTTTGGCCTAGAGCATTATTACTTTCAGTAAATTGAAACATCTAATTATGATATTTTGTATGTCATATTTTGGTGTATTAAATGTAAATAAAAATGAGAATTTATTTTTATAATTACTATCCATTTTCTACGATTGTGAATTGATTTATTGCTTATATTTGTTTGAGATATATATTTTGGTTACAAAATTAAGTAAAAAATATGTTATAAAATTATTAATTATAGCATGTGATTTGAAAAAAAAATTTAGTTATTAATAAATACGGAGGTTCCATCATTTGTTTTCATAATAGAAGGATAATAATGATTTATTTATTATCACTTAAGAAGTAATTACCACTGATTATCAAAATTACTGCGACAAAGAAAAAATTTAATGTAAAAGAGGTCCACTAAAAATAATTATCATTTTACATTAATGAGAATGTGATATTTGATTGGACAAATATCAGGTAATCATAACATTTTCTCATCAAATAAAAAAATTCATTGAAAAATCCATCACCTAAAAATTGGGAAACTGCTCTTTTGTCGATTACCAGCAGAAACTACTTTTGTAAACCGCCTATCAATTCCTGAGCTGACGTATGATGATGGCATCATGGCATTGGGGAGGAATCTCAGGGGCATGGGAGAATTTTCTTTTATCGTGTTATCACTAGACTTTGGGTCTATTAGTAATTTCATATAATATTAACTTCTCTTGAAGTGTTCACTACGATTAACGTAAGGGTCAATAATTTTTAGAATTTCGTTTGAGAATTCATCCAGTTTTTTTTAAGACCGGAGCAGATTGATACACATGCACTGTTAAGTTGTGCATATTTCTCGACACAAGTAATAGATCATTTAAGAAATAAACTCTCACTCCTTAAATCAGTTTTAACATTTATACACACAAAGAACAATATATCTTGAAAGTTACCAAAACATAAAAAATTCAAAACAATCTTATTTCTTATCAGTTCTTCCCCTCAAAACTACGTATAGTCCTAAAATCAAACACATACACACTCAAAATCAGACAAACAAATAAAGAAAAAAGTAGAGAACACAACATTTCTCATTTCGAGGGGGGCAAGCGCCATTAGAGGATCTTGAATTATGCATGCAGCTCGATAAATTACACCTTTTCTTTCCCGGACATGCCGGATGCCTCTTAAGGAATTTTAGATCAGTCTTATAATTTGAAGACATCTTTTTATGATTTAGGATTTCCTAGTTTGTTCGGATTGAAAAATTATTGTGAGATTTTTCTAGGAATGAGAGATGGGTTTATGGTTTGGTCCTTTTAATAGAAGAGAGTTAGGTAATTTCCAGGTATTTCCCAATCCCTCTTGCTTTGACTAGGAAAATACTTCGTTGGAAAATGCAAGAAAAAAATGAAATGGAAAACTCAAAGACAAATACATTTTTTTGTTATGAGAAATGGGTTAGAAAATACGTTTATATTTAATAAGATTTGAAAATCCGGGAAAATACAAGGTGATATTCAAGAAAAATCTAGGAGAAGTTTAAGAATTAATTAATCAAGGGGAAATGTAAGGGAAATGCATTTAAAACTTTGTAGCAATTTCGGAGTTCCTCGCATTGATAAAGGCATGGAAGATTCAAAGTTTACTAGCAATATAACAATTTAATCAATGGAAAATGAAAAGAAAAATGCATTTAAGCTCGTTTAATTTTCTAGCTCCTAACATAGAAGTGCAAGTGAAAATTCAAATGGGTGTGGATTTTCTACATTCGATTATTATTAATTAAGTAAACTATTTAAACTCTGGTTGGTATGATTGTGCTGATAAGTTACATTACCTTTCATTTGACAATACATATGGCCTTTTGTGTGCACAATTTCATTGACTTTAAAAATAAGTTTGATTTTTTTTTTCAAATTAGTAATCGTGGTGGTCAGCCAGGAAGAACCACAAAAACAAACTAACCGAGTGAGATAGAATTCTTTAAATTAAGAAGTTAATTTCTTCACAAGTAAGATTCAACCTCGTCAAACTTTATTTGACTTTAATTAATACATATTTTTAATAAATAGTGCAGTTGTTAGTTGGTTCAAATTTCATTCACATCAAAATCAAAATAATAAAAGTGAGAAAAAGAGTCCATTCTATTCGATAAAAAAATTACCACATGTGCTCAATAGAAAAACATGAAAAGAATCAACAAATATATTATTCAAAAAAGTTAACACGTAGTAGTGGGTCTTCAATTTCCATGCTAAATCCTAAGTGATAAATGAAAAATTGAAAAACAAAGAAAATAAAAAGAAAAGGAAAAACGTGTTTTTTTAAATAATGTATATGTCAATTGTATTTGCTGTTCAGTGTTCACACTCTAAATCTTAAAAACGCCTGCATGTATAAGCTTGTAAATAATGGATTTTGAGATATTTTCACGAAACATACTTACAAAATTAAACTTCTACTTATATATATCATCGCTGAAAATTTTCCCTATCTTGCCATTCTATTCTTGGTGAAGCATAAAAATTAATCTAATATTATTTTAACGCCTATATCATGGCTGAGAAATTTCCCTATCTTGCCGTTTTATTCTTGGTAAGGCATAAGAATTAATCTAACATTATTTTAACGCCTTACAGAATGATAGTACATATTTAACATAGGTAGTATTACTATTATATTTTTATTAATAAGTGATACATTTAAAAGATTACTTGATAGTTCACGTTCTCTGAATAAGGAATGTTTGACTTTGATATCACAAACCGGCTGTGATATTTACTAGTAATATTCGTTGGTGCAAAAACAATTAAAAAATTGAAGAAAAAAAATACAATTGCAAAAATGAACACAGTCCACCTCTAATTAATATTTATTTATAATATCCTGAACTTGATGATGCAAATTTATACATTTTCTAATACAATTAAAAAACTTATATTACAAAATTTACAGACTCTCTCATTAATATAAAAACTAACATAATTTTTGACTATTACTCTATTAGATAACATGAAAATCATAATTTTTGACTAAAGAATCAAACAATAAATTTTTAAATATCATGATTTTGTAATATACAAAATCAAACATAAAACATGTATTGTCAGATGCATGCATGTATTTGAGTATTCTTTTTTTATTTTTTTGAAATGAGGTATTTGAGTATTCTTTTTTTAATTTTTTTTGAAATGAGGTATTTGAGTATTCATGTTTATTGAAATATATCCAATCAAACATGGCCATACAGCATAATCTTCTCCATAAAAACATCTGACATTTTCTTCATCTTGCTAATCTCTGCACCGTACCAGCTCGGGATCACCATTTTTGCTTTAAATCCAAAGCTCCCAACATCTCTAATGGCGCATGCTGGCTGATAAAACCAGCAGTTAAAATCTTGCATACCAAGAATTCGGTACACCTCAGAAGAAATGCAATTAATGGAGAACCTGGAGCTTGTGGCTGCTGGTTTAGGCGTGGGGCAAGGGCAATTTCGTAATTTGCACTGCTTACCTCCACATGAGGGATGCCTCTACAGAAAAAAGTTCAAAAGCTAACGAGATTTAGATTATATTGCTTTCGGTTGGTGAAAGAAATTGGAATTTAATTAAAACAGATGAGACGACAATCCAAAGCTGTATACCATCGAAAACATGATTAATTATGGTTATCGGGATAAGAAATATAACTTTCAAATTCTTCAAAAAAGAAAACATAAAAAGAAATTATAAAATTATAGCTTCCATGAATTTAGATGGAAACTGAAATTACTAATAGTGCAAGAATAGCATAATATTTATTTACCTTGGTGCTCGTAGGTGGCCTGTTCACTTGTTCCGACATCTTTTATAACTAAAACTTGAACCTTAGTATGTTTTATTTACTTTTCTTTTCTCGCCCCTGAAGATGAGTTTAGGGTTTGAAAGGTATAGTATATATAAGAGAGTATACAATTAGAGCTGAGGAAATTGTGGAGAGAATATATTTTGAATTGCGAGTTTATGAGGCCTGGTGAGTCCTCTATTTATGGAAGAGATATAACATATAAGTGAGCTTACATGGAAATTGTGTTTGCATGGAATTTAAATGTGATATTTCTTGGGTAAGTTAAATGTAATACGTACAATTATGGTTATAAAAAATTATGGATATTTTCAGACGTCGACAAATATAGTTTAGATATAAAATAAGTGAAGAGGTAAAATTCAATGAGTTTCCATCCAAATTATGCTTACGGGCTTTCTCTGCGAAAGAGAATATCCATGCAAATAAATTTTCATACAAATAGAATCTAAGAAAAATCAAAATGAGGTTTATCATATTAATTACACCCTCTTTTTCCAATTAGTTAGTCGGCTCGGTTTAAGAGAAGTTTACTAGAAAATTTTGTTATTGAAGTTTCTACGTAGAACCCATGCAAATTGAGATGATATTTTCTTTCACAATCTTGATAATATATGCACTATAGTCATAGCTATATTTTATAATAATATTGACCAATTGATTCATTGCATTAATTAATTTCAAAATGTTTAATCAAGTAAATCCAGGCCGGTCATTTCTTTGACGGAAAAGAGTAAAAGCATGTCAAGAAATAAATTGAGCATTGTCAAACTAAACATTACAAAAAAAAGTATCTTTAATGCATGATGGGAGTTTCCACGATCATTTTTTTTAGCGAAACAATATATAAAATATGAAAAGCTATATGAAACCAAATAAATAGTATATAGCGTATATACTTTGAAAATTGTATAATACATATAACATATATTAAACATATAATAACACAAAACTGTATATAGAATAAAAATATATATATAATATATAATTCCAAACTACAATATATAAGAATAGAAAAAAAGCATATCAAACATAAAATAATATGTGTAATGAGCAATGTTGCAGTTCATGGGTTCATGGGATTAATCGGATGGCCCAAAAATTTCCGAGTAAGGGAGTAATCAAGATTAATCCGAATTAATCGATTTGACATAATCGGACTGAATTATTATATATATTTCAAATAATATTAACATTTAAAACAAAAAAATTCAATGTCCTAAACTCATAATCTAACAAACACATATAATTTAAAGTTCAAATACATAATTCCAATTAAAACATAAATGATATTCAATACATAATTCAAATTAAAACATAATATAAACATACAACATACATCAAAGTCCAAACAAACAATACACATCAAAGTCCAAACCAAAAGCACACTTCAAAGTCCATTATAAAAATTGAATGAACCGGGCCGGGTGAAAAATATAGAAAAAGGCTGAAAATATTATAAAAAAAAATATTTGGGCCTAATCGGGTTGAAAAACAGCCCAAATCGGCCGGCCGATTAATGCTCCCAATTAGTTCTTTTTTGGGACGTTCAGCTCCGATTAGCGATTAATCGCCGATTAATACCGATTTTTACAACACTGGTAATGAGTTGGATTTCTATTTGTTTTTAATGAGACGGAATTCGTTTCATCAGGTCACTTTTTATTTTCTTTTGATATGGGCTTAGTTATTTTTAGAATTTTGTTGCCCCGTAATCTAGTGATGCGCAAATTCATGGGTTTAGTGGGTTTATGGCCGGGCCGGGCTTAGTGTGCATTATCATTCTATAGTTATTAATGTCAATTGTTCTTGTTCAGTTTAATTTGGGATCAAGAAATATTAATCGATTAATATAAGGATGGCGTATTACATGCCTTATGATCGATATAGATATCGCACGACAAAGGGACAAAATACGTGATTGTTGATTAGGTAAATCGGATCACTGATATTCACTTAAATTGGGTAGTCATGATGGCTTGCTAGAGTCCGCTCATGATTTATAGACTGTCAAGTCTATTGCCAACATTAAGTGAACCTACAGGGTCACACACAAATAACAAACTGAAACGGGCGCAAAAAATCCTAACGACTTATATGATGAGTTGCATAAGAATGTCACAAAATATATTGTCATCTTATGTGATAAGATGTGATATATATGTATATAAAGACTATGAGCACAAAAGATCATGAAATCTAGAAGAGTCTAGATGATGGCATATGGATAATAATGAGTGATGTCATACACATCTTTTAGTGTGAGGAGACATGACTCTTCACCTCTATATAAGGACATAGAGGGCTCCAAATTCAATAGACCAAATCATTCTCTCTCATTATTTCTCATTCTCTTTTGTGAGACAAAAGAGAGAAAAATATCCTTTCTCATTTGTGTGACAAAATTACGAAAGGGTGCTTTCCTTTTTGTATAACTACGAAAGGGTGTCATCTTTTGTATGACAAAATGAAAGGGTGCAATTATATGAGAGGAATTATATACATCTTTTGTGAGATAAAATAAGAAGAGTTTTCTTATGCAAGAGGAGAACAAGTTACTAGCATATATATTGTTTTTCTTCCCGTTTTAAGAAGTTTGTTCGTGTGGACACCGGTAGAGGCGTTCGTACTTTCGGCGCTTGTGATCTATTTGGCCTAAGAAGATGAGAACAGTTTTTTGAAAGTTTTGGTGGAGACCGATTGTGTGTGCGGTAGATGACTTCCGCACGATCCGACCTAGACGGCCTAGACGGACGTAAAATCGGTTATGACGGTAACCGTTTTAGAGGCGCATGGACAACACGCATGGTTTGAGCGTCACGGATTAAGCGTAATCCGAAAGGTATCTTTAAGATTTATTTCTTTGATTTAACCGATACGCACGGATCCTCGGATTGGTTTTGGACGAAATTTTTGTTAATCCGCTGCGTTATGCACGTCTGAAACCCAACAAGCCGTGTATGAAAGAATTAGCATGTGTTGTTAATATCTCTTAATTTATTCAATCTAATTATAATTCAGGAAAGAGAATTGATCATAATAAGGTTGACATAAAACCATGCCTTATGATCGATATAAATATCGTTTAACAAAGGGACTAAATACATAATTGATGTATAGGTTATGATCACGTGTTATTCATTTAATTTGAGTAATCATAACGTCGTACTAGAGGCTACTTATAATTTATAAACTTGAATTTTATTGCCAATATTAAATGAGCCTACAGGGTCGCACACAAACATAACTAACTCGGTTAGACACAGAAAATCAAAAGGAAGGAGAAGAGGTGTGAGCATTGGATGCTATAAATAGATGAATGGTTCATCTGATTAGGCAAGAAAATTCAGTCCATACCCTAGCCACCTATTGAGAGAGAGAGAAAGAGAAACCGGATCTAGTAATCTCAGTTTCTCCTCCAAAGAGCTAGTCGCATGTGGACACGTGTAGAGGGCGGTGCCGGAGTCGTAGCGCCTTTCGTGATCAGATCTGCAAGGAGACGTAGGGAGATTGTTTGGAGACGAATCGCGAATCCCTACAAACCGGATTAGCCGAATCCGAGATATAAATAAGATTTATTTTTCTGATTTGATTGATAATACACGGATCCTCGGTTAGGAAACGGGTAAAGTTTTAATTCCGTTGTGTTTCTGAGATTACGCGTTTCCTTTTAGATAGACCTTCCACTTTTAACTCTGCCATGTTACTAAGTGGTATTGGAAGTATTATAACAATACAAATAGATTGCAATGGCATAATCTTGTTAGCAATTTAGCAGAAGAGGGGTTAGATCTTAAACAGCCTAACAAGGGTTCGTACTTTTGGGGGATTTGAAAAAAATACTTGCCCTTCTTTTATGAGATTACAAAATTCAAAATTAGTAGTGGGGATAGGATCAATATTTGGTATTGTGATTGGGGGCACGGATACCTGAAGCAGGAAATACAATCCCTTTTCACTCATGCTAAAGATCAGGGGATAACTCTTGCTCAAATCAAACAATTGATTGACCTGGAAGAGACCATCAGACCCATTACAGCAACCTAACCTTGGATTGAATTACAAACTCTGAAATAATTCATAAATCAAAAAGAAATCAAAGAAGAGGGGGATAAAGTTCTTCAGAACTTTATAGAAAAATGTGTATTCACGACAAAGAGTGCTTATCTGAGACTCTTAGGGGAAGGCGACTCCACCCAATTAGACCTCAACCTGGTCTGGAAGATTCGGATCCTGATGCGGATGAAGATCCACTTTTGGATCCGAAGGCAGAGGAAAATTTTGACTCAAGTTAACCATCAAAAATGGGGGATACAAATTGCAAACAAATGCTATCTCTGTCGCAATAAATTGGAGATCGTCGAGCACCTGTCAAGCGGGTGTGAATTTGTCGAGAAGCATTGGGCAATTTGGATAAATTGCACGAACAGAGAAGGCGAGCTTCCCCTTGCTTCTGTGGATATCGAGAGGTTCTTAATTAAGAAGTTAAAGTAGCTCGCCGGAGTTTTTATTTTCGTGGTTTGGTGAGAAAGATGCCGGCGAGTGTACACGGAGGAGAAAAGAGCCGACACAAAGCTAATAGAAGAAGTGGAGGAAGAATTTAAGCTCGTTTTGAGGATGGATGATCGGAGCTGAGCTTGGTGGAGATTTCTCACCCAGAATGGCGGTGGATTCGATAAAAAAAGATGTGATAAGCTTTTGGGAGAGAAAGTTCGAGTAAATGGATGGGAGTGGAGCATGTGTGCGGGCACTCAGTGATGAAAGTGGGGAGATAGACTTATCCTCTCACTTGGACTTAAATTTATATCATTCTTTTGGAAAGAGGGTATTGGAAACTCTCTCCAAAATTCATCAAAAAAAAGAAGAAGAAGGATGATAAGATAGGATTAGAGATGGACATATCGGTTGGAGAGAGGTTGCATAGAGAGTAGATAAGCGTGGCCCATGTGATTGATGGCTTCGCTCTAACTTGCCATAGTCATTTCATTGTCGTATTTTGGTATTTAATATTAAGAATACCGAGTCCTCCCTGTTTGGTGTGGAGACTTCTGAAAAATTCTAGATACCGTATAAAAAGAAACACTACAGGAGATATGAAAATTCTTCATATTTGATTGTTATGATTCTATTCCTTAATTAATAATAGAGTTATGAATATGTTTATTTTTCTTATATTTGTTTCCATGAATTAGGCATTAATGGGGCAACAAATCTTTGATTTATTTTCTCATATTAGGTATGACTCTCTCTATAAATAGAGGGGTAAGGGTAAAGTTTTATTCATTCCAACAACTATAAAAAATTGTATTGTATTGCTCTTTCTCCAAGTATTAAGAAAGTGTTTGAGTGCCGGCAGCCGTGGTTTCTATCATTTAGGTTTCCACATAAAAAAAATATTTTTGTCCTTGTGTCTTGCTTTCTGTGTTTGTTATTGCGTCTCGGTTCCTAACAAGTGGTACTAGAGCCAAGATTCGAAGAAAATTTCCTTTGGGTGCGAACACAGAAAGCAAATAGAAGTATTGCTATGCCAGAAGGATCTCGAAAACACGCTACTCGAGATGAAGCCAGAAGAGATTACTGACGACGCCATATGGAAGAAGATGAACCGCAATGCACTAAGCTATATACAATTTTCCTTAGCCAAGAACGTGACGTTCAACGTGGCAAAGGAGACGGGTTTTGAAATCATGAAAGAGCTATCCAACACGTACAATAAACCGTCTTCATTAAACAAGCTGCATCTGATGCACCGTCTTTTCTTTTCTTATTGTAGCAGCCCGTTAAGTCCAAATTCAAGTTTGATCTTTTTTTCTCTTTTTTTTCTCTTTGATGTAAATTTATAGAAAAAAGGTGTAACTCAAATTATTTTATAGTAAATTTATATCATTTTTTTGGAAGAGGGATATTGAAAATCCTCTCCAAAATTCATCAAAAAAGAAGAAGAAGAAGAAGAAGAATGATAAGGTAGGATTAGAGATGGACATGGTTGGAAAAAGGTTATATAGATCAGAGTAGATAAGTGTGGCCCATGTGATTGACGGCTTTACTCTAGCTTGCTATAGACATTTCATTAGCATTGTTGTATATACGAACACGTTTCCATAACAGTTTTCAATCTTGTCTGCTACTCCCGGACCGGCCAAGATGGAATGATGTAGAACTGTTGAATTTATTTAATTCTATGTGCAGGTATAGGTTAGATTTTCAGCTATCAACTATGGTGGTTTGGATGTTGTGTTCGGTTTTTGATGTATGGTTAGATTTTTTTGTGGTGATCAGAAGATTATTATGTAAGAAAATAAAAACGTAAGAAAAATTGATCAATTCTGATTCCGATGATGTGTTACTAATTTTTCTTATAGTGGAAAGTTGGATTTTTTGTAATAGAAAAGTTTATTTTGGCCAACAATTATATGTACATAAAATATTTAGATACAGGACCAATCGTGAAAATAAAACTAAGGAAATTATTTTCCTTTCTATTTTTGCTTTTACTTTCCATATTTTCGTTTTTTTTTTTACTATTTTCCTTATTTACAGCAATTGTATAATATACATTTTTGCTTATTGACTTTTTCTCAACTATTTTTTTCATTTATTTTTTAGGATTGTTATAATTTGTTCCATCTTACTTCATTCCGCCCATAATGTTAATAGTTAGAAATTACAAAAAACTCACTATTAGTATTTCAAAAAAAAAAAACACATTATTAGATACTGGAAAAAATCCCCTATTCTTTACGTAATTGCAAAAAAACCTCTATTATTAAAAATTGCACCACCACTAATATAGGCTAGTAATATAGTACTAACCCGATCTTTCATATTTGAATGGTTCAAATTCTGTATCTAGCAAAATTAATTTAAAATTTAAGAAGAGCATATGAGCCCACACTAAAGAGAACGAAGCAGGTTATTTTCTGTAGTTCCCCCTCATTAATAGAAATTACAAAAAAAAATCTTCCATTCTTTAGAAAATTGCAAAAAAAAAAACATCTACTATTTGCTAATATCTAACACTGTTAAATTAGCTAACTCATCTTAATCGCGATAATTAATAGTTTATATTAAAATTGACTTTATTTTGAGAGTTGGCAAAATTTGTCCTGACTGACACGGAAAATTCACCCGAAACGTTGAATTGGGTCTTACCGGAAAATGATGACAAGTCAATAATGTCGAATTAGGTTCGGGCAGTTTTGGTGGTTTGGGTTTGATCAAATTGGACATATTTGAGTGGGTTTTTTTTGAGTCGGTCGTATTATGAAGTCTTTATTTATAAGTGAAGAGTGATCAATTTTGATTTTTCAAAACAGATTAATTAAATGATTCAGGTGAATTAACTAATAACATTAAACTTGAACTAACTATAATAGAGACTTGTTTCATAATTGCAAATAATGGAGGACTTTTGTAATTACTAAGAGATTAGAGGGCCTTCTTTTGCATTTTCCAATAATTGAAGAAGCTATTTTACAATATAAGGATGATCCAGGGGCTTTCTACAAATTTCCTACTTAAAATTTCTGCACGAAAATAATGAATTGTAGTGTTCTTTACTCACAAAAAAAAAATGAATTGTAGTGTTCTTATTGGCCAACTTCTATGAACCGGCTCCATCTATAGTTTTCCCAACTGGATAACCAACCAACGAGCTCTTCTTCCTCTTGGACCTCTTCTCCTCCAAGCGAACCAAATGGAAACCGAGGCTCTTAGTCTTAGTCTTCTCTGAAGAAACAGATAAATGGACACCCTCTCTACGTCCCTCTCCTCCTCCGTCAAGCACAGCGGAGGAGCCTCCGCCTCCCTCCTCTTTCCTTCCACCACTCGAGACTCCATCTCTCTCCTCAAACATTCTTCTCTGCCACTCCCTTCAGCCTCTGCTCTGTCCTTTCACACCAAGCCCAAATCTCTCAATCCCAAGTCCAAACCATCCTCTGTTCCGAAACCCAGAAAGTTTCTCGCTCCTTCTTCTTCTTCAAAATCCAAAACTACCCACAACCGAGCTGCGACTGGATATGCTGCCGCGATTGCTGATGCGAGCAGTCGTGCCGGTACTCTTTCCGATGCTGATTTTGACGCACGCCGCTTGATTGGTTTTGTCAGAGCTGTTGTTGGTGATTCCACTATCAACGAATTTGACAAGGCCGCTAAGGTAATTTTATAAAACAATTCATTCCATTATGCTGCAAATATAATACGATTAAATTATGGAGAAAATACAGGTAATTAAGGTGACTAATGCTGGCGGATTTGAGAAGCATGTGGTTGCCATTATCAAGCTCGTAGTGAAGAAAGGGAAGATTGGTTTGATTGAAGAGGTAATGATGGAATTTTTGAGAATTTGCGATGAGTTGACCGGTACAAAAACGGTGGTCGTGGGTCCGTCTGAAGCTCGCATGGAGAGTTCGAAACTCGAAAGAATTGCGAGAGACGTCCAGAGATTCAACAGCGTGAGTTGTGTTAAGATTTGGCATGCCGTTGCTGCATGATCAAAAATTTGTGGCAATATATTTCGATCAAAAATTTCTTGATTGTTGTTTCACTTGAAATTGAATGCAATGAAACTGCTTCAATGTTTTGAAAAGAGAGTTTTTGCATGCACTTTATGTGTGGTTAATTTATGTTTGTGATTAAATAGGTTATTTGTATTTGGGTTTATATTTGTTGTCAAGATTGTATTTAATTGTGATTGTTGTTTGTGAGGTGATTGAATCTATTGAAACAGGGGCTATGTGAATAAAGTGTTTTGCTAGTTGTACTATGTCAAGATGATTAACTAATAATTTTATCTTGTTAAACAATCTTATTATTAATATGATAGAATTGAAATATTATTAACTATTAATTAAATGAATTTTGTATGCTACATTTATCATTCTCAATACTGTGTGTGCTGCTGAACCTGAAGTTTTTTATTTTGTTTTCAATAAATGGATGCTTTTATGTTTTCATGTGAATTTCGGCCTTTTTTTTAATTCAGGCCCAATCTTGTTTTGACTTCAGTATTGATAATTCATTAATTCTAACCCAATAACTATCGATATAGATTATGAAATACGAGATAGTATCCTCACTTTGCTTCGAATACGTTATACAGATAATTTTTATATTTATAATTTATAATTTATAATTTATAATTATAATGATAATTATAATTATAATTATAATTATATTATAATTATAATTATAATAGGCTATAAAGTTAAAAGTTTTGCTCTTTTAATATTTTGTCACGTCATCTTTTAATTTTCATCCATTGGATTGAAAGATTTTACTCATCATGTTTAATCTCATCCATTCATTAGAAAATAGTTATTAGTAGGTATTAATTTTACAAAATTTCCTTGCATACTAAAGCTCCACATTATCTCTTTTACTTGAGCCATTGGATTTGAATCCGAATTATTTTTGTCCATTCGATTAGCACCTTTATATGTATGATGTATCATATTTCTTGCATTTAATAGTTATTAATTATAGGTACTTAATATTGACTACTAGAATGGATCATCTAAAAATTAAGATTAAGTCATGTGTCATATAAAAGTCAAGATTTTTTTTTTTAATTCAAGATTCAACTTACATACATATAAGAATGTAAACGTGCTAGATATTATCTGACCGACCCGCATCTGTATCCGCAAAAAAATTGTATCTAAATCAAATTATATGTATTTGGCTAGATACAAATTTGATTATTGATTTGGCTCCCGTATATGGATAATATCCCTATTCGGATAATTTGTTATTCGGATAGTACCTGTTTTTAGATATTTCACTCTATATAAAACATTGGTATTTATTAAAAAAAAATCCTCTCATCTCATTAAACCACATAAGTATTTGATATTGACCATTAGATTAAATCATCTAATGGTCGAGATTTCTTTAAAAAAAATTAATATTCAACTCATGTACATGTAAGGGTGTAAACTACCATGATATTATCTAACCGACCTGTAACTGTTTCCACAAAAATTGTATCCGGATCAAAATTAATCATATCTGATCATATGCATATACATATTCGGATATTGATACAGATTTTATTATCGATTTGGCTCCCGAGTATGGATAATATTTGTATTCGGATTATTTATGATTTGGATAGTATCTGTTATATTTCACTCTATATAGAATACAATATTTATACAGACAGATCTATGAATATGCTGATTTTATCATATTTGGATTAGTACATTATCCATATCCATGTAAATATTTTATACATGTAAGAATGATTCGTATCAAAATAAAAATTATCCGTAACCTGATGGATACAGACACATATTGGGATAGTTTTATTCGAATATAAATACAGATTTGATTATCGATTGGGCTCATGGATACGGGCTCATGGATACGGATACAAACAATATATATCTAGATAATTTGTTTTTCAGATAGCATATCTGTTTCAGATATTTCACTTTATATAGATACGAATCATCATCATTCTTGAACATATAAATTTGTATTTATTTTATTATGATAAAATGATAAAATAGTGGTCTAAATTAGTATAATTTTATCATACATATAAAGATACTACTTATTATATTTTAGAGAAATTATTTGGAGTAACCAGCTTTTGGAGTGCCTAGAAGTGTCCATCATACAGTTTTAACTATACACATATATATTTGCACTTGGATATACATCTTAAGTTTATAAATATACTTTTATGAAAATATATTTTTTTGTAATTTTACTATATCTTTTGTGTTTACAAAAAAAAAATTATAATTTTATCATACCTTTTGTAATCGGATGCTACTAGACGCTTCAAAATACTGACACTCCATATCTAAATCATATATTTTATTTCAAATATTGTTGTGTTCTAAGTTGAGATCCTATTTCGACTAAGAACAATGCCATAAAAACTGGCACAACGACCAAAGCGTTTGCTATTTTTACTAATTTATTCCTTTTTTGAATGTATAAGCGATGGCCTCAAAAAGTTTGTTTCAATTCTTACCGAAGGAGACGTACCTTCATCTTGACAATACATGGTATGCAGTATTAAGTGATATAGTGCCATTTTATTTATGAAATATTTTTTTGCTTTGAATTATTGAAAGCTTCATGTGAACATGCAATTATTATTATTATTATTACTACTACTATAAAACATCTCGCGCAAAGCACAAGATGTTTGCTAGTTTTATATAAATTTGTTTAGCAGTAATATTTTTATATGGATATAGATAATATTTTGAATTTTTTTTTACCAGTTAAATTTTTTTCTGATATTTTGTAGGAATATAGAGGAATTAATGTATTAGCAAATACTTTTATAATAATGATACGTATGCACATTCTTGGAAATTTAATGATACTTTTTTAAAGAATAAAATTTTTATATAAAAAAGATAAAATAATATTTTATATAATATAATATGACATAAAAATATGTAATAAAATAATATCATAAAATACTCTTAAAGTGCTCAAAATATATTTTATCGCAAAATATTATTTTATTTATTTATATTATTTTGACTTGAAAAAAAATGGAACATGATAAAATGTTTAATAACAGGCATTTAAAAAAAATAGTTGGATGTTATATTAAGCATAACTCTAGTAGAAAAATAAAAAAATAGTTTACTTCATTGATTGTTTTAAAAAAATTAAGGAAATCTATGGGGTTTTTTTAATTTCCCTTTTATTTAATGAGTAGGGTCTCACATTTCTATTTTAAAAAAGGCTTTATGATAAATTTTGCTATGTTTTACAATAAATAATGGGTCATTCATACATATGAGATGCTAAGAACATGAATCAGGTTACACATATATATGGTCATAACATTTTCAATAATTGTAGAAGAGACCATCTTTATTGTTTGATTGTTTGTTGCATGTTTTTTTTCAAAAAATATATTGAATGATTGACTTTTTATAATACTATACAAACAGTGCTACAAAAAATCAAGACACTGTACACGTGCCAAAATTCTATGTCACGTAGAGAATTGTACATAGGAGAGAAAAAAATTCAATAAAATGAAAAAAGAATTATGTTAAATGATATTTTATCCTTGTTTTCAAAAACAAAATTAATTATTTGATCTAACAAAAATTACTTTCTTTTATTTTCTTAATGAAGACAAAAAAGTATTTAAGATAAAATTTATCTATTTATTAAAAAAAATTATGTCCATAGCATCATTCCTAGAAAAAAATTGGTAAAAATGACAATCATGAAAAACAAATAAAGTTACCTTCCATCCTAAGCAACAAACCTCATCACACATACGAATCATTCTTCATTTGCTCTTTCTTTTAACAGTTGGCAGTTTGTGAATTTTTTTCATTCTTTTTTGAACTCCTTTTTGGGCCTACTTTCTCCTCTTGAAGTATTGATTTATATAAGAAATTTGTTCCACCTAAACTCAAAAGCAATAAAGTACGTGTTACTAAAAAGGAACTTGAAAAGAAGTTGAAAAAGAAACATGTGTACTAAATTCTATTCATCTCTCCATGCTTTGGCTTGAATCTGAATTATTCAATTTTTCGTTTCAATAATATAATTAATTTTTATGTTTATCATCTTAGGTTTGTCCAATTACAATAAACAAAAATCATTCTAGAGATGCTTTTTAATTAGAAAAATGATATAGAATCAATTTATTAATTATTTTCTTTATTATAGTTGTGCATTAATTTAATAACAACTACAATTCCCTGTTCAGTATTGATTCCATAAGAGCATCTCATCTTTCCAGAACTATTATAATTGGTGTTAAATGAGGTTGGGATTTTATTTTTATTATTTGTTTAAAGCATGCATCATTTTCCATTAGTAAAGTACCAAACTAAACACTTGGATAATTAGTGATGACATCTCAACTGCTTCAATTAATTAAAATTCAAGGATATTGAACCTAATAATTCGGGAAAAGATTTGCTTATGTATGTATTATCGCCAATATATGACCAAATATTTTACTTAATAAAATAGTTTGTATTCATATAGGTATTTAGCATCATAATAACATTACATATTTTACTTCGAATTTGAGTAGTCATAAGAAGTCAACATGTCAATAGAACTTTACTACTTTTCTTAACTACTGACTTAATACATTTATTATGAAAAAGAAAATTGTTATGATTTCTGCTGCAAGTATCAACTTTCCAATTTCAAATCGCAGTTAGTAGAAACTAAGACCCACAAATATATTATAGTTTAAGGAGTAGTTTGAAAATTTTCATATGAAATAGTTGGGATTTGACCTGTGAAAATTTCAAGAAAAGAAATGTCTCAAGAATAAAATTCTTGAATCCAACGTGTTTGTTAGAGTTGGTATACGTCTCAGCTCAAAAATAGTAATCTAAGCTAAATTATTGAACTTGGCATGCATGACCTTTTTTTCAATGAACTTAGTTGAAATTTGAAAAATATACAAAATTTACAAATAATTTACAATTTTTATACCTTATTTTATCAAATTTAAGAACATAACTTATGTGAAATACTTGCATTGCTTTTATTGTTCATTGAGAAAAAATTTGATTTCTTGGGACAAAAAGCAGAGAAATTTTAGGTTAATCTTCGGTAGGTCACATTTGAATTCCTTCCTTTCCACATACCACCCTCACTTTCTTCGGTTCCTCTCCATTTCCTAAATAGATATCTAACTCTAGTTATGTTATAAAATCAAGCTATCTGGTAGGGGTGTACATTGGCCGGGTTGGACAGGTTTGTATGAAAGTTGCAATCTAACCCAATAAGGACGGGCTTACATTTTTTCAACCCAACCCAACCCATACTACTTAAATTTTTTTTTAACCCGACCATAATTTTCTTGGGCAGATTGGACGGATTAGGCGAGTTGATTAGATTTTGAACTTTTTCTAAATATATATTGTTATAACATATTGTGACCAAATAAATCATACGATTTTGACACAAGAATATACAAAAAAGATAAAAATAATTTATTATTTTAAAAATAAATTATTTTTAACGAAACAAGTATAATTTGTTTTTGTACAATGTACATTGACAAGTTTTTGTTATGCTTTATTTTTCCTCAAGTGAAAATATTATAAATGACTGATTGTAAAGTTTTATCTTTACTTGTGAGATGTACTATACTATGTATAGAAGTCTTTTTAATGTAAGTTTATAATTGGAAACTAAATATATAATATATAATTTTTTTATGTTAAGTTTATAATTAGAAACTAAATAATATGATATAACATAGAAATTTGATGTAGAATAGGAAACAAATAAATTGAATATAGTATACTCCATATATAATTTTGATATGTACGGATTGGGTCGGATTAATACGGGTTTACAACTTAAAACCCGCAACCCGACCCATAACTTCGGGTTATTCAATATTCAAACCCGGACCCAATCAAACATCTTCAAAACCCGCAAAAAATGGATCGGGTCGGGTCGGGTTGGACGGGTTGTACGGGTCGGAAAATTATTTGTACACCCCTACTATCTGGTCTAGTATATTTATTTATACATTACGGAATGTTTGATTTATGAGATTACAAGATACATATAATTGTAAACTATGAATTTAGTTAAAAAAAATTATAATATTTTATTAATTTTAAAATACATGTATTTATAAATCCTCAAATCCATGTATCTTATACATATATCAAACTTCGATAACAAAATGCAACAATTATTACAATAACCCTCTCTAAGATGAATTAAACAATTCATGAATTATTATATACATGTATCCGCAAAATACATTGCATTTTATAATCTTCCAAATCGAACATATATATATATAACGGAAACGATATATATTAATACAAAAATTGAGGAACTGACGGTAGTATTAAAAGCGAATTGGCCTAATGTCTATGGAGCTTATGATGAAGCAGCAACAATTTTCTTTCAAAATATAATTTTATCAATTGTGACGCGTTTCTATTTGGTAGGCCATAATGCAAGAGGTGACTTGACAGTAAATTCAGTTTCTTCATAAATGTCAATTATGCCCTTGAACGCTAATTGACCATTTCATTAATCGTTTAAACAATTTATATATAAATGATCAAACCACTGGAGAGAGGATGGAAAATCAAACCCTAACTCTTTGTACCGATCACACCACACACACGTCCTTGTACCAATCATAATAATCCCTCCAAGCTTTTCCATAATAAAGGCAAACACTCGTGAGGGGACCGGAATTATTCATGTACCACTCCTTTCATCCTTTCTCTCTAAACACCATTAGTTCATTACTCCCTCTCTCCTCTCTCTCTATAAATTCCTACCTATACTCCAAAACCACCATTACGCAATCGCCATGAATGGAAGAACGGAGCGAGAGTTCAAGATGAGGGAGGAGATAAGTGTGAAGAGTTGGGAAGGAGAGGAGGCAGAAATAGACTATGTTTTTAAAGTCGTGGTGATCGGAGACTCAGCCGTCGGAAAATCGCAGCTTTTGGGTAGATTTGCGAAAGACGAGTTCTTCTTCGACTCGAAACCGACGATCGGTGTTGAGTTTCAAACACGGACTCTGACGATCAACCGGAAAAGAGTTAAGGCACAGATTTGGGACACGGCAGGACAAGAAAGGTTTGTTCAAATAAATAAGTAAATAAAAGGTTATTAATAGTTAGAATTTTGGTTTGATTTGTTGATAGATGAAAACTCAATTTGTGATTGTTTTTTTCTTCTATTTTGATTTTCTGGCTGAACTTTTTATATTCATATGAAATATATTTGCTTTAAAAAGATTGTCTAATTATTTTCTTAAGAAACACATAGTTTGGAAGTTTTTTGGTCAAAAAATACCAACTTGAATAAGACAGTTAGATATCATTATACCAATCTTCTTCTCATAAAACAAAAAAAAAATAAAAAAGATTGTAAATATATCGTTAAGAAAAATACAAATAATAAACTAGCATCATGCTGATAAATCTCATTTGGGTCCCATTTTTATGACCTGTCATTGTCCTTATGGCGTATAATTCCGCGTGTATATAAAAACTTATTCTCTGCTCTAAGAGCAGGCATTTAGTACCTACACCAGCACCTATTATTTGTATTATTAATCAATATCAATTTGTAAGTTGCAACTAAATTTAAATCGGATTAAAAATCACATATCAGTAAAAATTAAAGTTAACTCGAAATTATAAATAGTTGTTTTAATTAATTTAATTTATGAATCAGATAAAGTTATGGAAAATACAAATTTTATTATAATATCTGATAGAACTCTTATTTTAATTAAGGAACACTTTATTACAATGTAAGAAACAGGGACACCATACAATCCATATCTTAGTAATTTATTATAAGCTAAAAGTATGGGTATGAGGTGTCTCATACACTATATTTAATAGGAAGAACAAATTCTATTATATAATTTTAAATCAAAAAATTCTATTATATTTAAGAACTTGAAACATTTCAAACTGTTGTTTTTAATAAATAAGAGATTTATATTAATTTCAAGAACATGGACTGACCAATATTTAGCTTCAATATAGAAAAGTCAGATTTTATTACAATTTAAGTTTATGTGATATATATAATATATTTAGCAATCCGACTTTGTGTATTAGTGTAATCTTTTAATGGCGCTCCTGGTTTGGAGCTATAGATAATAAATTTTGGATATTGCTTAGACAACAAAGCTAGCCAAGCTGGCAAGCAAGCATTTATTTGTTTATAAGTATATAGTGCTTGTTATTATCCCTTGAAGCTCACGACACTACGTGTTAACATTTTGCATCATTTAAGGGTCGAAAGCGAAATAAAGCAAATCGTATTAGTGTTATTATTATGGATCATTAAGGGTCGAAAAGGAAAGAAAGTAAATCATGTTAGTGCTAATCAATGACTTAGAAAAGGAAAGGAGAATTTGATGAATTTTTTTTCTTTTTTGGATATGTATGAGCCATTTTTATTTTTTCCCTCTACTTTTCCGCTAAATTGTGAAAAGGCCCCTCAATTTTTTAAAATCAAAATAACCATCGCCTCTCAATTCTATCGGACATATACGACTTGTATTTTATTCACAATAAGTTCGAATTATAAAGCCCAGCTGAGTTGATATATTACAGATATAGGGCAGTAACAAGCGCGTATTACAGAGGAGCCCTCGGTGCGATGTTGGTCTACGACATAACTCGACGGCCCACGTTCGACCACATGGCGAGATGGGTGGATGAGCTCCGAGCCCATGCCGATAGATCCATCGTGATAATGCTGATCGGCAACAAGGCTGATCTGGCTCACCAACGTGTTGTCTCTACAGAAGAAGGAATAGCATTCGCAGAAGAACAAGGGTTGTTTTTCTCTGAAGCGTCAGCTCTCAGCGGTACAAAAATATTCAATTTTTCTTGTTTTATATTTAACATGATATTTGAAGAAAAAAAAAATATGATGTTGTATTTATCAAATTTGAGTTTAATTCTCGTGCAATATAATTTTCTAACATATTGATTATCAATTATTTTAAGAAAAAAAAACTAATAATTGTACTTTAAAATGAGTTGTATTTGTATTATATTATAAATAGATGTTTAGTTTATAGAATAATGGATTGAAATTAATTTATAGGTGAAAATGTGGAGCGCTCATTTCTGCAATTGTTGGAGGAGATTTATTCAGTCGTGTCCCGAAAGGCGTTGGAATTAGACAATGCGAGAAGAATCAATGGAACGAATAACAATGGCGATTTATTGGTACTAAATGGAACTAAATTATCAGTTTTACCAGATGGTGTCATGAATGAGACTAGTGCTTTGAAGAAAGAAACCCAATATTGTGCTTGTTCATAAAAAGAGTTGCTACAAGTTCCATTTTACAAATTAAGGTTGCTTTATTTATTCTTTTCGTTTTTTTTATAAGATTGATTGGTTTGAGGTGGAGTAGGATAGTTGTATGAAAATATGATTACAAGGTATTTATGAAATGGTTTGCACATAATTTATTGAAATATTCTGAGAAATATATGCTTTGAACTATTGAAATTACTTTCTTCAATTGAGAAAAGAGATGTGTCAGCTAATTAGGACTGTAATACAGGCTGGATTATCTAATGAATTTTGGCTACGACATCTGTAATTTTGAAAAAAAATCTTACATTGTGCCTAAATTGCAAAAATTGACTCCCATTATTCAAATTTTCAAAAACGAAACCTACATTTTTAAAGAAATTGAAAAAAAAAAAAAAAACTGCTGTGGTTGTTAGTTAGCTCACTTTAATCATTTCAATCATTCCATCCCGTTTTATTTTAACAAATTGAAGTCGTTTCTTGTACTTCACATCACAATAGATCATAACAAATTGCTTTACTTGACTATCATTTATAACATCTATTTTCATTACATCCGTCCAATCCAGCCAAATAATAATCCCCAAAACAAACTAGTATTTATGTAACAGAACATGCATATTATCCATCCCTCAAAATTAACAAAACACATTAATTCAATTCATTGAAGCTGCCACAAAATCTTCAAAACTCCAACACGCAGCTTCAATCCTCAACCAAAACACTATGACAACAATATCAGAAATCAAATTCTCAAATCATTGCCAACCAAAAAAAAGAAACTCCAATATTCCTTTTCTAAGGAGAAGAAGGTTCCGGATCTTGAGGTTCGACAGGATTCGGAGCATTCTGCGCGAATCTGGACATAAATTTGGAAAGCTCGTAAATTGCGCTGTTCACATGATCATCGTCAGAGTCTGACGCATGGGCCCACACCGACCCGTTTGAGGCTGCCATGGCTCTCTTGCCCTTTCTGGAATTCGCTAACGCTTTTTCCAAGTCCTCTTGCCTTAATCCCCTTGGCCTCTGAAAATAAAACATGAAATACAATATTCAGCAATTCAGTAATTTTTAATAAACCTGTTTATCTTGGAATATTTGTATAAAACTTATGTATTTGTGGAAACTTGTTTGCTAAATATTAATAACCTAGGCTATAATATGGGTTGAATTTCAATATAAACAAAATAATTTACTATATTATAAACCTGATAAATTATTAAATTTCGATATATTTAAGGTAAATGTTTCAAGAACTCAATTATCTGTCATGAATATTTTGAAATAGTCACTATATATTTGGGAAACTCTAATCAATCCCCTGTAATTCGAGTCGAACTCCAAATAAAAACTTTCCCATGGCCCAATTTATTATTTTTTTTTCCTATCACTTGTTAAAAAAAAATTCAACCTATATCATAATAGACCAACAAAATTTCCTAAAATTAAGAGTTTATTAAAACATTAAGAAAAGAAAACGGCTCGTGATTAATATTTTCTTTTTAAAAAAATCCTAAGTTTCAGATTTTCAAATAAACCCGCTGTGACTACTATATTCTTTTAAAAAATTCCATGAGTTTTCATATTTTCAAACGACCCCCTGTGATTAGTATTTTCATTACAAAAAACTGACAGGATTCGTGTCATCGCTTTTTTCCTCATCCAAATACTCTCTAATCGGGTAAAACACCGCCTTCTTACACAACTCAAAATATCACTCCTTTTAAAACCCTCACATAAATTCACGATATACTCATAATTAATTTCACTTCCCACTCTCTCTCTCCTCTCAGCACGACTTTTTACCGTCGATAAGGGTTCAACTTTTTTTACCATTTTTGGAAGAAATTACAAAAACACCCCTCACTAAATGTAGTTTTTAGTACTACCATCACTTATTTCAAAAAAACTCAACTCCTATCATTGGGGTTTAACTTTAAACAGAGTTTCTAAAAATACAGGGATCTTCTTAAAATATTCAAAAAATATGGGTACTTTCAAAAACCCACCTATTATTAATTAAAAAAAATGGAAAAAAATACGGGGATTCCGATCTTGAAGATCTGGGCGAAACGGCGTTTTACCCGTAGCAGCCCCGAATTAAAAACTCCTTACAATTTAAAAAGGAGAAATTTGCAAAAAAAGCCCCTTCCTTATTGAAAAATGCTAAAAAGCCCCTAGATTATTGCCAAAAATGCAAAAAAAACCCCTACCTACCTACCGGGCCTTTACGAAAAAATAAGTAAGTGCTTTTTAGCAATTTGGGCAATAATCTAGGGTCTTTTTGCAACTTCCAATAATCTAGGGGCCCTCCCGCAAATTTCCCTTCAAAAAAAAAAAAAAAAAAAAAACTCACGGGATTCGTGTCGCCGCTTTTCTCCTCATCCAAATACTCTCTGATGGGATAAAACGCAGCCTGCTTGCACAATTCCAAAATATCGCTCCCCGTAAAACCCTCGCATAAATTCGCGATGTGCTCGTAATTAATCTCGCTTTCGACTTGCTCGCCTTTCAAGACGACTTTGAGGATTTTAGTTCGCTCGCTCCTGTCGGGGATTCCGATCTCGAAAATTTGGGTGAAGCGCCGGAGGATGGCCTCGTCGAGCTCCGCCGGGCGGTTTGTGGCTGCTAATACCATCACTCTCGCGTTTTCTGAATAAAAATAATAATAAAATTAAATGAGGAAGAAATGGGGGGGGGTTGAAAAGTATGATGCATGTTCTCTTATTCATGGAAAACATATTATATTTGGAATATTAAAAAAACTACTTTAAGCTTTCAATATTTCCGAATACCCACTGACTCTTAAAATAATGAAAAATAGAAAACCATAGTATTTACAATTATGTATATATTATTTGAATATTTTTTTTAGGGTTTTCTAAATTAAAGAAAATAAAAAACATAAAAATGAAGGGGAATTTTCAAAAAAAAAAAAAGGTGTAAGTTATCTTATTTATGGGAACCAACAATCTTTACAAATATTAGAAAAGGAGTACTTAAACTTCAATTTTGGAAAGACCTCCTAACTTAAAAAATACTAAAACAACCCCATAATCTTGAACTTGTTTATTTAAAAGAAGCAAATATTAGAAAAAAAAAGTACATTAAGGGCTCTTCAATAACTCAAAAAATTATTGCGTCTTGGGAAAATGGAAAGTTTAAAGCGTTACTTTTAATATTCCAAACGTTTAGGGGCTTTTGTATAAATTTAAGAAAAACATAGGAGGGTCTTCAAAACATTGGTAAAAATGAAATGGGAAAGAAATGGGCAAAGAGAGAGAGAGATAGAGAGAGAGAGAGAGAGAGAGAGAGAGAGAGAGAGGGAGAGAGAGAGAGAGAGAGAGAGAGAGAGAGAGGGAGTTACGGTCGGTGGTGAAGCCGTCCCACAAAGACATGAATTCGGTTTTCATATTAGTCATGGCTTCATGATCCGTATTTCTCCTTTGCCCTAAAAAGCTATCCACCTCATCTATGAATATTATCGCCGGTTGCAATTTATACGCCAAACTAAACACGGCCGCCACTGAAATCAAATAAATAAAAAACTCCATTAAATGATGAAATATCAAAAAGAAATTAATTAAAAGAGAGGTATGAATGCACGGTCGGTTAGTCCCTGTACTTTAATTGGATTGCAATTTGGTCCTTGTACTGCTGCTGATTTAAACTATTGGTCCATGTACTTCGTAAAATTGTGCATGTTTAGTCCTTAACTTAACGGAAGTAGTTAACACCTTTAACTTTTTTATGTTATAACCATTTAGATTTTACACCTTTAAATAATATCGAAACATAATGATTTATTGAAATTCAATAATAATAATAATAATAATAATAATAAAATAATGTATTTGCATGCATCGTCATTATTGTAGATTTTTTTTTGTAAAAATAAAAACTATATTATTTCTTTATAGATTGAAATGGTAAAATAGTAATTTAGAAAATTATTAACGGTGCTAACTGCTTCCATTAAGCAAGGATTACACATTAAACATGCACAATTCTATAAAGTACAGGGACCAAAAAAGTTTAAATCAATAGTACATGGAGTAAACTACAACCCAGTTAAACTACAGGGACTAACACTGCATTTATCCCCAAATAAAAGTTTTTAAATCCTCAAATTCAAATATTAAAACAAAACTAATCACAAAAACTCCCACCCCAAACTCCAACCAATACCTAATTTCTGAGCATCGCCGAACCATTTACTCATCAAATTCGAAGCCCTCGCATTAATAAACACTCAACAGAATTATGCACGTTTATGTTTTCATAAAGTACAGCAATCAAAAAGTTCAAATCAGTAGTACAGTACTAAACTACAACCCAGTTAAACTACATGAACTAACCGTGCATTTATCGTTAAAAAAAACAGGGTTTAAATCAAACATACCGAGTTTCTGAGCATCGCCGAACCATTTACTCATCAAATTCGAAACCCTCACATTAATAAAAACCGCTCCGGATTCTTTCGCAATGGCTTTTGCCAGCATGGTCTTGCCGGTGCCGGGCGGGCCGTAGAGCAGCACGCCTTTTTGCGGCGCGAGCAGCTTTCCGTGCGAAAACAGGTCCGGCCGGCGGAGCGGCAGGATGACGAGCTCGAAGAGAGATTGTTTGATGGACTCGAGCCCGCCGATGGATCCGAATTCGACGTCTATGTGGTCCGGGTTTATAACATCACACGCTATCACATCCTGTGTTGAAAGTTGTGTCGACAAAGTTTATAAGAGTTTGTTTGTTGGTTTTAGTTCAGTTGTAGTATGAATGTAAAATTGCTTTTCTGTTTTATAGGGTATAATTGTAAATGAAGTCATGCCGTGAATGGATTCTTTTAATTTTTGTTTTTAGTTTTCAAGATGATTTTATTATAAAGAATATATATATATATATATATATATATATATATATATATATATATATATATATATATATATATATATATATATGAATTATAACATTTTATTTTCAAAAGGAAAGGATACTAAATATAATTCAATTTCCTCTCATTCTAAACAAATTATTTTTCTTAGTACTTTACACAGAGATTCATATTCATCGTGATTTGAGAAAAATAGAAAGGGAACAACTCACTTCGTAGGAATTGGTGTTGATGAGGGGGCGGCCGAGGCGCTTGGCGATCTCCTTCTTCTGCTCGAGCGCCTTCTTGCTGGCGGCGCGGTTGGGGTCGAGCTGCTTGAGCCCGGCGAAGAGCACCAGGCAGCTCAGGGCGGCGCTCGCCGCGTAGAGGACCAACTCCTGCACGAACCGACTCTCCGCCGCCCTCATCGATATTGTTTGATGGATTCTCTCGAGTCTTCTTCTTCTTCTTCTTTGTTTTCTTTTTTGGATTCTGATTCTGATTTTGGTCTTGATTCTGATTCTGATTTTGATTTTGGTTTTGGTTTTGGTTTTGCCACTACTTGGCTCGTTTGAGATGTGATAATAATAAAGAAGTTAATAACGATAATAAAGAATTTAACGACCTTGTTTTGTGTTGTAGTTTCGTTTATGGTTTTTACTTCGGCGAGAAGTCGGAGATGACGTGTGTATAGACCCGGTTTTAGGCGATATTAGTTATGGGCCTGTTTTGGGCTAAATCTCTACTTGGGCAGGATATGTTGAAAACTTTTTCTTTGTTTTTTTTTATATGAAAAGGAAACAGTTTTAAAAAATAGACCTGGCCCAAGTACTTCAGTTTGATCAGCAAGTTTTGCTACTGATGTTAATATAGTTATTTTTATCAAATCAATTTATTAAACTGTGCAAAATATAGCAGCTATCAACCTTTGGATCTTGTCTAAACAAATCCTAATAACTTGTAATTTAATTACAAGTTCTACTTCGATTATAAATTAATAGCATATTCCTCTCACAATACATAATAGTTCTTTTCTAGATTTTAAACAAATAAAGTTGATTTATGAAAACATTTTGTGACGATAAAAGGCTAGCAACTTCTACCTTCATAAACAACATGTCTCTAGTGCCGGAAGTCGCCGGAATATGCAGTGACATTTATGAGGAAGAAATCAAAGAGGCAGTTTTCGAGCTTGCTAAAGGAAAGACTTCAGGACCTGATGACTTTCCATTAGAGTTTTACCATGCGCATTAGAAAATGGTTAAAGAGGATCTACTTTGGATATGCAACAGTTTTCAGGACAACAAACTGTACCTATGGAGAATAAATAAGGCACAGATATCGCTCGTCCCTACAATTAAGGAAGCAAAAACAACCCGATAAAAATTATCTCCAAAATACTAGCAAAAACGTTACAACTGAAAATGCCTGAACTTGTCTCTGAAGAGCAAACAACATTTATCAAAAATAGGCAAATCATAGAGTCGTTTTTAGCGAATAGAGAATGTATTAACTTCCTGCACAAAACCAAAACACTAGCAATATTGTATAAAGTGGACTTCACCAAAACTTTTGATACAACTAAGCTGGGAATTTCCCGAGGATCATGGAAAGCAAGTGGTTCCCGCAGAAATGGATCCATTGGATCAAACATCTTCTCAACTCCTCTAGCTCAGCACTCAAAATAAAAGGCCAGTTACAACCTTTTTTCCCCACAAGAGAGGTCTCCGGCATGGGGGGACCCCCTCGCAGAATCTTTACAAATGTTGATCAACTACGCACAAACTCTTGGGTCCGCACGGCTCAAAATGACGTCTAAGGCAATTCAATATGTAAATGACACAATCATCATAACAGAAGCAACTGCAAATAAACGATAGCAAAACTCGTTCACTACAATCCAGCTACCAAATAGCAGAGTAATGCAACAATTCAGCATATCCTCCAATATAGCAAGTAAGATTTCCCCATCAAATATTTAGCACTGCCACTGTCAATTCACAAGCCACCAAAAAGTGCCTTCCTCTCAATGATAGAAAAATTAAGGCAGAAAATATTGAGTTGGTCGACTAAATACCTATCAATAGGAGGCAGATTGATACTTTTAAATTCAGTACTTACAGCACAACCGCTGTATTTTATGCAAGCATTTCAGCTACCTCAATTTAGGATTTAGGGTTTCAGCTATCTATCAAGGAATGTTATGCCAACTCGTTAAGTCCATGGACTTGCACCCATAAAAACTTCTTCATCAATGATCTGACATCACTCTTTCCTAAATTCAACAATCGAGCAAGAACAAGCCTGGGAAATAGAAAAAGTACTAGGTTCTGGTTGGACAAATGATACGTAGATGTATAATGGCAAAATAATATCCAGGCCTATACAGAAGGTCAACAACAAAAAATATTATAGTACAGCGGGTGTTCCAGAACCCGACAACATTATAATGGGACAAGGCCCTTAGCACAATCCAAACAAGACACTTACATAACTTAAGAAACAAAATATTCACAGTATAACCTATAGCTAGCAATGCCATATAAGCTACAATAGAACACTAATAAGGAAGTTAAATTTTCGGTCAACTCCACGTATAGATTCTTTAGGAATACGGGAGTAAAAGATCATGCTCGAAACTTGACACTTAAAGTGCCACCAAGAATAAAATTATTCGTCTGGAAAATGCATAAAGATAAGCTGCCTACAAAATCTAGGCTTAAAAAATCAGGCCAGCTGCAAACCGATGATTGTCAATCCTGCAATGACAATGCAGTAGAAACTGACAATCACATGTTCTTAGGGTGTAAGCTGACAAAAGAATTATGGAAACTTACTTGTTAAATGGCGAGCGGTTTGGGCTGCCACCTGCTGGGAACTATGGAAAGTAGGGAATAACAATTGTAATCGAAATGTAACTCGCTTTTTTCATAAAAACTACAAATTCAAGAAAAAGATAAAAGGTTTAAAGGAACATTTCTATATCTATTATTTTATGTATCATATGGAACTGCTAATAATATATCAAACCGTTTTACCACAAACCAGAAAATAAAACCTCAAATGTCCTTAGTGTGTGCTTCTCTAATGGCTTGGTCTATGATGAACCATGTTCATTTTAACTTCTAACCATATTTTTATTTTATTTTTATACTGGAGTGATGAGTGATAATTAAGCTTTTATCTGGACCAAGTCACCAAATAAGTCCGGTACAATAAACAACTGCATACCAAAATTATGAGACGAAACTTAATCAATTTGAAGAATTATTTATTACAAGGAATACTCGTGCTTTGCGTTATATTTCCATAGTTTTAATTTCATAACTTTTCTCTCATAGCAAACGAAAAGAATCAAAACCACAATTGAGTGTGGTTTACATTAACTTTTGTGCAGTAAAATGTTAAGGCCTGAAATTTATATATTTTGGTGGAAAAAAATTGAAACCATCCAAAAAAAGAACTTTGTTCAAAATAATGTGAAAACTTCACTGCTCGAATAACATTTTATTATTTAATTTTAGAAACTTCACAGCTCAAATAACATTTTATGATTTAATTTTTAATCTACATAGACCTCCATACTACAAACTATTAATTTTTAAGCTACATAGACCTTCATATTACAAACTATTATACAGTTTACATTTTATGTTGCATTTTTCTCCCCTGCTAATTTGTTAGAAATGTGCTGTCCATTTCTAATGAGTCCTGCAACACAACCAACAAAGTGATGCTCGACAGCTTGTGGCTTAGAATTAAGATACATGATTGGCAATGTATGAAGCTTCACTAACAATATAGAATTGCGACAAACAGCAAAGTTAAATTCAATATGCTCTAGTCAAGAAGGCTCTCCAGATGACCTTGTTGTATATTATTTACTTATAAATAATATATTAAATTTTAAAACTTATTTGTTGTATTTAAATGACCATTTAATTGGAAGTTTAGAATGAAATTAATTCCTTGACCAAATCTTCTCCTCTTCCATTTGTTATAAAAGGAAAATTCGCTTTTTTCTATAACAGAGAAAATAACAACAACAAATATAATATAACAACTCTCTTTCTTCTTTCTCCTCATCAAAATACATTCTTCCAAATATACAAAATAAACTTGATTTGAAGGATCATGATCAACGACTTCATTTCTTTGTGAAATGAAGGCCCACTCCGTAACTGTACTACCGGAGCGGATACGAGACTTTCTCGTGGTATATACCTTTGGAGACGGATAAACGGTTAATTCTGCACAAGAGGGCATCATTCTGTCTTTAAGGTAGTCGCAACTCGATCACACGGCTACACACCAAGCTTGTCTCATTCTTTATCATTATGTTATGATTTAACTATTTTATTTATTTGGTTAATTTTTAAAATAGTAATCAACAATCTAAAAACAGAATGATATAAAGTTATTTGGGAGATTGTTTTACAATTTAGCATCAAACTTTTGAAATCTAGAATTTGGATCTATCAATTTCAATTAATTAGTTGGTCTTGCTATTTCAATATATATGCAATTTAGTTTATATCACAAAAGGGCATGAGTCCATTACTGAAACAGATTCATTATAGATTATTCATTTTCTTTTCAAGAGTTATTTAGACAGAGATATGACATCTCGTACTAATTTGTTGTCAATTGCTTCGGGCCATCTGATTTTCATTTACAAAATTAGAAAACTTATTTGAAGTGTTTCTTTAGGCCTAAGTTGACTTGACCATATTCAGTAATATATTATTATTTGAGTTTAGTCAAATATTTGAATTATTTTGCATAATAGCACTTTTTTTAAGAATAATTAATTAGATAACACTATTTTGCAAATAATTGGATATCTAGCACTTCTGCCAGAGGGTCTGGCGGAACTGAAGTAGTTCCGCCAGAACCTCTGGCGGAACTAGTGATTTTTTTATTTTTGTTGATCCCAACCATTTGGAACCCGTAAACACGCTTAATTAAGGAAAAAAGCCAGTTCCGCCATAGGGTATGGCGGAACTAGGTAAAATTTATTTTTTCAGGTTAAACTCGTAATTTAGAAGGCCAATTAGCTCAAAAAATTACGATTTCATCAGTTCCGCCAGACCCTATGGCGGAACCAGAAGTTGCGCCAAACCTCTGGCGGAACCTACATTTTATATTTTTTTCCCTCTAACCAGCCATGAAAATTTAGCAAAAAAAAAAAAAAAATATTTACTGTTCATAGTTCCGCCATAACCTCTGGCGGAACTATGAACAGTAATTTTTTTTTTTTTTTTTTGATACATTTTCATGGCTCTTTAGAGGCAAAAAAAAAATATGAAATAGGAGGTTCCGCCAGAAGGTCTGGCGGAACTGCTGAATTCGTAATTTTTTGAGCTAATTGGCCTTCTAAATTAAGAGTTTAACCTGAAAAAATAAATTTTACCTAGTTCCGCCAGACTCTATGGCGGAACTGGCTTTTTTCCTTAATTAAGCGTGTTTATGGGTGTCAAATGGCTGGGATCAACAAAAAAAAATCACTAGTTCCGCCAGACCCTCTGGCGGAACTACTTGAGTTCCGCCAGAAGGTCTGGCGGGAAGTGCTAGATACCCAATTATTTGCAAAATAGTGTCATCTGATTGATTATTGTTCAAAAAAGTGCTACATTGAAAAAAAATTCCAAATATTTTAGTTATGTATTAAACCTAGTTTCATTCCATTTAGCTAATATTTTCGGATTGGTGTAAAGCCATATTAATTTTATTTATTTAATATATTGATGTTCTTATTTTGGGTTGTATCTCGCATGAAAATATTTTAGTTATCTCGATACAGATCAAATTAAAGCAATTTTCTAAGAGTTAAAGGAAAATTAGTCACCCAATAATATACATTAATTTATGAGTATTTATTTTCATTTTTCATCAATAAGAAAAACCGTTTTGGTTTTCTCTAAAAACTTAAATGATCTTTCCAGATTTGTTAGAGCAGGCCATCATACAATTCTAAGACAAAATATTTGTGAAGCCTGCACATTTTAATGTTATTAGGCTTGAGTAGTGGTTATCCCCCTATAATCTCATTTAATGGTGGCCAACATTTATTGATAATGAGATTAAATACCAGAAGGTTACACTCCCATATTTACTATATTATATCCTGAAAATATTTTGTAACAGTCACCTAATAGAAAGTTCTAAATAAGAGTATTAATGAGGGGGTAATTAAAAATGTATATGAAAATGATAAATGCTTTTTAAATAAAATTAATTGTTTCCGATTCACTAAAATAAAAAAGAAGAAATTTTTCTTTAATTTATCTAAATATTTTGGATCTATTTTTTGTTATGATTTGATTCCAAAAAATGACTCTATTTTTCTTTTTTTTTTATTTCAAAATGGGTATTTTAGACAAATCATATATCCAAAAATCCGGTCAAATTGTATAAAAAGGATTTCACTAATTTGGTGATCCTTATATTGTACATAGATAATATTCAACCTTAGAATATCTATAAACTATAGTACTCACTAACATTAAAATGCATTTGATTAAAAAAAAATGAGGCAGTTTAGATGATTCAAATCCAAAAGTTTGGTTATTTTACCTCTATTAGTTGATAATTTAATTATAGAGCTAACATTCACGTTTGTGTTAATAGCTCATTTTTTAACTCTTTTGTTAGTCTTCAAATTATTATTTGACAAAATTGAATGTTCATAAGAAGGATATTCTGCTCTTTGAAAGATTCCCTTTTTTAATGAATGAGCATTAAAGGTCTCGTTTATTTTTGCAAAGAAACCGAAATTAAGAGTTTCTATCTTCTCCTCGCTTTTACTAAAAGCTTGCTTCTCCCTCACTCTTTATTGCTAATAATATTTTCTAATATATTAAACGGTTTTCCCGAAATAATTTTTTGTAAGACACTGTATAAAAATGATATTTAATGAGTGTCAAAAAGATTAGCTGACATATTGTTTAATATTCTAGCTTTTATAACATTCAAGACTATGAGTTTATAACCTAGCTCTTTATATTGGCTGTTTAATTTGCCCAAATAATAATATATAAAATAGAGGCAAATGCAAGCAATAAAGCTTCACCATTGAATGCCATTTTGATATGTACTTTTCATATCAATTGTTTTGAATTACTTTATTATTTAGAAGGAACTAATTGTATTGGCTATATGATGTTACTTATTATGCTGCCTAAAAAAATAATTAAAAAAAATTGTTATTATCTTGGCAGTTAATGACTATTTAATTTTACATATTTGGGTATATATGAAATAATAAAGAGTTGGCTTGACCAATTTTTTGTTTTGAAATAAATAAGTAATATATGAAGTTTGATAAAAATTATCTCTTCATATCAACCACAATAAGTGCAGAATTTTGCAAACATGTTATATACATGCATGACTTAAATAATGTCATATGAAGGTTGATACAATTATCACTTCAAAAGCTGACAAATATTGACAAATACATTTATTCAAAAAAAATTCACTATTTTGTGATCTTATATTTGAGCATAAATGATTTCCTAATTTTTAGAAAATCATTATTACTTATTAATGATATTAAAATATGTTCAAATATATTTCAATCAAATTAGATTGTAATATTGAAATAAGGATAAGAAAAACAAATATGGGTCAAAACATATTACAAAATATTGACATGTTCAATTTGTCATTTTAAAAAATATATATACTTTGCTCTATAATGCATTTGAGCAAGTTTCTACAGTTATATTAATATTATTGTATATTATTTTCTCTATGAGTGAGTGAAGCTATTTATTGCTTTTAATTTCATCATTTTGAGAAATGAAGATTTGTGAATTAATGTCCATATGGCTATATGGTATTAACGTTATTTTAATCTTGGACCCTATTAAATTTTGCCTGTTTTGGCATATATAAAATATAGTAAAGTTGATATGACCAACTATATTTTCAATTAGGATAAAGTATAAAAGGCAAACATTTTCCCTTAATTATTTTGGATAAAATATATATATATAATAATTATATTTTGTTTAATTAATATAAATTTATTTGTATGACAAATAATCTTATACTCTATTCAGTAATAAGTTGTCATTGAATTTGTTGCCTTTTATTGGCTATACAGTACTGTTAATTTATCATTTTACAAATATTAAATGCTATAGCACAACATTGGCTTACAATATTTAAGCCATACTTTCTTTTTAAATAAATTATGTTTGCCTTCTATCTATATTTAGATAAACCAATTTTATCCTATATAGAGATAAAATTTATAAAATTGACCAATATAATAATTTATTGAAAATATGAATTTATTATTATTAAAAAAAATGCACAATGTTTGCTAACTTTTTAAGTTTTTTTTATTGCTTAATACAAGCAAAATAAATAAATAATATATGAAGTTTGATTAATTTATATTTTCATATAAATTTTGATTCCACTTAAAATTTTGTGTTCCAATATATAAATCTATGAAGTTCGATGAAATTATCTCTTCATATGAATTTAGATTTAAAGAATTATTTTTAATCTAATATGGATATATGTGATATCCTAATTTCTTGAACATCTTTAATATATTTATGTTAGATGTCTTATCAATAAATATTGATTAAAAAAAAATATTGGTCAATATCATATTATTCGTAATATGAAAGTTATATGCCGGAAATTGGCTTAGGAATTTACTTTGAGTATTCCTATTGTGCCTAAATTATTATCATCAATTTTGATGAATTCTTGTTGAAAAGAATAGAATTGATCTGATCAATCAATAAAATATAAATGCAAGCTAAAATAATTTAGCACGTTATTGCTTACTAAAAACCGCAGAAAATAAAATATGATATCATATAAAATCGGAAAAAGATTTATCCGATAATAGAAGATCTTTTAAGATCTAGTTCATCGAGGGGGATGAATCGTTTAGCCCATATAAACGTCACCAGCGGAATTAAAAAATTTACTCGTTTCCTAACCGAGAATCCGTGTATTATCAATCAAATCAGAAAAATAAATCTTATTTATACCTCGCGATTCGTCTCCAAACGATCTCCCTATGTCTTCTTGCGGATCTGATCACGAAAGATGCTACGACTCCGGCACCACCCTCTACACGTATCCACACGCGACTAACTCGTTAGAGGAGAAATCGAGATTACTAGATCCCGTTTCTCTTTCTCTCACTCTCTCTCAATAGGCGGCTAGGGTGTGATCTGAATCTTCTGACCTAATCAGACGAACCCTTCATCTATTTATAGCATCTAATGCTCACACCTTTTTACCTTCATTTTGATTTTCTATGTCCAACCGAGTTAGTTATGTTTGTGTGCGACCCTAGAAGTTCATTTAATATTGTCAACAAACTTCATGTTTATAAATCATAAGTAGCCTCTAGTACGAGTACGACGTTATGATTATCCAAATTAAATGAATAATACGTGATTATAACATGTACATCAATTATGTATTTAGTCCCTTTGTTAAATGATATTTATATTGATCATAAGGAATAGTTTTATGTCATCCTTATTATGATCAATTCTCTTTCCTGAATTATAATTAGACTGAATAAATTTAAAGATATTAAAAACACATGTTAATTCTTTCGTACACGGCCGTATGTTTTCCTTTAGTGTCAATTTATCAGGGGGCCCTGAGATATCTCTCTCGTATTCGAGAGTAACAAATTCTATCTTGATCATTCACATTCCAACTCATGGTTTACTAAATACCCGATCATAGTTTTTATAATTATCCGGTTAAAGATAATGTTTGACTATGTCAAAGTATATAGATATACATGCAGGAATCTATGATGACCTCAAGTCAAAAGCATACATTAGATGATGAGAAAACACTAATGATATATATCATGTATATTCTCATAATGGGTCGATCCAATATATGTTCTCCAATATATATTTATAATAATGAATTGATATCCAATATCCATGATCAGTAAAACGTGATCATAATTCAAATAACATACTAGTAACTATACATATGATTTGAGATTTTCAAATATGTTTATTTTACAAACATTTCATATATGACTAGGGATAATTTAGAATTGTATTTACTTTGCTTTACGGTTTTACTATCAGAATCACATATTCTGATGACATATAACGGACATACATATTCATGGTTAATTAATAATCTAACAACATTTACGCACAATTATTATATGAAAAAGTTTATGAGATAAAACATCTAATACAAAAAAATAATGTCTGATACATAATCCGTTTCCCACACGGCAAAACAGTTTGACCTAGGGCATTATTACTTTCACCCCTACTATTGTGGTTTGTTGGACGGGACAAATAGTTCAAAGGTTAAACAAAACTAGTGATGTGGTATTTTGAAGCACTATTTAGACATTGATTTATTTGTGCTCATCCATATGGTGAAGTGCTTTAAGGTGATGGTTATGATGAACTTTTTATTCTCAATAATTCCGAGATTTATTTTTCAAATATTGAAATCAATAAATTAAATAAATTACTTAATAAAAATAATATTTGCGGGGTATATTTTCACACCGTATACCCTTTGAGGAATTACCGAAGTGAGAACCGTCGTGGGCCGTGACTAAGGATACGCGCGAAATCTTCAAGTATTCTCACGAAAATCAAGGTGTTAGCGCATGGCCATAAATAGCGCACACCCGCTAAAACACCTAGAAGATTTTTCCTACTATGTGTGTGAGTATAGAAAATCGGTAAAAGATTTCTGGTTGAAAAACGTATATTTGCCATATAAATCTCGATCGTATATATTCATCACTACGTAAGAGTTTAAAGGCTATGTCCACTCATACTTATGCATAGTAGATACCAAGTATTTGAAAGAAATACTTAAATATTAAGTTTTAAAATTTGAGGGGGAATGTTGTATATTATTTATTTATAAATAATATATTAAATTTTAAAACTTATTTATTGTATTTAAATGGCCATTTAATTGGGAGTTTAGAATAAAATTAATTCATTGACTAAGTCTTCTCTTCTTTCTATTGTTATAAAAGGAATTTCCTCATTTCTATAACAGAGAAAATAACACCAACAAATATAATACAACAACTCTCTTTCTTCTTCCTCCTTCTCAAAATACATTCTTCTAAATACACAAAATAAACTTGGTTTGAAGGATCATAGCGCACGATTTCATTTCTTTGTGAAATGAAGGCCCACTCTGTAACTGTGCTACCGGAGCAGATATGAGACTTCCTCGTAGTGTACAACCTTGGAGACGGATAAGCAGTTAATCATGTGCAAGAGGGTGTCATTCTGTCTTTAGGGCAGTTGCGGCTCGATCGTACGGCTACACACCAGGCTTGGAATCAAACAACTGCATGGAAAATTCATTACTGAGCTGATCATGTTCTGTTTTCCTTTCTTCATTTCTTCTTCTTTTCTTTCGTATCGCTTTTAGTCTTTCTTCCCTGTAGCTAAGTAGCGTGATCCTTTGTCTTGTAAAATAAACGACACTTCCTTGTAAGTGGAGTCGAAATTGTAATTTGTTTTTTGTTTAATGAAATTATGAGAGGTAGGCTATCGCCTACAACTCTCCTTCAAAATTATAGAGCCTTTCTTAACTTCAGCTTCATATGGGATAACCTGAAAACCCTGGAATAGCAAACCAAAAAATTTAGATGGTCGTATTAGCACATGTACCATAGTTGTGCCAAACCTAATCAGAAGGATACAAAGTCACATATTAGGTAGTTTAGTTTGCTCACTGCTATAGTTTTCCCTCTCCATGATATACATTTCAGCACATTTAAATTACAATTAAAAAACCTTAATTAATTTCAGAAAATCGTTGTGCATGCCAAATTAGCAGACTCTTTATGAAATACAAAGTTAGACTTGAAAAATCATTTAGGAGACGGACTATGAGAGACTTAAAAAATGTTGAAAAGTGATAAAAATAGTTAAATGAAACATGAAGAATCAATTAGGAAATACAAAACTTAAGTTGCCATGTATGCATCATTAATAACAAAGATGAGAAAGTGTAACCAACCGAATAAAATTGATGAAATTCATAATCTGATGGGATGATATCCTGTCTGGAATAAAAAAATAAAAAATGAAATTGATCAGAACCTGACGCCCCAATCTTCTTCAACTGAAGGAAGGTTGTGAATTTGTTGTGTAAGGTAAACTTGTTATTTTAAGACATTAATACACATCATGTGCAAATTAATTACAATAGTAATTATTCCATTTGGATCTCATTAATCATTTTTACTCATCAGTAAAAATTTCAACTGAAATTCACTGTTCAAGTCTAATCCTGTAAATAATTTGTTACAGTCCAGACCTCCAATTCGCAACATAAACTGATATTTCAAACAAATTGGAAGAACCAATTATCTCCAAACCAAAATATTTAGGAGAATACAGAAGAATGAAATTGTTTAAGAACGAATCTTGGATAATTGTTTCAAGTCTTGAGAGGAAAATCCGACAGTAACTCGTCTGAGAGAGAGTGTGCGTGCAATTTAGGATTAAGAGTGAAAAATAAAAAAACGGAAGAAAGAGAATTAGATGAAGGCAAGTTGGAGCGATTAAGAGTGGGAAGGATTCAGAGCGGAAAGATAAAGCGATTAAGGGAGAGCAGCCCGGAGAAAATGAGGAAGAATAAAATAGTTGAGGCTGGCGTATCATTAAATATATTAATGAACCAAATCTGGGAGATAAGACACCAACTATATGCAAGGTAGGTCATAATAAAATTGGATTAGATTCAGAAATGAAGCTGCCGTTGGATTTTAGATCAATGGCTTGGCTGAAATTTTTCCAGGTGACCTGGAAGATTCGTGTGGTGTTACCGTAGATAACCTCTTTCAAGATTATAACATAAAAATAGAAGAGCAAAAAGTTGAATTGATTAATAATAATATAAATGTAATGAAGAACCAGAATAAAATGAAAATAATAAAGAAGAAAGAAAAGAGGAAAGTAACTTTGACCAAAAAATTAACAAGGAGAAAAATTAACCAAGGAAAAAAGAAGGCAATGTTTATTACACCAAGTGAAACTCAATTTGAAGATCAATGTTCAAGTGTATTTAAAATAAAACTAGTATCAATGTATTAACCCAATTTTATTACTCATCTAACAGTAAGAACTGGTCCTGTATGGAGATACTGATACTGTTAAGACCTAAAACAAGAATCTCTCATTTATAAAATATAATCGCAATTGATATTTTCTTTTCCTTGTTTTGTTATGCTTGTTGTATAGCTAATATTTATAACACCGTCATTAACATCAGCATTACCATCTCTAATCATTTGCTCTTTCAATCAATAACACCATTCACATGCATATCTTGTGAAACAGTACAACCATAAATACAATCAATTATGATGTTAATTTACAAGGCGGACAAGTATTTCTTAATTTCCGTATCACGTAAACCTTTTTATAAATAATAAGAGTTTTATTTATTCTGTCTCAAAAGTACAACCACAAATACAAGCCACTGCACTATATATTTCCACAATAAACGTTTCAATTATTATTAAAAAAGGGCATTTTAATCGATTCAAATATATTTTTGAAAAGAAACCAAATTTAGTAAACCTACTTGGGGCAAATCATAACGCCCTTGATAATCAGCCCTCCTTGCCATGTAGGTTCCCTTTCGAACAGCGTAATCGTCATCTCTCCCCCCCCCCACGTCGGGTTTCAAATTCTCCAACCTTGATATTAATCCACCGCTCTTGCGGCTTTATATCTAGTTTCTCTCTTTTTTTTTGAACTTCTCCAGTTGGTAATGCCAACTCTAAGTTTACAGGTTCACGCCAACCAAAACTCGTATTCTTCATTTTTATATTGAACAAAACTTGGTACGTGATATTCGGAGTGAGTAAAGAGACATCAAATCTTGCGTATATGTCCAGCCAACTAACTTCCTTTAACTCTGCCACTTCAACTTGGTGTCACTAGAATTTTATGGGTAATGAGAAAGAATTAGTATTCAGATATTATAAACAAGTAAAAGTGAAAATCATGATGGTGTACTGTAGCGATTATGTAGCAACCGTTTCATTTATGTGCTGTTTTTTTACATTTCTAAATATTTTTTGTTTTCTATATATTGTTTTTGTTTTTTACGTATATACTATTTTACGGCCTCTAAAAATGGATTTTTATATATGGTTTATGTTTTCTATATATTGTTTTCGTTTTATCACGTATATGCTCTTCTTTTTTTTAAATATATTTTTATATACTGTTTGTTTTCAGTTTTTATCAGTTTTATATATGAACGCTACATGGTCGCTACAGTACCACCATCGCATGATATCAACTCCCTCATAACAAATAAATCTGATGTTTCTAGTTATTGACAGAAATTCTTCTCATCATTAATAAGGGTGGTACACCTCAAAATCAAGTTTATCTGTGTTCCTTAAAGTTGTATTAATAGTATATACAATGTTCTGATGAATTTGGAGCGTGTATTTTAACCAATGTTCTAAAAAAATCAGGTGTGGCGGCCGATTAAAAGCTTGAAAGTGCCAACATTCGAGATTAAACCAAATCGGTTTGATCGAGTCAGCCTTCCACCATGGCACTGCCATGTTTAGAACCGATTAGTTGTCGCCGCAGCCCATTTCTTTTATAACACTTTTTTCTTTCCTGTTCTTTTTCTATTTCGGCCCAATTTTTAGGTCCAGCATTTTCCTTATCTTTGAATATGTAGTTTTTTTATGTTTGAATGTTATTTGTTTTATAGATATATTTGGTTGCGTTAATACTATTATGAATATTATTTTTCATATAAAAATTATATTTAAATAATACAATGCATATATTATTATATATAATACAAAAAAATATTAAAAAATAAGGATTTCTATATTATTTCGTAAAAAAAAAAAAACGGGTTTGTGCTGCGCTACAGGACTCCAGTTGGGAAGTATCATATCATGAAGCAATTTTAGCATTTAAGAAAATCTAAAAATTTAGTAGTAGGCAGGGGTGCAGTTTATATTATCTTACCTTTCTTTTTCAGGAATCCAACGAAAGTATCTTTCATCTTGTCCCCAGGTGATTGATCCCTCGCAAAGAGCATGAAACAATTATTTCCATTCTCATCAACCCAAAATTTCTGTGTTTTGAAAAAAGTGTGTTAATTATTGTTTTTTCAATTGAAGTAAAAAAAAAGTGTATTAATTATTTTTTTTCAATGTCTTACTTCCGACAGTTTCAACTGTGGAACTCGATTGTACATACCTTTTTCTTCTGATCCAAGAAGATGCCGGTATGAGCTTGCTCCTTGAGATTCAGATCCGATGTATACTTGTCTGCTCTCTTTACAATTTCATCAAACTTATATGAAGTCTCACCTGATTCGGGTTGGCCAGCGTTTGAATTTTGACCGGCTTCATCTTTACTGCCATCGATTTTTGAATTTAGTGTCCCCATTTTTCAAGCAATATTTGTTTTATTTCATAAGCTTGAGAAATGAAGAGTCTACCCTAAGAGATGCTCTCTCTTTATATTGGCAAAAAGTAGTTCTTTTACCTTTTCTTTTGTGAATGGAGAAGGTATTTTCTTTACTTTATGCGGTTTAATTTAAGTCCGTACGGCTGCATTCTTTCTCAAGTTTCGGAAAGTAAAGTATTTTTTTTTCCCAGTAATATAAGGACTTTTTTTTTGAAATGGACAAAAAAAAAAGATTAATTCACAGAATAGCCTAGTTTTGAAATTATTTGGGAAATTATTCCGTCCTTAATTTTCCGCCCAAAAAAATTGAAATTTTAAATTTTCGCCCCATTGTGGGGCGAAAATGATATTTTTAAATTTTTTTGGGCTTTTAGGTTCGATTTTTTGGGCTCAGTCCGTTCGCTCAATTATTGGGCCAAATGAATTTTCGTCCAGATATGGGGCGAAATACTAAAATTTTCAATTTTTTAATCGTTTCGTTAAGAATTCTTTCTAACCTGAGATTATGGGAAAAAATTAAAATTTCCAAATTTCGCTCCATAACTGGGCGAAAATGTCTGTTTTATAACTTAATTAATAGCTGATTTAACGCTAACAGGTGGAGTGAGGGAAAAATGAGATAATGGGTTTTTCGCCCTGGCCTGGGCGAAAATAACTGATTTTCGCCCAGATATGGGGCGAAATGTCCATTTTCCCAAATAATTTCAAAACTAGGCTATTCCGTGAATTAATCTTTTTTTTTGTCCATTTAAAAAAAAAAGTCTAATATAAGCTTCTCTTTAATATAGGTTAGGCTCACATATTCAGTCTACTTTACATAAAAAAAATATCATTTAAATCTCAAAAAAAAAAAAATCATTTATACGGAGGTTTTGAGTTTCTCGAGTAATAATTAGTTACTTTAGTTTTTATTGGCGGAGATTAAAAAAAATATCACGGAAGAAACAATAATGTTAAAGAAATCAAAAGAAAATGTAGAACTTATTCTCAACCAAAATCATTCATGGAATTTTGGATATAAAGTGACTGATTCTTCGAAAAAGAACTTATGCTTGATTTATTACGACATTTTCCTTTCCCTCTAAAATAAATATACAGAAAAATCATGTTGGTACAAAATAATAAATCGTATTGTTCAAGATGACAGTTGTTCAATGGATGGTCAGTTTGAGATTTATTTAATCATCTAATAACTTAATACATTTAAGTAAACTGCAGTGGCCGAGTTTATCTCGATATATTAGGGTGCCAAAAAAAATCTTACCTATTGATTAATGCTATACAAATTTTTTGAGTTATCATATATATATAAATACATATATTTAATTTTTTTTTAACTAAAGTATTACTAATATATATCACTTTATCAAAATCTTGAAGGGGTATGGATGGCCCTCCAGTTATTATAAAGTTCCGCCACCGCTAAAGTATAGTGTGAGCCTTCAAGTTGTATTCGTGAATAATCTCTTTTTTTAATTTTACAATTTCATTTTACATACCAAATTCAACATAAATTAGGTGGGTAACTTAGGGCCATCCTATCTGAAATGAAAATTATTACCCTTATTATTATATTGTCGAAAACAATATGATACAGAAAAATAAAGAAATTAAGCTTTGTTGCACGGATATTGATACAGATACAGATACAATGATACATATATTATATTAGATACAATATGAATATGACAAATCTGAAAAAAAAATTCTATGATACAGATACGACAATTTTATATAGTATGTTATTTTTTATTAATTATATTTTATATATTTAATTTATTTATTTATATTTAGATATTAGAATTTGATGTTAGGGGTACTAAAAAATTATTATTAGAGAAATATTTTTATATATAATATTTATTTTTATTGTTAGATGCCTTAATTTTATTTTATTGATTTTATATATATTATCATATGGTTTAAGAATATGTTCTTACGTTAGAAATGTTATTTGATTGGACGCCTATAGGGGGTTAAATTGGCCTAATTTCATGCAGAAGCGTCAATGATAGAACTTTTTAGGGTTTCACAATTTTAAGTACTACTAATATATACAGTTTTAAATCTTGGGGAGTATGGGTAGCCCCCAAGTTCCTATAAAGTTCCGCCACTGCTAAAGTATAACGTGAGCCTTCAAGTTGTATTCATGAATAATCTCTTTTTTTTAATTTTACGATTTCATTTTACATACCAAATTCAACATAAATTAGATGGGTAATTTAGGGCCACCCTATGGGAAACAAAAACTATTACCGTTATTACTATATTGTCGGAAAAAATATGATACAAGAAAATAAACAAATTAAACTTTTACTTGAAGAAGGATCCAAAACTTGATCGCTACAAATGAGTCTTCAAAGCTTGAAACGCGATGCAATTCTCCGACGACTTCGAATCTGATCAAGATAGAACTTTTGCACGTTGACTCGGACTTGATAAAAATTTCCTCGGACTTGATAAAAATTTCTGATCTTATAGTAGAGACTCAAACACGATTAGTAATTACGGAATTATTTTAAACATCATCAAATCAAGAACAACAGTTAGATGCCTTTATTTTATTTTGTTGATTTTATATATATTATCATATGGTTTAAGAATATGTTCATACATTAGAAATATACAAAATTTATATGAAAAGTATAAGTGAAATATCCATTATTATTTTGGAATAAAAATTAGGATACATCATGTGTCATGTCCGATACGGTTGATACGATATATCTGGATTTTTGTAGTATTTGTGCTATGTAGAAATTAAGTAAACATCCAAAATACCTCATTTTAAAATCAATTAGATTCTATACTTTACATTGTAAAATCAATTACACTAACTATCGGCTCATCTTGTGTTGGTTTGACAATGAAAAAAATCTCAAATTCGTGGATAATTTATTTATCTTCTACGTTTGGACCGACTGGTGATCCCAAATCCGAGAATTAAGTGCTATCCACCTTCGAAAAGTTAAAAATCGACACTGTTTCTTTGGGCAAGTCAACAGAATAAAAAATAGGGGGAAATTGATAGATAGATACCCTTTCAATAGCTCAAAATATCAAATTGACCTTCTCAAAGGTTGGAAATGTGAAGTCTCTCAAATATGTAATGATTTTTTCATATTTTGCAAGGATACTCATAATCATGTCCCAGAAAGTATATCAAAAGATCATAAAAAGAAAAGGTTAAATGCACTTGTAGTTAGTCTCTTTGCTTTATTTGGATTGTAATTTAGCCTATGTACTATTGTCTTTCGATTTGAGGTTTGAACTATTTAGTCCCTGTTTTTATTGAACTATGCAATATTAGTGTCTACTCAAGGGCTAATTGCGCATGTTATCATAAAATATAGGATTAAAAGAAATTATATCGATACTACAGGACTAAGGTGCAATCTAATTAGAGTACATACCCTAAAAAGAAAACCAACTATAACCTTAAATTCAAAGAAAAAAGAAATCAAACAAAACAAAACAAAACAAATGAAAATATAATTTATTTCCATTGCAACAGCTTGCATGCTTGTGACATTCATCATCATAATAAGCTTACTAACACTCTACTACCCCCATCATCATCATCTCTCCCTCAGACTACACTTCCAAGCCAAGGCGAGAACGAGAAACACTCAACCCTCTAAACTCCCACCCCTAAAATCCTCATAAAAACAAAACAAATAAATATTAAAAAAAACACACACTCACTCAACACACTCAAATCTTATCATGCAAATACACGACAAGATCATGAGCGTCATCCAACAGCTTCCAAACATCCAGCTGACCCACCAACCCATTACACTCTCTCATAATCTCATCCATAGAACTATACTTCCCCACAATCAATTTCCTCCTCTGCAATACGCACGCCGCAATTGCGTACAATAGCAAATCCTCGGTCGGTGGCGCTCTCATCCTGATGATGTGGCTCCATCCCGACCGTCCGATCCCCGCTCTTATCGCCGCCTGATCAGCCCACATCACCTCCCACAAAGTCAACGTCTGGTCAAAAGTCAATTCTCTTCTAAACAGCACCAAAACCATCCGATACACAAAAAAACAATCTTCCGCTTGTAAATTCTCCAAATGCTTATACAACTTCTCATCCTTCTGCTTTATAATCCTCGATATAATATTCAACTGCCTTTTAATCCCAACCTCATCCAATCTAAAATTATGCCTCGCCTTTTTCATAAACCCAACAAAACACCAAAACGCCTCAAAATCATCATTTATCACCGCAATAATCGGACTCAACAAATCGCTCATTCCCTGACAATAACCAATTTCAGGATCGTAAACCGCGTAAGCCTCCAAAATTATGACTAGACGCGTTGCGTGGTGGACCATAGGAGGATCGAGATTCTCGTAATCTTTGAGCCCCACGGACCCGGCTCGCCGAGCCGCTGAGTCAGCGGAGATCTCGAGCTGGTTGGGCGAGTACAGAGCCCACTCTTGGTGCACGCGCACTGCGTCCAGCCGGATTATCCTTTGCCAGGTGGCGAAGTTTTCAGAACAGGTGGATTCTAGAAGGGGATCGTCTTTCTTGACGGAGACGGATCGACAGAATTTGGCTTGCGGGGATTCGGAATCCGGGATTTCGGGGTCGGAATCTGAGGACGAGGAGGAGGAGGAAACCGGGATTTGAGAATCTGGGATTTCGGAATCCGGGAGTTCGGAATCATGGAGTTCGGGATCGGGGAAGTCGGATTCTTGATCTTCTTGTTGGGTTTTGGAGAGGGAAGTTGAAGAGCTTAAGTCTTGGGAGAAAAGAGGAGAGAGATCTTCGGAAATGTCGAGATCTTCAGTAATGGAGTTTAGAGAGGAACTGTTGTTGAGCTGGAGTAATAAACGCTTGCATTTCTGCCTCAGCTTTAGGAATTCCTTTCTGAAATAATTAATAGAGAAGATGAAAATGTTAGGGTTTTATTATTATTATTATTATTTTTTTTGGGAGAAAAAAAAGGGGAGTTTAGGGTTTTAATTTAAGACCTTTTCTTTGTCTTGATGGCAGTTCTTTCTGCCTCTGTTGTGTTTAAATCATAACTAAAAAGAAAAAGAAAGAAAGAAAATTAGAATATATTGGCGTATTTGTATTAGTCTTGTTAAGTATGTATAAAATTGTCAAGTGATGAAATTTAATGTTCTTACACTCCAAGAAGGAAAGGCCAAACTTCAGCTCTTATACTCGGATCAATTCCCTGTTACCATACAAAACAAACAAATAAAAAACACAAAATACTAATAATTAAATAGGAAATTAATAATTAAGGAAATTATAATAGAACATACTCTATTTCGGACTTTTTTGAGGAATTTGACACCACCGTCACGAAGTTTTCCTTCTAAGTTGAACAAAGTATACCAGCTCCTTCTAGAAAGAGCTCTCTTTCTTTTCCGTCTTGACCAAGGCGATTTTAAGCTTCCTTTTCTGCAAAATCAAACCCCCAAATCCCAAAAATTAGTTACAAGAATGATACAAATCTAGTTATTTACAGTATTAAGAACAAATTGTGGCATATTTAGTGAAAGTGTTGGGTATTTTTTCATTAGAAATGGAGGAATGAGTAAACTAAACTCACCTACTGGAAATGGAAAGGGGAGAGGGAGAAGGAGAGGAAGAAAACGAAGAAGGGGAGACGACAAGGAGAGACCGGATCCACGATCCGCCGCCGGCCGACGGCGATCCGGTCGCCGGTGATGAGGTGGCGGTTCGCCTCAACGCCTTCATCACAAAAATTTACTTAAAATTAAAGGAAAGGGAAGGAAAGCTACGATCTTCGAACTGGATCTTCTCTGCTTTCAATCTCCTGGTAAGAAACTACCAAATATCTATTGAATTTGATCTTCCGAATGATGGATCGATTGGTTGTATTGGGTTGTTTGATTGATTATCAAACGGAGAGGGCGAGGGTGGCAGCGGACAGGGCAATGAGAGCCATTATCGCCACCACCCCGCCGCTCCTCCTCCACCTCCCGCTCCGCCCGCTCAACCCTCTCTCCGACCAACTATTCCCCGCCACCATCTATCGCCCAAAGCTCATCCCTTCTTCAATTTCTTCAAAGACCATCCCTTAATTTCCCCCAATTTCTTCAATTCCCTCTCTTTTTGTCCAATTTCCCTCGCTTTTTTCCCCAATTTCTACCCCCCTGACCCAATTTCTCCCCTTTCTTCAAAATCAAGCCTCTGATTCTTCAATTTAATCTCCGATTTTCTCCATGAACAATACCGCGCGTGGGAGGAGGCAGTGATTGATTGGAATGGGGAATTTGGGGGGTTTTCTTCTTTAAGAATAACAAGAATTTGATTAAGGATTGATGCATTGATTAATTAAAATTAATTAATTAATCATATGATTTGGTTAAGCAAATCAGAAGAAGCAGTTAATGAGTAGTAGCATTGTATTGGTTATTAGATATTGTTGACCCAAGTTTTAATTAAGAGATTTGATTCGTTCTTTTGTATAGAGAGAGAGTCAACTAAACTAAAGAGGATTATTATTTTTCTATTTTCTACCAAATCTTTTTTGTTAAATCATAAAACAATTTAATGTTTTAATCTGGTGAAAACCGTGTTTAGTGTAAAATTTGAGTTTGTGATTAACCTCACCTGAACAGAAGAATGGTAATGCACATATCTTGAAAGAATCCGAGTTTTGAAGAGGAAGATTTTATTATGGAATAAAAGGAAGGTAAAATACTTGAAGTTTGTTAAAAATAAATTTGTTAAAAATAACTGAATGGTTGTTAATATTTTTACTAATTATTTTTCTAATTTGTAATTGGCATTTAGGCCAGAATTAGCACCTATTGGGCTGGTCTTTGATTACTGGCCCAAAGACCGCGTCCATTCAAATTTCCAAAATTGCTTGAAATACACAGTTCATGTGAAAAAAAAAAATATTAGTTCATGTGAAAAATAAACATCCCAAGTTTGAAAATTGCTTGAAATGCACAGTCCATTTGAAAAATAAGGTTCAAATGTTGACCAAAGAAAATGGAAAATTGACACCCCGTGTGAGAAGAAAAACTAAACCTCTTCCGTCTAGAAGCAAAGATAAATAAAATTGGATCCTTGGAATATTCATCTAGATTTCAAAGGGTCTGATTTTCATTGCTACTAAAGTATTAAGCGCAACACCATATGGAAACTACCTACTCACAAAATTAATTCACACAAAACATAAAAAGGACAAAGAAAAGGAAAATGAAAGAGACAATCGTGCTCTACACCGGGGCAGAGGCGGGGCATTTAATGTCGATGGTAGCGCTGGCGAAACAATTCATTCAACACAATTTCTCAGTGTTAATTGTGATTTTTGATCAGCCTCTCAAGCCCGGTTTCGCTGCCCAAGAAGCTGCCCGAATTTCCTTTGCTAACCCCTCTATCTCCTTTCATGTTTTTATGCATGATTCCTCAGATAAAAATGAAAACCCTGTGGGAGTCGCTGGCATGAAAGCGGTTCATCTTGCAAACAATCCAAAACTTTTAGAATTCTTGAGTTCGTTATCCAAAATCGAGTCTATTCGAGCAATCGTACTCGATCTTCTATGTAGCACGGCACTTGACGTAACAAGTCAGTTGGGTATCCCAACATACTTTTTCATAACTTTTGGGGTATCTGATTTGGCGGTTATTCTACATATGTTAGAAATTCACCGGACCATTACGGTTTCACTGAAAGATATGGGGAGAAATACGATTTCGTTTCCAGGGGTCCCACCTTTACAAGCATCCGACCTGCCAATATTCCTCTTGGATCGTGATACCGCGAACTATAAAGCATCCATTGAAATGATGTCATCATTAGTTAAAGGCGACGGTTTCCTCATCAATAGTTTCGAGTCGCTAGAACCGAAAGCTTTGGTTGCCCTCACAGAAGGGCTCTGCTTGCCGGACCGTGAAATTCCACCAATTTATTGCATAGGACCGTTGGTGAATGAAGGACAACAAAAGGAAGGAGAAGAGAGGAATGAAACTCTCACTTGGCTTGATTCACAACCTAAAGATAGTGTGGTGTTCCTATGTTTCGGAAGCATGGGCACTTTCACCCTTGACCAGATTAAAAAAATCGCCATCGGATTGGAAAATAGCGGACAAAGATTCTTGTGGGTCGTGAAGATAACTGACGACAAGAGTAAGATCTTCGAAAATAAACTTGATACAGACTTGAAAGCCATAATGCCAGAAGGGTTTCTTGATCGAACAAAAGATCGTGGAATGGTTGTTAAATCATGGGCGCCTCAATTCCAAATATTGCAGCATGAGTCTGTAGGTGGATTCGTGACTCACTGCGGTTGGAATTCAATACTGGAGACAATAACAGCTGGAAAGCCAATGATATGTTGGCCTTTGTATGCAGAACAAAGGATAAATAAGACGATCTTGATAGAAGAATTCAAGATTGGAGTCGTAATGGAAGGATATGACGATGAAATTGTGGAGGCAGAAGAGGTGGAGAAGAAAGTCAGGTGGTTAATGGAGGAGGAAGGAGGAAAGACTATTAAAGAGTGCGTGGTTGCGGTTAAGAAGAAGGCTGAGGAGGCGCTAAAAGAAGACGGGTCTTCTTCGTATGGGTTATTACGATTCTTGGAGGATTTGAGAGAGAAAAAATAGTCTTGGCAAAATGAAGAAATATGACGTGCTAGCATATATTTCATCCTCGTGTGAGATATCCATTGAATTAAATAAAATGTAATTTGGTCATGACTTAGAACATAATAATAATAATAGAACTAAAAGAATAAAATCTATGTAAACTCTTTCCATTGTACAGTATGGTTTCAGAACGCCTCTATTTTTATAAAAAAATTTGACAAACAAGAGAAACAATAACCAAATCCAGTCCAATGCATGAACATCATACACTTAACAATATCAAACCTAATTCAAAATAAATATCTTTTTAATACCTGCACATATTTCTGAGAAAAAGCAATTCAGCATATATGCATGAGCTAAATTAGATTTAGGAAGTATAATAATTTCTCAAGAACTTGGTCCCATTTGATTTCTCTCTCACAATGCATATAGAACATATTAGATTTAGGAAGTATAAAAACAAAATGTACTATTATATATATATTTTTTTTTTGAAGGAAGATGTATTATTATATTAAAAGTTGTATAGAACATATATGCATGAGCGAAATTAGATTTAGGAAGTATACGAACAAAATGTATATTATTTTTTTTTAAGGAAGATGTATTATTAATTTATTATATTAAAAGTCTTAGAACATATATGCATGAGCTAAATTAGATTTAGGATGTATCCTCCATCCAACAAATTTCTATATATCTTTCTTTTCGTAATTACAACATTACAGAAATATAAGAAGAATAAGAGTGTGGACCCTATTCAGTCAATACAATTACATACCCTCAACCCCTGCCCAACACAAATCTTAGCCTAATCAATCAAATACATTTTCGTTTTGCTTTGTGGAAGAAAGGGAACAAAAGCAAAAGAAGAGAAGAAGCAACAAAACAGTGAAATACCATATCAGGCCAGCCAGCCCAACAGATATGCATCCATCCCACAGTAGAGAAACGGAAGAGCCTTTTCAATTTAGTCCCACAGGAGGTAACTTGGTTTATATATAGTAAAAAGTCGTCCGCTGTTTCATCCAAGCTCTGTCTCGGGAGCTTGTAACTCCAGAGTGTTGTGATGGGGGATGAGGGGGACAGATGATCAGTACTGCAATATGGCTCTTCGGAGTTTCAATCCTGGCAGTGATGTACTGTTCATTCCAGGGCTGCTAGGCTGGCTGTCTCCCCTCCCAAAATTTTTTTTTTAATTGGTTCTATTTCATTCAGTTCAGGTCGTGGGTATTTTTGTTGTTTCATTTTCTGAATCGGTTTTATTTCATTCAGTTTGCACATCCAGGGTTTTATTCGAATCAAGCTTACATCTGTTCCTTCTTCAGAGTTCAAAATCCTTATTTGTGATGTAAATTTTAATATTTTCATGGTCTATTTATAAATAATTTTAAAATAATTATGTGGTAGTTTTAATGTGTCGTTTTCGATATATATTGCCTTTTTTATTTGTCATTTTTAAGAAATGCAAAATTTGAATTGCAATAGTATGGGGGGCCCAAACACATAGGCAATCTAAATCTTAGTCTAGAGTCCAAAATAATGGAAGGCCCAATAAAAATATGTCAAATATAAATTTATTTAATAAAAAAAATCATGAAATCATCAGCATAGTACACAATAAGCATTCTCTTTCATCAAATATCATTTATGCAAGATCTCCACTTCCATAATTAGTTATTCCTCATTTAACCTAATATCCACCCTATTAATCCTCCAAATTTGGACAAATCACTAAATTTTTGCATATTTCCATTCTGATTTCCTGTGCCCATATCTTCCTGATGTGTTTTTTTTTATCCATCAAACTTTATTCTGCAAATAGGAAGTCATTACATCCTTTTAATTTATTCTCCTTCTAATTACTGCCATGCCATATGGCTTCTATTTTTTATATTGAATGGACCTAAATGTGTATAATATGCGTATCGGCATATTACTCACGACTAACTTAAATTGAATTTGATTTTTGCTTTAAATTATAGGTTTTTCTAATTTTCGCTGAGAGCCCCAAAAAGGGTTGGGCCGCCACTGACAGTTTGGATCCAAAGTGAATTAGTATTTTCTTATCTATAAGTTGATCAAGAAATTTGTAGCGTTGATCAAGAAATCTGTTTTTTCTGCATCGATTTTATTTCATTCAATCTGCGGTTTTATTTCATTCAGTCTCTCCTCCCCTACTTCATTTTATATCAAGCTTTCATCCTTTCCTTCTTCAGAGTTAAAATCCCGGATTGAAGGACATATCAAAATTCTTGAATTTCTTTCCGAATTGAGTTAAACTAAGTTCTTCATCTTCTTTAACGTTTGAGTTAAAATCGGATTCGTGTTTGAGAATGGCGTCACAAAGATTTGAAATAATTTTAGGGTGATGATATTTTGAGCGCCCCATTTCCTCTGTGGAGCGCAACTTTGAATAAATTGTGTAAATACCCATTATACCCATTAATTAATGAGGGAACCAATACTATATTTTCTCTGTTAATTCTGTTGCCATTTATACATCTTTCTAAAGTAGTCAAAACAATTTCTTCTCTCACGCGTGGAGGTAGTATGCATAGAAGCGGGATGAAATTTCCTTCTTTGTATGCAATTACTTGTGCTCTAGGCTTTTAGCATTTTTCAGTAACAATGTATATTATATTATTTATTTTATTTAATACATAATTATATTATATGTTATCTATGATTTGTTTGACGACAAGATAAATTTGATTAATTATTATGATTTGTTTGATGATAATTATATTATATGTTAATTTTTTTTAACGTAATTATATTATATACATAAAAAGCATTCATGTTTTTCCTTCTTGACACGTTTAGTTCAATTTTCAAACAAATATTCCCTTACAATGTTTAAGAAGTTTATTATGCTTTAATAAAGTGTAACTTTTCTATGATTTAATAAAGTATTTTAATTTCTTGAGCTCCATGCGGTTGACCACCTTCTCTATAATCACGTAAATGATACCGTTCTCCACGATATGGATACAGAAATCCAAGCATATTAGTATATCCTAAATCCACAAGATAATATTTTCCTTGTGGTGGTAGTGGAAATTTATTACTGGGTTTAGTAATTGTCTCTAAAAAAATTATGGAGTCATTTATCATACCTTCCCATCCGGTCATTACAAATGTGAAACACATGTTAAAGGCACAAGCACACATGATATTTTGTGTTGGTGAAGTTCTTTTTTCACGATAATGTACTTGATCTGCAATTGGAATTCGAGCTGAAATATGTGTTCCATCAATAGCTCCAATACATTTCTGTAAAATATGCATAATATATATAAATGAAGTCAGCAATGTTCCTCATATATAAAAATATATTGAAAAAAATAACGCAGATTTACCTTAAAATATTTGTATCTAGGATTATTTTTAATTTCCGGAGGGATCTCATCAAAAGGAGGAGGAATAATAATGTACTTCGCAACAGAGGAAACGGCACGGAGTAATCTTTTGAAATGAGTACATATCGTATATGTAGAATGCTGAAATCTGTCTGCTATGTAGCGGTGTCTTTCATTATGACCAATAATATTGAGAAAAATTGCTACTTGCTCTTGTAGAGAGAGAAATTTGGTACTCCTTAATGAAGTCTTCAGTTTCAAATACTCGCATAAGCTAATAAATACCTTCTTCTCCATTCTAAACAAGTCAAAGCATGTCATAGGATGCCCGTTTATAACTTCTACCACCCACTCGTGACCAGTCAACTTTGAAATTCTTTGTGGTTGAGGCTTACTTTGCAATATCCGACTATCCAAAAGAGTTGCCGCGGACAGTATCATTGCATTCTCAAGCTCCTCGTCGGAATCAGATAAAAATATATCTACGTCCATTCCTATTTTTAGTAGAAGGAAACAAATTAAAAAATATAAATTTATTTTTAGAAATAATACTGAATTCAACACAGCCAACATAGGATCACAACAAAAACAAGCATATGTTTCTGAAAGCACGAAAAAAAGTTCTCCACTACCCCATAACCCTAATGAAAAAACATAAATTTCATTGAAAAAATTCTAAAATATTAATGCCCCAAATTGAGAACCCAATCTTTCTTCCTGGTGTCAGACATGGCTAGAAACATATTCCTATAGACCAAACTGCTATGTAAAGTCTCAACAGCCTTTATATAAGATATTGAGTCAATTCCATCTAAAGCATCCAATTTTTTAATGCACTTCTCTGCCGTTCCATCTATATTTCCTTGAGCCCCAACACCTTCAGATGCGTCTTCTCCAGAAGCAACTGAGTTGCATCCCATTCTTTTTTCCCAGATGTCCAACTTTCTTTTAAAGTTCTCCCCAATAACAGTGAATGCATGTGCCATGGCAGATTGAAGTTCTTCTTGTTGGGTTTCAGACATGCATAACGCAGCGGAAAACAAAAATTTCATTCAAAACCAATCCGAGGATCCGTACGTATCGGTTAAATCAAAGAAATAAATCTTAAAGATACCTTTCGGATTACGCTTAATCCGTGACGCTCAAACCATGCGTGTTGTCCATGCGTTTCTAAACCGGTTACCATCCTAACCGATTTTACGTCCGTCTAGGTCGGATCGTGCGGAAGTCATCTACCGCACACACAATCGGTCTCCACCAAAACTCTCAAGAGACCGTTCTCATCTTCTTAGGCCGAATAGATCACAAGCGCTGAAAGTACGAATGCCTCTACCGGTGTCCACACGAACAAACTTCTTAAAACGGGAAGAAGAACAATATATATGCTAGTAGCTTGTTCTCCTCTTGCATAAGAAAACTCTTCTTATTTTATCTCACAAAAGATGTATATAATTCCTCTCATATAATCGCACTCTTTCATTTTTGTCATACAAAAAGAAAGCACCCTTTCATAATTTTGTCATACAAATTAGAAAGTATATTTTCTCTCTTTTGTCTCACAAAAGAGAATGAGAAATAATGAGAGTGAGAATGATGTGTTGTATTGTGTTATGAATTTGGAGCCATCTATGTCTTTATATAGAGGTTAAAAGTCATGTCTCTTCACACTAAAAGATGTGTATGACATCACTCATCATTATCCATATGACATCATCTAGACTCTTCTAGATTACATGATCTTTTGTGCTCATAGTCTTTATATACATATATATATCACATCTTATCACATAAGATGACAATATATTTTGTGACATTCTTATGCAACTCATCATATAAGTCGCTAGGATTTTCTGCGCCCGTTTCAGTTTGTTCTTTGTGTGTGACCCTGTAGGTTCACTTAATGTTGGCAATAGACTTGACAGTCTATAAATCATGAGCGGACTCTAGCAAGCCATCATGACTACCCAATTTAAGTGAATATCGGTGATCTGATTTACCTAATCAACAATCACGTATTTAGTCCCTTTGTCACGCGATATCTATATCGATCATAAGGCATGTAATATGTCATCCTTATATAAATCGATTAATATTCCTTGATTCCAAATTAAACTGAACAATAACAAATGACATTAATAACTCTTATTAATTCATTTGAGTATGGCCATACATTTCTTCAGTTCAATTCATCAAGAGGCCTAAAGATATCTCTCTCATTTATGAGAGGAACAAATCCCGTCTTGATTGCACTCATCCCTCTACATGATTGATTGTATACCTAATCATAACAGTTATGACCACCCGGTTAAAGGCAGTGTTAGATTATATTAAAGTATAAAATTACTCATGTTGAGAACCGAGACAATCTCAGGTCCAAGGACTATAAATACTTTATGTTACAAGAATCGCTAATGACGTAAAACATGTAGCATTCTTATGGCGGGTCAATCCAGTATATGGTCTCTAACATATACCTATGTTAATGACTTGATAACTATTTATCCATGATCAGTAAAACATAATCATCAGTCAACTAATATACGGTGTACATTTATAGCTTGTATATAAATATATATTTATATGTATCTGCAAGTATATTTGTCTCCACAAATATCCTATAAATGACCAGGGACGATTTAGAATAACATTCATAACACTTTATAGTTTTAATATCAAAGTCACGCACTATATGTTTGCACATTATCCATGTCGGTCTTTCTTTTAAAACCGCAAATCATGCATTATATGTTTGCACATTATCCATGTCGGTCTTTCTTTTAAAACCGTATTTCCATCTGATGGATCAATCAAATTCAAAACTTGATTGTCTGACATGGATTACATCTCAACTTTCAAAGTCTCTAACCATTAGAGCCTTAACTCATCATAGTCTATTAGTAGAATGTGGACTCATCATCTATGAGTACGAAATTTTTATCATTAGACACGAAAAATCTATATTTTTCGGGCCTGCAATAAATTCTAATAGATCTACATGAATACACTTATGTTATATACTCATACTCTTCAACATCTTGACAGTCTAGTTGATTAATTGCAGACTCAACCACTAGTTGAAATCTGAATTAATTTACATCCGAGCATTACGGTCAGTATGTGGAATTTGAACTTTTCAAATTTACTCCCACTAATTCTTTTGGAAACACTTCTTCCAAAGAGATATAATTTTCGAGTAACCAACACTTTGTTCTCATATTAATTATAGAAGTAATATCCTTTACTTTCCTTAGGATATTCCACAATAAGCACTAATCCGATTAGATGCATGATGCTTCAATTAAGTATCATATCCTCAAATCTTGATAAAAGATAATCTGATACACCTACCATTCCATATCGCATATGGAGTCTTTTACAACTGTTTTAGATGGAATTATTTTCAGTATGAACGCAATAAGAGCGTAACCCCGAAAGAAATAGAAGATATATTTGACTCATCATAATCGAACTATATCTAATAAATTTCGATATCATTATCATGATAATCAAACACTTGGTTCTCGAATCCTCGATCTCATCAAAGAAATTTTGATTTTTCAAAGCCAAGTTTATTGTCTACTTCATTATTTGAAAGTTTTGAACTTTTCAAAATATTCAAATTTATTGTTTCAATAAAGCGATGAAGTAGTTTTCTCTAGCACCTTCACTCATTGATGAACATACATCACTATGTATGAGAGCCAATAAGTAACTTGCTTTCACCTTACTTTGTGAAAGATGTATATGCCATCTTGTCTAATAAATAAGTTACACATGTTTCAAATGATTCAAAATCAAATGAATTTGAAAATCCATATTAATGGATTTAATAAATGTTCATCTTATTTAAGTAGACCAAGTGACAATGCTATATTTAAATACTTAATATTGATGTTATAGATGGACTTATAATTATCTTGTTCGATATAACACATAAGTTATTTTTCTATTCGAACATTTCCAAAGAAAAATGACCTTTGTGAATGGTGAAATTATTATTCTTAATAATAAATTAATAACCATTCATAGATAAACTCGAACTATAGATAATACAAAATTTATTGTCGACATTAAATAACAATTATTTATGTCCGCGATAAGTCCAAAAAGACAATGTAAATAAATGAGTTACTTGAGAAAATGCAACAACTTTTGCTACATTTGTCACTCATATGTTAACATCATATTTACTCAATATTCTACAACTTCGTCAGCACATTTTCACAAATGTGTGATTCACATCGTGTATCTAATACACATGATGTGAAATAGACAAGTTAATTTCTATAACAAAAATACTTGAAGCGGTAGTCACACTATCCTTTCATTCCCTTTTTCATATCTTCTTGAGAAATTATGGTTTCTTTCAATGAACCGATTCACTCTAAAAGATACTAATTTCTTACCTAAGGCCGAAGCCTCGGCAACATCTTGCCCTTATCTTTGCGAGTACTTTTTACGTTCCTTTTAAGAACGAGAACATTATTGACAACACTTGTCCATGTTCATTTTAACGATTATTAGCATCTTATGTCCTTCTCAAGTATCTATTGTGAGACATAAATAGATGTACTATTCGACTTGAATAATATGCAAAGACTATTATTCTTTAAATATTTCATATAATGGCTCCCACTATTTTTTTTAATCAAATCAATAACCCTCAATCGCATTGATTCGGAAACTTTCAATGCATGAAGTTTCATAGTGAGACAAGATCCATATTTCAATTAAGTCCTAAGTAAGCTTTGGCTCATCGCCCAGAACTTAACTTATTTAGGTAGGAATAATTCCAATTGTATCTCATGCAACTCTTGAACAACATAGGATAAGCATCATATGCCCGACGTATATATCATATCGTATGCCCCAAGTCCAAGTCCAACTTGATAGCCTAGTTAAATCAAACCATGTCTAATCATCGGCAAAATAGTACCCAACACACTCAGCTTTGGCATGACCTATGTTGGCTCCCATTTCCCGCATTCTCTCCTCCTAAGATTGTCCCTACATACCCAGCTTTGGCATGACCTATGCAGGGTCGATCAGAGTATCGAGAGATTTAGACTTATGAAAGGCACTTCATGACTTAACATTGTTTTGAGGGATTTTATTTAATATTATATGTTATTATGCAATATTCAAAGAACATCACATGTACCAATAGAATAAAGATAATAACGATGATATATCATGGCCTTCATCTTTATGAACTAACATAAAGATTTCCTAATATATATTTCATCTCCATGAAATTTTTCTTAGATTGTATTTGGAAATCTTATCTCCATGTATAGAAATCGATGAATTCTTTCATTGCCATGATGTGTAGTTTAAAATAAACTTGTCATCTTAATGATGTATTCATGATGGACGATGAACTCCTTCATCTCAATGATGTATGTGTTATACCTAATGAACTCTCTCATTATATCAACACATATCAACAAATATATCAAATATAAACATAATCATATTATGTTTCGATTATTTACCCAGTTATAATATATATATATATATATATATATATATATATATATATATATATATATATATATATATATATATATATATATATATATATATATATATATATATATATATATATATATATATATATATATATATAAGGCTTACGAATGCGAATTCGGGACACGGTCATCATTGTCAACATTTGGCAAGTCAAAACTCAATGTTTGATTTGGTCAACATTTGACTCGGTCAACGATCAACATTTGACAAGATCAACAGTCAATGGTCAATATTTTGACCAGGTCATGATCAACTTTTAACCAATTTAATGGTCAACAGTCAAGGGATAAATTAGTGTAGTCAACATAGTCCACAGTCGACACAGTGGGTCAACAGTTAACTGTCAACATGATCAACATGGTCAACACTTGGTCAACTTTATCAACACACATTTTTCTACACATTAATACATCATAGGCATCTTTTCATGAATTTAATACATCACATGCAACTTTTCATGAAATAATGCATCACATGCACCATTTCAAAAAGGCAATTCATGGTATGCACCCTTTCATGAAGACACAACTATTCAAGAGGTCGCAACTCTTGTGATTGCACCTTTTCGGTCGTACCTCTTAGTTGCGCATGTCAATTATACCCGTTGGTCGCACCTCTTGGTTGCAATCGTTAGTCGCAACCTATTGCACGTGATATTTGGATCATATCCATTGGTCACACCCTTTAGTCACACCCTTTTGTCGCACCCTTTGGTCGCACCCATTCGTCGCAACCTTATGAACGTGACATTTGGATCGCATCCGTTGGTCACACCCTTCAGTCGCACCCTTTGATCGCACCTATTCGTCGCAACCTTATTGATGTGACATTTGGATCGCATCCGTTGGTCGCACCCTTTGGTTGCAACCTTTCATCGCGTCTTTTGGATGTGATATTTGAATCGCATCCCTTGGTCACACCCGTTAGTCGCACCTTTTGGTCGCACCCTTTGGTCGCATCCGTTGGTCGCAACCTTTCGTCGCATCTTTTGGATGTGATATTTGAATCGCATCCCTTGGTCACACCCGTTAGTCGCACCTTTTGGTCGCACCCTTTGGTTGTATCCGTTGGTCGCAACCTTTCATCGCGTCTTTTGGATGTGACATTTGAATCGAATCCCTTGGTCACACCCGTTAGTCGCACCCTTTGGTCGCATCCGTTAGTTGCAACCTTTCGTCGCGTCTTTTGGATGTGACATTTGAATCGTATCCCTTGGTCACACCCGTTAGTCACACCTTTTGGTCGTACCCTTTGGTCGCATCCGTTGGTCGTAACCTTTCATCGCGTCTTTTGGATATGACATTTGAATCGCATCGCTTGGTCACACCCGTTAGTCGCACCTTTTGGTCGCACCCTTTGGTCACATCCGTTGGTCGAAACGTTTCGTCACGTCTTTTGGATGTGACATTTGAATCGCATCCCTTGGTCACACCCGTTAGTCGCACATTTTGGTCGCACCCTTTGGTCGCAATCTTTTGACTCAACCTTTGAATCGCACATTTTGGTCGCACCCTTTAGTCACACCTTTTGGTCTAAAAACATGTGTTGGGTACTATTTTTATCATTAGACACGAAAAATCTATATTTTTCGTAAATTCTAATAGATCTACATGAATACACTTATGTTATATACTCATACTCTTCAACATCTTGACAGTCTAGTTGATTAATTGCAGACTCAATCACTAGTTAAAATCTGAATTAATTTTCATCCGAGCATTACGGTCAGTATGTGGAATTTGAACTTTTCACTTCTCTAGCCTGACGACGCGCAACTTTTGATGCACCTCCATTTCCAGGCTTGATTTTTCTTTTTTTACATGAATCTACTCCTTCATCACTAGACTCTTCGTCATGATCGGTGTCGCTCAAAGAAGGACTCTTTGTGGACGGATGTGCATGTGATCCGATCGCTGTCGTGTCACCAAATATAGAAGATAATTTCGGGTACTCTTTACATCCTTTTTTCCTGAACCTTTTGTTGTCTTGTACTTCTGTAGAAAATTCAAAACACGTAATGTAAATAATGTGAGAGCAATAGTTAGGAAAGATATAATAACTTAACGTATATTATTGACCTTATATAAATTGTTCCATGTCTCTTCAGTAGCAGCGAGTTGACCGGTTTCACTTATATAACCCATACCGGTTTCCTTGAGCAATCCAGAAAAATCTTTCCAACGTTGCCGCAAAGTATTGTACTTGTTTTTTAACTGATCAAATGTAAAATCTCTTCCAGATTTCTTGAGCTCATCATGTATTCTATTTCAAGCATGTTTTGTTAAAGTTGTTGTCTTTCTATTACCATTTTTTACTTCTTCAACAACAAGATTAATAAATAGATCCTCAATTTGAGGAGCCCATACAATACCACCTTCAACTTCAACAACTTCATCATCCTCAACTTGAACATTATCGTATTGCCTGTTCCATCTACTAAATATAATGGTATAATAAAAATATAACTAGAGACTACACACAACATAACTTTCATATAAAGACCAATAGCATCATTACATAATATAATAAAATGAAATATTTGCAATAGTTTATCAGAAATTATCAAATTCAATATTTTCTAACCATGAAATTGAATGGAATAAAATAATTGACTCAAGAAGTAAAATACAAAAGGACAAGAAACAAAAAATTGTTTATACGTGACAATGGTTTGTTGATCAAGTCTCAAGGTTCTCTCAACAACAGTGGAGGAAGAAAATATATTTTTTATTGTGTGGAGATAGAGTTTGAATGAATGTTTCGTCTAGACATGAGGTTATGTACTGAGTGGAGCGGCGGCAGAGAAAAAGTAAAATTGGAAAAATCTGAAAACGTATATTCCTCGTTTATGAAATTCTTTTTTTTTTTTTTTTTTTAATTTGGCAAAAAAAAAAAATGGAAACGGACTGAATATATCAAACACGTTTCATTTTTTTTTATGGCAAAAAAAATGAAAAACATGAAATAAAAACGTTCCCAAACACACCCTTATATGCTACCTCCATGCGGTGAATGAAAGTGAAGAAATTTCATTTGTTATTTTGGAAAGAGGTGAAAATGGTAACCGCTTGAATTGAGAGAAAATAATTGATTCATTCATTGTCTCATTAATTAAGGGGTATAATCGCTATAATTATTATTTATTCAAAATTGCGCTCAATCCTAAAAAGTGAGCTCTCAAAATATCATTACCCTAATTTTTCCCACAGTATTTATACAAGTAAAAAATTTACATTCAAATTTCTACAAACTTTAGGAAGTTGATAAGATTAAGTTTTTGTTTTATTTCGAATTTTGGAAGTTCAAAATAAATTTTTTTCTGCTTGATTTAATATGAAAAAAAGAAAGTGAATTCACAAAGTCTGAAATAAGAAAAATATATCAAAAGAAATAAGAAAAATATAGGAACTTAATTTCGAACATATAGATCAGTTCAAAAGCGTTGTTTTTAGAATTTCAAATATATAACCTGTAATTTCTACAAGAAAATATTACATCATAATTTCCTAAAAAAATGATCATACATTTCATATAGGGTGAAGATATGGATATGAAATGATTTGAGGCGACCAGGAAATAATTCAATAAAATGATATTTTTACCCTCTATTTTTATATATCAATCAGTTAAGCTAAAAAGGAAATGAACATATTATTAATAATCTTACTAATTAATGTATGAATCTCGTATTTATTGAAGGAATATTTTTTGCTCATTTCCTTATTTTTCTTGTGTCTTCAATGATTCAATCTTATTACTTTGTATCAAAAATCACTTATCAGCATTCAAACCTAAAATTTGCAAAAGTGTCATCTATTATAATTTTAATAATCATAAAATAGTATTTACTTACATAATTGTTATTAAAAATAAATATACTTGTTTATGTATATCACTCAAATTTTGTCAAAATAATTCTACATGAAATCAAACAAAACCTTTCATGTGATTAAAGAAAGGGAAAAAAAGTTGTCTTTTATACTCATTTACAGATTTGAGAGAGAAAAATTTAGTGCTAGATTCTTTCTTTTTTAATTGAATTGATTGGCATGCATATAAAGGGTAAATATGTAATTTTGCCGTAAAATTTTCTGCTCTTATCAAATCAATTCATGTCCATATCATCTGTCTTCATATAATAGGTTAGGTATAATTTTCTCATATTTTTTTTTAGAAAGATTATGTCCAAGATAAGCAAATTTTTTCTCATACTTTAATATGTGGACCTATTTTTTTTAGAAAGATTATGTCCAAGATAAGCAAATTTTTTCTCATACTTTAATATGTGGACCTAGTGAAGACTCTGGCTCAATGGTGTCATACTTTAATATGTGGACCTAGTGAAGACTCTGGCTCAATGGTGACAAAAAGTTAAATGGCATAGTCCATGTCTACACTCATGTGGGAAGAAAAAATTAACCTCTTTCTTCCAGAAGCAAAGAAATCAAATTGAATCCTTGGACTTCATTCATCTAGATTTCAAAATTTCAAAGGAATCTTCCTTTTCCTATCTAAAACATTAATATCCACACCATAAATCACCCACTCACTCAAACCAAATTCACACAGCTCCTTAAAAAAGACTTAAAAACAAGGAGAAAAGAAATTAAGAAAGACCAAAAAAAAGGAGAAAAAAGAAAATGAAAGAGACAATGGTGCTCTATACCGGAGCCGGAGCCGGGCATCTGATGCCGATGGTAGCCCTATCAAAACAATTTATCCAACGTGGTTTTTATGTCACAATTGTGACCTTTGATCATTTTGTCAAACCCGGTTTTGCTGCCGGAGAAGCAGCACGGATTTCCTCTTCTAACCCTTCTATCTCTTTCCATATACTTTCTAACGATTCTGGGGAAAATGATGAAAAACTTGTAGGGCCCCCTCGTATGCAAGCGATTCTTCATGGAAACAACCCAAAACTTCTAGAATTCCTGAGTTCGTTGTCGAAAACCGAGTCTGTTCGAGCAGTTGTGCTTGATTTCTTCTGTACTGTGGCACTTGATATAACAAATCAGTTGAGTATACCAACTTATATTTTCATAGCCTTTGGGACCTCTGATTTGGCTGTCTTTTTGCATTTATTACATATTCATGAGGCCAGTACGCTTTCGCTAAAGGATATGGGGGAAAATACAATTCCTTTCCCAGGAGTCCCACCTATTCCATCCAATGATATGCCACATATGCTTTTGGATCGTGAGAGTGAGATCTATAAAGGGTTCATACAAATGTTATCACCTTTGATTAAAGGCGACGGGTTCCTCATCAATAGTTTCGACTCGCTAGAACCGAAAGCTTTGGTTGCACTGAGAGAAGGATTATGTTTGCCGGGTCATAAAACTCCACCCATCTATTGCATAGGCCCATTGGTGAATGAAGGGCAAGGAAAAAAAGGGGAAGAGAGGCATGAGGCTCTCACTTGGCTTGATACACAACCTAAAGAAAGCGTCATATTCCTATGTTTCGGAAGCATGGGTGCTTTCACTCCTGATCAGATTAAAAAGATCGCCATCGGGTTGGAAAATAGCAGTCAAAGATTCTTATGGGTCGTGAAAGTAACTGACGGCATGAATAAGATCTTCGAACATAAACCTGACTTTGACCTGCACACTGTACTGCCAGAAGGGTTTCTTGATAGGACAAAAGATCGTGGCATGGTTGTTAAATCATGGGCGCCTCAAGTCGAAATCTTGCAACACGAGTCCGTAGGTGGATTCGTAACTCATTGCGGATGGAATTCAATACTGGAGACTATAATAGCTGGACAGCCAATGATATGCTGGCCTTTATATGCAGAGCAGAAGATAAATAAGATGATTTTGATAGAAGAGATTGAAATTGGAGTCGTAATGGAAGGGTATGATAAGGAAATGGTGGAGGCTGAAGAGGTGGAGAAGAAAGTGAGATTATTAATGGAATCTGAAGAAAGGAAGACAATTAAAGAGTGTGTGGTGGCAGTAAAAGAGAAGGCTCAGAAGGCGCTAAGAGAAAGTGGATCTTCTTCGAATGCCTTTTTAAGGTTCTTGGAGGATTTGAAAGGTAAAAATGAGTGAGTTTGTGAAATGAACACTTCATGTGAATGTGATCTTATATATTTTTTTTTTCAGAAAATATGTTACCTCATATTTTCCTTATTTTAATATTGAACAGTGTTTGTTATCTGCCATATATAATGATAATTACATGAATGAGGTACTTTTTTTATTGGAACATGAATGACATTTTAATATGAATCCGGCTAAAAGTGGTTTATACATATGTACTTGATTTGGGCAACTATTGAAATTTAAATTAGATAGAAGTGACTCGTACGAGTCCTAAGGGATTGTTTGGTCGTGCAAAATTTTTTAGGATAAGATTAGAATATTTCTAGGGATTAGGATTTGCAAAAATCAAATCCTAAAGAATTACAAACTCTAGGATATGCAAAAGTAATGTATTTAGATCCAAATTAGTAAATTTGTAAGAAAGTGGTGATACTGATTGAGAGAAGTGGAGTTAATAAGCTATGAGAACTTTTAGTAAATTCCTGATATTTTTTGGTCATCCAACAAGCCCTAAATTAAATTTATTAAATTTTTATAGGATTGGTACATGCATGTCTATGAGAACTTTTAGCTCTTATGTTCCTTGCTTTTTGTTTTATTGGTTTTTCATAATTGCACAACAAGGGTTGATTAGCCAGAATCGGATTTGAATATCTTGGATTCAGGTTGGAGTAACTGAAAGGTCGATATCATTTTCCTAAATTTTAATTTGGAGATCCCTCATCCAAATTATATGAGTTCTCCACTCTAAAAAAATAATCTTTTTCATAAACCCCTCAACTATTTTCATTACATGTTTCTATGTTAATCCTTGTAAAATAAAATATTTTAAATCCTTTCAATATTTAAAAATTATCTTATATGTTTTCATATATAAATGAAATTTGAGAACTCATTTGTTTCAATTTTGACATTATTTTGAAAGTTATTGAAACACCCCCTTATTTTTGACAATATTTTTAAAATTCACCTAACTTTTGATATTCATTTTTAGTCTCTAAAAATTATATTCTTTTTAACTATAAGAATTAAAGTTAGTTAGCTATCTGTGATTTATTTTATTAACATATTATTTTATTTCATATAAATCATATATTTTTTCGTTCAAATATAATTTATGATTTCATTTAATACATGTTTTATGCTTTAAGTGCTATTTTTTTTTAAATAACTATAGTATTGTATATTGACCACAATATTTCTAATTAATAATGTTATCATATTATTAATATTAGATCATTATATTAGAGAAAATATAATAATATTATATTATAATATTAGTATTAATTTATAATGATTTATGTTTGTTATATCATTTGATAACATAATACAAAATGGCATATTAGATAGCATTTTAAAATTTTCTATTTTTTTAAATAACTATGATATTGTATACTAACCACAATATTATTAATAAATAATATTACCATATTATCAAGTTATTAATATTATATCATATTATACTAATATTTTATTATAATAACATCATTAATTTATAATGATTTATGTTTGTTATATCATTTGATAATATAATATAAATTAACATATTAGATAGCATTATTTCAATATTTTTTATTATTTTAATTAAATATGAAATTGTATATTGACCACAATATTTCTAATAAATGATATTAACATATTATCATGTTATTGATAGTAGATGATTAATATTATATCATATTATATGATATTGTATTATAATAATAATAATAATAATAATAATAATAATAATAATAATAATAATAATAATAATAATAATAATAATAATAATAATAATAATAATAATAATAATAATAATAATAATAATAATTTATAATGAATAATGAATAATATTTGTCATATCGATCGATAACATAATACAAAATGACATATTAGATAGCATTATTTCAATATTTATTTTGGTATTAAAAAAATAATAAAATGATGTAAATTTTGTAAATTATATGTTAAATTATATTTTTTGTAAAATTAGGATATTATATATACCATGATGTGTATAATATACTTAATCGAGCATAGGTGTCATTTATCATAATCGTAAAATATTGAAATAATAATGGTTATATGTCTATTCTCTATTAAACATTGAAGTAACAATTCATAATTCTACAAAATTTAAATTATTATATTGAGATCCAAATAATAATATAATTTTATTTTTCATATGAATCCTGAATGTTGATGTTGTATCTTCATATTATGTAAATCACTTATCATATTATTCACGGTTCATATAACCCAAGCTCATTTCTATTGGTCAAGGCTCAAGATGGATTTTAATTTTTAACAATAGGTTGACAAGAGAGAATGGTCCACAACATTTTCATATGATCTCACTTGAATAGTCATTCCATCTAAAATTGCAAATATTAAATATGACTTTTTTGAAATTCATTAAGTTCATGGTTTTACCACTCAAGAAAAAAAAGTTCATGCTTTTAGTTTAAAATACAAGATGTATACTTTATTTTCTCAAACTTTAGATATTAAATTTGTCATTTAAAAATTTAAATATGAAATTCATCATCATAATTAAAAATTGAAAATTTAATTATTTTTATATATCGAAGTTCAACAGCAACAATCACTCACCTATTTTGTCAAGTCATCAAACAATATAAATATGTGGTCTTAAGTGATTCATTTGCCGGTGGGACTAAATGTCCTTGCAAAACCGGAAAAAAAAATTTAGCCAACACCCACACCATATTTACGTATTCCTGTTTCATGTACACCGGAACTATATCATACGTACAGTTCACATGAACCGCATCCAAGAATTAATAATCTATGTTGACTTGCATGTTTTAAATAGGTTGGGCGAGTATAACGAGTCTTTATAATACTACTAAATAATCCATTGCACCAAAGTATTCAGAATAAGAGTAATAAGAGATCAAGAGTTAACTGATAATTACCCAAATGGAGAACTCCCATTATTTGTATGTACTCTCTCTCTCCTTAGATAGGAACTCATGTATGCATTTTTCTCTGTTTTCTAAGCAAAGTTTTATACATTATCCCCCCAAAACATAAAATTACTTTTCAAAGTTGAACATTATTTTTTTCATCAAAACCATACATTTGATATTTTTTCCTCTAATTCTCTTCACTTTGCACAGACCATTCAAAGACTACAAATATCAAATTTACTAAAAAGTTTAAATAAAAAAAATTCTCAAAATAATAAGCTGTTAAGTTTACATTATAAAAAATAGTTTTTTATTCTACTAAAAAATTTTCATGTACAGCTGCTATTTTTTTTTGTGTAACCTTTCAAATGAAAGTAATTTTTTTGTGCAACCTAGCAAATGAAAGTAATTTTTTTTTTGTGTAACCTTGCAAATGAAGGTAATTTCGTGTGCCCTCTCATCTCAAAATATTAATAAAATTAAAAAATAGCATTCCATCTTTGTTTTCGTACCAATGTCATATATGCCCTTTTAAAATATTAAAATATCATATATAACTCTATAAAATTTTGTAGGCCATGTATAACCCATTGAAATTAAAACTATAATTTTGTACCTCTATTAATTACAAATAAGGAATTTCATCTAAATATTTTTTATTTTCACTCATATTTTAATAAATTTATTTATAAGATTTTATTTCATCATTGAATTGAATAGATATATTCAAATTACAATAAAAAACTAAAATCTCATTTACACAAAAAAATATTAATTCCTTGGAAGCGGAGCAAGGGTCCATCTAGTTAATGTGGAGAAATGGATGGGCTTAAATGGGACTAAAGCTTCATGTATTCTTTTTTTATTACTTAATCACCATAAAAAAAAATTCACGCACATGCATGTCAATAAGACGGAGTCTTTTAAAAATAATGTCTTGTCTTATAAAAATCGTATGTCTATACATTTTATGATTTTATGCAACACAGCTTAATTTTTTATTTTACTTAGATGTATCCCTTTTACTTATATACTTTTATTAATATTTTAAATTTTCACTTATATTATTTTTTATTTTTTATCTAACTAAGAAATTAAACACGATTTTTCATAAAGAGTGCTCAACAAAATTTATTAGTTCAGTAGATATTTGATGGCAATACTTCATGTAATTTTTTTCATCATATAGCTGAATTTTGAAAACTTTCATTGTGTGATATGAAAGTCCAAGAGGTCATTATTCACATTGCATTATGTCGGTCAACTTCTATTTTTTTGCCGCATGAATCTAAATATAATTTAATTTATTTATTTCTAATTTCACATATGCATTACTGAAGTAAGTTTATTATATTTCTTTATGTCTCTTTCCAGGGGAACATAACGGAAATGTTAAATATATGTTCAGACCGAAGTGAGGCGAGGGTAAATTATAGTTCAAATAAAAAACCGTAATTTTACAAAAATATTACATCATCATTTCCTAAAATAAGAATCATACATTCATATGATACTTCTAAGATATATGGCCCTTGTGATTTGTGACGACTTTTAGCTCAAGTTAAATGGCATAGTCAACACGCTACACTCATGTGGGAAGAAAAACTAAACCTCTTTCTTCCAGAAGCAAACAAATAAATCCCTGGACAATACGTTCATCTAGATTTCAAAGGAATCTTCCTTTTTCTATCTAAAGCATTAATATCCACACCATAAAGCAACCACTGTTTCAAACCAAATTCACACAAATCCTAAAAAAAACATAAAACAAGAAGAAAAGAAAGACCAAAAAAGGAAAGAAAAGAAAATGAAGGAGACAATGGTGCTCTATACCGGAGCTGGAGCCGGGCATCTAATGCCGATGGTAGCCCTAGCAAAACAATTTATCCGACACGGACTTTCGGTCACAATTGTGACCTTTGATCATCCTCTCAAACCCGGTTTCGCTGCCCAAGAAGCTGCCCGGGTTTCCTCTGCAAACCCTTCTATTTCTTTCCATATATTTTCTTATAGTCCCCCGGATAATGATGAAATTCTTGGCCCCAATCGCATGCATGCGGTTCTTTGTGAAAACAACCCGAAACTTCTAGAATTCTTGACGTTATTATCAAATACCGAGTCTGTTCGAGCAGTCGTGCTTGATTTCTTCTGCACTGTGGCACTTGACGTAACAAAGCAATTGGGTATTCTTACATATTTTTTCGTAGCCTTTGGGGCCTCTGATTTGGCGGTTTTTCTACATTTATTAGAAATTCACGAGAAAAGTACAGTCTCATTGAAAGATATGGGGAGAACTATGATTCCTTTTCCTGGGGTGCCACCTATACCAGCCTGTGATATGCCCATGATGCTTTTGGATCGTGAGAGTGAGAGCTATAAATGGTTTATAAAATTGTTATCACCCTTGATTAAAGGCGATGGTTTCCTCATCAATAGTTTCGAAGAGCTAGAACCGAAAGCTTTGGTTGCGCTCAGGGAAGGGCTCTGCTTGCCAGGTCGTAGAACTCCGCCGATTTGTTGCATAGGTCCGTTGGTGAATAAACGGCAAGAGGAAGGAGAAAAGAGGCATGAGTCTCTCACTTGGCTCGATTCGCAACCTAAAGATAGTGTCGTATTCCTATGTTTCGGAAGCATGGGCGCTTTCACCCCCGATCAGATTAAAAAGATTGCCATCGGATTGGAAAATAGCGGGCAAAGATTCCTATGGGTCGTGAGAGTGACTGACGACATGAATAAGATCTTCGAACATAAACCAGTCTCAGACTTGGACACCGTACTGCCAGAGGGGTTTCTTGACCGGACAAAAGATCATGGAATGGTTATCAAATCATGGGCGCCTCAAATCCAAATTCTACAACACACGTCAGTGGGTGGATTCGTTACTCATTGCGGATGGAATTCAATATTGGAGACATTGATAGCTGGAAAGCCGATGATTTGTTGGCCTTTGTATTCAGAACAGAGGATAAATAAGATAATCTTGAATGAAGAGATCAAGATTGGAGTCGTAATGGAAGGGCATGATAAGGAAATGGTGGAGGCTGAGGAGGTGGAGAAGAAGGTGAGATTACTAATGGAGTCTGAAGAAGGAAATATGATTAAAGAACATGTAATAGCGGTACAAAAGAAGGCTGAGGAGGCACTGAGAGAAGACGGATCTTCTTCGCAAGCTTTTTTACAGTTTTTGGAGGATTCGAGGGGTAAAAATGAGTGAGGGATAAATGAAGAAATAAGATGTTGGTTGTGAAATGAACTTATTAGTTATTACATCCTGTTTATTTTAATTCAGAGTACTGTTTTATATATTTGAGATGTAATAATTCCTTTATAATTACATGAAATGGATATTAATGAGATATGTAAAGGTTGTTTATGATTATATGAACTTTGATTTTGGTACAATTGTATGATTCTTTATAAGAGTAGGTTTGCTACATGTGTACGACAATCTTTAGCTCTTCTTCCTTTTTTTGCTTTATTTGCTCAATCAGGACATAAACTCGATTGAATTGAACTATGAGCCATACTTGAGTAAGAATTAGGTCTAATGAGGCAGCTATTCTTATTCAATGAAGTGATCACATCAGCAAAATTAAATGACGTGGCATGTTCTCATTGGCTAGCTAAATAGACAACCCAGGAAGAACTTCTCGTGACGCAACTACTTTACAATTTCTGGCAAAGAAAAATCACAAATTGGGTTTTGCGCCAGAAACAGATCTGTCTGATTCAAACTTTTACTTGAAAGTCTTATATTTCAAAGATTTTCATCTATACAATCGTTCATACCTAAAATGAATCATACAACAAATATTTATTTATACAATAAAGTAAATATTTGTATACAAAATATATATTTACAAAAATAATTATTTTTCAAAAAGCAGTATACAAATAAAAGAAAGAAAAAAGAGTATATATATAGAATACAAAAAGTATATATGTACAAAAAAAATCTACTTTTTTTATTTTAAACAAAAAAAATACACTTCAATGGAGTAAAAGGATGTATATGAGCAAAAAAATATATGAGTACGAAAATGATATATAGATAATTTTTGCTCCAAAAATTGATATATAGAAGATTTAAAATGGACATGCACGAGAAACATATATTTATTTATGGGTTTATATACACATGCCCCCACCATCCCTCTCAACCCACTGTTTACCACTGGTAAACGGGACCCACTTATTTTGAATATAAGTGGAGCCCGTTTACCAGTGGTAAACGGTGAGTTGAAGGGGATGGTGAACGGGGACATATATACTTTTTCTTTATTTATGAATACATTTGATGTGTAGTATGTATGCATTAAGGAGTAATTTAGCATCTCCTCATAAACAAGCATCTCCTCACAAATGGACAACACTCTCTCTCTCATTCTACACATTTCACTAATGATGAAGTAATTAAAGTCTAACCTATCTCTTTCTTCTTCCCAGTCTCTCCTTCACTTACACGAAACCCCCTCACCGACTCACTCCCCTCTCTCTGTCTGTCTCTCTCTCTCTCTCTTTCACCATGAATGGAACAGTGGTGTTCTACACCGGCATGGGCCCAAGCCATCTCCTTCCAATGGTGTCTTTAGCCAAGCTCTTCCTCCAACAAGGCCTTTCCTCCACCATTGTTACTCTTGACGTACCTTTCATACCCGGTGTGACGGCCAAAACCGTCTCCTCTCTCTCCTCTCTCAACCCCTCAATATCCTTCCAAATTCTCCCAACAAACGTCTTGGCTGAGGCCGAATTTTCAAAAAGCTCGCCTGGTGCTCGCATGTTTAAGTTTTTACAAGACAACAACCCTAATCTTCTAGAATTTTTAACTTCATTCAAGAAAGAAACTGTTGTTAAAGCGATCGTGATGGATTTCTTCTGCACTGCGGCCCTTGACGTGGCGAATCAGTTGGAAATTCCGGCTTATTTTTTCACCGCGTTTGGTGCTTCTGACTTGGCCCTGTTTCTACATGTTACTGAACTCCATTCAGCAAACATCGTGTCATTTAAAGATTTGGGGAAAAGTCTATTGAATTTTCCTGGGCTTCCACCATTACCAGCCTCTGATATACCGTTTGTGATTCAAGACCGGGAGAGTGACACGTACAAAATCTTAATGGAGACCTTACCGAATTTGATCAAATCAAAAGGTATTCTAATCAATACTTTTGAGTCGTTAGAATTAAAATCTTTGAACGCGCTGAAGAAAGGGTTATGTGTGCCAAATCACACTATGCCGCCTGTTTACAGTATAGGACCGTTGGTAAACGAAGGAAAAGAGAAAGAAGGCAAGGAAGAAAAACACGAAACTCTCTCATGGCTTGACTCACAACCTAAAGGCAGCGTAATATTCCTATGTTTCGGAAGCATGGGGGGATTCACGCCCGATCAGATTAAAAATATCGCGATCGGGTTGGAAAACAGCAAGCAAAGATTCTTGTGGGTTGTCAAAATTATCAGCAACCCAAAAAAAATATACGAACCTCAACCTGACCATGACCATGACCTATATACAGTACTGCCAGAAGGGTTTCTTGACAGGACAAAAAACCGAGGCATGGTTCTTAAAGCAAGGGTTCCTCAAGTTGAAATCTTGAATCACGAATCGGTTGCCGGTTTCATGACTCACTGTGGCTGGAATTCAGTATTGGAAGCAGTAACAGCTGGAAAGCCAATGATTTGTTGGCCGTTGTATGCTGAGCAGAGAGTGAATAAGGCGGTTTTGGTTGAAGAGATAAAGATTGGATTTGAGTTGAATGGTTATGATGAGGAAATAGTGGAGGCAGAAGAGGTGGAGAAGAAGGTGAGGTTGTTAATGGAGGAAGAAGAAGGAAAGGATATGAAGGAACGAGTGGAGAGTTTGAAAGAGAAGGCGATTGAGGCGCTAAGAGATGATGGATCTTCTTCAGAGGAATTTAAACAGTTCATAACAGATTTGTGTGCTTGAATAATCCTTTGTTTTATTTTTTATTTTTATTTTTATTTTTATTTTATTTTTATTTTATTTTTTTGCTTTTTTTTTGTGTGTTTTGATAGTAGTAATGCATGGTTGTATGACTAAAGTTGAACAATGAATAATTCATGTAATTTGATATCATATGTGAATGAAAATAGTGAGTTTTTATAGTTCATACATATATAATTTACATAGTCATGAATGAGAGATTAATTCCTTTACAAAGTACATATATACATAAAAACACTAGATTGATGCTTTATACACGAATCTTCGCTCGAACTCAGAACCCTATATAGTTACCATTTTGGCGAAAGTTCATCATAAAAATAATAATAACATTAAATCAAACTGAAATACAGTAAATCCAGACCTTACGATTGGAAGAGAGTTACAGTTGCCAAATATCCATTTTTCATCACCTAAAAATAGTGAAAAAAAAAACACATAAAAAAACACAAACTAAAGCATGAGAAATATACAAATAAAATCAATTTTTATTTATTTTTATACCTCAAAAGCTATATTTTGATAACCATAAACAAAAGTCGACCCAAACGGGTTGTTCATTGAACCTTGCGTCTGTATAGCAGCTCTTCCTCCATCCCCCAATATCTCCTTTAATTAATATTTTAATAAAATATTAAAATAAAGTTTAAACTAATTAAATATATTAAAATAAATAAATTATTAATTAATACCTTCACTTGATCCCACTTAGTGGATGAAGTGATGCAATTTTTGGATATACTGCCAGATTGGATTGTTCCTTCAGCTGTAAAAAATAATAATAAAATAAATAAATACAACGAAATAACAAATTTCATGAAAATAGTAAATTGAAAAATAATGAAAACTTACTTTCTGCGTCATAAATAATAAAGTTGCATTTCATGTACGAATTAAAGTCAGAGTGGCCAGGAATATTCGTGTGCAAAACAAACTTCTTAATCTTGTGAGTCTATAAAATATATAAAATACTAAATCAATAAATGTACCATAATATGTAATATAAGAATTTCTTAGCGGTATATATGTAATTTTCACCTGTCCATCAAATAATATATCAAGACCGCGCGAAAAATAATTGTAGAAATAATCGCCACAAAGGGTCGTTTTGGGTTTCGGATCTGAAGCAGAGTGAATCACCATTTGATCCACCTGTTGAAATAAATCAGGAAATTATATAATAATAAAATCATAAAAATTATAAAATTGAAATTTTTTTTAGATCATTGTTTATATATCTTTAGGGAGAAATGCACCTGTTTTTGATGGATTCCACAAGGTCTGCCCAATTCGGTCCAAACATCCTGATAAAATAAATATAAAAAGGGTAATTTTGCATAAATGGATAATAAAGCATTAAATAATTAAAAATGAAGCAAATGCAAGATGAGAGAGAAAGAGAGAGGAGAGAGAGAGAGAGAGAGAGAGAGAGAGAGACCTGTGGAGAAGAACCGAAAGGAATATGCTGTCCGCCCACAGTGAACAACAATCCTTCTCCAAGCTATAAAAATAAAAAATAAAATAATCTTAAGAGAGAATGCCATATTTAGTAATTTACCCTTCCATAAGTTCAAAATATCATATTTACCCTTCTAAAATCTAATATATATCTCATTCTCATCTACCCCTGTCAAAACAAAAGCATCAAACTCACCCTTCCAAAATACATTTACCCTTCCTAAATCTAGAGAGAAACAGAGAGAGTTCTAGAGAGAGAGAGAGTTCTAGAGAGAGAGCAGGCAGCAACCAACCTTGGCACGGACCTCCTCCATGTACAAAGTGCCGGGGGGGAGGGGGGGCACGGCGGCCTTATCCATCAAGGATCCGACGCCCACTTTCGAGTCCGACGACCCGTCGTACACCGACACACGACACGTCACCGGCGTCGTTCCGTCCGGGAACTCCAGCGGCAGTTCCGCCAACACTATCAAAAAATATAGTAAGCAAAATAATTATTGTTATTATTTTAAGTATTCAAGGATTTAAGAATGAAATAGTTTCTCTTAAATCTTTTAAGTAAATTTCGAATTACCTTCCCCGTTGTTGAAGAATTTCGTGTATTGGCCTGGGATGGGAAACGCAAATGATAACCCCTGCTATAAAGTATAAATAAATATAAATATATAATATGGTTCTTAATATAAACAAATAATAACAATATATATATATATATATATATAAACAATAAATGAAAAAGTAATAAATATATAAATAAATAAACAAAAAACAAATAAATATATATATAAATAAATAAATGATAAATATATAGATATAGATATAGATATAAATAAATAGTATATACTAAATAATAAAGAAATGAATGAATAAATAAATAAATAGTGAATAAGGAATAAAGAGAGGCATACGGGGTAAAAGAGGGTATAAATTCCTCTCTCATTATCATAAATGCCAGGAAATGTCGGTCCGAAAAGAGCATATACTGCTACAAATGTCGCGAGTGTTGATGGCCCACTAAAATATAAAAAAACATAATAATAATATTATATTATAATTATATATTTTATTATTATTATTATTATGAAATACAATAATAACGTGTATTTAATGACTTACCCAATGAGAGATGTTGCGTAACGCATTTGTAATCTCTTCACGTCGTATATTTCAATTAATCTCAGCCTCTGAAATAATAAAACAAAAAAATTAAATTAAATATGAATAATTAATATATTATTCACTTAATATACAAATTATTTATTTTATTTTTGTTTTATTTTTTTTTCTTAAAGTACCTGTGACAAAGGGTCGAATCGGAGGTGAAAACCATGGTCAGGAAAGCTTATCACAATGTCCAATTTTAAAGGCTCCTACAAGTTTATTGTATTCATTGTATTTGTATAGATAAGTATTAGAAAAATTGGAAAAAATTATATATAAGTTAATTGGTATTAAAATTTAAATGAAAAGGATGAACCTCATCAAGATACTTCACATGGACTACATCATATATATTTGGCTGATGCTCGATTTGTGCAAATGCTTCAGAAATCGGCATACCTGTATTAAAATTATGCATAAATACAATGTAATAATTCAAAAATTACCATAATTACTTACAAAATTTCAAAATTGGTCCAATAATAAAGTAAAAACCAGTGGCAATTGAACAATTCACACTTCGGTCAACAGGGAAAAGTTTAATTCTCGATTAATTGGTCTTCATTTCCCCAAATTTCTCAATTCATACCCAACTTTCACACTGGCTTTCCCTCAGCCCGATCCCAATTCACCTCACAAACCATCAATCCAGCCTCATACCTAGAGAAAACGGGCCGATTCCTTGCCCAGGCCGGAGATCGAGAGTGATGGCGCCCATGGCCGTGCCTTCGCACCTCCGACGCATCGCCGCCGCCGCCCCCGCCGCCGCGCCGGCTCCGCCGGCCCCCATTCTCTGGTACTGTTGCATTTTGTTCGAGAATCGAATCAATTCGCTGCCTGAGTTAATTGTTTACTCGCTCTTCTTCCTTGAACTGTTTTCTTTGCGTTGCTTTGCTTTGCTTCTCAACTCTTTTCTTTTCTTCGTGCTTTGCGTAATTCACAAACCTCTGTTTTGTTGATTCTCTGTAGGCATTTGAGTGTAATCAGAAGAAGGGGAAAAACCTCTGCAAGTGGGCCCCAACGGTCAGTGAAATGGCGCGGAGTTATTCTTGCGGGTCCCGTCGGTCAGTGAAATGGCGCGGATTTATTCTTGTGGGTCCCGTCGATCAGTGAAAGGCGCGGAATTATTCTTGTGTGTCTGCTCTTTGGGCCTTGATTGATAATGGTCCTTTGGGATTTTGGCTTGCTTAATAGTTAATAGTAGGCTTGTTTGATTTGTGATTTACAATTTTAAATTCTTATTTTGAATTAGATTTATATGGTGTTTTGTATTGTTTTAAAATGATATTTATCTGTATATATTTTTTTTGTTTTATGTGAATTAATATAGGTTAATTTAGTTATATTTTTTAATTTGTAAATATTGAAGGGATACGAGAAATCATCCGGGACGAGGGATGGGACAGAACAGAAGAATATTCTCATATAGGCAAGTTATATTGACTTCAAAGGACCATGAAACTTTCGGCAGAATTTATAATGTCATTACACAATGTGGTATTCTTGAAGCAGAATCAACATAGTTTGTAACTTTTTTTTTTTGAATGGAATATAGTTTGTAACTTTGTAACATGCATTTTTGTTAATGCTTTGATATTTTTTTGTAAGACTCAATTGGCGATCGTTTTTTGTTGCTTATATTAATTAACAAATGACTTTAGTATTTACAATCACAAATTGAAGGAAAAATAAAGAAAATATAAGAAGAGAAAAAACCAAGCCAAAAGTAAAATAACTCAAACTACATTCAAGAACAAGGAGAATTTTTATCAATAATAAAAAAAATATGATTATCATTTAACTAACATATAAGTCTACATTAATAATTTGTCTTCATATAAAACATTTATTTATAAATCGAGTCTTAGTGTGTATCAAAAGATTTAGTTGCAAATGTGTAATTTTCTGATTGAATAACAATATCATGTCATCATATAGTAGTGTAACTATTACGTTTCAACGAAATTCTCCAAAGGTGCTTTAATAAAAGAATATAATAAATTATAGAGCACTTGATCCAAAACAAAAGATAAAGGAGAAATCAAGGAGCAATTTGACCCGGTTTATGTCTCCTAATCCCACATCACTTTTAATTTTCTAAGAACCTGCATATGAACATGCATGGCAGCAATCCATCCATATAGTCCGAAAGCTTATATATTTCTTAATTTACCTATTTATATATTTAGCCCAAATTTGATTATTGACAACATGTGACGGTTTATGAATTTGAAGAACATAGTTTGAATGAATATACTGAAAGGTTTATGAGTTTGAAGAACATAGTTTGAATGAATATACAATAATTCAAATCCATTATTAGTTCCAAAGAGGAAATTAATGAAAAATATCAATATAATTTGTATAATATATTATGGGTTAGCTTTAATGCCTTTTATCACGATAATATATCAAACAATAGTTATAACTTAAAATCAACCACCATTAAAATAGTCTAGTTGTTTGGTATTAATTCTAGCTCATATTTTTCATAAATGAGATGTTCGAGTTGCGCATCTAGTACGATTGATTTAAAAATTTAGATGAGAACATATGATCTCACTTTAAAGAAAATGAATTAAGTGATCGCTTGTAAATTCTCCCTCATTTTTTTTTTTAACTTAAAATCAAAAGTAATAATTTAATGTTCAACTGTATTACTAAAAAAATATATATCATTCTAGTACATTATAAATTAAACTTTATAGTATTTCAAATTTCATATATTTATCATCATATAGCGCACTTTTCAGCCATTAACTTTTTTCATATTATGATGACATAATGGTAAAGACATAAAATTTAAAAAAAATTGAAATTTAACTTACAACATAGCAAAATGATTTATTTTTCATATACAATCGAAAATTTGACTTGATACTTGTTTAAAGTTGAAAACAAATATGTCATCTTCCTTCAAAAAAAAGAAAACAAATATGTCATCTTGGATATTTTGACATAGAAAGAAATGTTACTACTAAATTAGCCCATATGCCACAAGAAACACATGCCCTGTGTACCCCCAACAACCAAAAAGTACCCTCATGCAATTAAACAAAATCAAAACAGAAAACCACTTTACTGAAAAATAAAATATATCTTGTACTAAAAAAGAACAGTCTCTAATAAACTACAAAATTAAACAATCAAAAAAAATCATACAGAATCCAATTAATTAATAAATTAATTATTCCCTAAATACACCGACCCATTTCCCTTTTTTCCCACCCACATGAGCAACATAATCATCCTTCAGACCCGGTCCGGTCCAACCCAACACCTTGTCTGGTCCAGTCCAAACTCCAAACCAAACCGGGGCCCTTCTGTTCCCCTTTTTTCCCTACACAAAATCACCATCAAAATTAAATTATGAAAAGTATGTTGATTAAATTACTGCAAAGTATGACATATCTAATTAACTATTCCAAGTTGGGTATTGATTCTCTCTCATCTCTATATTCCTTCCATTCCAAGTCTCAATTTCCAATAGAGTATATATAAAACTCTCCTTTGTGTCACTTTCCATTATCAAACTTCAAGCTTACCCAATTCAAAGAGATACAAGAGAAAGAAGAAAATAAGTACTTTATTTGATTATTTGAATCAAAACTTGGAATTTAAACTGATTATTAGATCAGAAATGGAAGGAAAATCTAGCTGTGATATGGAATATCTCAAGGCAACAGAGCTAAAACTCGCTTTACCAGGGTCTGACATACAAGAAACAGAAACCCTAGTTTCAAAATCTAATAAGCGCTCCATTACAGACTCTAACGAGCAATCTACAAAGTACGCCTTTTTTCATTTTGCTTTCTACTTTCTATTTTTCTTCCTTTTTTTTTTGTGTTCATAACTTCCTTATCTAATTTCTAAATTTTTTACTTGTTTCTTTATTTTTTAGGGCACAAGTGGTTGGTTGGCCTCCTGTAAGAGCTCAAAGGATGAACAGCTTCAGATCTAAAAGAAATGAAGTTATAACAGAGGAGAAAAATGGAGTTCTTGTGAAGGTTAGCATGGATGGAGCTATAGTCTTGCGGAAAATCGATTTGAAGGTCATTCATGGCTATAAAGAGCTTAGAGTTGCCTTAGAAGCGATGTTCAAATGTTCTTCCTTAGGTAAGAAAGAAGAAGATGAAGTTTAGAGTTAAAATAGAGAGATTTGAATTGATTAAATTGATTTTTTATGGTTTGTATTAAATTTCTTGTTTTGTTTGATTAATTAGGTGGAAATGAATATGCTATTGCTTATGAGGATAAAGATGGAGACTTAATGCTTGTTGGAGATGTCCCTTGGGAGTAAGTCTTTTTATTTATTTGTTTTTCTTTAATAGGAAAAAATATGCTTCAAATAAATTATGGTTAATTTATTATGATTTTTCTTATGATTTTGTAGGATGTTTGTGTCTTCATGCAACAAATTGAGGATAATGAAGGGATCTGAAGCAAGAGGCTTAAGCTCAAATGCATAATATCTACTAATATAATAACTTGAAAAGAAGGAAAAAAAAGCCAAAAAAAGAAATTTAAATAGAAGAAGAAAAGAGTTGATAGAGATAAAGAGGTGTTTTCATATAGACTTTCTTTTTTTGGTTTTGTTTAGTTCTCAACTTTTTGGTGTGATGTGAGTTTTATTCTTGTAATTTTAATTTCTGAGTGTGTGAAGAAAGGTTGTATTTGTGTTCATTTCTAGTACAAAAGGCAGAAGAGCTATATATATAGACAAAACAAAAAAACAATATATAGAAACTATAGAGTAAGAGCTTTGTAATATATTTTTTTGAAACACTGAGATTGAAAAGGCTAATTGGATTATCACCATTTTTGTTCTGATCTGTTGTCGATCTAAAAAAAATTAAGCTGTTGCCAGAGTGCTAGCTTAATCGATATAACACCTTATAATTTTAAGAGAGTTCTCAAATTCGAAATCTGACAAACACAATCTTAAGTAACACACATTAAACATAATCTATTAACCCACAAAATCACGAGCTCATCTTAAAAAAAAAAAAAAACAAAATATCTATCGATAGTATCAGGTAAAATTTCTCTACAAAATCCAGATTCTAATTCCGGGTTACAAATCAACCCAATTTCGGATTATTACAATCAGAACAGAAATCCACCAAAACATCCGGAATTCAATTCCCGGATTATTATGAGAGAGACCCAACACTTAATAATAAGAAAAAAGTCTATTTTTGTCCCTCTCAACTATTAAACTAGTTTATTTTTTGTCCCTCAATTTTTTATTGATCCAATTTTAGTCCATCAATTACTCAATAAGTGTATTTTTTATTCTTCCATCCGTTAAGTGTTTATGTGTCAGTTAAATTTGACACATAAGTAATGACGTTGCATTAGTAACGTGACAAATATTTAAAAAAGAAATAAAAAAATTCATTAATTCCCCTTTTTCTTAAAACATTATTTTTATTAAAAAAAATTTATATTTTTTATGCATGTTTATTTGTTAAATAAAAGTAAACACGTTATTGCGTATGTGTTAAGAATATATGGCACGTCATTTCTTATATGTCATACTTAATGGACACATAAGCACTTAACGGATGGAAGGACAAAAAATCTACCTATTAAATAGTTGAGGGGCTAAAATTGTACCAATAAAAAATTGAGGGATTAAAATTGAGTTAATTCAATAGTTGAGGCAATAATAATAAGAGAAAAGTCTATTTTTGACCCTTCAACTATTCAATTAATTTCTTTTTGGCCCCTCAACTTGTTATTTATCTCTTTTTAACCCCTCAACTATTGAATTAGTCTTTTTTTTGCCCCTCCATCCGTTATGTGTCCGTTAACGCGACACATAAGTGATGATTTGGCATATGTTTATGACGTAACAATTGTGATATGATAATAATTTGAAAGAAAAAATTAATCCCTCATTTCCTTCACTTGTATTCTTTCTATCTTATATTTTTTCTAAAAAAAATTAATTAATGAAAAAATTCGCATCGAATTAAATTTAAGGGACAATTTTAGAAAAACATAACATAGATAGAATACGAGTGAAAAAAAAAAAAATTAATTTCTTTTTTAATGTTTTTAAATAATTATCATATCATACTTGTCACGTTATAAATATATGTCAAATCATCATTTACGTGTCACAAGAATACAACTTGTCACGTTATAAATATATATCAAATCATTATTTACGTGTCACAAGAATACGAGAGAAGAAAAGCGAAAGAAAGAAAGAAACTAGAGATTAATTTTCTCTAATAATAAGAATCAAACCTGTGGCTGGACCGTTCACACGCTTCCCCGCCAAATTCATCTCTCTCTCTCTCTTATCAAACTACCTCACATTCTCAATCTCTACTCCCTTTTCTCTTTCCCATTCACTTTCTCTTCTCCTCTTTCAAACCAATTCAAAGACCCAAAAGAAAAGAAAAATATAATTATTTCTCTACTAACATGGAGCTTGCTAGGCTAAGTCTTGCACCCTTTTTCTCGCTTCACAAACCCCCTTCGATTGTGAGTTGCTTAAATATATCTCCTCGAGGCTTAATTTGCTGTTTATTTCTTGTTTTTGGTTACTTTTCTCTGAATTATTTCTTTTTCTTTCTGGCGTTCATTAGGGAGGCAATGCTAGGAAATTCCGTGTGGTTTGTCTAAGCGGAGCTAATTCTGATTCTTCAAAGGTACTTGATTTCACTATTCAAATCATAATTACTTTGGATATTCCATTTCAAAAACAAAATTACTTTGGATATTCGCAAGACAGCCCCTCATGAATTGTGTGCCAATTAAAAAAGAATCCATGACCTTCTTTTCCATTATTTGTAATTGTATTACAGCTACATTATAAATCAATGGAATGAGTGCGTAGGATTTTAAGCCCACCGCATTCGCTCAAAAAGAAATTTTAAAAGAAATTTGTGTGTTTTAATTAATTTAGCGTGTATTTATTTATTTATCAGATGATTGTTTCAATTACTGGAGCTACTGGATTTATCGGCCAAAGATTGGTTCAGAAGTTAATTGCAGGTTTCCTCAATTAATTTCCAAAATCTGAAAAATAGTAGTAGTAATAATAAAAGTACTAAAATTAATAATAAATATTTGTGATGAAATTAAATACAGATGATCATCAAATCCATGTTTTAACAAGATCCAAGTCAAAAGCACGAGTTGTTTTTCCTGGTAAGCAGGTAATAACTTTCATATACATTACTATTTTTCAAAATATTCTATAAATTCTTGGTTAAAGAAAGACAAAACTTTAACATATTACATCAAACGTGTAAACTCGCAGAACAAAAGTACCCTGCAATTGTAATTGCAGAGGAAGGAGAGTGGGAGAATTGCATTCAAAAGTCAACGGCGGTGGTCAACCTGGCTGGAATGCCTATTAGCACCAGGTGGTCCTCTGAAGTACGTTTCTCTACAATTCCTTGCAATTATTTCACAATTTATAATTTACTATCAACAATTATTAATTCTTTTTCTGAAATTGCGGGAATTGTGTTGTAGATTAAGAGGGAGATTAAACAGAGCAGGATTAACACTACTTCAAAGGTAGTGTGCTTTATCTAAACATTTGTTTTTTTAACAAAATGTTTTTTTATAATATAGTGATAATATATTTGATGTGATAAAGGTTGTGAGTTCTATAAATAAAGCGAATCCTGATTCAAGGCCTTCAGTATTTGTCAGCGCAACTGCCGTTGGATATTATGGTGAAATCCAATTAAATTATTTTTTCCTTTTTAATTATATTATATTAAATTATACTTATTATTTTTTGGTATATAAATATAGGTACAAGTGAAACGCAACGGTTTGATGAAACAAGTCCATCTGGAAACGACTACTTATCAGAGGTACAAATTATAAATTACTATTATTGGTTCAATATATTATTAGATATTTGTGATGTAATTTGCGTATTTTTAAGGGGGTAAAATGTAATTTTTGCAGGTCTGTAGAGAGTGGGAATCGAAAGCTTTGGAAGTAAATAAAGACATAAGAACGGTGCTTATTCGAATCGGAGTTGTACTTGGAAAAGATGGTGGTGCTTTAGGTCTTGATCTATTTATTTAATCTATTTTATTGCGTTAATTTTATATTTTTTAAATTGTTAAAAATAAAAATGTGTTTGAAAAACCCTCTTATAGTAACTTTTTCTTTTCAAAAAAACACTAGCTTTAATGTTTTGTTCACAAAAAAACTAGCTTGTTTTGAAGTAATAGAGAAATAATTTGTAGTAACCACTGCAATTTATTTTGAAATAAGAGATAAATGATTTGTAACATGTATTTATATGCTAATTATCATCATTTAGATATTGTTTGAATATTATTTAGGGCGTTGTCAGGGGAAAAAAGTTTTTAAGTTAAGTGGCTTTTTGATAACTTTAAAAGTTAGTAGGTTTATAGAAAAATGGAAAGTCAAGATTTTTTAATATTACAAAAGTTAAGGTTTTTTTTTAATTTGAGAAAATATAGAGGTTTTTTGAAAAAAAAAAACTCCAAAACATATATCATATTATAGAATGATTTTTAGTAATTTGGTATTAATTGGTGAACTTGTTGCAGCGAAAATGATTCCACTCTTTATGATGTTTGCTGGTGGCCCTCTCGGTTCAGGACAACAATGGTAATATTTCATTATTGAATAAGAATGTCAAATTTGAAAAAAAAAATAAAATGCAGTTGGCTTAAATTACAAAAAGCCCCTCCATTATCGGAAATTGCGAAAATCCTCTCTTCTTTAGAAAAATTGTACAAAAATGATAGGGGGCTGTTTTTGCAATTTTCAATAATGGAGGGGTTTTTTCACAGTTTAAAAGTAATAATTCATGGTCCCTCTTTTTTTTGCAAATTCCTAATAATAACAACAGATTTTGTTTTAATATTAAAAAATATATGTTTAAAAATCACAATTTTAATTTTTTACCTTTAAGGTTTTCATGGATACATTTGGACGATTTAGTGAGCCTCATATACGAATCCCTCACAAACCCTTCTTACAAAGGTAACCAAACAAATCTCTTTAAAACTTACATGATTTCAAGTTATTCAAATATTTTGAAATTATAGAAATAAATATTAATTCTTTCACCGTTCCACTATAAAAAAAGAGAGAGAGAGAATAGAAGTATATATATAGATATTATTACTTAGTTGTTATTGTTTATTATTATTATTATTATTATTATTATTATTATTATTATTATTATTATTATTATTATTATTATTATTATTATTTTATTTTTTTTTTTTTATTTATTTTATTTATTTTATTATTATTATTATTATTATTATTGTTGTTGTATTTTTTTTTTCTTTTTGACCATCAGTACTTTCGATCACCTTTTTTATTATTATTATTATTATTATTATTATTATTATTATTATTATTATTATTATTACTACTATTATTATCTATATACGTATTATTTATTTATTTATTATTATTATTTCGAACACTGGTCCATCCATGAACTCGCTTCGCTCTTCCGAAAAAACATATTTTAAAATAACAAAATGGAAATATATTGCAGGAGTGATAAACGGAACGGCTCCGAATCCAGTGAGAATGTCAGAAATATGCTCGCATCTCGGGCAGGTGACCGGCCGCCCGTCCTGGCTGCCCGTGCCCGATTTCGCCCTCAAAGCCGTCCTTGGCGAAGGCGCTTCCGTGGTAATAATAAATATGTATTTTTGATGTTATAGTTCAAGTGACATACTGATATGATATAACAACTGTTCAGATTTATAAGTAGGAAATTTCTGATTTAATAGACTGCACTAGCCAATTCGAGTAAAATTATTCAGTTCCATTAATAGAGAAATTTGCAAAAAAAAAAAAAAAAAAAAAAAGAAGCTAGTGTGTTGTGGTTAAATTGCAAACTAGCCTTTGCTTTTGTTGAGAAGTTATTTTATTTGATGTGGTGTTAATTAGAGTGATTGTGATTTTTTTGCGATTTTTAAAGAATAGAGGGACTTTTGTTCACAATTTGTAAAAATAGAGGGATTTTTTTGCAAAAAGCATAATACAGGAGCTTTTTTTGCAATTTAGCATTGAATAATAGTAGATTGCTCTAGTTATAGAAGTTTACACCCTTTTATTCTGTAGTTTTTTGTGGGGCTAATTCTGTTATTTTCTCTCTTTTTCGTTTTAAAGAATGAAATAGATTAATGACCTGTGTTCAATTTCATTCTTATTATAACATTAAAAACATCAAATGATTAAAATTTAATAGTTAACATGCTAATTGTAAAGTCCTAACTTAAGAAGTGTTTGTATCTAATTAGGTTTTGGAAGGCCAAAGGGTGATTCCGACGAGAGCGAAAGAGTTAGGATTTTCTTATAAATATCCCTATGTTAAAGAGGCATTGCGTGCAATTATTGACGAGATGTAATTATAAGTCTAAATGGAATTTTCTTTATATATTGTTGTTTATTCTATTTTTAAAATTTTTATAGAGTGAAAAACGGTGCATCGCACAATTTGTTGTAATTTAAGATATAAAACATCCTTCAAAGATGAGAAAATATATGACTGATGAATTAATTCCTCTTGCCTCTTTGTTTATTTTTACTTTATTATTTTATTTTATTTTTTATCTTGATTTACTGATGTCAAAAGATCCAATATCGTCGATCAACTATTAATTTATGTCAATAAACATTGGACTGTATTTCAAATTAGTTAAAAATGAAAGTGAATTGTATAAAAACCAAAGGAAATTGGCAGAAGTAAAGCACTGAAATTAAAACCAAATACAAGTTTATGCAACTCAAAAAGTTACTAAGTAGCATAACCATGCTAAAATCTTGAAATGAGCATCCATGCCTTCAAATAAAATAGTCTTATTTATTACCAAGCTGATATAAAACAAAATAAAAAAATTCAGCTCTCATTCTTCTTTCCCATAGTTGTAAATGATCTCAATCTGCACAGAAGAACAATAAAGGGGAATAATTAAAACTCAGCAGTTTAATTTTAAATATATGTGCACAAATAATATACGGATTTTTTCTTTCAAAAACTCCCTATAATTTATTAATTTCTAAAATTTACTTTTGGAATATTAAAAATACCCTACTTTTCACTTTCCATTTTCCAAAAACCACAGTAGATATTCTAAGACAACCATTACATAATATTCAAATATTACATAAATAATTACAGACAATAAGTAAACACATTTTTCAAATTACAGTCTATTATTTCAAAATAAATTAAGGCGTTTACATATTATTTGTATATTATCTAAAAATGAGTCCGTCTTTTTTTTAAAAAAACATTAAATTTAGGGGCTTTCGAAAATAAAAAGTTAAAATTAGGATCTTTTTATTATTATTATTTTAGAAATTGGGGGGTTTTGAAAAATGGAAAGTTTAAAGTAGTGGATTTTTCAAATCTTCCAAAACATATGGGGTGGTTCATAAATACCATTAAATATAGGGGTTTCTTCTCTTTTTTTTTGGAAAGTTCCCCAATAATGTATACATAAATAAAAAATAAATATATTAAAATCTTACTCCTTCAGGTGGAGGCGGGTTTCTTGTAAATTTGGAGCCACCAGGTGCCCATGGAACTATAAATCAAAGTAAAAGAATTTAATAATAATAAAAAAAAATATGAAATGAAGAATATAAGGAATATAATGAGATTTTATTTAATTTTACCAATATAAGGATCAGGGTGCTGGAATTTCCTGTATTGTGCTTCAGCTTCATCAAGCATCCTGTCAATTCTATCCAAATCTTCCTGCATTTTTCCACATATTTATTTAGAATTAAATCTTATCATTTAATAATTGTAAATATAAAGTTTAAACTGTGAAGATAATATTAATATACCACATGTCTGTTTGCCTCAAATTTCTCTCTCAGTTCTGAAGCCTGAAATAGAAAACAAAACAATTAGCGCAATAGTATATCAAGAGACTAGAAATACAAAACAATCCATAGAAATTTCAAAATGAACCCTGATGTTCGCATAAATTCTTCTTAAATAAGAAAAATATCAACACATAGCATTCCAATTTCATCATCAAATATTACATACTACATTACCAAAGGCAAGCTTTTCTTTACCATCAATCAAGAACTCAATCCATCCTATGCTTCAATTTAACAAATCCATAAGAAACAAAACCTAAATACCTAACTTACCAACTAAATCACACTCCAATCCAAGTCAACAATCCCAAACAATAACAAACTCAACCACAAACCCATCTCACAGCAGCATTAATCCCAGCTCTGAGCTACAATCCCGATTGAATAAACAAAAACTAAATTAGATCAAGGAAAAGCGAACTCACATCCTGATAGAACAGATGGCGATGCACGGCCCAGTTGAGCGTGTCCTTCAGCGCTTTCCGGTAGAGCAGCCGCACGCGCTCCTTCTGCCCCGCCCGCCGCGCCAGGTAGCCAGCCGCGCCGCTCAAGCTCATCTTCTTCCTCTCTCTTCTTCTGATCTGAGCTTCTTTCTCTGTGACTCTTAACAACAAACCCTTCCTCCATTAATCTTTTTCTTTGGCTTTTACAGGATTTCAATTGCCGGTTTTCAAGATAATCTGGAACTGGATTCTGTTCAGGATTTCAATTTCGTCTTTTTATGAGAATCCGGAACTGTATTCTGTCCAGGATTTCACGTACCGATTTTTATGAGAATATGGAACTGGATTCTGTCCAGGATTTTAATTTCCGGTTTTTATGAGAATCTGGAACTTGATTCTGTACAGGATTTAAATTTCGGGTTTTTATGAGAATCTGGAACTTGATTCTGTACAGGATTTAAATTTCGGGTTTTTATGAGAATCTGGAACTTGATTCTGTACAGGATTTCAATTTCGGTTTTTTATGAGAATCTGGAACTGGATTCTGTCCAGGATATTAATTTCAGGTTTTTATGAGAATCTGGAACTGGATTGGATTTCAATTTTAGGTTTATGAGAATCTGGAACTGGATTCTGTACAGAACTCAGATTTGATTTCCAGATTCTCTAGACGGCCCAAATTTGGCCCATTATAGGTCTGGACCAAAATAATAAAATTTGGTCAAATATTTTAAGACAGTATCATAATAATATCAATTTTTTTTCGGTTTACGAGATATAATTAATTGCTTGATTCTGACTTACAGTGTAATAAGTAATAAGTATAAATATTTAATGTTGAATTAAATAATTGTTAATTGAATATATTGGTTAATTGAATACATAATCATTTCATTTAAATTAAAATATTGGTTAATTGAATATATAATCCTTTAATTTAAATTAAAATATTGGTTAATTGAATATATAATCCTTTCATTTAAATTAAAATATTGGTTAATTGAATATATAATCCTTTCATATATAACTTTGATCCTAAGGATTTTGAAATGGTGGATTTGGTTAGATAGAACTATAATTAAAAAGTTATTTTTCCTTTTACTTTTCCAGGATTTCAATTCCGGGTTTTATATGAGTCCGGAATTGGATTCTAGAAATAATTCAGATTAGATTTCCTGGTTTTTTCGGCCCATATTTGGTTAGTTTATCGGATTTTGGGCCAAAATAGGTATACATTTAAAAACTGGATCACGAGTTAATAACATTTTCAGTTTGTTTCAGGAATTTTCTTATTAATTGTTTGATTCTAATTAACAATCAGTGATGAAGTGTAGTTATCTAATATTGAATTATGATTTGACATGACTAATCACATTTAGAAAGGGATTTATGTTTAATATATTTTAATGGTCAATTGAGTGTGTAATCCTGTCGCATGAAACTTTGACGCTAATGAATTTAAAAGGGTGGATTTGGTAAGACAAAAACAGCTAGTATAGAGTTACGAAAAAATGTGTGTAAATCCAGTTAATCGATAATATTGTAAAATAGTTTTGTTGGATAAAGTAATTAATTATTATGCCCAACCAAGCATGGCATTGGCCGGTATGTTATTTTTTGTTTATTTTTGTTGGGTTTAAAAATAAAGAAAAAGGGAAAAAAATAATAAATGAAAGTAGAGCAAGAGACGGCATTTAATCGATCAACGAGAATCAAGTGGGTGCATTTATTTTGGATATTTTCTCAAAATAGACCTTCTAAAAATTAGAAAAAACCAATAAAGTACTTTCTATACAAAATTAGCCTCAGTCATTTTCGCAAAATAGCCCTTCTAAAAATTAGGAAATTCCAATAAAGTCCTTTCTATGCAAAAGAAATATCGTTTGGTCCTAACAAAGTATGAAAAGTACTTGAAATGAGATGGAGGTAATAACTTGGTTTCATGAATATAAATCAATATATTCAGATTTATGAGGATATAGAAGAAGAAAAAGAAAGAAGAAGAAAAACTCTGTTCATCTTGACTGTCACCTTCTTCTAGGCTAGGGAAGGTATAATATATATTAATTGTTAGACTATTTGGCTTTATTCGGTCAAATGTGGAATAGTGAAAGAGGGAAAGAGTGGAAGAATAATTATTTCATTTTATTTCAATATCGTTTGGCGATATTCATAAAGTAACAAGTTGACTTAAAATATATAAATAATATCTAATTACTACAATGTCCTTATTATAATCATATTTTTTTTAATTTATTTAATTATTATAATTGAACCTAAAAGAAATTAAAAAAAAAATAAGATAGAAATAATTTGTTTGACTTATTTAATCATTTATGCATGACAAAAGATATGGAAAAAATAAATAATGAAAGAAAGATATGGTAGATGAATTTTTTTAGATTGAAAAAAAATAAGCATAGTTATCTTCACATTTTAAATATATAATTTCATGAAATTATTATTGAGAATTAATGGTTTTTTCATCTTTATTTTTCTAGAAAAAAAATGTTTGGAAAAAATAAGAGAGAGACGTAGCATTAATTACAAAAATGTCGGAGAGATATTTTTGTCTTAAATTTTATCTTATTCCATGGAAAAAAGATTCCCCCCCTATGGAAGAAAGAAATTACATTCTTCCACCTATTTATTCCATTTTATTCCATCCTTGTTCGGCAGGAATAATTTATTTTTTCCATTTTTCCACTCTTATTTCACTTTGTCGAACGTCACTTGTAACAATCCATTAAGTGGATTTGTTGAATTTTATTTATTATGATATAAATTATGATTAGGCTATTGCTATTACACTGGTTTAGTTGTAGTTTTCAGAGGTTTGAAATTTTTATAATAATGTATTTTTTTCCACACAACTTACATTTTACACTATTTAGGGTTTGGGCTTGCAAGTTGCAACTTTCGGTCGTATAATTAATACTTCATTTAAGGCTGGTTGGGTCAATATCATGGATTAGTTAGAGCATAATCCGGCCGGTCTTAATAGAAAAAAACGAAAAAAAAGTTACAATTTTAGGTTGTATTAGTCACACATACTATATTAATCACATTTTTGGGACCACATAATTGCGTATATGTAGAGGCCAGGAATTAGTAAAAGAGTTGTAAAAACTAAAGATTCACTGGATTTTGCATATGATTTGTAAATTTGTGATCGCTAGAAATTGGTAAAAAAGTTGAAAACTAATAATTCACTGATATTTTATGTCCACATGATTTATATATTTGTACAGATAAAATGGTAAAAGAGTTTGTGATAACAAAATGATTTAATGAAGTTTTTGTATATATGATTTATATATTTGTGAATACCAAAAATTAGAAAAAAGAAGTTACTGAAAATTAAATGATTCATTCATTTTTTTTGAAGAGTTCATTTATTTATTTTGTGACTTGTCCATATAATTTGTGTAGATTTTTGCTATAATCCCTCTAAAAATATATAATTTCTGTACAAGAAAATATTCATATTACTCGCTTAAACATCACCTAAATATCACCATAATACATTTTTAGTTATCTATTATATTTTTGTATAGAACTAATTGAAAAATAATATCTTTGTATATCGATATACCTTTGTATATGTTAATTCTACTTTTTTGTATATTAATATACAATTTTGTAATTCTGTTAAATTCTGTTATACGTTTTTAATTTCTAGCGATGTTGGGCGACAAATAAACCGATAGTGCGTATCAAGTCTCTAAGAATGGAGACTAAATGATTCATTAAAAGGAGTTTTGTCCACATAATTTATATATTTGTGGAACCCCAAAAATAATAAAAGAGTTGTTGGAAAAAAAACTCAATAACAATATTTTATATTTATAAAAAAATTGTAAAGGTATTGCAATTTGCAACACCAATAAAAAAATATAATAAGTATCATTCCCTGCATAACATAATTGAGTTCTTTTTTCAAATAGGCTATTTTAGTTAGTTAATTTTCAAAAGTAGATTTTTTTTTTGTGCCATCTCATATGACGTGTGTTCCATAATTTCGACATTTCAGATGGCGTATATAACCTTTATCAGTATAAAAAACATATTTGATTAAACATTGTTAATTAGAATAGTTCAATACATATTTGCATTTAAGAAACAAAAAATGGAACTAGAATGCCGCAATCCATTTAACACTCTTCAGAATGATGTTTTCTGTACTTTTAACTATTTTTTTAATAATTTTTTTTACTCTTTTCTTTTTATTTTTGCTGTAGAGAGACCCCATGAACCAATTATGGCATTCAAATTGATACACATGAATTGCAGTATTCTTATTGATGTTTTTTCCTTTCCTTTCATTTTTTTTTTGTATGTTTCTTATATACTGATGTTTAACAAAATTATTCTATAATTAACGTAATTATTTGACTAATTGTATCATATATATTGCGTAATTCAGTCGCATCATATAAATACACAATTTCAAAAATCTCAATAATGAGCATGTGTATTAATTTGTGGTATTTTAGTTTCAAAACATGTGTACATGTGAAAATTTCCATATTTAAGTCAAGAAAAGTAACTTCATTTCTGCAAAACTGGAAATACTGTCCGACAAAAACACAACATAATCAGTAATTTTTAGAAGATTCTAAACAATTTCCCCTGTATATTTATAAATTCATTGTCCATTGTCTCCCAACTGGCATAATCAATTTATGACTGTCAATTATAAACTATTAGATACCCCCACTTAGAACAAAGACGGATTTTCAGATGACGCATGTTCCATAATTTCGACATTTCGGATGGCATATATAAACTTTACCAGTATAAATAACATATTTGATTAAACATTATTAATTAGAATAATTCATTACATATTTACATTTAAGGGAGGGAGAACTACAGGTCATCACCTGCTTTGTTTTTTTTAATATGAGCTCATATACCGTCTCTAAATTTTAAATCAATTAAGTTAGACGCGAGATTCATATCTCTCACCATGAAAAAGTGGGGTTGACACCATTATCACCAGGCTAATTTAGTGGTGGTCATATTTGTATTTAAGAAACAAAAAACGAAACTAGAATGTCGCAGTCCATTTGCGCTCTTCAGAATGATGTTTAATGTTTTTTTTACTCTTTTCTTTTTCTTTTTACTGTCGAGATCCCATTAACCAGTTATGACATTCAATTGATACACATGAATTGCACTATGCTTATTGATGTTTTTTCCTTTCTTTTCTTTTATTATGTGTTCTTATATACTGATGTCTAACAAAATTATTCTGTAATTAACTCTGTTGGACTAATTGTATCATGTATATTCGTAATTATGTCGCACCATATAAAACAAAACAATTAAAAAAAAAATCTAAATCTTAATGATATGAGCATGTGTATTTAACATGTGTACATGTGAAAATTTTCCATATTTAATTTAAAAAACTAATTGTATCATTTCTACAAACTAAAAAAATTGCCTGACAATACACACATCATAATTAGTAATTTAGAAGAGTCTAAGCCATTATGCCTGTATATTTATAAATTCATTGTCTCCCAACTGGCATAATCAATTTATGATTGTCAGTTTATAAACTATTACATACCCCCACTTAGAACAAAGATGGATTGTTTTGTTTTTTCCTTTATAATGAAATATGATGAAATACTTTTGTCAAACTAAATAAATTGGTGAAATGTCATACAAATTGACTATGTCATGACTATCACAATCAAATGACCTCAATAAAATAAAAAACTACAAACTAACTAATAATGAAGTATTTTATGTAGACAAATCATTACAAAAAAATATTTTAATTTCCAAATTTTGAATTTTTTCCATCAAGACTAACATAAGTAAAATATTATATCCATACTCTTTCAACATCTAAAAAAAATACTGTATTCATTGGAACTGTCTAAACTCTAAACAGGAGAGTTAATTAGACCACCCATTGTCTTAAACTAATTCCTAAAACAAATAACTCCTCTTACAAGAAATACTCCCATTTTGTCAAACAATTTTTTCTTAACATAACTCTTGCTTTAAATTTTAATGACTTTTTTTTAACTGGCCAAAAAAAAAAAAAAAATTAATTAAGAAAATAGCCAACTTTTCAAATTATTTGCGAACATGACCATTTCACCCAGCCACTAGGTGAAACATTCATTTTCTCATTTTTTCCCACTGAATTAAGCTAAAAAATACTGTTTCGCCTCGTGACTGGGCGAAACAGACATTTTTTTTTCATTTTTTACCATTGAATTAGACTGAAAACACTCTTTCGCCCCATGGTGGGGCCAAACTGGCAAAACAAAAATTATTTTTTTGCTCTAATTCGGTGAAAAATGAAAAAAATATATATTTCGCCCTGCCATGAGACGAAACAGTGCGAAAGAACGTTTTTTAGCTTAATTCAGTTGGAAAAATGAAAAATTGACTGTTTTGCCCAGTGACTTGGCGAAATGACAATTTTCACAAATAATTTAGAAACGTAGCCATTTTTTTAGTTAATTTTTTTTTACCGGTTAAAAAAAAAATCAATTTTAATACCACTTCTTTTCTCTGAACAATGAAATCTATTTTTATTTATATTTCCACCATTCCCAAAAAAGAATTTATTTTCTTAACCGTTCCGTTGAATCTCAGATCATAAACCAAACACCCCCACTAATTTCACAATAACTTCACGAACCATGCTAGATACCATCCGTATGCCGACCTGGCGACACGTTCTACACAGAGTAAATAAACTCGTGAACAATCAACGTGAGAATAGCATTAATTCACATGCCGGGTTTCTGGAGCAAATCCTGCACAGCAAGCTATACGCGTCAAATCCGCTCTTCCACCCTGACAGCAAACACTGATTCCCTAATCTCAATACATGCCACGTAGTTTAGATACTCCTGTAGATGGCTGCTCGCTGTTCGCTCCGGTACAATCTAACTGGACATTAAAAATTCCAAAAAGAACCCTCGGAAGTTTCTTTTTTAAACTCTGACTCAACGGCTCCCTCCCGTACATTTTGCGAATCCGCCCTCTGACTTTTAGCTATTCGCAGTCTCCCCCCTCCCCTGTCTCGTAACGCTTAAACCAACGAAAACTCTTTTTCTTGTCTTCTCTTTCTTTCTTTCTTCTCATTTCGGAAACCGAAACCGAAGCCGAACAATCTGACAATCCATCAGCATCGCCTCAATCTAGCAATCTCCCTTCCTGAGCTGAATTTCTGGAGGTTTTTCTGTTGATTTTGGGTTTTGGGTATTGCGCGATCGGGCCTGAATTGAAGGAAGAAGAGAGGAATTGAATAGAATTGAATTGAGTGAATATGGGGCAGTGTCATGGCAAGAACATAGCCGTGACCGGAGAGGACGACGACGGACGGCAGCCGCCGCCGGAGCCGGCGAGTCCTCTGCCGGTGCGCGGCTCCACGCCGCGGCAGCACAAGCTGGGCACCACCGCGCCTGCCACGCCCCCGCACCACCAATCATCGAATACTACCTGGCCGAGTCCGTTTCCGTCGGGGGGTGGGAACGCGTCGCCGTTGCCGGCGGGAGTGTCGCCGTCGCCGGCCAGGTCAACGCCGAGAAGGTTCTTTAAGCGGCCGTTTCCGCCCCCGTCTCCGGCGAAGCACATCAAGGCGTCGATCGCGAAGCGATTGGGCCCGCAGAAGCCGAAGGAAGGCCCGATTCCGGAAGATGCGGCCGGAGAGGTCGATCGTCCGCTTGATAAGAACTTCGGATTCTCGAAGAATTTCGGGGCGAAGTATGAATTGGGGAAGGAGGTTGGAAGAGGGCATTTCGGTCATACTTGCTCCGCCACTGTGAAGAAAGGCGAATTCAAAGGCCAGACTGTCGCCGTGAAGATCATCTCTAAGGCTAAGGTCAGTTGATCTTTTTAAAGTTTGAATCCTTTTTGCTTTTCAGATTTTGAGTTCGTATGCATTTTTTTTGTTTGATTCACTAATCACGCAAAAATAAATGGGACATGATATAGCACGATGACACTGTAGCACGACTGATCCAATAACAATATATATAATTTATTTTCTAATAACAATGTATACATATCAGTATAATTTAGTTTTTAATAACAGTATATACATAAAAAGTGAAAACATTATATAAAATGCGAAAACAATATATAAAATGGGAAACAGTATATAAAAGTAAAAAAAATGAAAAATATACAAAGAATAAACAACAATATATAAAATGGCAAAACAATATATAAAAATAGTAAAAAAATATGTAAAAGTGCAAAAACAATATATCTATAGTGCCGTCATGATCCGTCATGCTACAATGCTGTCGTGATATCACATTTCCCAAAATAAAATATATCATTTGGGTTTCATTTGGTGATGTAAGAATTGGAAAAGGTTTATTTTGGACTTTGGTGTGAAATTGACCTGATCTTCGGCTTCTTCAAGACAATTTACACTTTGACAATAAAAATTCTGAATTTTTTTCATTATTTTTCTACAATTTGGTTATATAAACATTTGATTTAACAGAGGAGCATTGTTTGTTTAACAGATGACAACAGCCATTTCGATAGAAGATGTGAGAAGAGAGGTGAAAATATTGAAAGCTTTGTCAGGCCATCCGAATCTCGTGAAATTCTACGATGCATGTGAAGACGGATTAAATGTCTACATTGTTATGGAGTAAATTTTTTTTTTTTGAATTATTTTTCCTTGATAAAATTTTCATTTAAATCTTCAATTTATATTATGTATTTTTTTGTATCATTTTGTTAATTTTTTTTAATTTTTTTTATTTCTGTTGTCAGGTTGTGTGAAGGGGGAGAGCTATTAGATAGAATTTTAGCCAGGTAATTTTCACAATCTTTTTTCTTACTTAAAACCCTTCATTTTTATTTTTTTATTTCAAAATTCTAATTTTTTTAATATTTTTTGTTTTTTTAATATTTTAGAGGGGGAAGATATACAGAAGAAGATGCAAAATCAATCGTGGTGCAAATATTAAATGTTGTGGCCTTTTGCCATTTACAAGGCGTTGTCCACCGCGATCTAAAACCTGAGGTTTATGAACTTTTTTTTAATTATAAAATAATTTTTTTTATTTGCGTCTAAACTAAAGTTCAAATTTATGGTTATATTTTGTTGCTTATATTCGTTCTTTTTTCCTATGTAGAATTTTCTTTTCAAAACGAAAGATGAGGGCGCTCCGATGAAGCTGATCGATTTCGGCCTTTCCGATTTTATCAGACCCGGTAAATTTATAAATTTACAAATTCACCCCTTTTGCCCCTCAAAATTTGTTAACTCCACCTTCCATAATCTCTAAACATCAAATACACCCTCTCAACAAAATCGTCATTTTCAATTTCATCCAAAACAAACAAGACCTAAAATAATTCGACCCTCTAATCCCTTCATTTTACCAACTACTAACATGACACTGTTACCCATTCAGTTACCAACCAACCAACCAACTAACTATTTTGTCTTTTTCCTGCCAATTGCTTCATTTACTCACATGCCACTCACAGTTAGTCCTTCAGTTACTCATTCAGTTACCAACCAACTAACCAACCAACCAACCAACCAACTAACTAACTAACTAACTAAGTTTTTGTCTCTATGCTAACTGAGAATTTCGTTCCATTTGGGACCAGACGAGAGGCTGAACGACATAGTGGGCTCGGCGTACTACGTGGCGCCGGAAGTGCTCCACAGATCGTACTCCATGGAGGCCGACGTGTGGAGCATCGGCGTCATCACCTACATTCTGCTCTGCGGGTCCCGCCCCTTCTGGGCCCGCACCGAGTCCGGAATCTTCCGCTCCGTTTTGCGCGCGGACCCCAATTTCGACGACTCCCCCTGGCCCACGGTCTCCGACGAAGCCAAGGATTTTGTGAAGAGGTTTCTGAATAAGGATTATAGGAAGAGGATGTCGGCTGTCCAGGCTCTGAGTAAGTTGTTCTCTGATTTTGTGCTTATTTGTGTTTTAGTCCCTGGACGATCCATTTAACTTTTTTCAGTCCTTGTACTTGATAAAATAGTGCATGGTTGGTCCCTGGCTGGCTTAATAATAACAATTTTATAAAATGAAATAATCATTTTGCCGGGGACTAACCTTTCACTATTTTATAAAGTACACGGACTAAAAAAGTTAAATGAATAGTAAGAACAGGGCCTTGAGTAAGTTTTGCCTATTAGTCCTTGGTTTTGTGATTATTTGTGGTATAGTCCTTTTTTGGTCCGGTTGCAAGTTAGTCCTGTCAACTTTTTTAGTCCTTGTACTTTATAAGATAGTGCATGGTTGGTCCCTGGCTGGCTTAACGGAAAATGACCATTTTGGCCTTCACATATTATTTTAAGCCAGGACTGACCATGCACTATTTTATAAATTAGTCCCTGTACTGTTTATTTAACTTTTTTTAGTCCATGTACTTTATAAAATAGTGCACGGTTGGTCCCTGGCTGGCTTAACGGAATATGTTAACACCGTTAAGTTTATAAAATGACCATTTTGCCCTTCACATATTCTGTTAAGCAAGCCAGGGACTAACCATGGACTATGTTATAAAGTACACGGACTAAAAAAGTTAAATGAATAGTAAGTACAGGGACTGATTTGCAACAAAAGTTAAATTAATTACTAAATTGCCCTTTTATCGGGGTTATAACCTACGTCCTCCTCTGCAGGTCTCCTCCCATTCAGGCCTTGAGTAAGTTTTGCATATTAGTCCCTGTGTTATGATTTTGTCGCGTAATAGTCCCTGTTTTATTGCAAATGCGAAAACATTTGGTTTTTTAGATTTTAATTAATTTTGTGAAATAGTCCTTGGTTTGTGGGAATTGCGAAATAACCTGCTTTTAGGGTTTAGAATGAATGGGATTATTTTTGCGATTTAAAATAAGGCGAGTTTTTAAAAAAGAGAAATTTGCAAAAAAAGAAAAAATCCCGTGCATTGTCACTTAGAAGAACCTGCATTATTAGGATTAAATTTTTTTATTAAATGCATTGATTTAAATAATTGGAAAAACCAACTATTCCAATTATATATTTCTGAATTTCCCTATTTTATTTTAATTGTATTTTTGCATTATTTGATGATAATTTCCTAATTTTTTTTATTTTTCTTTGGTGATGACAGCTCATCCTTGGTTGAGGGACGAAACGAGGCAAATTCCGATCGATATATTGATGTTTAGATTAGTCAAGCATTATTTACGCGCAACCCCTCTCAAAAGATTAGCTTTAAAGGTACATATCTTTTATATTTAATTAAATATTTTTTATTTCTTTCGAAATATTAGAGTTATTTTTTTATTTTTTGTGATTTTAGGCTTTATCGAAAGCTCTGAGTGAAGACGACTTGTTTTACTTGAGATTGCAATTTAATTCGCTAAACCCTAATAAAGACGGCCGAGTCAGTTTCGAGAATTTCAAATCGGTCAGTTTCATTTTTTTTTCATTTTATTTAATTTAAATATTTAATTACTAGTCATGTTGATAATTTTAAACAATTTAATTTAAATATTTTATGCAGGCAATGATGCAAAATTCAACTGACGCGATGAGAGAATCCAGAGTCCTTGACTTTTTAAGCGCGGTATGTTTTTAAGAGAAATTTACAAAAAGCCCCTGCATTATTGAAGATTGCGAAAAAGCCCCTGCATTATTGCTGAAATTACAAAACGGCCCCTGCATTTCTCTCTAGTTATTTGAAAAAAAAAAAATCCGTAAAATGGTACGGATTGCAATTTCAGCCACGATGTAGGGGCTTTTTTGCAATTTTCAATGATACATGGGCTTTATTGTAGTTTTTTTCGCAATACCAATAATACAGTTCGTGTGTTTGTTTCAATTCCGGCAAAATGACATTTTTTTTTTTGCAAATTTTCCTTCATTTTAATATAGTCTCAACTATTTGGATTCCTTATGTTCATTTCAAAAATATTCCTACCGCCCTAATTATTTGAAAAAAAAAACATTTCTTAATACCCCCTTCTCTCTCTCTAAAAAGTAGGGAGATCTTTTGCAATTTCCATTACTGCAGTTTTTTCTCGCAATCTGAGCAAAATGGTCGTCCCTTTATTTAATTGAATCAACTATTTGGATCATTCATTTTAATTTAATTTAATTTAATTTTTATTTTCCTTTTGTTTCAGTTGGAGCCGCTTCATTACAGAAGGATGGACTTTGAGGAATTCTGCTCGGCAGCAATAAGTCCGTACCAGCTGGAAGCTTTAGAGAACTGGGAGCAGATCGCCAGCTCAGCGTTCGAGCATTTCGAACAGGAGGGCAATCGCGTCATTTCCGTCGAAGAGCTCGCTCAGGTATTTATTTTTTTAAATATTTTATTTTGTTTTTTTAAGTAGGGTTTTGTTTTTGAAGTCGTGGGGTTTTTTATAAATTTGAGAAAATGTAGGGGGGTTTGGAAATTCCATAATGGAACGTTGTTTATATGTTATCTGAATGTTGTTTAGTTTTTTTTTTTTTAAATAAAAGTTTAACTTAATAGTAGTTTTTTGTATATTCTGAAAGTTGAGGGATTTTTTTATAAATTTGGGAATAAGGCATGGTTCTGAGAATCGCCGATTCCGATTCAGCCGATTCGAGTCGGAATCGGTAAGTTCCGATCCGATTAATACCCAATTCTCACAATTATATAAAATTATTATTTTTATGTAAATTTGTCCGATTCTTCATCGTATTCGACTAATTCCGATCCGATTCAGCCGATTCTAAATCGCTATCCTAAGGGACCGACTCTGGTTCCTATTCCGATTTTCCGAACCTTGGAATAAGGGGAGTTTTGATAAAAATTATAGGAATTTTAAAACAAATGGAACATAATAACCGAGTCTAGTTACAGGATATTTTAAAACAAATACAAGAAGAGCATGCCTGATGTTTCCTACTTTTTGTGGCGATATATATAATGCTTTGAGATTTTGGAACTAAAAGAGAATTAATATTTTTTTTGAATAAAAAAGAGAATAAATTAACTAATTACATATGTATTTTACTTAAATTATAGGAATTAAACTTGGGCCCCACAGCATATACAATAATGCAAGATTGGATAAGAAGATCGGACGGAAAGCTGAATTTTCTTGGTTTTACGAAATTCTTGCACGGAGTTACGATACGTAGCTCCAACACAAGGCGACATTAAATAATAAAACACAAATGATAATAAAATAATAACAAAAGTGAGGTTTCATTCAAGATATATATATTATATTATATTATATATTTATGTTTTGATTCGTAAAGTGTAATTGGTGTTTCTGATTTTTCGTGCTGGAAATTGGGGAATTTGCCTGCTCGTTTTATTTTTTTTGTTTGATTTTTTGGTTTCTTTTTTTTTTTTATTTTTTTTTTGTGGGTTTTGGGTGGGGTTTTTAAATTCTAACTTGCAATTTGGGTTGATGGTGCCATGGTAGATTTTTGTAGAGAATATATGTAAAGATAAGTTCCAATTTCTCGCTCTATCTTTGAATTCTTGCCAGATGCAAATTTGATTTTTATTGCCTATATATTTGTTATATTTGTGTGAACTAGGATTTAGGAAGTTGATACTGCATGACGGGTACTATAGTGATCTTGTAACGACGGTATATAAAAATTGAAAAAATATATAATCTGAAAACAAACAGTATATAAAGAAGTCATTCGGTAAAATAGTATATATTTAAAAAAATAAAAATAGTATATGAAAACATATAAATTGAAAACAAGCACTACATAAAAATTCATTCGGTAAACAATATATATTTAAAAAAAATGAAAACAGTATATAGCGTATATAGAAACGCAAGAAAATAATATATAATTTCAATCCGTCGTTATAGGATCGTTACAGTATCCCTACAATTTAAATGTATTTTTTTTTTCTGATTATACAGATTGAAATGCATTGAGGCCAAAGTTGGATAATTTGAGTTTTAATTTCGGCCTAAATAATTAAAAAGTCAACTCAACTAGGTATTCAAATTGTCTGGTATCGAACAGGTTAGAAATGGTGTAGGTTTGTACAAGGCCGGTTCATTTCTAGAATAATTAATTAAATGACGTATATTTGTGGTATACGTGTGTATTTTTATAGTGTAAAAAAGAAGAACGTATAAATTGATAATAAAATGTCACAGTCAAACCAACGTGGCAAAATTGTGAAGGGAGGTGGTTGGTCTATGTCTTATTTATTGATGTTTGCATCACATATTTTGGTGGTATTTCTTAGTTTGGACTTGCTTGAGATATTAGTTGAACTACATTGCACCTCAATTTTGTTTTGTTTTAAAATTTTATTTTCATGTCAATATCTGGCGACAAGATGTGAGGTGTTTGATCTTATATGACTCTTGCTAATTTAATATTGGAAAAAGGTGGAATTATTAGCTTTATTTTTTACTTAATGCATGAATAATAATATGTCGATTGATTGAAAGGAGACTTGGAAGATCTACATGAAAATGCATATGCATGACACATGCTGACATGTAGTTTTTGAGTTGAGTTACTATGTTTTCATATTTTTTGGGTTCATTTGGAAAAAAAAAAAACAGTTTGTTCTTTCAAAAAACTCTCTATAAATGTTCTTTATTTGTTCCACATATGCCTTTTACACATTAAATAAATCTCAATTTTAACAAATGGCAAACAAAATATGTGATAAATGAAGTTTCCGTTGCATTGCAATGTCTCATAGGCTAAGGGAACAAGTGATTGATTTTTGTGGCAATTATTTCAGCGTCCCTCTATTGTACCAGTGCTCTCTTGTGTATTAAGTTGTTAAATAGTTTACAATAAGATTTTGTCAGAAGAATATTAATATAATGAAATCTCTATGGAGTTCAACATGGATTTTTTGTATTGAACATGACAAAAAAAATCTTATTGGGTTTCATACATTGCATGAAGCTGACCCTCTCAATTTCTCATTTGTTTGTCATTCTTTTATATGACAATTGAAAGGTGGCCTTTCTAATAGTCTCTCTTATTTTTTATTTTTATCTATTATAATAAAATTAGACAACAATATATATGAAAATATACTTTCTTAAAAAATTAAGCGTAGGCAGTACATAATAGCCTTTGAGTCAACATTTGCAACATATTTTTTTGTTTGAATAGAGATTACTCTTTTGTTCAACTTCTTTTTTTATGTCAACCTGTTTTTGACTTCTTTTGTAATCTATTATGAGTCTTTGACAAGTCAAAGCATAAAATTTTTTTAACAAAAAAGGTTTCTATATATAATATATAATATGATAATATCATTATATTTTTTTTATAAAAGCATAAATTGTTTTAACAAAAAGGGTTTCTATATTTAATATATAATATGATAATATCATTATATTTTTTTTATAAAAAGCATAATTTTTTTTAACAAAAAGGGTTTCTATATTTAATATATAATATGATAATATCATTATATTTTTTAGTCTTAAATATATGGGTGTTTTCCACAAATTTCTTATTTTTTTTCCAAAGGTTTTGCAATACTCCTATATTATGAATTGAATTATGTTGAAACGCTATTTTTAACCCTTCGATATGAAATGGCACCGGGCATGTACACATGATCATATTTTGACTTGCTTAAAGCAATATGTTAATATAGTTGAAAACTTAATATAAAATAAAAATTAACTAGGTTTAAATAGAGTTTCTTAAAATGTTTTAGAAGTATACAGAAAAGTTATAGGAAGTTTATATTTTCTAAAAAATATACTATTTTAATATGAACATTATATCAATCCAAAATTCACTAGACATTAGTCACACTACGGGTAGGGCTGTTACTTTTGTTCGTCGTTCCGTGTTCGTTCGAATAATTAACGAACTGAACATGAACACACCCCATGTTCATTCGATTGTTCGGTAATATGTTCGAATATATTATCATGCCCGAATTAATCAAGCCCAAATTTATGATTGTGGTTTATTTCTTGGAATTGAAATGAGCATACTATTAATCAGCCTAATTAATCAGCCCCAAATTAGTCATGTCTCTCACCCACCAATTATTAAATGGAAAATTCTCTATATATGGAAAACATAAAAATTGATAAAAATATATATTCCATATTAATTGAGAAGATCTCTCTATTTCTAACCCTAGTCCCTAATAGCCTCTCTCTCTCTGAGTCTTAATGTTTATTTAAATTTATGTTAGATTAATTTTGGTATTGTGTTGGATTTATTTAGATTTATGTTGGGTTTATGTTTGTGTTTATGGTTAGAATGATTTGGTTAGAATTGAGTTTTTAAAATTATGATGGGTTGACAATTATTTTTTGTTCTTTATTTTTATAAAATTTGGCAAGTTGTGAAATATGAATAATTGAATCACTGTGATTTTTGTTTGTCACTAAAGGAGAGAAAAATGTTTTCCTATGAAAGTAGTAATAAGTATAAAAATTAGAACTGTTATTTTGTTCGTTGTTCGAAGTTTGTTCGCTAAATGATTCATTCGATATTTTGTTCGAAATAAACGAACCAAATAGCGTTCGTTCGAATAATTAACGAACCAAATATGAACATGGTTGTGTGCAGTTCGGTTCGTTAACAGTCCTAACTACAGGCCCGTTCGGCAAAAGGTGGAAGAGTGATTCTTCCATTTTATTCTATCATTGTTCGGCAAGTTTCATAGAATAAAAAATTAATTTAAGTAATAAAAATAATTGCTAATTACTATAATATCCTTATTTTAATTATATTCTATTAATTTATTTAATAACCTCTAATATTTTTAATTAAATAAGATAGAAAATACAAAAAAATAAATGTTCAATTAAAAATACAATAACAAAAGAAAAATAAAATTTTATTCAAAAATATAGGAAGACATATCTTTTTAGATAGAGAAAAATGAGTACAATCATTTGCACATGCTTATGGTAAAAAAATAAGAATCTTTTCGTCCTAAAATTTCTCTTATTCCGTGGAATAAAAATCTTCCACCCCAATGAAATTAGGAAATTTCATTCTTCCACCCATTGATTTCATTTACTTGCATCCTTGTTCGGCTGGAATAACCCACTTCTTCCACTTTTATTCCATCTTGCCGAACACTACCTACGTGTTATAATGATAATGAAAATATCTAAGATTTGACCTATAAAAACACAATACTGTTCCTTCATCATATCAACACAGCTTGTTGATCACTTATTAAAAAATGAATTAGGAAAATTAAGAAAAGTAAGAAAAATGTTTTGAGAAGATATATTTTACTTTTTTTTCATAATAGGAGCATCAAGAATGAAATCAAAGGGCATACGCATGCAGTTTGCTGCTACTAGATTTACATGCAGCTTGACTCGCATTTATGAAGTTCACATCAGTCCAAACTAAGTTTGAACATTGAAATTTGAAAATGAGTGATATAAACCGTTGACAAGTCGATCCAAATTCAAAGTAGGTAGGCATATATATGACTAGCTAGGGTTACAATATTGCGCCTATTGTCAAAACACTTCAAGTTGATGAAAATGATTTGCAACAAAAAAATACGATATTTTCGTGTATAATTCGGATCGAACATTTTTCAAATGTTTGATCAAATAAAATGAAAGATGATAATAATTCATTAATTCAATTATTCATATATAATTAGACTTATCTTACACAATACATATACAACAATTCGTTACATAAAAGTATATATACAAAAATTAACTTTTTATTCACAAATAATTAAAAATTATTATTATTTTATTACAAGCCCAAATATATTAATTGTTGTTGATATTTTTTTATTAATCTGTTCGAAAGTTAAGTTTTTAATTTTTAATTTTAATAAATTAAAAAAAAAATTGTATTATATGGCAAAACTATTTTAAACGAGTGGTTTCAAAATTTTCATAAAATATGTGTATTATTGATTATTTTGGGTACAAGTATGTCAATACCGAAATTGTTTGTAATACGTGAATATTTTCAAATATATGATCAAATAAAACTGAAGATGATAATAATTAATTAATTCAGTTATTCATATATAATTAGACTTATCTTACACAATACATATACAACAATTCGTTACATAAAAGTATACAAATATTAACTTTTTATTCACAAATAATTATTATTAATTGTTGATACAAAAATTATTATTATTTTATTAAAAGCCCAAATATATTAATTGTTGTTGATATTTTTTTATCTTAATCTGTTCGAAAGTTAAGTTTTTAATTTTTAATTTTAATAATTAAAAAAAAAAAAGTATTATATGGCAATACCTATTTTAAACGTATGGTTTCAAAATTTTCATAAAATATGTGAATTATTGATTATTTTGGGTACAAGTATGTCAATACCGAAATTGCTCGTAATACATGAATTATATGAAAATTATTGGCGAACTGAACAACTATATTTGCTTTTGAATTTTCTTCTGAATCGGATTATTATCATTATTTATTATAAAAATTACTAGAACTAGAAGTTTAAGAAAGCTAAATTTCGTTCTCTGATTTTAACAATTTCAACCTTAGAAAGGTCTTGTGGTCGCCAAACTTAATCTGAAACTCAAAGAACACAATAAATTTTCTTTACGAGTTCTTAATTAACTTTACCCTGACAAAAGTCAAAACCTTCACTTCAATTGTCGTCCAACCAACTCTTATTGATTTGAATTTGAACTATTATATATATACTTCTCAAGTTGAATCTTGAAATTTAATTCTGGGGAATTTAACTTGGTCCTTTTACCAAAAAAACTGTTCAAATTTTTTAAAGTCTCAACATGCTCCATCAGTATGCAGTACTGACTACTGAGATGCTTAATTGCACCGTCTCTCTCTCTAGATTTATAACGGCATTTTCGTGAAGTTGCGTTCCATTAATGATCATGTTTATAGCTAGATACCTAGGAATCATGCCTCTCTAGGAGTCACAAGAATCAACCTAATTTTTTTTAAAACAAAGCACCACAAAAGTAGAAAAAAAATGAAACAAAAGATAAGCCAAAAGAGAACTAACATAACAACAACCCAACTAAAGATAAAGAAAGAAAGAGATGCAACACCGAGAACTTGGGACTCCACTAAATTCCCTTTTCACCATATTTACACTTCAAGACATCAAAACACACAAAAAAAAAAAAAAAAAAAAAAAAAAAAATACTACAAAAGACCCTAATATTATATTATATATTATCTGGCCTCTAAATTTCTAAACTTAGCACTAATCAAGCTCTGAAGCATCCAACTATGTGAAAACTATGATGATGGTTCGACCCTCCATGAATTCCATGATGACTATGGGTACTGGCACCGGCACCATGCATTGTATCTCGGTCGATAATTCCTTGTACCTGTCTGAAATATTCCACGTGGCAAGGTATTGTAATTGCACCTTTGTGTTCAAACCCGTATTCTTCTTCCGCCTCCTTTAAGAGAGAGACAAAGAGAGGATGATTCAAGTACAAGACTGGTACGACAAATTTCTGTGGCTCCTCTTCTCCTGTACCGACCCGTATCGCCATGCAGCCTTTTGGCGGTATGTTACTGGTTTCTTCCTTTCGGTTGTGCTTTAAATGCAAGTGCACCCCCATGAATGAAGTGAGAAGTTATGGTTGATGAAAATTAGGGTTTTGATTTAAGGTGATGTTGGTTAGTGGGTTGGAGATTGATTAGAGGGAGAAAGGCCAGGTGTTGCAGCTACAGATGGTGAGGTGGAAAATTAGGGTTGGAGATGTGGAGATTTTAGACATGGTGAGATTTTAGGGTTTTGTGGTGGAGAAGAAGCATGTGGTGTTGTGTTGGAGAATCGTTTGAGATGGTGGAGAGAGAGAGAGAAAGAGGGGTAGGAGGATGGTCTATTTATGGTGGGGGGAGAGAGAGAAATCTTTTTTTCTTTTTAATTTAATTTAAGAGAGAGTTAATAATTAATTAATTAATTAATTAAGGATGTCAGAAGTTTAGTTTAGTCGGATGAAGATAAGTTAAAAAGTGTTGAAGTACGTTTTAGTTAGTTTTTTTTTTTTTTTTTTTTTGCGGTTTACGTTTTAGTTAGGTTGAAGAGTGTTCAAATGGTCATTTATTTTCTTTTTTGGGACTGTTTTTGATTGCATAAATATTAAAATATGTTTAAAAAAATATTATAATATTAAGCAATCAATGTGCTTGACTTATACAAAATTAGCGGTTATATAAGTAATACATAAGTCCAATATTACTCTAGAATTAATATAACAACAAGCAACTTTCTTCATAAAAATATTTGAACTCTAATCTCATGTGGCTTAGATAGTACAGCCAGTTGTGTCACAAGTCGCTTTATTTCTTACAACTGTTACATTAACATGACCCATTAACAATTTACATACCATTTAATTCTCACGCCACAGAAATTCAAATGAAACGGAACGAAGGATAAAGATCAGAGTTGAGTTGGCACGTGTCAAGTTGAAGAAGACGAGCTTAACACGTGCGAAGATTCAGAACTGGGGAAGGTGGTACCGTACCAAGCCGTAACCGGTACCGGTACAAACCCTCTAAGATGTCCGTCTCTTTGTTTCATGTAAAGCTTGTCTTTTTTGTAGGAACCTTATCATAAAATGACCCCTATAGTATACTTGTCTTGACCGTTGGACCTCTTGGTTTAGTTGTTTTAATATTTTGTACTTTTGTTGAATTTATAGTGCAACTAGGGTAGGAATTAGTTATTTTATAAAATCTAAATCTGATTTTGTCAGATAGTGTTTGTTGTAGAAATTGATTAGGTTAGTTTTTTAATTTTTAATTGTTCGGCGCTATGAAGACTAAAATAGAGAAATAATATTTGTGCTAAGACCTATATGAGAGAAAAATGAATCATATGACATTAATATAAGTACAAAAAATGTTTAAACGAAAAAGCAACATTAAAATATATATATGAAGTTTCTGGACCTGAATTAATTACTAGCAATTATTATTTTGGACTTAGTTTCTCAATATTTAGAATCACTATTAGGTTTATTAGGTTTATGATCAAAATAGCCAATCACCTAAATAAGATTATTTTTAATAATTTTCTTATTTTTAATAACAATCTAATATTTTAAAATAACCACATATAATTAAAATTTCAATAACCATTAATTTATAATAATCAGTTATTTAAATGACCATTTTTTTAAAACAAATAATAGGAATACAAAAAATTAGTTTTTTTTTTGCTTTGAAAATACCAAAACTTAGTGATGATTCTAGGGGTTGAGTATTTTTTCTCCTTTTGTTTCTGTGTTTCTAGAGTTTTCATTTTTTTGTGTTTCTAGAGTTTTTAAAAATATTTCTTTATATCAAACTAAGGTGAAAAAAGAAATTTTTTCGAATGCCAATATTTGAAACAAAAAGAAAAACTCCTAGAAATATACATTTTTTATAAATTTAAATTCTTTCATGATCCATTACTTTAATGATTGGGTATTCGGTTGAGCTAGTTGATCATTTAAATCTCATATGCACCAGTTGAGTAGAGTTTTAATATTTTCTCAATTTGATATAATAGTCATGAAGAAAATAAAAAAAAAATATTTTTTAGATCTTTCTATTAAGACATTTTTTTATGTTTTTGAAGTTCCTCCCAAAAGAGGAATGTTTGTAAGAAATAAGAAAAAATTGCTTATATTTCATTTATTATTTATGTTTATGAGATTTGACACCATAACATCTTTTATCTCAAGCAAAATACTTAATTATTGGATTAAGGAAACATTTGAAAAAAAAATGAAACATTATTTTGAAAAATAACTCGGAGCAGACGCTTGGTTAGGCGTGATTGCGCGTGACTTGAGAACTATTAGTATTATATAAACAAATCTAATGTAAAGAAAGGCTATATACATAGTCATAAATAGAAAAATAAATAATAAAAACATGCATTTTTGCTTGTGGGTAGCATATATATCTTATAATATATTACATCTTAAAAATCTAGCAACTGCTACAGGGGAAAATAAAAATTGGGCAGTTGACTTGAATTATTGTGATGGGCACATGCATGCATGGAGAGATCGAGTGGAGTAGACTTCTCAACTCAATAATGCAAATAGAAAATTGTGAGCACTCTGTCTAAATCCTATAAGCTATTGCTAGCTAGCTTATTTGGAGGTGGCGGTGGTTGTTGCTGCTGTACGACTACTTCACTTTTCTTTTCATCAAAAGATGTGTTCTAAAATTATTGCATTAAATAAGCATATATATGAATTAGCTTATTGTATGCACTATCTAGTAGGTGTATGTTTTTCACTTTTTAAATTTGTTGTAGGTTATGAAGTTATAGTTATGATTTTGTTTCTTTTTATATCTTATATATGTGTACAAAATATAAGAGTATGTAAAGTAATGTTAATAGCCTATAATTCAACTAATTGGATGCGTTTTTTCATAAACCAAGAGATTGTGAATCAAACTATATTGACATTCTTTTTTATTTAATTAAATATAAAGCAGTTCAACTCTGAAAAATATATCTAATGCAATTATTAAATATAGAAATGGAGTATTGTGTCATGTGATGATAATAGAGTCCGGATATGTAACAGCCTCTTATATACCACCCGCACCACTGATACACTTAAGATACTGCCACGTCGTCAAAAAAACATGCGCCCTAGATGTCACAAAAAAGAATCATCCACGCGCGCGGGCGTGAGTGAAACACGTTAATGTGTTATTGATCTTACGACACATTACAACGCACGAGCAATACAAAATGTATGTAAGTGATATAAAAAATATATCAACAATACAAAAGAAATATGGGCAATATAAAATACATATCAGCAATACTAAAAGATATACAACAATACAAAAAGACATTTCATTTGTACAAAAAATATTTCAGCTATAGAAAAATATAGAAAATATTTCATTAGTACAGAACATAAGACATATCAGCAATACAGAAGATATGTTAGCAATACAAAAGTCATATTAGTAAAATACAAAAATGTATATAGCAATACAAAAAAAATTAATATAAAAGCCATACCAGCCATACCAAAAGATTTATAAAGAAAAATAAGAATTTAAAGGAAATGATAATAATTTGGGTTGTATTTTTGACGAATCGGAATGGTTGAGTGCGTTGCCTTATTTAATTGAGTTATTTTAATTGATGATAATATATAGCTGGTACAGTTATGTTTTACTTTACTACTAATTTTTGTTGGTCAAAGTGATAACTTGTCTAATTATTGACACCACTTTGAATGACCTCCAATCAAGACGGAGGGTTCTATATAACATGATTAGTGTGGTCAAAATAATTTTTTTTGTAAACTTACTTTTTCTAACATTTTTCTGGAAAAAAAAAATGAAAGCAAAGTCAAAGATGAGCATGTTCATCCACCTACTACGCACCCTTTTCCTAGAGAAATCATTCGCCTATCCAACTACTAGCACCTTTAAAATACTCAACTAATAAAAACATAATGAGCTCGTCAAAAATTATATAATAGAAGTTGTTAGACACTGTGTAAACAATATAAATTATTATATAATAGAAGTTGTTAGATACTATGTAAACAATATAAATTATGACTTTATTTACATACTACATACTCTATCAACCAAAAAATTATGAGTTCGAAATTCGTCAAAGACGTGATCTCCGGAATATATTTATCGAGTACTTAATAGAGATAATTGAATTGTTGTTTATTTATTTTTAGTAGTTATTGTTATTGTTGTCTTTTTTTTCTTTTTGTTTCTCTTCTTTCTTTTTATATAACTCTTTGTAGATATCTTATTTTTTTTTAATAAAAATTAGAAGTAGAACGAAAGAGCCTACTTTATTTAATAAATTAAATAAATACATAAATGAAGTAAGAAGAAAAAAAAAATCTAGTGCCCTGCAAACGTTTTTTGAATGTCGGCAATACCTTTCTTTAATTTATTCAATATACTATGTATATTCATACAATATATATTTTTTGGAGAGATCAATATATCTTTACATATCTATCCGCTATGTTTCATGCCCAATATAATTTTCTTGTCTATTATGTTTTTAAGCTTTGGAATATTTAAAGCATATTATGTGTCCAATGCATATTTGATATTTTTCATATGAAAAAAATAAAATTTTCTTACAAATATATCTTATTAAGGCTCAAAAGTATATTTTTTTCTTAGTCCAAGTTGCTGCAATATTTTTGTCGTGTTGCTCATAAGACCGACTTTTATTTAACGATATATGAATAATCTTTAATAAAAATACTTGTTTCTTTAAAACCAAAATATCGCTTACAAAATTAACAAATATAAAATCAATATCTAGGAAAAAATCTATAAAAAACACCTAATGCATATAACTCAACCCATAAATATACCAAAATTATTATTACCAAATGAAGAATTTATATACCAAACCTAACCATTAATTGATACACAAACAATAGCTCATAATCATAACAAAACTATTGAAACCCAAATAAACAATCCTCCTCATAAAGAGATGATGTTTTTTTGGATATACTTATCAAATCAAATGGAGAAAAAATAAAAAAGAATACTTTGGGGATATCTGGACGGAATTTTTTAGTATAAAAAAACCATAAAAAAAATATATAAACTTAAAATAAATAATATATAAATGAAAAATGAAAACAGTATATACATAAAAAATAAAAGAAAAAAGTCTATCTTTGTCCCCTCAAATATTGAACTAGCTCATTTTTTGTCACTCAACTATTGAACTAGCTCATTTTTTATCCCTCAACTTTTTTATGGGTAAAATTGGACATTATATAAAAAATGGTATATAAGTAAAAAATGAAAATAATATATACATAAAAAATGAAAATAGTATATACATGAAAAATAAAAGAAAAAAGTCCATTTTTGCCCCCTCAACTATTGAACTAGATTATTTTTTGTCTCTCAACTATTGAACTACCTCATTTTTTATCCCTTAACTTTTTTATGAGTAAAATTGGACATTATATAAAAAACGGTATATAAGTAAAAAATGAAAATAATATATACATAAAAAATGAAAACAATATATAAAAAATAAAAAAATATAGAAATACGGAAGAAATAGCATACCGTCATGACTTAGTCGTGCTAAATCCCGTCGTGATTTCAGATTTCCCTTAATTTATAGCCCCCATTTGCTAACTGATTTCCAAGTTCATAGAACTTTAAATAACACTGTTTTTAACTTTTTACTCCCAAAACAAAATCAAACAAATAATGTTGGTTTAGAAATACACTGCAACCACATTTGAGTTTTTGTAGTGTCATTTGAGGAATTAAAGTAACTTTTGAAAAATAATGTTGGTTTGAAATCAGTTTGTCTTTTTGGTGCGTGATGAACTATATTGACCGAATAAACATTAATTTTTTTCCATTAAAAAAAAACATTCTTTTTCAGGAATCATTTTACAATTTTGGTTGATTAGTTCAGGAGCGTTCTTGCAATTTTGGTAAACTGAGATAGTTATATTTCACAAAACAAAGGGTCCTTCCAAGGACGAAATAGTGGTACAATAAATTGGAGAGTAGACATGAATTGAGAAGCGCCCAAAAAAAGCATGAGGATTGATAGGGTCCTCATTACTTTTCCCCCAAAAGCAAAAGCTTTTCATTGCTTCCATTCTTTTTGTTCATATCACATCATGAGATCACAAATAATTCACATATCAACTGTTTCCTTCCACTTGAAGTCTTTGCCCTCACTTTCTCTTTGTAATAATTTTTAGACTTTTGAATTGATTCGACTAACCATTGACTCCCCGGGTTGACGAGAACAAATTCGATTTGAAAGGCAGCCATGGAGTCTTAGTTTCCGAAATATGGATTTGGTTTTTTATTAAGAAGAGATGGCTTAAATGTCGGACTAATTCAAATTCATTTCTTTTGATAAATTGCGCAGAGAATTTAACTGTCGAGTTACAGATGCAGCTATCATTTGATGATAGAAATTACAAAATAAGACAACAGGAAAATCGTCATACCCGGCAACTAAAATAATATTACAAGAAAAGCTGAGAAAAATATTAAAATGGCGATAAAAATAAATGTAGTAGAGATACGTCACTTGCACAACATTTCGTAAGGCAACCTTGAGTACATGGGGTCATTGACTTGTTATCGTCCCGAAATATTCTCTCCATATTGCAAACTTGATGAACAACTGCAATGCCGTTTTGTCAGAGGGCGGTGCCGATGCTATCAAATGTTGGTTATAATGTTGCTGGTTGGTCTCCATGTTGATTTTTGTTTTTCTGCCATTCGTCTATTGTGTAAGAATAACTAATGAATAGATGATTTATGGACTCTTGCTTACACAGCACATAACAATTCGCCTTTACCAATTCTCGTCTTTGAAGGACGTCCAACGATGGTAGAATATTTTTAATTATTTTCCAGACAAAGAAGGTCAGATTTGGCGGTGTTTTAAGTTTACACAAATCTGACATAATTCGGTCCGTTAGGCCACCGTTAGTATAGGGGACTAATTCAAATCCATCATTAATATGATTTAGAATATGAAATCATTTTGGCCCAAAATTAATTTAATTTAATATTGGCACTGACATGTATTCAGTATAATTTTGAATAAGCATATATTCAGTATGATTTGAATATATTGGAATTAGGACTTTGCTCTTTTGAATAAAACCATCTCAGCATGATACGAAAGTTATCATAATCCAAAACTAATAACAACTTAATCAATTTCCAACCATCAGTTCGAAATTTAGTGGCCAGTGACCACTAAACAAAGTTGTTTAAATAATTTGAATGAATTTGTGATTGGGTTTAACGTAAATGTCCTTAACCATTAGCTATATGAATTTTATTCTTTTTGAACTAAATGTCCTTCACTAAATATCTGTATGAATTACAAGAAGTATTATAAAAATCAAAGCTTATAATCCAATTTTTAGGAAAGCCTGAATAAACATATCTGTATAAATTTTAGATTGGGCTTAACATAAAAGGGCCTTACTGGAAAATTATATAAAATCGAAACATTATCAAAACCGAAGATAACTGGGTTCATTTCATTACTCATGAAATTGGATTCTCACATTTCGTACTTTTGTTATTTTCTTTTTTGTTAGGCCTGTCCGGATATAAAATTGGACATCACTTCTCTCATCGTAGTAGATATTAACTCATCATAGTAGATATTAATTATTAACATACTTACGTTTGAGAGGGCTGATTATGATATACTCTTATGCCTTTTACTAATTACTCCCTATATATCAGCGATGCAATTTGAGAAAAATGAGAAGAGAAGAGGTATACTATACTTATATCACATTGATCAAATATGTATTCATTTCTTCTTTTTTTTTTTTTTTTTTATTTAAGAATTCTTATTTTAATTGTTATATAGAATTTTACGTCTCTCTTTATATATTCATAAAAATGACTTTGAAACTGTAATGCATTTTGAAATCTGCTCATGGGAGAAACTGCAATACCACCGCCTTTTTTTCCCTTTTTTTTGGGATATGCTAGAGATCGACTACTTGCAGCATGACGACTGACGTGGCAGGCGTCACGTCAGCCAAAGCATGACGGCGACGCGACAGAGTTTCAACTGGCGCTTTCCAGCTGAGTATGAAATGACGGGAGCACGACGGGATCAAAACAGAGGCGCAACACGAGAACAATATATATATATGGTGATATAACATTATATAATTTAAACAAACAATATATAAATTAGACAAAAAAAGTATATATAAATCGATGAAAATAATATATAGATATGATATAACAATATATAATTCGAGACAAAACGGTATATATATATATATATATATATATATATATATATATATATATATATATATATATATATATATATATATATATATATATATATACACACACATATATAACCTTTTGACATAACAAGTATATATAATTCGAAGAAAACAATATATAGATATGATATAACAAGATATAATTCGAGACAAAACAATATATTTATAAGAATATATAATTCACATATATAATAGTATATATACCAATGTTTTAAATTGCGATATAGCGCTGCGTAGCGGATTGTCTTTTTTTGTAGTGGATTACGGTAGCGGGCGCTATTGCGGCGCTATGACCTAATAGCGGATGTGCAGTATAATTTATAATTTACGTAAAATTTCATAAATATTAATGATAAAAATATGATCATAATAAAATTTTAATACAAAAAATAAAAAAAATCCAAATACCATAAATAGTAAATAAAACGAAATTATTCGGAGTGCCCAGTTTTTGGAATGCCCAGAAACGCTCACCATATAACTTTAACTGTACACATATATATTTGCACTTGGATATACCTTTTGTGTTTACAAATATATATATATTTTTTTTAAATATACCTTTTTTGTAATTTTGCTATACCTTTTGTGTTTACAAAAATACTTTTTTGTAATTTTATCATACCTTTTGTAATCGGGCATTGTTGGGTGAACCAAAATACTGGTACTCCATATCTGAACCCTTAAATAAAATAGTATAATTATTTATCGTAAAATACCATACAAAGTTCATTGTCCATAATTAAACATCCAAAATAAACACATGAATATTAATTATTCGAAATAAGCAAAAAAATAAAATAAATACAAAACTAACACTTTTAACGCTATAGCCGCTATTTGAACGCTATTTGACTGCTATAGCGGCGCTATAGCGCTCGTAGCGCTCAAAATGCTATTTTAGCTATATTTTCGTTGCGTATTGCGTTTTATGGTCGAAATCCGCATTTGCGCACAATTGCGGCGCTATAGCGCCGCTATTTAAAACACTGATATATACTAATACACATATATGATATAACAATATATATACGTAATAAATAGATATGGTATAACATTATATAAATATGATATAACAATATATATATACCAATACACAAATATGATATAACAATATATACACGTGAAAAATAGATATGGTATAACAATATATAGATATGATATAACAATATATAATTCAAACAAAACAAGATATTTATAAGAATATATAATTCACATATATAACAAGTATATATATCAATACACATGCATGATATAACAATATATATACGTGATAAATAAATATGATATAATAGTATATAGATGTGATAAATACATATGATATAACAATATACTGATTTGATATAACAATATATTATTCAGACAGAACAGTATATAATCAGCCAATAACAGTATATAGTCGTCGTGCTGGAGAAGAAAAGCACGACAGAAAGAAAGAGAGAAGATTGGTGATTGTCCGGTGGTAGTGCTGTCATGACGGTCGTGATCCCGTTGTGATCACACCGTCATGTTTGCACTTTTCCTTTTTTTTTTTGAATATTTTTTTTCCTTCTTTTTGAAGTAAATGTCGGCCCCTTTCACTTTTTAGCTTTTGATTGTAATTTTTTTTTCAATTATTCGATCATGCTGATTATCTACATTGCCTTTTAAATAAGTTTGCATACCTATTAAAATCCAATTAGAGATTTTTATGACGCAAACTCGATTTGCCCTTTCGACAATGTAAGGGTTATGCATTTTGTTGTCTCGTTAAAAAATCAAATATGATTTGTTTCTGTATTAAGGAGACCTAAATAAATCAATTATACTAGAAGATTGATGAGCACACTCCTAAGAAATATTATACTGTTAAACAAAAGAACTTTCTAAATGACACATTATACTGTTAAACAAAAGAACTTTCTAATTGACACATTATTAAATTATATGCAATTATTGATACAAATTTCACATATTTGTCTCTGATTTTACACCAGCTGTTTTTGAATTGCCAAGTACTAAATTTTCCATGGAGATAGATTGGAAGAAATAAGTGGGAGAAAATATTCAAGTTCTGAATTACAAAATTGCCACTTTTAGTGGTGTATTTTCAGTTCTCAAATTGCACAATGAAAATTAGGTCATTTACAAATCAACTCTACGAAGGAATCTAACAAAAATAAATGGTGCTAGAGCTCGTGGTTTTTTTTTTGTTGAGAAAATAGAGCTTATGATTTCAATTGACTTAATTTAGAATATTAGATATTGATTCATGCATCATAAAATTATGAGTCCTACTGTCATTTCATTTACGTTTCTAAATTTGGATTGAAGAATTTGTGCAAAACTAAGAACATGTACTTTCAAGAAAAAATGTACTTTCAATCAAACAACATAGTCCTCTGAATAAATTATCCATTATTCAAGTTTTCTAATTCTTAAAAGTCTCCAGTTGGTTTTTAGTTGTTTATATGTTTTTTTTTCTGCCAACCTAGGATGAGCTTGCATACTCGAACACTCAAATAAATAATTTATTTGTATATTATTTTTGGATGTATACCTTGTAGTAAAATTTATTTATGTTAGTTTAGTAAGATTGATAAATTGAGGAGCCGAAAATCCAAGAGAAGATTGTGTATATGATTATACTTAATCAAATATTTAATTATAAATAATACAAAGATTGATATAATTGAATGGTATGTATTTTAAAATTTTCATGTATAATTTTAAACCTTTTATTATTGCCAAATGTCAAAAAATACACTGAAACTCTTTATGTAACTTAAAATGTGACTCGAAACTTGATTCAGTAAAACATATATATGTAATGTGATAAGACATAATTTGTTGGAAGATATACTTTAGGAAGTTACAACCCTTCTCTCTCTCTAAAATATCAGAGTTTTTGGAATATGATGTTTTGATTGGTTAAAAAAAATAATTAAGCATTTTGTATTTATATTGGTATCAAATTGGATGATATCTAAAATTTAATTTTATAATTCCTGAAAAAAAATTAATTTAGAAGTAGGTGTGCAATTTACAAAGTAGGGGCAAGTTCATGCGTTTATATAAGAAATAACATGTATATAATCTGTTTTTTTTTAAGTTGTGTTGTTTACATTGATATTAAACCAAATAAAAAGTCTTTATAACATGAAATTGGATCCTTTGGGGGTCTTTCTTTTTTAGTGAATTAATAAAATGATGTGCTTGCCTAAAAAAAAAAATGATGTGCTAAATATTAATAAATCATCAAAGTTTCAAAATAAATTGAAAACCCTATGAACAGAAAAAAGCGCAGCTTTTGAACTGCAACAGTAACATACACAGGGAAACCAAAAGACAGTGATCATTTTTCCCGATTATTAAAATGATAAAAGACAGTGATCTTTTTTTTTTCTTTGGATAATTCAGAAGACAAAAGACAGTGATATTCGAGAGGTCTTTTTTTCAAAAGAAAAATGTTTCATTAATAATGCTAACCCTTAAGCTTATACTTGCTCGCGTGTAGTACTTATTTAATATATATGAATTATTTACAAACAATATATTCTGTGGGCATTTCAATTTGGATGCATTTTTTTCACTGGTTGTTGATTAAACAAAAAAAAATGCGTGCGTATTTCCATTGGCTTAGTTGAAAATTGGATAACAGCTGGTTATTATTTTTTATTTTTTTAAATATATAAAATGAATACATTACTATTGATCAATTTAAAGTCCATTTAGTGGGTTTTATACGCAAATTAAGTATTATTTTTCGACTTAGTCAGTATTATTCATTATTGATAGTTTATGTGAAGCTACTTTTTTAAGTTTATAGCAATTATTGCATATCTTAATAAATTAGGCAATTTTGTTGTGTTTTTTTTAGTTGATCTAAATTTATTCGTTGTGCAAGGCAGATGAAAAAAAATAAAAAAATAAAACTTAGTAAAAAAAGATCCACATATTTTTGTAAGACATATTGGTAATTTTAAGCTACGGAAGAGAACAAAATCTGTTTAAATATTCTGATCTCTATGTTTATTATATGCTCTAAATAATATGCCGTAACAATATATTAACATAGTTATTACATCAATAAGACATAAGATATATCATGTCCTAAAAATATCTCCTCAGGATAATCTTAATTAAATTTGGATCTCAACAGGACCCTAATTATACTTTATTAATTTTATTTCTTATAAACTGAAAACGACACTACTTATTTATATAGCTTAATTTTTCTGAGGACCCTAATTTAATAATTCCATAGACAAAATTACTTCTGGAAAGGGGGGGATGAATAACAGTCAGTGACCAAGATTATGAATTAATACGGACTTGAACCTGTCGTCACAGGATCCGAACTCGTTATGCAACACAATAAAATGTGATACTATTTATTGATTCTATATATTGTCTGCACAGAATAAATTTTATATATTATTTTTTGAATTTTATATACCATTTATTTATTCTATATATTTTGTTTTCTCGTGAAAAAGTGAAAGTCGCGTTGCGTGGATTTCAAGCAGTTGTCAATTAGGTAGATACGTGGTTTTTTGAACTGCCTAATCCCCTTGTTGATTTCTGGCGACGGGAAACCCTCTTTCATATATAAATGTCAAAAGACAGGAAAGGTAAGAGTGTCAGCCTTCCCTCCATTAGCTTAAAAATGGACGAAGCTTTTGCTCTCGTTGTGGTTAAATGAACTCCCCATTATCTTCAGTACTGGAGATATAATATTTCATACCGTTAAACTTTGTTTACCGCGCAAGTTATTATATATATTATTAATTTATTAATTTTTCTTCGAAAGCAATGATGCTATGCCACTTTGTAGCTTGCACTATATATAAAACCAAGCCAAAGAATCAAAGATTAACCATCTTCAAAGTTCAAACAAATTCAATCATTCATGGCATCCAAAATAGATGAGAAAGGATGGATATTCTCTACATCCATATCCGCGAAATGTGTGGACTTGTTCATACAAAACCCCTCTACCCTTCTCTTTGCATCACTTCTTCTGATTCTCGCATATCTCTTGAAAATCCTCATTTACTGGACTGCACCAGGCGGTCCCGCATGGGGGAAATATTTCTGGACCTGTAAAAGATGGTCATTGAAATCCATCCCTGGCCCTCGAGGCCTACCTTTCATTGGGAGTGTCAATCTGATGAATGGCTTGGCACACAGAAAGCTCTCTGCAGAAGCAGAAAGTTGTTGCGCGAAGAGATTAATGGCCTTTAGCATTGGTGATACAAGAGCTATCGTGACATCAGACCCAGATGTAGCCAGAGAGATCCTGACAGGTCCGGTATTTGTAGACCGACCTATCAAGGAATCTGCTTATGGTTTAATGTTCCATCGGGCTATTGGATTTGCTCCATACGGTACATATTGGCGCACTCTTCGTCACATCGCTGCAACTCATCTGTTCTCCCCTAAACAAATTTCTGCATCTGCTGCGTCACGTGCAGAAATTGCAAACCAGATGATTCAAACTCTCCGCTCAGAGGCAGAACGAACCGATACACCAAATGTAAGATTCGTCCTCAAACTAGCATCTTTGAATAACATCATGTCATCGGTTTTCGGTAAGAAGTATGAAATCGGGTCGGGACCTGGATCTGAGTATGAGGAGTTGAAGGAGCTGAGAGATATCGTTGACGAAGGGTACGACTTGTTAGGACAGCTGAACTGGTCGGACCATTTGCTGGTGCTACGTGGGTTGGATGTACAAAAGATCCGGTCCAGATGTGCCCAGCTCGTGCCGAGGGTGAACCGGTTCGTGAGCCGGATAGTCGAAGAGCATCGTGCACGGAAGGAGGCAGGAAATGGCGAAACTGCCCCTGATTTTGTTGATGTGTTGTTGTCCCTGCAGAGCAGCGAGAAATTATCCGATTGCGACATCTCCTCAGTTCTTTGGGTAAGATAAAATTAAGAATTGTTCTTAGCTTACGCTGTATTGCGATCATATTACGATCATATTAATTTATATAACATAGATAAACTTGGTCTACCATAAATATTCTTCGGTTTTTGTACAATGCTTGGTTCTCCTATTATTTGGTACATTTACTGTTTTAACTAAAAGGACTAGGTTTTGTTTAGTGATCAACAAACAACTCAAAAAGGAAAGATAATATCATAATTCTACTCATACATTCAGAAATTTATTTGAAATATTCAATATAAATACAAGCAAACAGGACCAATTGCACATTTATTAAATATTATCTTTAATATTTTTTCCTTTGCTTAATATGTAATATAACACTAGAACAAGTCTACCTAAGAAAAACCAAATTTCCAATTATAGCTGTACTAACAATTGAAAAAATTAACTTCCCATTTTTTATTTGGAAAAGAAAATTATTCATTTTCCATTCCTCTTCAAAAAAGGAAATAAATATGTTCCAACTTTCAATTATTCTAATATATATAGGAGATGATATTTCGAGGAACCGACACCATGGCAGTGCTAGTCGAGTGGATCCTCGCACGGCTCGTCATGCACCAAGATATTCAAGCCAAGGTGCATGAGGAATTAGACCGTGTGGTCGGGCCCAACCGATCAGTGACAGAATCAGACTCGAGCTCCCTTATATACCTCCAATATGTAATCAAAGAAGTACTACGAATTCACCCACCGGGCCCGCTTCTCTCGTGGGCCCGACTCGCAACATCAGATACATATGTGGATGGTCGACTGATTCCTGCCGGGACTACAGCAATGGTCAACATGTGGGATATCACTCACAATCCGAAAATTTGGCTTGAGCCTTTTGATTTCAAACCTGAGCGGTTTATGGAACCCGGTTCAACCGAGTTCCCAATTATGGGGGCAGATCTTAGATTGGCTCCATTTGGGTCTGGTCGGAGGAGCTGTCCTGGGAAGACATTGGCAATGACTACAGTCAGATATTGGGTAGCATTTCTTCTGCACGAGTTTAAGTGGCTTCCTGCATCCGATGGGACGCCTGTTGACCTCTCTGAGGTTCTCAGGTTGTCCTGTGAGATGGCAGTGCCGCTTCCTGTTACACTAAGACCACGTGGCGGGGGATTAAGTTAAATAGTTAATTGTGTGGGATTTGAGAAGTTTGTGGTTTGAGTTTTTGTAATTGTACAAAAGTAAATATTGTTAATTCTTTGGTGATTTGGGGTTTTTGAAATTGTGTGCATAGTAAATATTGTGAATTTAATGGTGTGAGATGGCAATATGTTGTAAATTACATAACATAAATTCTTTCAATATCCATATTTGGCTAAAAACTACTATTTTTTCTTTTAAATGAAATTTAATTCATTGTGTGGAGACATTTTCTCTTTATTTGGGGGTGTTTTTGGTGCACATTTTATGGAAAAAATGTTAACATGGCTACTGTTGATGTGTTTTAAATACGAACACAACTTTAATATTCAATTTTAATATAATTCCAGGACTTCAGGCCGACGTGGATCCTTTTTATCAAAAAAATATTTTTAACTAAATGATTGAACAAAATTGAGTGCATAATCTGTAGGTTTAGTACTTAAAAATGAACTACCTAGCTTATCTTTTTTTTTTTTTTTTTGAAATTTACCTCCAGATCATATACCATAATATAATGGAAAGGATATTCAATATATAGTCTCTTAATTTATATATGCGATTTGATTTCTATCTTGTTGATTCTTAAGTTGCCACGTGCGAACAATTAGTCAAAAGATAACAGTACTTTTGGCTTATACACATCACCTATTCATCTTACTTGTCAGTTAAATTAATTTTAGTTCCTAGTTGATAGGAACATACTAGCATATTTTATAGTTTGTGGTTGTTCAATATGGACCGTTCAAATTAAGGACCGCAAAATAATATATTAATCTTTTGAGTGTGTTACTCATGTACTTCATAAAAAAAATTGTCAGCACTGAATAATTTTGTAATATATACATTTCTACTAGTTATTTCCTCCAAAATTAATATATTTTTCACAAAGAAAAGTATTTTCAATATCATTATATTTTAAGTGGTCTTTATATCCTTTTAAGTGTTTTATGTCATTTTTAAAATCAATACGCAGAGTTAATTGTTCTCTCTCTCTCTTTTTTTTGTTGTAGTTGTTTATCCTAATGCCATTGCATTATTTAAGGCAAGCAAGTAAAACTCTGTCATGTGTAGCATGAGCCTTTATGTTTTTTTTCCCAAAGGTGACAACATGATGTATGCTTATAGGATTTTTTTAACAAATGTACGTGTATGTCTATAATATAGGATTGTGAGGATGTTTTAAAACTCCAAAGTTTCATGTGTTACTGACCCTTTATTTTTTTTTCAATGGTAACAACATTATTATTATTAATAGTTATTAATTCTAAATAATTTTCTAGCATATTAGAGCTCCACTTCATCACTTTTCTTTTGAATTAATAGTTATTAATTCTAAATAATTTTCTAGCATATTAGAGCTCCACTTCATCACTTTTCTTTTGACCCTTGGATCAACATCCAAATGATTTATATCTGTTAGATTAAGACATGTGTTAAGTTTGATCACCATACACCATTTTTCATCACATTACCTTTTATTTTTGGCCCTTGGATCAACAACTAAAATTATTCTTATAAACATGTGTCAATTTGATCACCATAAACATCATTTTTCATTTTTATTGTAGCATCCCAAAACAAAATAATAATAATAATAATAATAATAATAATAATAATAATAATAATAATAATAATAATAATAATAATATTTAAGGGGTCTTAGTGCATATTGCCATCATTTATCTCATGACATGTAGCTAGGATGTCAACTGGGTGGATAATATCCGAGCCGCACCGTATCCGCAAAATATTCATATCCAAATAAAAAAAATCTATATCTATACGGATAATTTATAGTTTATTCGGATATGGATGAATATATATTCGGATATCCGTTTATGTTAGACAATAGACATAAATTTAAATCCATTAAATATAAACTTCGTTTATTTCTCAACATATATCATGCAGTATTCCTTCATTCCTACTTTCCTTCTCCAAATTTCAAATTATATATTCAATTCAAAGGTATATTTTCCGCTCCATCCAACAAAAGTACAACTTTAGCTACTAAATTATTAATTACCAATATCGCGCAAACGAAGTTTTTGCTAGTGATGTACATATGTTTATAGGATTTTTTTTGAACAATTGTATGCCTATATAGAATTCTGAGGATGCTTTAAAACATTATATATTTTTTTTGAAGTAGCTTTGAAAAGCTTATTACAAAATGTTATGACATGCATACATTTAAAATTTGAACAAGTATTTTGTGCTGCGTTCACACCCAGCAACAACAATTCAAAAGTCTCCAGAAACTGTTAATTCTGATTTGTGTGCCCATCAATTTCATTAGCTCACATTTTTTAAGCCTAAAAGAATCCTACTCTAGATACCATTTAATCTTATTTTAGTTAATCCTACTCTAGATACCATTTAATCTTATTTTAGTTAATCATGTGGATCAACAGTACTCTTTTTTTCAATAAAATTATTAACATATGACAATGTTTTCGATTGGTATATCCAGTAAAGAAGAGGCCACAATTTTTGGAAAATAATAAAAAGAATATCTTACCTGTTATAGTATTCTATGACAATGATTTACACATATTTTATTGGGACCTGCTACAGCACGACTGTTCACGACGGAATCCAATAACAATATATATAATTTATTTTCTAATAATAATATATATAATTTATTTTCTAATAACATTATATATATATATATATATATATAAAGTGAAAACAGTATATAAAAATGGGAAAACAATATAAAAAATGGGAAAACAATATATAAAAGTAAAAAAAAAAATAAGACATACACAAAGAATAAATAACAATATATTAAATGGTGAAATAATATATAAAATGAGAAATAATATATAAAATGAAAATAACAGTATATCTACAGCGAGTCGTGTTACAGTGCACCATATTTGCACATTTTCCTATTTTATTTATTAAAATTTGGATATTGAACGAATCCGACAGACTTCAGAAAAAAAAAGAAAAGAAGTCGGTTTCATATCTTTCCTAAGAAACAATTTAAAAACATCACAAGGCTAGCCTATAATGAAACATGATTTCACAAAAAAAAAAGATTTGGTTTGACACTGTTTCAATGTTTGAACCTATGAACTCAAAATGTGCTGGAACGATATTTAACCACATATATAAAATATATAAATGGAGTATTGCTACATTATATATTATATATATGATGTCATTTGCTTGTTCTTGTATGCTTTCCTGGGCATATTTTCTTCCCTTATGCCATATTCTGCTCTTTATAACCAATTACAATTACAATTAGGCAAGACAAAAGTAGTATGCCTCACCTTGTATTGTAATTAATGTGTTTATGGAATTACTACAAGACAAAAGTAGTATGCCTCACCTTGTATTGTAATTAATGTGTTTATGGAATTACTACCAGCAACTTGCATTATATAATACAGCGCGGTAGTATTAGTCTTCGCTAATTTATTTCTTCTGAATAAATTATTGTGAATTATAAGAACTATGTTTTCACATAAATTATTTCTTCTGACTAATAAAAACTTGCATTATAGGCTTCTGGTTGTAGCGCTCGTACCAAAGAGAGAAGGTCCAGAAAGGCCGGAAGACTATCGGCCAATTAGTATGATAGAAACTCCGATCAAATTGATCTCCAAGCTTCTGGCAAATAGGCTTCAACCATTCATGCAACGACTAATCAACAATAAGCAATCCGTATTTATAAAGAAAAGGCAAATAACAGAATCATTCGTGACGGTCCGGGAAGTGATATTCGCTTTAGAAAGAAACAAAACACCAACGATATTGTTCAAAGCGGATTTTGCAAAAGCGTTTGACACTTTAAATTGGAAGTTTATTATTAGAGTCCTTAATGATCGGGGATTCCCGTCTAGATGGATAGGGTGGATTAACACCATCCTAAACTCGACAAAATCTAACATATTAATTAATGGCGAGAGATCCAAAACGATTAAGCATACAAGGGGGGTACGCCAGGGAGATGCATTGTCACCAATGCTCTTCAACATGGTAGCGGATGTTCTGCAGCAAATGATGATCAAGAAGTTCGGGAATCGAGGCGACAATTATCTATCATCATTGGTGATAACATACCAATATGCGGATGACACGCTATTTATCATTCGAGCATCAGGGGAAATTTTGCAAAACTTTAAGGTAGTTTTAGATGTGTTTTGCATAATATTGGGTCTCAAAATCAATTGGGAAAAAAGTGAATTTATATCGTTGGCCATGAACCCAAGTGACATAAAGACGGCTAGTGAAATTCTCCCATGTAAGAGAGGATCCTTCCCATTGATTTATCTGGGGATGCCTCTGGATATTAAAAAGCCTAATAAGGAACACTACCTACCATTACTCAATAAATTCAATAAAAAATTGGCGGGATGGAAGGGTAGAATGCTATCAATGGCGGGACGGGTAACTCTAGTGAAATCGGTTTTAGCATCAACCCCCATTTACCATATGATGGCTTTCCGATTACCGGCGTGGCTAATAGAGGACCTAGAAAGAATTCAGAGAAAATTCTTGTGGCGAGGAGAAAAGGAGTGTCATGGTGGTAATTGCTTGGCGAGTTGGAACACCATGTGCTTGTCAAAAAAAAATGGTGGCTGGGGCATTAGATCCATGAAACTGGCAAATGAAACACTTCTATTACGATGGATATGGAAATATTGTCATCAAACGAAGTCATTATGGAAAGAGACAATAGACAAATTGTACGATATAAAATTAGGGTGCTCAAAATGGAACCAAACAAGAGAACTTTCATTCTTTTGGAAAGATATCCACATGGGAATAGATTTCTTTAAATCATCGACAACATACAAGACGGGAAATGGGAAGAACACGAGTTTTTGGGATAGCAAATGGCTATACATTCGGGAAATCAGAAAGGAGTTTGAGACACTATCGACATATGCTGTCGAGGAAGATATGTCGGTTAACATGGTGTTAGCGAATGAAGGAATAGTACAACCGTGGGAGGGGGAACTGTCGACCTTAGCAGAGACCGAATGGAACCAACTTAGAGAAGACATTAGTGGGCATAACTTAAATGAAAATGAGGATGAGATTATTTGGAGATGGACAAAAGATGGTGAATACACATCGAGATCAGCATACGAGATGATGATCAACTCTGGAATCACTAAATCATATGGTAGAACGATATGGCGAATGAAAGTGCCGGAGAAAATTAGGATTTTCGGTTGGTTGAACGTGAATAATAAATTGCTAACACAAGAAAATTTAGTCAAAAGGGGCTGGGCAAATGGAGGTACATGTGTGTTCTGTGGAGAAACAATTGAGACAGGGAATCATCTATTCGTCCATTGTTCCAAACTAAAAAGAGTAAGAGTTAGATTCATACAGAGACACAGAGTCACGAATCGTCAAACAGTGTTAAAACTATGGTTGGACACAAGGGTGGAGAAGCAAACCAAACAGGAGAAGAATGATTGGGACGTAACATGGTGGGCGTATTGTTGGGGAGTATGGCTAATGAGAAATAATGTAATATTTCAACAAGGTCAGTTCAATGAGATAAGGCTACATGAATCAATTACAACCTTCAGAAACGATTGGGATAAATATGTAGGTAAGTAGAAAAGAGAGAAGTTCGTAGAGCGTGGCTAAAAGGGCAGGATATTTAGCTGCTAGGTATGAGTCTTTTTCTCTCTTGTTAAATAAAATGTAATGTAATATACGGGCTGTATGTAATGGATGTAAAGGAAGTCTATATCAATGAAACTAAGGGCCATTTGGCCCTTATTTCCTTCAAAAAAAAAACTTGCATTATGGAATATGTTTTCACATAAATTATTTCTTCTGAATATGCGAAACAAATCTATTGTTAATAATAAGAACTAAGAAATATATTGGTCAAATCATAAGAAAAGCTCTCAATGCTCAATAGAGAGTTCCGAGCACCACATCTGCATATCATGATTTGTGTCAGTTCTCTTTGAGTCAGATTAAACATGGATTGTGCATGCATTTATTTCATCTTTAAAATGAAAATATTCCTCAATCATACACAACTTAATCTGCTCCATTCATTAAAAAGAATGACAAAAACAAAAGTTTATCAATGGCCTTGATATGGATTCCAAATCTCAATTTTCACCTAATCCAAGATAAACACCTTGAATTTTATGGACAAGTTCTTTTGAATATGCGGAATATGTGTCACATATGTCAATTATTTGAATATGCCAAATGCGTTTCACATAAAATATTTCTTTTTAGTTTAGTATGGTTATCTTGTTGTTATGTTTGATTTGAGATCAAATATGAAATTTTCAATATAACTTCCATCACTCATTCAAAAGAATCAAAATACAAAGTACCACAAATAAAACTCAGGAAGATAGAGTTTGTTTGGATGTCAAGTTTGTCGATGGTATGCTGTACTGGATCATGATCGTCCTCATTATCGTGACGATCTTCATCACTCCAGGAGCAATGCTTATCAACTTGTTTCGTTTCATCAGCTTTGTTCGTTGGATTCACGGCTTCTTTTGAGGCGTGAAGCAAACAATGAGCAAGGAAGGGAGCAAGATCCCGAGGTGGCGACTGAAATGGTCGAACGCAAAATCGCGCCATCAAGCCCGGTCGAACAATACGTCATTGACGTGTTAACAGGAATTAATTTTTCAGATGGACCTCGACGAAGATTTTGGAAATGTGGAAGAGATTACAGAAAGATCACAAGGCCGTTGAATAGGGTTTAGGATTTTATGTTAGTTCTTATTTTGATTTTTAGTTCTAATTTTTGAGGAGTGCTATGGTTTAAGTTAGTATGATAGTTTAAATTTTAATCACTGTAATGTAAATTTGGATTATGATAATATAATTTAGTATTATAATTGTTTTGACTAATATTAAAAAATGAAGATTGAAGCTCATTAATGGTATGATTGGATTGGGTAATAGAAGCTCGAAATTGATTGTTTTTATGTGTTTTGGGTGGATGGGGGATGGTACAGGAACTCTCAATTGAATCAATGAAAATTCAATTTTCGGATTTTGAGATTTGGGGGTGAATAGCACATTGGTAAAATTGGAGGAAAGAAGATGATATATTTGCAATTGAGAGGCTATAAAGCTTAATAGAGATTGGAATACTTTGTAAGATAGTCAAATTGGAGAATTAATGAAGAATCATATTGTTTATTGTTGAAGAAGAAAGAGAAAATCACACCCCTTACACTCATTAATGGACAGCTCCATTTGTTCCTAATATCTATGAAATATGGGTCCTATATGTCATTTATTTTGAATATGCCAAATATATTTCACATAAAATATTTCTTTTGAATATTTCTTTTTAGTTTAGTATGGTTATCTTGTTGTTATGTTTGGTTTGAGATCAAGTACAAAATTTTCAATATAACTTCCATCACTCATTCAAAAGAAACAAAATACAAAGTACAACAAATAAAACTCAAGAAGATGGAGTTTGTCTGGATGTCAAGTTTGTCGCCGCTATGATGTATCTGGATCATGATCGTCCTCATTCTCGTGGCGATCATCATCATTCCATAAGCACTCTTCATGGGCTTGTTTCGTTTCGTCGGCTTGGCACCTTGGATTCACGGCTTCTTTTTGAGACGTGAAGTAAACAATGGGCAACGACGGAAGCAAGATCCCGAGTTAGTGATTGAAATGGTCGAGCATGACATTGCGTCATCGAGCCCGATCAAACAATACAGCATTGACGTCCCGAACGGTATCCGTTTTCAACCCGAGGCAGTGTGGAGCGAAATTAACGAGTGCGAAATCGGGCCATCGAGACAACGTGAGGAATATGTTTTCATATAGATTATTTCTTCCGAATATGTGTGCGGAATATGTTTTCACATAAATTATTTCTTCCAAATATGCATGCGGAATATGTTTTCACATAAATTATTTCTTTTGAATATGTGGAACAAATCTCATGTGCATAATAAGAACTAAGAAATATATCAGTCAAATCATAAGAAGAACTCTCAGTTATGCTGAATAGAAAATTCCGATCACCATATCTGCTTATGCCGATTTTGATCATTTTTTTTTGAGTCCACTAACCTATTAGAGTCTAAACATTGATTGACCATGCATTTATTTTTAAGATGAAACTGTTCCATAATGTTATATTACTAGAGGCGGAGCGCGCACAACAATAAGAACAACGGGACCTGGAGGCGGCATGGGGTGATTTGCTCAGGTGATAAATCGAGCCAACAAGACTGGTTGATCGATCGGGGATCTAGGTGCCAACATGTGTTTATCAGGCTGTCTCGGATGAAGCCGAATCAACATAATCTTCGGATTCATATTTGATTTTTTAAAAGGACATGGATTCAGGAAAGGCTACGAGATGTTTCCTGAAAATCAAATGGACGTGAATTCAGTGGATTCAGAAAATGGCCGCGAGACGTGGCAAGTCGACCTACGAGGTCGCTAAGTTTTTAAAATATATTAAATTCAATATTTTAATATTTATGTATAAAAAAAATGAACCTAAGCAAATCTATAAGGACCATTTGTCATTAATGTTCTACGTGTAATATTCTGTTGAGAGCTTTGTGTGGTATAAGAGATTTGGAATCTGCACTTAAAATGCTCGATGAAATGTCAACAATGGGAATTGCTCCAAATGTTGTGTTTTACACCACAATCATGTCATGTCATTGTACGCGTGGTGATATGTCATCTGCTCGCCAACTTCATTATCGCTATACACTGCCCAATTTCAAAGGGATAACTCGGTTCACCCTTTTTTATTTCATCAAGTGAGCAGCATGACATTTAAGTACATAATTTATAAATAGTATAAAGTTTTCATTCCTTTTTATTTTATTTTCATTTTTCTAGCCCAATTTGAAATTTCAGTCATTGTTTAGCTTGAAAGTATCTCCAATTATTTCTCCTTCGAAGCTCTGTAAATTTACACTTGTAATTGCACAAACATAATATTAGTAGCATCAATGTTCTAAGTGTGATATTTATGCAAATAATAGAATATTACATCAAATAATAGTACATTATCACTAATATAGAAGGTATAAAATAAGTATTAAATATGAGCTGTCATGTGCAAAATTAACTTATTATCATCTTTCCTTCTTATCTTTTAATTCTCTGATTAGAAAGTCAAAGAAAAGAACTTCTAAAGCATCAAAGAAATTGTTTATGACAATTGAGTGTGTCTATAACTAGATGAATTTTAGTGGGAAATAACCAAAGAAATGCAATCAATTCTCATTCCAATGTTCAATATAACTTCTATAGTTTCATTCACTCCAAATATAAAACCATTTGCTCAAAAAAATACAAAAACCACAATTCAAGTTCTTACAAGATGGAGCATGATTGGATGTCAAGAACCTTTGATGGTCTTCCATATTGGATCATGATCATTCTCATTCTCGCGGCGACTGTCATCACTCGGAGAGCATTCTTCATGGGCTTCTTTCGTTTCATCGACTAAGTTTGTTGGATTCGCGGCTTCTTTTCGAGGCGTGAGGCAAACAATGAGCAATGACAGGAACAAGATCTCGAGGCGGCGCGTGAAATGCTCGAACGTGAAATCGGGCCACCGAGCCCGGTCGAACAATCCAGCGTTTACGTGCCGAACACTGGCCGTTATCAACCCGCATCGAACGAAGGCGAATCCGACGGAATCATTGATGTTTCAAATGGATGATGTGGAGGCGGATTCTGAAAATAGCTACCAAATCAATCTTGAATATGCACAACGATCTATTTGGATATGTGTAATATGTTTACATAAATTATTTTTTTTGAATATGCAGAATATGTTTTCACATAAATTATTTCTTTTGAATATGTATGAGGAATATGTTTTCACATAAATTATTTCTTTTGAATATGTATGTGGAATATGTTTTCACATAAATTATTTCTTTTGAATATGTATGAGGAATATGTTTTCACATAAATTATTTCTTTTGAATATGCGGAACAAATCTCTTGTAAATAATAGAGAAACTACGTGCATTTTGTTTTCCAGCTCATTTTCTGTTATTTTCTTTGTCGCGCGAAGAGAGGTGAGGAGTTGGTTCTATTTGAAAAAGGTTCAAAATTATTTAATTCATTTACATTAGTTTATGAAATGGATGACTCCATGTATTACATGAATCACTTCCAAATGGCCCCAATTTGACCAATAAAGAATGAATAAAAATATGTTTGTGCCTTATGGGTTTGATTGTTCATCTTGTACAGTTTTGAATGTGTTAGGGTAATGAGAAAAATATTAATGTAGAGAAAGAGAATTCATGAAAAAAATAACTAGAAAAGAAGAGAGAAGTCGTATAATTAATTGAGAGACTATATTGCAAGAATTATGATACAATTACAATAGTTATATGTCTCTTTATATATGAGAGATGTATATTAATTATTAAAATACATTGTCTAAATTAAAGATATAATTACCTAAAATACAATACAAAGATGGAAACAATCCACATCCTTCCATTGTCTAAATATTTTTCAAATATTTATTTCTATAGCATAATCTTTCTCTAAATAATATTACTAGAAATGAAGAAACATATTATGTTAAGATATTGAGGCATACATAACAAAATGGCCTTTCTTTGGATGCGTGAGAGCTTTTATGACCAAACCCCAACAATTTATCTCGTAATGAAAATTACACCTGATCTCGGGCCAATCGTGACGTTGTACTATGTGATTTGTTGTACACTAAGAAGCCGAAGACAAAAAACACACTTGAGGCGGAGCGGGCAAAGCAACATGAACAACATGACTTGGAGGTGGCATGGGGCGATTTGCTCGAGGCAGAAATCGAGCCATCAAGCCAGGCAGATCGATTGGGAATCTATGCATCGACGGACGTTTATTAGCCTGCCTTGGATGAAGCTGAATCTTCGGATTCGGATTTGATTTTTCAAATGGACATGAATTCAGTATATTGAGGAAGTGGCGACGAGACGTTTCCAGAAAATCAAATGGGCGTGGATTCGGGAAATTGCAATGAGACATTTCCTGAAAATCAAATGGACTTGATTCGGCAAATGACGACGAGACTTTCTTGAAAATCAAATGGACGTGAATTCAGGAAATGACGATAAGACGTTTCCTAAAGATCAAATGAACATGGATTTGGGAAATGGACCAGACATTTGCTGAAAATCAAATGGACATGGATTCGGGAAATGGCGATGAGATTTTTCTTGAAAATCAAATGGACGTGCGTTTGGGAAATGGTGACGAGACGTTTATATGAAATGGACTTGGATTAGTGGCTTCAGATAATGACCGTGAGACGTGGCAAGATGACCTACAAGGTCGCTAAGTTTTTAAAATATATTAAATTCAATATTTTAATATTTATGTATAAAAAAAATGAACCTAAGTACTATAAGGACCATTTACCATTAATATTATATTAATCTAAAAAAAAAGGAATTGCCATTATATCTTCTTTTTAATATTGTTTAGTTTAGAAAATGTAAACTCTGAAAAAAGTGTGGACATGTTGCCCAACATGGGCATGTTTGATTTGCCGTATTTTATGATACATGGATGTTATATATACATGGATAAGATGATCCATGGATTTGTTCACCATGTCAGATGTTTGATTAGATGGATTTTAATAACATGTATACAAAAATTAATTGTTTGAGTAAATCCAGAATTTGAAGTTTAAGTTAAATTATTTTGTTGAGTTATTAAATAATATTATATATACTAAATTCATAATATATTTTATTATTAATAGAAAATTAGAAGACTCTAATATACCAAGAACTTTGAGATAGTAATAATATTATTATTAATAATAAGTAAAAAAAAAATTACTATTAAAAAAAAAAATAATAATAATAATAACAACAACAACAACAACAACAATAATAATAATAACAATTATTATTATTATGATAATAATATAATAATGATAGCAATAAATAATAAATAAATAATAATAAATAAATAAAATAAAAACACAACAAATTATAAAAATAACAATAATAATTATTATTATAATAATAAGTAAAAAATAAAAATAATTTTAATAATAATAAATTAAAATTTAAAAAATAATAATAAATAATAATGAAAATAATTATTATTATGATAATAATAATAATAATAAATTAAAATTTAAAAAATAATAATAAATAATAATGAAAATAATTATTATTATGATAATAATAATAATAATAAATATAATTACTAAAATAACAATAACCATAATAATAAATAAAAATAATATTAAATAATAATAAATAAAATTAATAATAACAATAGCAATAAAAATAACAATACTAATAGTTATAATAATACTAAATAAAAAATATGATGGCAATAATAATAATAATAATAATAATAATAATAATTTCATATTTGCCATTACAAAAACACAAAATTTCATATTTGCCATTACAAAAATCAAAATATCATATTTGCCATTACAAAAACTTGAAAATATCATATTTGCCATAACAAAACTTTAAATATCATATTTGCCATTCCAAAATTCAAAGTCTATCAAATTTATCCAAAACTTAAATCCATCCATCATTTTCCGTTAGAACTAACGGTTCAATCTTATAATTACCATTTTATCCCTACTTTTTTTTAATGTGAAATTAGAATTTAATATGAGAGTAAAATATATTCAAAAGAAGAATCAACTATTCCAAATCCAATTTATTTTTAGAATAATTAATTCTGAAGAGAAAAAATGAACAAAAATAATATATTATCTTTGTAGGCAAAATAATATTGTGAGAAGAGGGTGACAAAACGGGGACGAGAATTTAGGTGGAAAAAAATATGTGTTTTGCTAGTGAAAAAGAAATGAAAGGATATTTTGGTCATATTAAATAAAACTTAACGGGAAGTTAATGGTGTTGGGTATATTTGATATTTTTGAAGTTTTAAAGAGTAAATTTGATAAATTTTGTGTTTTATAATATCAAATATGATATTTTAGGCTTTTGTAATGGTAAATATGATATTTTAATTTTTTGCAATGGCAAATATGATATTTTAAAGTTTTTATAATGGCAAATATGAAATTTTAAGATTTGCAGTGGCAAATATGATATTTTATGTTTTTCTAGGGGTAAATATGAAATTATTCCTAATAATAATAAAAATAAGTGTATTTTGTCATCCCAACTGACAAAATACATGGATCTTGCCCCTTCAAATCCCTAATCCACCAAATCAAACAATGAATTTTGATTCAAATCTATTTTTTTAAATTACAATCCACCTAAATACACCAAATCAAACATGCCCATAAGGTACTTTTCTTTTTCCATCAATGAAACCTGTTTACAAAAACCCATGGCCAAAACCGGAATCCCAAATTCCATATTTCAAATCCCGATTTGTTTCATAATTCAAGATATAAATTCTCAGAAATCTCGGATTCGATTCTTTAAACTCATCTGTCTCTGTCCTCCTCCTGCGAACTTCCGGCCAGCCATGCATCGCCAACTTCCACCTTCCCGCCACTTCTCCTCCATTACTCTCTCTTCCCCATTCCACCTTCTCTCGCTCAGCTCCAGCTCATCTCTCCTGGCCTCCTACACCGTCTCTCCGCCCGTCAAACCTTTCCCTTCCCCACTCACACAGTCCCGTCTCATCGCGCTCCTCCGCCGCCTCCCTGACCCTTCCTTGTCCTACCAAACCTTCCTCTACTCCCTTCGTTACGTGCGCAACTTCACACCCAGTTTTCCCGTTTATCTCACTCTGATTCATATTCTCGCTTCATCTCGTTCTTACGACCTCGTTCCTCCTGTTCTCTCCTTGCTCCGCCGCTCTGGCCTGGATTGTAAGGAAATCGTTTTTGTTTCTCTTATACGTTCATATGGTCTGGCTTCAAGACCGGTTGATTCTTTACGTATGTTTCTCTCCATTCCTTCGTATAAATGTCGGCCCACTGTTAGAGCCTTTAATGTGCTTTTAATGTCTCTGATAAGGAATCGGAAGCTGAGATTCGCCGCGAAGCTGTTTCAAAACTCGAAGTCCAAATTTGGGATTGTGCCCAATGTTTCTACATGTAATATCTTGTTGAAGGCTCTGTGTGGTATAAGGGATTTGGAAGCCGCACTTAAAGTGCTCGATGAAATGCCAACAATGGGAATTGCCCCAAACCTTATTTCTTACACAACAATCATGTCATGTCACTGTACACGTGGCGACATGTCAGCTGCACACGAATGGTTCGACGAAATAATCAAACAAGGTTTTGTACCGGATCCAACTTTCTACACGGTTTTAATACTTGGCTATTGCAATAATGGATATTTAGATCAAGCTATCAAAATCATGGATGAAATGGAGTTAAATGATGTGGAGCCAAATGAAATTACATATTCTGTTGTGATTGAATCGTGTTGTAAACAAAGGAAACCTGGTGAGGCACTCAACCTGCTCGATGAAATGCTCGACTCAAATTACATTCCTAACAAAAGTCTTTGTTGTAAAGTGATTGATGTTTTATGCGAAAATGGAAAAGTTGAGGAGGCGTGCGAAATGTGGAAAAGGGTATTGATGAAAAATGTCATGCATGATGATGCAATTTCAAGCACGTTAATCTATTGGTTGTGTAAGAAGGGCGCGGTTTTCAAAGCGAGGAAATTGTTTGATGATTTTGAAGTAGGGTTTAGACCGAGTTTGTTTATGTATAATACGCTCATGACAAGTTTGTGTGAGAATGGGGAGTTGCATGAAGCGGCGAGACTTTGGGATAATATGATTGAGAGGAATTGTAAACCTAATGTTTTGACGTATAATGTGTTTATAAACGGGTTTTGTAAAGTTGGCAAGGCGAAAGAGGCATTGTGTTTGTTTGAAGAAATGGTGGAGAAAGGGTTTAAGGTGAGTAAGGTTACTTTTAGGGTTTTGGTGAATGGATTGTTTGAATTAGGAAACGAGGAGATAATTAGGGTTATTAAGTGTGCCAAATTGGGGGGAAATAACTTGTTGGATACGGAGTTTTGGGAGATATTTGTTAGAAAGTTTGTGAGTGTGAATATGAATTGGAGAGAAAATCTTCAAACAGTAATAAAGAACTAAATTTTAATGAGTTTATTCACACAAAAAAAGGAGAATATTTAAGTGGAAATATGACTTGTTGAATATGGAATTTTGGGAGACTTGTTACTTGTTAGGAAGTTTGTGTGTGAATATAAGTCAGAGAGAAAATCTGTATACAATATTAATTTTTTTTTTAAATTTTGCCAGTTCTTTTGAATTGTATTTTGAAATCCTACCAGAATCTATGTGTACTTCACTTTCTAGAATAATCCTATTTTTTTTAGTTTTTTTTATTTTCAATCCTCAAGATACACTCTCAAATAATGTTAAATATACCTTCTCTTTTCCCTAATTTTGGCCTGCTTGCTTATTGCTTTCATTGTCAGTTTTGCTGTCTATTTATTTAGGGTTTAGTTGCTTGTCTATTCACCAAATTGGGGCTGAAAGGCTTATAAATGTGAGGGTATTTTTTTATTTTAGTGCATTATTTTGACTTTTTCAAAGCATGAGATGCATCTTTTCTCTCAGGTTAACAACTTGATAAAGTAAGATTTGGCAAAAGTAGTTGATTGAGTTTGATCCTACCCTAAGTTTCGTACTATGTTTTTGCTTTTTGAGTTAGATGTGACCAAATCAACGTATTTCAAGTTTTCGTTGAGAAATTTCTCGTAAACTATGGTCTTTCAAGCTTCACTATTAGATTTGTCGTGTGGATTTTAACATTTTTAAAACTTTCTTTATGGGCCTTGGTGCAATATTCCTCTCTTCTTCAGGGCTGTTAATACTAAAATTAATCAAAATAATAATTTATGTTCAAGAAGTAGTACCAAAGTTGCACAAGGGATGAAGTACTAAACTTAGGGATTGCTAATTTCTTCATTGTAAATTTCTTTTTCTTGTTATTATGTTGTTATAGTTTGTTGGCAAAGATGGCACGAGGAAACAGAAAGGCCTGATAGTAATAGTTCACAATACCAAACTTAATAGAGAAGTTAATTTTTATCTGTCTTTTGGTAAGAGAGATCCTATTGTGATTAATAAGAATTTTTTTATAATAATAATAGATTTTGTAATTTGTTATATTTGACTTACATTATAGGAAGGTGACTTGATTTATATTTTCAGAAATTGCTATCATGGGGTTAAAGGATGGGCTATGGAGGCTGAGAAGAAGTATAATTATTATAATCTTGCTACCAGTTGTTATGGGATATAATTATTTTTTTGTCATAGTCTTGCTACAAATTGTTATGAGATATAATTACTTTTGTATAATTTTGAACTTGAACGATCTTCGTTTTGACTAGTATTTTTCTATTATTTATGATTGTAATTATTGTTGTGTTAAATTTATTATTACAAATCTGCATTTTGTAATTTTCAGAAATTTTTATTTGATATTTGTTCTATCAAGACTAATTGAGCATTGTGGTAGCTCTAAATATATTTGAATATGGATTAGAGACTAAATGTTAGTCCCTAGAGGTTATGTGGCGACGAATCATTAGTAGTAAATAATGACATTCGGTACAAAAAGAATAAGTATTCTGCTACCAAAAATTTTGTTGCAAGAAAACACTAACTAGCCACCAACAACTAGATGATAGCTACCATTGCTTCGCTCATCAACAAGTATTTCGTAGAACGAAGTCACCATTTTACGACAAGTCATAATTTGTAGCAAAAGAGATTCTGCAACGGCATTGTAGGGACGAAGACAGCTACAAAATATTTAGTAGCAAATGGCTTTGGTGACAAAATTTAGACTTTTAGTGACCAAACTACTTAGCAGCAACAAGAAATATTTTATCTTATCTAGGTGGGTTTAATTCCTTGGTTCAAACTAAATAATTTTGTGGATATACATTAATATATTCACAAAGAATGCCCCTTCAAACAAGCATGTGATTCATTTAACTTAAAAAGCTCTTAGTCTTTACCATATCCAAGGTAAAAAAAGTCAACTTCTAATTTTGATTTTTTTTAACGTGCTATGTTTCACTTTCATTACATTGCAAAAATTCTCTCTAAAAAATAATTTGCTTCATTTTGACTATAAAATTTTTTAATATTGACAATTTCTAAAACTCTACAAAACAAAATAAAAAAGTACTCAACTTACAAATATCAGAAAACATTCTAAATGTCGCGCAACGCGCGAATGGTCATCGAGTAAGATGGATTAGTATTTGACATATTACTAAGGGTATAAACGAAACAAATATAGTATGAACAGTGGTCATACATATATGTATCCACATTATTTTTTCGGAAAAGAATATAATATAGCGTTTAGATACGGATTCATTTCGAATGTTATACATATATTAATACGGTTCAAATACTACCGGATACGAAAATACATATTTATTTCAGATTTTTAAACGCATACATTAATATACAAATTGATCACATTCTTCTAAACATATAAGTATTTGTAACAACAAAAATTAAAATGGATACATGTATGAATATTGTATCCATAGTTGAACGTGACAAAAAAAAAGTCAAATTTGTATTTGTATTTGATATATAGTGAAATATCAGAAAATGAATATTATCTGAATAACAAATTATCCGGATCCAGGAGCCAAATCAATCATCATATATGTATCTGAATAAACTATCTATATCTGTACTTGTATCCGACCAAATCATTTATCTATATCATATTTCATGGATGTAAGTATGGTTCAGTCAGATAACAAAACGATCCATTTACATCCTATCTGTTACAGAACTTACATACAACATTATATAGATAGTAAAATATCAATTCTCACGGAGTTACATTGAAAGCACAAGATGAATTGAAATAAGTTTTTCATAGAGCATGTTTTTTCTATGTCCGATTTGATCACCTAATAATGCAATTAAGAAAATCACGCAATGTGCGAGTTATCTATAGTATATTATAATTTTGAAGGATCTTTTTTACAGTACTTTCACCATATAATGCCACATAATCTCTTTGATTGCTAGCCCTTAGATAATGATCCAATGGTTATGGAGCACAACAATATTCTCTACCTAGATATGAGTAGTTGTATTCAACTATTTTATAACTCAATTTTGGTTATGTAATAGTTGAATTCAACACAATTGATTTTGGTCATACTCACTAAGTAATATAAACAATCATTCAATATATTAAAAATGAATTTATATAATGTGAAAGTTGAAAAAATTGGTCATATAACAAAAACACTAAAAAAACCGAGACTTATCTACTTGTAAAATAAAAATTTGTAGACAGGTATCATCATCCAATAGATACACCAATTTATGCATAGTATAAATTTGCTTTATCATTCAAATAAACTACCTAAAATTTTTGTACAAACCAAAACTACAGGAAATGAACCAAAAGTCACCTACAAAACTTATCAAGTAATTTCACATCACATCCAAGCCAATAAATTCCAACGGTCGAGATCAATCCCTTCCTCCAGCGCATCTCATCCTAGCTGCCCACGTGTCCTCCGCCGGAACCCGTCTCTTAAGCATCTCCAACTGGATCCCCCACTCTCCAAACCCTTCTCTCTGATCCATCACATTCCAATTCCATTCTTCACCCCCGAATCTGAGTGTCAGATCATAACCGTGCCTCCGGTTCGGATCAGACAGCACCTCGTATGCCTCCTTCACACGCATGAACCTCTCGGCGAACTCGTGCTGCCCATCGAACGAGCGACATGTGTCGGGATGCCAGCGCCTCGCCTCGCATCTGAACGCTGCTTTGATTTCGTCTGGCCCTGCGGTATTTGAGACTGAGAGGAGCTCGTACATTGTTGGAGATGGTGTGGCGACGGCTGATACTGAGACTCGGAGTTGATTGTGATTGTTTCTTCTTCTTCTCCGGCTGGAGATTGATGAGGAAGAGAGGATGGTTGTATGATGAACATGTTTGGACAGAGCAAGCGCCATTGTTGAATTGAAACGAAAGGAAGAAAGGTTGTTTGTTTGTTTATCTTTTGATTTCTTTTCCGAAAGTGCAGTTGTTTTGTTTTGAGTCTTGACAGTGTGTCACTGGTATTTATAGAGAGGGGGTAGTGATATTTACAGGCAGTGGCTTTGTTAATTACAGGCCCAATCAGTTTTTTAATTAGTATTTTACAAATTTGCCCATTTAAGATGGTAACATGCAATTCATCTTATAATTAATTGAGAAAGAATCATTCTCAATTAATACGAATAGATTTACTAGAGTCTAGAGCAATATTTTGTTCAATAAAATCTAAATAATAGTAATGATTCAAAAAATAAAGCAAAATACATGTAAACAATAATAATTCAAAAAATAGGGCAAAATATATGTGCTATGATTATATTATATCAACTAAAACTTGTTTATATTGTTGCATCAATGAATCAAATCATTAATAATTGGGCATATAAATAAACAGTATACTTAATCTATACTAAGGAACATTTTTTATTTGATATAATGTAAAAAAAATTCAAAAAAAAAATGACAGAAAGAAAACAATAGATAATACAACTCAATAAAAAACACAATAAACAAAATTTATATCAATATATCCTAATTTTGATCCGCCACAAACATGTTAGACATAAGATCTTAACAATTAAACTAGTTGAAATATATGACTACAGAAAGATGGGTCAATTAATTTTACCAATTGTTCTAACAAGAAACATTGGCGCCTGATTTTTCTAATTTGAGAGCTAAAATATGAAACCCAGCAAATTGATTGAAGTTATCAATTGAAGAACTAGGGGCAAAATCATCATATATTGCCAAAAAGACAAAAGAGTCGGTATTTAACAAAGTAGCGGCCTGTAAATATCATCACGCGAGGGGAGAGAGAAGAAAGAAAAAAAAAAGATGGCGGGGCTTCCAGAAGAAGATGACTTGTGTTAATAATTTTATTAAAAAAAGAGTAGTGTCGATCCACATGATCAATAAAAATAAGATTAAATAGTATCTTGATTAGGATTCTCTTATGCTTAAAAAAATGTGAGCTAATTATGAATGTTGATTGGCTCACAAATCAGCATTAACAGTTCGTCATAACATTTTACAATATACATTAAAAGCTAATTCAAAAAGAAATATAATGTTTTAAAACATCGCCCGTATCCTATATATAGACATACATATGTTAAAATATATCCTATAAACATATGTACATCATGTTGTCACCATTGAAAAAATTAAAGGCTGATGTTACACACATGAAACTTTGGAGTTTTAAAAGACATAGACATACATTTGTGATAAAATATCCTATAAACATACACCATGTACGGCCAGAAACACTTGGCCGCCTCGTCTCCATCGTCGCCAATTAGCTGCTGAACAGCCAAAACATGGTGATCGTGCGGTGCGATGAGATGTGCATTTCAGGAAGACTTGTGAGATAAAAATAAAGTACTTGAGGTTTCTTCACAAAAGAATGAGCACGAAGCCCTCTCATGAACCGTTTCATTTCAGAGCTTCCACCAAGCCCGATCGGGTGCCGAATGTGACGTCAGCAGATCTACACTCGGAGGATCTGAAGAGCTAAATCTCAGACCAACGGTGAAGAGAGATCGAGACCGATGGTTTAGACTGGCGGTGAAGAGTGTCAATGGCAGCAAAGGTCACCAAATTTCCTTCTGCTTCTTCTTGGAACATATCGGAAGGCCGAAGTCCTAATATTGAGATTCGAAACTCAAAATTGGCGATGCATCGGCACGAGTACATGTGTACTCTGTGGTGGCCACATTGAAGATGTGAAGCTGACTCTTCGGCGGCAAGGAAACGCAAAACCCTAAATTTTCGACGGCAGGGAACCGCGAACCTTAATTATGTGGGGCAATGGTCTGCCAAATCCTAGTTTTGTGACGGCAAGGGCCTTTCTATGGCGGTGGTGGTACGCCAAACCCTAGTGTTGTGGTGGCATTGGGCTGCAATTCGGCATAATAGTACGTGGCGGATGTGATACCCAATTTAGAGTGTTTAGGGTTTTAGAAATGTTTTAATTTACATCTAGGATTTTAGAAGTGGTTCTTTTGCGCTTATATGCGCTTGTATGTGTTGTATATTATTTATTATATAAATAATATAAGTAAATTTTAAAATTTATTGTTGTATTTTTATTAATATTTTTAACGGTCATTAAATGAGGAGTTTGGAATTGTATTAATATGTTGGACCAAGTCTTCTCCTCTCCCTCATTATAAAAGGAGTTTTCCTCCTTTCTAAACAATAGAACAAATACAACACAACGCTTCTTCTTCTTCTCCTCCTCTAAAATAGTTTCTTCCAATTGCACCACATAAACTTGGTTTGAGAGATTATGGTGCACGACTTCATTTTTTTTTTAAAATGAATGCCCGCTCTGCGACTGTGCTACTGGAGCGGATACGAGACTTTCTCGTGGTGTAGAACTTTGGAGGCGGATAGACGGTAAATCCTGTACTAGAGGACGTCAATCTTTCTTTAGGACAGTCGCGACTCGATCGCACGGCTACATCCAGGCTTGTCTCATTCTTAATCATTATTTTATAATTTATATTAATTATTTATTTGGTTAATTTTAGAAATATAACCAACAGTATGTAAATCATGCAATGACTTACTGTAACAATATATTTATAACTCGATCTTTATTGCAATAAAAACATTGAATAGTTGCAACTTGCAATTATTCCTTAAAAAAAAATACACCATGTAGTCACCATTGGAAAAAATAAAAATAAAGGCTCATGTTACACATGAAACTTCCGAGGGTTACTTATTTGTCTTAAATAATTCGATGCCAATTCTTTATTTTTATTTTATTTTTGTGAAATTAAGTTCTACTATATCCCATAGGCTTATAGCCTTGAAATGTTTTGAATTGTTTCTTCGAAAAGATATGAAACCAACCTCTTTTCTTTTTTCCTGAAGTCTGTCGGATTCGTTCAATGTCCAAACTCGAATAAATAAAATATGTGTAAAATCTTTAGTCAAAAATATGCGTAAAATCATTATCATACAATACTATTACAGGTAAGATAATCTTTATGCTCCTTCTTTACTGGATATATATACCAACGAAAACATTGTCACATGTTAATAATTTTATTAAAAAAAGAGTAGTGTTGATCCACATGATTAACTAAAATAAGATTAAATGGTATCTAGATTAGAATTCTCTTATGCTTAAAAAATGTGAGATAATGAAGGTTGATGGGCACAAATCAGCATTAACAGTTTCTGGACACTTTTGAATTGTTCTTGTTGGGTGTGAACACAGCACAAAATACTTATTCAATGACACGTCATAACATTTTACAATAAGATATTAAAAGCTAATTCAAAAGAAATATAATGTTTTAAAACATCCTCACTATCCTATATATATAGACATACATATGTTAAAAAAAAATCCTATAAACATACGTACATCATGTGTTGTCACCATTGAAAAAACAATAAACGCTCATGTTACAAACATGAAACTTTGGAGTTTTAAAACATCCTCACAATCCTATAGACATACACATACATTTGTTAAAAAAAATCCTATAAACATACACCATGTAGTCACCGGTGGAAAAAAAATAAAGGTCCATGACATGAAACTTCCGAGTTTTACTTGTTTGTCTTAAATAATGCAATGCCATTAGGATAAACTACTACATCAAAAATAAGATAACAATGGAACTTCAAAAAAAATAAAAATAAGATAACAATCAACTCAACTCTGCGTATTGATTTTAAAATTGATATATATATATATATACTTCAAAGATATAAAATGACCACTTTAAATATAATGATATTGAAAATACTTTTCTTTATGAAAAGTACATTAATATAGGAGGAAATAACTAGTATAAATGTATATATGACTAACTTATTCACAACTGACCAAAAAAATTTAACAAGTAACACTCAAAAGTTTTCCTATGTTATTTTGCGGTTCTTAATTTGAACGGTCCATATTAAACAACCAAAAACTATAAAACATGATAGTATGTTCCTATCAACTAATAACTAAAATTAATATAACTGACAAGTAAGTATGGTGATGTGTATAAACCAAAGTACAGTTATTGTTTGACTAATTGTAACACGTAGCAACTATTGAATCAACAAGATAGAAATCAAATCGCACATATTAATTAAGGGATTATACATTGTATATATTTTCCGTTATATTATGGTATAGATATTTGGAGGTAAATTTCAAAAAAGAAAAAAAAAGATAAGCCAGATGTATATAGTTCATGTTTAGTACTAAATTGAAGGCTTTGTGTGGTGGCATAAGAGATTTGGAAGCCGCGGTTAAAGTGCTCGATGACATGCCAACAATGGGAATAGCTCCAAACCTTGTCTCTTATACGGTTATACCACAATCATGTCTTGTCATTGTACACGTGGCGACATGTCAGGTGCACGCCAGCTATTCGATGAAATAATCAAACAAGGTTTTGTACCAGGTCCAACCTTTTACTCGGTTTTAATACTTGGCTATTGCAATAAGGGATATTTAGATCAAGCTATTCAAACCATGAATGAAATGGAGTTAAGTGGTATGAAACCGAATGAAATTACATATTCTATTGTGATTGAATCGTGTTGTAAAGAAAGGAAATCTGGTGAGGCACTCAACCTGCTCGATGAAAAGCTCGACTCAAATTACATTCCTAGCAAAAGTCTTTGTTGTAAAGTGATTGATGTTTTATGTGAAAACGGAAAAATTGAGGAGGCCTGTGAAATATGGAAAAGGGTATTAATGAAAAATGTCATGCATGATAATACAATTTCTAGCACGTTGATTTATTGGTTATGTAAGAAATGTTAAAATATAAAGATGCATTTGTATATTATGAAGGCATTTAACAAATTAGGAAAGATATTTCTTGGAAATAAGATTTCTTGACAAGGAATTTTGGTATTACCATAAATTAAATTTTTTGACAAGGAGGTTTCGTATTTCTATGTTTAGGTGTTAAATGGGGCAGTAATTCTTTGAGTTATTTCCTTATATTAGATATGACTATTCTATAAATAAAGGGTAGGGGTAGAGTTTTATTCATTCCAACAACAACAATATTTTGTATCTCTTTTTTCTCTCGTAATAAGAAATTTATCTTATTTTTCAGGTTCCATTGTTCAATCCTTTCTTCTTTTATTATTGTTCCTTCTTGGGCTAGTGTAAGCGTATTACTTCACTATTATTTCCGCTGCTGATAATCACAAGGTCGCTGCTGGTTTAGTGTTGCCGTGTTACTGTGCAGTCACTATTGTTCTGTTTCTCTGTTAGCGACGCGGTTATCTGGTTCAGTCCTTGTGTGACTCTGGTTTCTTTACAAGAAAGGCGCGGTTGTAAAAGCAAGGAAATTGTTTGAGGGTTTTGAAGTAGGGTTTAGACCGAGTTTATTTACTTATAATATGCTCATGACAAGTTTGTGTGAGAATGGGGAGTTGCATGAAGCAGCGAGACTTTGGGATAATTTGATTGAGAGGAATTGTAAACCTAATGTTGTGACGTATAATGTATAAATAAACGTGTTTTGTAAAGTTAGCAAGGCGAAAGAGGCATTGTGTTTGTTTGAAGAAATGGTGGAGAAAGAGTTTAAGGTGAGTAAGGTTACTTTTAGGGTTTTGGTGTATGGATTGTTTGAACTAGGGATGAGGAGATAGTTGGGGTTATTAAGTGTGCCAATTTAGGTGGAAATAACTTGTTGGATAGGTAGTTTTGGGAGATATTTTTTTGAAAGTTTGTGAGTGTGAATATGAATTGGAGAGAATTTTCAAACCGTATTAGAAAACTAAATTTCAATGAGTTTATTCATACAAAAAAGAAGAATATTTAAGTGGAAGTGTCTTCTTGAATATGTAATTTTGGGAGACTTGTTAGGAAGTTTGTTTGTGAATATGAGTTGGAGAGAAAATGTTTATACAATATTATTAGAAGAAAGTTAAATTTCATTTACTTTATTCACAAAAAACAGAAGAATATTTATTTCAAATAAAAAAGATGTGTGGAAAACAATGTATGTCCAAAAGCAAAAATGCAAAAGCAATTGAAGTGAATAGAAACGTCTCGAATTATTTACAACCAACTTGACGTAATCTTAAAATTGTTCGTATTCAAACTAAATCGACAGATAAACGTGACGTACTTCAGTAAACCGGGCAACCGTCGACCACAATGCCCTTAGCCGTAGGGCAAGACGCAAGTGGACATCCATCCAAATCGTTTCCCCACCAATTCAAACTCACCTCCTCCAATTCCAACCCCAAATAAATCAAAACAGCCATGAAAGCCAATCCGGCATCCAAAGCCCCTGACAAAACATAATTATGTCTCACCCACCAATCTCTTTTGTAGTTATAAACAACGTAGCCCGACAAAAAGCCTACAATAATCCAAGTTGTGTAGTTAACTGCAGTCGCGGGCGGCATCATGCTTGTCGCGCCGATTAAAACCGGCATGTTGATTAGACTGATCCATGTCTTATTAGGAAACATCTTTTGCGCGAGGTAGACTAAAATAGGTCCAACAGCACCGAATAGGAAGAACCAGTTGACTGCAGAGTAACTGCCTAGATCGCCGAATATTCTACGTGGACCAAGTAATCCCCAAATTACGGACGCGTCGTAGAATACATGGTCGCTTGGACACGTCCAAGGGGAATCAGAAGAGAGGAGTTCTTTGTCACATATGTTTGGGATCGAGTCCATTAACCACCATGCGGTGCTTAAATACACGATTCCAGCTATCAAGGTTCCCACCACCTGTTAAATGTAGTTTTATTGCTTAGTAATCGTAGTTAAGAGTCTTGGTAATTAAGAATTGTGGTTATCTAGTGTGAGAGTTCGGAGTTAGGAACCTGAGCCATGAACATGGTTCTGGGAGGGATCTTCATGTAATGGCCTAACTTGAAATCTTGTAAAAATGTTAAGGCTTGACTCATGCTTATGTAACCGTATACTTTGAAACACATGTTTGCAACAGGTCGTCCTGGGTAAATATACCCCATTATATACTCTGTAATAATGTTCAACCCTGGTGTCTGTTCATTCAAAAAAAATTAATTACGACTCTTTATTACGAGTAATTACTGTAAATATTTGAAAGTTTACAAATAAATAATACTTGGTTTGTTGTGGCTGTTATAATCCCGATCGGTAAAGTGAAGAAAAATGCGAGTGCACAAGCTAATAGTACGCCCCACCAAGGCAATTGGAGTTGATCGATATAATACTCACATGCGAATATAGTTAGCGCGATATTGGCAATTAGAATGCAAACAAACCATGATTCGGGTACTTGCTTGTATTTACTCATTAGTTTTGTATGCACATCCATCTTCTTCTCTTGAAAAGCTGATTTACTCAACTGCCATATCTCCCTAAAAACATAAAAAGTCATATATCATCGATGATTCTCATACTAATTTTCAATATTATGATTTTAAAATTGTTTAAAAAAATGAATTTTGTCCCTTATTTATTTACCTTCCATGGAAGAGAAACACATGCATGAGTGTAGCAGTGAGTGACGCAAAACCGACACCATAAGTAACAACGAAAAATGTACTGAGATAAAGCGGTCCGTTTTTCTCGTAAGCCTTTACATCAAGATGAAAGTCTGAGTCAATAATGCTCGATATATTATACTCTTGTCCCGATCCAGTAAATAAACCATCAGAAAATATAGGAAACGTCTTAGCGTTGTATAAATTAGACCAATATGATATTGGCGCGATTACGTACATTATAAGTACAAATCCAGCCGCTACATTTGCAGTCGCAAACCACGGACTAGCAAGTGGACTACCTAAAAAATAAAAATAAAAATAATTAAACAAAGATACCAAATAAATTCCAAAATTTATTGAAATTTTGATAATAACCTAGATAAGAGGAAATAGTGGACCAATCAAGCCCAACTGCGCCAATCCCGAGTCCATTAAGTCCGGAACCCAATTGCTGAGCCAGAACGGAATGAGGGAAAATCCAACAAATCCAGGAAAGGGAAGTTAGCATCTGAAAAAGATATCCCGGAAAGATGTAGTATGCAAAACTGGAAATAAACGCGAGCATAAAGAACTGGTTTCGAGTTAGACCGCCCTTTATTCGTTCTTCCTTCTCATGAAGAGCCCTATATAATGAAGATATGTTAAGGTATTGAATTATGATGGAATTATTTTTTTTCATTTTTTGCAATTTGAGATGAAATACATGTACACTTTCTTTAATAATCTCTAGTATATTATAATAATTATTTAAGAAATAACAATGTTTTTTTATCATTGTTGGTGAGTTTAAGGATTAGTATATACTAAAATGTTGTTATTAGTAATAGCATATTGATATTTAAAAATATTGTTGTAGCTTAATTTAATTATCCTTGCCTATATTTGAAATGGAACTTTCAAATGACAATTGACAAGTACATGTTACTGTTTAATGCTCAGCTTTGATTTTGAATGATTGGCTTGAAGATGATTTTTTATTTTACTATTTGTGTTTGTAAAGAAGTTTGGTTCACAAATCAACTTTGGTACGCGGTTAAATTAATTTCTAAGAGACTCGGAGGCTGACAGGTCTGAACGTTAGCTTAATTTCTTTTTCTCTCACTTTTCACAGACGTGCAAGCATAAATCATTTTGTACGATTTTTCCAATTTTTAGGGCATCATATGAAATAGAAATTAGGAGTTTTTAATGTGATTATTCATGGATAGAAATTTTTTTGCACATGTCCATTAATACCCATAAAAGTCTCATATCTGTATCTTTGACCTTGATTGGTAGATACATACATAACATGTGAATGCATGGAAGGAGAATCTCCACATCTACTCGAGTTGTTTTATAGCAAGAATTAAATTTATTTTTTTAAAAATAAAAAATAATTAAATATTTTGTTGCTTTCGTAATAATTATGCAAAGGTCCCATTCCAGGTAATGCCAACTATTACTGTACTTCATATTCATAATTCATACACTTAGTGGCATTTTTTAATTTTATGAAGCCATGAAAATATCAAGGAGTTAGTTTTTATTATACTGTTTTTGATGTAAAATCTTGAGAAATTACAGTCAAAACTAGCTTATTTAACTTCTTATTATCCAGCCTGTGACAGCAAAAACAAGCTCGTATTGCCAAGTTTAAAAGAAAAGGGAAAAAAAGTAAAAAAATATAAAAAAGATAAAAAAAAACTTTAAATATGATTTATAAAAGAAAAGAGAATTCATAAGATTGAAGGAGAAAATAGAGATGCATACAAAACCTGAAAAGAGAGACTTGAACCAGATTGTATGGCCACCACATTGTCGCCGGCTCCACCAAATACCGCCGGAATATTCCCGCCCATCCAAACCCTAATATCTATTTTAATAAAATGAAAATTACTCAGAAAACAATCTATTCTTTCTTCAAAATATAATTCTAATAATGGCTAGATTTGAGATTCAGATCCACCATTAATTACCTGTGTAGTCAACACAACAAGCAGCGAAACAAAAAACGTGATATGCTGCTTATAAAAAACCCTAACGGCCGTAATAACATGAATTGCGTAAACAGTTCCAGCTCCAGAATTCGCAAAAATGGTGATTAGAACATGCTCCTTCATATTAAACGGGCCTGGATTGAAACTGAACTCCCACTTGCTCCCTTTAAAGAAGACACGTGTCGAAATTGTAGCGGCCATGAGCTTTCCGAGCGGTACAACAGCGATCTGAGCTGAGATGGCGGTAATTGAAAGAGGTTCTTTTCGGTACCAGAAAAACTGGTTGAGGAAGGAGAGTAAGGCACAAGAAGCCGTACCGAGCACCCACATGCGAAAAGTTAGTACCGGTTCAGTCGGGTCATCTGTGATTGGTACGGTTAGGGCGACTTGTTCGATCGGCGAGTTTTCTTCTTCTTGTTCTTCCTGTTTTTCTTCATCTCTATCTTGTGGGTTGTAAGAGCTAGAAGGATGATGATGATGAATGAGAGGAGCTTCTAATTCTTCTTCCATTGTTGATGATTTTTTTTCTCGTTTCGTTCAATTTGTGGACTGTTCGTAAAAAAAATTGTTTAGATTTTTTGTTTTGTTTTTTCGGTTATAATGAGGTGTTGTAGTTTCTTGCTTTCTGTTTGGAGATTCTATCTGTGGAGAGAGAGAGGAGTATCTGGTAGGAAAAGTATATACATCCCCTATTAAACGTATAGGGCGGACTGGGGGCTGTTGGAGGATGTGTATATAAACCTGTGTGGTAGTTGGAATTTAGAGAGGAGATGCAGAGTGAGTGGATAAGAGGAGATTTGTACATTAAATTTGTCCAGCTTTTTGGAACTCTAAGTATCAGAATTTCATGCAATATTTTTTACATTTTTCAGTAATAATTTGCGGCATACATTTTTTTATTTCCAACAAAAGAAATTAATGTTATTGACATTTTGGCATGTTGGCATGTTCTTGAATAAAAAAAGGAAATTAATGACCACTAATTTTGCAGGTAACAAATCAAGACATGTATTGGTATGCAGCTGGACCATTTCTGAATTGCAATGATCTGTCCTCATTTTTATTTTTCATATTTCTAAATTAATGTGCTAGTATCATGTTAAAGCTAAATTTTAATTTATTTTTAAGGCTGTATTTTACAAGGACAGATCAATGATAATATTTACTGTTATGTGTTTGAAATATGCTTTTGTTTCTGTCCTTATAGAAAAAGTTCGAATGTTTTACACGTGAGTTTCTTTACTTGAGATCCTGAGAAACCCACATGGAGTTCAATTCTTCACGTTTCACAAACTTCTTATTCATCTAAATTAAATTGTTCAATTTTTTTTTATTCAAGCTTCTTCTTTTTTTTTTTTAAGCTTCAGAGGCGATATGCCTAGATTTTCATTGATTAAAAGTACAAAAAAAAGAAGTTTAAAAAATATTTATTCAAGCTAATATTAAATTAGATGATTAATAATTCTTACATAAAAAGAAATTGTTTTGGATCCTCATCGCCTTGTTTATGATTTTCTTTGTCTAATCCTCTCTTAACATTATTGGAGTTCGTTGTCGATCTTTTTCATTTGTTAATCAAATGATGGCCACTTATTAAACGATAAAATATAGCACTGTGATATGTGAGTCCAATTATTTACATGATAAAATAAAATGTCCAAAATATTAAATTGAATATGCATGGGTCCACATATTGGATTCTTTCTTTTGAAAATTGGAACGATTCAAGATCCCATTTGTTACCTACCACTTCTACTCTACTGGTCTCTTGTTCTTCAGTTTTCCTGAAAGAATGATCAAGATTGAAGCTCTCCATTTTAGATAAAACTGAAGATCTCTTGGAAATGGACTTGGACAGAATCTTGGGAGAATAATTAAGATTGTAGCTCTCCATTTTAGATTAAACTGAAGATCTTTGGAAATGGACTTGCAGCTTTTGGGCCCTAGAAATTTTATTCTATATATCAATAAAAATGATTCATGCATAGCCAATACATTTTGATCCTATCAATCCTTGGCTCCTTGCAATAAGGATTTGTCGTAATACCGATTTAATTTGCCTTCAAATCATTTTGATACGATTGAAGCAATTCAAAATGAAGAAAATGTATTTAGGGGTGGGTAAATAGTTCGGTTTAAACGGGAACCGAACCGAATCGGTGTTATTCGGTTTAAACGGTTCGGTTTATCGGTTCAAACGGTTCGGTTCGAGTCAAATTTTGAGGTTATTAATCGATTTACGGTTCATGGTTCGGTTCGTGTTTGGGCTAATCGGTTTAAACCAAATAAGCCGAATAAACCGATTAATACATATCATATCTCATATAATATTTTTTATATTAGTCTTAATCTATATCTCATACAATATTTGAACTAGGCATGTTGAATTTGGTTATGTTATTTTGACTATTTAATTCGGTTCGGTTGAACCGAATAAACCGATATACAAATCGGTCGTTTGCCCATCCCTAAATGTATTATTTTCTTGAGTTGATTGGATGAAGAGCCAAGGCCCAAGGGTGACCTCATTTATTGAAATTAATAATAGTATTATGTTAAAATTTAATTTTCAAAGAATACATATACATTGTCTGGTCCAAATTGATACTCGGTTAAAACCCAAAGATACATGGACCCTATGATCAACGCAAAATCAAATTGGAAATGTGGGAGTCATGATTGACTCTACATGAAATTGAATAGAGGTTGAGAACAAAGTGACAATGCTCCATTTGTGATGTACTGATTCAGACTCTAGTCTAGGGCTCTAACAAAGCCGAGTCGGATTCATATCCGATCGTTTAATATCTGACCGTTAACCACATTTTTAATATAGTAATATAACATAACATTTATTTTTTCCATAATTACTCAAAAGCCTCAAGCACAAATTGAATTATTAAACCAAGTCAACATAATCTAATCCATCCATCTCAAGCATCAGAACCAATATATAACAATAACAATTGTTATCGCAAAATTCTCAAATAGAAAATTCAATTATTAGCCCAATTAGTCACAACATAATCCACCAAGCACGAGAAATAGTATAACATCGGCAATTCTAACGCCCATAGCTCATATTATGATCCCATCAGCGTTTCGTTTCCAACTGCTTGACAAGCTGTAAAGTTCGTACAATGTGCGGGTATATATAGATGACAACCAATGCATGATCCTCCTTGATCAATTTCGCATTAAGCATCACCGTCTTGCATTTCTTTTCCGTATTTGAATTATCCGCTCGCGATATCAAGTCCTTGACCGTTTTGAGATCTCTCGTTTTTACCGCAGTTTCAAATCCTCCAACTCGTTCCCAGAAGCGAAAGCATTTCCGTAGTAATCACTAGCACAATCCCCAACTTTTGAATTCATCGGGTATGAAAACCATACGGTATCAGCTTTTTTCGTATGTCCACCACATCAAAGGGTCTATATTCCTAATATAATATATATATAACATATAATGAAGGGAAAAAGGATTTTTTTTGTAGTACTTGTAACTGAGTATGAACAAATCGTCGGTGCTTTTGGTATTCTTACTCTCACGATCATTAGACAACCTTTCAACGCAAGTTTGGACGTAAGGTGTCTTTTGCATGATTGTTTAATGAACTTCAACCCATCCACTTTCACCGGAGTCGGAGATCTGGCCACCATTGAAAAGAAACCAGACAGTCACACAATGACTGAACCAGATAACCGCGTCGCTAACAGAGAAACAGAACATCAGTGACTGCACAGTAACACGGCAGCACTAAACCAGCAGCGACCTTGTGATTATCAGCAGCGGAAATAATAGTGCAGCAATACGCTTACACTAGCCCAAGAAGGAACAATAATAGAAGAAGAAATGATTGAACAATGGAACTTGAAAAATAAGACAAATTTCTTATTACGAGAGAAAAAAGAGATACAAAATATTGTTGTTGTTGGAATGAATAAAACTCTACCCCTACCCATTTATTTATAGGATAGTCATATCTAATATAAGGAAATAACTCAAAGAATTACTGCCCAATTTAACACCTAAACATGGAAATACGAAACCTCCTTGTCAAGAAATCTAATATATGGTAATACCAAAATTCCTTGTCAAGAAATTTTATTTCCAAGAAATATCTTTCCTAATTTGTTAAATGCCTTCATAATATACAAATGCATCTTTATAATTTAACACTCCCCCTTAAAGTGCATTTGGCCATGAGCCCCAACTTGGCTCGCAATAACTCGAATGATCCCTTGGAGAGAGACTTGGTGAAGATATCAGCCACGTTGTCAACGCTTCTCACCTCCTCAACTCCAATAATTCCATCAAGCACCTTTTCACGAATGAAGTGATGCTCGATCTCGATGTGCTTGGTTCTCGCGTGACAAACAGGATTGGTCGCCAACTTCAACGCACTCTGATTGTCGCCTCGAATAACCGTAGGACCAATAACCGCATTGTAAACATCCTCGACCAACCTCCGCAACCAAACACACTCTTGTGCTGCAAGTGATGACGCCTTGTACTCCGCCTCGGTACTAGAAAGAGAGACCGAATTTTGCTTCTTACTGCACCAAGAAACACTTGCAGAACCACAAGAGAAGACATAACCGGATGTCGATCTCCGATCATCCAAATCGCCGCCCATGTCAGCATCGGTATATCCATGCAAAACGAACTCGGAATCCTTCTTATAAAATAACCCGAGATCAAGAGTCGAACTCACATACTTGAGAATTCTCTTTGTTGCATCCAGATGCGACTTTGTCGGAGCTTGCATAAACCGACTCACCAAGCCGACCGCGAAGGCAATATCCGATCTAGTAATCGTGAGATAAATCAGGCTTCCAACAAGAGCACGAAACTTCCGAGGATCCGGAAGTATCTTTCCATCATCACGTCTCAATTTGAAATTTGCATCCAGCGGTGTCGAACAATACTTACCTTCTTTTACGCCAAATTTCTCCATGAGCTTTCCAGCATAACCCGTTTGAGAGACAAAATACCCGTCCTTCAAACCTTCCACTTCCAATCCCAGGAAGTGACTAAGCTCTCCAAGATCCTTCATCTCGAATCGAATCGAGAGCTCGCCCCGAAGTCTTGCAACTTCACCTTCATCATTGCCGGTGATGATCATGTCGTCCACATATAAAAGGACGACCACGTGTAGACCCGCCTTCCTTTTCACAAATAAACTGTGATCCGAACTCGAAGAAGAATAACCACAAAATTGCAAATATTCCGCAATCTTGCCATACCAAGCTCGAGGTGCCTGCTTCAAACCATAAAGCGCCTTCTTCAGCTTGCACACATACTCAGGATGCACCTTGGAAATATATCCAACCGGTTGCTCCATATAAATATCCTTGTCGAGTTCACCATACAGGAAAGCATTCTTCACATCCAGCTGCCACAGCTTCCAACCTAGCGAAGCAGCCATTGAAATCACAACTCGCACGGATGTCATCTTGGCGACAGGACTAAAAGTCTCTTCATAATCCTCGCCATACCGTTGAGAAAATCCTCTCGCTACAAGCCTCGCTTTATAGCGCTCAACACTCCCATCCGCCTTGCGTTTCAACTTGTAGACCCATTTGCAAGTAACCGGGTCCACTCCCTTGGGCTTCGGAACAAGATCCCAAGTTTCATTTTTCCGAAGAGCTTGCATCTCCTCGTCCATAGCATCTTCCCACGACTTATTACCTTTCGCCTCCTCAAAGCATGAAGGTTCACCATCCGACGATCCTGAAAAGAAACACGAATACGTCGACACGAAGTTTTCATCTCTATATCTAGCCGGTCGAGTTACCATCATTGTCGACCTCCTTAGAGCTTGTGCATTTCCCTCTTCTTGCGAATGCACTTCGTTGCTCCCCCTATCACCTTGATCCATCTCACTTGAACTCGTGACAGTCGACGTAGGCGACGAAAACCTCGGATCTTCATACGAGGAAGAAGCCGAGAGAAGATACAAGTCTTTTACCCTCTTACCGACGTGAGTAACATCACCCTTCACCTCCTCCACATTCCGGAGGAACTTCACATCCTTCGGGCCAAACAACACATAGTGACCCGCATCAACCGCATTCGCCACCGACAGGAGATTCTTCTTCATACCAGGCACGTGGTAAACACTGTCTAGAGTTATCGACATGTTGTCTTTATCAGAAACAACAACTGCGCCCTCATTCACCACATGGTGAACACCTGTTGTCGGCGGTAACAAAGGCGATGTGCCTTTATACCCCGAAGTGAAGAAAACTTGGAATCGTCACCAGTCAGATGATGACCACAACCGGAATCAATGATCCAATTATCCTCGTAGTTAACAGAAGCACACACGTCTAATGAAACTCCTTCTGCTACGAAACCCGTATCCCAAACTTCACACTTCACAATATCCTCCTTACCCGCAATTTCCTTCCCTCAACTTAACACGACAATTCTTCCTTATGTGACCGAGTTTTCCACATCGATAACACTTGATAGCTGACCGAGAACCACTATTAGATGAAGACTCCCCCTTCTTCGTAACCTCCTTCTTCCGTTCCTCTTGGTCATACCGAGTTTTTACTTTGTTAGACACAAGAGCGTGACCTTCGCCTTCAGAGACCGAAACACCCGCCATTTGTCGAGCCAATGATTCTTGAGAAACGAGCAAATTTTCAAACTCCGTCAAGAATGGTTGTTGCGCCCACCCTTGTATTGAGGTAACGAACGGGACATACTCTCTTCGAAGACCGCGAATAATATACCGCTTCAACTTTGCCTCCGAAATAGCCTCCTCCGGTTCCAAGATAGAAATTTCAGAACATAAACCCTTTACTCTCAAGAAATATTGAGAGATAGAAGATTCACCTTGTTTGCAACTCGCCAACTCATTCTCCAGAAATTGTAATCGTGCCGTGTTCTTTTTGTTGAGCAACTCATCAAAAGTTCTCCAAATCTCAACCGCTGATTTGCACCCCTTAATATGCTCGAATAGATCGCGTGATATCGACCTCTTCAACAAGAACTCCGCCTTAGCATTCGTTTTTGACCACTCCTTTACTGCGTCTACATTCGTCACTGTACCATTCGTAGCGGTGACAGGCGTCGGTGCAACCTCCGTACCAACAACGATATCCCATAACCCCTCACTCCTAATACAAGACTCCATACAACTCTTCCACATTGAATAATTCGAAAGATTTAGAGCCTTAATACCAAGTCCACTAACCCGACCTCCAAACTCCATGGATGCCGTAATAAACAATCCTCTTCTTCACCAAGGGACAAGAACAACACCGTCTATCGACAACGTCGTCGTCTATCACCCTTGAAGCTCTGGTACCATGAAAAGAAACCAGACAGTCACACAAGGACTGAACCAGATAACCGCGTCGCTAACAGAGAAAACAGAACAATAGTGATCGCACAAGTAACACGGCAAAGCACTAAACCCAAGAACGACCTTGTGATTATCGGCGGCGGAAATAATAGTGCGAAGAATACGCTTACACTAGCCCAAGAAGGAACAATAATAGAAGAAGAAAGGATTGAACAATGAAACTTGAAAAATAAGACAAATTTCTTATTACGAGAGAAAAAAGAGATACAAAATATTGTTGTTGTTGGAATGAATAAAACTCTACCCCTACCCCTTTATTTATAGGATAGTCATATCTAATATAAGGAAATAACTCAAAGAATTACTGCCCCATTTAACACCTAAACATGGAAATACGAAACCTCCTTGTCAAGAAATCTAATATATGGTAATACCAAAATTCCTTGTCAAGAAATTTTATTTCCAAGAAGTATTTTTCCTAATTTGTTAAATGCCTTCATAATATACAAATGCATCTTTATAATTTAACAAGGATGAGGGAGAAGGACTTAAAGGCTATGGCTTTAGCTTGTTTGGCCTCTTGTGATCTGTAATTTTAATGCTAATTGTCTGTTTTTCAAAAAAAAAATTAGTGCTAATTGTTTAGAAAGAAATTGATTTGAGAGCTTGTTTTGTGATTTTGTATGATATGAGTTATGTAGTTAATGTAGTTAGAGTTTTTGACTGAAATTGTTAGGAGGTTTAAATGGCTTTGAGAGGTCCGTGGGTAAAATCGAACTTTGAGAGTCAGTGTTATATGCTTGTATGTGATAATTATGTGAATTAAGTGGAAAACCTGGTTATTTTGGGCATATGAAACTTCTATTGGATCGGTTATACATACTTAAAGCAACATTATTAAAATAAATATTAGGCCACGTTATAAATATGATTTTAATAAATTAGCCCAAAGGGCCTTATTTAATTCAGAAAGGCCCATCAGACCACACACTGTTCATAATTTCCTAGATACCCCTATGAAAACCCAATATATATTATTAAGAAGTTAAATATCCTTATATATCCCTGCTATTATTATTATTATTATTATTATAGTATAATTTTGGACGATTTACTACATGGTGATACGTGTCCTCACCTTTGGGATACTATTTGAGTGATAAAAGAGGAAAATTGTTCATGAAACAAAATGTGGTTTGGTGTGAACGGGACACGCAAAATGTGATACTTATTTTTTCTTACATGATTGTCATTGTTACGTATAGTCAAATTTTATGTAGTTTGATTCTTAATGTATTACGATGAAACGAGTCATGTTAATATTTAATTTGATATGCTTAAGAATAATTCATAATTTTTCTACGATTAAATCCTCCTATATATACTATGTAGTCAATTGGTCATGTTAGTGTAATCTTTTGACCCGCTTAAGAAAAATAGTTTGCCATATTGGACAATTTTTTGTTAACTTTTTTCTATTGAAAATACCAAAATATGTATAATAACGTAATACCGAAGCGGAGTGATATTTTCTCTAGTTTCTTACAAATATGTCTGACTATTCATCTTCTTTCATAAACCATCATACAAAAAAAACTCTTGAAATAAATGGCCAGGGATATACAATAATAAAATACATGATATTTCTTATGTTTAGAGTTTTCTGGTGATATCTGAAATTTCAAGGGTAGAAATGAAATATAGAACTAGAAGAAGTTTTAATTGAGAGGAAAGTTTATTATTATTATCATCATGCTCATAAATTAATTGAAGTGTTGTGTTCTTCTTTCTTTGCTACCTTGCTTTCCAAGTTCATTCTTCTTTCCTACTCATTTCTTCCTTTGTGTATTAATCTCTCTCTTTCTCTAATTGTTTATCTTTTCAATTGATCTTCTTTCTTTCTCTCTTTTTTTTGTTCTTCTCCTAATCATTTGTTCTTTCAGGGAATCAAATTCGCTCCGTGTGAATATCGGAGAAGAGTCTCATTAGTTTGAACTTCTCTGCAATTTCGATTCCCTGTAAGACTTTCACCCACAAAATATTTTCCAATTTCCTTTGTGGGTTTTGGGATTTAGTTCATTTCACGCTGAATTAATCCTTCGAACTCTTTCTCTACTTATATTCAGACTAAAATTCGACCACTTTTATTAACTGTGTAACTCAATTTCGGATCTTTTTTACGGATTTTTTTTTTAACTAATTGGGTATCTGACACTCCTATTCTTCCAATTTCACATCAAATACTAATTATTTATGTGTTATTTCTTATAATTCCATTCAGGTGGGAAATTCATGGCAGAAATTTTAGGCCCTCGTTTGTACAGCTGCTCCAATTGCCGCAATCACGTTTGTCTTCATGATGACATCATTTCCAAAGCTTTTCAGGTTAATTAATTATTATCACAACAATTCTCCTTTTTTCCTGAATAATTTCTCTTATTTCAATTCTTAATGACGGTTAGTCCCTGTACTTTAATTGGGTGCAAGTTAGTTCATGTACTATACATTTATCTTATTTAGTCCCTGAATTTTTAAAATAGTCCATGATTAGTTAACTTTAAAAAGATAACTCGCCTTCTATTTTCTTATTTTTATAAATTATTGGCTCTTAAAAACATTTTTTCGTTTCTAAAAATTGACCATTTTGTCCTGCCCCGTTAATTATCTTATTTTCCAAACTAACTATTTGACAAAAAAGGTAAATGGTCATTTTGAAAAAATATTAATAGTTAATAGTGTTAGCATGTTATAAAAAAGTACATGGACTAAAAAGTTAAATACGTATGTAGTACAGGGACTAACTTTCAACAAAATTAAAGTACAAGGACTAATGATGCATCTTTTTCAAAAACCCCTTACTTTTAAAATGCCTAAAAATAAATACTTCGCAAAACACGTTCCCATATCATTCTCATCATTTACATACATTTTGGAGCTTTCTTTTCTCAACCAAAACTCAAAGTTAAAGGTCTTTCCTACAAATTCAATAAAACACCAGGGGTTATTTGTAAATTTCCCTTTTAAGTTAGGTGCGAAACAGAAGAGTGTTTTTATTCCCACACGCGATGAATACTTCGCAAAACACTTTCACATATTATTCTTACCATTTAAATATTACTTTGTTTATTTCCTAACCAAAACATAAACTCAAGTCCTTTTTTTACAAATTCAACAAAACACAGGGGGTTATTTACAAACTTTCCCTTTTAATTCAGGGTCGAAATGGAAGAGCATTTTTATTCTCACACGCGATGAATATATTAGTGGGGCCTAAAGAAGATAGACATTTAATGACCGGGCTCCACACTGTGGCTGATATTTCTTGCAAAGATTGTCGCGAGGTTTTGGGATGGAAATATGAGAGAGCTTATGAAGAGACTCAGAAGTATAAAGAGGGCAAATTCATATTTGAGAAGTCAAAAATTGTCAAGGAGAATTGGTAGTGGTAGAATGGAAGTTTGTGAATGTGCCCTTCAAATTTGGAGAATTTGCGGTGGTGAAATGGTTTGGTTAAGTGTAAGTTTGTTGTTATGTGTTGGATGGTTTGTTGTTTGATGTGTTGATTGTTGATTTTCGAATGTTGGGATGTTTTTTGTGAATAAGATAACGGATTTATTGTTGTATTTGTGTTGTTAATTGTGAATAGTTTGTTTGTTTTTCCGGTGTTTGTATTGTATCTGATCTTCCTCTTTCTATTATATTTTCCTAAGTTGAATGGACATGGACATGAATCTCGTGCTTGATTCGAAATGGATACGACAACACAACAATCTCAAATAATCTCAGGACATGATATGTTTTTATATAGATATTACTTTTTATTATTTTTCTATAGTTAGATCTATATTTAAATGTTAAAAATATCTAAAAATTAAAAAAATATAAAAATAACTAAATGCAGTAGGAATTAAGAAGGAACCATCTCTTACCCAAAGAAGATATGAGTTATCATTTTGTACTAGGGTTCTCAGAAGTTAGTTTATTAGTAAAAAAAAAAAGAATAAAATATTTACTTGAAAAGAAATGGACTTTTATAATAAAAAAAAAAAGGCACTTGTTTTAGCAAATAAATAATATATAAAGAGAGAGAGGAAAAAAAGATTGATCCAGTTTTTGCGAAGATAAGTGAGTTTTCAAGCGTATAGCTGATTTTCTGAAGTGTCTGCGTACGATAGTTTCTTTTTCTGAAGAAGAGTGAGTTTTCAAAGCCTTCTATGCATATTTTACATGTTTTTTCTTGTATAGATATGTACAATTATTCTGTACTCTTAAAATCTTAATTAGTTTATATATTTGATGAAGATAAACTAATTTATGATAGTACGAATTGTAGACAAGACAGTCAAAGAAGCTATTACTGTTATCTTACCATTCCCCCACTGTTGAATTATAAAATTCTACCTAACACCCTGTAGGGTCTTAAAACATATTCAAGAACTCTTAAGGCTACAACTCAAAAGTTAGACCTTTTTTTTGTAGCACTTATTTAAAAATAAATCAGTAAATACTACTCATTTCAAAATAATAGAGTATTTACTAGAAAATTTTATTTTTTTCTCAGGAAAAAAACTCAAAAAAATTAATTTTTTCCATGTTCTCTCATTACCTGTGGCGGAACAGTATTTTTTTACACTAATTAATCATATTTACCCAGCCAAATAGGGAATTTTTTAAAAAACTGAAAATCCATCTGTTCCGTCACTAGTAATGGCGGAAATGGTAGATACCACAATTATTTTGAAATGAGTGGTATTTGTTGAATTATTTTTGAATAGAGTGGTATATAAAAAAAAGGTCATAAAATTATCCAACAGAAATAATATACTATTTGGGCCGGGCCAACATTATTCCTTCACTTTGGGCCCTTTCATAATTTCAAAACATTGAACGGCCAGGCCATTCCGAGAGCATATTTCTTATTCTGAGAGCGTATTCTCAATTGGAGAATGTTTATTTCTTATTATCTCAGCTCTCAGAATAACAAAATCTGCTCTCAACATATCATTCGCCTTCCGCAAATTCTCCTTCCCTTTTTCTCCTCCAAACAATGAACGCGAAATTCGCCTCGCCGGAATCCGCCGGAGCGCCGGCGGTGCCGGCGGACGATCTGGTGGCGGCGCTGGGGCGGCGGAGGCTGTATCGGGAGGTCACTCTGGCTCTCCGATCGGGTCTGAGAGACGCGAGGGATGATTTCTCGTTTTTGAGAACGAGGGGTTTGCAAGGATTGATTAAGTTTTTGAGATCTGTTACGAGTTCAGATGAGTCGTTGAGATTGTTCAGACATTCTCAAACTGTGCCTGAATTACAAGGTTTCATCTCTGTTGCTCTCATAATTCATCCATTCCTTTCTCAAATCAAATTGAAATTGTGAATCGCAAATTAGAATCTTATTATTTCTCTATCTAATTAATTCACTTGTTTGTCTGACAAGATTACCATTTACGTTAAATACCAGTGATTCCAGTTCTGTTTCAAAACACACTCAGCCCATGGAAAGAAAACCCTAATATGACATTGGATCACATATTTGGAGTCGATCCAATGAAGATAAACAGCCCTCCGACCGAAAAGGAAATTTCACTCGCGCTTAGGGTTTTGGAAGCGTGTTGCCTTCTGTACAGCCGTTGCGCAGCTCTCGCTCACAAATATAAATCAGTTAAGGTAAATTAATCATTATGTTTGTTGGAAATATGCAAAAAAGACCCTACGTTGTGTGAAATTGCAAAGAAGCTTGGGAGATGAAGGTTTTTCTATGTAAGTTTTCTTGTTAAGAAGGAGCTTAGGAAATAATGGCATGTACTATATTTTGTTTTTTTAAGAATGTCGGGTATTTTTTTGCAATTTTTTTAATATAGGGGATTTTTGCAATTTAGGCATAATGCAGGGGGCATTTTTGCAAATTTCCTTTATCTTTTTTTTTTTTAATGTTGATAAAATGGTTAATTTAATACAGGTGCTTGTAAATATATTATCAACAAGAGGAGTAATTGAGCAAGGAGCTTGTTTAGATGCTTTAATTTCTTTAATGCTTGATTCTTCCTCCAATCAAAAGGTATAATTTCATAGATTATTTTTATTTTTCAAGTAAAGTTTTCATTTTATTTATTTATTTATTTTATTTTCCAGGATTTTGAGGAATGCCATGGACTTGAAAAAGTTGCAAATATTCTAAAAGACGAACAAGCTGATGAAACTATAAGGTTAGTCTTAATTAATTTCATATTTTATTAATTAATATCTAAAATATTCTATTAATCAATATCTAATAATATAATGCAGATTAAAATGTGGGGAATTTTTGTTAATATTAATCGGGCACGTGCATGGGCGTGATAATTCGCCATTGTCGCGCATAAATGAAGATATAAAATTATTATTTGGGGAAAAATGCGCGTCTTTAATTTGGGCGGCGAGTCAATTTGGGTCAACATTGGATTCTGATCAGAGACAGACCGCTTTGCATATTCAAGCTAGAAGAATCATTGAATCGTTGGAAATATGATTGTTTTATTTTGTGACGATTTTGTTTGTTTTTTGTGATATGATTGTGAATTTGTTTGGATGGTAGATGCGATGTGAATCTGTTTGTTTTATTGCATTATTTTTTATTTTTAATATTTGGCAAATTGTTTGGAATAAGCTTATTTGGTGCATTGATTTCCAGATTTTTGTTTAGTTCAAACTAATATTGATGAATTTGAGACTGCATTGAAACCAAAATTTATGAAGAGAAAAAAAAGTTAATTACTTGATTTAGACTAATGAAGAGGATGATTTATACTTACATATGTGATTTAGTAAATAATTGAAAATTATAAAATGCCAATAACATTTATGAGATCCACCTAATTCTGATGTTCTTTTTTATATTTTTGATCTTTTTTTTTTACATATATTAAGCAAGTTATTTGAAAGTGGTTTCAGGCTGTTTCCTTATATGAACAGTCACTTTATGCTTCATCTTTTTCGAAAAAAAAGCCAGTAATTATATTATATGAAATGAGAATGTAATAGAGATTATTAATTTGTAATAAGAAACAAAGTAACTTTTTATATTCCAATTTAAATAACAAAACTAACAACCCATCAAAAATAACATGCAAAATATGCCAGGCCAGAGTCTAAATTCCAAATCTGATACTTTGACCTCGGGCATCTTTCGAAAAAAGAAAAAAAATCTGATACTTTGAGAATATAAAAATATAATTACAAAAAAAAATTCAAACTTGCATAATCTGCAAAAAACACCTCTCTCTCTCTCTCTCTCTCTAATAATCTTCGTACCGTTAAACCCTATAAGTGCCAAGTGATGAACTCTCCATGCTACTAATATACCGTGCGACGTATTTTCTGTACTGCTTGAAAGTGTGGCGAGAATTGCCGGAAGAGTTTCTGTAGGGGAAATGTACGTTTATTGCAGTGTCAAGTTTAATCAGCCTATCGCCCGTTACATTCAACATAAACAACCCATGCATGAAGAAAAAGAGTAAAATGATTGAAAAATAATATATTAGAAATATAAAATTGGAAAGACGGGAAAATAATATGAAAAAGGTATGTTTTTGAACTTATATTTGAATCCAAGGAGAAAGAAGAATCAATAGATAAAAATATTTATGTACTTACCACGGCTAATCTGAGAAAATGATATTTAAGCGTTTTTCTGGTGCGAATGTGGTGTTTGTGAGGCTTACAGGGATTGCTTCTTCTTTTACGCGCGATATAAATATCTTATTCCTTCCGAACTCTTATAAAACAATACGAGAATTCCCATGCGCATTAAGAGCAACACGTCTAAATTTGTCCAGTAGCACACGATGACCTCTAATTTGGGAGTCGGTCGAATTAAATGCGAGATCAGGTGATGGATTTAGGTTTTGAGAATGATAACTATCTAACTCATGCACCCATGCAGGGTGTTGTGTGATAATAAATTTCAAGTTGAGGTGTATACGACAATAATTTAAATGATCCAGTTAATGATAATACCTCAATCTAATATAAACTTAGAATTTACAAATATGAGATCTTATTTATCATGTCCAAAAATAAACTTCTAGGTTGAAAACAATATGCAAGTTTAATATGGATAAAAAATCAGAAAGAGAGATGCATATTATTAATAGTACTTAGCACTAAACATTTTTCTTTAATTTTAGCAGACACCTGACTATTTAATGCTGACCCTTAAATGATAATTTAAAGGCTGAGATCTTGCCATTTATTTTAACTTACTCTGTCTCACTTTTTTTCATTATTTTGCTGATTAATAGATTTGGTTTGATGATTTTAGGAGCAAGCAAAGGCGGTTGAACAATTGAAAACTGAGAAGCTTCGCAAATTCGATTGGGTATTATAATGAGGGGAGTGAGAGGTTATTGTTGGTTCAATTCATGCCTCATGAAACCCTTGCTAAGCTTCTCTTTCACAGAATGAGTCTTCTTCTTCAAGCATCACCATTTTATAGTCTAATTTATTAACAACTAAATAAAATTATGTGTAAACTGTAAAAAAAAAAAAATTCAGGGGATACACAGCCATTAAATTGGGCGTTGATGAATATCTTTCGGTTCTCTCTCCAGTTCAAGTCGGTTAGTTTCTTCTATTTTTTTTGGAATTTGATCTTATTTTTTTATTTTTTATAAAAACGGAGAGTTTAAATATTTCTCGCATAATTCTATTAATCAAAGTTCAGTTATACAACTTCATTGATAATAGTTTTAGCCTTTTAGGTAATTTAAAGATAAATCTTATTTTATTTTGTAGCTAGGATGGAAAATCAACCCCAAATTTGGATGTTAACAGTTAATTAACTTGAGTTGCGTGATTGAATTCGATTTTAGTTCAATTCAGAATCTTCATATTAATTGGCTCTAGGTTGTTGTGCAATATGCATCGATTTCAAGATTTGACTCAATATAAACTATCTATCTGAGTTCTGGTTAAATTGACAATTGAATTGAATCCAATTTAGCTTAAGTTTTCCCACAGAACACTTGAGATAAATGTTGGTGGTCAAATATATCTCTCAAAAAAATTTAAGCTCAAATAGGTACAATAAGTTGTGAATGCTTGATATTATGCACTATTATTTGATTTGACTTATGGAGAAAGTTAAATCAACAACAATAGCAATAATATAAATAAATAAAAATAGTAATAATTTGATCAATTCTGTATTACTTAGCACAAGTTTGAAGAAGCCTACTTCAGCCTTTATAAGAAAAAGTAGTAACAATAATACAATATTTTTCAAATCTATTTGACAGGATTTGAGGTACGATTAAACGCATGTTGTGGAAACGACACACCACTAATTATTACTTAGGATGAAAATCCAACATTATCATGATTTGGATTAATGAAAAGTAGTAGAGACGGGGAAAATTCCAGTACATATTTGGCTTTCGCACCTTCGGAATATATCAGAACCTGTATTGTTTATTTATGTACTTATTTATTTCCAAAATGATATTTTTATTTTCATAAATATATATTTATTAATTATATCAGAAAGTATAGTATACAGTTTCAGAACTATTCTTCTTGATTTATTAAGCGGAAAGTATATTCATCCTAGCCAGGTAATGTTAGTATTCCATTTCATTTTATATAAATATTTGGAAATTTACAAAAATAACCCTGTATTATGTCTAAGGATATTCCTCCTAATACGTAATATTATTCCATTAAATTTATATAAATATTATTATTTATATGAAAATTTACAAAAGAGCTTTGGCGTTATGTCTATATTGCAAAAGAGCCCTGTAGCACAATTATTTAAAACTTAACAATAGGGGCTATATTTTATATTTCCAGTATTGGAAGAGCTTTTTGCAAATTTACCTTATATATTATATTATTTCTAACAAATAATTAATATTTTTTTAATAGTCATTGGATTTAAATTTAGTAAGTCCTCGCATTATGCCTAAATTGCAAAAAAGACCCTCTATTCTTCAAAAATTAGTCCACAGAGAGAACTGGACACAATGCAAAAGAGTTGCATACATTGGAACGGTATTATAGCTACAACTGCTCCAGGTTGGAATCTCAATACAACTATAGTAGTTTTAGCAATTTCTATAAATTTAATTTTAAAAATATTAATAAATGGTAAATGGTTTAATTGTCAAATTATTTTGCTTTCTTTTAAAATATATATATCTATTTCAAATATGATGAGCTTTATCAAAGGTATGGTACACAAATTTAAAGAAGGTATAACTTAGATTGATAATGTTAATTATGGAGCAAACAATTGATTGATTTCAATTATAGTTAATTATAATTCCTTTCAAAATTAGGGGACCATGTTTTAACAACTGGAAGATGCAATGTGGTAACTGCAAAGAGGTAAGTTCCTCAAAGTTTTCACGAACAAAATGTTGAAAATAAGATAACAAATTGTTGTGTTATGGTTAATTAATTATTATTTTTCAATGAATTTAGTTATTTGCATTCAGTTGTGCTTGACTGAGAACTAAAACATATTCTATTTATGTTCTTTTTTCATAGCTTGATTGTATAACAATTTATTTCTTTTAATTTTAAGTAAGTGCACGTAAGGTTGTAAGTTCTTTTTTCCACCTGTCATAATTAAGTTACATTAATTTGGTTTTTTTTTTTTGCTTTTTTCATTGGACAGGTATGGAGTTGACATCCATTAAAATTAGATGTGCATGTCTTTTTTTACCCTTATGTTTTGACATAACTAGAATTGTTATTTTTGCTAAATTAGTAATATCACATTTAATAACACCATTTTGTATTATGGATTATTGTAGTTTGTGATAGATTTCATTTTGTAATATGAATTAATGTATGTTGTGATAATTTGTAATGAAATTCTTAACAGATACTGTGAAAATCTCGTGCAACTGACATGTGCATTGGTTCCTCCAATATAAACCTAGGTGTCTAGTATTTATTTCTTGTGTTTTTGGAAACGGGATCACCAATTTCTTATTTTCTAGCATGACTGATATATTTGTTTATTCACATTATTTATAGGCTACCATGACCAATATTGTTGATTATAATGCAAATAGAACATACAAATCATGATCAATCAGTAAAAGTACAACATTCTTTTTGCATGATCAACCTTCATTAGGTTGATCATGCAAAAAACACCATGAAAAGGGAAGATTGTACAGGCATGATTATGAATTACTTGTGCTTGATAATATTATATGGAGGATAAAGATAAATTAGTAGGAATAACATAATTTTTGTATGATAAAAAAACATATTTTCTGAAGTACACCAAAAGTATAACGGCTCAAAAAATAAGCGTTTTTTCATGATTTTTTTCCAGTTTTCCGTTAAACTCATGTAACAAACTATTCATGACTCCTTAAAAAAAAAATTATTCATGACAAAATCAAGCTATCTTGATAGAAAATGAAAATAAAGGCACAATCATGAAAAGAATAACAGCACAAAGATATACCATTCCATGATCTAATGTACATTATTGTACCTGCAATTGCTGGTACTAAACAATTTGTTTGGCACCGAGATTCACATTTTTATATGTAAATAAATCCACAAAGTCTCAATTAAAATATATAATGCAACCATATTTGATATCCTTCCTTTCTTTCCCCTTTACAAATTGCAATATAAGATGATTCTAAGGTTAACATTCAAACAAAAATCGAAAAAAATCATTGATTTAATAATTTGATTATAGAAAAATGAACAAAATGAAATTGGAATCTTAATTGTCGAGACTCGAGAGATGACATTTCATATCACTCACAAGATGATATTGCCTAATTCGTGCCCATGCATTGGCAGGGGAAAAAGATGGAATTTCAGGACTCAATCATCTAATTTGGGTGGCGCAATGAAACAACTAAACAGGAATTGTGGACGCCGCGACAACCATTGGCTGCAAAAATATATGTAGATTGATGATTTTGAGATCTTTTGGTGCAATATTATATTTTAAAGGGAAATGTACAAACATGATGATACTGTAGCACAACGACATTGCAAATATAATATTTTTTCATTTTATATATTGTTTTCTCATTTTTATATATTATTTTGTCATTTTATATATTATTGTTTATTCTTTTTGTACTTTATTTATTTATTTTTAATTTTTTACTTTTATATACTACTTTTCTCATTTTATATATTGTTTTTCCATTTTATATATTTTTTTCACTTTTTATGTATATATTGTTATTATAAAATAAATTGTATATATTGTTATTGGATCCGTCGTGAACAATCATGTTACATTGCCGTCGTGCTCTATCAGATCTCTATTTTAAATATTTATATTATGAGTGGAAATAACATAAAATCACTCTCCACACAAAATTATGTAGATTCAATTTACAAAGAAATTAGCCTTCCATGTGGTTTGATGGATTTGTTGTGTACAGATGAATTGTACTATTTTTTACTGATACGTGGAATGAGTTTAGGTCTCTTTATGTGACATCAGCATAGTAGTATATAGGATGGAGATTAATAGGGAGTGGAGGGGGTCGGACCTCCTAAGATTTTGACATAGTAGTATATATCAGTAGTGTTTTAGTAAAAAAAATTGAAATACATGTATTTTTATACATTTGACTCCTCCAAAAATTTTGTACAGTTTAATCAGTAGAGAATTTTTTTTTTGCTCCCAGTAAATCCAGTCAAGCTTCATGCCTGACAATGATACTCACTCTTAACATATCTTATTGGAATTAGATAGACAACCTCCGAATGGAAAATATAATTAATTTTTTTTTTCTGATTTCATGACAATTAATTCATTGTCTTTCAAAACATAGCCATAAATCATGGGATATTATAAATGAGAAAATTTTGCAGACATAATGGAGATTCCTAATATGTAATACAAATCAAAATTAAATCTATAGTTTTATCAATTTGAACAGGAAAAAGAAAAAAAAAATCGTTTATTCTTATCTATCCTAACTCAAAAAAAATACAAGTTTAATATGGATAAAAAGTCAAAAAGAGAGAGAAAAATATATATCTATGAATGCACGTCAACTTATATGTACGATGCGGCATTCTGAGAAGATTGTGGGGCCGCCACGGCGCCACGTTGGCCTGCCTAACGATATGCTGCTAGCATGATCAGATTCTGAGGATCCTAGCGGCAGGTGGAGGAGATGGGGAGCTGTGCGGGCAGAAACCGGCTGGCCGTGCATGGCCTGCTCCGTGCCCTGGTTCCTCCAATATCCAAACTTAGGAATGTAGTATTTATTTCTTGTGTTTTTGGAATCGAATTCAGCAATTTCTTACTTTCTATCATGACCAATAATTTGTATTATTGATATTGCCTATATACTACCATTAACCATGTTGTTGATTAATTTATAGTGCAAATTGACACAAAAATCATGACCAATCATAATAATCTCATTATAATTCGTCACAATAAAATTACAACCTTCATTGGGTTGATCATGCAAAAATTGTAAGGCATTAATTACTTGTTTTCGTTTTATAAAACATCAGAAGATTGATTGTTACAAAAAAAAATGCACACCAAACATATCCAAAATAAACCGAATTATCATTTAATTACACGTCAATCATGCATCCATGTACACAAACAAAATTCAGCTACTCTCCACTTATTCATAAACCCTAGAACATTCGAAGACATTTCACAAAAAGCAAATACCAAAAAGAAACCCAAAAAACAGTCAAGAAAGTTGAGAGAGAGAGAGAGAGAGAGAGAGAGAGAGAGAGAGAGATGTCATAATACTAGTCCTAGAGGCTCTTCTTCTTCCACCATTAGTTGCGAGTTACACACAGTGCAAGTGTGATTGTTTCTAATTTTTTTTAATCTTTTCTTATACCGGTCTATGCAGTTTTTGCGTTTTCTGCACCGAAAGCAGTCGCATTTATCTTCACAAAATTCATTACCAATTCGAAACGCATAGCCTCAGAAATCATTATTATTATCGTCGTCATCCACCTTCTCGCATCAATTGGTACTACATTAGGTGACATGATAGCGAGCCCTTCGACGGTCTGTCGTAACATGTCCCTGTTTATCTTTATATTTTAAAGAGGGGCCGGCGCTTCCATTTCTAGATAATTCCCTGTGAAAGGGAGTTCGGCTGAATCTCTAAAATATAATTCGCGTCCATCTTCTCTTTTAAACTCTATCCACCCATCTGATTCCACATTGCGGATGGCGATGACGAATAAATATCGGACATCCTGACGAGCAAGGTGGATTGGATCGATTTTAGGTAAATATCAAGGATCCGGATTTTCCGACTGCCTTGGCAGTACTGGGATTCCGAAAATCTCTCTGTTCTCTACTACAACCTTAACACGTAGTGATCGGAAGAAAGATTTACAACCAGAATTTTTGGCAATCCTCATATTCTGCTAGGTAAGATTGGTGTTACTTATTTGAAGTCTGTACTTGAATTGTGGACTAAGGGTAATTTTTTTTTATATTCAAAAAACTGATAGAGATGTATAATTATACTGGAATGGGGCGTTTATTGTTTTCTATTTATGAATCTGTTTCTTGTAGTACTTAAAATAAACGTCTCTTTGGTATTATTAGCACAAGACATTTCGGGCCTTCATATATTTTAAAGGATTATGGGCTGGAATGGGCCAAGAAACATGATATGTCTCAGACTTGTACGGCGGTCCTCGAATAGAAATGACATCTGCTGAGAGACAAGGAGTTTGTTAATTTAGGCATTCATACATTATAAAGAAAATATAGAGTAGAGAGACGAGATTTGAATAAATTTTTTTATTATTCTCTCAATAATATTACAATACATTTCACTACTCAATTACTAAATCTGCAAAATTATAACCCTACTACTTTTATATTATTAGACCTCCAACTAAACCACTACAACTCTCACAACATTCTTTATTAGAGAAATGAATTTGTTTTGTGGCTTGATGCAAATGGTGATAATGAGACTCTTATTTATACTAGAGGATGGAGACATCTAGACCTAAGATATTATTGTAGAATTTTCTAGAGACTAACCTACCTACAACAAAGATATTTTAATAGATGATTCTAGAGTCAAGATATTTTGGTAGTCTTGACTTGATTCTAGATTTTTCATATTTTAGGGCTAAAGTTAGATTGGGCTTAGTGTTGGATATTTAACACTCCCCCTCAACACTAAGTCCTCTGAATCGCTGATCGACTGAGCACTCCAAGTTGTGCGAGCATCTCCTCAAACCTCTTTGTGTTGAGACCTTTTGTGAAAATGTCGGAGACTTGCTCTTCCGTCGGTGTCAGTTTCATTTGAATCTCTCCTTGTAGAACATTTTCTCGTATGAAATGATAATGCACTTCAATATGTTTAGTTCTTACATGAAATACCGGATTCTCTGCTAAGCATACCGCCGACCTATTGTCGCAGTGAAGGCTTACTTTATCGATTGGTTGGTGAAGCTCCTTTAGTAGACGGACCAGCCACGTGCTTTCTTGTGCGGCGGTAGGCTCGCCGCTCCGTACTCCGCTTCCATTGTAGAGAGGGATACGGTAGGCTGTCTTTTGCTACACCAAGACACCGCTCCGGATCCCAAACTGAAGACATAACCGGTTGCTGATCTCCTTGTATCACAATCTCCAGCATAGTCAGCATCACAATAACCGACTAGTCCCCATTCTTCGCCTCTACAGTACATAATACAGTAGTCTAATGTACTCTTTACGTATCGAAGTATCCGCCTACTGCCTCCAAATGTGGCTTCTTGGGGTTCTGCATATGACGGCTTACTACTCCAACAACGAAGCCTATATCGGGTCTGGTAAGAGTCAGATAGATGAGACTTCTTACCAGTTGTCGATACATTCGAGTATCTTGTAGATTTTTCCCTTCTCCAGTACAAAGCTTTGCATTTGGTTCCATCGGCGTAGACAGCAGCTTGCTCTCTAACATTCCATAAGCCTCTAGAAGATCATTTGCATATTTTTGTTGGCAAAGAAATACACCTTTACTCGTCTTCTCAACCTCAAGCCCCAGGAAATGCTTTAATTCTCCGAGTTCCTTCATCTGAAACCGGATAGACAGGTTCTCCTTCGTTTGCCGAATCCCTTCTACGAGATCACCGGTTAAGATGAGGTCATCCACATACACCAAGACTATAGCGAGTTTGCCTCTAATGTTCTTGGTGAATAGGCTCGAGTCTGTTGTCGCCACTGTATAGCCACTTTGTACGAGAAACTCTGCTATTTTCTCGTACCAAGCTTTCGGGGCCTGTTTTAGTTCGTACAACGCCTTCTTGAGCTTGCACACATACTCTGGATTGGTTATACTCACGAATCCTTGTGGTTGATCCATGTATATTTCTCGATCGAGCTCAACATGCAGGAAAGCGTTCTTCACGTCCATCTACCAAATCTTCCATCTTTTACTTACCGCAAGTACTAGGAGGACTCGTACCGTTGTCATCTTCGCCACCGGACTGAATGTCTCATCATAGTCCAGCCCGTATTGCCGTGAGAACCCTCGTGCAACTAGTCGAGCCTTGTATCTTTCGATTGACCAATTTGCTTTGGTTTTCACTTTGTACACCCACTTGCACGAAATCGGTTTTACTCCATTCAGTTGTGGGACTAACTCCCACGTTTGGTTTTGCCTTAGAGCCACCATCTCCTCCTTCATTGCCTATTTCCACTTATTGTTCTTTACTGCTTCTTCATAAGTTGTCGGCTCTTCAACCGAGTTATCTTCACCGACCGCGGCGTTTGCGTACTTTGGGTTTGGACGCCTTGCTCTTGATGACTTTCTTATTGGCGGGGGTATTTTTTCCACCACTTCTTGTAGGTCTGGAGTCATACCTTCACCATCTCCGAGTACTCCGATTTTCCATGGGCTCTTGGTTTTTGTGGCGATTGGACTTTGTCCTTTTTCTATTGTGGACGTCGGTGTCTCGACACTTTCTTGGGCTTGGCCGCTGGTTCTTTCCTCAAATTGTGACTCGAGATCCTCTGAATTTACTTGTATTGCACCTTCGGTTGGACACCATGATGAGGCTTCGTCGAAAATTACGTTTCTTGAGGTGTGGACGCGCCCTGTCGTTGGATCACAACACCTCCATCATTTCCTTTCATCATCGTACCCGACAAAGATACATCGAATCGCCTTTTTGTCAAATTTGGTCCGAAGATGATCAGGCACAAACACGTAGCACACACATCCGAACACCTTGAAGTGGCTAATTTGGGGTTTAAGTTTCTAGAGTTTCTGGAATAGCGAGACATAACCCATCTTCTCTTGTGGAAGTCGGTTGATGATGTGTGCGGCTGTCTTCATGCACTCGGCCCAAAATCTCGCTGGCATATTTTTAGCATGCAACATGCTCCGGCAAATCTCTGCAATATGCCGGTTCTTCCTCTCGGCTACTCCATTCTGATGTGGGGTGTTGAGGCAGATTAACTGCCTTCGGATCTTATGCTCCTTCAGGTAGGCATCGAATTCTCGGTTTACCTATTCTCTTCCATTATCTGTACGGAGACACTGAACTTTCTTGATGAGTTCACTTTCCGCCTTCTCCTTAAACTCCTTGAACTTGGATAACGCCTCCGATTTTTCTTTCATGAAAAATACCCACACATATCTCGAGAAATCATCAATGAAGGTCACCATATACTTTGAACCACTTATTGAAGCTCGTTTATTCGGACCGAAGACATCCGAGTGTATCAGCTCCAAAGGTTCCTTAGCTTTGTACTTGGATTGGCTGGAAAGGAAGATGATGAGCTTTACTGAATTGGCAACCGGCACATACTGTGTCGGTCCGCACCTCTACTCCAGGAAGACCTTTGACCATCGACCTCTCGATCATCAAGTCAAGCTTGTGGTAGCTTACGTGCCCCAGTCGTGCATGCCAGAGATCCGCCGTATCATTCCTCGAGTTTTGTCTACGTAAGCTGATTGTGCTGACATTACGTAGACTGACTCTATTTTTCGACCCTCCATTATTGGTGTGCCCATAGCTTTGAGGTTGCGGTACACCTTCACCTCATGTGGCCCGAAGACTACGTAATTCCCTTGTGCTGTCAGTTGCGATACTGACAATAGATTCTTCTTCATGCCTGGAACATGATAGACTCCTTGCAGTTGGAATTCCTTCGGACCAATGTAAGGAGAGATTACCGTTCTACCGACGTAGGCGATTGGCGGCTTGGAGTTGTTAGTCAGTCACAATCACTTGGTTTCCCTTATACTCCCGTAAGCGTTCTAGCTTTTTGATATCGCCGGTCATGTGATTTGAGCAACCGGAGTCAACGATCCAGTCACTCTCATAGTCGATTCTCCCTGATTTGATTACTGCCGTCAGTGCAACCTCTTCATTCTCCTCCTTCTCTTCAATCAGGGTGACCGCATTTGCGAATGCGGCATCAATATCTCATTCTTCTTCACTACAATCAATCTCCTGTCTCTTGGCACCTTGGTGGTCTCTTAGGGTTGCTGCATTTCCCTGTCCCTTCTTCTTAGACCAACAGTCTCGTGCATAGTTTCCCCTCTTGCCACAGTTGTAGCACTCATCACCTCGAGCTTTGCCGTCTCTTTGCCTACGAGATCCTCCTGAAGCGTTAGTCTCCTCCTTCAGCCTCCTATGTTGTCCAGGCCTGCTTTCGGGTTTCAATCTCGGCCTTTGTTCAGGCCGACCCTTCCTTCAGCTGCAGAATAGCGCCTCGTTGTCTTGTCTAGTTGAGACTTCGACCCTCCTGGTCAGAGCCTCTTGGTTAGCGAGCATATTCTCTAACTCCAGTAGTGTTGGTGGAGTCGACCAATCCTGGACTGCTACCATAAACCCGCTATAGTCGGGTTTCAAACCGTTGATTATTATCCTCCTCATCCGTTGCTCGCTTATTTTCTCTTCAGGGGCGATCTCGCTACAAATGGACTTCATCTTCGTGAAGTACTGACTGATTGTCATACTGCCTTGTGAAAGCGTCATGAGCTCCTTCTCGAGTAGTTAGAGGCGGGCGTCATTTTTCTTGGAGGATAGTGTCGCGAGAATATCCGAAGCGGCTTTCGGCGTTACCGCTTCTCGAATGTACTCAAGTAGCTCCTCTTCAACTGAGGTCATGAGTACATACATCGCCTTTCCGACCTTGATACGCCATTTTCGCAGAGCCTCATTCTCTGCGGATGGAGTCTTCTTCTCCTTGGTTAGTTTTGGGTCATCGATAGTTTTGGATACTGTCGCTTTTTCAGTAGCGACCTCTGGCAAAGTCGTCTCATATCCATCTACCACCTCCCAAAGATCTTGTCCTTGCAGGTAGGATTCTATGCAGGCCTTCCAGTAGATGTAATTGTTGCCGTTCAGCTTCTTCAACCCGGCAGTTGAACCTCCAAAATCCATGAATGCGACTTAGTCTATTGGTTTCAGCTAAGCCTTCTCTCTTCCGGCAACTCCTCCGACAGAATGCCGACACACAGCTATTTGGACTACTGTACTACTCGCAAACTCTCGGAACTTAACTCTGACCCTCACTGTCTATTCCGACAACACCGACCCGTCTTCCTCGCTCTGATACCAGTTTGTAGAGTAGAGAGACGAGATTTGAATAAAACTTCTTTATTATTCTCTCAATAATATTACAATACACTTCACTACTCAATTACTAAACCTCCAAAATTACAACCCTACTACTTCTATATTATTAGACCTCCAACTAAACCTCTGTAACTCTCACAACACTCTTTATTAGAGAGAGGAATTTGTTTTGTGGCTTGATGCAAATGGTGATAATGAGACTCCTATTTATATTAGAGGATGGAGACATCTAGACCCAAGATATTTTTATAGAATTTTCTAGAGACTAACCTACCTACAACAAAGATATTTTAATAGATGATTCTAGAGTCAAGATATTTTGGTAGCCTTGACTTGATTCTAGATTCTTCATATTTTAGAGCTAAAGTTGGATTGGATTTAGTGTTGCATATTTAACAGAAAATGTTCAGAATCACATTATATTTAGCCTAAGGGCATTTCAAGCCAAAAAAAAAAAAAAGAATCACAATTTATTTTGTTTCCCTTTCTTGCAGTTCTTCCCTCTTTCTTTCGAAGTTCTTTTAATTTCGTTGAAATTAAAATTTGAATTAGATTGAACAAGAGGAACATTTGCACTTTCACATGTATACATATACATTTTGCATAAATGTTACTATAAATGTTACTCTATTTCTTTAACCGAAATTATTTTGACGTTCTATTATATTTATTTATATAAAACGATTTATTTGAAACCTCTTAAACTGAAACTAGTTTCTTTATGCTTCTCTCTTTCAAAAAAAAAAATACTAATTTCATCGAACACCAGAAAACTATTACAAAAAAATAAAACACGAACCAACCATCTTTAAACAAAACTCGAAAATTAACAGCGCCAAATTATTTAATTACATGCCACTCATGCATCCACGTACATAACCGCACACACTACTAACATAATCACCGTAAAATCATCGGATTATTACTACATCTACATTACATCCCACTAAAGGTGGCGGCCGTGGTTGGTGGGTGTCTTGACATAGGAAACCACGTAACTTTCACTTCTATATCACAACCCTCACCTTCAATTATACCAACATAATCCCCACAAAAAACCGTCCCGAATCCTGCTTTCCCTTCCGCCAGCTGTCCACCATTCAACTCCCAAATATCTGCCCTAATTTCAACGTCCTCAAATCTCGGCACGGACATCAACGTCTTATCCAACTTAATAACCTCACCGACTCTCATACTCTCACTCTCATCCTCCTTCCTACTAAACAACACGACACTCAGATCTCTCAAATCTCTCTTTCTGAAATGTGCATGGGTATCCCCATAAATTCTAACATCCCCAGCACGGTTTTTGATGCGGATGAGCTTGAGTTCTAGTTCGGCTATAATTGCTTCTGTAAAGGTGATGAAGGTTGTTTCTATAGTGAGGTTGGGGCTTTTGACTAATTTGGTTATGGGTCGGTCATAGATCGGTGAGAATTGAATATACGAATTCCAAGACACGATTCCTTGGCAGAGTGATTCTTCATCTTTTTCTTCTTCGAGACGGATTCTAAGTCCGTATGGATCGTACGCGATGATCGGGAGCATCGGGCCAATTAGGGGTATTAAACCCTATTATAAAAATAATTTTTACTATGTTTTTTTTTTGTGAAAGTGATGATTATGTAGATTGTTTTTCATTTTTTGTGGATTATGCACAAAAATAAACTTTTTTGTAAATGCTTTTTAGAGTTTTTTATTTTTAATATTTGTGTGGAAATAATTATTTTATGTTTGAGTTTGTATAAATAGTTTTTTTTATAAGAAAAATGGAATATGACGTGACAAAAAAGCATGACGGTCGGTGATATGACAGGATCTAGAGTGCAAATATTACTTCTTTAGTTGGATATATTCAGTTGTGATACATTTGCATTATAGACCCTATCCTACTATCGTTATGCTTTTTGGTCATGCTATGAATCATTTTTTAATACAAACTCAAATAGTGTAAATTCTTTTTGTTGTAAGGCTATTTCAACAAATAAGTCGGATAAAAAGGGGTTGAAGTTTTTTTTTTCGAAAGATAAAAGGGGTTGAAATTAAATTACATTGAGCTCAATTGTCAATGGATTTTCTTTTTCGTGGAAAAAAATATCGTCATTTTGATATGCCCCAATAAGCGTGATTGTTCCGTGGATTTTGCTGGAGGATTTCCCACCTAAATCAACAACTCGAATCGAAACTATTTCTGCCATGTCGTCCCCACGTAATATTTTCTCTCTCCCATTCTTCCTTGAAACAAAAAAATACGAAAAAATAATAAATTTCACTTCAATATTATAGAAAGCGAATTGATCAATTGGCAAATGCATGATTCCATTTTGCAACCAATGACACGAAACATTGAGAATATTCCATCAGCAATGTTCTAATTCCGTAATTTCACCAAAAAATAATGAAAAAAAGAAGATTTCACAGCTAGGGTTTGCATTCACAACGATATTTACCTCTTGATTCTCCATTGAAGGGCCGGCAGCGGAGGAAGTTACAATGGTAGCTAAGCTGTTGTTGCCGTTTCTATTCTTATTATGCTTCCGACGGCGCCCCATAGCGGTGGATGCAATTCGTCGGAGATCCTTCTCTGAGATTCAATTCGTCCGAATTAGGGTTAAGGTTAGGGTTCAAATGGGAAGATGAAGATGTATTTTGTCCGTTGGAAACGACCATACGAATTACTTCAGAAAATTGAACTTTTTTGTAGTAAAAGAATTACCAAAAATGGAAAATAATTGTGTACATGTATTTAGGATAATATGGGCCTTTCTATCTGATCCATATTCTACTGAAAATATACTAAAAGGCCAATGGGCCAAGATTAAGCAATCATTAACTGCGTTGGACATAAAACTATCCTTCTCACAGAGTATCCACCGCATAATAGTCTCTCTCCAGTCCATATTATTTTATATAAATATATATATATATATACAGCGGGTCATATTCAAATAATTTCCTTTGAATTATGACCCTCTACATATAAATCATTTGATAATATTTCGCATTAGGTGATGCAGTGTTTTTCCTACACTGTTGAGCTACCTTTACCACTCGAGTGATACACTGAAGGAGAAAGAAAGCTTGAATTGAATTGAATCTTTTCCATTTCATTTCGCAGATTAATTTATCAGTTATTATTAACCAATTTCTGCTGCCAGAATAAGATATTGTCGCGTGCAGGTATGGTTTCTTATTCTCCTTTTAATCTGTTGATTAATTGCAAAGTTTTTCTTTGAATTGAACGGCTTTAGATTGTTTTGGTTTTAAATATGTAAATACATGACGGTTTTGAAATTTTTAGCTGAGTTAAGTTCAGAGTTTTATGATTGTTGGTGTTGTGAACTGTGTGAGATGAGAATAGCTGTTTTTTCCACTTAATTACCAAAATCAAATTGTTGCTTTGGAAGTAGTTGAGTAAGAATCAAGCAAATTATACCCTAATTACCATCAAAATTCAAGACAATTTGCACCATTTAAATTAAATTTCGGTTTGGATTAGATCAAATTATTGCCCAAATCAATTTAACTGACATTTTTCCTTTTTTTTCTACAATTGCAGGATTTGGTAACTTCATCTCTTTAAAACATGTGCTAAATAGCAAATACTCTCTATTTATGGACCAATCTACGCTTAATAATGTTAATAATAATCCGTATAAATTTAATGATCAAACCACAAGCGATGTAATTATCCATCTAACTTCCAATAATAGCAACAAATCAGACTCTTTTCACTGCCACTCATTAATCCTTTCAAAAAGCTCCAAATATTTCTCAAATCTCCTTTCAAATCCCAATTCAAATCAAAATAAATTAAAATCGATCGAATTACAATGCGAAAGATCCGAATTTGAGCATTATGTAAAACTTCTAAATCTACTTTACGTTTCTGACGATTTAATTTCGGAAAAATTGGATTCGGTTAAATTTGCAATTGGGATTCTGAAACCCGCAATTTCACTCGATTGCAATTCGGTGAAATTATCTTGCATTAATTATCTTGAAGCCGTTCCATGGGATGAAAATGAAGAGGAAGAAATTTTGAAATTGGTACCCAATTTGGGAGGTGATTTGTTACCAAATTCCCCAATTTTGGATCGGATTAAACCCGTTAGTTTAAATTCGGCCAAAATTGTTTTTATTTCCGCAATTCGATTTGCGACTTGTATTTCAAATTCAAATTCAACTTCAATTGAGGGTTTTAAAGATGAGATTAAAATTTCGGCTCAAGAGCAAGTGGAGTATATGCTTCTAGAAGATCAAGAAACCCCTTTGATTATGATTGATCAAGATGTAAAATCAGAAATTAAATCAGGCCTTAATAAATTATTTCAAAATTTCAAGATTAATTTGGATTTTGTTTGGACAGAATTTGATCTTAAACCCGACTTAATAGAGCAAAGAATTCTAACTGGATTAAACGATTTAGACTGGATATTTAACGTGGTGCAAAAAATGGAAATGACGCAAGATTTCGTAACAAATTGGGCCGAAATTTCCTCTCAAATCCTAACCCTAATTCAAAACCCCAATTTTGAATCCTCATTACTCCAACTCAAACAAAAAATAATCGAAATAAATTACAAAACCTTCGATTCAATCGGATACGGATCCGTAACTCTACCCTCACAAATTAGGTCCCAATTTCTCAAAAATTGGCTACCATTTATTAGACGAATCAAGCCTCAATTGGAAATTAAAACGGAAAGCGAGAGTGAAATGTGGGAGAATTTGGAAGGGGCAATTTCGTCTTTTGTGCTTGCTCTTCCTTCTGATGATCAAGCTGAAATTCTTCTTGAGTGGGTTGGTCTGTCGGACCAGGTTAAGTATCCCGATTTGAGCGAGGCGTTTGAAATTTGGTGTTTTAGGACCAAAAGCGCGAAAAGAAGATTGTTGAGTGGTGTTAATGGAAATGAGAATTGTAATAATGTTGGGTTTTAATTTGTGTATTATTATTATTGTTATAAGATTGTTCTTGTATTTTGTTTGTTATGTTGTTTTGTTGTTTGTAATGTTAAATGTGGATTAGAATATATTTAGTGGTTAATTAGGGTTTCTAGAATATTTGTTGAGATGTTGTAGGATTGGACTTTTTTAGCAATTATAGAATTTGGACTTTTTTAATTAGTAGGATACGGAATTTTCGAAATGAAGTACATGAAATTTCAAACTGATTTTGGGAAGAAATATTTTTGTTTGTCCTTTTATTATGGAAATTCTTCATCGTCCAGATTTTAGGGGTTTATTGACTTGAGATAATAAGACATTGCTGGTAAGATAAGAATATTGACTTTATTTTTTCGCTTGATTTTCTCTATTTTTACTTTTTGTTCTTTATCAAGAAATATGGATTTTTTCTACTCTATGTAGTTAGTACTTGGCCATTAAAAAAGTGACATGTCATTTGATACCCCAATTATTCTCTTTGTTGGCACTCACCAAATTTGACCAATTAGTCACAATTAATTATTTCTTATTCAGAGAAGAAGAATTGAAATAAATTAATGAGTGTTTTATTTTATTAGTTTTCTTTCAACCAATCAAGGATTTAATACATGTTTAGGTGGTGGATTCCGGTGGGATATAGATTTTTTATATGGTTAGTTTTGTTGGATTCGACTATTAATTATATATATTTGATAAAAGTCGCAATTGATACTCCTTTAGTTTGTCCTGGGTGATTTTGTTGTTCTTTAGTATCTCAAAGAGCACTACAAAAATAGTATATTGATGTTCAAATATGTTTATAAAAATATATAAAAAATGAAAATACTACTATAAAAAATATATAATATTGTTGACAACACTCTATGCACACTATAAAAATGAAAGTTGCAAATATATTATAAAAGATATAAAAAATATTTTGTAAAGATAATTGTAAGATTATCTTGTACAGTAACTAGTAATAATATATTATAAAAAGTTATATAAAAATTACACATTTTTGACAACACTCAAAAGGTGCTAAAAAGATATACACAACATAGCATTGAAAATATTTTCGTTCGATAAGATACGATACAATAACATATTGTTACTACATAAGTATATTATAAAATATATAGGATCCGATAGAGCACGACGGCAATATAGTACGACTGTTCACGACGGATCCAATAACAATATGTATAATTTATTTTCTAATAACAATATATGCATAACAGTATATATAATTTATTTTCTAATAACAATATATACATAAAAAGTGAAAACAGTATATAAAAATAGGAAAACAGTATATAAAATAAAAAAACAGTATATACAAATAAAAAAATAAAAAATACACAAAGAATAAACAACAATATATTAAATGGCAAAACAATATATAAAATGAGAAAACAGTATATGAAATGGAAAAAAAACAGTATATCTACAGTGTCATCATGCTACACTGTTACAGTACCATCGTATTTGCACATTTTCCAAAATTATATTTGTTCATTATAAACTATTAATGCACTCAAATATGATACATTGACTTAAAAAATTATATTCTTAAGTTGCATAAAAGCAGCTCCCAGTTTTGGATAAAGAAATCATTTCTCATAAAAAAATTTATGAGAAATTTACAAATTACAGATAGATTTTAAAAAATAAATTTTACAAAATCACCCTCAACTATACATGAAATTGCAAAATCACCATGTTCTACTCTAATGGTGCTTCAAGAACATCAAACTAAATTTCTCATATATATACTCTACCCAAAATTTACAGATATGTGCCTTATCTATTAACAATTATGTCTAAGGACCATATAACTTTTCTCATTTCATAACGAAAGGCAAAAAGGATTTGAAACCAAAGCGAGCCTTCTGAACCGTTATTTCATCAGAAAAATCCCACAATCTCAAGGCCTCTTGGTCATCGGATGCTAATTTGGATGGTGCTGATTCGTTACAATCTGAAAAATATTTTCCTGATACTCCTGCAACTGAAGGGTGCACCGCCACGAAACAAGTCGTGGCAGCTGCTTGCGGTATTGTTTTCAGAAGTTTTGACGCGAGAAAAAACACCATATCTATTAATTTATAATGAAATATTAATTTAACTATTCAACTATGATATTATGTAATTGTTTTGATCACTATGCAATTTTTCTCATACCAGTTATGACTCCTTCTCGGTCTCTGGTGAGCCGCGTTCGTACAATTCCAGGATGAACGCAATTGGCCGTGACATTAGCTTTCATTTCCTAATCCAACCAAGCCATTATCATTAGAAAACTAATCAAAATAAAATAATCATCAACTAACTAAGTGCATGATTAAGTACATAATTAGTTTAGATTTTAAATATACCTACCCTTAATCTCTCTGATAATGCCTTAGTGTGAAGAACATTAGCGAGTTTTGAGAACGAATAAGCCCTCGTTGGATCGTACGGTCTATCAAATTATCATGAAAAAATGAAAATTAATAATGTTTATGTACAAAAAATTTAAGAAAATGTATATTTGGAGAATGTCAAAAATTAGTTACATTTTTTTACGAGTGACAAGATCTAAGTATTGGATTCCGTCTCCTGTGAACCAACTATGGATGGTGGAAGAAATGTTGACAATCCGCCCTTCGATTCCGGTCTCTTTTGCCGTCTCGGCCATTTTATTAAGCAAAAGCTTTGTTAGCAAAAAATGCCCTATAAATTCAAAAAATAAATAAAATTAGCATTAAAAAAATATGAATTGTTCGTTCAAAAAAAAAATATGAATTGTTGTGAGAGTGTATAAAGATAAAATGTGAAAAAAAATAAATAAATAATAATTACCTAAATAGTTTGTCGCGAATGTCATCTCAATGCCATCTTCAGAAATCGCGTGTCGGTCAGAAAACTTTCCCGCATTGTTTCTAAAATATTAAAAAAAACCAATTAAATTCCATGTTATATATTCATTGCTAATGATTAAAAATAAGTGCATAAACTCAGATAATACATAAATGAAAAAAATGGTGCTTACATGAGGAGGTTGAGGGGGAGGTCTAGAGAGAGAAAGAGTTCGATGAAGCTCCGAACCGAGGAGAGAGAGCTAAGATCAAGAGGCAAAATAATGATTTCTGTTCCAGGAAATTCTCTAATTATACGAGATTTTGTCTCCTCAGCCGCCTTAAGACTGCGAGCAGGCAGTATAAGTCTGGCTCCATGTTTCGCCAAAACTCGTGCGGTTTCCGCTCCGATTCCAGATGTAGCTCCTACAAATTTAAAAATAAAAATAAAATGAAATAAAACAAAAGATTAGGTATAGGTACTCATTTTATTTGTTGATGGTGGCTAAAACACAAATAAATTCAATCATTGGCTACTCATTAACAAAACCACATTGAAAGTACCTAGTTGCATTAATTTCTTTATTTTTTCTTTTGAAGGAAAGCGAGTTGCATTAATTTCATAAAGCATCTTGGTACGTTTGTGTTGTTTAATATTGATTCAAATGGAGGTGGAAATTGTAATTTATTCATGAGATTGGCTTTATTTTTGTTTTATTTTGTTATATTTTAAGAGAGGCTTTGTTTTGTACCTGTTATAATGGCGGTAATGGATGAAAGATCCTGACATATGTCAGTCACGTCCTCAGCAGTGGATTTGGATCCAAACCCGCTTGGCCCAGATGACCCGATAAGGTACTTCAATGGCTGAAACATGGTTTCTTGAAATATATGCAGATTTGGCTAGAGAAACAACTGTTGAGAGAGAAGAGAGAGGGGGTTGGAGTGTGTCTGAGAAAATGAAGAGAGAGAGAGAGAGAGAGAGAGAGAGAGGTGTAGTGAGTTTGAAGAAAATGAGGGAAGAGAAGAGGGGCTATATATAGTGTCTCCTGAGTCAATGGCGCCCCAAAAAGCTGTTGGAGAAAGAGAGAATAAGAGGAGAAAAGGACGCGAAAAGAGTTAGGATTGAAGAGGTTAAGTGTAAGTAGTAAAATTGGAGCACTTATTCTATTTGGCCCTTCTTTTTTAAAATAATTTCACTCCCAATAGTGTGTGTTTATTTTTTGAAGTATTAGGCAAAACGCCTACTAAGAATTCGATTGCAAAATCAAAAGTTTGTTAAAAAGACTACTCGTAATATCATTGAAGATTCAAAAGACATTATACATTTCCTATTTGTTGAGATTCAAATTTATCATCAATAATGTGAAAACTTACTAAATAGTGCTAAATGAGTTTATTGTATTTTGAATTTAAGACTTCTCGTCAAAATTCAAAAGTGTCTAACCGCTTGAAATAACAAATTTTGATTATATTCTCTATTAATTAATCAAATATGTTCAGTTAAACTAATTTATCTCTCAGCCTCATAAATATCATAATTTTTTACTTCTAAAATGTCGAATTCTTCTTAAATAACCTAAACAAAATAACTAAATTTATATTTTGAACAATAAAATAGTTTTCAATTAGTCTATTCTGTTAGAAGTTTCGTTTTGAATTGTAAAATAGTCGTCATATAAAAAAATGTTTGGTTAAACAACTTAACATTATTTCACTTTCATGTTTACATCCTTTTAAGTATAAAGCCCTCTTTGCAAAGTCTTTTCAAATGGAGGGTTATATTTTAAAGAGTTACTCAATTGCACATCACGCACTTCATGAAAAATCTTAAAATAATTGCTCGTGCAATATGAGACAAACCAAGATACCTAAGAGGGGGTATTAGGCTTGATTGGCACGAGTCAACATCAATAGTGCTCAAATCTATTGCTTTTTGAAGGGAAATCTTGTAATTTTGTGTTTTAGTGTGTAAAATATTCACAACTTTTTTTATATTCGTGCATGAATCATGTCATGGTTGTAATTTTTTTGATAACGCTTGGTGCATCCCCTTGGAAGGATGATTCTCCAAAATAGGAAAAATAAAAAATTTGAATGAAGATTTATACATCAAAAGTTGAATTCTTCAATATTGCAGATCAATTTGTCAATAAGAACGTGATTTTCGATGTGTAAAATTGGTTTGGTAAAGTTCCTGCAATCTCTATATGCATTAAAACAGAAATATACATATTATACGCGAAATGATATCTCTTTGTGAAAAGATAATTTTTTATTCGTTACGTATAAATTAGTGTTATTCCCTTAACAATTCTTACAGATCCAAAGATAGGCAAAAAGAGAAAAGAAAGCAAATAAATTGACTATCTTTTGAGATTCATAAAGTATTTAGATGATCGTATTTACAAATAATGTTTTATCTTGGTATCCTTCAATTTATGGTTAATTTACGTAGTTTTTTTCTTTTTTCAGATTCAATTAATATGGATTAAAAGACTTTGCTAAATATATGTGCTATTAAAATTGTGATTATCATGACTTGAACCTATAATCTTTTGCTACACAATTTATGCAGTTGATCTAGAATGGTGGCCTTTCATGAAATTTGAACAAATCAATGAAATCATAACTTGGTAAATTTGAAGAAATCTGATTCACTAAATCATGTTCAAATTAAACCCAGATTTTTTTGAAGTTCAAGTTAAGCAAATTTTAGTAGGTCAAAAGAGTTTATCAAGCCGGACTTTGATCAACATGAAGTGGTCCCAGTAAGATTGAGTCATAGTCCATTAACTCCACAGATCAATTTGATTAATCATGCATTAATTAACTCTGGTAAGGGGATATAACCATCACAAAAGCAACTTGCTTCTTCCAAACAATACAAAAGACTAATTGCTCCCTATCCTTTAACAAATTGCCTTAATTTACTTGCACGCTTCCATTGCACCCCTCTCAACCCACAAGACCATAATTTTGGATGTTGCAGAAACACATTTATCCTATCATACCCGTTTGATATAGGGTTTTTGAGGGTTTAGGGTTTCTCAGAAACCTACCCGAATGTTTCAGGACATAAAGTTCATTATGTGTTAGATAGAGCTGGTAAAATTTGATCCACTATAATGATCTATTTATGATGTTGAAATTTGAACTTGATATTTTTTTAATATATTGAAAAATCAATGATCTAATTAGATTTGTATAATTAAACTCAACCTGATTCGAATAAAAGAGTGAAATAGAAACAATGAAACATGTCAAAATCTGACCTGAAATGAAACCTACCTGACAAAAATCATATTTAGTACGAAATATAACTACTACATATTGAAGCAAAATCACAATACTAAATACTCCAATTTTGACATGACCGACTAGAATTTAACCATAAGTTAATCTTGAATCCAACTCAGCTTAGACTGATTCCAAAACCAGATGTCTCCAAATTCGCTCCTGAACAAGGTTCTGAAAATCGAAGTCGGTCAACTAGAATAACAATTTAGAATCGGCTGAATCGAATCGGATAACGAATCAGACCAATTAATATAAAAAGATAGTTTATATAATCTTGAGAATCTAATATTATTCGGATCAGAACTTATCGATTTAGACTAGGATCGGCTAAATCGGAATCGGTGATTTTCAGAACCATGTTCTTGAAGGTCCGTAAAATTATGACATTTCATTACGAACTGAATTGATATGAAATGAATATGAACCCGCATCATAAAACCAGCCCGTTAATTAATGTTGTAGGATCCAACACGACAATGGAGCTCTCCATAGCCATCCCTTTCATGACCAACTCATTCATTTGTCTCTCTTTCTCCCACTAATCGAAAATTACGAATGCTAGGAGATTTCAAATCTCATGAAACATTTAATTAACCATCCCCACGATTGGTTTTAATATTATTTTTGATTAGCATGCCTTCATCTTTTTCTTAATTTTGGATTTTTGTTGGCTAATAATGTTGATTAGAAAGCATAATATAATGGGCAATTGGTGGGTAGGAAGCAAAATATATTTCCCCCAATTAGGGGTTAAGGGGTAAATTTCACCATTTGGTCCTTCAACTTGTGAATTGCTAAATCATCAGGTCCAATTCTTATACTGATGTAACCAACATCCATGACTCCCAATAATACCAATACATAAGACTAACAATATCAACTTTTCAATTCTTCATCTCATAATCAACCTGAAATGATTTTCCTATCTAAACATGAAATATTGTAACATAATATTTACCAAATGTTTCATCGCTCTATTTGTTAGAGAAAGATTTGGTAATTCATTTGTGCAGATTTAAAATGTGGGGTTAAGTACCTAATATTGAATAAATGGGGTGTCAATTTGCAAAAAATGAACTAACAAATTAAAGTTCTAATAGTGCCTGATATCACTCCTTTGTCTCGTAATTAGAGTTTCTTTCCTAATGTCCATTAACTATAAATATTATATATGATCAAGTAGATGAGAAAGAGTGAAATTGTAGGTTAATTAGAAATTTATTAAGTTAGTGCGTATTGATTAATAGATTAGTGGTGGTGTGAGGATGGGGAGCAAGTAGGTTTTGAGGCTATGTTTTGGGGAGTAAGCCTTAAGCTTGGTTTTTGAAACCCTAATTAAGTGGTCCTATTAGCATGCATGTTTCAATTTGGGGGTGAAGCTTCTTTTTGAAGCCAAAATTGAATCATTCATCCAAATAAAAATTATAATAATAAGATTAAAGTACACTATTTAGCAGATGAAGCTTGAGGGTGTTTAGTTTGGAGGGCTTTTAGATTCTAGGAAACTTTGAAATTTTGATTGTAAAATTCTTGTTGATTGTTTGATGTATGAGATTACAAGATACATAAAATTAAGGAATTAGTTACATTTTAGTTCTGAGTGGTTAAATATCTATTAATTATAATTGATATTTGATTTTGATTATGAAACTAATTCAACAATTAAAATTTTATGCCCACAACTCGAACTTTGTAAGAGAAAGAGCAAGTATGGTATTTTAGGTTGCAATGACACTAAATCTTTCAAATCAAGCAAGAATTTTGTTTTGAAACATAAATGCCTCAAATCTAGGGGTGTCAATGGATCAGTTTCGGGTCGGATTCATGTGGTATCCACATGCGAATTCAATTTAAATTCAAAAAATTCAAATGCGAATCCAAATTCATTAAGAAAATAAAAATTCATATGCGAATTCAAACTCATTAACAAAATGGGTTTCAGGTCGAATTTTGGATCATGTCATTTAAGTTAAAATAAAACTATAAACAAGTAAATCTCATAAGATACATACATGATTTTGTGCCTATTTTTTCTTACCAAATATTCATCCTAATTAATTTCATACATATATCTCATAAGATACGTGATTTCTTGTCTATTTTTTTCGCACTTATTATTTTATTGTTATATATACATATTTATTAGAGGTTGTCTACAGTACTCCACATTGAAAATTTTAGTCTTAATGAGCAGTTCAGATAAACCTGAAAGTAGAGTACTTTAGACATTTTTTCTACATAAATTAAATGATAAAATGGTAAAATGGTAATTTCATGTTTAATTATTTTGCGATATTATAATCAACTTGTGATAGCTGGTCAAGTTTAATTAGCTTTCCTAATATAATCTTATTGAAATGATATAGATCTTGTTGACATATTTTTGGGCTAAAAATCAGGCTACTTTCCTTTCACACCAATTTATTCCTTTTATGGATTGCGATCCTTTGTCTCTCTTGATATTCATTCTGAACCGTTGAGTTATTTTTTATCCAACGCTTCAAATTTATCAGATTTTGATCATCTCTCTTTCATGAAGAAAATTCAAATCCAGTCATCCAACAATTCCGTCTGAATCTATAAAGTAGGTTTTCTTTTCTTTCTTTTTCTGAAGGTGTTTTCCGTGCTTTCTCTATCAAACAAAAATGCATAACAAGAAGAACTAATCAAAAAATTGCAATGTAATGATAAAGAATAAATCAAATCATACAGTAGAACTAAAGGATCTCTAAATTCTTTGTTTTTTTGTTTAATTTATTTTCCTTTTTTTTCTTTTTGGCACATCGTAACTCAAAAGACTCAGCTCAAACTGGAATTGAGAACTAAGCAAATCAAGAGGTCATGGTGAAATAAAAATGATCCAAACTCTGATAATCTAAACTCGATCCAAAAGAAAAAACAAAAATCTGATAATCTGATAATCAGAAGAGTTGGGGCTTCAGGTGGATTTGCAAAAGTAAAGGTGGAATTGAAGAGACTTGGGGGTTGAGGCGGCGGCGGTGGCGGTGGCCATCAGAGAGAGTTGGATTGGTGACTGAATGAGTCGATGTCCGGTTTGAAAGGGGAAAAGAGAAAAGGAGATAAAGAAATAATGGAGTTCTCCGTTGATTGAAGAAATTAAGAGCAAAAATAAAATAAAATGAATTTAAGATTGGATCTCTGTAATTAATATTACATATACCGAAAATACCCATATTAATCTAATGATCTTGATTAAATCTATCATTAAGTTAAAATAAGAAGTGGAGTACCTTAGACAAGCTCTATTTATTATATGAGTTCGTCTACGGTACTCCACATTGAAAATATTAGTTCGATGAACGGTCCAAATTAGCTTGAAAGTGGAGTACCGTAGACGTTTTTTCTATATAAAATAAATGATAAAAGGGTAAAATCGTAATTTAGTGTCTAATTATTTTCCTTTCTTTTTTTTCTAATTCACTTGCGACTCTTCATCTCTAGTACTTTAAACCATAAAAGAAACTTTTTTGTTCTCGAAACGGAGAAATAAAGAAAGAAAATATTTTGAATTGATTTGTTTCTTCTTTTACTATTTACATAATTGATTGTTATTCTAGAAGATTGTATTTATCTATAGTAAGAAATAAAATATTTGGCATAGATTTATTTCTTTTTTTTTAAGCATGACAATAATTAATATAATATGACACGACATTATATTATATTATATTATATTATATTATATTATATTATATTATATTATATTATATTATATTATATTATATTATATTATATTATATTATATTATATTATATTATATTATATTATATTATATTATATTATATTATATTATATTATATTATATTATATTATGTTATATTATATTATATTATATTATGTTATGTTATGTTATATTATATTATATTATATTATGTTATGTTATGTTATATTATATTATGTTATGTTATGTTATGTTATATTATATTATATTATATTATATTATATTATATTATATTATATTATATTATATTATATTATATTATATTATTTTATATTATATTATATTATATTATATTATATTATATTATATTATATTATATTATATTATATTATACTATGTTAAATTATACTACACTATACTACATTCCACTATGTTATATTATACTACACTACACTATATTATATTATACTATATTGCATTATACTATACTACATCATACATTATATCACATTATACTTTATTATATTATACCATATTTTACTATATTATATTATACTATATTATATTAAATTATACTATATTATACTATATTTCATTATACTAATATTATATCATACTATATTATATTACATAGTACTATATTATACTATCGTATTTTACTTGTATTACATTATACTATATTGTACTATATTATATTACATTATACTATATTATATTTCATTATACTATATTATATCATACTATATTATATTACATAATACAATATTATATTACATAGTACTATATTATACTATATTATATTACTTTATATTTATACTATATTAAATTATTTTACAATATACTATATTATATTATAGTACATTATTCTATATTGCACCCTACTATATATATGTTGCAATCGTACATTAGATTATATCACACCATACTATATTACATTATACTATATTATATCATACTATAATATATTATATTATATTATATTATATTATATTATATTATATTATATTATATTATATTATATTATATTATATTATATTATATTATATTATAATCATACTTTATTATATTAAACTACATTATATTACATTGTACTATATTATATTATACTACATTATACTATTGTACATTACTACATCATACTATATTATATTACATTATATAATATTAGTATATTACACTGTATTATTTACATTATGCTACATTATATCATATTATACTATTTTACATTATATTATATTATATTGTACTATATTATATTACATTATACTATATTTTTTCTTACTATATTATATTATATTATATTATATTATATTATATTATATTATATTATATTATATTATATTGTACTATACTATATATAGATGATACTACAATATATTATATTATACTATATTATATCATACCATATTACATTATACTATATAATATTACATCACATTACACTATATTACATTACATTGTACTATATTATATCATATCATACTATACTACATTACATTATACTCTATAATATTACATTACATTACAATTTACACTATATTAATTACATAATACTACATTATACCATATTATACTATATAATGCTATATTATACCATATTATACTATATTAAATTATACTATATTATATTATATTATATTATATTATATTATACTTTATTTTATCATACTAAATTATATTATATTATATTATGTTATATAATATTATATTATATTATATTATATTATATTATATTATATTATATTATATTATATTATATTATATTATATTATATTATATTATATTATATTATATTATATTATATTATATTATATTATATTATATTATATTATATTATATTATGTTATGTTATATTATATCAAATATGTATCATACACTCGGCGGAGTTTGACTGAAATTTCTGAGGGGCCAAAAAAATTTCTCCCTATAGATTAATACTACATAGGATATTTGGGGGGCCAAATACATATATTTCGAATTTTTTTCACTAAATCAGTAATGCATGTTGTTGTTTTTTACTTTGATTGGAGAGAAAGAATATAATGGAGATCTTCTTTTATTGATTGAAATTGAGAGCAGAATAAAATGAAAATAAATTTAAGATTGAATCTATATAATTAATACCACATATACCGAAAATACCCTTCTAATTTTAACGGTTTTGATTAAATCTATCATTAAGTCAAAAACAAAAGTGGAGTATCATAGACAAGCTCTTATTATATATATATAAACATATATATTAATTGCCGGATTCATATCGGGTTTCGGATTCGGATTCGGATCTTCCAAGATCCAAATGCAAATCCAATAAACCAACAGATCTTTTTCAAAAATCTAAATGCGAATTTATTTTATTATCGAACACATTTTTTTCAATCCACATGCGAATCTATTTATTCAGATTTGAATTGGATTATCATATTATAGGTATCCATGGACATCCCTACTCAAATCAAACATAAGGAGATTTAGCATGAAGACTATTTTTCTTTAATGGGAATAGAAGTTTCATTTTGTGCTTAATGTATGGACTTTTATGCAAATTTTCAAGTGAGTGTGGAAGATATTCTTGGATAAAGAAATCCTCATTTTCTTTGCCAGCACATGTAAATGGGCCTTTTATGGGGATGATTTTATAATTAAAAAGAAGAAAATAGTGCACTTGGAGAGATCAATGATTTATAATTAAAAAAAGATAAAAGTGCTCTTGGAGAGATCAGCCAACTTCTTTTTGACCATATTTAACTCCTTTTTGACCCCATTTTCTATTCAATAACAACATCAATTTTCATCAACATCTCATGTATCACACGTCAATTTTCAAAAGTTACATTTATTCTCACTACCCAAACTAAATTACATTTATTAACTCCACAAGTGAAGAAATGAATTTCTATATATTATTAAATTTTCGATTTAACACAAAATACATAGGACTAAGTAAACAACCAAATTTTCGGACTCCACAATTTTCTAATATTTATGATTTTTTTTAATTAAATATTTATGATATTTACATAGCACACAATAATTTCTGTCTTTTTTAAATTGAATTTAAGTAAAATAGTGAGTGGAAGAGTTTTTAAAAGTAGATTTATTATTATTTTTTCAGAAGTGGAGGGATATTTTGTATTTTTTTGATAATATGTAGTCTTTTTGCAATTAATTTCGGCAGAATGCAGAGAACTTGTAATTTTGGAACCTTGTAATTTTTCCTCCCATTAATTCACGTGCTAACATCTTAGTATTCGTAGTGCCACCCAAAGATCACCAAATATTCGCTGAAGTACAATTTAAAAGTCCATTTTGATCAAGACTAAGTACAATTTAAAGGTGCCTCTATAATTGCCTCACTCATCATTTTCTTCCTTTTACTTCTTTTTGTTCACAAGCGGCTCAAATAAAAAATGTAATCAAAAGACCTAAATGAGCTCCAATTTTCTTTAGTCATGCGGTTCTATGTTTATTTTCTTATAATCTTTTTAGTGTTAATATTAATATTTGTAGTACTAATAGAAAGTAAATGTGTTAAATATCCAAAACAATTAAAATTTCAATATATTTATATATTTTAACCCAATTGAAATTTCAAATCTCGTCTTATATAAAAAAACTATGATTTAAAATCCCCGGACCTAAATTTTTTTGTAGCTTTTAGTGTTTTTACACTAATCACGAAATAGAATTTGAAATTTCTTTTTATTCTCTTGAAACGAGATTTGGAACTCCGAATTGAATTGAGAAAAATAGATTGAAAATTAATTTATTTTCTTTTTGTTTGAAGTTCCCCAAGTGATGATTATATTGGAAGGAAATAAAAATAAAATACTTATTATTTTTGATGCATTGATTGAACTTCTAATCTCTAGTATCTATGAAACCATTTGCAATTATTTTTTATATTTCAAAATGTGAAAGATATGGAAACTTGTTATATGTTATCTCATATTCTCATATATGAATGGTTTCACTCGTTATTTTATTCTTTTTTTTCTCACGTCATGTGATAGGTTGAAATGTATGCATGATGGGTCGAAATGGAAGTCACCAGGATTCCTAAAACTGGAGATGTGGTGAAAGCATGGGACTTCTTTGTAGTTTCCCGTGTCATCTGCTCGTGCAACTAACTTTTAGTTTGTGAGAAGATACGGCTGAACCTAATCCTACCCCACTATTCAATTATTGTTTATTCCTAATTAATCTATTATTTAACCAGTGACATTACATAATTCATTAATAAGCTTTTTTCAGGGACCCCAAAAAAATGTATCGACCAACTAATTAGGAGGTTAATTTTTTCTCTTTGATGTTTTATTTTCAAACTAGAGAGGAATGAAGTTTTATATTAATGAAAATTGTAAAATATAACATAAGAATATAATTGTATTTAGGAATTATATAGAAATATAGTTTTATCTATTATAGAATAGGTTAGAGTTGATTCATCGTTAAAAGCATGTTTATCATATATACCTTTCATTAATTCAACAGAAAATAGTATAAAGCAATAATTTGTAGAGGATGGCTATAAGTTTCCTCTTTTTTTTATTTTTTGACGTGTGTGTATTGAGTTATCGCTATTTTAACTGAAATAATTAACTAGGTGAGGTACGAACGAACTTTCCTCATTTTACTAAAAAAAATAATAATAAAACTGAGAATATTCATTTATTGGAGGAACCGGAATTAAATGAGTTGGATAGTGCCCCGTTAGAGGTGAATGTAAATTTACATATTTGCTTTTGTAATTTCTCTTTCAAAGTTTTCAACTCTAGTTTTAATTGTCTTCTTAAAGTTTCGTCTCTTCAAGATAAAATTATTTTTTTTCTACTTACTGCATATTTTTCAAGGGCCAGCAATGGAGAAGAAAAAATATCAATGGTGAATTTTGGTCCGAGCACAAATAATCATTAGTGATAATTATTAGATATGTGGTCATATTAGATATGAGAATATCTTGTCCAGACCTAGTCATTAGGTAAATTTAAGATGGGGTTGCTTATCATGGCTTGCCTAATCTTAGTTTAACTCATCCATCACCGAACTTAATTATATAATATATTTCGTTAATCAAACTACACCTAATTTCGATTCTCTCTAAAACTAAACTTCATAATGGGCCAGAGAAGTATAAGGCGACAATGGCGCAATTCGCCAGTTACATTGGGCCTTCATCAAGCCCTTAAGATGATTTTTTTCCTTTGCCAGATGAATCATGTAGCAAGTTAATGCTAGGACTATGATTGGAAATATTAATCTAATAAATAATTCAACGTTTATATATTGTATTAAAGCACATCACTTTTCTAATTAATATTGAAACATTTATTCAAATCCATGTTCTTATTCAAATTCAACCCCCATTTCTAAATAATGCATATTATTTCAGGCATTATTACTACTATTTTTCGTCATGGGATGTTCATCAAAGTTAGAACAAGCAAAAAATATTCTCATCGTGCCAGCATCAAAAACCTCACGCTTGAACGGTGCGAAATTCTTCACGCAAAACAGGTCCCACAACTTGACCGCACGGCAGCAACTCGGGGTGATAGGACTCATTTTCCACCCGATTTTTCCAAAGTACAAATCCGAAACATCCTCTTTGCAATGTTCTATATAGATTAGTGGGGCCCAGCAGTACTTGACACGTGGCAGTGGGATCCGAAGATGGAGCGGTGAAGAGGCGGGTGCGATGGCGGAACGGTGTGGCCATTGGTGTGGCTGACTTTTTGAGGACGTGAAGAGAGCTAGGAGAAAGAGTGTGATTAGTTGTATGTTCATTTTTTGTTATGTTTTGGTTTGTGTGTGTGAGATTTTTGAAAATTGGGGGTAAAGTGAGAATTTATTTATAGTGACGTAAATCGGGTTATTGGGTTATGTAATTAATGTTCGGTTTGGTTCCTCTCCATTTCAAGGCGTGATGGAGATAGACTATAGTTGTAAACTTGTAAGTAATGTGTATCATTAGGAAGATAATGGTATTATGCCATTTATAAGTGGATTGACACAAAGACATTATTGACTTATTGATTTTGATGATTTCTGAATTTCTATTGTCATAGGATGAACGCACATGAATCAGGCTAAACTACAAAGTAACAGAGAATTGGAGATGTCCATTTCAAATTCCAAATGGAGAGGACCAACATTTTTTTTCTAACTGAAGTTTAGCAGAGGCAGAGTTACAGTTTGGTAAAGGGTACAAGCTTAACCTTTTTCCTTTTAGCTGTAAAGTGAAGCAAAGTTGTAAAGATACAATATTAGCCTTTTTCCTTTTAGCTGTTAATTGCAACTAGTTTGTATGGGTTGCGCAAAAGTTTTTTTGTTGTGTTTTATATCCATTGATGTTACAATTCTTTACTTAGTTTTCTACTTCAAATCAATGCACATGAGTTTGTTTGTGGGACTCCAGTTGGATGAGAAGATTAGTTTTGTTTTGATTATGATTTGAAGAATTGAACATGTTCATATTGATAAAATGTCATATTATCAGTACAACATAGACAAATATTTGGATTGTTGGTTTGGTTCAATCACTTATTTTGGGTCAGTAAACAGTGCTTATCTTTTATCTTTTGGCAGTGAATATAGTGAAACCAGGATACATTGGTACCAACTGTATTTACCGGTACCAGTAAGGATTTTTTTTAAATAGTACTGTTTGAATTTGCACTCTTCTTCAATGATTTTCAGCTAAAATTATGAATTTAGATGATAAACAAACTAACAGACTTGAAATTTGCTGATAATCATTAATTCAAACCATAATTCTCATTATTTTCAAGCATAAATCTCATTACATAAAACTAAAATAGCATTACTACATAGATTCAAATCAATTAATTCTTATTATAAGAATAACAAGCGAGGTCTATCGGATGAATCCAACGGCTAGGAATCATGACACGTGGCAATATCTCCTTACAAATCAAATCCAGTTTCTGAACCGCACGGCAACAATCTGCATTAATCCGACTTTTATCCCATCTCACTCTGTAGAAATACAAATCCAACAAATCCTCTTTACAACGCTCTAGTTCCACAAGCGGGGCCCAACAGAGTTCTGACGGCTCTGACGAGAGTATGACGGCTCGTGGTGGACCAGGTGCAGGGGAAATATAAGCAGAGTTTGAGGCGAAGAATGATGCGAGGAGAAAAAGGGTTATTAAATGCGTTATATTCATTTCGGTTTTTGAATATGTAGTTAGTGTTTTACGAAGGGGGGTTTGATTTATAGAGTTAGGAGATTCATTAAATGGGATGAAATGTACATTATATCTATTGATGCTTCATTTAGTGATTTTGATGTAAAGTAGAAAAGAGGCTTGATTCAACCAAATTATGTAAGTTTAAATTGTATCACATGTATAGTAATGAATTTCACATACTTTTTTGACTTTTGAGGATACTAGAGTTAGACTAGCTAGATATTTACTTAGCTTTATTTAGTTACCAAAAAAATTCTGATATACACACATTTCTAGTCTTTTTAAGAAATATAAAGCTGTCAACAGCCAAAATTTGAATGTAAGTTATAATAATGGATCACTCTAAAATCAATTGAACATACTATCTCAAAATTTGATACATATTCAAAACTTATAATCACCTCACAAAATTAACAAATCAACAAAAAAAATTCTAAACAGCCGCCAAAATCAAACACAATAAATACCAAAAAACAAAAACAAAAAAATAAATAAATCAAAATCTAATTTACCAACAAAATTCCAAATCTATAACACGCAAGAACGAGCATCGTAACGACAGACCAAGCGAACATAATCCACCAAGCGGCAAACAAAGCCATTTCCTTCACAAAATCAAATGACTCAAATAAATCACCTTTTTTCACGTAAATCGCAAGAAGAAGAAGCACAACAGCTGGCGGTGCGACCAACTGTGTGGCCACCATGACAAATCGATGGTTGTGTAGAAATATCTTGGCTCGCGCGTAGCCTAAGTCTGCGACTCTACTACCGTGTAATTGTTGGTACCTAAAAATGAAAAAAATAATTAATATAATTAAGAACACAATACTTATTCAGATTTAATTATCCAATGATCTCCAGGCTTGACCAGGAATCATTTATTTCAAAACAAAAGAAAATGTATATTTTTTATATTTTTAAATTTATGAAAAACAGCCCTATCTTTTGGAATATTAAGAAAAAACTAATTTAAAGCTAAACTTTTCAATTTTCAGAATACCCATCACTTTAAAAATACTAAAAAATCATTTAACAATTAAAATACTCCAAAAATGGAAAGTTAAATTAGGGGATTTTTTTAATATTCTAAAAGATGGAGCATTTTTCAACAAAACCAGAAAATACAGATGTTTCTTTTAATCCCCTTATATAATAGCAATTATTATAACAATAGTAATAATAATAATCGATGGATAAATAAGATTAATTACTGAAATTATTACCAACATACGACTCCTTCATTAAGATACATCTGAACCATGGCTCGAAGAGAGAGAATCTGCAACAGAGCACCTGATGCGAGTAATAAAATCCGATACGGCTCGACTGATTTGAGCATAAATGGTGGGAATAACGGCATGATGAACAACAATGGAGATACAAATGAAATCAGAATTGTGGAGTATAACAACAGAAAGCCGATCCATGAGCAAGAGAGGATCGGTAAGTCGAAATGGAGTTGATCGGTCCCGAGCCAAAAACCAGATGCGAATTGGAATGATGGGATCAAGAGAAGAGGGGTGATTATGGCAGCAATGGTGGTAGAGAGGAGCGCAGAAGAGTTCAGAGGCGTTAATGGGGTTATTAGGAAAGCGATTACCGGCGCGAGGACGAGCGAGATGAGAGCGAAGAGCTTCTCAGGGCGGTTCGAGGCCGATTTCTCAACCGAGAGACGGAAAAGGGTCAGTACAAGGAAGGTGAGTGAGATACAAATGGAGATGAAGGGGAAGAGGGTGTTGGAGGAAGGGAGGAAGTAATGGAGGAGGAAGGAAGGGAAACAGAGCGAGAGAGGAAGAAGCAAAGAGAGGTGGAAGGAGAGGAAGTGGAGCCGAGTGGCGAGGTGGGCGTGGGTCAGGCGAACTCTGTACAGCTGCGCGGCGGAGGCGTCGAACGGGGTGGTTGTGGGTCTGTGTTTTTTGGACGAGTTTTGGTTGGGGTTGAGGAGCGCGCGCGGGGTGGCGGAGGGCGGCGAGTCAGGGTGGAGGTAGGAGCAGAGGGCGTGGAGGAGGAAGGAAGGGAGGTGGAGGAAGTGCGAGAGGAGGAGGAACGGGAAGGTGGTCAGGAGCTGGAGCAGCAATGGTGGCAAAGCCATGGCGACGATGGATCTTTTTTGGTTGGTAAGAATAAGATGGAGAGTGAACAAGGAAAGGAGAGAGTGGAGAGTTCGTGATGAAGAGAAAACCGGGAATTGAATTCCCGCTTTTCTGTAGGATTCCAACTTCTGATTGTTTTTGTTTTTTGAAATGTTCCAACTTCTGATTGTTCATAGTAGGATTCTAAATCATGAATACCTTTTATTAATTGATAATGATCTGATATGGGACGGTATCTTGTGGCAAGTACTAAATATCTCTTTAACTAACTAGTTAAGTAATAGGCCGGCCACTGCTTAGCGAGTTGGCAGAGGCGTTAGCTCCCTTTCAAAGAGGGCAGAATCACGAGAGTCTAGATAGTTAGAAGTAATGTTGCCTAAGGGCCAAAATTAAAAAAAAAACCCTAGCTAAGTTATAGGAATACCAAACCTAAAATACACTATAAATTTGGATTATGAGCTCTTTTCATTTCCACAAACACTAAACCAATCCAACATCAATCATATCAAAATGAACAAGATCGAATTTCTTGTGTTTTTCGTTCTTGTGTTAGTAGTATCGGCAACGGCTAAGATGATTGAAACCGGTCCGGGTCCTCATTCAGAAGAAATGGATCAGCAGAAGGGCGAAACTAATTGCTCGGATTTTAATGATGACATAAATGTAAATGGATGCAAAGAACAAGTTTTGAAGGCGTATAATGAATTCAATATGAAAAAGGGTATTTCTATTGCCAATTATTGTTGTTGGGTTGTCAATCAGAGTGATCCGATCTGTCTGCTCAAGCTCGTTTCGCGTAAAAATCGTGATTATGGGAGAGCTAAGAAAATTACTGAATGTACAAATATTGATTGATCAGCCTTATAATTATAATACTCAAAATGTAATTTTTTGAGTAATTATGAGGAGATGATGTCAATGCTATAAATAGTTAAAATGTACTTTCACTTTATGAATGATAATGAACTCACGTTTGATGATTTATGGTCTTGATGTGTAATTGTCAAAAACTATTAAAATTCAAGGACAAAACATACCATGTGGAAAATCCTTGAAATTCTACATCAATCAAAGAAATATTACTACCTCTTTCTACTTAAATGAATCAAATAATTATTGATCCGAATTTAGAATTCCATTTCCTAAAACTCAAAAATCAATTCCTTGCCTAACAGTAGTTTATGTGTAGAGCTAGTTTGTTATACTCTTTACTTTATAAAATGAACATTTAATCACTTTTATTACTTTAATGTTAATTACTAAATTTTTTAATTAAGAACATATTTACTATAAATAAAAAATGATATAAGTAATTTGTACTTGTTATAATTAGTTCGAGATGATTAATATTGATTCACTATAATTAGTTCGAGACGTTTATATTGATTCAGTATGTCAGACTATAACCTAATGTGAAAGATACACAATTCTCTACACACAAAAAATTTGAGTTGTAAAATTTCATGTCTCTACAGAAGTATTTTAGTTCACCTAACAACCCATACTCCTAAACACAATAAATTCTCACATTAAAACCACATTAAAACCAAAAACAAAATCATCTTTACACAAAACGAAGAAAATGAATCGCCTCTCATTCTTTCTCTTCGCAATCCTTGTAACCACCATTTCAGGTGAGCCCGGCCCCCAACCTCCATTAGAGGCTCCAACGACATGCTTGACAAAAACGGAGCAATGTGTGAAGAATTTAGTGGACTTGTACTCGGGCCGAGTTAGCTGGATGGACGGCCATATTGGAAAGGATTGTTGTTTCGCGTTTTTGGTGATGGACCCCACATGTCAGTGGGAAAATTACACCCGCGTGGAGGACATTCCTTATCCATTTTGGACGATAATCGCTGCTTGTTTGTCATCGAATGAATTAAGAAATAATTAATAGGTGTTTAAAGTTTGTTATCTGGAATAATATGAAATCTATATTTCCTTAAAAAAATATGAAATATATGGAATAAGAGAAGTAATGATTATGCACGTAGTAGCTGATGATTTATGTTTTGCTTTTAATGGAAATTGTTTTTTTTCTCTTTCATTTCCGCTTTTCTTTTTCTTTTCGTGTTTGATAAAATTCACTAAATTGCAGTTAAGCGCACATCGACCAAATGATTAAATGAATATGCATCTCTGCCGTTGATAAATTTCATTAAATTGCACTTAAAAATCATAATATGTGGAAAAGTATTTTAAACACTAGAAATTCGTGAAAGCTTAATTGCCTGTATTAAGTGCCTTCTTGATGTATGGTTTGATTTGTTTCAGTAGTTATTAGTAAAAGAACCTGATTTAAAAAAAACTTGAGAAGTATGCAATCGGTAATTCAGTCCAGAACAATGCATTGATATGGAAATATAAAGCAAAATGATTTATGCTATCCTCTTGTTAGGAAAAAAATGGGATTTATCCAATAAAATTCTTTTTTAGACACATTATGTTGTCAACAATATTATGGGTTAACCGATCAAAAAATCATCACAAATTATGCTTGGTCAACAAATGCAAGGTTAATAGGATTTCATTGATGCCGTCTCAATTCAACAAGATATTCACATTGGTGGTTTTTCAATTTAACCCTCCAAGGCTCTATATTATGCTTGGCATGTAAAGAAACCAGACAGTCACACAAGGACTGAACCAGATAACCGCGTCGCTAACAGAGAAACAGAACAATAGTGACTGCACAGTAACACGGCAGCACTAAACCAGCAGCGACATTGTGATTATCAGCAGCGAAAATAATAGTGCAGCAATACGTTTACACTAGCCCAAGAAGGAACAATAATAGAAGAAGAAATGATTGAACAATGGAACTTGAAAAATAAGATAAATTTCTTATTACGAGAGAAAAAAAAGATACAAAATATTGTTGTTGTTGGAATGAATAAAACTCTATCCCTACCCCTTTATTTATAGGATAGTCATATTTAATATAAGGAAATAACTCAAAGATTTATTGCCCCATTTAACACCTAAACATGGAAATACGAAACCTCCTTGTCAAGAAATCTAATTTATGATAATACCAAAATTCATTGTCAAGAAATCTTATTTCCAGAAATATATTTCCTAATTTGTTAAATGCCTTCATAATATACAAATGCATCTTTATATTTTAACATGCCCCGCATGATCCAACACCTTCAAAATTATTAAAGATCCAAGTTAAAAGAGATACAACCTTTTTCAATGTGAAATTCAATCTGTTTGATCAATCATCCATACGATTAATCCTAAAATTGTGATTTTTTAATATAAAAAAAAGAGAACGGATCATACCCAACCGCATGGGGACAGAAATTGTGCCCAAGCACCTCCTTGACCCTTGGATCAGAATCATAATTAATCATGCATGATTAACCTAAACGCCTGTTAACTCTATCTCCGTTAGCAATCCCTCTCCACCTGTTTTAGAAATAAATCATTCTCTTTATTCTCTCTGTCAACTGTGACTCCAATACTCCATTCGTCTCATTTAGAAAGAAATAAAATGGATTTCAGTTTTGGAAAGAAATTGAAAACTGTTATTCTTTTTCTACCACTTACATCTGAAGTTGGTTTATCAACATTTGATTTCTTTTTTCTGCAGGTTTTTCTTCGGACTGGTAACAGTATAAGTATATTAATATGTATATAAAATATAAAATACTAACATGTATATAAAATATAAAATATTAACATGTAATGTATGTAGAACAAGAGCATGATTACAAACTAATGCGATTGCTCACGCAAAGCTCGACAAATTTGTCTTACAAAAAAACAAAAATAAAAATCTCGTCCAAAATGAAGAACCGAACACCTATAAAATTAATGACAACAATTACCAACTATTACCAAATATTCATAAAAGAAATAACACAACAATTATCAATTATTATGTTTCACATTTTTTTTAAGTCACTCATAAATTGACACTTGCATAAATGTCCATGCAATAACAGTAAGCATGCTTATAATAACTGATCAAATAAAAACATAAGAATCTGCCAACACATTAAAATAGAATAAAAACACAATTATAAACTTGATTGACTACTCTTATCAATTCAAAAGCTCACTTGGCAATAATTTCACCAACTCTTCACAACAAAACATCATCTCTCATCCCTACTACGAAAGCTCCCTCAAATCTAAAACCTATATCAAACTCCAGTGGATCCAAACCCACCTTCGCCGCTTTTGGTTTCATCCCAATCCTCAACCTCCAATAGATCTGGAGTCATAATTCGTTCTATAATTATTTGAACAGGGCAATAGCCAGGTTTCACATTGAAATCTGTGTCATCCACTGAAAAGTTGAAAAGTATGACTCTGAATGGTCCGCGGTTGTCCGCCTGCACCTGCACCGAGACCAATTGAGTGCTTTCAAGTCAGACCTGATCTTGGTTCTACAAAAAAACAAAAAATCTTATATGAGAGAATTTATATCAAGTGGTATTTCATCAAATAGGTTGTGGGCTCAAGAACTTATATCAAGTAGCATTTCATCAAACAGGTCGTGCAAATTGAATCACTTTTTATAGTTGCTAGGTTGTGATTCTTGTGTAAACAATCTTGGGAAAGTACAAATTAAAGAAACATGCAAGACATTTAGATTATGCAATGAGGGTTTACACTGTAATTAGCTTTTAGATTCTGAATCCCTACTGGAAATATACTGAAAATTTGAGTCATAAATCAGATTTCTACAAATAAATCAAATTCCACTGTAAACACAGCAGTAACGATTTACAGAAGAAAAAACTATATAAACTAACCCGGTTGAAACGAACAAAGAATATCAGCATCATACTTAGTCAATCCAAAAAACTTCAAATCAAGCGACTTAATGGTAAAATCACCAACTCCATTCAAATCCGATTTATGCCTTCGCGCCTCGCTTCTTCCCCAATTCTTTTTTACTCGTGACATTCACCCTCTTCAATCTCGTCAAACTCATTAGAACCTCGCCGAACACAGGTTTGGCTGAAGAACGGGCTGGGAACGACTCCTAGCTGACCAGAGATTTGGCTGCTTCCGAACGATGGGAGAGAAACAGTGACTTCCGTAAGCTTTCGCCATTTCCTATCTTTCCAAAACTGATAGATTGCCTGATCCTGATGTCGTCTTTTAAGACAAGAGGGAGATGAGAGAGTTAACGGAGAGAATTAGAGTTAGAGGGCCGTTTAGCTTAATCAAGTTTATCAAATCACGAATTTTGATCCAAGGGCTAAGGAGTTGCTTGGGCAGAAATGGTTGGGTATGATCCGCTCGATTCTTGAGTGATTATGAGGAAAGTGTTGGCACATAAATGTACTTCCATTTTATGCATGATAATAAATCTATGTTTGTTATGTCCAATTGTCAAAATTGTTATAGATTCAAGGAAGAAAAACATATCATGTGGAAAATCTATGAAATTCAACAACAATCAAAGAAAAATTACCACATCTTTCTACTTCAGTGAACTGAACAGTTATTGTGCCCAAATCCAGGATCCATATCTTGCAACTCAAAAGTTACTAGCACAAGTTTATTTGTGGCGAGTTTGTTATATTTCCACTAGTCAAATGAGAAGATTACCATTTTCTTTGTAAATGAGAATGTACTATTATTAATATAATGCCAATTACTATTTTTTGTTAAGTAAACTGTACTACCATAAATATAGTTCGATTTAAGTATCTTGTACGAGCTAATTAGTTGAGTTATATTGATTATGCCACTCAGCCTGTAATTAATGTGAAAGATATACAACTCTCTACAAAAAAAAAATCACCACAATTTTTTTTACAATTACCTTGCAGCCCATACTCCTAAACACTATAAATTCTCATATTTTCACCTTATCATCATCCTCAAACCCTAAACAAACCCTTCAAAAACCATAACTACACACAAAATGAAGAAAAATAATCTCCTCCCATTTCTACTCTTCACAATCCTTCTAACCACCATTTCCGGCGAGCCTGGCCCCCAAGCTCCGTTAGAGGCTCCAAGTCCAATAACATGCGCCACAAACACGGGGAAATGTCTGAAGGATTTATCGGACTTGTTCTTTGGCGACGTTAACTGGACTACTAGTCCAATTTTGGAGGATTGTTGCAAAGCGTTTTTCGCTATGGACCCCACTTGTCAGTTGAACAATTACACGACAATGGGGGTGGATGATGATGGTCTTCTGACTCCAGTGAGGAGGATTATCTCTGCTTGTTTGCCGTTTAATTTAGTTTAATTACGAAATAATTAATAAATTAAGATGTAAGGAAACAAGTGATCAGTTATGATTGTTACGGAATAAATGAATTGATATGTTTGCACTAGCTTGGTAATTTATGTTTTAATGGGAATTATTATATGGTAAATTCGTGTGTGTCGGTACACAGAATTTTTCGCTGTCACTTTTCACATATATATGTTAAGGAAAATAAATATGAAGAAAAAAATGAGGGGAAATTTGTCTCAACTGCTATAACTCATTGTTTTGGTAGCCCTACCATGGTGACTAAATGTTGACCTGTTTTGGATTTTGAAGCATCACTTTCCTCCATTAATGGCTTTATAGACAAACCACTAAGAATCAAGGCAATCACCTCTCAAACTCACTATCAAATTCACCTTTTAACTGAAATTTCTAAATTTTAATGTCCGTGCAATATGCATGTTATATAAATCTATCAATATTTCTATTTTCCATAGATTAGGTACAATAATGCAATTTTTTAAACATTATCTTCAAGGCTCATGGACCAATGAATTCAAATTTTATGAAGATATATATATATATATATTTTGTATTGACAATTTATTTGCTTCTGGCATCAATGAAAAAAGTCCAATGGATTAATGATTTCTTGTTTAAAGACCAAAAAGATACAAAAAAAAGACCCAACTACACGAATGTTACTGGCAGCCGAATGTTTTTTTAAGGATTTATATACACATCCCCCCAACCTATCGTTTACCAGTGGTAAACGATGGGTTGGGAGATGGTGAACGAAGAACATATATACTTTTTCTTTTTTTAAATGATCTTAGTCTACCATAGACATCAATATTTCTTTGACGTGGCATTTACTCATTGCATCGGTGCATGGTGAACCAGTTCCGTAAAATAATTTCGCTGAAAGGGTCTTACTGTTGATCTTCCACACACGAAATGAACAAGAAAACTCAACGAACTTACGGGACAAACTCATGCAGTCTTTCTTCGTAGTTTCTCCACTGGAGAAGAAAACTAGAAAAAAAACTCGTCTCCTTATTTGATCAATTCAACCCTACTTTTCTATATATATCCTGTTACTCATTTTCAGCTCAGCTCCGATCCGTCATGTCAAAACGAAAAAGAGAAGAAGAACAAAGATCAGAAGAACAAGAACAAGACAAACTGAATCTCTCTCTTGAACTCACGATTCTCTCAGCTGAATCTCTTGAATCCTCATCTGTATTTCCGTTTTGCCTCAAACCATACGTAAAAGTCTCAACCCCCTTTGAACCAGACACCATTTTCACTACTCATACCAGCGAAACTAGTACGAGCAACCCAACCTTCAATCAGACCTTCAACTTACCTCTCAACCCATCCTTTTTGAACCACTCTTCTTCCAAAAGGACCAAAATAGAGCATGAAAATGCTGTACACATCAGCATATTGTCTAACAGGCCTCTGTTACTGGGTCCCACGGAGCTTGGCTGCTGCAGGATTTGTGCGAGCGATATAATAGATGGGTATCATCCTCCTTCTGTACGGAGAAGATTGAGTTATTCTTTAAGGTCTTCAAAAGATGGATGTAAGGGCCATGGATATGTACACGTGGCAGCAAGAGTAGTAGGCTCTGGTGTTGACGGTTTGACTGTTGGAAGACCGGTACCGCAATTGGGTTGGTCTCGCATGGCAATTGGTATACCAGTGGATGTACCAACTGAGCCGGTACCGTCTATGCCGATTAGTTTCTTGGAACCGGTTTGGGGTCATAAGAGAACTTAAAACAGAGCAGAGCTGGAAACTGTCGACTCTAAAGACCAACGAAGTTGAATGGAGATTAAACAAATCTGTTAAAAGTGTATTAATGGTTTTGTATTCTGATAGAAGATTTGTACGCACAAAGTTTTTTCAGATTGAGAAGAAGAGATGTCAGCATAGTATGACGTGGCAGATTTTGGAGGAATTGGTGACTTAACGTGGAAAAAAATGATGGACAGGGAGTCATGGTTGAGAAAGTCAGATAATGCGTCTGTTTGTAGATATTATGTAAATATTTGGTTCTTCTTAATGAATGTATTTTTCTCAATTTTGCTCTTTTTGTGGAATATAGAAAATAGAAGAGGAGGAAAGTAGGAAGAAAGGGTGAAGTAAAAGCAAGGAACCTCGTTCCTTATTTGACATTGAAATTGTCAAAATTCTATATTTGACATTGAAATTGTCAAAATTCTATATGGGCAACTTCTTTTTTTTGAAGGATCTATATGGGCAACTTCAAACATCAAAGTTTTGAACTTAGAAAGCGTGTCAGATTAGCTTAATGTTTTTTTTCTACTTGTTGAATAGAAAATTTTCAAACTTTAGCATTACACTATTTATCATGGAATGACTGTCGATTCGATTGTTGGCTCAATTAAATTAGGTTCAGTTTAAATATTTAGATTATTCAATTTTTTTAGTTCACTTAAATTTTGATTTTTATAAAGTGAATAAACCAAACTGATCGAATAATATTGGTATTACTAAATCATAATGATTCATGATTCTTATCCATGGTTCTAAAACTCGGTGATTCCGAGTCGGAATCGCCGGTCTCCGGTTCAATTCCGGCCCGATTTTGTCAGAATCCCGATTTTCTTCTGATAGAGCTGGCTAAGACGTCGGATTCAGGTGTGGATTCAGTGCTTAAGGTCTGGAAAGTCTTGGTTTATTTAACTTTTTGCAAACTCGAACGCCATTTTTGTTCTATCGAGTAGCACTTCTTGAGTGAGAGAGAGGGGAAAGAGAGGCTTTTAATTTTTAACATCATAGTGAACCTCACATTAAATTCTTGTTCTGACAATAAATTTATACTCTCTTTGTATGGGATTGATCTTAAAAATGATCAAAAACCACGTTCTTTTGAATAAATAACGTTGTTTATTTGAGTTTTGGGTGCAGGAGATGAAATGAGATTCCAATGCTAGTTTTGAATTCTCTGTGGCAAACCATTTCAGTATATATATGAAAAAAGTCACTTTTTTTTAATTGATAAAAACCACCTAAATATACTAGAAACTATTGAGTAAAAAAAAATTAGCTATGTGTTTTCTAAATCATATATTTTTAACAATTATAAAACCCATAAAAATAATATATGTTAAATATATATATTATTTATACAAATAAAAAATATGCTAATAAAAATTATATTGCTTATATATACATAAAATAATATATCTTGTAATATATTTATGTACATAAAATAATGTATTTTTTCCTTGTGATGATGTCATTTGAATGGTTTAAAATATTCAATCGTGAATCCGCATTGTGAATTGTCAAAATATTATTACAAAATATGCATGATTTAAGTGTCATTTATGTTTTTCTATAATTTTTATATTTTTAAATTTATTTTCATTTTTTTTTGAATTTTTATTATCTTAAAATAACGTTTTTATAAAAAAATCGGATTCTCCGATCCGATTTGGGCGATTTTTATTACACGAGCATCGAACGATTCCGATTCTGATCCTGATTCCGATTTTCAAAACTATATTCTTATCAATATTTATTTAGTCTACGTTAATTTTGAGTTAATATTGTTTAAATTTATTTTTAGTTTAATTTAACTGAATTCGGCTTATTCAGATCAGTCCAAAATTTGGTTTCAGTTTGGTTCTATGAAATTGTTGATGAATGTTATTTGTATTACACTAGGCACTGATATGGTAAAAAAAGAACGATACATTAGACAAGCCATTTGGTATAATTAACAATATTATTTACACAAAGAATTGTTGCTAAAATTCGCAATTCCATTGGTAGAAATAATTAATCCTTCTATTTACAAAATAATAATAAATCACACAGTTTTTTATCACCTGTCCATCCATGGACCTTCCACTTAATACACTCCACTCATAAATCACAAAATTTTGATAAAAACACGCAAATTATAAGACAGAAATCTAACTAAAAGGGTCTTAGAATTGATTATTTCACGGACTAGTTGCAGATACTAAAAGTTCAGGGACCAAAATACAGATCTCACTGATCTTTTTTATCTACCTTCACTAATCAAACTAACGTAATTTCAGTCACCGTAATTAATTTTCAAGAAAGAATGGCGGAATTAGAAGATGCACAAATGAGAGGACTAATTGTTTCAGATGGAACTACGGTACTTGAATTACGGTAAAACTCGGATTTATACGTAACTTGAGATTTATCATTTTTAACTGCAACAGAAAGATCAGAATTTTGTTTAATCGGTTCGTAAAAAGGCGAATTTTTGAAGGACTTAATTGGAAATCGACAAAGGGGGCAAGGAATTGTGCCGAATGTTTGTGAGGATTCGTTTGATTTCATTGTTGAACATAGATTCATTGCGCATTTCATGCATAGTTCATGGTCACAACCTAATTAAAGAAAAAAATAATAAAATTAATACTTTTACCAACTAAATTTCTACTTAATGTAATGTGAGACGTTTATTTGAATTTGGAATTGCACCAACGGTTTTCGAACCTGCACTCAGTTGGATATATTAATAACTGATAAAAATGCTATCAAATTGATCAAAAAATTTGATCCTACTATTATAATTCAAAAGTTTCGCAAAATCTAAACCAATATATAATATTTGAATAAAAATTTAGTAAAAATTAAGAAAAAAAAGGAACCTTGTGCAGCAACATTGCAAGCTCTTTCAAGACAAACAGCGCAACAATGACTCTCATCAATTTCTTCCGAAGATTCAGACGTTCTCAAACCATAATCTCTAGAGAAAAAAAAATTATTATTATTACTATTACTATGTTTACTACTATTATTTTTTATTTAGTTAGTTTTACCTTGCGATGTGTAAAACGCTAGAGAGAGGAAGAGAGAGGAAGCAAGAGGGACGAAATGTGGGGATAATTAAATTAGATTTGGGAGATAATAATTGCTCGAGGCAATGCCGCCCCCAAATTCTCGCAATATCAATTGGAAGCCATCTGTCTAGTACAAAATAAATTATTAAAAAACAACGTAAAATATTCCACTTTTTTATTTTTTAAAATATTTTGTTTTCCTTACCCATTGCAGTTCATAGCCAATCTATTCGCTCCTCTATCAATCAGAACCTGGTAATAAATTTCATTTTATTAAAAAAAAGTTAAATGATTATGACGAGTTAACTAACATGTTAGGTCTTAACACACAACAACAAAAAATTCTTCGAGGTTCTTGCAAAATATAGATTACTACTTTTTGCACTTTTCGATAATGGAGGGTCTTTTAAAATTTTAACATAAAACAAGGGCCTTCTTGTGCAAATTTCTCAAAAATGAAACTTAAAAATTAAAACACAAAGAAAGATTTATTACTCACTTGGCAACATTTTACATTTCCGCCAGCCGCAGCAAAATGCAAAGCAGTACTACCAGCACCTGAAACATGAAACTCAAAAACTCAGTATTTAAATATACGGACATTTTCACAATTTTGGAATAACATAGAGAGGCTCTTTTGCAAAATAAATAATTTAAAGTTCAAACCTATGGAACCCATGGAAGCAGATGCGTAAAGAAGAGTCTGTGTTGTGGCGCTCGCGTTTAAATCTAAAAGTAAATGAACACATTCAAAATGGCCGTTCATTGCCGCCATGTGAAGTGCGGTCACACCGTTACTGGCGGGCTTGTTTATGTATTTTATCAATTCACTGTAAAATATTGCAAAAATGTTTATTTATTTATTGTAATGTTGGGTTAAAAGTTAGTATTCCTCTTTATTATGTAATATTAACAAGTGTAAATTGTTATATTATCAATAGAATGAGCGTAAAGCATGATGGGAATCTGATATGATCTATAATGTAAATAATATTTCTTTAATTATTATATTAATTTGGAATAATCGCACTATAGACCTTTTCGGGCGTCATTGCGCTTTTTGGTCATTTTGTGTAGTATTTTTGCTATACTATTTGATTGCATTAATTTCTCTAATTGATTTACTAAAAAGAGAAATAAAACTTAATAAAAGTGAATGAAAAATGATAGAACATGTGTGTGAAAAATCATTCGTTTGGACTATTTTATTTTATTTCAAGTTTTTTACAATACTAATTCGAGAAAGTAGTATAATTTGAATTACAAATTTTGATCAAAAAATTAGTTACAATTTTGCTCAGGAAATAACAACAATCATAACAAAATTACCTGTTTTGCTCTATTTCAGTATCATCTCCGCTTTTGGAAATGGAGACTCCAATTGGTCCAAAATCAGCGGCTAAAAGACGAATGCATCTTATGTGACCATTTGCTGCCGCAAAATGAAGCGCGGTTTTGCTGCCTAAACTTTCTACTTTCAATACCTATTAAATCTCAAAATTTATATTTGAAGTTCAAAATTATGTTGTTTTAAGACGTAAGGCGTAGTTAAAACCTCAATTAAACGTTAAAAAAAGATAAAAATTATAGAAAATTACGTTGCTTTTATATACGAGAAGATTCTGAACCACTTCCCAGTGTCCGTACCGACATGCTTGCGTTAGAGGCGTCTTTTAAAAAAAAAAGAAAAAAAATGAATAAGAGAGATTATAATAAAAGGGGGCTGATACTGCACAATATTACTGTAGCGACGGTATATAAAAACTGAAAACAGTATATACAAACATATAAAGTAAAACTAAACACTATATAAAAATTCATTCTATAAAACAGTATATATTTAAAAAAAATAAAAATAGTATATACAAACATATAAACTGAAAACAAACAGTATATAAAAATTCATTCGGTAAACAGTATATATTTAAAAAAATGAAAACGTATATAACGTATATAGGAACGCAAAAAAACAATATATAATTTCAATCCGTCGTTACAGTATCCTGACGTGATTTTCAATTTCTCATAATAAAATATTACCATAAAAAATCAAGTTTTGATACATAATAATTGTAATAAATTTATTTTACCTGGCCGTATATATTCCTCGAATTTACATCTGCTCCATTTTCCAATAATAATGCAACAACCTGAATAATTAATTATCAAAATTAATTTTTTTTATAGATATCAAAATTTCGCAGAAATGATGTTAAACAATTATCGAAAACAAACAAATAAATAAATAATTAATACATAATGAAATAATAAATAAATATACTTCATGGTAGCCTCTCGCAGAAGCGAGATGAAGAGGCGAGTTAAGAAGACCAAAAGTCGAACACTTAGCTAGGCCTGGGTTTCCTTCTAGAAGCTTCTGTGCCTCCGCCACATCACCGTCCCGAGCCGCCGTGATGAGTCGCTCGCCATTTCCTCCACAAGCAATCATGGAGTTCCCCATTTTTGTGAGAAAAGAAATAACTAGGGAGGAAATGAGACTTATTTTTTCATGTCTCGTTATGTTTGTTTTGTTTGGTTTGAAATGGGAAAGAGATGAAATGGGAATCAGGTGGAATCTCACCAAACTTTAATGGTTTTGGATTCTTAGAAGGTAGAAATAGAAATTGTTAGGTGGAGGGGAAGATTTTGGTTGTCAATGAGAGAGGAGGGATGGAGTGAGACGGCAGAGCCTCACCTCACTTCAGATCTTTTGCGCCAAGATTTGAATTGTGCAATAACTCGAATACTTTATTAATTCAATCCCTCTCCAATATTTTTTTTTAACTCCACCGGGTAATAGAATGGAAGATGTGAAATAAATGCATGAAAAAATAAGTTAATTTTGTTCCATGATATAGAAGTAATGGAATATGGTTTGTATGATATGACCCATAAAATTGTAGAAATTAAAATAGAGTGGAATAAATAAATTCTCACTTTCATTCTGAATAAAAATCTGATATTCAATAATTTTTTCCATATTTTCATTTTTCAAATTTGGAATAAAATATAGTCATTTCTACTCCACTCTTGTACTATCTCAGTTTTTGCTAAACGGTAATGGAGTTTGATTGTATTTACTACGACGCAAAAAAATTCTTACTACTGATTAATACTTTACAGAAATTTTGGAGGAATAAATACATATATTTCAAAACTTTCTTTACTAAAATACTATTAATATATAATATATACTATTATGTTAAAATTTTGAAAGAGTTATGGCTCTCATAATCTCTATAAAATTATGTCTCTACTATTAAGCACCTACTTAAAAGAAATTCTATCATAAAATTATATTACAAAGTTATGGTCACAAAGAATATAGAAATTGAGGGAGGTTTCCCTACGGAATGTGTTGTCAATTGCTTGTAAAAACAAATGGGGTAATTAATTAACTTCTAAGTGTGATTCAATAATTGGAGCAGCTTGCATAACCACAGTGGAGCCAAGTGGGTGATTAGTATTTAGTATGTCTGTCTTCCTTTTTAATTTTATTATGATCTTTTATCAAAAAAAAATTTAATATGATAGCTTTCATTTTAAGGGTGAAACGTACACGTCTGACTAATTAGATTTTATTTGAGCGGTTAAGCCGTTTTTTTCGTTGCATGACAACACAACAAAATGTCTAATTCTCGTGTCAAAATCTCTTATTTTGGGGGATTTTGAAGAAAACTAGATACATGATTAATCATATTAATAGAGGAGAATTTTATATACATTATGTATTTATGTGCATTTTTGTTTAAAGCATAAGTCGGATGTAACCTTGTAAAATTTCAAAATATTGCATGGTTTTATGCAATAGGAAATGAGTGTATCTATTTAGTTCTCATGATATCTCATTTTTGTGGCCGTGATATCACATAACATCATAATACTATGTGGTAATCGGTAAAAAACCGGATAGTTGTTTTGAAAAAAAAAAATTTATTTTTTTTTTTTGCTATTTCAGTTTTGGTATTTTCCAGCAGTGATTTGGCTGCCGGATTTAGTACTTTTCAACAGCATTTTTGGCAATTTGTACTGTTAATACTGTAGCAATTGAATAAATCCCACCTATTTTTTCAAAAAAAATCAAATTAAAACAATTATATACACGCACTTGCCGATTACCACCAGTAATTTGTGAAATTTCACCCTTTTTTTTTTTAAAATTTCAAATTGAACCCCCATATATAAGGCATTTATCTCTCTTTCTCTCTCTTCAAAAGGCATTTCTTGAAAAATAAAATCTCAGCTGCTAACCACTCACCGGCGACCTCGCCGACAACCTCTCCGGCGACCTTTTTTGTTTTGTAGGTCTTGTATTCAGTATTCTCTCTTCTCTCAAATCTTTTGCTTGATTCATCTATTTTGTGACATTAACAAAATTTTAAGCAAAATGTAAACCGACTTTTTTTTCTTTTTTATGTTGAGTTGAAGATGGGCATAGATGGAAAGATTTCCTTCATTTATTTCAAAGAAATAAAAGATTTCAAAAGGTATAATTTTTAATACTTTATTCTAATTAGTATTTTGCAGTTTTTATTAATTTCTATGTTTTATTTTTTTTTCTATTCTTCATTTTTCCGTCTTTAATTAGTTTTTTTCTTTTTTTGCCTATATATTTCTAGTTGTTATTTTATTTTATTTTTTATGTTTCATTTACTTTTTTTCTTGCATTATTTATTTTATTTTTCTTATTTTTTTCTATAGTTATCAATTACCAGTAGTAATTCAAGCAGATCTAGCAACTTTTTTCTATTTTTTTTTCTATTCTTCATTTTTTTCTTCGTTTTTTCTGTCTTTAATTGATATTTTTCTATTTTTCCTATATATTTCTCTAGTTGTTATTTTATTTCCTTTTTTATGTTTTATTTTTCCTCCTATTCTTGCATTATTTATTTTACTCTTCTTCTTTTTTTATTTCTGCTGTCACTGATTACCACTAGCAATTGAAAAATATCCAGCAATATTTTTCTATTTTTAGTGTTGTCATTATTTTTTATATTTTTGAGTTTTATATTTTTTTATGTTATTATTTTTTTCTAATATTATTTTTTTATTGTTTATTGCTTTCTTTTTTTCTCTATGTTCTTTCTCTATTAATATATATTGAAATTTGTTTATGAAAATAATTTTTCTAATAGTTATTTGATACTTATTTAAATTATTTGATATTTAGGAATTAATACAAGTAGAAGATTTGGATGGTTGTATAAATTAGCTCATGGAATATTGGTTGCATGGGAGTTTTATTTTCATGACTAATGTTTTTGTGGAAAATGAATGTAAATTGTATGAATTTTATTTTTGTTTGTTTCTCTATTATTTTGAATGTAAATTTGTATGAATTTTTATTAGGGAAATAATGGATTATCATTTGTCTTATTTTGTGCCTAGTTGATATTTTATTGGTGTTATTAATTGATATAAATTATAATAATTATTACTATTTATTATTATATGGATTTTAGGAACTGTAGTGATTACCACCAATAATATCAATAAACATTAATGTTTCAAGTTCGTGGTAGCTAGTAATAATCAGATATATGGTAGTGAAACATTGTAGATATATTTTCCATAATTTGAATATATGGGAAATCTTTAAATAGAAACGACATAACCAACATGCTAATAACAAGTTAGAATACAGAAATAAAAGAGAGTAGAAAAGGGTTGAATTATTGTTATAATTTGTTAGTATTATGGGGAGTGAGATGCACTAATTTGGTGAGTATGCAATAGCTACTAATAATCAGTTGAAGTGGTGACTATGAATGTTAATGAGAGGTGACCGCCAGTAAGATGATACATAACCATTTTTTTTTGCAAATATTGAACTTAGCTAAATTTATTTTATTATAAAATTTATAACATAATAATATATGTCACTTCACTGTACAAACAATGGTCATATTATATTTAATGAGCATGTTATATTTACACAACAAAGAACAGATTTGACTTGTGTCAGAAAAAATTTATAATTATTGAACCCACCTAGAAAATCGTAAACTACTACAAAATTGATTATCAGTAGCAAGTAAGAGTAAAAATCGGATTATAAAGTGAATATGACATATGCATGATGTCACGGCCACAAAAATGTGGCATCGGTGGGGCTAACTAGACTTTTCCATAGGAAATATGGTGGCTACATGTAAAATATAAAGATCTTAAAATATCACATAGGTCCTTACAAAATTGTAAATATCAAGAGCTTCTCTATAAATTTAGGCTATATTCAATTATATTAAATAAATATTGTAAATATTCAGTTTTGTTGACTAAACTTTCCACTTTTTTTTTTTTGAAGGAGCAGCAGTCAAGCTCAAGCAGCCTGTTTTCTATTCTATTATATTAAATAAAAAGTTCAATTACAACACCAACTTACAATACATGCTGAAACGTAATGCGACTGTAAACTCTAATGAATATACAACATGATTATAAAACTCTACTCTCACCCTCTTTTCAGCAATTATTCAACCATTGAATAGTTGTTTTCCTAACTTTCCACCTTTTTAACACCTATTCAATCACAAAATTTATATTTGAAGTAATTACAGGGGCGTGGTCAATATAAAAACTATAGTTTTTACATTGATCATGAGCGTGAGATTATCGGCATTTAAATCCTCTACAAAACATTATAAAAGACATAAAAAAAACATAGAAATTGCATTGCATTTATGATAAATCTAATTTGCCCTTTTAAAATGTTTTCATGTTGAATGCATCAATTGGCATACGCAATCAGAAAAACAAGAACTTACACACTCTAATTCTCGTTTAGGCATTTACCACAAATGGCAAATCCATACAAAAAAATTATTTCATTTCCAATCAAACAAACCCAAATACAATTGTTTATGAATAATTTCAAAATAGTGGCTTTAAATATGAAACCTTAGCAAATGATGTAATGTTTGAGATACTGATTTCTGTCCATGTAGACAACCTAGGAATTTCGCATCAATCAATTAAATTACAATACTATTTAAGAACCAAAACCGCATATGGTTACTTAACCAAATGTTAACAGAACATTTCTCCCGACTTGGGAAAATATGAATTGTCTGGTTGAATATTTGTCTAATTTGTAGAAATATTACGGACAATTGAGGTTGTATCGTTATGACATTGTCATTTCTTAGTTTATTGTCTTGATGACGAATCAGTAGACGATAGAAAATTGGTCCTGTTAGTATTAAGTCCAAATGAAGAAAAGAAAAACAATATTTACAATGGATGAGCCAAATTTATAGAAATTGACAAATGTTTTTCATTTATTGTACTTTTATTTATTTTCTAAAATAAATAAGAAAGTTATATTAATATCATCCCTTACTGTATTATTTCTCACAACAATGACCGAAAATCACTTGTTGGGCGCCATTTTTAGTCTTCACCTATCAGATGTTTCATCCATTTTAGGCGCGAAAAATAAGATGGCTTAACACCAACCAAGCTGTGGTTGATGCCGAATCAGACGGCATAGCAAATGTAAGGTCTGGTGAGAGTGAGGTACTGAAGGGCCTTCTAACAAATATGCTAATACCTTCTTGGCTTACGCCCTTGCGTAAAAATCTGAGCCAGTACACTAAATTACAAAGAGTTTCATCATTTCAGTTTGATACTTTCTTTTTTTTTCTTATTCAAACATACACAATGACTTGCTATTTGAAGTAGTAGTACTTGAAAATTCCACACAAATTGTTTTGCAAGTTAACAGTGTCAATTGATTGCCAAAAAAAAAGGTTGTTGCTTAATTTGTATAAGATAATAGAAGGTTGGTTGTATTTATCCAAGTGAAGTAAGAAATTGTTTTAGGTTTTTTTCGAAATAAACAATTGTTGTATTTCAAATTAAAAGTAACTGTCATCATTCAACAACATTTATTTTAATAGAGACGAATTCAACAAATTATTTTTCTTTTAAATAATTGCTTATGTCAAGTTGGTACCCTCAAATTGATATTTCCTCTTAATGAGTACAAAATGTCCCTTGCAAATATCCCACACACAATCATTTTATATTAATATATCATGCATCAAAAAGGATAGATCCTTTTCATTTTCAAAGCAACCAAAAAGTTGTCCATATCAAATAGAATCCATACAACAAAACTCAACATCCTTAAAAACTCCTATTCAAAGCACAGAAATGACTCAAAAAACTCCTATTCAAAGCACAGAAATGACTCAAAAAACATGGTAATGATTCGCAAGTTTTATTTAAACAAAAACATAATTAATCATTAAATTATTATAGTCCATTAATCATTCTTTTCATATCAGCACTTCTTCTTGGGTCCGGTTCAGCTATTGCCCGCTCAGTCAACACGTGTTTTATTCTGCACATTGATTTTTTCACCTACAAATTCAATCAAATAAACAATAATAATAATAATAAATATACATCACAAAAAGAAAAAAAATAAAGCAAGTTTATATGAATTACAACAAAGGCATAATTTCACATGTGGTACCCCTATAGAACCTCAAAATATCATTAAAAAACCTCATCTTTTTTCCCTCAAAAAGGACCTAAATTACCCTTTATCTTAATCTATTCATATCTAAATAAAAGATAACAAAATTAGAGTAATTTAAAAATCTTCTCAACCAAATACCCAAAGAAGACCATACACGATATTTTTTACATTTTATAGAGGTATATAAAGAAAATTTCCCCTAAAACAAAAAAGATGTAAAAATTAATAAAATTTCTACCTTGGAGATTCTTTCAGGATGAGAGAAATAAAGATTCTGAGATGCAAGCATCTGGCGCTGAGTCATCAACATATTCTTCTCTTTCAGAAGCACAAACCACAATTTATTCAAATCTTCCCAAGATTTCAGCCTCAGCTCACAAGCCTTCCAGCTCCGCCCTAATTTTAAAATAAAATTGGATTACAAAAAAAAAACTATATTCTCTCAAATTTATTAAAATACTCCCTATCTTCTGAAATATTAAAAAAAAAACCTCATTTAACAAATTACCATTGATTCATTATTTCAAAATAAATTAGGGTGTTTACATATTATTTTTCTATTATTTCAAACCGAGTTAGTTCTTTTTAATAAAGCATTTAAGTCAGGGAGTTTTGAAAATAAAAACTTAACAAAAGTTCTTTTGCGTTTTAAAAGTTAGGGATTTTTGAGAAATGAAAACTTCCAAGTAGGTTTTTTCAAGTAATACAAAAGATAGGGTTTCTTATAAATACCAACAGAAAATACAATTTTTTTTTTGATAAATTCCGCAAAAGAAATCAGATTTAAGCATTTAATTTCTACTAATTATATTTTTTTTTTAATGCAAGCTTGATTCTACTAATTATAATTATAGTTGTACCGTATATGACAGGTTTTTCATCGTCGGCTTTTCGTTCCACTTCAAAGAACTCTTCGAGAGGATTTCTTGCTTTTCGGATCGAATCTGAAGCTGCTGCAGTTGCAGTTGCGGTAGTTTCAGAGTTGGCTGCGGCTCGAAGAAACGACCTTCCAAAAATTCTTGATATGAACATTTCAATGGAATTTCACTGTAAATTATGACATAATGGTGATATAATAGGTTAGATCAAGTTAAATCTTGAATTAGAGCATAGCATTGCACTGCAATACACGATTTGAACAAGGATCAGGAATTAACTTAAAAAAATGATAACTTCAGATGAGTACTAAATCTTATAAATAATCCCTCAATTTCCTTCAAATCTCCGTTTCATGAACACTCAAACCCTTAGATCTAGCCTCAACATGCTTCAAATTCGCCAGAAACAGCGCAGATCAAAGCTCAAACGCAAAAAAAAAAATGAAATCATAAGATTAGAGAAACAGGATTGATTACCTGATTGAATCGAAGTAAGAAGTTATTCAGGCGAGAGAGGAACGAAGTGAGCTGCAGAAATTTGAGGGTTTTAGTTTTTGCTGGGGTTTTCTCACTCTTAGGTTATAAATACAGGCCCAAATGATATGCACACTATTTATTTATTAAAGAACCTTTCAGAGCCCATGCAGCATACTCTTTATTAGGTCCATATAGGACTTTTTTCTTTAAATATCATTTTTTAGAAAAAAAATTCAACAATTGCCATTGGTTTGAAAATAATGAAATATCTGCCATTTCCGCGGGTTAATTAGTCAGCTGTTAGATCTGTTTAGCTGTTAATTGATTAAAAAAAAATTGGGCTTGTTCCGCCACTAGTAGTGGCGGAACACTGTTTTTTATACTAATTAATCATGTTTAGTCAGCCAAATGAGAAATTTTTGCAAAAAAATAAAAATCATCTATTCCGCCACTAGAAAAATCAATAAAATCAACCTAACTTCAATCTATTCAAACATATTTCACTCTAATTTCAATAAATTCAAACACATTTCACCCTAATTTCAATCAATTCAAAAAAAATACCAACACCAATTCCTAAATCTAAACTCAAAATAAAACCAAATCAATTACCTTTCTCTTTTTCTTCCTCCTATTTCCTCTTTTCTCCTTTAATCTCCACCAATTTTTGGTATTTTTGGCAAGATTTCCACCCAAAAATCGCCCCTCTTTTGAACCGTCGGGTTTAATGGATTTTAATGGGTTGAAATGAGGGGTCCGTTTTTATATAAATATGTCTGTTCCGCCACTAGTAGTGGCGGAACAGACATAAATTTTCCTGTTCCGCCACTACTCGTGGCGGAACAGGGTATTATTTTTTGCATTCCTCCAGTCAGGGGGAAAAAATTTATTTTCACATGTTCCGCCACTAGTAGTGGCGGAACAGGTAAATTTTCATCTGTTCCGCCAATAATGGTGGCGGAACAGAGTATTATTTTCTTCGTATTCTCCGGATTGAGAAAAAATTATTTTGGTCTGTTCCGCCACTAGTAGTGGCAGAACAGTCTAATTCTTAAAAATTTTGGGTTAATTAATCAACTGTTAGATCTGTTTAGCTGTTAATTGGTTAAAAAAAAATTAGGCTTGTTCCGCCACTAGTAGTGGCGGAACACTGTTTTTTATACTAATTAATCATGTTTAGTCAGCCAAATGAGATTTTTTTGCAAAAAACTAAAAATCATCTGTTCCGCCACTAGTAGTGGCGGAACAGAATGTGTTCCGCCACTACTAGTGGCGGAAATGGCAGATATTTCATTATTTTCAAACCAATGGTAATTGTTGAATTTTTTTTTTTAAAAATGATATTTAAAAAAAAAAGTCTCCATATAGTCAATGTTGTAAGTTTCTCATATTAATATATGTTGCAACCAAAGTCAACAGTAAATAAAAATCCTTCTAAAAGCCCATATTCGCTTAAGGCCTGTTCACTTAAATACCTAAGCCACTAGCAAGGTTCATCAACCAGTCTAAAATTCCAGATAGGCAGCCAGAATAAATTTTAAATACAAAATAAACAAACGTAGAGATAAACAAACAAACATTCATGTCAAAATTTCACATTCCAACAACAAAATTCCCAAACTACTAATAATTTGAATAAAAACCACCTCAACTAATCAAAAGCTAACCACAACATAAATACCAAAATTTTACATTACAACACAACTCAAATTCATTTTAATTCACAACCAAAACTCAACTCACCCCCTCCCCCTCCCTCTCCCTCTCCCTCTTCTCCCCCCTCTTCCTCTCCCGGCCCCCATAGAAAAGTACTCCTGTTTACTCTGCTTCAACCCCAAATCCCTCACCCCTCTCCTTTTATTACCATTATCATCATCTCTTTTACCCTCCTCTCTTTGTCTCTTTCCCCTCCGTTCAAAATAGGAGATCTCTCTCGACCCGCCCGGCCCGAACTTCACTTCGTTATACTTCTTATTCTTCTTGATTTCGGCCAAGGAGACGCGCTCGCCGAGAGGCAACGCGTCTTCCTTCGCGAGGGATTTGTTGCTCCAGAAGGCCTCTGCGTGTCTCTCGTCCTTCACCTCGTACAACCTGTTGAAAAATAATATAATATGGATGAATGAATGAATGATGATTGATTATTAATAGGGCGGATTTGCAAAAGGGATGGATGGATAGATATATGTTGTTGGAAATTGAAGAGAGAGCGATATGTTCGTTGGGAAATTGTAGAAAAAACACTCGATTAGTTTAGTCAGCTTAATCGCTCTGATTAGTAAATAAGGGTTCAGATATGGAGTGTCGGCATTTTGGAGAGCCAAGCAGCGCGCGATTACAAAGAGGTATGATGAAATTGCAAAAAGGTATAGTAGTGAACACAAAAGGTATAGTGGAATTACAAAAAGGTATATTAAAGGTGTGTTTTCAAAAAGATATATTTGTAAACACAAAAGGTATATCCAGGTGCAAATATATATGTGTACAGCTAAAAACTATATGGTGACGCTTCTGGGCACTCCGAATAATTTCTCAAAAAATAAATATGAATGAATGATGATTGATTGATTATTAATTGGGTAGATTTGCGAAAGGGATGGATAGATACTATGTTGTTGGAAATTGAAGAGAGAGCAATATGTTTTTTGGGAAATTGTAGAAAAAAACCTCTATTAGTTTAGACAGCTTAATCGCTCTGATTAATAAAAGTAACTTTATTCAAAAAATATTAATGAGGTCCGATTATGATGGACTAAATTAAGACATGGTGTTAGATTATAACAAATGAAAATGACTTTCTTTAGTTAAATAATTGAAGGGGGTTTTCTTTTTGCAATTTATCCATACTGCAGGTTTTTTTTGCAAAAGTAATTATTGTTGTTATTATTACAACAATTCTTAATGATTTACCTGACAGGTTTGGATTTATTTATTTGCTCATCTTCACTATCATTTTCTTCTTCTGACGCGTCAGAATCATCTTCTTCAGCCGGATCAAAATGCTCATTTATGAGAGACTTTGAGTCTCTCTTGGAAATAGGAGGGTGATATTGCGTATATTCATACGATTTCTCATCAATTTCAAAATCCTACAAAAATCACATTAAACGATTAGTAAAAATATGTTTCTCATAAACTTTATAATTAAAGAATTATTGAGGGTTAATGAACGTACTGGATTCTCAAACATCCGTTTGAACCGATCGTCTTTGAAAATCTCGGTTGTTAATGCCTTGTTCTTTTTCTTTTTATTAACATTATCTTTTTCTAATTCTTCAACATTATTATTATTATTATTAATATTATTTTCTGTTTCGTATTTTTCTGATTCTTCCTTCTCATGCAACCGAGCCGCCAGAGCCCTGTTGGCTTTCGGCAGTTTCTTCAAAATCTACAAAACCCAAAAATTTTAAATTTTAAATATTACATAATTCATACCAAAAAATATAATATAATATAATAAAATAATAATATAACATACAGTAATACGATCTTTTCTCTTGGCTTCATCTTCTAGTTGTTTCTTCTTTGCAACATAGTCTTCAAATTTGAACGGCTCGGCCAATTCTTTAGCCTGTACATAAAAAAATCTTAAAAAAATAATATTGATAAGATAAATAAATTAATTAATTAAATAATTAAATAATTAATTGACCTTTTTATAGAGGCGATAATCAATGAAAAACCCGTGCATGTAAGCTTTGACGACACTAGTTCCAATTAAATAAGTCAAATTTAATCTCTCAAAATCCTCTTTTGTAAGGAACTTATAATCATCGTATATTGTAGTCTCTTTATTTTCCTCCAACTCTTCCTACAAAAATAAAAAAATCACAATTTTCAAATCACCCCCTCAAAATGTCAAAATACAATAAGTACCCCTTAAAAATGAGAATCATCAAAAATATTTTTCCAAAATACCAAAAACACCCTCATTTCTCACTAATTTTTCTTCAATTTCAGGAACTTATATCACATTTCTCATTTTGCAGGGTTACATGTGAAATTTGACGATTTAAAGAACCATGAAAGGATAAGAACGATTATAATATCATCTACACCCGAACAAACATATAAAACATTTTCCAAAATACCAAAACTACCCCTCATTTTCTCCAATTCAGGAACTTACATGACATTACTCATTTTTACAGGGTTATACTCGCAATTCACAATTTAACAAATAAAAAAAGGTTTAGTATAATTACAGTTAGGTTTTCCAAGTAAGAACACCATTTTGGAGCGGATCCCAATTGCGGTACGAAATATGCAGGAATTTGACCATTATCTAATGATAATAACATTAATCCGCTTCCTTTGAATATACAAACGTCATTTATCGTGCCGCCAGCTGGCTCTATACTCGTCATATTTTCTCCCTGTTACAAAAAAAAAGAAAATAATAAAATCGATATATGGATTATGAGAAATTAATTTGATATGCATACGTGAGAAGTTTTGAGAAACTAACAGGAGATAAATGATAAATGTGAAGTGTATGATTTGATATGTTGAGTATGAATTTGATATTTGGGGTTTTTGGAAGGCTGAATTTGATATTTGGAGTTTTTGGAAGGGTGAATTTGATATTTGGAGTACTTAGAAGGGTGTATATGAAATTTTGGGTATTTAGAAGGGTATATATGAAATTACAAATTTATGGTCGAAGGGCAAATTTGATATTTGGAGTTTTTGGAAGGGTAAATTTGATATTTGGAGTTTCTGTAAGGGCGAATTTGAAATTTGGAGTTTTTTGAAGGGTGAATTTGATATTTTTTAAATTTAGAAGGGTATATCTGGAATTTTGACATTTTATATATATGATAAAATAGAAATAAAAATTAACCGTATCGGGGTCCCAAATTCTGACGATGTGACTGTCAGCAGTAATTAATTTCGGTTTGGATGTGTTTGGAGTTTGATGCCATTTAATGCTAGATATTGGGCTCCCATACCTTTAAAAATATTATTAATTAAAATATTAATTAATATTAATTTACATATATGTGAAATTAAGTTGAGTTAGGAAGTTGGGGTTTACATGTGATCCTTCACTCTAACTGGGTCAGGCATTCGCAAGTCATATATCGATATCTACAAAATAAAAAGAATTTAAATTTGATTTATGTTATTATTAAAGATATTTAAATATATATATTTTATATTAATAATATTACATTGCCAGTACTGGTTCCAACAGCCATGTGATGTCCTTGGTTTTCGTCAAACTGGAGAGCTGTCACTTCCTGCAAAAATAAATTGATTAAAAATCAAATTTAATTTCAAAAATTCTAAAAAATGATGAATAATATTTTGAAAATTACATGGCCAGAATCATTGTTAAAAATGTTAGTATTAATTCTTCCAACTGAGGATTTTTTGCGCATATCAAAGCACTCAACCGCTCCATCTTCACCTCCACATGCTACAAGCCCATGAAGCAAACTAAAATAATAAAAAAATATTATTTATAATAATAAAATGAATAAATAAATAAATATTTATTGTGAAAAAATGGTTTAAGAATGTTAAAAACCTTCTAGAGACTACATTAATGCCAGGTGATTGAGATGTGAGTGATTCCATAAATCTTCCCTATAAAAAATAATAGTTATTATAATTAATAATATATATAATATATTATAATGATAATTATGTTTAAAATGATTAGAGACTAACTTGTTCAAGATTAATTCTATATAAATCAGGAGATGAAGCGGCGCAAAGCAAATCGCAAGACCAACAATCATATGCAATGTCTCTCCCCATTCTATATTAAAATAAAAAATAGTATATTGATCCATAATTATAAAAAAAAATATAACAATATAAATTTAAAATAACCTTGGAATTCGAAAGCTGTAATGACTTCCATATTTGGCGTGTAAATTAACAGAACGGTCTGAACAGAGAAATGCAATCTTTGAATAATCATCTCCCAAAATCTAATTAAAATAAATAAATTTGTAAGTTTATTAACATATGGTTGTAAATTATATCACGTATTTATTCAAGGAACTAAAAAGATTAAAAATTGAGTATAATTACCTCAAAATTCACGATTTCTGAAGTTAAATGCCTCTCGAATTTCATAGACAATTCTTTTAATTCATAAACTTTCATTTGCGGAGGGTAAATGCCTAAAATCATCAAAAAAAATGATTAAAATATCCTATCAACATCAAATAACAATATGATTCAAATCAACTTAATCAACTCACCTGAAGCAATTACATACTCTTCATCTGGAGTCACCTTAATCCGGCTCGACGACGTCTCAAACCTCAAATCCTGGATCAAATCCACTCTTTGCTGATAATCTAACAACAACAAAAATCCACAAAATCAGTACCACAATCAATTCACACCACCAAAATTGAAGCCGCAAGATAGAAAAAACGAACTATTATCTTTGCGGAGAGCTCTCTTCTTCTTGGGGTCGATCCAGGCGGCGGTGGAGCGCTGGCCGGAGAGCGAGTAGAGCTTGACGCCGTTAATGGAGGTTGATCTTATGCCCCCTTCCTTGGTCGCCATTGCAGAACGAAATGCTGAGGTTTGTGCAAGGGTTTTACGGAGTAGAAAGAAGAAGAAGAAGTAATAGCACACTAGGGTTTTGGTGCTCAAAAACGGCGACAAAGAAGGACTTGGATTCCCGGATTTTGATAAATCCAGGATTTGTTTTCCTGGTTTGGCCCAAGTGATAATATTTCGGTTCTTTTTGGGTTTGGCCCAATATGTTTTATCAGAGTTAAATGGGTCTCGGAGTACTAAATAGATAGATCCGACCCACCTGATTTTGGGTTAGATTTTCAAATTGATTTGACCAGCATTGTTTATGTCAATTAAGAAATTAATGAAGCAGATGTGTTTTTCTGACAATATTTTATTATTTTCTAGAGTATGTACGGTAAGACAAAGACAAAGAATTGATAGAATTAAATTTTATACTTTAACTAGATTACACCCGTGCTCCGTTTCATAGAAATTTTATAACTTAATATGAATATGAATATTCAGCTGAAAATCAAATGTATTTTAAACTATTTCAGTGCGAATGAAAAATATTGATACTACCTAAAATGTATAAACTATGACATTTAGTAGAAGTGTACATAATATTGAATTTTGATAGGGATGAGCAAGTTTTACAAAAAAACTATATTTTTATTTGTGGGGGTGAATGAAATAAATTCTGATATGAAAAAAAATGTGAGATCTATACATGATATTTCAATGTAAAAAATATACATGATATTTTCAATATGCTATATTTTTAACATGTAATCATACAAAGTTACTTTAATCCACACATACAAAGTCCCACTTCTAGTTTCTACTAGATACCTTACTAAGAAAATTGGAGATGCCAATCACCTCAACTGTATTCAAATTCCAAGGTTTATCCACTGAAACCCTCTATCGGATCCAATCAGACCCGACCCATTAAGACCCGTCTCATAATAGATTTTTTTTATATACCATTTTTTTAAAAATATAAATAAATAAATAAACAAATACCACTCATTTCAAAATAATGAGGTATCTACTATTTCTGTCACTACCAGTGGCAGAATAGATTTTGTTCCATAGAACATGTGAATTTTATAATTTTTCAAAAACATGATTAATTAGTGAAAAAACATGTTCCGTCACAGGTAGTGGCAAAACAAGAAATAAATAACTTTTTTTCGTTTTTTTTACTGAGGAAAAATTAATTTTTTACCTATTCCGCCAGTAGCAGTGGCGCAACACATAAATTTTTTTCCTGTTCCGCTAGTGGCAGTGGCGGAGCACGTTTTTTTCACTAATTAATTCCTATTTTAAAAAATTATAAAATCCACATGTTGTGACGGAAATGATAGATACTTCATTATTTTGAAATCAGTGGTATATGTTGATTTATTTTTGAAAAAAGTGATATAAAAAAAAACCCTCATATTACCCCTCTCACTTAACTAACGGCCCATTTGATAGATCCACCAACGACTGAATCCGAATCCGATATGAACCGCTGTCTTCCTTTCTTGGGGAATTTACAAACAACCCCTAACCTTTCTGGATATTACAAAGCCCCACCTGACTTTTATTTGTTAATTGGGAAACTATACTTGTTAATTAAAAAAAAATTAATCGGATGGAAAAGTTGATGGAGATTTGTTTTTGTGAAAATTTCAAATTTGTCCTTCTTAACTTCTGAACTAGTTTATTTTTAGTCCCTCAACTTTTTCTTAGTACAATTTTAGTCTCTCTCAACTATTTAATAGGTGGATTTTTTGGTCCTTTCATCCGTTAGGTACTTAAGTTTTCGTTAAATATGACACATAAGTAATGACGTGACATATATTCTTAATACATACACAACAACGTGTTAACTTTTATTTAATAAATAAACATGTATAAAAAATATATATTTTTTAAATAAAAATAATGTTTTAAGAAAAGAGGGGAATTAATAATTTTTTTATTTTCTTTTCAAACATTTGTCACTTTACTAATGTCACGTCATTACTTACGTGTCAAATTTAACAGATACATAAGTACTTAACGGATGAAATAACCAAAAATTTCATCTATTAAATAGTTGAGGACCAAGAAAAAATTAAGGCGGCAAAAAAATGAGCAATTCGATAGTTGAGGGGAGGGGGGCAAAGATGTACTTTTCTCTTTTTTTTTTCTTTTTTTTTCTTTGAACTAAGAAAATTCAGGGCTGTTTTCGTAATACCCAGAAAAGCTACGGTTTGTTTTGCGAATTTGTGTCCCAGCAGCGCCAGCCTAGCCCTTCTCGTCTCTTTCCCTTCTTTCTCATTCTCATTCTCATTCTCATCTCTCTCTCGTCAAACTACCTCAAATCCCCGAAGAATCCACCTCGCATTCCTCCATTGCCTCTCCTCGTTCACCAGATCCGTTCGAGAGTGATTGGTTTGTAGAATCCCCGGCGGAAATGGGGGATTTCAACCTCGCTTTGGTTATAGTCGCCATTGTTGTTTCTGTGGTGGTTTTGCTCGTGAGTTTCTACTTGTTGGTCAACTACCAGCACCCGGACGACGCCAACCAGGCCTACTTCCCCAAGTTCGTCGTGGTTCTGGGCCTCTCCGTGGCGGCGATCTCCATCCTCATGCTCCCCGCCGACGTCGCCAACCGGCAGGCCTGCAAGCACGCGATCTACAACGGGGCGTGCAATCTGACGCTGCCCATGAAGACGCTTTGGCTTGTGGTGTATATTGTCGATGCTGTTTTGGTTTTTCTGGTGATTCCGTTCGCCATGTTTTACTACGAAGGAGATCAGGATAAGTAAGTTGTTGAAGATTGATTCTTTTTGAGGATTTTGGGCGGATTTCTTTGATTAGGGTTTGATTGGATCTGATTGTTGTTGCTATTTTTGCAGGACTGTTGGGCAGAGATTGAAAACTTCGCTCATTTGGGTCGCTTGTTCAGTTGTTGTTTGCGGGCTCTGCCTTGGAATTCTTTATGGTCAGTATTATTCTTCTTCTTTCCTAACATTTCAATCGATTTTTTTTCATTCTCTATTTCCCCCCTTTTTAACCTTTCAAATCTAAAAACTTTGAAATTTTACTCTGATTTATTCATTCAATTTGCCCCCCTTTTGCCTGCGAAAGCTAAAACTCTCATTTATTCATTCAAATTGCCTCCTCCGATCCCAATCTACCAAATTCCCAAGAAAAACTCTGAACAATTAAACAACTGAAAAATTCATAACAAAATAAAAAATTAACATTTTTTTAATTAAATCAGGCGTAATTGGTAAAGTGGACTTCACAGTGCGCCACCTGTCATCCTCCGTCCAAAACTTCCCTTCATCCTGGACCGGATTCTCCAGCGGCCAGCCCTGCATCAGCCCTCTCACCAAACAGGTCCATTCTCAAATTTCAAATTTTACATACACACCCCTAATATTTACACACACGCCCCTTAAATTTACCAAAATTGCATTTTGACCCCTGAACTGGTGATCTGTAGTGCGACGCCTTCACTGCGCCCGCCTCGTCAGAAACCACTTGGACTATGAGAACCTCGTTTCCTGAATATGTTGTGGCTTTGGCAACTATTGTCGGTTCAGTTCTTTTCACTGTAAGTTTACTTATTTACTTTTATTATTTTTTTTTTATATATTTATTTCTTTTAATTATTTTTTTTTGTGGAATAGATATTTGGAGGAGTTGGAATCGCGTGCTTACCTTTAAGTTTAATCTTCTCTTTTGTGAGGCGGCCCAAAGCTGTTATAACTCGCTCTCAGTACATAAAGGTCTCGTTTTTTTCCCTTAATTTTTACAATTTACAAATTGGTCCTTGTATTTATTTCATTATTATTTTTAACAGGAAGCGACTGAATTGGGAAAGAAAGCGAAAGAGCTAAAGAAGGCCGCTGAAGCTTTACACCAAGAAGAGAGAGGCGGTGCTAAAGGCAGGAAATGGCGTAAAAATGTCAAATCTGTTGAGAAGGTGAAACCCTAACCCTAATTTTTGTATATTTTATTAATTTTTTAAGTTTTGTATTATGCTGAGTGTTGATTTATGTTTTGTGAATGGATAGGAATTGCTTCTTTTGGAGGATGATATGAAAGCTCTGGAAGAAATGTATCCGCAAGGCGAACAAGTAAATAATATAAATAAAGCGTTATTTAATTTTGATCTTTGTATTTTTATGTTATTTTATAATTAAAATTTATAACTTTGTTTTTTATTTTTTGTTTTCATTGAACAGGCTGAGACTACTTGGGTTTTTACGGTGCTTAGCTACATGATCAAACTTGTTCTTGGTGTAATTGGGTAAGTTATTAATTTATCATAGTAATTAAATTTACTTAATTAATTAATGTTTGAATTATTATATTTTGATTAATCAATTAATTAATTATTTTTTACAGATTAATTGTATCAGTTGCATGGGTTGCGCATATAATAATATACTTACTTTGGAGCCCTCCTTTATCTTCCTTCTTAAACGAAGTCTTCATCAAACTAGACAGCGTTTGGGGTAATTAATCAATTATTTACACACACACCCTTTTAAAATATCAAAATTACGAATCAATCCTTGTTTGATATTATTTTATTTTATTTTAATTTATCAGGTCTTTTGGGCACAGCGGCTTTTGCGTTCTTCTGCTTTTATTTACTTGTGGCTGTAATTGCTGGCGAAATGATGATCGGTTTGAAATTGGTTTTTATTACCATTCATCCAATGAAGTATTTTTTTTATTACTTTTTCTTTTTTTCATTAATTTTTGTTAGATTTATTTATTATTTTGAGTTATTTTGATTTTTGATTTTTTTTTTTAAGGTGGGGAGGAACTTTGATGAATTCGTTCTTGTTTAATGTTGGACTCATTCTTCTCTGTTCCATCAGGTTTGAATTATAATATTTTATATTTTTTTAATAATTATAATTATAATTATTTTTTGATATAATATATATATTTTTTTTTTTTGCTTTTTTGTAGTGTGATTCAATTTTGTGCGACAGCTTTTGGTTATTACGCGCAAGCTACAGCTGCACAGGAAATATTTGGCCACACTTTACAATCATTACGTGGAATTAAATATCTTTACAAGTTAGTCCCTCTAATATTTAAAATTGTCTGAACAAAAATTTGTAAGAATATTTATTCTCATTTTTTATATTATTTCAGATATAATGTGTTCCAGTACGGATTTGTCGCTCTTGCAATTATTACTCTCTTTTACTATGCAGCTTTTGTAAGTCCTTGATTTATTTAAATTTTGAAATATACTTTTTTAATATGTATATAATTGATTTATTTAATATTTTTTTTTGCTTTTTGAAACAGGGATGGAGAAAGAAGAGACCAACAGGGCGGTTCCAGCTGTCGAGTTAATTTCTTATTATTTTATAATTAGCAGTTGTAAATTGGTACCAAAAAAAATCCACTTAATTTGAAGACCACCAAATTTCACGGCTTTGTAAAAATAGCGATATTCTGTGAGGAGACGAGCTTCGTTTATTTTCTTTTCTGTCACCATTTTATTGTATTATTATTGTTGTTTTTTATTTTATTGATAGTTGATTGATGTTTTTTTTTCTTTGGTTGGATCATTTTGCGGAGCTACTTTTGTGTGTTTGTGTATATTTTGGTTTATGAGGAGTTTTTTTTTTTTTTTTAATCTTTAGTGAATTAGATTTGTCTTGTGATTTTAATATGTTGATTGTTTTTTCTTGGAAATTAAATAATTATCTTAATATAACGTGCATTTTTGCGGAGTCCATGAATCTGATCCATGAAATAAAAAACAGACATAGCTTCATATCTTCAATTAGCTATTTATGCTTTATATAATTTACCAATTTAAAAATATTCCTCAATAAATAATGCAGAAATCCAACGGTCTAGAATCGATCATCTGGCTGATCATTTAAGACTCAATAATTATCAATGTCTTATAGGAATAATCTCAATTTCTTATGGCAGATCATTTAAGATCAATAATTATCAAATTTCATTGTCGAAAAAATTTGTGATTATATACCAGTACATGCAATCGACTAGTTTTACAAATAAACTTGGTCAATGGCTTTTTTTCTAAAATAATTTTTTTTCCAATGCTATTTAAAAAGTCCCTCAAACTATGCATTTTACTATTTAGTACTAATTACTGAATCACCTATCTATACTCCGGTATAAGAGAAATTATATTATATTATACTTGTATACAATTTTCTTAGTTTTCTCAAATAATGACACGTGTATTTTCAATATTTTTTGCCAAGCCTGTAAACATAAAGGAGTAAGTGAAAAAATAAATAGTTTTAATGGATGTCTCCGAAGAGACAAAAACAAATAGTTAATGAGGTTAAACTCCTCAAATAATGACACGTGTACTTTTTCAATATTTTTTTCCAAGCCTGTAAACATAAAGGAGTAAGTGAAAAGATAAATAGTTTTAATGGATGTCTCCGAAGAGACAAAAAAATAAATAGTTAATGAGGTTAAACTTAGAATTTTCTTTTCTCCATTTTTTCTGGTATTTGGAACAACAATCTTTGTATTCCTCCAAATTAAGCATGATTTTCTCGTCATTTAACAATAACATTCTATTTAGTTTCTCGATAGTATATAATAATCCTTCCCTCCGTCTATCTCAATCCAATACAAGATAAACAATTATATTTCGATCATATAATTTCAACAATAGCTCTTTAAAAATAAATACAAACAAATGTCTACAATCGCAGAAGAAAGCAAATCTGGAGGTGTACCAAATGATTCATTGTTTGAGATTACTTGGTATGATCGCAATTGGTATGCATTGTGCCAATTCCGTGATGAATCTTACAAAATGGCAAATGATACTACATCAAAGCCTCAAAATTGTGAGAAAGACAAGACGGTGCAAGACACTTCAAATTTGAATCTGATTTCCCGCACAGCAAGTGCCTAAAATGAAAAACCTTGATATATAGATCAGGCTCATTATTAATTGAACTAATTTTTTTCCTTTCCTTTAGTTTTGTTTTGTTTGTGTTCTTAGCAAATATTGGTAGAGATTCCAGATAGGAAATAAAAAAGAAAAAGAAAATTATTGCTGGATGTTTATGTAAATGAGAAGCAAGCATGGTGTATTTTATCCCCTCTTCATATCTTTTGACTTTCAACTTAGATAATATGATTACTATATAACAGAATTACAAGATTTAATATTTAGTTTAGATGATTTGTTCTCGCATTAATTCATTCGTTACCATCTAAGCAGTATGAAAAATACTAGGTGAAGTGAAGTTCCATGCTACCCTGTGTTCTTTTGAAACTTTTTATTAGTTAAAAACAAATAATTAATTACAATATATTTTAAAAATATAGTTATATAACTTATATAATTTTTTTTGCTATAGAAAAAGATCAAATTGGATCCATACCAATATGGAGTTCAGAAAAAAAATGAATTTGTATATAAAGATTTTATTAAAAGATTAAATATTTGATTAAGATTTACTATTTTTCTTTGGAAGTAAAAGAGAAAAAAATATTTGTATTTTGATCGAAGAACCCTCCCTCTTTTAATATTGGAAAAAAAAGAAAAACAAATATGAATTAATCTAAATCATCTATCAATTTTATTTTTTCTAAAACTCAGAACCCACGACATATGGTTAAAAGACTAGCGTTTAATCCAAGCTGAGCTAAACGAGATTGCTAAACCATCTATCAATTTCAAATACTTCTCATAATACAAACTACAAAATTCCATATAACATATTTCTTTTAGGATGGTGATATGGACAGGAAAACAATTGATGCGGGCAAGAAATTATTTTAGAAAATGAGGATGTTATCCTTATTGTATATGTCAATTAAATGAATTAAAAAGAAAATAAGAAATTGGATAATAAATGCACCAATAATATGATTATCTCTCTATAGCATCTTTCTTTGCCCATTTCAGCATTTGTCTTATTTAACGAATCAACAAAAATATGAATTAGTCATTTTTGCTTTTTTAACGCTCATTTTCTTGTTTATGAAATATTTTTTTTACTTTAAATCATTTGTAATATTATTCAACATTTTATTTTTAAATAGCTTTAGTAATTGCATAAACATATTAATATAATTAATGATGGTCATGAACAAAAATATTAATATTTAAAAAAAAAACATATCATAAATTTAGATTTAGATCTAATAAAATAGTTAGTTGTCTTTTATTGATTTGATGAATTTTAATGGCTGTAATGCTGGAGAGAAAAATCAACAACATTTTTCTTATCTTTTTTCATTCAATTAATTGACATATATAAAAAGAGTAAAAATGTCATTTTACTATAATTTTTCCTGCACCTGTCAAATGCTTTCATTCCCATATCATTTGCCTTCTTTTAAAGTGTCCAATAAGACTTGACTGCAACTAAAATCTTTTCTCTTTTTAATGGGCTGTCTTCATGATTCGCGATTCGGCTTCGCCACCTCATTCCATCAGTAATTTGTTTAATCTTCACAATCAAATCCACATCGTCTCGAATTATCACCGTTCCTTCAGGTCGTAAAATCCTATCCATCTCCAGTAATATTTCCTCTATTTCACACCTAAAATAAGTAAACAGGCAAAATACCTTAATTAGTTTATAATTTTATGAAATTTTTTTCGGAAAAAAGTGGTTGATAGGTTGTAAGGCTTACTGATTATTGTAGAGTGTGAATAAAGAATCGGCATGGAGAAGATCATATGTTCTTGGATACGCAGACATGGCTTCACACCTGAAATAAAAAATATATATATTAATTCTCAATTTGTTATTGTTTTATTAAAAGTAGAAATTTTTGATTTATACCATATAACTTACCAATCTTGATATGTTCCAATTAAACCTCGTTCGTATATTACACCGAGCGTATTAATCTTAGAAATAGTCGGTACGACATTCATGACCCAAACCGGGTCGTCATTTAATGCGGCAGAAAATCCACCAAGACCCGCGTTCATATCTAGAAGGTTCCGGAACCTTCCTCTCTCTGCCAGCTGTCCACTCAACGACTTATAGTACTTAATTCTCTTTCTCCACAATTCAGAATCATTGTAAAATAATTCAGCCGATATTCCTTCAATATCCCCACGAATTATTCTTGGCGGTAAAGAATTAAGTCTTTCAGGCCATTTTTTCAGTTCAGGAGAAAAATCCGGTAATTTAGTAATACAAGTTTGCAATTTTGCATACCAAGCTAAATCAGGATCTTGATCCTTACAGAAATCCAATGGTTGAGATTCATTCATCTTATTAGCCTTGCAGTTTGAATGGTCGATCGGTTTTTGCCAGATGGCTATATCTCCTTCTTGGTGTAATTTAATCCAACAAAGTTCTTTTGTGATCGATTCGATTTTTTCTTGCTCTGAATTTAGATCTTGTGTGGTTCTTTTCCAGCCTTTGTAATGTTTTTGCCAGTTGATTGGCGGACCAGAAAGGATCCAGTATCCTCCTGGACGTAGGATCCTGTCTATTTCGATCAAATATTGTCCATCTGCAAAAAAATAAAATAAAAATAAAAAAGATGATAAAATTAAATTTAAAAAATAAATAATAAAAAATAATAATAATAATAATAATAATAATAATAAAAATAATAATAATAATAATAATAATAATAATAATAATAATTATTATTATTATTATTATTATAATATTTACAAGTTTTCATAATACATCTGATTTTTTGTAATTTTACAAATTTTCAGGGGCTTTTCTATAAAACTTATTAGGGTCCGATCTCTTCTATCATAGTTGTAATTATCTACTAATCTCATTCAAATTCCTAATCAAAATATTTCTAAAAGAATAGAAAGTCTACCATAGAGGTGCCAAGGGATGAGGCAGCGAGAGCAATGAGCCATGTCGAAAGCTCGTGACGGATACGGCAAACGAATCGTAGCGAGAATTCCGATCATCGCTGGCACTCCTCGTTCTAACGCGAACAAAACCTGAGCTTTGTGCGTGTCTTTTGGCGCGAATGACATTGTTATGATGTTGCGAGATAGAAAATATGCACCGAAACTCGCCACCTAAAAGTGGTTTTTGATTGGCTTTAAAATATTGAAAATGACTCGGTTTGCAAGTTATTTATGTTAGTAGTCTGGTTTGGAGTTCCCTCCGGATTAAAAAGTGAGATTTTAAATTATGCTTCATATGTTAATATGTTAAAAACACTACAATACAGAATCTGAAATCTCCTTTTTTTATCTTAGGTGGAATTGAAACTCTAAAGTCTAAACCAGATTAGATGAAAAATAAGTTGGAAATCAATTTTTTTTTTTAGTATTTTTAAAAATCGAGAGATTACATATAGAAACTTATCAAAGAAAAAATTTGGGCTTTAAAATACAGAAGAAACAAAAGTAGCCCAACAAAACCAAACCCACCAAATTAGAAAGTCAAACTTATTACTCACCCCACAACCAGTGTCAACAGCCGTCCGTACCGACCCATCTCCAATCGGTACCACCTTTCTAATCTCATCCAAATACCGGTCCGCTCCGCCTGAAAACATAGTCCCACCGCCTGGAAAAACAAACACCTCTCCTTTCTTCTTTATCCAATTCTGCACCCCTTTTTCCTCCACCAAATCCATGTGAGGCGCATTCGCAAACCAAGCCACGTCTCGACTTTCCGGCCATCTAAACGGTACCTTGTAGCCTTTCGGTGCCGGTACGAGACAGTTGAATTTCTTCTTTTCATCTTTATTAGGGCAATGTCTTTGTCGGTATTCTAGTCTGAAGCGAGGGAATTTGAGGGACCTTCTTTGGCCCTCACATGGAGTGAGTTCAATGTACTTTTTGTCGCATGGGGGGAAGATGTAAGAGGGTTTAGAGTTTATGCTGGACTCCGAGGCGGGGTGGTGGAGAGAGAAATCTAGGGTTGATGTTGAGTTGGAGGGGAGAGAAAGAGAAGAGAGGTTGCATGAGGGGGGAGAGAAGGAGAGGGAGGGGATTGAGAGAGGAGGAGAAGAGTGGTGATATATTGAGATGAGGTAAGAGAAGGAGCAAAGAAGGGCGATAATGGTGATTGTGAGGAGATTTGGAAGTTTCCAATTTGAAGAGATCATGGAGTTTGTAGGCATGGTTTTATTAAATTTTGCTTCAATTTTTGTATGTCTCTTTGATTTATTTAGGATCAATCAATTCATTCATTCTATTTTTTCGAGACTTTTATTTTTTCTAGCATTTGAATGCAAAATAATTGAGCAAATAATACTAAAATTAAAAAAATTAAGTAATTAATACTATCGTCAGCTATCTGGCGGTCGGTAGTAGACATTATACCGTCAGAAATACTGACAGTAAATATTAGTTTTCAAAAAATTTCATCAGTGATCTTAAACATATTAATTAGTAACAAATTAGTTTCTACCGTCAACTATTCTGGCGATAGATGTGTAATTTTTTTTTAGACGTCAAAATTTAAATCCCTTTTAGCTAGAAAATTAGTCCAAAAAATTGAAAATTAAAATTTATCATCAGCTTTTTTGACGATAGTGATAATTTCATAAATATTTCTAGATCAATTCGTTATTAAAACCGTTAAGAAAAAAAAAAAAAAAAAAAAATGCTTATACCCCAGAATTCCCACCGGTAGAACCTCTGACATCTTTGTGCAAAGTGGATTTAAGGGGTATGGTTGGCAGTCTAATTTAAAGTAGAATGGTCACCGTGTTGCATCACCTGGTCAAAATCTACATACTTGGATACCTACACGACCATATCCCCTTCTTATCCACTTCTCTTTTCTAATCTTCTCCTGTCCTCAAGAATAGAGTCTCCTTGAGTTTTAACTTGTTACAATGGTGGAAAATGATTGATTAAATGTATTCTGGCATAATTTTGATCAACAATGTCAGAGGTTTCGCGGTAGAAATATTTATTTTTTAAATGAATTTGATAACGGATGACCTAGAAATATTTATAAAATTGTCACTACTGCCGGAAAAATTGACGGTAGATCTTAACTTTCAATTTTTTTTGGCTAATTTCCTAGTTAAAACGGATATAATTTTGACGTCTCAAAAAAAAAAATTGCACATCTACCGCCAGAACTGGCGGTATGGCGGTAGAAGCTAATTTGTTACTAATTAATCTGTTTAAGGCCGCTGATGAAAAAATTTGAAAACTAACCTCTACCGTCAGTATTTCTAGTTGTACAAAATTTTTACCGCAAAAATAGCTAACGATAGTGCTAGTTACTTAATTTTTTTGATATCAATGTTATTTGCTCAATTATTTTCTATATTGATGCTACATAAAAAAAAACCCTTTTTCTAAAGGTGATTTATATATACTTTTAGTTTTGATTAATTTATGGGGATTGATGTTTGTTGAGAGAAAGTGGAGGGGTTTAAGGTGAAGTGATGACTTAATTATTTACATGTTAATTATTTTGGATGACAATTTAATTCATATTTTTTTTATTAAAACCCTTAGGTGGACATTATTTTTTACATTGGCATGGCATGCATGAATAATTAATAAATTCAACACTCTGCTTACTAAAAGAAGTTTATATGTGTTAATTCATTAAATTGGCACGTGTATTTGAAGAGACAAGTTGGTAACTAAACTCCAAAATTGAACAGACACGTTTATGTGTTAGTTCAACACTGCTTATATGTATTTGTCATTAATAATACATAAATTTATTCCTTTTTTTTTTTTGAAAAATCATAAATTTATTATTTCCAAGTTGAAAAGATGGAATTTGTAGCTCTTTTTAGGGTTTAGGGGTTTTATAGAAAAATTTGAAGCACCAAAAAGAAGTCCATATGTATTTATCATTAATAATGCATAATTTTTTTTTTTTTTTTTTGAAAAATCATAAATTTTTAAGTAAGTTGAAAAAATGGAATTTCTAGCTCTTTTTAAGGGATTAGGGGTTTAGGGAAATTTTAAGAACCAAATTGCCAAAAGTAGGGACAAATTCATAAATAAATCAAGTTCTGATAAAGATCCATATTCTGAACCCAAATTAACTCTTTTCTGATTAAATTATAACAAAAGAATACATCATAATATCAACTAAACTAAAATTCCCACCCTAAAAAGAATAATGAATTACATTAAAAACATAAAGAATCTCCTAAACCCTAACCAGTATTCATTCTCCTATCAACCCTAAACCCCAAATAATAACAAAAAAAATCATATCTAATCTTTCTCCTTTAAAAAAATATATAAAAAACCACCCCAAAAAACCAAAAAAATCCCTTTAAAGCCCTCTATTTAATTAACTAATTCACCTGAGACAACTTCCAGCAACAACTTCACTTACAGTCCATGAAGAAACAGTATACAACGCCTGGTCCATCCATTTAATGCTCAGCCCTTCTCCTTTCTTCTCAATCGCAAACTTCTCTGAATCAAACATTCGCAACATCAATCTACTCTGAATCATCTCCATCTCTCCAATGCCTCCATTCCTAAACCCTCCTTCCTCCATTAATCTCTTCCATGTCTCGAACCTCTCGTGTCGCTCCACTCTCTCATTCCCCATGCACGAGATCACGTTTCGAATCTCCCTTCCAAACATCTCCTCAATCTTAACCCTGACTCCACTCGTGTGAGGCAAACAATCATCCAAAGAGTCAAAAATGGCGGCATAGTATTTCAATGCATGAGCCACTCGTCTCTCCCAAACGCGCTCGTTATGACTCGCCTCCTGCTCCGCCATTAACACAATCGCCGGATTGGTACTCTTCACGAGACCCAAGAAATCTCCCAAAGCCGTACCAGCACCCGTACCGATACCCGTACTGACCATTCTGTGCATGACAAACACACAATTCACAGCTACACACTCGTCTCTTTTTACATGCAACATCCAGAGCCTCACATCCTCCAATCGATCCACAACCGGATGAAATTCAAACTGAAGACCTCTCGCTTGAGCCAGTCTAGCCAATCTGGTACCGGTTTCTTGCAACTCCTGTCTCGACTCACCGATTCCGGTGATCCTCACGTGGCTTGGCGGGTCCGGCCTGGACGCCAGGCTCTCCAGTAATGCGGGCCACTGGAGACCCTGTTTGATGTCGAAATCTATGATATGGACTCTGTCTTTGCCCTCAAAAGCTCGCACCAAGCGCGCATTAATGGTGAAATGAAAAAATCTCGGTATCGGGCTGACGGTGTTGAGCAATCTGAGCGCAGTTCCATCGTCTTCTTCAAAGTGGTCTGCGGCCTCGCGGGGCAGGTTAAGGGCGTACCAGTGAGGCCAGAGTTTCGACACGCGGAGAACCAATCCTTCAGTAAAATACGCCACGAGTCTCTGTACTGGCGTCGGTCCAAATGGAGATGTTTCTTCCCCAAGTCGAGACAGACAGTAATTCATCACCTCGTGATTTCCTGCACCAATGGCGTCTACACAGTCCACCAGCAAGCTCACCAGCTCTAGACCGTACCGATCCGTACCGTTCGTCCGCTCTGTTTCTGTCTCCGTACCGTTCGTACCGGTACCGGACGAAGAACTCGAGTCGGAATTCGTCTTGCTGCTCGCTGCCTCTGTTCCTTCAGCCAAGCTCGGTTCGGCGTAGCTAGACGAGCCGAAAAGAGGGAAGCTCGGACCGGTACCGGCTGAAACCGGTATGAAGAACACCTTCTGTTCTTGTTCTTCCTCTTCTTCCTCTCCCTCTCCTCCTTCAACCGGTTGAGGAAACCAAAGACCTTGGTTTCCACCATAAATGGTCCCTTCGCCAAACTGAATTCCTTCGTCTCCACGTCGGCTTCGTTTCGCTCGTACCGAACAGAGGTTGTAGTCATCTTCTTCTTCATGGAGTCTCTTGAGTACCAAAGAAGGATTCGGTACGACTAAATTAGGTCGGAAATTGCAAATGCTAGGGTTTCGCAAATCGGTACAAGGGGTTCGTGGGTTCGTACCGCTTTTGGAGAAACCGCGCGGAAGATCGAGACGCTGTGTGCTCATGTCAGAACGGAAATCGATACTTAGATGCTGGTGGTATCCAGCCAACATCCTCTGCTCCTTACCGGGTTAGGGTTTTTGAGGGGTTTCTCTCTCTAACCTCTCTTTTCTTCTCTCTCCCTCACTCACTCGTCTCTCTGTTTTTCTCTCGCTCTCTCCCCCCCTGCTCTCAATTCCCGACAAGTTATGTTCGTGTTTTAATTAATTTTTGAAAATCTGCTGTGTTTTTCTTTTCAGTTCAGATTATGGTATGTTTTTGGTATATTTATTTATCAAGGAAAAAAAGGTGATTTTATAAATAATTTTTTGAAATTGTTTTATTTTTGTAAAATGAATTTGAAATAGAAACCCAAGTCAGAGATTTAAAGAATGGATCAGTAAATAAGTTACTTTAAAACAAAAGAATGGATTTCTATAAAGAACTGTATTTATTTTCTATATTTTGAACAAAAGAAGAAAAAAAAAGAAATAATTATAACAGAAAGAATCAAAGAATAAAATTAGAGAAAGAAAAATCAAAAGGAACACATTTTAGAAAGAAGAGCTGAAACACTGGTTGATATCCCACTCCATAACTCTCAAACTCATTCTCTCTTTCTCAAAAACCCTCAAAACCTCCATTAAAATCCTTTCTAAACCTCCAAAATCCCCCCACCCCCCACCCCCCAAAAAAAAGAAACAAAGAAAAGAACAAAAAAACGAAATCCACCTTTCAAGCAACTTCCATCCGAAGAAAAACTAATTCTGCCAAATGGGTTTCTCTTGTTCTAAAATCAGTTGTGAAAATGGTTTTGAGTTTCTAAATCCGTTGTTAATCTCTCACCATTCCCCCTCTCTCACTCTCACTCACTCTCTCACTCTCACTCTCCCTCTTTCTCTCTCTCTCTCTCCGTTTTTCCTCTCTCGCTTCCAGTGTGTAATAAGGCCCTACTAACTCTACAAAAAACCAACGAAAGCGAAACAGAGCAGCAACGTGTACAAGCGCGAATCTCAAAGCGAAGCCTCAGCCGTTGGATCTCAATCGGACGGAGGAGAGAGGGAGGGAATATGACCGTTGGGCTCTGTCTGCAGACGATTGAGTCAACATGACCGTTGAAGTGTGTCACGTGAGGCTCACGTGAGGTTGTCCTTATGTGACCGTTGTGGGCTCAGAGTCTCTGTGCAGATTATTTGTATTTGTACAAGATCCCCAGTTTGGTATCATATCATACATTATTATACATACAAAAAGGAAAAGAGTATATTTGATATTTGATATCTCTCAAAAAGGGAATTTTCTGATATAGAGCTATTCCGCCACTTCACATGTACATGAATGGTATAGTTTTATTATAGACTGGATCCATTATTAAAATTAAAAGAATACAATGAGAGTAATTTCTCACGGATGATTGACATGTGTCGCGTCCGGATTTGGATTTTGTGCAGCGATCACTGAACAACGAATTATATAACGAGTCAAATCCCATCTTCTTTTTCTGATTTTCTGTGAAGAATTTGATCTCGTCTTCCTTTTCTGATTTTCTGTGGTGAATTTGATCTCATATATATAAAGTGGGGTCATTTTAAAATGAATATACTGCTTGGTTCATGATTCGGATGAGTGATACGTGTTATGTCCGGATTTTCTGTGGCGGCCACTGTACGACGACAGGCGGACTTCATACTCATATATATATATAAAGCGGGTCATTTTCAAATGAATATATTATGCGGTTCACGGTTCGTCACATGATGAGTTATTATATTGATCTTTTGTGGACATTATTTTATTTTAATTAATGTTCTTAAAAATGAACTATACTATATTACATGGCATTATCGTTATTTTTATCAAAATTAAGGTTATTTCTTTAGTCTTCATTCATGTTCACACATACAAATTTTCTGTGTCAAACTTGATACTCATATATATGAAGCGGATTATTTTTAAATGAATATACTACCCAGTTCGCGATTCGCCACATGAGGAATTATTGTGTTGATTTTTTGTGAACATATTTTTTTTTAATTAATGTCCTTAAAGTTCAACTATATTACGCTATGTGCCATTAAATTATTCCATGTTGAACTTTTTAAAAGCCAATGGTCTTGATATTATTTTTATCAAATTTAAGATTATTTTTTTAGTCTATATTCATGTTCACACTTAAGAAATGATGACATCCTTCAATTCTTTATTATCATTTTAATTATATCCCACCAAATTTTTAAAATATCAAATTTAAATATATTTCCAGAGCGGAAAATTTGCACCTATGTAAGACAACTGAAACCATGGTTTTCAGATGATAATATAATATTGAGCGACTAAAAAAAAATATTTCACTGTTATTTTTAAGTTTTAAAATACATAACTAAATATTGATTTATATTAAAAAAAAGTATTTATTTGATTTTGAATTAGTATTGTGAATATTAAAGTTAAATATACTTGATATTTACTGCACATATCTCAAAAACATATCCAAACCTAAGTATTGTAAATATCAATTAGTCACAATGCTTAATTTAAGTATTTTAGTTTAATCAGCCACCTTACGATATAACCTATTGAATTTTTTATTTTATAAATGAGATAATTAGTTTAACCACTAATACAAAAGTTAACATGATAGCTAGATCAAACATAAGAAAGAAACAAAACTATTATTGAGCTAGAGGCTATGTCGACCTAATCATATGGGTAGTAGGATTACCTAATTTATTTGATAATTTTAGATATTAACTTGACCCTTTCTCAAATATTAAGTTTAATCTGAGTTTTTAGAGCTTCAAAGAGACATTTTAGATAAGCCTGATTCTGATTCAAAAGGGAATATTCGAACACGTATTAAACTATTAATCCCAAAAGTCTAGTTTTGGTTCCTTAATTAATCCAATCCCATTAGTTTTCTCCGTCTTTGGGTATTATTAAGGGGTCGTATCATCTTAATTGTTTTACCTATCACATTATGAGGAGTGGGCACATGAATCGTTCTTTCAACCATCGATTTTGTGAGGATGTTATTTTTCTGTTACTATTTTTGTATCGTTATATATCAACTATTTTTAAGTGACTACGATAAGCCATAACATTATTAATAATTATTAATTTTGAACAATTTTTTTTAACCATATTAAGCCATCCGCTTTGGGTATTATTAAGAGGTCGTATCATCTTAATTGTTTTACCTATCACATTATGAGGAGTGGGCACATCTGAATCATTCTTTCAACCGTCAATTTTGTGAGGATGTTATTTTTCTGTGACTATTTATGTATCGTTATATATCAACTACTTTTAAGTGACTATGATGAGCCATAACATTAATAGTTATTAATTTGAACAGTTTTCAAGAACTAAGTCTTAGCCCAGTGGTCTTACTCCCGCCCCTCACATGAGAGGTCCCCTGTTCGAAACTGGGAAACCTTTCCCTTTAAAAAAAAATAATTTGAACCATTTTCTTTAACCATATTAAGCCGTATCATCATTTAATCATGACCATTGGATTAAAAAAAATCAAATGGTTCATATTAAGTCATATCATCTTTTAATCATGATCATTGGTTAAAAAATATAATGATTCATATTAAACCACATCATCATTTAATCATGACCCTTGAATTAAAATCTAATTATTGATATATTGACACATGTCATCTATACAACAAATTAGTAATATTTATTGATTTAAAAAAAAAATCTCTCATCTCATTAAGATTTATAAATATTGACCATTAGATTTGATTCTCTAAAGGTTAAGATTTAGTCATGTATCATGATCCTTGGTTAAAAAATATAATGGTTCATATTAAACCACATCATTATTTAATCATGACCATTGAATTAAAATATAATTGTTGATATATTGATACATGTCATCTATGCATCAAATTATTAATATTTGTTGATTTAAAAAAAAAAAAACTCTCATCTTATTAAGGTTCATAGACATTGACCATTAGATTTCATTATCTAAAGGTTAATATTTAGTCATGTGTAATATAAAACTCAAGATTTTCTTTAAAAAAAAATTCAAAATTTGACCCATGTACATGTAAGGTGTAAACGGGTAAGATATTAACCGACCGATTGTATCTGTATACTAACAAAAATTTATATCCGAATCAAAATTACCAATATCTAGCCAAATACAGATAGATACATATTTGGATATGGATACGGATTTGGTTATCGATTTGGCTCCGAAATACGAATAATATGCGTATCCAGATAATATGCGTATCAGGATAATATATGAATTCGGAGAATTTGTTATTTGGATAATATCTATTTCAGATATTCCCCTTTATATAAAATACGAATATTTATTCGAATACATGTATAGATATTTTGGATTTTTTTTTAATCATACTTGGATACAAATATTATCTATATCCATGTTAATATATTGTAGTATAAGGGTGTAAACAAGAAGAAAGACTCAGTTGCACCATGTGCCTCGAACTCTCACTCTAGCGTTCTTCCTGCCTTTTTTGCCTGCTGATGATGGTCAGCTGCTCTTTCTTTCTTCTCCTAAGTACCTCGTAGAATTCCCAAATCAGAAGATTAAGACTGACGTGTATAATCTAGTTTCCAAAGCAATGCGCCGGGAAACTATTAGCAGAGGAATTCTTTCTCGAGATACTGGGCCTACAATAACAACTGTTAGGGCCCATTTCAGCCCATTACTCCTATTTCAAAATATTAGGGACGGACACTGAGTAATTCAAGATCAGACGTACATTCCTCAATTCGACTCATCAAAGCCAAACAATCTACTTCCATATTTACCCCGGGAAGCACCTTCTACATCTTTCTTATATTGGATAACCCCTCCAGCATACGCAAAGAACACTTCTCTCTTTTCCTCTCCTTTCCCTTCCCTGCAACTTCTTGTTTACCCCACACTGGCCTTCTTTGCTTTTTTTGGTCATGCTTCCTTTTACACAGTTACACCTCTTCCTTCTCCATATCCGCAAAACATTCTTATCCAAATCAAATTTATATGTATCCGACCATATATATATATATATATATATATATATATATATATATATATATATATATATATATTAATTAGAATAGATTTATTTGAATGCAGATAGTGATTTGGTTATCGATTTGGCTCCTAGATACGGATATAAATAATATATGTATATATATATTCGGATATTGTATTATTCAAATAGTATCTGTTTTCGGATATTTCATTCTATATATATATATATATATATATATATATATATATATATATATATATATATATATATATATATATATATATATATATATATATATATATATTTTATATATTTGGATACAAATATTATCCATATCCATATTAATATTTTTTTTGCTAATTCTTTTAAATTTTTCTTAAAGTTTTTATAATTTATTAACTTTGTTATCATAAATAGTTAAGTGTTTAAAAAAATAATATAGATTCAATGTTTTTTCATATCCAACAATATCAAAATTGTGTTCATATCATTTGAACTGAATTCATATTTGAAGCTATTCACATTCGTACCAACATCGTTAATATTTAGAATCTTTGTTGAGAATGTTCTTTCAACTTTTTTTGTTGTGTTTATACTATATTGTAAATTTTTGACACAACTATAATACTTTTTTTTTACTAAATTAGATTATGTTGTACAATAATACTAATTTTTATTATATTTCAATACAAATATTGTTATTATCTAAATGATGGTTTAAATTACTTTTTAAGTAATGCTATAGAAATTTCGCGCGCAATGCACAAATTATTTGCTAGTTTCAATAAATTTTAATGGTACGTTTTTAGTCCAACATTTGATCTTGTATTTGTGTTGTTCATGTCTCTATAGTTGTTGATTTCCATGAATTTGTTATTATGATGATTAAACCATAAATTTCAAATAAACGCAGCATAACGCGAGATTTTTCGTAGCAGTGATTTATTTTTTAGGGTGTGCTCCAATTGAAGGTAAAGGTAGGGGAAGAGAGAATTTTTATCTTGCTCCATTTTAAATGGAGGTGAATGGAAGGGAAAGAATGGAATAATTTTACCTCCATTCACCTCTTAAGTCCATTTTTTTGTTTTCTTCCAAATTGAGGTTAATGGAGGAGAAAAAAAATTTAAAACAACAAATATCTAAAATAACTATTCTATGACAAATATGACCCACTATTAAAATAACCAAAATATTCTTGTAATCTTCATTAACCAAAATATTCTTGTTGTGATTAATTAATTGAAAAGATTGCCAATTGGTAACTATTTTCCTTAAAAAAAAAAATCCCTCCTGGAGCATGAAAAATTTCATCCATTCCCATACCCTCTTCGCCCTCCCCCCCCCCCCCACAAAAAAAAATTGTAGAGCACAACTTTAGGAGCCTTTGAGAACAATCTGTATATAAGAACACGTCATTGTCCTTGTTCATATGATCTCTTCATAGTCTTCTAAAAATTGAACTCAATACACATAAATGATTACAAAGAAGTTTTGAAATAATGTGAGAAAAGTAGTAAATATGAGGTAAATCTAAAAAGTTTGACAAATCAAAATATTTTTGCTTAACATCATAAATTGGACATAACATGGCTTACCGAGAATGAAAGAAATTGACTTAAAAATAATAATGCATAAATGACAACAAAGTAACCTATTGTCTTACAAGATTAATGGTTCAATCTTCCATTTAACTAGGATAATGTTCGCGCTTCGCGACGTGTATTTCAATTTTAATAGTTATTTCAATCTAATAATATATAACTTGTAATTATGAAAATTCAAAATTAAAGTTTGTAAATTCATAGTACATAAATAATACATGAGAATTCAAAATTATTGTCTTTGATTTTCTTATATCATTATGTTTTGACATATTATATTAAAAAATAAATTAAGTATTAATCAGGCTTAAATGAATGAGATCAGAAAAAATAAAATGCAAGATCATTTATTTCGAAAATTTTAGTTGAAACTACACAAGATTAAATAATAGATGATTAACTTTAAAAAAAATAAAAAGATAATAATTATATTTAATATTATATATGTGGAAAGATATGTATACTTGCATAGAAAAATATAACATTACTCATTTTCTTCAAAAATTTATCACCGCTATTTTTCTTAATATTTTCTTAGCGGTTCAAATGTTATGGATTACACATGTTATTATGAAATCCATAATATATTAAGTAATATAATATAGTTTTCAATATTCTGAAATTTTGTTTGAGATGATAGTTCCCACATAACGGAAATATAACACTGAACATTAATCTAACTAATCATGCGATATTATGATAATAATTTAAATTAAAAGCTAAGATTTGCGAAATTTTTTGATTCGACGGTGAAGAGAAAATTGATAGTAATTCTTTTGAGAATTTTCAAAGAGGCGTAAAATAATATGATAAGAGTAAATGAGCTTATCATTTTATTACATGTTTTTTTATATAGTCTATATTCACATATTTCATCAAGTAAAAATGAAATTAGAATCATAACAATATGTCTTTATGGATATTGTGATAATAATTTAAATGAAAAGTTAAGATTTAAAAAAAAATTGATCCAATGGCGGAGATAAAATTGACAATAGGTCTTTTAATAATGCTTAAAGAGAGATGGAAAATAAGGTATAAAACAAAAGTTAATGAGCATATTATTTTTGTACATCTTCATTCATATAGTCTATATTCACACATTTTAGCAAGAAAAAAATTTGGAACCATAGTAATATGAAACTCAAAATCAAGAGAAATTCCAACAAATTTATATTTGATAATATTAACATGAGAAATAAATATTTCATTAAGAATTATAATTTTTTACAGAATGAAAGAAAAAATTATTTATATTTTAATGAGTACACTCTTCATTAACTATTGATACATGTGATATTGTGGTAATAATTTAAATGAAAATCTAAGATTTAAAAAAAAAATTGAATCAACAACCGAGATAAAATTGACAATAGGTCTTTTGAGGATGCTCAAAGAAAAATAAAAATGAAGATGTAAGATATAAGTTAATGAGAATATCATTTTTGTACATCTTTTATATAGTCTATATTCACATATTTTTAGCAAGAAAAAAGTTGAAACCATAACAATATGGAACTCAAAATAAAGAGAAAATTCCAACAAATTTATATTTGACGATTTTAACATTAGAAATAAAATATTTCATCAAGAATTATAATCTTTTAAAGAAGGAAAAAAAAAATTATTTATCTTTTAATGAGTGAACTCTTCATTAACTATTGATATTAATAATTGAACATAACTTTACACAATGATTCATTGAAACCATTTGATTAAGATCCAATGGTCACAAATAAATTCACAATGGTTCTCACTAAATCGGATATGCAATACAAAACACCAATTCAACTAATCATATGCTTATGTTTTAATAACCACATAAATGTTGCCATACAATATCAATGAATTTGAGAAAATGAATGTCTAAGATTCAACAAAAAAATAATTTAACGGTCAAGATAAAAGTGATGATATGCCCTTTTGAGGAGACTCAAAATTAGATGAAAAATAAGGGGTTTGGGTTAATCATATATCTCATTATCTAACTGATAAAATTGAATTGATAATGTGGCCAACTAAGGAATATCCAAATGGAGTTGAAAATTAATGGGATGGAATTAATTATGTTTAGTGAACATAATTGACGAATTAATTTATTGTACAACTCAAGATGGAGACATGCTTGACTTAATATTTTCTTAATTAATTATACTGACTGGTTGACCCCTAGTCATTGTGTTTGTTTCTTGCCTTTCAAATTTGCCTTCTTATCTTTACAAGATCTTTAACACATCCACCCTCCATTCAGAACAAAAAATGGACTTGCCAATCAAACGATTTTGGGGTTGAAAAACGTATCAACAATATATTGAAACCATAACAATATGAAATTCAAAACAAAAAGAAAATTTCAACAAATTTATATTTGACGATTTTAACATTAAAAATAAAATATTTTATTAAGAATTATAATCTTTTAAAGAAGAAAAGAAAAAAATATTTATATTTTAATAAGTGAACTCTTCATTAATTATTGATATTAATAATTGAACATAACTTTGCACAATGATTCATTGAAACCATCTGATTAAGATCTGATGATCACAAATAAAGTTACAACGGTTCTCACTAAATCAGATATGGAATACAAAACACCAATTCAACCAATCATATGTTTATATTTTAATAACCACATAAATATTGTAATAAAATATCAATGAATTCTAACGGTCAAGATAAAAGTGATGATGTGGTCTTTTGAAGAGACTCAAAATTAGATGAAAAATAAGGGGTTGAGGTTAATCATATATATCATTTGAATTGATAATGTGGCCAACTAAGAATATCCAAATGAATTTGAAAATTAATGGGGTGGAGTTAATTATGTTTTTGAACATAATTGACGAATTAATTTATTGTACAACTCAAGATGGAGACATACTTGACTTAATATTTTCTTAATTAATTATACTGACTGACTGGTTGACTCCTAGTCTTTGTGTTTATTTCGTGCCCTTCAAACTTGCCTTCTTATCTTTACAAGATCTTTAACAAATCCACCCTCCATTCAGAACAAAAAATGGACTTGCCAATCAACCGATTTTGGGGTTGAAAAAAGTATGAATATACTTTTTTCAAAGTGGTTTATCAAATGTTTACAAAAATTTATTTTAAGATCAAAACTATGTTACTCCTCCCCCCCAATAAAAAAAAAGACCAAAACTATGTTTAAAAAGTAATATTTAATACAAAGGACATCTCCTGTTTCCTTGAGAATTAGAGAGGATTGAACCAACCTGACTTGCATGGAAATTACCTTGTGTGAAAGCAAATACTTATAGATGCTTACGACCTTGAGTGAAGTAAACACAGATACTAATATGACTTTTAAGAAACTAAACTTTGTCACCAAAAGGTCGGTGCAATTTGCTAAAAGAACCAATAGCTATCTTATCTTTTTCACTCTTCTTTGGAAAAAAATGATTTGATCCAATAATAGTAGATTTTGCAGCAGGTCATCTATCTGTAGATTCTTTACATTTTATTTAAATATCACTACATTTTTTTCAATTATAATCGCCAGTTTTTTTTATTTTTCCAAATTGAATTACTTTGTTTCTCTATCAACTTTTTACCAGTCAAAATCAGTGGTGATCACTAATTACTCATGTAGACTACATAAATCAGTGCTGAAAAGTTTTCATGTGTTATTTATTTACCATAGATGAAAAAATGAACTAAATAACCTGAGAAATTTGAGGGTATGAGCATAAAATCAGGTTATTCAGGGACTAAATGAGGCAATGTGCCAGATAATATAAATACATGGTCGTTAGCTGGTGGTTGGAAGTTTGTTGTCTGGCACTTGTCTCTTGGCTTCATTTTCATATTTGTACCCTAGTCCCTGTCTTATTAAAAGTTAAACTATCGTCCACACAACTCATATTCTATTTGCATTCTCTATATTAAAAAACCACTAGACATGTTTTTATGTGAAGAAAACATATGGTGTATATTAGATCATTAATCATGAATTTATGTATAAATTAATTATGTGCTGCATTACTGTCAAATATATAAAAAAAATATTTATATGGTGATTTTTTATATTTATGACATATTAAATAAAAAATAATTAAATTAAGAACCGAAATGTATTTTTGAATATAAAAGTAATTTGGCATTAGAATTATTCAGTCATTTCTTTAATTCATCCTTGAGAGAAGAAAAACCTAATAAAAGAAATTTTAAAGGCTATTACGAGCGGCTCTTCCTATCATTGTGAAACATAATTTATAAGTGATGGATTGTTCATCGACTAATAAGGGACATGAGCGGCTTAGACCGTCGTTAAATAGGTTCGTCCTACTGACGACTGTGCCACGATAGTAATTCAAATTTCAATATAGTATGAGAGGAACCATTAATTCACACAATTGATCACCATCGTGCTTAGTTAAATACCAGTAGTACAAAACTATCATGTATTGGCTTATGACTATAACTCAGAATTCAAGCCAGCAAACGGAGCCAATACTTGTCGTCCATCCCGATGAGCTCGTGACATCGGTCATGCCCTCCCAGCGGATGAGCCGCAGGTGGCTGTATGAAACTTAATTCTATCAGGCCAATAAACAGAATCCTTTGCTGATAACTTAAATACGTGATGAAATATTATAATTGACAAAATAATTACAATTAACAAAAAGATTTTATTGTCACGATCCACTGAGATTCAGCTATTTATCGCACGGAAGGCTATTACGAGATTTTGGAAAACCTTATTTAGACTAAAAGCAAGACAATTATTTTCTAATCCATTAGTAAGCAAACAAACATAGATTAAAATAAGATTTATTTATTATTATTATTATTATTATTTTTTTATTTTCTTAGAAATGGCTCGAGGATTAAAATAAGATTTATGTTTTTTGTAAGGTGTAAAATTGGGAGACGTGGGGGCTCAAAAAAATTGAGACGTGAAAATATTTTTCTGTGTTGACCATTTCATTCATCTCTCTCAATAGCTTTCTGCTTATATATATACACATTTGATTAGTTGGTTCCATTGCTGAGTTGAATTCATCGAAGAAAAAAGATTCTCAGTTTGGAAATAAATCATGGAATAGTTTTGTTGTTTTGAGTGAGAATTTATGGAATATTTGGAGGAGGAAAGAACTGGATAAGATTCAGTGAAAAACTAAGAGGTAATTAATTTGCAAATTATCTTGGCTCAGTTCTTTGATTTTTTTTTTTTCTTGGGTTTTTAATCCTTCTCAGATTCTTAATTTATTTCTCTCTGAATGATTGATTGTTTTGTACCAATCAATTGGAATTGAACTCCCAATTGATTTTCAGCATTTTTGCTAATGTGAGTTTCAATTTTGTTTCGTATTTCGTGAATTTAAACTTGTTTCTTCCGTTTGACCCATAAATAAGCATAATAGTTTGTTAATTCACTATTCACTATTCCATAATTCAAATTTGTTCAAGTAAATTGATGAAAAATTGGGGGTGAATTACAGAACGATGGAACTGGAGACAAACAGAGAAATTCGGAGCACAATTCACTACGCAAAATCTCCCCCTTCTTATCTGGATCACTTCGATCGTGCCCTAGCTGAAGTTCTCCAAAACCAAGTAAAACATAAAACCCAATTTCAAATTTCTATCAGTTCAATTAATGGTTTGATCATGAGGAATTAAATGATGTTTTTAATCAGGAGAGATTTTATCAGAACGAGTCTGGTGAGAGCAGCAGCACAAGCAGGGGCAGAATCGTCAGTAGCACGGAAACCGATGCGCAATTAGCGTTTGATGAAGAATTAGCGAGACGATTACAAGAGATGGAAAATTCTCCTTCCTCTCCTGATCGATCCAGCGATAATGATGAAGGTATTAAAATACAAATACAAATTTAAATGTAAATTCAAATAATATAATTTCATAATTATGTCAGAATAATAATATTTCATAATTATTTTGTTGTTGTCAAAAAAATAATTTAAATAATGTGTAGAATTGGAATGCGTTGAGTCTCCTTCAGACTCAGAATCTGAAGATAATGATGAATCAAACAATTCAGAAGAGGTAATTTTATTGGGAAATTTTCTATAAAACCCCCTATATTTTCTCAAATCTATCAATAACCCTCTAATTTCTCTTCATTTAACTTTTCATTTTCCAAAAACATCCCAACTATTAGGTCTCAAAAAGTTCTTAACTTCAACTTTTATTTATAAAATAAACTTCTAAATATATTTAATAATAATAAATAACACATAAATATTCATAAATAATATTCCAAAAGAAAGATTTTTCGTAATTAACAGAAAGTATAGGGAGTTTTTTGAACTCTTTTCCAAATATTTCATCTCGATGGATAGAATAAGAACAGAATAATTTGTAATAAAAGTATATATTAAATTTTTTTGTGTTGTAGGTGACAAGACAAGATAATATTGATCCTGACAATATGACGTATGAGGTATGTAAAGTTGTAAATAAGAAATTATAATTTTTTATTTTAAATATTCATTAATTCAAAAAAAAATTGTTTTTCATTGATTATTGTAGGAATTGCAAAGACTAGGGGAAACTGTAGGAAATGAAAACAGAGGATTATCTGATGAGCTAATTTCCTATTTGGAATCTAAAAAATATTATTCTGGTCTTTTCAGTAAAAAACATGAAGAGTAAGATATAATACATTTTATTTAAAAAATAATAATATTTTCTTATACACCACTAGTTAACGTAGTAAGATTAGAAAATTATGTTTATTAATTATGTGATATATTATGTTGTGGTGTATATAGATGTGTAATTTGCCAAGAAGAATATAAGAACAGAGAAAAATTAATAAAGTTGCCGTGCAAGCATTCTTTCCACAAATCCTGCATTACCACTTGGTTGAAGATTGAAAAGGTGAATTTTTCTTATTATTTATTTATTACATGAAGTGTATTTTTTGACATTTTTTAATCTGTGAATTATAGTTATTAACTATGTGTTTTTTTTTTCTTTGGAGCAGACTTGCCCTGTTTGCAAATATGAGGTATTTGGGCCATAGAAATTGAATTATTTTTTAAATTTATGTATTAATCGTGTAATTATAATAAATTAATTATTGTGGTGATTTGTATAATTGGGGATTACTGCTTATGTGTACTTTGTACATTTTTATGTTTAAAAATTAATAGAGAAGTAATGCAACTTTATGTTTTGCATGCAGTTTATATAAAATAAAAAAAAGAATCAAAATCCTATAATCCTATTCATTATTTCAAATTTCATTGTATAATTTTTGAGGAATCAAATTCTATTACCTTGATTTGATTTTAGAGGCAATAATTTAGTCAATGATCTCAAAAATCAGGAATTATAAATCCCAGGATTTTCCTTCTGAATCCTAATTTAATTTCATGATTCCTGCAAATGATTCTGCACTTGCTTGGCTCGCCATTTATTTACCCAATTTAATGAAAATAGTTTTGCTTGCACCTGGTGTACCAACACCACGAAATATAAACTTCAAAATATGTTACAGTGTACTGTGAACCAGGTTCAAACAAAATATTATAAGAACTTAATTACATGATTATGTATTAATTACGAGACAATTTCCAAACCATTTAAAGAGCGTGTGTATGTATGTGTGTGCACACTACACAACACCCCCATTTTCTTAGTCTAAATTAATCCAGAAAAAATAAAATATAAGCAAAAGGTATAATCTTATAATAAACTCTTTTTTCCCTTTTATTACTGTGATTAAAATGCAGATTAAATTGATTAATTTTTAAAATGAAACAGGATTAATCATGGCGAGTTCATCCGTTTCGATTCTTGGTATGATTCAGCAAAAAATTTCGGCTGTTGATCGTGCAATTGCAGAAGCTCTTCAAAATCAGGTTTTATTTTTATTTACTTATTTTTCTATTTTTTTTAACTAAGATTCTACTTTCTCTTATCTTATTTTTCAAGCATAATTGACTAAAAACACAATTATAATTTTTTAGGAATATGACCAACAAATTCAATCTGATGAAGAAATAGCAAAGCAGTTGCAAGAAATGGAGAACTTATTTATCAATCCAATTCCTGACCAAACTGGATTCAATAATACCAATGCCAATACCAACAATACTAATAATAATACCAATACCAATAATAATAACAATACTCGCGGTAAAAAAAAATATTATAATTTGAATATAAATTTATACAATTTTCTTTATCTAACTTTTTTTTATTTTTTATCAACTTTAGTTGTGGCTACTGTGGTGCATGATCCAGTCCCTCCGACTGAGGGCCAAAATGTAAATAACAACTACACTATGGTGATTTTCGTTTAAAACACTTGCTGAAATTTTCTTCTTATATGCACATAATATTTTCCAAATAATAATCAATTCTTCGGGCTTTATGCATACAGGACATTGAGCATAGTCATGTAGAAAAACATGAAACAATTCCTGAGGTATATAAAAACCCCTACTATTTCTAGAAACTCAACAATATTTTCTCTCAACAAACAATATTAGTGATCTAATAATATTAATTATATTCATTTTATATCTTAAAAATTTGAATTTTTATAAATACAGGAAACAGAGCACCATCATGAAAGTACTGATCCAGACGAGATGTCATATGAGGTAAGTAAATCAAATCCAGGAATTGAAATACCTTTTAATATTCATCATATCAAGGATCTGAATGTCTGTCTGAATTTGAAAAACAAGGAATTATCATCCTTGACTGAGGATATTGGTTCTGAAAGCAAAGGTTTATCTGATGAGACTATTGAGAACTTACCTACTTCAACTTATAGCAAAGGCTTCTTCTCACGAAAAAAAACTCAAAAGTAAATTTTTTCTTCTAATTAGATACATATACATAAGACGTAAATTATATAATACATATACTGATATGCATATGTTTGTGATATATTCTATAATATGAAAATTTTGTTATGTAGTTGTGTGGTCTGTCAGTTGGAGTACAAAAGTCGCCAAAGGCTTATGAAATTACCATGCAGGCATAATTTTCACGCAGAGTGCATTACTACCTGGTTGAAGATGAATAAGGTTAATATTTTTAATAAAAAATAAAGTTGATTAAATTTTTATATTTCTTCAATTAATTATTTATATTAATTACTTTTTTTTCTTTATAAACACAGACTTGCCCGATTTGTAAATACGAGGTATCCGAGAAATAGAAGAATATCAAAGGAGTCGCTTAGGTAGACAAATAATAAATTTTAGTTAATAAATTTACATTTCCGTAATAACTAATTCTGATAATTTGCATTAATTTTGTATTAAGCAATGTAATCCAGAAATGAGAATTGTTTTTAATTTTTTTCTAGTTACATTTTCAATTCAAATCTCCACATCAAAATAAAGTTATTCTTATGAAATTTCAATCATCCATTGACATCCAGGAGATTACAAAATTGGAGCTTTGGAAGAACTAAATTGAAAATGACCAATGATATTTGTCTTGTTACCAACTTGTAATTTAAGTCCGAGAAAAGATCTAAAACTACAGAATAAAAGCAAGTGTAAAGCCCCACCACTAACTTATTAATAATCCTTTTGAAACCAACTCACACTATTTTTGTCAAAAATTTGTGGGGCTTACATACTATTAACCCATCACACAGGTGACACATATTTCATAACAAGAGAATATAAGACCGCCGAAAGTGAAATGCAAGATTGGAGAAAAAGGAATAAAGAATTTTAGGATCCATTAGAATAAAGAGAGGAGAAAAAAGAAACTTTTGCTTCTATGTCATGAGATGTTTAAAATTTACATACAATAGATGTTTTCTTTTAACAAACTCACTCAATATCCAAGAAAAAAATGGCATTAAAATGCTATAATTGATCTCAAATTTTCAATAAAATCATGACCGATTTCTTAAACTTATAAACGAGAAGGAAATAAAGACATTCATAAATTATGTCCGCAATCATAAATATATAATTAACTATTTACTAAAAAATATTATTAACTGTTCAAAACAAATATGTAATTAAATTACAATAATATCACACAATATGACGGAAAATCCTAAAAGCACAAACATAATTTATTTTACAAATATTACAACTAACTATAGAAACAATATTTACATAACAAATCTTGTTCGATTGCCGTCAGAATTTTCCGTTATGTTGCGCGGCGTTTTTTTATCAAAGGGAAATTGGAAATCACGTCGGGGGTACTGTAGCGACGGATTAAAATTATATATTATTTTCTCGCGTTTCTATATACGCTATATACTAATTTTATTTTTTTAAATATATACTGTTCACCGAATGAATTTGTATATACTGTTTGTTTTCAGTTTATATATTTGTATATACTGTTTTCATTTTTTTTTTTAATATTGAATAAATTTTTATATACTTTTTATTTTCAGTTTTCATCTCTCGCCCAGTATCCGCTTTGTTTATCAAATTACATAGCCTAGGGGAATGCATATCAATCTAATAAACTATGAAATTCACAGGATCAAAATGGAAAAGAACTCTCCAAACCAAAAAAAGTCTCCCAACCAAAAAGCTCTCCAAAACAAAATACAAACACAAACAATCAATAAAACATACATACATACAAACAAAGCTCAAATGGGCTCCGGCTTCTCCTCCGCCGGAGCTGGGCCCGACTCTCCGACCACCACCGCCACAGTCCTCGGTGACTTGCCGGAGAACTGCGTGGCCCAAGTGCTGCTCCGCCTTGAGCCGCCTGAGATATGCGGCCTGGCGCGGCTGAGCCGCACCTTCCGCCTCGCCGCCTCCGCTGACCCGCTTTGGGAGGATAAGCTACCCAAAAACTACAAGTACTTGATGGAGAAGAGTCGTTCTTCTGATGAGTGGGGCTTGCTTTCGAAGAAGGAGATTTTCGCTAAGTTGTGCAGTCGCAATCCTTTTGATGGTGGCGCCAAAGTTCGTTTTTTCTGTTAATTATGTTCAGTTTGAAAGAAGAAGAATATTTGTTTGATATTATTGTATATATGTTAGTTTAATTTGATGGTTGAGTTGTAAACATATAGGAATTTTGGTTGGAGAAGAGAAAAGGCGGAACTTGCGTCTCAATTTCTTCAAAAGATTTATCCATCACTGGTATTGATGATCGTAGATATTGGAATTACATTCCATCCGATGAATCTCGGTATATTAATTTCATAAATAATTAATAATACATCTAACATTCTTTTATTCTCAAATTCTCATTTTTATTTTTTTATTTGTCAGGTTTCAGACAATCGCGTATCTAAACCAAATATGGTGGTTAGAAATCCGCGGCGAAATAAACTTCTCATTCACAGAGGGAACCTACAGCCTGTTCTTCAGGCTTCATCTCGGCCGTCCATCTCGCCGGCTCGGCCGCCGAGTTTTCCTCACGGACCAGGTCCACGGATGGACCAAAAAGCCGGTGCAATTCGACTTGTCAACATCAGACGGGCAGCACACGCAAGCCAAGTGTTTTTTGGGCGAACCTGGTGCGTGGATCAGTTACTATGTTGGGGATTTTGATGTGAGGGATTTTGGTAAGCCGGTTTTGATCAACTTTTCGATGAGTCAGATTGACTGTACACATACGAAAGGAGGGCTTTGCGTTGACTCGGTTCTGATTTTGCCTAAAGGGTTGGTTAGGAAACATAGGAATGGTTTGAGTGCTTAGGGATTTTTGAAAAATGGTGTTGTGTTGTAGATCAGGTGTACACAATATAGGTTTACTTTTTTTATTTTGTCTTTGTAAATTGGTGGGTGAAATTTGTACATACATAAATAGGTTTGTGCTGAGTTTAATTGACTAGGGAAATGACAGCTACTTGATTATATGACATGTAAAATTGTATTTGTGGCTTCCGAGAAATCCCAAGGGTGGAATACATACATAATCAAGATTCTAATAGAATCCATAAACAAAGATCTCAATAAAATTCTAGATTAAAAAAATTCAATTGATGGTCATCTAGTGAAAATGCCAATGGTGAAGTTAAACATGCTCTAGAAGGAACAGAGAATTTAGAAGTCCCAGCCACAGAATTCCAAATAAAATGATTTTGTTCAACAAAATATTTCCTTTTTGTCAGAATACGCTAGATTCTAGGATTATATTTAATAAATTTGTATAAGCAGGAAATTGATAAGAAAAAAGATGGCAAAGGCAAGCATTAGTACGTACTCATCACAAATCAAACAGAAAAACGATGGCAAAGGCAAGCATTAGTACTTACTCATCACAAATCAAACAGAAAACATTTCATTCATTCACCATTCATTCATTCATTCATGAAATAACCTCACAATATCTTTAACACTATCTTAACACAAACCCATCCATCCATTTAAAACCTTCATTAGAAAAAAAAAACTCAAAAATCTAAAAATAAAAAAACTCAAAATTACCTCTTAAGAAACAAAACACAACTCACTCAACCTACAACATTTCAAAACCCGCCACCTGTCACTCAACACTTACTACTAACCCGTCTCACAATAAGTTACACCATTATATCATATCACAACATCATTTAACAGAACACATCACATTTTCCACCCAAACCCATTAATATTATCCGCCCCATCAAACAAACTACTATCAAACTCCTGCCCTATCTGCTCCAACTCCGGCAAATCCATATTATTATTATTATTATTATTATTATTCCCACTAGGTTCAGCTTTACAACTCGTACTCGCACCTCCATTATTATTAATATTATTATTATTATTACTCCCAACGGACTTAAAACTACTGCTCCGATTCATCATATGAGCGCCACTTGGCGCCCCCACACCGCCGCCACCTGTCCCTGTTGCGCCAGCCGTACCGCCAGCGCTCAAATTGCTATTGACAGGGCGACTATTATTCTTAACCTCCTGCAACAACTGCTGTATAACATGCTGTTGCTGCTGCTGCTGCTGCTGCTGGATCAGGTTCGCGTGACCCGTTAACCCGTTAGCCAACCCGTTATGAGAGGGCATGTTGAACATGGAGGATTTGAGCATGTTTTGGTAGTTGGCCAACGCGATTGTGCTGTTGGTGGCGGTCTGCTGACGTGGCAGGGGTAGATTGGTAATTTCGGCAGGGAGTTTGGTGTTGCTGGTTGAGGGAAGATCGGTTAGATTTGTCACTGTCATGAACTGGTTGTTGGGATTCGTGTCGGTTGAGACGGTTTGGGTTTGTTGGAGATTCGGAGCCGGTTGACTTTGACTTTGACTCTGACTCTGACTCGCGTAGCTCTTCAATCCGTCTGGACATAAATAAAAGAAAATAATAATAAATAATAAGGTATTAAGGGAAATTTGTGAAAAAGGCCCGTGCTTCGTTGGAATTACGAAAAAGCACCCTTTGTTATTGAGTAAATTGTAGAAAGCTAGTAATGTTTGTTAAGACCTGACACGGTTGGTTACTTGAGTTCATCACGCTAATTAATATTCTGTTGAGTAAAATTAATTTAAGAATAAATTGGGGTGACACGGTTGGTTACTTGAGTTCATCACGCTAATTAATATTTTGTTGAGTAAAATTAATTTAAGAATAATGTGGGGACGTTTTTGCGATTTAAGAATAATGCAGGGGATTTAGTGTGAATTTAAGAAATGTTTGTTAATATACCGATTGGGCCGGTTTTGTTCTTCTGGCTGAAATCGATCAAGTCTTTCATGCTGTTTACCACCTCAGAAATCTGTAATTTCACCAAAAACATAAAATAAAAATAAATTACATGAGAAAAAAAAAATTTAAATAATGTATTAATGAAATATAATAATAATAACCTGTAAGCAACGGACGTATCGTTTTGAAAAGCCGTGTTCATTTAACAGCTGGATCTCAAGATTCTTCGCCATCTGGCGGCCAGCTGTCACAAACCTATTATACAACGAAAATTGAAATTTAATTTTAAATAAATAAATAAATCATATTTTGTGACGTATTTTGTAGAGAAATACATGTTGCATATGGTTTGAGTGTCTTGAGCTGAGACTCCGTTCGAACCGCCTTCGTTTACTGCCGCCTGATATTTCTGCACCACTTGAAGCAACTGATTTACCTTCAAAAATAAAAATAAAAAATTAATTAATTAATTAAGAAATAAATAAATAAATCATATAAATGTGATTAAAAAAAGTACCTGAGGGGCCACAAATCGGCGGGGTACAAACTCCTCATGACGTCTCGCACAAAATTCCCATGAAATTATCTATAAAAGTAAAAAACAAAACGAATAAACACAAAATTACTAAAAAAAATAATTAAATAAATTACCTCATATGATTTATATTCTATTTATGTCGCTCAGACACAGATCCGCAAACAACAATAATCTAAAAGAAAAACATAAAACACGACACGTCTATCATACATAATATTTCAACAATTTCACTATTTCTTTCCTAGCATGACGTCACATACCAAACATGTTCACTTAAAAATAGCATATAATTCAGCCAAAACAAATACACGAGGCGCATTTCGGTCGCTTAAAAATATATCCGACGGAAGAGCTAGAACTAAGCCCATAGGGGAGTAAAAAAACTTCCCTCAACCAACTTTATACGTGGTTTCTCATATATTTTTTTTTTATTTTCCTTTCGTACTGACCTTGAGTTCGGGGGTGAATATGATCCTGAGACGACCCTCGTGAATGACCCTGACGTGGTCGTAGACGCTCTCCTGCACGGCCTTGCCGTACTCGAGCACCATGATGCCCGAATTCAGTCTGTACTCGTGCGGCAGGTCCAGGAACAGGTGCTCGTCCATCACGCCCCGGTCGAACTTTATCTGGCTCAATCGCGGCAGGATCTCCGCCGGCGCCTCTGCCGCATCAACAACAGAAATGAAAAGTTAGACAAGCCTAATTAATAAGAGAGTTCGAGAGAGAGAGTTCGAGGAGACCGACCGAATCCTTTGCCGGATTTGGCGCCGCAGATCTCGCAGCGCCACGCGTCCTGTGATTGATCAAAATAAATTAGTTAGAGATAATTGTTAATGTAATAATGATTTTCGTTATAGAGAAAGGGAGGGCGGATGAAGTACTATGCTACATCCGTTGGATGTGCGTCAATATCCGTGATATGAAACAGTAAGGCAATTCTCACTCATTGTATAAATGATAGCACGGATCTTGATGCATATCCAACGGAGGACAAATCCGAAGCATGATAAGCCAAACACAATTACTTAATGAAGTATGGTAAAATAAGTTAAAACTTGTAACTGACTGACTAAACTGACCAGGTTGTTGTGCTGAAAGCTGTTAAATCCATTTGAGCCCCTATTATCATACAGCGAAACGCACCACCTCTTCCTCGCCTTGGGCGCGAAATACTCGTCCACCAACTTCCTCCAATACGATATCGAATTATCCTACAATCCAAAACAATCTCACCTCCCCGCAATTCCCAAAAACAAAATTAAAAAAAATCCGAAATTCAAACATAAAACTTACAGGCGGCCTCTGTCTCTTGTGGTACAAGTACTGCATGAGCCTCCTAAAACACAACCCGCTATCCCCTCCTCCCCCCTGCTGACTCTTCACGACCGGGATCTGCTGCGGCGGGAATCCCTGCGGCCTTCCCTGCTGCATAATCTGCCCCACCCGCCCGATCTGCTGCGGCACCATCATCTGCTGCTGCTGCGCCGCTTGCTGCGCCAGCCTGTGTTGCTGCAGCATTGCGTGCAATTGGGGGTTCTGGTGGAATTGTTGTTGCTGCAATGCGGCGGCCTGCTGCTGGAGGAAGAGCTCGGTCTGGTGCTGATGCTGGCGGGTGATGTCAGCGCGGGATTTCTTCTGAGGAGGCAGCGGTTGGGACGTCACGCTGGATGACGCGCGACGTTTTTGATTCATGTGGTCCTCGTGGTTCGGGTGGATTATTGACGACCCATCTATCACCTGTTTAAATAAAATAATTAATTAAATAAATAAATACATAAATAAATAAATGATTTAAATGTATGATCTTGTTTATGTAAGTAATAAAAGGGACGAGTTCGTGTGTGAATAAAAGATAATAATAAATAACCCTTATTGACGACCCATCTATAAATAAATAATTATAGAAAAGAATAATTTTTTCAGGGGCATGTGTGATATTTTGAGATTTTCCCAGGGGTAGATACGAAATATTTTGAGAGTTCAGAAGGGGTATATAATCTCATTCATAATCAACCAAAGTGGGTTATTACATATATACCCCTGAAAAAATCTCAAATACTGCATATGCCCTTGCAAAATATAACATAATTCAGTAATTTTTACGAAAGGAGGGGTATTTGTCAGTTTTTTAACTTTTAAGGGGCGTTTGTGAAAAAAATACCGACTTACGGAGGAGTTAGAGATGTTGTTGGAGGAGAAGGACATGGGGGAGGCGGGGAGGCCCCGCATGTAAGAATCCGTGTTGATGCTGGCGCTGCGCTGCATGTGGGGCCCGCCAGACAGGCACGAGTTGGCGTCGGTGACTAGCGAGCTGACACCTGTCCCGTTCGGGCCGGAGCCGGAGAAGTTGACCGTGCCGTTCTGGATCGGAATCGGAGAGGCGTTGCTGTTGCTGTTGGTGTTCATCGTGGAGAAACGATTAGGGTTTCATTTTTTTCGGGCCTTTTGGGTTGAATTGAGTGAGTTTTTATCTGTAGGAAACAGAGTTGTTCAGGTTAGAAGAAGAAGAAGAAGAAGAAGAAAGTTTGGGGCTTTGGAGTGGAAAAACGAAATTGGGGATAAAAAGGCAGGAGCTTGGAGATTTTTTAGGGGAAAAAACAAGAATTTGCATAAAAATAGGAGATTGGAAATAGTGGTGAGCTTAATTAGGAGAAGAAAAAAGAGAAGCGAAGTGAAATAAAATAAAATCTACAGATCACGTTATAAAAACAGCTTCAAATCGATCAAGCATAAACAGAAAATACGAAAAATTAATTTAGGTATGATAAAAACAGCTTCAAATCGAAGCAGAAGAAAGAGGTAATGAATCCTAACTCTAACACCTCTCGTTCAAAGATCAGGATTAAAAACACTAGTTAAGACTTAATTAACAAGATATTTGATAGATTACGCGAGATATTGCTCCGAAGTGACCAATTTTTAATTAGTTTGAACTTAAATCGGATCTATAACACTACCCACAAAGCAAACGAAAAAAAATCAAAAAACAATAAAACTAAAACCTTCTCAAACTACAAAACTATCAAATCAATCAATCAAAAGAAAAATAACAGAAAAAACCCAAAACAACAAAAAAAAAAGATTGAACACAGTGATTTGCTTCTCACAACTCACTCACCAACTCAAACCAGCACAAAAAAAAACCCCAAAACTACCACAAAACACCAAAAAACACACAACCATTAATTTTAATTATCTCTTAATACTTACTTTAAAACCTTCCCCTGTATTATGGCGCAAGACGAGTTCTTCAGAAGAGGCACTGGCCTGAAGAAATAGAGAGATTTGGAAACAAACGAAGCAGCAAGAAGAACTAAAGACCACCGGCTATAGCCTGTTCTCGCCCCCGATTGACCGCTCCAGCCGGTCACCTTATATTATAAACTAAAAAACATTTGACCGGTCTCGCCGGTCAGCTCCGAAAGCAAATAATTCTCTCTGAACCTGTTTTACCATAGACCAGGTTACTTACATGTGGGTCCCTGTGTTTCCTTACGTTTTTTATGTAGACGCGGTGCAGATTACAATTTCGTCTTGTTGTTGATATCTACGAGGGTTGAAATTATTGATTGGACATGGAGTTGGGATTTTCTTGTGAACCGAGGTGTTGAAGACTGGTGCTGTTTGAAGTAGTTTTAATATTGGGGAATTGAAAATCACGCGTAGCAATCATTTAGCTGACGAATTGAAATTATATATTATTTTCTCGAGTTTTTATATATGTTATATATTATTTTTATTTTTTAAATATATATTGTTTACCGAATGAATTTTTATATAATGTTGGTTTTCAATTTATATGTTTGTATATACTTCTTTTATTTTTTTTTTAATATATACTGTTTTATCGAATGAATTTTTATATACTATTTATTTTCAGTTCATATGTTTATATATACTGTTTTCAGGTTTTTTATTTTCTCGAGTTTCTATGTACGCTATATACTGTTTTTATTTTTTTAAATATATATTGTTTACCGATGAATTTTTATATACTGTTTGTTTTCAGTTTATATGGTTGTGTATACTATTTTCATTTTTTTTAAATATATACTGTTTTATCTAATAAATTTTTATTTACTATTTTTTTTCAGTTCATATGTTTATATATACTTGTTTCAGTTTTTAGATACTGTCGAGCTACAGAATCGCTACAATATCAGCTTCCTTTAATATTTATGGTAAGCAGGGTGTAGGGAAAGAGTAAGGAGCGCCCGCGCCGTCCGATGGAAAGACAGCATGATCCGAGATAATGAGAACAAAGGAAGCTTTTTTTTGTAAACTTGACCCCTAATTTAAGAAACATCTTTGTTTGATGAAATGCATGTATAACCTCGTTGGTTTTTTATATTGGAATAATAAAGTGAAATTAAATGATTGACTACTTTTTGGTTTTGTTTTGTTAATTATTCTCATAATTTAAGAAACATCTTTGTTTGATGAAATGCATGTATAACCTCGTTGGTTTTTTATATTGGAATAATAAAGTGAATTAAATGATTGACTACTTTTTGGTTTTGTTTTGTTGATAATAAAGTGAAATTAAATGATTGGCTAATTTTTGTTTTGTTAATTATTCTCAAAATATCAATCATAAGAAAAATAACGTAAAATATTTTTGATGATATTTAAGTATAAAATATTAGTAATGTAATGATTGATGAAGCGTAAGCCAAATATTATGAACGATGTTAATGTAATATTATGAATAGTAAATTTTTAGTTTGTTTAGCTGATCAATAACATTTTATTTGAGCTAATTAACTTATTAAATTAATAATAACTTACTAATTTATAAAAATGTTAACTTATTCTTTTTACTCCTTATTACTGTAAGGTTGTTCACTGAATTTTATTTTTCTTATTTTAATATATGCTCAATCCGTTATAATTAATTGTATTAGCATCGGTAATATATGAAATCCAGTTCTACTTTTTCTTTATATAAATTTTTTAATAAAAAAAATTACAAGATATGATTACTTCTCCTATCCAATGATATCGTTAGTTAAATATGTAATAATCAAAGGTTCTTACAATCATAGCGTATCATGTATTAGGAAATAAATACAAAAAAAAAATAGTTACTTTCCAAAACTCAACTATTTTATAAATGGAAAATGTGAAATCACGACGGCCTAAAACAGGCAGAAATCACGACAAAATTGGTATATATTGTTATTCCGCTTTTTATTATACTATTTTTTTTATATATTGTTTTCACTGTTTTATACATATTTATATTTTTTGTGCATTATTTACTTTTGGATTTTTTATATATTATTTTTTCACTTTTTAATATACTATTTATTTTCTATATACTATTTTCATTGTTTACGTATATACTGTCTACCAAAAATGAATCATATATACTCTTTTTTCAATTTTATGTATTTTTTATTATCTATATATATTGTCGTCGTATTGCACAACGGGAAACCCCCGTCATGTTATATCATATCCTTTACAAATAGATCTATATTAGAGGGCAAATATGCTAATTATTGCTTTTGAGTTCTCCAAACCGCCATGCAAATATAACATTTCAATGGATACTTCAGAAAAAAAACAACTAGTTTCTATAAAACTTTTTCTCATAAACTCGGTGCCCACATAAAAAATCAAATTTCGCGTAACACGTGTCCTTTCTGTGTCATTGGTTCACAATATTTAAATACACCAAGTGCAACTAAGATAATCTAAAACAAGCTATCCCGATCGAAGATACACGTGTCGAGTGATTGTTGGATAATCTCTAGCCCCTGGTTCGAGGTTCGAAACCGGAAGCTGATACATCATCTTCAGTATATAAATAACTGGACAATATAGTTAGATTATAAAATATGTTGTGAAACCATACTCGAGATGTCGATGTGAGAATGAAATGGAGTGTGGTAGTGATTGACAGGCCGACCTGACTGATAACATCACCTCCATTACATAAATAACTGGACAGAATAACTACATAAGATATGATATGTTCTTTTGACAACCAACTTATTTGACCAAGCATGTCAATATTTGTTATAAATAATTATAAGTCAAATTTCAACCGTACTTATGTATAGAATATATATATTTTAAATATTTTGTACTTTAATTTTCAAAATAATCAGATAATTATATCTTTACTATCATATATGATCAAAATTACAAACAAGATTTGTAAAAAAACATATGTACATATTTTGATAAGTTTTGATTATATTTAATGATCAAGATATATATCTCCGATTCATTTAAAAATTGAATTATAACATAATTAAAACATATATATCTCATCCTGACGGTTAAGAATTGAACTATGCGTTGGCCAAATAAGTAATGCTGCCAAAATATTCTCTCATACAAGATTAATATGCTTTAAAGTATTACTGGACATTTCCATTTGATTGAATGGAGTTTGGTAGTGATTGATTGCAATAATTAATTAGAGATTTAATAATTCGATTTTAATTAAGACGCGGAGAAAATATCTTGCACGTAACCACCTGCCTCTTGGGGAAATTCGATGGTAGTGGTGCATGGTGAACCAGACAATGAGAAAATGAAAGATAGTTGGTCTGACAATCAGTCGTGTCATTACTTGCTTGGTCCACATGGACCAGTTCTAGAATCAGTAAGAGTCATGAATGGCCGTTCTTTTTTTTTTAAAGTTTGTTTAACTCCTAAGCAAAATAATAAATGAATGAATGACATGAATTGTAGAATAATACAGATCATCTAACGATTCTAAGTTTCTAATTCTAATATGAGAATTTTTACTTGACTTAACATGTAGAAAAAAAATGTTGTACGCTAGCAGCTAAATTGATACACATGAAAAAAAATTGTAAGATTTTTTTTTTTTGGTATTTATTATGTTGCTTCAGTTCTGTTCAGAATTCAGATGGAAATAATTTTTGGGTAATGTGTAAATTTTTATATTTCGGCCTTTTATTGAAACAAAAAACAACATTTAAGAGATTTTTTTTTACCACTCTATTAAAAAATAAATCAGCAAATATCACTCATTTTAAAATAATGAGGTATCTACTATTTCCGCCACTACTAGTTGCGGAACAGATATTGTTCCGCCATTAGTAGTGGCGGAACATGTGAATTTTATAATTTTTCAAAAATGAGGTTAATTAATGAAAAAACGTGTTCCGTCATTGCCACTGACGGAACAGGGGAAAAAGTTTTCTTAGGAAAAAACGCAAAAAAATTATTTGTTTTCATGTTCCCCCACTACCTGTGGCGGAACAGTTTTTTCCGCCACTACTTGTGGTGGAATAATGTTTTTTTACACTAATTAAGCCTGTTTAACCAGCCAAATGCAAATTTTTGACAAAACTGAAAATGGACATGTTTAGTGGCGGATCAAAGTGTGTTTCACCACTCAGAGCGGCGGAAATGATAGTTACCAAATCATTTTTAAAACAGTGGTAAGTATTGAATTATTTTTCAAAAAAATGGTATATAAAAAAAAATCATTTAAGAAGAGTGATTGAAAAACTCAACTTATTTCTAAATATTGTGGGCTAATAATTTTTCGTTGTTTTGGGTCGAGTCTCAAACTGATACATAGTCCAATGGTTACCATATTAACAAACAATTTATTGGGTAGAAAAATGAAAGCCCGTGGGCTAAGAAATGAATTAAAAAAAAAAGAGCTCCTTCCTGGCTTCTGATAAAAGATTGTAGTCATTTTGTGGTCATCCCTTTAAAAAAATAAAAAAAATTAAAAAAGTAAATAATAATAATAATAATAATAATAATAATAATAATAATAATAATAATAATTATTATTATTATTATTATTATTTTATTGTTATTGTTGTTATTGCTGTTGTTGTGGTTTCTCTGAAGGAATTATTCCTTTTTTTTATTATTATATAAAATTCTTTTTAAACTGGCGGATCTTGACATAAAACGTGGGGGGCGGTAATGAAAATACACCCAAAATCTAGAGGGCGGTATATACATAGTTTTTAATTTCTATACAAAATACCCTAATATAATTATATATATATATACTACAACTTCAAAATCTAGGGGGACTGGCGCCCTCTAGCCCCTATTAAGATCCACCACTGACTCTACTCTATACCGAGTTAGTGATAGAAATAAATTGAAATGAGGTTACTTTTCAAGCTCTCCTATTTTATCAAAAAAAAAAATGAGGTTACTTTGATATTTGAAAAGTTGAAGAGGTTAAATATGGAAATTTGCACATAAAATATATATTTGTTATTAAATATAATAGGGTTCAGATATGGAGTACCAGCATTTTGGAGTGCCCAGCAGCGCCAAATTACAAAATGTATGATGAAATTACAAAAATGTATTTTTGTAAACACAAAGGGTATCGTGAAATTACAAAAAAATATATTTTCAAAAATGTATATTTGTAAATACAAAAAGTATATCCAAGTACAAATATATATGTATACAGCTAAAACTATATGGTGGACGCTTCTGGGGCACTCCGAATAATTTCTCAATATAATATAAGTTTTCTTTGTTTTTCTTAATTTTTTACATGTACGATGAAAAATATTTTATCGACACAAACAAAAATATTTATAAAATAACATAACATTATATAATATATCTTAATCCTGGCTGGCCTCCCTCACCAGGATTATCTACGTCACCCTTTTAATATTGAACCTACGATCAAAATCGGACAACCGTACTCATTTTTACTTTTTCCCTTTGTTTCCCTTTGGGCTCTCCGTCTCCCACCTTCTTCTCTCTCACGCACCCCCTCAGTTTTGTACTAATATCCTCTTCATTTTAAGTTTTATAATTAGTTTCTTGAGTTTTTACGGTGTGCTTTGTTTATGTAAGCTGGATTAGACTGACTTTTATTTTGCCTTGATAGGATAACATTGGACTTATTTCACTGTTATAGGCACAAATTTGGTAGTAGTGTCGCTAATTTACAATTCAGGCTTTTAATTGTGTGTTATTTCAAAATTACTCCTTTTGGTAAACCTGGTTAAATTACCAAACCTTACTGGGTTTCATGAACAAAGATCTCATAATATATTTCTTCTAATTTTTATTAATAAATTTAATAGTTGATAAAAAAAAAGCAGCGAACTAACAATATGACACAAATCAGCTGCATCGGGTTCGAATCCTTATTCTCCTGTTTATGGGTGGCCCCACCTGTAAGTATGAACACCTATCTTTTTAATTAATTATTATTTTTTATATTCTTTGTTGTAAGGATTTCAATTTGTGCTGGTACACCGGCATTTGGGCTGCCAGTCTGGTATGTTGCATCAATTAAGCTTTAAACTGTACCCAAGTTATCAAAATTAGAGCTAAGTTATAAACAGTTTGAACAATTAGCATCAAACAAGGTGATAAAAGAACATAATACAAAAGAAGGGTAGAACAGAATGCAAAAGAAGGTTGTTCATACATTTTGCATATTCTGTTCCCTATCTGTTTTGTCAGGTCTGTATTTTTTTTTTATTTAGTCAAATATGCATTGTTTTTTCTTTGCCGATTGGTGATTCATTTGGAATATCTTGGATTTGACAAATCTAGAGATGATCTAACTGACCCCCTTTACTGAAATTAACTAATCAAATTTGATCAATAGCATATATACCCACAACTTTTCCCTCCCTTTATTTGATTTTCCATGTCTTCTTGGTCTATTTCCACTTAATTGCAATATTAAAGACACATCGAGGATAACATGGGTTAATTTAGAAAAAAATATAAATTGAGTAAAACCTAATAAATATTCAAGCACAGTCAAGTAATAAAACCCAATAATTATACAGTAAATAGCGCTATTACTATATAGGTTATCGTTTTGACATTGTTGTTTGTGTAGATCTGAAGATATATCTGTTTAAGCGGACATGGTAGACTTCATCATGAGAGTGAATTTTCCTCCATAAGAATATTCCTGCCCTAAGTTACATGCCTTCAACATCATCTCTTTTTCCATTTTTTAAGAACTTAAAATTGAACATTTATTTTCTACTATTTATTTTAGCAACTTCAATCATTACAGTTCATTGTTTGATTGTTCAAAGTGCTCTTTTATCACTTAATTGTCTAACTATCCAATGTCATCCCTTCTGAGACATCCGTTAAAATTGGAACGATATAGAGAAGATGAACATAGCCCCTGCGCAAGGATGACACGCACAAACTATCCAATGTCAATTTTAATGTCTTTAATCAATTAAGTTATATTCAATTTAAAATGCATCCAAACCAGCTTTTCAATATCAGTGATTTGCGCATTCAGGTTACAAAATCAAAACTTATACTGCATTCTTTACATGCTAGATTTACTTATAATGGAGCAACATTAGTCTTAGTTGGATTTTGTTTTGGAAGATGATATAATGAGTTGGATCCAGAGGATCATGTTGGAGTAATTTCTGTGCTGCTTGATATGCAATTTCTTCATTAATATTGTAACATTTTTATCTAATTTAGTTGAAGGACATGACACATACCTTCTTGATATCGTAACTTTTTAACCTATTTTTGTAGGTGGAATTTTATATTGTTTGATACTTTTTATTTCTTTTTTACTTAAATACTTGATTTAAGTTAATTGAGAACTCAAAATTTATTTGGATGTAAATGTATCCTTATGAATGTTATTATCTGTGTGGGTAAATATCGAATGTTGCTTTCTTCTGAATATTGTCATTAAATGTTTACTTTTAAATCTTTTTGGACTTTAGTTTTGCTTAATTAGGCCATGTATTAACCTTTTGTGATGTTTAGATATAAATATTATGAACTAAGTTGTACTTGATTAATTTTTGTATAATGTTTTGATTATGTATTCCACATGAGCCTATGACATGCAATGGTTATTGTCAAAAATCTCTCGCCCAAAGCGGAGAGATTTTGCTAGTTTCATTTATTTTTGCCAGGGCTGGCAAAACCTTCATATAATTTACAAATTGTTTGCTGATGTGGCAACATCATTGGGTCTATTTTGAATCCAAAATTTGAATAAAAAATTGAAATTATGACCACAATATCAAATTTGAAGTGCCTCTTCAGTCTTCTGTTAGCTAGTCCCAATCTACCGACGAGAATGAAAATACAAAAATGTGACATTTTTCAAAGATTTTGATGGGATGTGAATGAAATCTATTTTGGTGATTAGTTGGACGGAAAATAACCTTTTCAGGCTCTCACCACAATGTGACTCCTCAACTTAATTACAAAAAAACTGATTTGATTCATGCAAATATTATTCTTATTTAATAATTTCTTAATTCAATTATTTAATATTTTAGGTTTTAGTCTAAATCATATAACTCGAAGCCTAAATCCAATTAGACTCAAACCAGATAGACCTGACCTGACTGATTCCAAATTAACCAAAACACTATATTTGTACTAATTTGACTATTATCCGTGTTTGTATATCTAATTTTAGTTTTGTCAATTGACGTTTATATTGACTACCCAACTCATGATTAATATGCCAATGTAGTGAATGTACATTATAATTTTTTATTTAATCAGTTGTACATTAGATTCAGTTTGATCAACAAAATTGGAGACAGGCCAAAAAGGCAATGCCAATTTATCATGTGGGTTGGCAATTAAAAAATATTTGTTTCAATTAATTATCCGATTTATTTGATTTTAGTATATTTTTTATATGGATTGAAAAGGAAAGACGAACCTCCATTTCTCTATCACGAGACAATTAATGATCTCATATTTTTGGCTTTGAGCTGATTGACTAGCTAACTATAATTATTATTAAGTTGGCCCATTATTATGTTAATAATGTTGGTCTAAAAATAATATATTTCAAATTATTTTTGGGTCATATTGGATTTATATTTATTTCATATTTAACTAATTTTATAGAATAAAAATCAACCAAGAAAATAGAGAATATTCTAAATAAGATCATTAAAAAAAGAAATAAATAATTAAGTAAACAATATTGACCTATCTTCTAATTAAATATTCATGACCATGTGCCTTTTGAGTTTGACTTTACTATTAACCACTATTTTCAAAACTTTAAAATAAATTTTAATATTGTAAAAATGATATATAATTACAAAGACAAAAACTCTCCTACTTTAGCAAGTTTCCATATTTTCTTCTTTTTAATAATATTTTATCATATTTTTAAACCATGTAACTTTGTAAGGCACATTTTTGTTATTCTTTTCTTTTCTTCTTTCCGTGTAACTTTCGGTGTAGTTTGTCCATTATGTGGGCAGTGACGTGAAACCGTGTACAAATTATATATCATCTCCATTAATAAACTGGACATTCCATTACTTCGTTTTTATGTTCTTATAACTCTCAAAATGGATTTTCTCCAGTGTTATTTAGTGGAGATAATATAAGATTGGAAAGAGTGTACTTGAGACTACTAGAAGCAAATCCATGGTCATTACCCCGTTACTTTACACTTAATTTTATGCACATACCTACTGAGAAAGTTAAGATTTGTAATGAGATCTTGTAAGAGATTTTTTTTTTTTGAAATAGTGCCCAAAAAAATTAATTTTACTAAATTTATTTGCAAAATTAGTTTTTTTATTTGTTAAATTAAATTTATTTGCAAAATTAGCGTTTTTATCTGTTTTTGAAATAGTCCAATTTTCACCGGCTGGGTTGGTGAAAGTTTGAAAAATTAAATTTGATGTCTGAATACGCTTAATTAGGGCTAATTTGAAATAAAAAAAGGATTTTTTTTTCTTATTTTCGCCCCATATTGAGGCGAAATTTACTGTAGCATAATTATAAAAAAACATTTTTGCTTTTTCTTTTGTATTTTCGCAGTATTATGTGGCGAAAATAGTTTTTTCATTCCCTTTAGGTCTAATTAGTCAGGTTAACAACTCTAGTTAAGAATGGAATATAATTTTTTTAATTTTTTATTTTATGTGATCATAATTCATTATTGTATTATTTAATTTAAATTTTTAATCTATGTATTTAATCGAATACTATTGAAATAAAACAGATTAGTCATAATTCTCTATTTTACTATTTCGTTTATTTCATGTTTTATCTATTATAGTCGAACATTATTGAAATAAAACAGACGAGGGGGTCTACTTAGAAAATCTCCCTAATAATAGCTCTATTTGTGTAACAAACCTCTCATCTAAAAACATTATTACGTTATTACTTCTCAATCATATTATTACTTCCCAATCATATCTCTCTCTTTCTCTTTCTCTTTCTCAGAACAAAGAAAGATCCAACTTTTATACACCCACTACATTCTCCACTCTCCATTTCTCCTCCCAATTCCCCAACCATGATGAATAGATCGAATTCGGGGAGCAAGAGTTCGACGGTGAGTTCGCCCACGGCGAAGTCCCAGCCGGATTTGGACGACAAGTGGGAGGTCCGGCCCGGCGGGATGTTGGTCCAGAAGAGGGACTTGGAGGCCGGCGGAGGGGCCTCGCCGGTGCGGGTGCCGACTATCAGAGTGAAGGTGAAGTACGCCGGGGTTTGTCATGAGGTCTACATCAGCTCTCAGGCCACTTTTGGTAAGCGACCCACAAATGCAATTGGGTTTGGTTGTAGCATTTGTCGACCGGAAATGCAATCGAGATTGGTTTTAGCATTTGTTGATTTTTGGGGTTTGAACGGAGTTGATTTTGTTTCAATTGGATTGGAATTTGGATTTACAGCCACATTTGGTTTAATTCGGAATTTTACTCCAATTCGCAAGCATTTACTCAATTATTTGGTCCAAAAGGCCAAAAACGAACTTTTCTTACAATTTCCATCATTTTCTTAAAGTACTGACAGCTCCTTCACAACTAAGATTGGTTCCTGAATTTATTTTATGTAATTATTTCAATCAATATCTCCTTATTTATCTTTTTATTTATTTATTTATTTTGCTTCAGTAGGCTTTGATTTCCCCCTGCTGATACTCCAAAAAAAAAAAGAAGAAATTTTCTTACCATTTAAAAAAAAAACAGACCTTTCAAAAAAATAAATAAAAGCACTGACAGCTACTCCTCGACCAAGATTGATTTTTGAATTTATTTTAATACAATTGTCTCAATCAAGAACTACTCCCCAATCAGGAATTCCAACAACCTTATCATTTTTTGTACATACTCATGTCTTATATAATTAGCTGTACACCATTAACTCGTACGTACTCATTAAATCATTTCCTCTCTCAATATACCATTTTATCTCCAAACACCCCTTTTTTATTTCCAACAACCTCATCAATTTTGTCCCTCTCTGTCATATAATTACCTGTATTTCTCACCGAGTCACGTCATCATGGTTAACAACAAAAAAACAAAAATAACGTTGTGGCATACAATTAGCTGTATCACTCACCAAATCATTTCATCTCCCAATATACCATTTCATCTCTCAATATACTATTTCAGGCGAACTCAAAAAGGCCAAAACGACCATTACTTCCTACACGCCCATCGAACTCTCTCACCTCACAATATACCATTTCATCTCTCAATATACTATTTCAGGCGAACTCAAAAAGGCCAAAACGACCATTACTTCCTACACACCCATCGAACTCTCTCACCTCCCAATATACCATTTCATCTCTCAATATACTATTTCAGGCGAACTCAAAAAGGCCAAAACGACCATTACTTCCTACACACCCATCGAACTCTTTCATCTCCCAATATACCATTTCATCTCTCAATATACTATTTCAGGCGAGCTGAAAAAGGCCAAAACGACCATTACTTCCTACACACCCATTAAACCGTTTAATCTCCCAATATACCATTTCATCTCTCAATATACTATTTCAGGCGAGCTGAAAAAGGCCAAAACGACCATTACTTCCTACACACCCATTAAACCGTTTAATCTCCCAATATACCATTTAACCTGTGAATATACTATTTCAGGCGAGCTGAAAAAGGCGGTATCGGCGAAAACAGGCCTCCACCCGGACGACCAGAAGATCATCTACAAAGACAAGGAGCGAGACTCGAAGGCGTTTCTGGACACGGCCGGAGTCAAAGACCGGTCAAAGCTCGTGCTTCTAGATGATCCTGAAGCGCGGGCCCGCCGCCTCATTGAACTCCGTAAAATCGAAAAGGCTGACAAGGCCGCCAGAGCGGTTGCGCGGATCGGACTCGAGGTCGATCGGCTGGCCGCTAAGGTAATTACTTACAACGTTTTTGATGTCTTTTTGAGTGTGAATTGTGTGTTTGTAGTGAGTTTATTGGAAAGTGATAAGTATTGATGTTTTTCTGTAGTGTGATACACCTTTTCGAGGGATAATGATAAATGCACGGTTAGGTAGTCTCTCAGTAACTGTACTTAAATTGGATTGCGATTTGGTCCTTGTACCGCTGATTTAAACTCTTCGGTCCCTGATTCAAGAAGGAGTAATAGTGCATGTTTTAATAAAGTACAAGAATCGAAGTGAATGTTTAAATCTGTAGTACAGGGACTGAATTGTAATTCCATTATAGCGATTAATGGTGCATTTATCGCTTTTTTAATTGGTTTTATGGGAAATGTCATAATTATTCATGATCTTTTGTTAATATACCTTTTTGTGTGTGAATATTAGGAGAAATACTCATGTTTTTGTTGTGAATAATATATACCCTGTTATGTGTGGATATACTATTTTGAATATGAGATTTTATTTATTTATTTTTTAGGTGGGAGCGCTTGAGACGATAGTGAATAAAGGGCAAAAGGTGGTGGAAAGCGATATAATTCGTCTGACCGAGTTATTAATGAACGAATTATTAAAATTAGACGCAATTATCGCTGAAGGAGATGTAAAAAGTCAAAGGAGATTTCAGGTCCCTTCTTTATTTTATTTTTTCCCTTAATTATTTCTTTTTTTTTTAACCACATTTTTCATTCTTTTCCTTCTCTTTTTCCTAATTTCAGTTCATCTTTATCCATTTTTTCAAGGTCCATATTTTGTTTTCCTCTAGACATTCATGTTTTCATCTTACAATATTTTTTGTTTTTCATTTTTAATACTTTTAAATTGTTTTCGTTTCTTGGTGCATTTTATGTTTATTTGAGATCTAATGTGTGAATTAGGCCTTCATTTAATCTTACTCATAATTAATTTAATTTTCTGTAATTACAGGTGAAAAGAGTGCAAAAATACGTAGAAACCCTAGACGCAATAAAGTCCAAAAACTCAGCTCCAATAAAAACAAATCCACAACCAAAACAATATCACACCAACAGTAAAAACAGCAATTTATCTCCCCAACCAAAACCCCAATATAATAATAATAATAATAAAAATAATATTAATAATAAAAATAAAAATATTACAAACAACGGGTCTTATAACCCGTTCCAAAACCCTAATTGGGAGCAGTTCGATTTACTCTCGTCAATGCCGTCCACATCATCCGCCACGTCAGCGACAACTGTCGCCTCGATTCCGCCAGCTCGTTACGATTGGGAGTTATTTTGAGCCATCTTTTTTGGGGGACATTTATCAGCACTCAGCTTTTTGAAGTGGAATTTTGGTTGGTGATGTGGCGCAATCTGATTGGTCCAGCTGGATGGAAGCGTGGATAGATGGATTGAAAGGGATGTATGTATGTACAATTGTCTTTTTTTTTTTTTTTTGGTTTTGTTTTTGTTAGTTTGTGGTTTGTTATTCTTTGGTGTGTATATTTTGGAAATTAGGAGGGCGTGTTTGCAAATTTGCTCTTCGATTTGTGTTTAGATACTTGAATGAATAAATGGGGGTTTGTGTGGGTAGAGATTTGAATAATTATTAATAATAATACAGTGTTCATATTCTGGTTATAGTGTTTTCATTTTATTTTATTTTTTATATAATTAGGATTATGTTTTGTTTTGTTTTCTTCTAATTAAAAGCTTTTGGCCAATAAATTTTTAAATTAGTTTTTTTTTTTCTAAATTGATTTGAGTAATCCGATAGGATCATAGGATGTCCAAAATTTTTGTCATTTTCTTTTCTTTTCTTTTAAGTGGTGTTTGATTGGAGATATTAATAATTTGTTAGTGTAATCATTTCATGATCATTATACAGTTGGATTGAATCTATGTAGCCTGTCTGGTTGTGTGGTCCATGTAACGAGTCAGTTAATGATTGTATTAAATCATGAGTTTCTTATTAAAATGTGATTGATTTATTTGGTCGTTGGAGATGCCTTTTCTTCTTCATTTATGGAGTTAAGAGAGATGCCCATTGCCTTTTCTGGAGTGAGAGGAAGAGACGTGCCTCATGCCTGGTGGAAAAATGGGCCAATGAAAGAGATGCTCAACTTATTGATGGGAATATAAACCCTATTTTTTTGGGGTTGTTGGATTGATTGAAAAAATGAGAGAATATTTCAATGTTTTCATTTTTTTTAATTTGCTCTTATTTCATGTGCATAATTTTTGTAATTAAAAGTTGGTAGTTTGTCACGTTTAAAAGCCTGGATTCTGAGTTTTCAACTCCCTCCATATTGAATGTGAAGTGTGAACTAAAAAGAAACACTTGCTATAGTTGCATATTTGCTTATTTAACATTGTAAACATTATTATTCGCAAAATATCCGGTTCTGGACCTGAGTGTTTATTTAATTAGTGCTTATAAGTTCGTGCTTGATTGAATAAAACAATATAGCTTATCATAGTCACTCATGTAATTATTATTGTCGGACAGGGGTCAGATTTAGGATTTAAATTAGATAGTGAAATTTTAAGGGGTCATAGTGAAATTTTAAGGGGTCTATATGTGTTCTAATTGAGAATTTGGTATTATATGGTGCCAACTGGTTCTTGCTGGACTTCTTGAGTCAACATCTGAACTAATAATCGAAACGTTTTGGGATCCAGATGTAATTCATTCATCCTTTGGACAATAGTATCATATTATGATTATGATCTATTTATAAATTTGGGGAATGTGGTCACCATAAAATTGGTATAATCTAGCAAGCTCAAGTACGGAGCTTGACTGAATTTACTGGGAGGCCGAATTTTTTTTTTTCTCATTGATTAATATTGTAAAAAAATTTCGGGGGACCAAATACATAGAAATACATGTATTTCAAATTTTTTTTTACTAAAACACTACTAATATATACTACTCCGTCAAAATCTTGGAGGAGCATGACTCCGCTCAGTCCCTGAGCAAGCTACACGCACTTTACTTGAAATATGTATACTTTTAATAAACACAATTATATACCTCACAATGCAAATATAATTTACTTAATAAAATTACACAAAATTCTACTTCACTATAATTTACGTAATATAATAACAAACATACAGTAAAATAACATACAAATTTGATTGATATTGCATTTCAAAGTATTGGACGTGACAGTATTGCATTTAAATTCAGGAAGAAAGACCGTTTAGTACAAAAAAAAGTGTATAGAGAGATGAATCAAAATGCACCGAGTTCCAACCTTTGAACGCTGAATCCTCTGTTTATGCAGCTCCGAAGAAAGAACGGAGCTTTGTTTCTTCATCTAATCGTTCTTCATTTATTTCAATTTGAAATTAAAAAAAATGCCAGGAATCAAATCAAACTGAATTTACATTAAAAATCATATATATTATATAGGAACCTGATATGCATCTTGGACTTATTTGCCTTAAGTACTATCAGAATTTAGAAAGATATAACAGAATTAAAAAAAAATACATTGATATAAAAAATGTACAATGAACCTTAAATCTTTAGGGCTTGTTCGGATGTCCCCAATTTTCTAATATAGGATTAGGATATTTCTAGAAAGTAGGATTTGTAAATCTCAATCCTAAAGAATTACAAACTTGCAAACCCACCTTTAATAGAGTGGTAAGGCACCATCCTACCAACTCAAAAGTTGTGGATGCGAAACTCGGCGAAACCGGTTTCCTTCAAATAAAAAGAAAAAAAGAATTACAAACTTTAGGGTGTATGCAAAATGGCGTATTTGGATGCAAAATTAGTAAATTTGTAGGAATTTGTTTATGAATTTGCTTTTCTTTACATGTACTAACCAAAATATTAATTATTTTAATACTATATTATTATTGAATTATTTAATACTATTTATTTATTAATTAAATTAATTAATTGTTTGGATGCAAATTAATTATTTAATATTGTTTGCAAAATGATACAATTTGTCCTCCCAAAATATTTATTTAATATATGACATTTAATTTAATTTAATGTTTTATTGAATTATTTAATAATTATTCAATATTTTATTTTAATTTTTAACCATTGTTTTAATTAGTTTACTTCATTACCTATTAATATTTATCATTTTTATTAACTATTTATTATTATTCTTTATTTTTTGAATTTTTATTGCCATTTATAGTTTATAATAATAATTTTTAATTTTTAAAGTTATTATTTGTTAGTCTATAGTTATTATTTATTGATTGTTGATTATTTATTATTTTTAATTACTATTTTCTATTTTTTAATTATCATTTATTAATTTTTAATTATTATTTATTGACTTTTTAATTATTATTGTTGATTTTTAATTATAAATAATGTGTTATTAAATAGTTCCTAAAAAATTCCTAGAAAAAAACTCAACAAAAAGTCAAGTTTTCATTTTGACAACTTCATACAAAATTCCCTACAAATTTCTAATAATAAAATCTCCCTATAATTTCCAAAAGTGGATCCAAACTTGCATTTTTGAAAAACTTGGGAAATTTTCCATATCTTAGACTAAACCAAACATTTACTACTCATCCAAACAAGCCGCCCAGCTGCAATCTAATGGACAGAAGTCGATGGGCTAAATTTCTGAATTCAATCAAAGCCTGTGGGCCGATTGTCTAAATTCAAAATTAAAAGTGCCTAATCTTTTTTTTTTTTACATCAATTATGTTGCTTTTAAATTTTAAGATTGAATTCAGAAGAAAGAAAACAAGTCTCTCTTTTGAAGCATAAAAAAGTCAGGGACGAAAGAAATTAATTTCAGCCATATATGAAACAATGCACATTATAGAAGACGGAAAAGTATATATATCCTTCGTTCACCATCCCTCCAACTCATCGTTTACCACTGATAAACGGGCCCCACTTATATTCAAAATAAGTGAGCCCCGTTTACTAGTGGTAAACGGTAGGTTGGGGGGATGGTGGAGGGATGTGTATATAAACCCATAGAAGACAACCAACAGAAGAAAAGTGTAAAACTCACAAGTCCAACTAACAAGTAACGTAGTATTCTGAACATATATTGGAAGAATATTCTATACTTCCAATTTAGCATTTATAATTTCAGTAAGGGTAAAATCTAACTTCAAAATCAACACATCTAATTATCAAAAATAATATAACAGGTCTCGACTCAATGCGCATTTCCCCACTATATACTTGGATTTTTGATAAATGGATACCCAAGTACGCTCTCTGCGAAGCGAACTTCAGTGGATTAGAGATAACCGGCCCTGAGTGTATCTTACTTGAGAATGAGGTTGAAATTTTATTTTATGTGGACATTTTTTGACATGTCTTGCATCGATATGTTTTTTTATGAAAGTCTTGCGTCGATATGTTGCCTCCTCAAAATTGATTTCCACTTGGTCTTATCGTGAACTTGTTTGCATGGTTGTGAATTATACTTTTCAATAATGGCAACACATCACACAGGCTAGGGATGCTAATGAGAGAGAATTATATTCTTCAAGAATGAAATAATACCGATAATCAAGCTAGACTAATTGACATATCAGGTAATGATTGGCCATGCAAATTCCGAACAAACAATATTCAAAATAAAATTAATATAAACATAAATGCATATATTCCATAACAATGTGTTATCAGATCATTGAGGGCATTATTGCTAAATTAATACAATTAAAACCAATTATTAAAATATTTAGATCATATTATAATGACAGTAAATCGTTGTAATTGTATAAGCAATTCAAATATGCAACTCAATACTGAAACAGAAGACTAATTTTCGAATAAATTCAATGCGTGACCAAACTACATGAAATTATTCTTTGGAAAGTAGCAAGCCACTCACTACTCGCCGTTATAACTTTATTAAGAATTTAAAACACAACATTAATGTAGCAAAAGAGGAGAACAACAACCGACAATGTATTTCCCTTAGGCCAGAAGTAACCCATTCTTCCAACATGAAAGTGGAAATCCTCATCTGCCATCTTCATCAGAAGAAAAATCACTACGTGCAGGTGAATATGCGCTCGAGCTTGAATTAATGGGGACGGGCAAAGTTTCCTTGCTGCTCAGCATCTGCACAACTTCACGTGAATTCGGTCTCACAATGAGATTAGGTTGGACACAGAGCAAAGCGATTTGGAAGCATCGGACTATTTCTTCTTGTTCTTCCAATCTCAGTGTAGCCAAAGATGGATCTATCATCTTCTGTATCTGCCCGTTCAACCAAATTTCCCACACCTGTTCAATTCCTAGGACTCAGCAAGTTGAAGGAGTATCCAAATATCTGAATGTTATTTTTATAAAATAAAAACTGAATTCTGATATAATGACCATTATGTTGGTTTAATGTACTGTACAAGTATAATGACCATTAGTAGTTATGTAGGTTTAATGTACTAGACTACAAATTTCACTATTGCTAACAGATAGAAATTGGGGGAAGCTTTCTCTAACAATACAAACAATTAAGAGTGCCATTTTTTTTTGTAATCTTGTTGAGAAAGTTCTTTGGCAGCTACTTTCTTCTAAAGATATAATAATAATATTATTTTGAAGACCCTCACATTGGCATGCCAGCAGAGATTTAGAAATTTGTAATCTATATCTAACTGGAAAGGTAAACTTAAAAGTATGTTTACTTACATCGTCCTGAAGAGTATAATTGCGGAAATTTCTAGGATGGTACCCATAAGATTCCCATCCAACCAAAATCTCTAACATAATCATACCGAAACTGTAAACATCTAATTTCATAGGTCCTCTACTCCATCAAGTGATCTCGTCATAAGCTCTGGAGACATGTATCCCCTGCCACAAGAGAAACAACAAGTATTCGATCCGCTCAAGATAGTTTCCACCATCCTTCTTTTAAAAGGAAAAAAAGAACTTGCTATGTTAAACAAGAGTGCTAATAATATTTGGTCGACAACTTCTCATTTGACACATTGGCTGGCATATATGCATCAGAAAAGACCCGATTTTTTCATTAAAAAAAAAACTTCAGTGAACAAAAGATAGTTTTGTGTTACGTCGAACAAACACAACAATTCTGGTCAAAAAATGATTTTTTTTCTGGAACAAAATTTGCATCTTAAAGAGTCTTAATTTAAACTCACGTTGGACCACGAGGTCGGTAGTCTTGCAAATGGGAATCGCAGTCTAGGTCTAGTATACTTGCAAGACTATAGTTTGAAATTTTTGGATTCCAATAATCATCAAGTAAGATATTATATGATTTCAGATTTTTATGAAGGATGATTTTGTCCTGTAAACCGTAATGAAGATAACAAAGACCGTTGGCAAGTCCTTTGATTATCTTCAAAAGCGTCTCGAAATCCAGATCTCTCTTGGACTTAGTTATTGAACCTAAATAAATTGTACCTTATCAGATATAATTTAGGTAAAGCGTATCACGGGAGCATACAAAAACCGGTCACCATAACGTCAAACTAGCTAAAACAAACCAAACTGCAAAATGACGCAAATGTCAAAAGAAGAACAACAATAGTGCTCTATCATCTGCATCGTACTAAATCAAATGTATGATTGGCAAATGCCAAGACCATACAAGTACAGCCGCAAATATGACCAATCTGAACCCATCAAGACTTGAATAACTTGGAACACCACTAACAACTAGATTTGATTGTTACTACAAATAAAATTCTTTTTTGATGAAAAACTAGAAATAAGATGCCTTTGCAAAGGTTACTAAGGTAAAAGTAAAACCCATAACCCGAACTGAATGACATAAGCCGAATCATTCTAACATGAAAAATTATATTATCCAAAAAGAAGACTAAATAGGAATATTCTTTTTTTTTCCACATATTTATCAAGATCAAAATTTCCACATAAGACTTAACGGAGTAGAAATTCAAATTAAGTGGAAAGTAACGCAAACCCGAGCTACCTAAACATCATCATAATTAAATCTAGCAGGGTCAATGAGGCCTTGACATTGAGATCTGAAATGAGATAGCAACACTTCAAAAGCATAATAATTCGGACCAAGCTCGAAAAACTTACAATCAAAACGATTCAAACCATTCAAATATTCTGCAAGAGATCCCCGACATGGATATTCGGAGATAATTAAGAGTTTTCCTTCCGCTTCAAAGCAATAACCAAAAGTTCGTAAAACATTTGGATGCCGCATATTAGGAAGTATAGTGTTCTTTTCGATGGAGAGTGCTTCTGTTTATAAATTTTCCGTCCACCAAGTGTGCTCTGTATTTTACATAATCTATGCATGCAAGGGTATAAGTCATACACATTACCCATCTTGACCTAATAAAATTTAGCGAAATTATCAGAATGAAAATTACCATGAAGCCTTTATTAAAACTATTGAAACCAGAAAATTCGTTTGTAGCAATTTCGAGGTCCTTTAGGCGATATATTTTAGGCGTCACATGTTCGAGCTCATCTGAGCCTGAACCTTCGTGACTAGTCCCTGATCAGCTCCACCACCTATACATTTTCCAACAAAATGTTAAGTAAAAATGTGTACAATATCTTGAAAAAATAATAAGATAAAATATTAACACAATTTATTTTATTGAACCGAGGAGTTGCAAATTGGATGATAACCAATGTAATATTGACAAAGTCAAGTTATCAAGTGCAAATGTGACAAATTGGATCTTAACCAATGAAGGGATTTTCTTAAGATTCTTACTTTCGATTTATTTTTGGCCAACAATTGTTGCAACTTAATTAAACAAATAAAAGCGCGAACGGTAACTTGAACCGGCAACCTCTCAATCCATATCAAATGGACTTTACCAGCTAGCCTATGGGGTCATTGGCTTAGGTCTTGATTTTGATTTATTTGAAATGGTAAATTAGGTTATAATAAAACATATACAATTACCTTAAAAAAATCCAGGGAAAGAGGGTTTTCGCAAATCAAAGTCACTACTTAGCATCTTCAACACGAGCTCCATGCTAGGCCGTCTTTTCAGATTATTTTGGACACAAAGCAAACCAATATTAACACAACAGGATACTTCTTGTTGTGGACACTTACCCCGTAAACATGTATCAATCATCTCGTCTAGTGGTGTCATGTCATTCCATTGCTTCCAGACCTGTCCAAACACATTATCACTTTAGGTCGTGTTTGGCAGCAAGACAAGATAGAGATATAATTGCAGTACCCAGGTTAAACCTGGGGCTTAAGCTTAAAAAAAAAAGAGAAGATAGAGATAAACTAGTTTATTCTTTTTAATCCTGCCAAAGGGAGAGAAATAAACAGAGGGTAATAGAGATAAAGTTCTCAATACCTCCTTAATTTTTCTGTAGATTTAAAATCTTTATTTTTTTACACTTTTTTTAGTACCTATGAAGTAAGATGAACTCCATACAAGATTTAACTTTAACTCTTCATCCAACTAATATTTTTTGAACCAAAATACCCATAATTAATTTCCTTTATACTTTATTTTATGATTTCATATTACAAGAGATATTATTTTGTCTTTTATTTTACATAAAATACATTTTTTTTATATAAATATTATTTTCTTCTTTATAATTTACCTCGGACTGCACAAAAATGAAATATGACAAAAAGTTTGACAAGGGTAGTATGGTCCAGGAGCAAAGTTAATTTGATGAGAGTTGACCTTTACTATAGTATGAGTTTTAAAAAATCCATCTCACCTTATATGGACTAAAAGAAAAAAATTCAAATATATAAGGCTTTTAAAAATATTCAAAAAAGTTGGGTTTTTTTAATTCATTTTTTGTCAAATCTTAACCATTCATTTTCTCGAATTTATTGATATTTTATGGCAACCATGTGTGTGGTTATTCAAACATAATCATATGATTGGTTGAATTGGTGTTTTAGGTTTCATCCCCAATTTAGTGAGAACCGTTGTGAATTTATTTTTAACCATCAGATCATAATCAGATGATTTAAGTAAGTTATAGTTCAAATTTATGTTCAATTATTAATACCAATAGTTAATGAATAGTCCACTCATTAAAATATAAATAATTTTTCTTTTTTTCTTTAAAAAATTAAAATTCTTAATAAAATATTTTATTTCTCATGTTCAAATCATCAAAAATAAATTTCTCGACATCTTTTTGAAAAGTCTTTTCATGCATAATTGGGAATAAATCTATTTTCCCCTCCATTTTTTGGCATGCCCTTCTTTGTAAAACTCATGATCACAACCTTATCCAATCAAATTTAAAACTTATTATAAAGGAGGAGGATCCGTACAGCATGTGTAAGAGTCTCTTCATTATCTTTTGCATACTGAGAAATTGTGCATCCGACCACAACCTCTAAGATTAGTATCCCAAAACTGTATACGTCCGATTTACTCGAATAATGCTTCCGACTCCATATCTCTGGTGCCATATATCCACTGCCATGAAAACGATAGGTTAAAAGTTAATGAGCTGGCACACGTACACATGAAATTTTAAGAAACAGAGAAACATGTAAGTGGTTCGATCAAGTACATACTGTTTCCCGGCTAATTTAGCAGTTATATGGCTCTTGCTTAGGTCAACAATCTCCGAAAGTCCAAAATCTGCAATTTTAGCATTTTTGTCTTTGTCGAGCAAAATATTTTCTGGCTTCAGATCACAATGGATTATCTTATGGTCTGAAGAATGATGAAGATAATAAAGGCCTCTGGCAAATCCTTTAATAATCTTGAACCTTGTTTGCCAGTCAAGAGTACGTCGCTTATTCTCAACTATCAAAATTTAGCATAAATAGGTAAGAGTTAAAAGTACTATTTATACATGCAATGTTTGAAAATTGAAAGCATGATTTTGTATATTCTTCATAGACTTGTTCCAGTTAATGGCAATTATTTTATTTTTGGAAGAACAGATTTATGCAAATACAAAAAAATATACATAAAGAGTTCTTCTGCAAATTTTACCTCTGAGAAATTCACGAATATCTCCATTTTCAATAAACTCGTACACCAATATATATTCTCGTGCTTCACAGCAGAATCCTAAAAGCATTACCAAGTTGTCATTCAGCAAATAAATCTCTTTCTTGTTGATGAAATCAAGCCTAAAGAAAAGAATATGAATATGAATGCATTAAGTTATGTAGTGCAATGTATTGTGTCATCAAAGTAATATTTAATTGGTGAATGCACCAAATTGGATGTATTTGGTTTATCTATGTAGTATTTATTATAGATGCATGTTTTAGAAGTTATCATCATGTATGTATTTGAATTAGGGTATGAGCCTATAAATAGGAGAATTGTGTGTCAATTATAGCACCACTCAAAGTTGTATCTTTCCAATTATTTAAATAAAGAAAAAAGAGCTTATAATGAAATATTGAGTTAAGAGAGAAATAAGTTATTTCTTGAGTGATAATAGAATCCATATTAGAAATTCTATACAAAATATATACTAACAAATTGGTATCAGAGTGAATGGCGAGTTATGGAGGTGCGAATACGAGTCAAAGTATGTCTTTTGGGCAGATGTCGTTGCCGCGATTGATGAAGACGAACTACGATAATTGGAGTATCCAATTGAAGGTGCTTCTCGGATCGAAGGATCTATGGGAGACGGTGGAGACCGGTTATGAAGAACCGGATCCAACTCCAACAAAGGGCGTCGCGTTGAAGTCATTGAAGGACAATCGCAAGAAAGATAAGAAAGCACTCTACTACCTCTACCAAGCGGTCGATGAATCCGCATTCGAAAAAATTGCCGGTGCAAAAACTTCTAAGGAGGAGTGGAAAATTTTGGAGAAAGTGTTCAAGGGTGCCGACCGAGTGAAGCAAGTGCGGCTCCAAACCTTACGAGGCGAGTTGGAGGCCATGAAGATGAAGGAAACGGAGGGAGTCTCCGAATACATCTCGCGTGTGCAATCGGTGGCAAACAAGCTTAAGGGTAATGGAGAGACCATAACCGACACAAGGATTGTTGAGAAGATTCTACGGTCGCTGACCGAGAATTTTGAAAATGTGGTTTGCGCTATTGAAGAGTCGAAAAACTTAGATGAAATGACCGTTGACGAACTTGCGGGTTCACTCGAGGCACACAAGCAATGGAAGAAAATGAAGGAGATGGAATCGCTCGAGGAAGTTCTACAAGCCAAGGCAACCATAAAGGAGGACAAGGCGATGTATGTCGAGAATAATCGAGGAAGAGAACGCGGCCGAGGAGGTCGCGGGTTCGGTAGAAATGGTGGTCGAAATAAAGGCCGAGGCTACAATTCCGAAGAAAAATATCAACCGAGTCAGCAAAATTGGCGTGGTCGAGGACGAGGTCGCAGCCGAGGAGGCAATTCAAGTCGAGCAAATATCGAGTGTTACAACTACGGAAAGTACGGGCACTACGCGAAAGAATGACGAGAAAAAGGTGAAGGAAAACGCCAACATAGCCGAAAAGGAGGGAGAAGATGGCGTCCTCATGCTTGCACACAAAGACACCACATCCAATAGCGAGACTGTTAGTAGTATGCCCTAGGACAATGTATTTGAGACCTAGATGTATGGATTGTGTTAAAAAAACATTGTTTTTATTTAGAGATATTTTATATAATAAATGCGTATTGGTTATTTTATTCTTATTACTAAAATGAACATTGAATATGATATTCAGCTTTATATCATCAAAGTATGTGACTTTGATAGTAAAACTATAAAGTATTATGAATGATATTCTAAACTGTCCCTGATCATTCATAGGATGTTTGTGAGACAAACATACTTTATGATAAGCTATAAATGTACATCAGTATGTTAGTTGACTGATGGTCACGTTTTACTGATCATGAATAAGAGTTATTAAGTCATTAACATAAGTATATGTTAGAGACCATATACTTGGATTGACTCACCGTGAGAATACTACATGGTTCGTGTCATTAGTTATTCTCGCAAAGAATGTATCTCGTAATCCTTAGACTTGAGATTATCTCAGTTTCCTACATGAGAAATTTTATACTTTAATATAATCTAACATCGTCTTTAACCGGGCGGTCATAAAGATTATAATTAGGTATATAATGAATTATGCGGAGGAAAGAGTTTAATTAAGATAGGATTTGTTCCTCTCATAAATTGAGAGAGATATTTTTAGGCCTCTTGATGATTTGATTGAAGAAATGCACGGCCGTGCTCAAGTGAATTAATAAAGAGTTATTAATGTCATTTCATGTTTAATCAAATTCGGTGTCAAGAAATATTTATCGACCAACATAAGGTTGACACATACCATGCCTTATGGACGATATAGATATCGTGTAACAAAGGATATAATGCCTTAATTTGGGTAATCATGATATCTTGCTAGAGGCCGCTCATGATTTATAATCCGTTGTGATTATTGCCAATATTAAGTAAACCTACAGGGTCACACACAAAGAACAACTATTGAGACGTACACAGAAAAATCATAACTTATGTGATAAGTTGTATGGAGAGCTACATAGTCAAGTGACACATCAAATCCTACATCTTATATAATAAGGTGTGTTGCATATATGGTTACATAGTTACCATGCACATAGGATATGAAACTTATGGACTATGTAGGCACAAGAGACACCCCAAAATCAGAATAAGGATAATAATATTTTCGTCCATCTTTTGTGAGACAAAGAGGAGAGAAAAATCCGAAAATTATTCTCTTGTTATTTCTGTGAGAGAAATGAAGAACGGATACTAGCATATATCGTTCTTTATCCGTTCAAAGGGGTTGTTCGTGTGGATACCGGTAGAGGACGAAGCGAAGTGCGGCGTCTTTGTGATTCGGGTTGAAATCGTAGTTTTGCTTGGAGAATCGGTTTGCTTGGGGAATCAGTTCGTTTGGAGATCGGTTTGTTAGACCGGTTAGGCGAAACATACAAAGGATCGGTTTGGAAACCGGTTTGGAATCGACCAAAGAAAAGCGTCAACCAAATTCGCTTTTGATCATCACGGATTAAGCGTAATCCGAAGGTACAAAGTTATGAACTTTTTCTTTGATTTAATTGTAATTCACGGATCATTCTTTTGGGTTTCGAATTCGATTTTGTTTCGTTTTGTATTTTCCGCTGCGTTATGAACGGTAGAAACCCAACAAAGACGATATGGTACCTCGACACCGGCGCGAGCAATCACATGTGTGGACACAAACACCTGTTTGTAGAGATGAAGAAGATAGACGATGGGCACGTGTCATTTGGTGATGCATCAAAGGTCCAAGTAAAGGGCCTAAGCAAAATTCGGTTCTATCAAAAGAATGATAAAGAAGGATATATTGAAAATGTGTACTATATTCCTGAGATGAAGAGCAATATTATTAGCTTGGGACAATTGTCAGAGAAGGGATACTAGGTTTTAATGAAAGACCGAGTGTTGCTATTAAAAGACAAGGGAGGCCGATTAGTTGCGCGAGTTGAGATGGTTAAGAACCGAATGTACAAGCTCAACCTTAGAACTGTGTAGAAAATTTGTTTGCGAGTTAACATCGAGAACAAGGCATCGTTATGGCACTTACGGTTCGGACATTTGCACTATGGTGGCCTGAGAGATTTGACAAAGAAGAACATGGTGCACGGTTTATCGGATATGGACTATACAGCTAGTTTTTGTGAATGTTGTGTACTTGGTAAACATGCAAGAGTCCTGTTCCAAAAGAAGGCAAGATACCGAGCAAGATGTCCTCTCGAGTTGGTACATACCGACATTTGTGGTCCAATAACGCCCGTGTCCTTCAGTAAGAAGAGATACTTCATAACATTCGTTGACGATTATTCAAGGAGGACGTGGGTTTACTTTTTGAAGGAAAAATCGGAGAAGCTTGAAGTGTTCAAAAAGTTCAAGATTTTAGTCGAGAAGATGACGGGGATGTATATCAAGGCCTTACGATCGGATAGAGGCGGGGGGTACATGTCAACCGCATTCACGAGTTATTGCAAGGAGCATGGGATTATGCGATTCTTGACTGCACCTTACTCCCCTCAGCAAAATGGTGTGGCCGAGAGAAAAAACCGAACCATTCTCGACATGGTTCGTTCGATGTTGAAGAGTAAGGATATGCCAAAAGAATTTTGGGCCGAGGCGGTACAATGTGCCGTATATGTACAAAATCGATGTCCACATGCGATGTTGGGTGAGAAAACTGATAGTGTTATGCCCTAGGCCAAAATGTTTGTGACCTAGATGATGGATTGTAATAACAAACATAATATTTATTCTAAGATATTTCATATAATATGTGCGTATAGGTTATTTTAATATAATTAAAATAGACCATGAATATGCAATTCAGCTTTATGTCATCAAAGTGCGTGACTTTGATTGAGAGGAAAGTTATGGTGAGCCGAGATGTACATGTGAATGAAGAGAGCATGTGGGATTGGATTAAAAATGAGATAATGCACGAGAAGGCCGATTTAGTTGAAGCCGAGAAAGGAGATTCGTCGGTATCGACCGTTGCCCCGAATAGTCCCATACCATTCGATGATGAAGATGAGCCGAGACAACCACGCACGAGAAGTCTACAAGAATTATATGATGCAACTGATGAGGTACATCTTGTTTATCTTTTGGCGGATGCCGAAAATATTTCCTTTGAGGAGGCTGTGAGAGATAAGAGATGGCAAGCCGCGATGGATGAGGAGATTGAGGCTATTGAGAAAAATAGGACTTGGGATCTGGTAGAATTGCCGGAAGGATGTAGGCCCATTGGAGTAAAATAGGTGTATAAAAAAAAAGTGAACGCCGAAGGCAAGATCAAAAGGTACAAGGCACGTCTGGTGGAAAAGGGATATCGGCAAAAAACTGGTATTGATTATGATGAGGTTTTTGCCCCAGTTGCGAGAATGGAGACGATCAGGCTTCTCATATCCCAAGCAGCGCAATTCAAATGGTAATGTTAAATCGGCATTTTTAAATGCAGTACTCGAAGAAGAGGTGTATGTTGAGCAACCCGCCCGGTTATGTGAAATCCGGATAAGAGAGAAAAGTGTTGAAACTAAGAAAGGCATTGTATGGGCTTAAGCAGGCGCCTCGGGCATGGAATGCCCGAATTGATACACACTTCAAGGAGATCGGTTTCACACGATGTCCATACAAGCATGCCCTATATGTGAAGAAGAAAGGAAATGATTTGTTATTTGTCGCTCTCTATGTCGATGATCTCATATTCATGGGGAATAATGATAAGATGGTAAAGGAATTCAAAAAAGCAATGATGTGTGAATTTGAGATGACCGATTTGGGTTTGATGAAGTATTTCCTCGGTCTCGAGGTTACACAAGACGAGTGCGGTATTTTTGTATCGCAGGAAGCATACGCAAATGATATTTTGAAAAGATACAAAATGGAGGATAGTAACCCGGTAGCGACACCGATGGAACTCGGTGCGAAACTCTCCAAGTTTGAGGGAGGAGAAATAGTTGATGTGAGCAAATACAAGAGTTTGGTTGGGAGCTTACGGTATCTCACTTGTACGAGGCCGGACATCGCATATAGTGTTGGAGTTGTGAGTCGGTTTATGGAGGAGCCGCGATACTCACATTGGAAGGCGATAAAAAAAGATCCTTCGGTACATCCGAGGAACAGAGTCCCTCGGGCTATACTACTTGAAGACGAACGAATATAAGTTAGTGGGCTACTCGGATAGCAATTGGTGCGGAGATGTTGATGATCGTAAAAGCACATCCGGATATGTGTTTTACATGGGAGATACGACATTCACATGGATGTCAAAGAAACAACCAATAGTGACATTATCAACATGCGAGGCCGAGTACGTAGCAGCATCTTGGTGTGTATGTCATGCAACTTGGCTAAGGAATTTGTTGCGCGAGTTGAAACTGAGGCAACACGAGGCAACCGAAATACGAGTCAACAATAAATCCGTGATCGAATTAGCAAAGAACCCAGTGCATCACGAGAGGAGTAAGCACATTGATGTGCGTTTTCATTTTATCCGAGAGCAGGTGAAGAAAAGTGAAGTGTGAGTAAGTCATGTGGCGAGTCATGAACAAGTGGCTGATATATTCACGAAACCACGTCCGACGGTGTTGTTTGAGAATTATAAGGTGATGATCGGGACGAAGAATAAGCTTGAGCTTAAGGGAGGAATTTGTTGATAAGACCAAGCCTAAAGAAAATAATATGAATATGAATGCATTAAGTTATGGAGTGTAATCTATTGTGTCATCCAAGTAATATTTAATTGGTAAATGCACCAAGTTGGATGTATTTAGTTTATCTATGTAGTATTTATTATAGATGCATGTTTTAGGATTTATTATCATATATGTATTTGAGTTAGGGTATGAGCCTATAAATAGAAGAATTGTGTGTCAATCATAGCACCACTCAAAGTTGTATCTTTCCAATTATCTAAATAAAGAAAAAAGCGCTTGTAATGAAATATTGAGTTAAGAGAGAAAAAAATTGTTTCTTGAGTGATAATAGAATTCATATTAGAAATTCTATGCAAAATATATACTAACATTTCTGAATATCTGATTTCTCTGACTTTACAAGGAAAACATCGGTCAAGTCAACAAAATGGGGCGTCTCGTTGGGTCTTTTCAAAGGCAAATGGGCCCAAAAAAAAAAGTGCAGACATATGCATGCCATGGAATGATAGCGTAAAAAAAAAAAATGGTATATACTAGCAAGATACACGCGCTTTGCGTAGAGAGTCCTTCTATAGACCTTCACCCATCCTTGATTTTGTGGCCATAATCAATAGTATCAACATACGATGCGATAGCCATACTGTATCTGCTCTCTTTTTTTTTTTCGATTTTTCGTTCTTTTTCAGTGAAATCTAATGAATTTTTCTCATGAAACTAATTCCTAATACAAATCAGGCTCCACATTTAGGGGCTGTTTGGTTTGTGACATTAGTAAATTCACGAAGAATATGAAAATCCTGTAATCAATTTTCTGGAAGTGTAGTGCATTTTCTGGTGTTTGAATATAAGAGGTTGAAATTACTATAATTATAATTTTTATGTTTGGATTGACGTAGTTAGAACATGCAGGATGATTTCCACAGTTTGGATTGAAGTAACCGAAAATTCCAAGTATATTGAGATTGTATGATCTAAATAGCTACATGATCAATATGAGATATAACCGATTAAATTTATATATGTGTAAATACAACAATAAAAGTCAAAATTCATAAATTTCATCATAAAAAATCTACATTATATTATTTTGAAAATTTTACAAATCCTCAATTCAAAATTCCAAAAGCCAATTACATTAAAAATTATAACATTAAATATTAGAGTTTCACATTACAAGAAAGTAAAATATAACAAAAGATACAACAATTAAAATAAGATAATTAATGTCCATCTCCTTCCCACATTTGATTCATTATATTATCCCTAAGTGTCACCCATTCTCGTGTTCCATCTCTTGACTCAGAAGTTGTAGAACCTCTATTATTTGTTGTTTGACATTCCTCAAATGTTAGTACAAATGAATTGAGGCTATACTCTAGAATGTAGTTATGAATGGTACAACATGCAAGAACAAGATCTACCTGAGTGGGGTAAGGAATGTACGGCCTACAAATAAGAATCTTGAAACGATTCTTCAAGAGCACCAAATGCATGTTCGATGCTAGTCCGCAAAGATGAATGCCTATGGTTGAAGAGCTCCTTATTTGTTGTAGGAGGATGATTAAACTCTTTCAAGTGATATCTTATCCCTCGAAAAGGTGAAATAAAACTGGGACGAGTTGAGTATCCAGCATCCACCAAATAGTATTTTCCTATAAATTGATAGTAAATTATAATTATAAATTTGTTATCTCATATAAAAAAATAATTTCTAATCTTTTTATTTACCTTGAGGTATAGTTAATCCATCATCTCTTTCAAGTACATTTCTTAGAATGAGAGAGTCGTGTGCTGAACCCTCCCAACCAGCAAGCAGATATGTAAATCGAACATCGAAATCCGCAGCTACTAAGACATTTTGGGTAGGAAAACCCGTACGCCCAAAGAAAGCACCATTGTTACCTTGCACACTAGCATGAATATGTGTTCCATCTAAAGCCCCAATACAATTATCAAAGAACGGTGTAAATCTCGAATTTGAACTAATTGCCCTATGTGTAATTGTACTAGGTGGCTTTATATAATCCGGCCGTAATTCTCCAATTGCATATAAAGTATGTTGGAAATGCCTACTCACCGTCTCCGTTGATCGTATGAAATTTCTTGCAATAACTCTATTTCTTACGCTATGAGCTATGACATATAAAAACATGGTCATTTGCTCTTCGACCATTACATACAATGTATTCCACATCAATCTCTTGCTCTTCATAATGTCACATAACCCGAAGAAAGCTATTCTTTTCATTCGGGTCATGACAATACACGCAACATCAAAGTCACTGATCAACCGAATTATGTATGAATTTCTAATAGAATGCCTACGGTCTATTATGCATTTAGGAATTTTGCTCACTTCACCTTGACGTTCTTTAAGAAGCATCAAAACCATAAAGCCTCCCACCATAGCGCTCATAGCAGCTACTCGTTGTTCGTCGGTTAACATTTTGAAATCTGTATAAATCAAACATTATAGGCATGTATTAGTGTTAGATCAAATAACATATAAAATCAAATAAAAATTATTGTAGAATGTAGTATAAACTATTAAATGGCACCAATATACTATCAAAAACAAAAAGAATAAGCAGGAATGTAATATATAGAAGCATATTACCAGTATAGAGAAATCATGAGATAGATATCAGTACATTACTACATGAGAGGAGAAATACCAACCTCGATACTGTAGCAAGTAGAATCTTTTTTTTCTCACAATTTTACTCATGAATTGCAAATTTCTAATCCTATCTCAGTTAAATTGGACTGTGGTGACCAAAAGGAATTAAAAAAAAAAAAAACTTTCAGCCATTGTACCTCTTAAAGATTAATCCTTTTAGTTGAAAAAAAATGAGGGATTTAGAGAAGTTCTAATAAAATTTTCAAACATAAACAAAATTATAACAAGTGACAATAATTACTTAGCAGTTTATCCACAAAAAGAAAGAGAAAGAAAACGAAACAGTAACTTTACTACTATGAACTATAATTAGCCATATAATAATAAAAACTATCAACTATAAACAAAAGATACCAATTACAGTGCTCAAATATGCAATAAAGTACTTATTTAGTTCAATTGAGCCCCAATTATTCCTCAATTGGTCCAAATAGTACTCAATTTTTAGTTTAATTGAGTCTCAATTTACTGCAAAATTAAAAGAGAAAAGTTATCTTTAAAAGAAGAGGAGAGAGTGTGTGGAATAAGAGACGAGAGTTCAGGTGTTGAGATTGTAAATCTGACGCCCAAAATGGCAGTGACGAGCTGCCGCGAAGAAGAGAGGAGATGAAAACAGTGAGAGAGGGTTGAAGAGCTCTGGCGAAGAAAAGAGCTTGAGACGGTGATAATGGCAATAAAAAGTCGGGCGAAGAAGAAAGGAGTTAGCAACAGTGATAATGGACTGAGATGTAAATCGAGTTGGAGCTGGAGGGAGGAGGAGCTGAGGAAGAAGATTTTCTCCCGCCAGAATTTTTCACTTCTGAATTTCGGAACCTTGTATTTTTGGGCGGAGATGAATTTACAGGAGAAAAGTGCATTGGGAATCGAAAACTACAGGGGTTTTATAAAATACATAGAATCAAACAAAGGAAAAACATTTTATTACGGTAATTGAAATTCCTACCTACCTCTTTTACATCAAACCAAACAGTCCCTTATTGTATCAAAGTATGAGACTATTTTTGTCGTATTAAATGTGGGTAAAAAATGTCAAATGGTAATCAAAACACGGCGGCGCTGTAGCATGACTGCTAACGGATTCAATAACAATATATATAACTTATTTTTAATAACAATATATACATAATAATATATATAATTTAGTTTCTAATAACATTATATACATAAAAAGTGAAAATAATATATAAAAATGGAAAAACAATATATAAAATAATAAAACAGTATATAAAAGTAAAAAAATAAAAAATACACAAAGAATAGACAATAATATATAAAATGACAAAATAGTATATAAAATTGGAAAACAATATATAAAAATGGGAAAACAATAAATTTACAAGTCTTTGGCGTGTTTGCACATTTCCCAAACCCAATTTTCTGTGATCTAATGATTTTTTTTTTTGGTCAAGTTATCAATGGTAGTTAGATTAAATCTCGTTTATATTATTTAACTTATTACAAATTTCAATAAAAACTTATATGATCCATTTATTCATAATGTATATTCCTACACCACATTATTTTAACGGTCGAAATAATTAATAACAAGACAATTAATTGTGACAACATTTTTCAAGAAAATGAGTCATTGTATTTTTTCCTATATATAATACACATCTTAGAATACATAATTTTCTTTCTTTTATATATAATATCAAATTCCTTTTCCAAATATTATGTTTAATATAATTATTTTTTGCTTTTTTAATCATTTGTAATTAAATTTTATACTGCTTCTAGTAAAATCTTAGAAATAAATTATTTTGTATTTTCTTTCTTTCCCGAGTTCTATCTAAACATAATTAAGACTTGAATTTTTTCTTCATATAATATGTCAAGAGATAACAACATAGAAAGTTTATGAAAAAAAGTGAAAGAACGGTCCTTCAATCTTAAAATCCTATTGCAAACTTAAAATATGACCAAAAAATTAATTATTGGTCATGAATCGAATTATTTAGTTAGATTATTACAAATAATATTTTTCATTGTTTTCTTATGAAATTATAATTTATATTATTTTCTTTTTGGCATCTAAATTTATCTGCATAGAGTTAAATGTCAAAAATCTGACTTCAAATCAACACATCTAATTATCAAAAATATATAACAGGTCTCGACTTAATGCGCATTTCCCCACTATATAGTTGAATTTCTGAAAATTAAATACCCAAGTGCGCTCCATTTGAGCGAACTTCAGTGGGTTGATTATCGAGCGGCACACATCAACCAAGCGGAACAAATAAATTTATCTGAATTATCCAAAGCTATGACCGTTTTCATGGAAGTAGAAAGGAGAGATTAATGAGCAGAAAAAGAAGGAAAGGAAGGTGACGAAGTCAAGGGGCTATCGGGCTATCTTTTTTTCTCTGACAGGAGATGCGCCGCAGCCGAAAAGAAAGAGAATATCTCGAGATCTTTAGAGGTCACCGGCCTTGATTGTATCTTACTTGAGAATGAGGTTACCATTTGATCTTATGTGGACTTTTTTTTGACATGTCTTGCGTCGATCTGTTTTTTTATGGAAGTCTTGCGTCGATTTGTTGCCTCCTCAAAATTGATTTCCACTTGGTCTTCATCATGAACTTGTTTGCATGTTGATGCATCACACGGGCTAGGGACGCTATTGAGAGCGAATTATATTCTTCAAGAATGAAATAATACAGATAATCTAGCTAGACTAATTGACATATCAGGTAATGATTGGCCATCCGAATTCGGAACAAACAATATTCAAAATGAAATTAATATAAACATAAATGTATATATTCCATAACAATGTGTTATCAGATCATCGAGGGCATTATTACTAAATCATTACAATTGAAACCAATTATTAAAATATTTAGATCAAATTATAATGACAGTAAATCGTTCTAATTGTATAAGCAACTCAAATATTTAACTCAACACTGAAACAAAAGACTAATTTCGTGTAAATTGTACCAGCCAGTAAACCTAAAATGTTTTAATTTTTACTTAAATCTGTCCAAACTCTTGTCGTCTGGATGAGATTGGATACCCTTTTCATCATATGTATGCGGAACGATGGATAGAGTTTAAGAAAGAGCATGGGCATCAACTTATTTTCCAAATTCGGGTGAATTTCCATTCACAGGAAATTACCTGGAAATGGAAACGACTTCCAACCTCGAAGATGTGAAATTAAGTGGGCACCTGTTACGTGAATCAGTGGAAGGGCTGGAAATTGGCATCCATGTCGCCTGATGATACGACACGGATTGAAACAAGAAAATGGATGATGACCATAATCATCATGATAGCTGAAGCAATGAGATTTCATAAAATATTAGATGTTGTGAATGCATCTCTTGGGAAAATAGAAAGTACTAGATTTGGCATGGAAAATGCAAAAGCTGCTTTTTGATTCCTCTGATTCCGTGTTTACTGAGCTCCTGAGCAACTTCTTTATAGCAACCTCTTGTCCACGAATCATACCCTAAACAAAGATCAAAAGCGTTATATATTCAAACTTCATGTTCTTCATATGTAATTCATGAGTGTTAACAATTAACACAATGCCAAAAGTGAGGATTTCTTAATATATTAAGAATGTGAAGTGTTTTTTGAAAAAGGTTTCCTAAATTTAATTTAAGGGACATTTTTTTAAAATGACGTCCAAACTTTTTTTATTTGAGCAAATAGCATATGAACAATTTTATTTGCAAAACTAGCATTTTCGCTCATTTATTGTGCGAAATTGTTGAAAAATGAGTTTAGAACAACCTAAAATGAAATCAATAGAATTTTTTTTCTCATTTTCGCTCCAACATGGGGCGAAATTACTGTAGCATTTACTAACAAAAAAATCCTTTTGCCTTTAAAATTTTTTCATTTTTGCCTCATCAAGTGGCGAAAATAGCTTTTCTTTTCTTAACCGTTAATTAGCGACTATGATTTCGGCCATTGCTGAAATAAAAAAATTTGGACGCCATTTAAAAAAAAAACAATTTAAGGGTACATACTGCCCGCTGCATTCCAATTTTGGGGCATATGCTAAAATTCGAAAAATAATGAGAAAGAAAATTGTCACCTTGTAGACAACTCGAAAACCACCCTTCCCAATTTCATTATCATTTGAGAAGTTATTTGTTGCTTCCATCAGATCCTGTAGCCGATATTGAACAGGCTTCTTCACTTCTTGTCTTCTTGACGATACTCTGTTTCAAAAAAATTCATAATAATACTGTTTTTCCAAAGAAGAACCCATCACAAGCTCATTAAGAAACTGTTTATAATTTTTATCATCTTTTTACTCCTTGTAATAGGTTTCTTGTTTCTACCATCGACAGCATTACAAGAGTGAGTACTCACTTGTGTGAAGATGCTAATTGCTGATTGAAAGCCCTCCCAGTCCCAGACCAAAAAAATTAAGCGAGACACTAATTTGATTGAGGCAGTACTTATTGAGAGTGAATGACTCAGGCAATTGGCAAAGTACTTAATGGGACTTGACACTTCACTTGAGAGCCGGGTTGAGCTGTACAAGTAAGACCTAGGAGTTCCGGAGAAACCAAGTCAACACGGAGCCAAAATATATGCACCAAATCAATTAGAGCCGGCCAAATCTGACTCAACCCGAAAAATCTGTCTGACCCGTCTTAGTCCAAACTCAATCCAACCCGAAAATGATGACGAGTCAACAACACAAAATTAGACTTGACACGAAAGTCAAATAATCTAGGATCCGAATGATCTGAAATCCGAAATACTCGAGACACGATCGATCTAAGACCCGAACGACCCAAACTCGAATGACCTGTAACCCAAATCCAAATGACTCACGTGATTATCCGAATATGAATAGTTTGAACTTGAATGTTTTGAATAAATTATTACAGAGCTTTGATTCCACTATAATACTAATATTATAGGGACCTGATAGGTCATGTCGGAATAGTAGCATGCCGGATCACGCTGGATCAAGATAACAGTATATGTATTTTATTACGATATAATAACAATATATAGAATTCATTTTCTAATAACAGTATATACATAAAAAATGTACAATATATAAAAATTAAAATAATATGTTAGAACAGTATATACAAATTAAAAAAAAATACATAAAGAATAAAAATAATATATAAAATGATAAAAATAACATATAATAATATATTGAAAGTGAAAAAAAAATATTTATATATTGTCCATCGTTATTCGGCATGTTATAGTGCTATCGTGATATTAGATTTCTCTTTTGTAAATTAGCCTACTATATATTTATATTTAGTAATGTTTAAGCCCAATCTAACGATCAAGACAAGTGCAGCCCAATTTTATATGACTGGAGATCTCCAAGTTAATAAATGGAGAGGATGGTTGCGCAGACGTCAGTGCTTTGATCAGGTAATCCTATCTAGTGCATGACTTCATTATTTTTGTACACATTAACATCAGTTGTGTTGCTCAAAGAAAAAGCCAAGTAAAAAAGTGATATAATATTAATATATTTTTATGTTCAATACGATGCTTATAAATTATAATATAGTAATAGTATCATCATACTATTTGAAATAGATAATTAAATTATCATAGTGAACCAGCTTATTCACTCAGTCAGAAGTGAAATTAATCATTAGGGCATATTGGTCATAGAATATTGATGAGTATTGACCAAGAATGAATTTTCTCTAATTAATCCACCTATCTACCCATGTTACTCCATCTACTGTGCTGCCACGTTGGAGCTGAATCAAATTAGTTCTCTTCTCCCTAAAAGTGGAATTCATATCTTTTTTTATAAACTTAATCAGAGTTTTAATTATTAAAAAATGATTGAACTTTAGAGCATTGATTTTGGTAAAATAGACCCAACATTTGATTTTAGAAGAATATACAAATCAAACAGATGTGGATTTAAGTCTCAGAAAAAATGGATTTAGTGAGATAATATGTGTATATTACTGATTATAGATGAGTTATGACATGGGCCTTTGGTTAATTTCCTAAAGATAAGGAAATTCACTGCAATTGCATTACAAATGCAATGAAATTGTTCTACTTCTAACCGAAATGATGTGGCTTTCAAGCAACAAATGCCTACTGTACATCCCAATCAAAAAGAAAAACTAATGCCTACTGTAGAACAGGTCAGAGTATTAACAGTAATAGTTAATTATCTTATCTCACTCTTCGATGCATGCAGATTGTTCGATGGACCTTTTCATTCGTAGACCAGCTTAAGGTGGATTGAGTTGTTCTTTTGGTTCAGTGTAGAACGGGTGTAAATCGCGTCAGCTATCTAATTCCCAATTGAAAATATAAATACAAAAAAATTCACCATTTCTTTAAGGATTCATTTCATCTCTTGCTTCACTCAGCTCTCTCTCTCTCTCTCTCAGCGCGAAAATCCTCCCTTCTTTCCTCAAATCTCGTCAATTCAATCAGGTACTGATCTGATCTCTATTCGATATCGTTATGCGCTGTTGTTTGTAGAATTGAAGGTTGATTTTTGCGATTTTTTTTTGTTATTATTTTTTGTGTGATCTTGGTTTGGTGCTGTTTAGGGAGGTTTGGGGAAATATGGGAGTTTGTGATTGGTTCTTGAATTTAGAAGTGATGATCAGGGTTGATCTTGTTCGTCTGAGCTTTAATTGCTTGTCTTTTCGCCAGATTTGGAGAAAATAGACTGTTTCTCTGTTTCTTAAATCAGAGATTTTTTCATTGCTACCTTTATGTATTGGTTCAAAAATGAACAATTCACTCAAAATAAATAAATAAATAAAATAAAACAGAATGAGCATTTTTAGATCTATTCAACTTTGCACCGCATGTTACTCATGTGAAGCATACCATTCATTACTTCCCAGTCATTTATTAATCTATCTATCTATCTATCTATCTATCTATCTATCTATTTATCTATCTTTTATTTATTTATCTCATTTATTTGACCGGATCAGAACAAAAACTTCAAGTCAAAATGATAACTATCCCATTCGTTGCTTCACTCAAAACATTTCCTACTTATATTATTCAATAATACACCACTATCATAACCCCACAAATTTCCTACCTTTCCAGGGTCCTTAACGCAAAATGACCACCCAACTAGACTCGACCCGCGCTGAGCTGGCGCTCTTAATTCTGTACCTGAACAAGGCCGAGGTGAGAGACAAGATCTGCCGCGCGATCCAGTACGGCTCGAAGTTTGTCAGCAATGGCCAGCCTGGCACCGCGCAGAATGTCGATAAGACCACCAGCCTGGCTCGCAAAGTCTTTCGTCTCTTCAAGGTAATTGGTTTGGTTGTTGATTGAAAATAGGGAATTTGTGAAAAGGACCTTGGGTTATGCTGAAATTGCAGAAAATAGGGAAATTTGTGAAAGCGACCTTGTGTTATGGTGAAATTGGAAAAAAGACCCTGTGTTTTGATGACTTCAAAACATTTTTTTTTAAATGTTAATTCGCATCTCTCTCTGTCTCTCTCTCGCTCTCTTCAATATTTTATTTGAAATAATATTTCCTGATTTAATTAAGAAAACTTGAAAAATTAACTTGAAGAATTTTTTTAATTAATTTTAAGATTTTATAAGAATTTTTTCAAGAGAGAGGGATTAATTAAACTTTAAGATATTTCAAATAATTAGAGTAGAAACTAATGGTAGGAGCTTTTTTTTTGCAATTCTGGCAATAAAGTCTTTCGCCTCTTCAAGGTATTTTGTTTGGTTGTTGATTGAAAATAGGGAAATTTGCAGAAAGGGCCCTGGGTTATGCTGAAATTGGAAAAAAGACCCTGTGTTACTGGAAATTGCTAAAAAACTCCTTCCTTTAGTTAGAAGTTAGCATAGGTAGCTTTCATTCTTTGATGACTTGAAAATTTTCTTAAATATTGATTAACATTTCTATCCCTCTCTCTATCTTCATTATATTATTTGAAATAAGATTTTCTTGAAGTTGATTAACATTTCATTCTTTAAGAAATTAAAAAGTTAGTTTTAAATTTTCTTTAATTAATTTTAAGATTTTTTTTAAAAAAAAATTTCAAGAGAGAGAGAGATTAAGTAGAAAACTAACAATATTACGGTTTAGGGTTTATTTGTGAAGTTTTTTTAAGAAATTTTAAGATTTAAATAATATTTCTGCAATTTTGGCAATAATCCAGGGACTTCATTTTCGGTATAATGTAGGTCTTTTATTATATTTCCTTTTTATTATTTTGTGAAAAATATAATTTTTTTATATGTTTATTGACCTAATTTTTTCTGTTGATTAATTTGTAGTTTGTTAATGATCTACATGCTCTGATTAGTCCGCCCGCTGCTGGAACTCCTCTTCCGATCGTTTTACTTGGAAAGGTTCGGAATTTGAAACCCTAATTTTGGATTTTAAAGTGGTAGGTTTAATTGTATTTTTTATGTATTTATTATTATTTTTTTTGGTATTTACAGTCGAAGAATGCATTGTTGTCTACATTTCTCTTTCTCGATCAAATTGTTTGGGCTCACCGAACTGGAATTTACAAGGTTTAATTTACTCAAATATTAAATATAAAAAAATATTAAATATTTAATAATTATATATGTTTGTTATGTGTAGAACAAAGAGCGAGCAGAGTTAATAGGCAAGATTTCACTATATTGCTTTCTTGGTTCTTCAACTTGCACTACTTTAGTCGAGGTAAATATTATTACAATATTATTATTATATTATTAATAAATTCACTAAATGATATTTTTTGTTTACAGTTGGCAGAAATAAGGAGGTTATCCAACTCCATCAAGAAACTAGAGAGGAATCTCAAATCAACCGACAAATATAACGTACGATCTACTTTACAAAACAATAATCAGATAAATTATATATACAATACATATAAATGCAAATTTCTATATCTGACCCCCTTAATTTTTCAAATACCCAACAAAACAATCTTATTTTCAACTTATTTCTGACTAATAAGCTGAAAATCAGGTTATTCCAAGTATTTGCAAAAATAAAAGGGGTTATATATGCAAACATTCCGACATAAATTAGTTTCAATTTTTTTAAATCCCAATTAGTTAATTGGTTATTTAATTAATTATTATTATTTTAGGATGAGCAATACAAAGCCAAACTTAAGAAACACAACGAAAGGCTCTTAGCTCTCGTCAAATCCTCACTAGACATGGTGGTAGGTGTTGGACTGCTCCAACTCTCGCCCAATAAGGTGACGCCACGTGTCACTGGCGCTTTTGGTCTCGCCACCTCACTCATTTCTTGCTACCAGGTAATTGATCTGAAACTTATATCGTCATATTTGCAAAAAAGCCCTTGTATTATGCTTAACTTGCAAAAAAACCCTCCATTAATAATTTATTGGAAATTGCAAAAACGCCCCTCTATCAGTTAGAAAATTGCAAAAAAGGTCCTCTATTAGTTAGGAAATTACAAAATAGTCCCTACCGTTTTTTGAAACCTAACATTGTTATTTTAGTCATCTTATATATATTGTAAAATTTCTTTTTTATATATTGTATAATTCATTTATTTTTTTATTTTATTGGTAGTTGCTTCCGGCGCCAGCTAAGGCGAAGATGACTTGAGAGTTTTTTTTTTTTCTCCATTTGTCTTTTAAGGAATAAGAATAATTTGAATGAAAATAAAGCCGTGTGGCTTGTTTAAATAAATCGATCTTACATAGTACTCAAGGTGCTGGCAAGTTGGGGCAACTTTGATGATCAGTTGGTTAGTTTGATTAGAACTTAAATATAATTATTAGTGCTTGTAGTCGATTGAATGTTATTTCTCTTTTGTTAATAATTTGGGATTAACTTTGTTAAGCTAAAAACTTCAATTGCAATTTGAAATTTGAAAGAAATTTAAAATTGGTTAGTTGTGTAAGAAAAGGTAGAAGTAGATTTAATATACTAATTGTTCAAAATTCATTTGAAGACCATGGCAGTATTAACTTGTGTCACTTGATGACCTTCAAAATGTACTTTTGGAAATTCAGTCCTGGAAATGGGAAGGCTAGTTATGATAAAGTGAATTGTCTCTGTAGAACCATTCTTTTAGTTGTAATTTATATAAACTGAAGTATCATAGGACTTGGCAGTTGCACATACATTAGAAAAAAAAATGTTTTTCTTATTAAAATAACAGAAATTACAATATATATATATTCATGAAAAAGTAAAAAATTCTTTAATTGGCTTGGCTTGAGGAGAGGATTTAATCAGTCTTTTTATGTTTTAATATTTTGCTTATTCTGAAATTGTGAGAAATGTAAGGATTGGTTTTTTGGAATTTAATATTTTGCTTATTCTGAAAATTGTGAGAAATGTAAGGAATGATTTTTTGGAAGATTTAGCTGAGTTTTTTTGGAGCAAGTATATTCTTTTCATTGTTAAAATAATTCTATTACAATTTTTTCTGTTAGATAAGTGAAGTCATGATAAAATTTCTAGAGGAAAATGTGCCGAAGACGATCATGTTTCTTGGCCGTTCCCGTACTTCATATTTCAAATACAGAAAGCCATAGATATCGCCGTATAGAAGTTCCTTAAGTTTTCAACAAGATAATATACTTTTAATATCTAGAAGAAATATTATTCATATATCTGAAAAGAAAGAAATATATAATATTAGGTTTAAAATTGGAAAACAGTATGCATACCCATCCTAAAATGGCCAAAATGGAACTTATCCGTCATTTTTACTCCATATATGTAGAAAAAAAATTTACAAATAATGAAAAAAATAATATTTTAGGACAAAAAAAATCAAGGATGCATATTATTATGAAATTATCATAATTTATGTTTATAAAATTCATTACCACTTGATCTCTTTGCCAATCTCTTTGCTTGATTTCTTCCAGCGGCTCATCCTTTGCGTACTTTCAAAAAAAAGTTCTTTTCAGTGAAATTGAATTGTTGAATCCAATCTTCTTCCTTTTTCTTTTTATTGGAAACTTTTACCTCGTATCAGAAATGAATGAGTTATTATTATATCATACTTATAGAATTATAATAAACAATATTTGATGTGATCTAGCGGTCTCTACTGTCATTTATTGTCATGCTTTCTATATGGAGTCATTTCACTCCACTTGCATGAGGCAGGTTGAAATATGCATTTGTGTATTGTGTGCTGAAAATGTTATCATATTAGAAAAAGGTGTTGTGATACATTTGGAGTATTTTTTTTTCTTTTCCTGAAGCCATTTCTATAAATTTTATCAATACATAATTTAAGGAATGAATTACTTGGAAGATTTAATACAATTTAACAATAATTATCTCTTATGATCAATAGAGATATTTGACTCTTCTTATATATCGTACTTATTAAAGATCAAACTAATGATAGAAATGAAAATCTGAAGATTTCAAAGAATTAATTAACTGCTCTCTTGGATGCCACAAAATGAATTAGATCTTCAAGGTTCTTATAAGAAGAACCACCTTTGTCCAGAGCCACTGTTGCTTTATGCTTCAATTCTCTAACTCTAGCCCTCTCTTCGTCTCCATTCATGACCGTCTCTATTGCTTTCATCACATCTTCTTTCTTAACTCTCACTTTGTCGTCCTTCTCTCCTCTCCATTCCATCACTTCTCCAGTCCCGACGCTAACTCCTATCTTAAGCACATCTATTATCAATTTTTTGTTCAAAAACTGCTCAGCATACAACGGCCAAGTCATTACCGGCACCCCAAAAGCAACACTTTCCAATGTAGAATTCCATCCACAGTGTGTCAAAAAACCACCAATTGCAGGGTGCGACAGTATCGTGATTTGAGGAGCCCATCCTTTGATCAACAAACACCTGAAACTATTTTTCTCCTCGAAATTATCACGCAACCATACTAATTCCTCATTAGGCAACTTTTCGATATCCTTGATCACCCAAATGAATGATTGTGATGAGGCCAACAAACCTAAGCCGAGTTCTTTAAATTGTTTTGGCGCAAAACTCCCAGTGCTACCGAAACTAACGTAGACTACGGAGTTAGATTTCTTTGAATCAAGCCATTCCATGTAATTATTGGCGTTGATTATGGACTTGTTTCCTCTCTCCTCCGTATCTGATTTTGTCTTGTTAGAAAGGGAGACCGGGCCAATTGTAAAAACTTTTTTGCCTGAAACTTTGTGGAGAAGTTCCGAATAACCTGGTTCCAACTCCTCAAAGCTATTTATTATCACCCCATCCACAGATAGCTCGTAGTTTCTGGTTTCTTCGGTCATTGCCTTTTGTTCGTCTGATAATTGGAAGAACATAGGGAGTTCCTTTCGAGCTATCTTAAACTCAAAAGGTAACCCTGGTATATTAAACGGCTCAGATGGTGAAATTGGGGCCTCATGTGCCTATTAAATTTCAGAAATTATTGAGACTGTAATCCCACTTTAAATTCTAAATAAGCATGATAAATTCAATATCCACATTTCTAATAGTAATATATTATTGTAACATGATTTAGACATTTTGTATTTATGGTTGATTCGAATACCTTAGTTGTATGAAGAATTTCGCAACAAGAGAGGGCAAATGATCCAAAACCGTGGAAAATAAAACATGGGATGCTGAGCTGATGCGCTATGTCAACAGCCCAGACATAACCCATACCACCTATTATGCAATTGGCATTTGGAATATGTTCATTTATGTATTGTGATACTTGTTCCTTGAAGAGCTTTGATGCGGTGTACAAGTTGTAGAGGAGAGGGACTGAGGGAATCAAGTCAACATTTTCACAGCCATCTGGAAGGCCTGCTTCGACAGCAGGGAAGTATAGTGATGCCAACGATATTTCAGCTGCTAATGTATGTAAAAAACATAAGATGTGTTTAATATTAGATGATTTTTCTTATTTGAAAATATAATTTGGAGATCTATATAAACATCACCATATAAACTAAATTATTTAGCACATAAACATAACACCAGACGAGAGGGGTTCTTATGAAAAGTTGTTAATTTCCAATTAGTTGTAGAATTGATCCAATTCTTTTAGAAAATTACATTTAATTATAATAATTACATTCATTAAATAGTTAAGCAACAATCAACTGTGTAATTGCGACTGCGAGTGAAATTTATAAATAAAATCTAAATTATTCAATTTAAGTATGTTTACACTTACCTAGTTCTTTTATCGTTTTCCTTCATATTTCAAGTTCTCAACAATATTCCACTAACAAAAGGCAACATAAGCTACCAACCTGCAGAAGTAGATATGAAACGATCAACACTCGGTTTGAGTCGTGCGGCATTGACTGGAGTTGTAATGATCGTGACAGAGGCATTATGCTCGGCGAGGAGAAAGGCGATGTCAGTCATGGGGATCATGTGGCCAGGAGCCAGCCATGGAATTAACACAAAGTGAGGCTTTTGGTTTTGAGTTCTAAAGAGGGAATTATTTTTATTTTCTTCCATTTGTGTGTGTTGGATGTTATGTTTTTCTGTTGTAACTTGTAAATACCTCCTTATATAGGGATTGGGGAATAGCCAGCCGGAACTTTTGAAAATTCGTTGATGGAAGCTCATGCACGCAATTGAAGCATTACAACACCATGACATAATTTATCTGTTCTCCTATTTGACTTGGAAGCTCATGCACGAGTAGTTGAAGCCTTACAAAACCATGACATAATTTATCTGTTCTCCTATTTGACTTGGAGATGTAAAGGTCAATTGTTCAGATCATATTTTCGTATGGAAAATTATATTCTTCTCCTTAAATCCCCCCTTGACCCTTTACCATGGTGAACCTGATTTGTCACATGGTAAAACGCTCCGATTTTCCAGCTTTTGTCTCAGACTTTTTTTTGATGGAATAGTTACAAGTTACAACTATTCAAAATTTGTATTAAAGTTAAGAGTTTGTCTATGGTACTCCACTTTTATTTTTGACTTAATGATAGATTTAATCAAGACCGTTAAAATTAAAAGGGTATTTTCGGTATATGTGGTATTAATTACATAGATTCAATCTTAAATTTATTTTAATTATATTATGCTCTCAATTTTTCAATCAATAAAAAAGACTTTCATTATATTCTTTCTCTTCAATCCAAGTAAAAAACAACAACATGCATTACTGATTTAGTAAAAAAATTCGAAATATATGTATTTGGCCCCCCAAATATCCTATGTAGTATTAATCTATAGGGAGAAATTTTTTGGCCTCCCAGAAATTTCAGTCGAGTGTATGATACATAATATAATAAAAATATAATATAATATAATATAATATAATATAATATAATATAATATAATATAATATAATATAATATAATATAATATAATAAAGTATAATATAATATAATATAATATAGTATAATGTAATATAGTATAATATGGTATAATAAAGTATTATGTAATTAAAATAGTGTAAATTGTAATGTAATGTAATATTATAGAGTATAATGTAGTATAGTATGATATGATATAATATAGTACAATGTAATATATTGTAGTATCATCTATATATAGTATAGTATAATATAATATAGTATAATATAATATAATATAATATAATATAATATAATATAATATAATATAATATAATATAATATAATATAATATAATATAATATAATATAATATAATATAATATAATATAGTAAGAAAGAATATAGTATAATGTAATATAATATAGTACAATATAATATAGTATAATGTAAAATAGTATAATATGATATAATGTAGCATAATGTAAATAATACAAGTATAATATACTAATATTATATAATGTAATATAATATAGTATAATATAATATATTAAAATATAGTATGATATAACATAGTATAATGTAATATAATATAGTACAATATAGTATAATATAATACAAGTAAAATATGATAGTATAATATAGTACTATGTAATATAATATAGTATGATATAATACAGTATAATGAAATATAGTATAATTTAATATAATATAGTATAATATAATATAGTAAAATATGGTATAATATAATAAAATATAATGTAGTATGATGTAGTCTAGTATAATGCAATATAGTGTAATATAATATAGTATAGTGTAGTATAATATAACATAGTATAATGTAGTATAGTGTAGTATAATTTAACATAGTATAATGTAGTGTAATATAATATGATATAATATAGTATAATGTGATATAATATAATATAATATAATATAATATAATATAATATAATATAATATAATATAATATAATATAATGTCGTATCATATTATATTAATTATTGTCATGCTTAAAAAAAAAAAAACAAATCTATAATATAATGTTGTGTCATATTATATTAATTATTGTCATGCTTAAAAAAAAGAAACAAATCTATGTCATATGATCGTGACAGAGGCATTATGGTCGGCGAGGAGAAAGGCGATATCAGTCATGGGGATCATGTGGCCAGGAGCTAGCCATGGAATTAACACAAAGTGAGGCTTTTGGTTTTGAATTAAGTCATGGTGTTATAGTACTTCAATTCCGTGCATGATTAGGTTCACCAATATGGTAGAGGTCAGGGGAAAGTAAGGAGAAAAGTATAATTTTCCATATGAAAATATGATCTGAACAATAATTGAACTTTCCATTCCCCAAGTCAAATAGAAGAACAGATAAATTATGTCATGGTGTTGTAATGCTTCAATTACGTGCATGAGCTTCCATCAACTAATTTTCAAAAAAAATGGCTGACTTTTCTCCAATTTCAATTCAATCTAACAAATTACTCACCAGAAATTTCCTCTTATATTCTTATACCACAAATATATCTCCAACCCCTATACTTACAAGTTAAAACAGAAAAACATAACATCCAACACACACAAATGGAAGAAAACAATAATAATTCTCTCTTTAGAGCTCAAAACCAAAAGCCTCACTTTGTGTTAATTCCATGACTAGCTCCTGGCCACATGATCCCCATGACTGACATCGTCTTTCTCCTCGCCGACCATAATGCCTCTGTCACGATCATATGACATAGATTTGTTTCTTTTTTTAAGCATGACAATAATTAATATAATATGACACGACATTATATTATAGATTTGTTTTTTTTTTTTTTGCATGACAATAATTAATATAATATGACACGACATTATATTATATTATATCATATTATATTATACTACATTATACTATGTTAAATTATACTACACTATACTACATTATACTATGTTATATTATACTACACTATACTATATTATATTATACTATATTGCATTATACTATACTACATCATACTACATTATACTTTATTATATTATACCATATTTTACTATATTATATTATACTATATTATATTAAATTATACTATATTTCATTATACTTGTATTATATCATACTATATTATATTACATAGTACTATATTATACTATCATATTTTACTTGTATTATATTATACTATATTGTACTATATTATATTACATTATACTATATTATATCATACTATACTATATTATATCATACTATACTATATTATATCATACTATATTATATTAATAGTACTATATTATACTATATTATATTACTTTATATTTACACTATATTAAATTATTTTACAATATACTAAATTATATTATAGTACATTATTCTATATTGCACCATACTATATACATGTTGCTATCGTATTAGATTATATCACACTATACTATATTACATTATACTATATTATATCATACTATAATATATTATATTATATTATATTATATTATATTATATTATATAATATTATATAATATTATATAATATTATATTATATTATATTATATTATATTATATTATATTATATTATATTATATTATATTATATTATATTATATTGTATTGTATTATATTATATTATATTATATTATATTATATTATATTATATTATATTATATTATATTATATTATATTATATTATATTATATTATATTATATTATATTAAACTACATTATATTATATTATATTATAATCATACTTTATTATATTAAACTACATTATATTACATTGTACTATATTATATTATACTACATTATACTATTTTACATTACTACATCATACTATATTATATTACATTATACTATGTTATATCATACTATATTTTAATATATTATATTATACTATATTATATTACATTATATAATATTAGTATATTACACTGTATTATTTACATTATGCTACATTATATCATATTATACTATTTTACATTATACTATATTATATTGTACTATATTATATTACATTATACTATATTTTTTCTTACTATATTATATTATATTATATTATATTATATTATATTATATTATATTATATTATACTATATATAGATGATACTACAATATATTACATTGTACTATATTATATCATATCATACTATACTACATTATACTCTATAATATTACATTACATTACAGTTTACACTATTTTAATTACATAATACTTTATTATACCATGTTATACTATATTACATTATACTATATTATATTATATTATATTATACTTTATTATATTATATTATATTATATTATATTATATTATATTATATTATATTATATTATATTATATTATATTATATTATATTATACATATTAGGATCTTGACTGAAATTTCTGGGGGGCCAAAAAATTTCTCCCTATAGATTAATAAATAATACTACATAGGATATTTGGGGGGCCAAATACATATATTTCGAATTTTTTTACTAAATCAATAATGCATGTTGTTGTTTTTTACTTGGATTGAAGAAAAAGAATATAATGAAGTTCTTCTTTTATTGATTGAAATGGAGAGCATAATATAATTAAAATAAATTTAAGATTGAATCTATGTAATTAATATCACATATACCGAAAATACCCTTCTAATTTTAACGGTCTTGATTAAATCTATCATTAAGTCAAAAATAGAAGTGGAGTACCATAGACAAGCTCAAGTTTATAACCCTCTCAATTTCTCAAATACCCAACAAATTAATCTGATTTTCAACTATTTGGAAAAAGGAAAAGTATATATGTCACCCGTTCACCATCCCCCCCAACTCACCGTTTACCACTGATAAATGGGCCCCACTTATATTCAAAATAAGTGGGCCCCGTTTACCAGTGGTAAACGGTGAGTTGAGGGAGATGGTGGGGGGATGTGTATATAAACTCTTGGAAAAATCATGTTTTTCCAAATATTTGGAAAAATAAAAGGGCTTATGCATGCAAACTTGCCGATATAAATAATTTTCAATTTTTGTAAATCACAATTAATTATTTTAGGATGATCAATACAAGCCAAACTTAAGAAACACAAGGAAAGGCTCTTAGCTCTTGTCAAATCCTCACTAGACATGGTGGTTGGTGTAGGAATGCTCCAACTCTCGCCCAATAAGGTGACGCCACATGTCACTGGCCCTTTTGGTCTCGCCACCTCACTCATTTCTTGCTACGGTAATTGATCAGAAACTTATATCATCATATTTGCAAAAAAAGCCCTTGTATTATGCTTGAATTGCAAAAAAAAAAAAAACCATTAATAATTTATTGGAAATTGTGACAGGGCCCCTCTATCAGTTAGAAAATTGCAAAAAAGGTCCTCTATTAGTTAGGAAATTGCAAAATACCTAACATTGTTATTTTAGTCATCTTATATATACTGTAAAATTTCTTTTTTATATATTGTATAATTTATTTATTTTTTATTTTATTGGTAGTTGCATCCGGCGCCAGCTAAGGCGAAGATGACTTGAGAGGTTTTTCTTCTTTTTTTTTCTCCATTTGTTTGTCTTTTAAGGAATAAGAATAATTTGGATGAAAATAAAGCCGTGTGGCTTGTTTAAATAAATCGATCTTACATAGTACTCAAGGTGCTGACAAGTTGGGGCAACTTTGATTATCAGTTGGTTAGTTTGATTAGAATTTAAATATAATTATTAGTGGTTGTAGTCGATTGAATGTTATTTCTCTTTTGTTAATAATTTGGGGTTAACTTTGTTAAGCTAAAAACTTCAATTGCAATTTGAAATTTGAAAGATATTTAAAATTGGCTAATTGTGTAAGAATGGTAGAAATAGATTTAATATACTAATTGTTCAAAATTCAATAGAAGACCATGATAGTACAAAATTGCGTCACTTAAAAGACCTTCAAAATGCATTTCTGGAAATTCAGTCCTGGAAATGGGAAGGCTAGTTATAATAAAGTGAACTGTCGCTGTAAAATCATTCTTTTAGTTGTTTTAATTTATATAAACTGAAATATCATAGGACTTTGCAGTTGCATATACATTAGCAAAAAATATGTTTTCTTATTAAAATAACAGAAATTACAATATATATATATTCATGAAAAAGTAAATAAATTCTTTAATTGTCTTTGCTTGAGGAGAGGATTTAATCAGTCTTTTTATGTTTTAATATTTTGCTTATTCTGAAATTGTGAGAAATGTAAGGAGTGGTTTTTTGGAATTTAATATTTTGCTTATTCTGAAAATTGTGAGAAATGTAAGGAATGATTTTTTGGAAGATTTAGCTGAGTTTTTTTGGAGCAAGTATATTATTTTCATTGTTAAAGCAATTCTATTATAATTTTTTCTGTTAGATAAGTGAAAGTCACGATAAAATGTCTAGAGGAAAATGTGCTGAAGACGATCATGTTTCTTGGCCGTTCCTGTAATTCATATTTCAAATACAGAAAGCCGTAGATATCGCCGTATAGAAGTTCCTTAAGTTTTCAACATGATAATATACTTTTAATATCTAGAAGAAATATTATTCATATATCTGAAAATAAAGAAATATATAATATTAGGTTTGAAATTGGAAAACAGTATGCATACCCATCCTAAAATGGCCAAAAAGAAACTTATCTGTCATTTTTACTCCATATATGTAGAAAAAAATTAGAAATAATGAAAAAAAAATTTAGGACAAAAAAAAAAATCAAGGATGCCTATTATTATGAAATTATCATAATTTATGTTTATTCAATTCATTACCAATTAATCTCTTTGCTTGATTTCTTCCAATGACTCATCCTTTGCGTACTTCAAAAAAAAAAGTTCTTTTCATTGAAATTGAATTGTTGCATCCAATCTTCTTCTTTTTTCTTTTTATTAGAAATTTTTACCTCGTATAAGAAATGAATGAGTTATCATTATATCATACTTATAGAATTATAATAACTAATATTTGATGTGATCTAACGGTCTTTACTGTAATTTAGTGTCATTCTTTCTATATGGAGTCACTCCACTCCACTTGCATGAGGCAAGTTGTATGCAATAAAGCGTTTGTGCATTTGTGTATTGTGTGCTGAAAATGTTATCATATAAGAAAAAAGTGTTGTAATACTTTTGGAGTATTTTTTTTTTTCCTGAAGCCATTTCTATAAATTTATCAATATATAATTTAAGGAATGAATTACTTGGAAGATTTAATACAATTTAGTAATAATTATCTCTTATGATCAACAGAGAGATTTTTAACACAATCAAAAGTTCTACTGACTTCTTATATCGAACTTATTAAAGATCACACTAATAATAGAAAAGAAAATACGAAGATTCAAAAGAATTAATTAACTGCTCTCTTCGATGCCACAAAATGAATTAGATCTTCAAGGTTCTTATAAGAAGAACCAACTTTTTGGAGAGCCACTGTTGCTTTATCCTTCAATTTTCTAATTCTAGCCCTCTCTTTGTCTCCATTCATGACCGTTTCTATTGCTTTCATCACATTTTCTTTCTTAACTCTCACTTTGTCGTCCTTCTCTCCTCTCCATTCCATCACTTCTCCAGTCCCGACGCTAACTCCTATATTAAGCACATCTACCATCAATTTTTCGTTCAAAAACTGCTCAGCATACAACGGCCAAGTCATTATCGGCACCCCAAAAACAACACTTTCCAATGTAGAATTACATCCACAGTGCGTCAAAAAACCACCAACTGCAGGGTGCGACAGTATCGCGATTTGAGGAGCCCATTCTTTTATCAACAAACACTTGGAACTATTTTCCCCTCGAAATTATCACCCAAATGAATGGTTGTGATGAGCCCAACAAACCTAAGCCAAGTTCTTTAAATTGTTTTGGTGCAAAACTCTCAGTGCTACCAAAACTAACATAGACTACGGAATTAGGTTTCTTTGCATCAAGCCATTCCATGTAATTATTGGCGTCGATTATGGACTTGTTTCCTCTCTCCTCCATATCTGATTTTCTTTTGTTAGAAAGGGAGACCGGGCCAATTGTGAAAACTTTTTTGCCTGAAACTTTATGGAGAAGTTCTGTTTAACCTGGTTCCAGCTACTCAAAGCTATTTACTATCACCCCATCCACAGATAGCTCATAGTTTCTGGTCTCTTCGGTCATTGCCTTTTGTTCCTCTGATAATTGGAAGAACAGAGGGAGTTCCTTTCGAGCTATCCTAAACTCAAAAGGTAATCCTGGTATATTAAACGGCTCAGCTAGTGAAATTGGGGTCTCATGTACCTATTAAATTTCAGAAATTAATGAGACTATAGTCTCAATTTAAATTCTAAATAAGCATGATAAATTCAATATCCACATTTTCTAAAAGTAATATATTATTGTAACATGATTCAGACATTTTGAATTGATGGTTGATTCGAATAATACCTTAGTAGTATGGAGAATTTCACAACAAGAAAGGGCAAAGGACCCAAAGCCATGGAAAATAAAACATGGGATCCCGAGCTGATGCGCTATGTCAACAGCCCAAACATAAACCCTACCGCCTATTATGCAATTGGCTTGTGAAATGTGTTCGTGTATGTATTGTGATACTTGTTCCTTGAAGAACTTCGCTGCGGTGTAAAAGTTGTAGATCAGAGGGAGTGACAGAATGAAGTCAATATTCTCGCAACCATCTGGAAGGCCTGCTTCGACAGCAGGGAAGTAAAGTGATAATAACGATATTTCAGCTGCAAATGTATGTAAAGAAATATAAGATGTGCTTAATATTAGATGATATGTCTTATTTGAAAATAGAAATTGAAGAGTTACATAAATATCATCATATCAACTAAATAACTTAACACAAAAACACCACTCTGATGAGAGGAGTTTTATTGAAAGTTGTTTCCAATTAGTGGAGTTTTATTGAAAGTTGTTTCCAATTAGTCGGTAGAAATGATAATTCTTTTAAAAAGTTACATTTAATTATAATAATTACATTCATGACTAAAATAGCTAAGCAACAATCAACTGTGATTCCAAGTGAAATTAATAAATAAATTCCAAATTATTCAATTTTATTACATTTCCCACTTAACTAGCTCTTTAATCATTTTCCTTCATATTTCAATTTCTCAACATTATTCCACTAACAATTTTTTTTATTTTTTATTTTTTTAGGGCGGCAAGCAAATTGCTTGATGCATTTTTATTAAACAAAGAAAAATCCATTACAAACTTCTTAAAAAAAAAAATAAGATCTAGGATTTCCACTTGTTCCACCGAGCAAATCCAAGGGTATTGGTGCCAACATGGCCATGGCCGCACAAACAACAATGAAGAGAAGTAGGTTGCCGCTAGGGTTTCTCTAGAGATACAAGTCACACTGAAAAGACAGGAGTGTAGTTACCATCAGAGTCCACCGATAGAGATTGCGAGAGAGATCACCAAAGAGGACCTTCTCGAGAGAACCACGAAGATAGAGAACCGGGAGTGGACAGAGGCGTCGCTGCCCAAAAAGAGGGGTAGGGTGTCGTCTTGTCGCACAATCTCATGTGAGATTTCATGAGAGAAGGGGGTAAATCATAAAAAGTCACCAAAAAAAGAAAAAGGCCATTGGTATGACTCTATCGCAACAGAAGAAGCACCACTTAGAAGCAACCACGGCTGGAGTACCTGTAGAGTTTGCTGACCCATGAAAGGATGGCATCACAAGAGAAGAGGAGTACTGTGATTTTCGAAACATGAAGAGAAGCATCCGTGATGAAGGACGGGACCACCGCCTTAGTAAGGGACTCAGATGTCAAACACACAAATCAACCAGAGACGCCATGAGGTACAACCCTTCAGCAAGCAAGGGCATTCTCTGTTCGTGGCGGCACCAAAGATGAATGAGAAGGAGAGAGAGGAGAATAGAGGACACCATGGCAGATATCTCAACATCGAGCCAGTCAACAGTGTCACCGTCACTGGGTTTTAGCGCCGCCTTCAAGGTCAAGTGAAACCCTAGCCGGAGGAGAGACCATGAGAAACAACTCACCAACGAGCCAGGGAGGTTAGGGTTTCGGCGCCGTCACACAAAACGCCAGAAAGAGAGAGGTAAAAAGAAGCGACATCCCCGCAGCAAGAGAGTGCGGCGGCACTGCTATCGACACCGCCAGGCAGATCTGTGAGAAAGAGAGGGAAAGCTCGAAAGAGGGGAAAAGCACCAACTTGGAACTGAGCAGATCTGTTAATAGACTGGCCATCAGCATCGGCGGCGGCGGCGGTGGCAGAGGGTTTCACGAGAGAGGAGAGCGGACAGACCATGAAAGAAAAAAACTTGAAAGAAGGAAGAGAGAAGCTGAGAGGAGAGGAAGGAGGTAAGGGCGGAGCTTGGGTTTGCCCTCCCCCCAATCTTTCAATATCATCTTCAGAGAGTAGAGTCCCCTTTTTCTTTTTCTTTCTCTCTCCCCCCCCCAATCTTTCAATATCATCTTTAGAGTAGAGTCCTTTTTTTCTTTTTCTTTTGCTCTCCCTCTCCCCCTCCAATCTTTCAATATCATCTTTAGAGTAGAGTCCCCTATTTCTTTTTCTTTCCCTCTCCCTCTCCCTCTCCCTCTCTCTCTCACAACCGACAACTTCATGATTCCACTAACAATTAAAGATACCAATGATAGAGTATTAGCTTATTAATAGAATATTAGCAAACTAATCAGGAGTAATCATTCAATATATGACTAGGATTCGTTTCCTAAATGAGTGGTTAGAATAATCCCAACGACTAGTTAATTAGGTACTTAGCTTAACTCAATTGTACTATAAATAGACTCTTATGTAATCTCTTAATTAATGAAAAACATAATTACTCTTCATCCTTCTACCCTTCTCAAACTCTCTCTCTCTCTCTCACAGTGGTATCGCCCTTTAATATTTTTCAAAAAATATTACCCCAAGCAAGAAAATAATACCTCAAGAAGCTCTCTTTTTCTCTAAATTCTCCACAAAAATTTCTTTTCTTTTCTCTCAGGACTTAATCTTTATATTTCTTTCCCCTCTCTTGACATTTCTTTTCTCTCAAGACTTAATCTTGACATTTCTTTCAACAAAACTATGAGAAATTCAACTTTTTTTATCCCTTTTCCTTTTCCTTTCAATTACTCCGAATGACACCTATATCAACCACAACTGATGATTCATCAGTTCATATTTCAATGACCAAACCAATCATCTTTTCTCATCAAATTACCACCAAACTAACCGATTCAAACTACCTAATATGGAAATTCCAAATTCAAACCATTATCGAAGGTTATGGACTTGGTGATTTTCTTGACCCTACCACTGATCCACCACCCAAAACCCTCACCGAAACCACAAACAATATTTCCAAGAACAGTCCCCAATCCAGCTTACAAAGACTGACATCGCCAAAACAAGCTGATACTAGGCTGGATTCTGTCATCCGTAACAGAAGCAGTTGTGTCACAACTCATCAGCTACACGACAACTGCCTCTGCCTGGACTGCTCTTGCTCGACGATACCAGGTCTCTTCAAAAGCTCGTCGACACGAACTAAAAAACCAACTCCAAAACACGAAACATGGAGGCCTGTCTTGTTCTGAATATTTGAGCAAGATGAAGTACCTTGCTGATCAGTTAACAACGATTGGTTGCCATGTCAAAGAAGAAGACCTTGTCGACTTATGCCTGAATGGCTTAGGGCCAGAATACGAGAGTTTTGTCACGGCGATAAATCAACGCGTCGATGAATCAGGAATAAGTGCTGGCTCGAAATAGATCTATCGCCATTAATTTCTCTCAGTTCTCAAACTCGAACGACACCTCTTCTTCTTCTCCAACCTTCTCCTCGTTCGTATCGGCTCCAAATGGAAGTGGATCACAAGTGCATGGTGCACCGACCGCCTATTATACTCAGTATGGGCCTTCCTATAATGGGCCGGGTAATTTCGGTTTTAATGGGCCTTTTTTGACCCAAAATCAATCCAGTCTCTGATAAACCCGCGAAATAGGTCGTTTTGTGTTTTCTAATTAGTGGAATTATGCAAACAAAATTGTATTATTAGCCCTTTCTTTTATTTAATTTCAGGTAGTATAGAATGAGAAAGGGGTCGTGTCCACAGAGAGGAGATAATTAATTCTGGATTTAATTGATAAAGGATAGACCAGGAAAACGTAGTTTCAATTTTATAATCTGTCTTTTCTTTTGAATAGGTCCCCGGTATTTTACGAAAATGTCTTTTTTTTGCTATGCAATTCCAAACAAAACAAATTTTAATATGAATTTTAGGGTTTTAGGATGTTTTAAAATTATTGGTGAACTTAAAATTTGGAAATACTGATCCAGGACGTCCCAAAAAGAAAAATTCCAGTAACAGTTTTAAAACACTTTTTTTCCTTTTTGCAAATATGCCCCTAAACTTCTTTAAATCATAACTTTTTGATCCTTCATCTAAATATAGCAAACTTTATGTCTATTTTGACTGGAAAAATATGAGGGATCCAAATATGAGATTAAAATAGAGAAAAGAAATCAAAAAGTTGCTGAATTTGTCAATTTTCAGTTCTGGTTGCAACTTAATATTTTGGATTTGTAAGAAAAATAAGAATTGAACAAAAATAAAATCACAAAATTATTTTGGGATGTTTTTAGGACTTATATTAAGCGAGAAAACACAACAACAACACAATCGTCACATAAATTGAGAAAAATCAAGAAACTTCCCTAAAATCGAAACCTTTTTCCAATGACTTTTAATTCAGCAAAATAAGAATTATTCGATGAGAAGAACTTAACAATGACGTTTATTCAACCACTTAATAATCCTATTCAATTATTACAACTCAATCACTCAACAATTATTTAGATTAACACTAAAATTTCTCTAATCGATCGAAAAAGAAAAATTATAAAATTTTAACCTAAATTTAGAAGATGATGTTGCGGCAAGCGTGGCACAGTAAGTCGATGCTCTTCGTTTCCTGCAGCAACCGATTTGAAGGTTCGAGATTCGCACACCAAGAATGTCATTGGATGTGCAAGTCCGTCGTCGAATTCCTTCGATTCGCGTCGTTCCGGAGCGATTGGGTCGTGTAGCACTCTCAAGAGTTTTGGTGAATCTAACTGAACAAACAATTCCAAGATAATCGTTGGAAAAACTTGTTCAATTGAATTTTCGGTTTAGGGTTTATTTCTCTCCTCTTCTCAAAATCTGGCCGAATTCGTGGAATTAATCGTGTTTTTTTCCGTCTACCCAGCGGCTAGGGTTCTTGGGAACTATATAGGGTCTATTTGGAAATTTTCCCGCATTGAAATCCTTCCTTTTCTTCCAATTTCCAAGTTTGGGGTCGAATTTACCATTTTTGGCTGCTCAAAATGAGCTGAAGAACAGGAGAAACAAAGAACCGTCCGATCAAAATCAGATTTTTCGTGATTTAATTCGGACCGTTTGATTAGACTAACGGGCGATAAACGTCCACTTAACGGAGCGAGCGGTCCACCGATTCTCGCGCGTCGGATCAATCTCGGGACGGTTCGGATCGGCCGGTCCGCTAAATATTTAACGGACCAAACGGCGGTCTCGGATTTTGATTTTTCCGTGGCGTTTCCTTCGTGCGGCGGGTCGGTTCGACCCGTGTAGCCTTCTCAGGCGTATATCTCGTAAAAATCAGAGAAAAATATATATTTTTAAGTGCAGATTTTTGCAGAATTGTTTTAGGGAGTTTTATAAATCCAACTTAAGCATGTAATATATTGCTGGAAATATAAAAATGAGTACTTTTGGGGCTTCTAAAATTGCCAAAGAATTAAATTTGATTTCTTTCCAAAACATGCTTAAAACCATATTTTTAGCCATAAATTATATTTTAACTCCATTTTTACCCTTTTAATCAAATACATAATATTTTGAACCCTTTTATGTTATTTTTATATTTATTATTACATTATTAAACCTAAAATACGTGTATAAAAATTCGCACGTCAGTCTCCAACCTGGTCCATATCAGCCCAATTTTCAAATGGGCCCCTCTCAAAATTCTATCTTGGGTCCGATTCCAAATCAACAAATTTTCGACGCACTTGCCACCCAATTGATAAACACTCGGTTTTCTAATAATCAGGGAATCAATACAAATCGAGACAAACGTAATAATAATCCTAATAATACTAGTAATAATAATAACTATAATCGCAAGAAGGTGCGATGTCAGATTTTCAAGATTCCTGGTCACACTGCCGATATATATCGCTGGCGTAACAACAACAACAACAACAATCAACCTCAAGCCAACACGCTCTCTGCTCCACCAACCGTTACCGATGGATGGTATCTCGACTCAGGCGCCACAAATCATGTGACTTCTCAACTCACCAACCTCAACTCACACACTCCATATCTTGGCACTGAACAAATTCGTGTCGGGAATGGAGCAGGTTTGAAAATTAATAATCTTGGTCAAACTCATTTTAATTTTTCTACACGTGATTTACAACTTAATAATGTCCTACATGTCCCCCAAATAACCAAAAACCTAATAAGCATTTCTCAATTTACAAAAGATAATCAAGTTGTTATTGAATTTAATCTGTCTTCTTGTCTTATTAAGGACCTAGTAACTGGAACCCCGCTTCTCAAGGCTTCCCTTGATAATGGATTATATCGACTACCCTCTACCTCTCAGAAGCAACCTGTGACCTTCTTTGGAGTCAAGGCGCCCGCTGAAGTTTGGCACCGATGTTTAGGCCATACATCATCTAATGTCATTCGCAATTTAATTTCACATAATAAACTTAGTGTATCCTCTAATGAAATGTCATTGTGTGATGCTTGTTGTGTTGAGAAAATGCATAAACTCTATTTTAAACATTCGACTATTTGCTCTCGTGAGCTTTTAGAATTAGTACATTCTGATGTATGGGGGCCTTCTCCAATTATCTCTCACTCTGGCTCCCGTTACTTTGTAATTTTTATCGATGATTTTTCGTATTTTACTTGGATATATTTCTTCTCGTCTAAATCATAGGTACCACACATCTTCGCCCTCTTCAAAGAAAGAGTTGAGAACCTTCTCTCTCGATCCATAAAGACGCTTCAAACGGATGGCGGCACCGAATTTCTACCAATTCGACGCATGTTTCCTTCCATCACACACATCACCTCCTGCCCACACACACCGGAGCAGAACGGACGTGTTGAACGAAAACACCGTCACATTGTGGACCTCTCACTCTCCACCATATCTTTCGCTTCCATTCCACAAACCTTTTGGGATGATATCTTCTATAGTATCGTCCACCTCATCAACAACCTTCCCAACACAAACTCTCCCCGATCCTCTCCATACCAGATTCTTTTTCAAAAAGAACCTGATTATTCCCTCTTTCGAATTCTTGGTTGTCGATGCTTTCCCCACACAAGACCATACAATTCCCACAAGCTCGAACTCCGCTCCATGCCGTGTGTTTTTCTCGGTTACTCTCCTTCTCACAAAGCCTACAAATGTCTTCATCTTCCCACAAACCGACTATACATTAGTCGCCATGTCGTGTTTGATGAAAATCATTTTCCCTTTCACCATCTCTCGACAAACCCGTCGCCCTCCAACCCACATACATCTCAACATACTACTCTCTCTCTTCTTGAAACCACTCCTTCTATCATAACACCATCTTCCGCACCCTCCCTTCCCGAACCACAACCATCAACTCATCTCATGGTCACTCGAACACGTGATAACACTCGCAAAGTCAAGAACCACACCGACTTTGTCGCCTATACCTCCATCAAACATCGCATCCCTACATCTTTGCCTCCTGATGAAATTGAGCCTACTTGCTTCACAACCGCGAATAAACACCCCAATGGCGTACTGCAATGGAAGAAGAATTTAATGCCCTTCTTCAAAATAAGACTTGGACCTTAGTACCACCCAACTCCACGCAAAATCTTGTCAGGTGTAAATGGGTATTTAAAATCAAGAAAAACTCTGATGGCTCTATCCAACGCTACAAAGCTCGACTTGTTGCAAAATGATACCACCAAGAAGAATGTATCGACTATACTGAAACATTCAGTCCCATTGTTAAACCCACCATAATTCGTGTTCTTCTTACCATTGCTCTCTCTCTCATTCGTGGACTATTCGGCAACTCGACGTAAATAATGCATTTCTCAATGGCGAACTCGAAGAAACGGTTTTTATGCAACAACCATCAGGCTTCTCGGACCCTACTAGGCCCCATTATGTGTGTCAACTTCACAAAGCACTTTACGGCCTCAAACAAGCTCCTCGCGTATGGTTTCACAAACTCAAAATCACTCTATCTAGTCTTAGCTTCTCAAGCTCAATTTCCGATCCCTCTATCTTCATTTGCAAGACGGATAATGACCTCACCTTCGTTCTTGTATACGTTGACGATATCCAAACTCTCGTCAATGATCTTCATTCCCAATTCTCGCTCAAAGACCTTAGCCCACTTCGCTACTTTCTTGGCATTGAAGCTCAAACTTCTTCCGAGGGCATTCATCTTTCCCAACCTCAATACATTCTCAACCTTCTTCAAAAAGCCAAAATAGCTGACGCTAAACCTTCCCCCTCGCCTATTCTTGCAGGAGAACAACTCTCCAAATTCGATGACGAACCCATGGACAACCCTACGCTCTATCGAAGTGTTGTTGGGGCCTTTCAATATGCCACCATCACACGCCTTGAGATCTCGTTCGCCGTCAACAAAGTCTCTCAATTCATGCACTCCCCCAACAACCACACATTGGACCGCGGTTAAGCGCATTCTTCGCTATCTCAAAGGAACGATCACTCTAGGGCTCCAACTACGCCCCGCGACATCTCTCTTTCTTCAGGCCTTCTCTGATGCTGATTGGGCAGGTTGTCCTGATGACCGGCGATCCACCACAGGTTACTGTGTCTTCCTTGGCCCAAATCTAATCTCGTGGAGCTCCAAGAAACAAGGGACTGTCTCTCGCTCTAGTACCGAGGCTGAGTATTGTAGCCTTGCCATGGCTACCCAAGAAATCGTGTGGCTCCAATCCCTTCTCTTCGAACTTCACATCGCTCAAACAATACCCCCTGTCCTATGGTGTGACAACATTAGTGCTACTTACCTTGCTCAAAACCCGGTGTTTCATTCCGCACTAAACATATCGGCATCGATTTTCATTTTGTTCGCGAGCTCACAACTTCAAAGCAACTACTTGTCCAATTCATCAGCACCAAGGATCAGATCGCAGATGTTCTTACGAAGGGATTATCTACTCCACGTTTTCAACTACTACGTCGCGCGCTCACCGTTCAAGAACCGATTTCGCTTGAGGGGGGGTGATAGAGTATTAGGTTATTAATAGAATATTAGCAAACTAATTCGGAGTAATCACTCAATGTATGGCTATGATTCGTTCCCTAAATGAGTGGTTAGAATAATCCTAACGGCTAGTTAATTAGTGGCTTAACTTAACTCAATTGTACTATAAATAGACTCTTATGTAATCTCTTAATTAATGAAAAACATAATTACTCTTCTTCCTTCTACTCTTCTCAAACTCTCTCTCTCTCTCAACAACCAACCTGCAGAATTAGATGTGAAATGGTCAACCCTCGGTTTGAGTCGTGCAGCATTGACTGGAGTTGTTATGAACGTGACAGAGGCCTTATGCTCGGTGAGGAGAAAGGCGATGTCAGTCATGGGGATCATGTGGCCAGGAGCCAGCCATGGAATTAACACAAAGTGAGGCTTTTGGTTTTGAGCTCTAAAGAGAGAATTAGTATTGTTTTCTTCCATTTGTGTGTGTTGGATGTTATGTTTTCTGTAGGGACTTGCGTGTGAGAGGTATCTGTATATACCTCCATATATAGGGATCGACGATACATTTTAATATTTGTGGTCTAAGAATGTAAGAAGAAATTTCTCGTGAGTGATTTGTTTGAGATTGAATTGTAAAATTGGAGAGAGGCCAAGCCAGCTGGAACTTTTGAAAATGCGTTGATGGAAGCTCATGCACGGAATTGAAGTATTACAACACCATGACATAATTTATCTTGTTCTATTTGACTTGGAAGCTCATGCACCTAATCCAATCATTACAACACAATGACATAATTTATCTGTGATCCTATTTGACTTGGAAATGGAAACTGGAAAGTTCAATTGGTCAGATCATATTTTTCTATGGAAAATTATATTCTTCTCCTTACTTTCCCCCTGACCCCTACCATATGGTGTACCTAATTTTACACATTGGTGGTGAACCACGCCCTTACCTAACACTTACCGCCTGAGATCAAGTCTCTCTCGGGATGTTCTTCTCTGAATTCAACAGAGGTTTTATCTCTCAAAACCAAGGATGAAGAATTTAGAAGCCATGAGCCTGAAGAATTTATTTCATCTCCCAAAGCCAAAAATTGACCAAGAAACAGATCGAAATGAGATACAGCGAGTTATCTGATTTTCTTCTCAGGCCTGAAACGAGCAAAACAAAGAAAACCAAGAAATGATTCTCCCTCTATGCGATTGTCGGATTCAGTCCCGCTTCACAACCCAATTAAAAAGTTTCGTGTTTAGTTTCTCAAATTTTTCAATTGTTAATGTATGCATCATTAAACATCGATGTTTTATATTAGTATGGTCAATTTTTAAATATATTTTCTAAGTCATGTTTTTTATTAGAAGGAATTGTTTACGGTGAACTGACACTGAACTACATTTTTTTAGAAAGGTTTCCTTCAAATTATACTTGTAAACATTATTTCCCTGTAAATGGGAGGGCAAGGTAGAATAAACTGAATCAACTTAATGTAGATTCATTCTTTTCTTTCTGTTTTGAGTTATATAAATAGAAATACCATATGATTGAATCATTTTCACATACACATTATCAAAAATACTTCTTCTTACTAGAATATAAAAAATTACAATAATTTAACTATTAAGTAAAAAAATTCTTAATTGCTTCAAAATTTATGCAATAAATTAAGCTTTCTAAGAATTCTACGTTCATATGATTTGATCAATCCTTGAATATGTGTTTGGTTTATCGTTATACTGTTGGAGAAAATAGTCAGTATTTGTAACATATATGATAAATACCTTGAGTTACTATAAGCCAATAAATATTATTTATAACCTAATTAACATCTTAGATCTTTGACTGGTCAATGGAGTTAAAAGCCAATTAAGTAACCGGTTACCAAGAGCATTATGAAACAATAACCTACACGTATTCACATGACTATATATATATGTACACCTCTCTGATGTATAGATGTAGGATAGACAAGATAATAGATAGAGAAGTAGGAGAAGATATCACATAATATATACTCCTAATAATCCCCTACATATACTCCTAATATTCTATTTTATATATAAATATTTTATACATCAAGTTGGGTATTGAAGGAGACTATTATCGTCTCTTCTATGGACGTGACCCTAAGAAGAGACGCTATCCGTAATATCTTGGGATGATTTTTATATATCGCACGTGAGAAAAATACACCTTATGACAGAGTTCACTCGCTCAAGTAAAAACATTTTAATCATTACTTTTATTATTTTCTATTATAAAATATTATTTTAAATATAATATTTTATTTACTATATTTAATTTTATAAAAACTCTTAATCACAATCGGTATTTTCAAGCAAAAGTTCTAACAATCTAAGGTGTAATTTCCATGCTGATTGTGATTAAATAATTATATATAATTTATTGTTATATAACCATTTTACGATCATAATAATAAAAGAAACTCATAGTAAATAATAAACTATTCCTCTAAATTGTAATAGATCCATATCTGTTATTATTTTGATCATTAGATCTTTTAGTAAAATAATTTGAATGCAATTACTTTTATCATCTTGTATATATGTACTGCTTTTGGGAGTTTGTTACCTTTGCAGTTTCTTGTAAGATCAAAATAAAGAATGGAAAAGGAAAATCAAGGGGACATTTAACAGTACCAAATAATGAACCAAAGGCACCCTTCACTCTCGGATCCAACTAGATACTAGAAAATATGAGACCCACTATTATGGCGGATCAAATCTTCATGAGATGATGATGGAAATTGGACATATAATTCTTTCAATCTCGTTCAAGCTAGAGTCGATAACAACATCCAGGCTTGTTTCTTTTACATTTATACTAATATTTATATTTATATTCATATTAAACATAAATTACTACACGGACCTATTATCTAATCACCACGTTGAAAACATTGAAGATAACATAGTCGGACACTAAAATAATTTTAGAATTTCCATTATGTTAAATACATGAGGTAAGCCATTCATGCTAGCATTTATTTGTCAATTTAGCTGGTAATATGGAACCGTTAGTACGTAAACATTTATAACGTAAGGATATTATTTCTCAATTTAATGCTAGATGGCATTCATTGAACACAGAACTAATTATCTTTGTAAGACTAAGCCTTCAGTCAAATATTATGAATTATAATACATGGAATCAACCTTACATAGACAAATATTCATTTGTATAAATTAGACACATGAGTAGTGAATCTTTGTTCGGTTATTGTTCATGAAACTTATTGACCGAGTAATTAAGTCTTTATGATCTTATAACCAACTACGTACCAAAGTCCTTAATGAATATTAAAATGTTACCCTTTGATGACTCTTCAATTTGAATTATAAAATAATATATTTTGAGTTACGAAATGTGGGGGTTTTATTGGACATTAAACCAACATGTTGCTTATTGGTTTTCATTGTAAATATCATGAAATGCTAGAAAATAATTTTTATAATGATGCAACGGTTCATTTGGAATGATGACGTATTAAATACTAGTGATTAAAAACATATTAAAAAAAATAATATCTTGGTGATTAAAAACAAATAAATTTGTAACTGATTATAAGCCATATTTAGTTGACAAAATAATAGACATGCCATTATACGAAAAACATACTTATATGGTAATTGATAACATAGAAAACCTTTGATGGTTTGAGAATATTCATATCATTGTGTTCAAGATTATAATATATCTACTAGTTTTTCGATATTATCATATATCTACTAGTTTTCTTGTGGAGTTTGGTTTGAATCATATTGCAGATAAAATATGAAGTTGGAGGTTGACTTATAGTTTGCTGGTATGAGATGTAATCCAAAGCAATAATGCAATGTAATTGATCAAGAAATAGAAGAATGGAGTTTGGACACCATATCTTGTGATGACTGATCATTGGTTGCTTCAACATGGTCAAAAGATAAGTTTAACTTTTATTCTTTAATAATAAGTATTTTATATTTTGTTAAAAAAAAAATATTACATGCCCAAGTCAATTTTGAAACGATCAATATGTTTCTGAATAAAAAGAACAAAAGAAGTATAAGGGTTAATTGATAAAAAAAAAGTTTTAACAAATATTAAGTTAAATATATATAACAGCAACATTCTTAAATTGACTGTTACCCTTGTATAAATATAACACTCCCTGTCATTAAATTATTGTGTTAAGCCATGTGAGTATAAAAAAGAAAGTAAAAATAACCATTGAATAATTCTGTTAATTATATTCAATTGAACTTTAATAAATGGCGGGGATTACGAAAAAAAATATAATAATTTATATGTTAATGCCACTTTATATCTAGTAGTAACATAAAAAAAATTGTTCTGTTACATATTACTTTTAATATTAAAACCTTCATATACTTTGCAAATTGATCTGTTGATTTAATTATGTGCATAAAGTGAAATAGTTATAATAATTAAAATGTGGGGTTAAAATCAATAAAGTTAAGCCAAATGATAAATGAGATGGCTCATAATCAGAGACGGAGCTTAATAGGGACTGGAGGGGGTCATGGTCCTCCAAGATTTTGATGGGGTAGTATATATTAGTAGTGCTTTAGTAGAATTTTTTTTTAATACATGTATTTCTATGCATTTGGCCCCCCCAAATATTTTTACAGTATTAATCAGTAGGGAGAAATTTTTTCGGCCCCCCCAGTAAAATTCAGTAAAGCTCCGTGCCTGCTCATAATGATATATATATAAACTATTTCATTTGTAGTTTTAGATTATCTAATCTAGCTAATGAGATATATTTATTATGAGTTCTATAAATAAATAAAAAATCCTGAGCTAATATATGAATTATCTGGAGAACTTGCTTTACAAGTTCTTTTTGCAGATAAAAAGATAATGCACTTGCAAGCTTAAGAGGAAGCCAACAAAAGAAAGTTCAAGACTCTCCATAAAGAGAGACCATAAATAAATAATGGACTAAATGTCCTTATTATTATCGAGGGGAATAGGTTATCCTAAAAGTAAATCAATCTGCTGTGGTAACCCAACATCTATTATAGGAGATCCCTTTAAGGATTTTCAATGGGTAATAACAAGCTGATAGATTGGTTAAAAACACACAAATTTCTAGAGCATCGACTCCGACCCTATCCCTATGATGAGTGTGCTTGTGTAACAGTATAAGGATGAGCATTTTGCTCTTAATGAGAAACCGAAGCGGTAATTTTCATAGGATATGACTCTACACATATCCTTGGAAGGAAGAAATCCAAGATATATGTGCAAGGCCATTAACGCACAACCAGCGATAACTGTCTCCATACTATGTGTGCGATAGTGGAGTTTGGGTCAAAGGAATGAGTTCAAAAATATAGTTTACTCCGCTTCCTCCAAACAGAAACTGTTACACTAAGGTGAAATTCAAGTTTTATAAAACACTTACACTGATGCATAATATAAATACCCAACAATTATATTTTAGAGCAACAAATTATAATTTTAAAACAACAAATTATATTTTTATTTCTACACTATTTTATTACTAAATTTATATTTTTTTCTATAATTATAATTTTGAGTTTTGTGAGGGATTGTTGGAGAAAATTTATAAACTCAAAATTAATTACCAATAAATAATATCATACTTGGTGGTCAAGTCAGTATTTGTAACATATATGATAAATACCTTGAGTTACTATAAGCCAATAAATATTATTTATAACCTAATTAACATCTTAGATCTTTGACTGGTTAATGGAGTTAAAAGCCAATTAAGTAGCCGGTTACCAAGAGCATTATGAAACAATAACCTACACGTATTCACATGACTATATATATGTACAATACTCTGATGCATAGATGTAGGAGAGACAAGATGATAGATAGAGAAGTAGAGAGAAAAGATATCACATAACATATATGATGGCGTACGGAAGTGAATAATTGAAAAAAGAATAAATACTAGATACGATACAAAATGAGTATTACTCAACTCAAGAAATAACTTTATTGATAATTGATTGGTTGTTTCTTACAATAGCTAATAGACCCTTTATATAGGCAAGGCCTGAGGGGTTGCCAAAAGAAACAATGATCTTATTACTAAATTTGTCCTACAATACTGCTTAATATAAAAGATAAAATAGGAAATAAAAAATACATGGTAATAACGAAATCTTCTTGCCAAGAAATCTTATTTCCAAGAAATCTCCTTCCTAATTTGTAAGTATGGAAGGTTGAACGCCTTCATTCGCTTCAGCTGAGCGTAAACTCGTCCCGAATTTATTTTTTCATCTTCATTATTTGGAGTGAGATCTTTAAAATTAAAAATGACTAAGACTCCATAATTTTCTGGAAGCTTAATCTTGTAAGAGTTGTCATTGATGCGTTCAAGAACCTTGACAGAGCCATCAACACGAGTTTTGATCTTTTCAAGTCAGTTCGATGTGAAGCAGTCCTTACTGGCATGTATCCCTACTAAATTTCCTTCTTTGAACCTACCACGCTTATGTAAATAAACCAGACAGTCACACAAGGACTGAGCCAGATAACCGCGTCGCTAACAGAGAAACAGAATAATAGTGACTGCACAGTAACACGACAGCACTAAACAAGCAGCGACCTTGTGATTATCACCAGTGGAAATAATAGTGCAGCAATACGCTTACACTAGCACAAGAAGGAACAATAATAGAAGAAGAAATGATTGAACAATGGAACTTGAAAAATAAGATAAATTTCTTATTACGAGAGAAAAAAGAGATACAAAATATTGTTGTTGTTGGAATGAATAAAACTCTACCCCTACTCCTTTATTTATATGATAGTCATATCTAATATAAGGAAATAACTCAAAGAATTACTGCCCCATTTAACACCTAAACATGGAAATACGAAACCTTCTTGTCAAGAAATCTAATTTATGGTAATACCAAAATTCCTTGCCAAGAAATCTTATTTCCAAGAAATATCTTTCCTAATTTGTTAAATGCCTCAATAATATACAAATGCATCTTTATATTTTAACACTCCCCCTTAAAGTGCATTTGGCCATGAGCCCCAACTTGGCTCGCAATAACTCGAATGATCCCTTGGAGAGAGACTTGGTGAAGATATCAGCCACGTTGTCAACGCTTCTCACCTCCTCAACTCCAATAATTCCATCAAGCACTTTTTCACGAATGAAGTGATGCTCGATCTCGATATGCTTGGTTCTCGCGCGACAAACAGGATTGGTCGCCAACTTCAACGCACTCTGATTGTCGCCTCGAATAACCGTAGGACCAGTAACCGCATTGTAAACATCCTCGACCAACCTCCGCAACCAAGCACACTCTTGTGCTGCAAGTGATGACGTCTTGTACTCCGCCTTGGTACTAGAAAGAGAGACCAAATCTTGCTTCTTACTACACCAAGTAACACTTGCAGAACCATAAGAGAAAATATAACCGGATGTCGATCTCCGATCATCTAAATCACCGCCCATGTCAGCATCGGTATATCCATGCAAAATGAACTCAGAATCCTTCTTATAAAATAACCCAAGATCAAGAGTCGAACTCACATACTTGAGAATTCTCTTTGCTGCATCCAGATGCGACTTTGTCGGAGCTTGCATAAACCGACTCACCAGACCGACCACGAAGGCAATATCCGGTCTAGTAATCGTGAGATAAATCAGGCTTCCAACAAGAGCACGAAACTTCTGAGGATCCGGAAGTATCTTTCCATCATCACGTCTCAATTTGAAATTTGCATCCAGTGGTGTCGAACAATACTTACCTTCTTTTATGCCAAATTTCTCAATGAGCTTTCCAGCATAACCCATTTGAGAGACAAAAACACGTCCTTCAAACCTTCCACTTCCAATCCCAGGAAGTGACTAAGCTCTTCAAGATCCTTCATCTCGAATCTAATCGAGAGCTCGCCCCGAAGTCTTGCAACTTCGCCTTCATCATTGCCGGTGATGATCATGTCGTCCACGTATAAAAGGACGACCACGTGTAGACCCGCCTTCCTTTTCACAAATAAACTGTGATCCGAACTTGAAGAAGAATAACCACAAAATTGCAAATATTCTGCAATCTTGCCATACCAAGCTCGAGGTGCTTGCTTCAAACCATACAGCGCCTTCTTCAGCTTGCACACATAGTCAGGACGCACCTTGGAAATATATCCAAGCGGTTGCTCCATATAAATATCCTTGTCGAGTTCACCATACAGGAAAGAATTCTTCACATCCAGCTGCCACAACTTCCAACCTAGCGAAGCAGCCATTGAAATCACAACTCGCACGGATGTCATCTTGGCGACAGGACTAAAAGTCTCTTCATAATCCTCGCCATACCGTTGAGAAAATTCTCTCACTACAAGCCTCGCTTTATAGCGCTCAACACTCCCATCCGCCTTGCGTTTCAACTTGTAGACCCATTTGCAAGTAACCGGGTCCACTCCCTTGGGGTTCGGAACAAGATCCCAAGTTTCATTTTTCCGAAGAGCTTGTATCTCCTCGTCCATAGCATCTTCCCACGACTTATTACCTTTCGCCACCTCAAAGCATGAAGGTTCACCATCCGACGATCCTGAAAAGAAACACGAATACGTCGACACGAAGTTTTCATCTCTATATCTAGCCGGCCGAGTTACCATCCTTGTCGACCTCCTTAGAGCTTGTGCATTTCCCTCTTCTTGCGATTGCACTTCGTGGCTCCCCATGTCACCTTGATCCATCTCACTTGAGCTCGTGACAGTCGACGTAGGCGACGAAAACCTCGGATCTTCACTCGGGTTACCCATGTCATTAGCATCCGGATTTCTCACGTGACCAACAGGCGGCGTCGGCAGATTCGAAACTACCTCTTGGGAACCACCATTACCATAAGAGAAGACGGTTCATCAAACACCACGTCTCGAGAGACAATGAATTTATGAGTTGTCGGATCCATGCATTTCCATCCCTTCTTTCTTTGATCATAACCTATGAAAACACACTTTCGAGCCTTAGCGTCTAACTTCGTCCTCTTCTCATCCGGTACATGAACAAAGCACGTACAACCGAATACTTTCAAATGCTTCACACTTGGCTTCTCATCGAACATCAACTCGTGAGGTGACTTCATGTTAATCGGACTACATGGAAGACAATTAACCACGTAGGTAGCACATGCCATACCTTCCGCCCATAAGGCCTTCGGTAAATTTTTCGCGTACACCCAACTCCTACATACCTCCACCAGATGTCGAATTTTCCTTTCCGCCACACCATTTTATTGTGGTGTATAAGCACAAGTCAACTCCTTCTTGATGCCATGTCTCTCGCAAAATGAGAGAAAATCCTTGGATGTAAATTCGCCTCCATTGTCGGTTCGAAACTTCTTAATTCTTTTACCAAGCCTTCCCTCAACCATTATTCTAAATTCTCGAAATTTAGAAAATGCCTCCCGTTTCTCCTTCAGAAAATAAACCCAAGTGTACCGTGTAAAATCGTCGACGAGTACCAACATATAACGAGCACCCCCGTACGACGCGTTCTGCGTAGGACCCATCAAATCACCATGAATAAGTTCTAACGCACCTTTACACCTTGACTGAGACTTCTCGAAAGGCAGTCGATGAGATTTACCATATTGGCAACCCTCACACACCTCAACACCACTTGCAAAGGAAAGAGACGGAAGCCCGTTAACAAGATTCCTCGAAACCATGGCCTTCAACTTGTCAATACCCACATGGCCGAGTCTAGCATGCCAAACCGACACGCCGTCATTGTTGCTCATCTTGTCAACATACGAGGAAGAAGCCGAGAGAACATACAAGTCTTTTACCCTCTTACCGACGTGAGTAACATCACCCTTCACCTCCTCCACATTCCGGAGGAACTTCACATCCTTCGGGCCAAACAACACATAGTGACCCGCATCAACCGCATTCGCCACCGACAGAAGATTCTTTTTCATACCAGGCACGTGATAAACACTGTTAAGAGTTATCGACTTGTTGTCTTACAACAACCGCTCCCTCATTCACCACATGGTGAACACTGTTGTCGGCAATAACAAAGGCAGTATTACCTTTATACCCACGAAGTGAAGAAAACTTGGAATCGTCACCAATCAGATGATGACCATAACCGGAATCAATGATCCAGTTATCCTCGTAGTTAACAGAAGCACACACGTCTAATGAAACTCCTTCTGCTACGAAACCCATATCCCAAACTTCACACTTCACAATATCCTCCTTACCCGCGGCATTTCCTTCCCTCAACTTAACACGACAATTCTTCCTTATGTGACCGAGTTTTTCACATCGGTAACACTTGATAGCTGACCGAGAACCACTATTAGATGAAGACTCCCCCTTCTTCATGACCTCCTTCTTCCGTTCCTCTTGGTCATACCGAGTTTTTACTTTGTTAGACACAAGAGCGTGACATTCGCCTTCAGAGACCGAAACACCCGCCATTTGTCGAGCCAACGATTCTTGAGAAGCGAGCAAATTTTCAAACTCCGTCAAGGATAGATCGCGTGATATCGACCTCTTCAACGAGAACTCCGCCTTAGCATTCATTTTTGACCAGTCCTTTACTGCGTCTGCATTCGTCACCGTACCATTCGTACCGGTGACAGGCGTCGGTGCAACCTCCGTACCAACAACGATCTCTCATAACCCCTCACTCCTAATACAAGACTCCATACAACTCTTCCACATAGAATAATTCGAAAGATTTAGAGCCTCAATACCAGTCCACTAACCCGACCTCCAAACTCCATGGATGCCGTAATAAACAATCATCTTCTTCACCAAGGGACGAGAACAACACCGTCTATCGCCAACGTCGTCGTCTATCACCCTTGAAGCTCTTGGTACCATGTAAAAAAACCAGACAGTCACACAAGGACTGAACCAGATAACCGCATCGCTAGCAGAGAAACAGAACAATAGTGACTGCACAGTAACACGGCAGCACTAAACCAGCAGCGACCTTGTGATTATCAGCAGCGGAAATAATAGTGCAGCAATACGCTTACACTAGCCCAAGAAGGAACAATAATAGAAGAAGAAATGATTGAACAATGGAACTTGAAAAATAAGATAAATTTCTTATTACGAGAGAAAAAAGAGATACAAAATATTGTTGTTGTTGGAATGAATAAAACTCTACCCCTACCCCTTTATTTATATGATAGTCATATCTAATATAAGGAAATAACTCAAAGAATTATTGCCCCATTTAACACCTAAACATGGAAATACGAAACCTCCTTGTCAAGAAATCTAATTTATGATAATACCAAAATTCCTTGTCAAGAAATCTTATTTCCAAGAAATATCTTTCCTAATTTATTAAATGCCTTCATAATATACAAATGCATCTTTATATTTTAACAGCTTATGCCGCCTCCTATTGCTCCTTTCGTGATTCGTATTATGTCGCAGAATTCGATATCTCGAGATATACCACTTTGCATCCTTAACAAATGGAAGTTCGGGAGGTATTTCATATAGGATAAAGTCTTGGAGATCTTCAAGTAAATATTTTGGTTTTGTTGGATCACCCAACTTTCGATTTTGAGAGATAATCCATTTTACTACCTCAAATTCCTCAAATCTTTCATGAAATGGGATTTTGATGAGAAAGATATTATTCTCTGCAATAACTTGATTGGGTAGATCTTCAAATTTTAACGGTTTGGGTATCACATTTTTTTCTTCATTCTCAAAAGAATAGATATTTGTAAAATCGTTATGAGAAAGTTTATGGTCATATTGCCAAGATCCATCATGGAGCAAGTGACATGCATCCATAGGTACTACGTGACACCAAAACTCATCTCGATATTTAGACCCAGTAGAAAAACTCACTAAACATTTTGTTCCTATTTTAAGAGAATTTTCATTTTAAATCCATGATAATGTATAAGATCAATGGTGTTTCTCATCTTGTAAAAGTAATTAATCAACTATAATTGTTGAAACAACATTCTCACAACTATCATTATTAAGAAACGTTTGGTATATCTTACCATGAGAAGTGCACTGCGAGTGAAAGACGTTAAATGATGAATTCATAATAAAAGCTCGTTGTGTCACCAGTGACTCTCCGAAATCTTCATCAATATCATCTGGATAACCATCATAAATCACTTGGACATAAAAATTTATCATCTCTTCTATGATTTTTTTCTCCCGTAGGAATATCTTCTGGATAACCATCGTAAATCATTGGGGCGTCAAAAATCATCATCTCTTTTACGGGATTTTCTCTAATAGTGCATATTTCTTGATTCGGATAATCGTTGACGACGCCAACGGAGGGGATGCCAGTTTCCACATCAGTCAATTTATGATAGTGCTCTCTTTCTGAAGGCAGGGCTGGAGGAGAGAACTCGTCACTGAAGATGGCAAGTTGTCGATTATGGAAATGATTGATGTTGTGGTCAGGGCTGCTCGAAAATCCGTGCCTCGATCGGCTGTCGCGGTTTCGGTCAGTGGTGCTGCTCGGCGTACCGTGCCTCAGTCGGCATTCGCGGTGTCGGTCAGTAGTGCTTCTCGGCGTATCATGCCTCAATCGGCATTCGCGGCATCGATCAGCGGACTCCATTAACGTAATACGCTCATGAAGTTGTTCGCATCAGCTTCTGGAACCTGATGGGTGGTGGCAGCGGCGTTACGTCCTTTTCGTTGACGAACGGCGGCCATTGGACCTGCTCTGGTACCAATTGATGGCGTGCGGAAGCGAATAATTGAAAGAGTAATAAAGACTAGATACGATACAAGAGGAGTATTACTCAACTCAAGAAATAACTTTATTGATAATTGATTGGTTGTTTCTTACAATAGCTAATAGACCCTTTATATAGGCAAGCCTGAGGGTTTGTCAAAAGAAACAATGACCTTATTATTAAATTTGTCCTACAATACTGTTTAATATAAAAGATAAAATAAGAAATAAAAAATACATGGTAATAACGAAATCTTCTTGCCAAGAAACCTTATTCCCAAGAAATCTCCTTCCTATTTTGTAATTATGGAAGGTTGAACGCCTTCATTCGCTTCATCTGCGCGTAAACTCATCCCGAGTTTATTTCTTCATCTTCATTATTTGGAGTGAGATCTTTAAAATTAAAAATGACTAAGACTCCATAACAAAATAGGAAGGAGATTTCGATGCGTTCAAGAACCTTGACAGAGCCATCAGCACTAGTTTTGATCTTTTCAAGTCGGTTCGATGTGAAGCAGTCCTTACTGGCATGTATCCCTACTAAATTTTCTTCTTTGAACCTACCACACGTATGCTGCCTCTTATTGTTCCTTTCGTGATTCGTATTATGTCGCATAATTCGATATCTCGAGGTATACCACTTCGCATCCTTAACAAATGGAAGTTCAGGAGGTATTTCATCTAGCATAAAGTCTTGGAGATCTTCAAGTAAATATTTTGATTTTGTCGGATCACCCAACTTTCGGTTTTGAGAGATAAATCATTTTACTACCTCAGATTCCTTAAATCTTTCATGAAATGGGGTTTTGATGAGAAAGATATTATTCTCTACAATAACTTGATTAGGTAGATCTTTAAATTTTAACGGTTTGGGTATCACATTTTTTTCTTCATTCTCAAAAAAATAGATATTTGTAAAATCAAGTTGGATATTGAAGAAGACTCTTATCAATCTATTCCATGGACGTGACCCTAAGAAGAAACACTACCCATAATATCTGGGGTGATTTTTATATCTCCCACGTGAGGAAAATATACCTTAGGACAGAGTTCACTCGTTCGGGTAAAAACGTTTTAATCATTACTTTTATTATTTTCTATTAAAAAATAAGTATATTCTATTTATCCAAAATTAAATGCAGAAAAATAATAATTTGAAATATTGAATCATACCTCACAGCCTGTAAATTTAACCTCAAAATTATCATAAAGATCCTTCAAATCCATACTGATAAACATCTCTTCAAATAAATTAGAACCATTTTGGGGTTTTTCTATATGTTTTAATTGCATCGACTCAATTTCGAAAACCTAATATAACCATAATATAAAATTCAATTCAAAGAATTAAAAATACAATAAAAAAATTGTATAGTTAAAATTAAATTAATTCATACTAGCTATTCGTTGTGTAGAGGAGCTCTAATAATAGAATTTTGAACGTTGATGTTCCATTGAAGTTTCTTTCGGTTAAGAGATAAAATATCAACTTATTAGAGAATTAGAAACTCTTCTCTTAAAAAGAAGAAAAATTAGAAAATTACTCGACTTTTGAGGCAACACGAACCGAGAAATCATCCAATTGATTCAATGAAGATATTACCTGCACCAATTTTTTATTTTGTCATTTCTTATTATTAAATAAATGATATAAATAAAGTATAGTTTAGTTTATATAATCATATTCTGATTTTTTTTATTTTACTTACTGATTATGTTGCCAGTCAATTGAATCCAAAACTCTGTGAAGATATAAAAGCCCACTGAAAAACTCCAAGTCAAAAACAGCAGCTAAATCATGCACCACAACCTAATAATTAAGCCCAATTCACAAATAATTATATTTCTTCAAAAATGAAAATCACAAATAATTAAGGCATAAAAAATTGAAACATTTCTTCAGAAAAATATTTTTTTACCTGAATTGAAGGTTCTGATTGGCAGTTCAACTCTACCATTGCACGGATTTACAATTCTACGAGATTCTAGAGAAGAAAGAATAGTGGCTGAGTCTTCCCAAATTTTGCACTCTAGAGCTAACCCCAAAAACCTCGCCTCCGCAATTTTTCTTCCATGAATACTGTACAATCAAAAACACAAATCAGTGACAAAAATTCAAACATGAAATTAAAATAAAAAAATTAAAAATATATTGCCTTGAGTTAATTGACGTGATTATTTCAGAAATAGCTAACTTAATAGATGAATTTAAAAATTTCTCATTTATTGAAGAATCATCATTTGATGAAACGGGACGAAACTCAGTTCCTTCAGATATATCCTGTCAAAAAAAAAGAAACAAACCTAAAAAATTAAACCCTAGAAAAAGCTATAAAACAATATAGTCAACATAATTCAGGAAATATGGTAGGCTTTATTGCAATTTTCTAAAGAATAGAGAGGCTTTTTTTTTGCAATTTTAGCATAATGCAAAGATCTTTTTTGCAAATTTCTCAAATAATTAAAATAATTAAATATTGAACCTTTATCATTTCATCTGAAATAAAAAAAACATATATTATGTTTACATTGCAAAAAAGCCCCTCCATTATTGAAAACTCCAAAAAATATTTATTCTTTAGAAAATATGGTAGGGGCTTTTTCACAATTTCCTAAACAATAGAGAGGCTTTTCTTTCCTTTTGCAATTTTACCATAATGTGAGGGGCTTTTCTGCAAATTTCTCAAATTAAACAATTAAATAAATAAAATAATATTAAACCTTTATAATTTCATCAGAAACAACTCCAGCGAAAGAATTAGTACTGGCTGTACCGCCAGCTCCAAGCATTCCAAGTGAAAACCAATTTAACCAACTTAGCCGTTTTACTTTGATTTATTTCCTCATTTTTCGATTTTTCTTCTGAATTATTATTATTATTTGTATTATTATTATTATTACTAATTGGTACCAAAGCGAGAGAATTTGTCCTTGCCAGCCCCTCCTGTGTTTTTAAATATAAAAATATAAGTGGTGTTAAATATTAATGTAGAATTTTTAAGTAATTAAAATGGAAAAGGCAAAAGGGAGTTAGAATAAAGTACTTGTAATTGTTTTTCTGCACAGGATCCGTAGTTCAATATTTCGTCAATTTTGTTAGTAGTATGTCCTAGGCCAATGTATTTGAGACCGAGATATATGGATTGTGTTAAACAAACATTGTTTTTTATTTAGAGATATTTTATATAATAAATGTGTATTGGTTATTTTATTCTTATTACTAAAATGAACCTTGAATATGATATTCAGCTTTATATCATCAAAGTATGTGACTTTGATAGTAAAACTTTAAAGTATTATGAATGATATTCTAAACTGTCCCTGTTCATTCATAGGATGTTTGTGAGACAAACATACTTTATGATAAGCTATAAATATACATTAGTATGTTAGTTGACTGATGGTCACGTTTTACTGATCAAGAATAAGTGTTATTAAGTCATTAACATAAGTATATGTTAGAGACCATATACTGGATTGACCCACCGTGAGAATACTACATGGTTCGTGTCATTAGTTATTCTCATTAAAGAATGTATCTGTAATCCTTAGACTTGAGATTATCTCAGTTTCCTACATGAGAAATTTTATACTTTAATATAATCTAACATCGTCTTTAACCGAGCGGTCATAAAGATTATAATTAGGTATATAATGAATTATGCGGAGGAAAGAGTTTAATTAAGATAGGATTTGTTCCTCTCATAAATTGAGAGAGATATCTTTAGGCCTCTTGATGATTTGATTGAAGAAACGCACGGTCGTGCTCAAGTGAATTAATAAAGAGTTATTAATGTCATTTCATGTTCAATCAAATTCGGTGTCAAGAAATATTTATCGACCAACATAAGGTTGACACATACCATGCCTTATGGACGATATAGATATCGTGTAACAAAGGGATACAATACATGACATAAATTAGGTTTGATCGAATCATCTATATTTGCTTAATTTGGGTAATCATGATGTCTTGCTAGAGGCCGCTCATGATTTATAATCCGTTGTGATTATTGCCAACATTAAGTAAACCTACAGGGTCACACACAAAGAACAACTATTGAGACGTACACAGAAAAATCATAACTTATGTGATAAGTTGTATGGAGAGCTACATAGTCAAGTGACACATCCAATCCTACATCTTATATGATAATGTGTGTTGCATATATGGTTACATAGTTACCATGCACATAGGATATAAAACTTATGGACTATGTAGGCACAAGAGACACCCCAAAATCAGTTTAAGGATTATAATATTTTCGTCCAAATTTTGTGAGACAAAAAGGAGAGAAAAATCCGAAAATTATTCTCTTGTTATTTCTGTGAGAGAAATGAAGAACGGATACTAGCATATATCGTTCTTTATCCGTTCAAAGTGGTTGTTCGTGTGGATACCGGTAGAGGACGAAGCGAAGTGCGGCGTCTTTGTGATTCGGGTTGAAACCGTAGTTTTGCTTGGAGAATCGGTTTGCTTGGGGAATCCGTTCGTTTGGAGATCGGTTTGTTAGACCGGTTAGGCGAAACATACAAAGGATCGGTTTGGAAACCGGTTTGGAATCGACCAAAGAAAAGCGTCAACCAAATTCGCTTTTGATCATCACAGATTAAGCGTAATCCAAAGGTACAAAGTTATGAACTTTTCTTTGTTTTAATTGTAATTCACGGATCCTTCTTTTGGGTTTCGAATTCGATTTTGTTTCGTTTTGTATTTTCCGCTGCGTTATGAACGGTAGAAACCCAACAAATTTCACATTCTTTGTCTAATTCTTCAAGCTCTTCAAAAATATCTTTACTCACAAGCTGTAAAATATATAAATAAACTAACCATTATATAAAAAAAATTGAGATTTATTAAATAATAATATATGAAAAGTGAAAAACCTGCTCTTTCTGAATCAGTTCCAGTTTTGTCTTGTACAAATCAACATACCTACTCTTGTTATTTCTGCAAAAATTTATTTACCAACACAAAATTAATTAATTAATTAATTAAGTAAGTAAAACAACTTAATAGTTAAAAACTACGAAATTATAAAATATAGAAAAAAATAAATAAGTCAACTCACAGTCTTTGACCGAGAGTGGACCAAGAGGTTTTCCTTTTTCTAACTTCAAATTAAACCGAGTTTTTTGCATATTGCCATCATAATTTTTCCCATCCATTTTCTTTATTTGAAATTTAAATATAATATTTTATCTACTATATTTAATTTTATAAAAACTCTTAATCACAATCGGTATTTTCAAGCAAAAGTTCTAACATATACTAGTGAGAAATGAAAGGAATTATTATGTTGTTGAAGATTCAATTGGCAGAGTGTTATTTGAATAATTTAAACAAGATAATTTATCACTCTAGATAATTATAATATTAGATCAATAGTTCTGTATGCAATTTATATGCTGCGTGGATATCTGTTAAAAAACCAAAGTTATGTTAAAATTGAAAATAAATGTTACCGGCAGAGTCATGTTCCAAGAAAAATGTATGTTCAATTCTCACTATTATCAATAAGGAACGTATTTGGGACAAATTTTGAAAATATATTAAGGAATTATCATACTTTATTTTTTATTACTTATATATATATTTCTTCTTGATTTCTTCCAATGACTAATCAATAACATATTCCAAAGAAATGACTGAAGTATCATTTTATTTTTTGAAGCTGATGTTTTCATTTAAATAAAATAAAAAGGTTTTTTGTTACATGGTGCCTTTGAGTTGACCATTAAAAAAAAAAGAAGATTACAACAAATAGGTGACATGAAGTCCTTTTTAGCTAGATCTCAGCCCTAGTTAACTTCGTGCATGGAGCATCAGTAATTCGTCTTCCATAGCATAGCCTCATGATTGGCGAGCTGGGATGTAATCGTCGTTGGAGCCCGACGATTGTTGAACACTTGCTAGTATTATATTATACTGATAAATTATAATAATGAAGTATATATTTCATGTGATCTAACAACCATTACAATCATTTAGTGTCATGCTTCTTATGTGAAATTACATTTCCACACAGTTCGCATCACAAAAATTTGGGCTAATGTAAACTCATTTGAAATATTTTGCAATTTGCATGCAATAAATCATTTTGCATTTAATATGTGCTGAGAATGTGAGATTTATACACAATAATAGATACATTTATATATATATTTTTTTTAATATAGCATTTATATATTTATTAATATATTACAATATTTTTCTCTTCAGAAGTCTTTTCTATAAAATTTATCGATTAACAAACATTACAAGAGTTTCACACTATCAGGTCATGTAAGGAAAACTTTTCAAACAAAAAAAATAATGTAATGAAAGAATATATATACTATTGAATGTTTTATTAAAAAAATGGATTTATAAGAGGAATTTCATGGTTATCTAATATCGTTAGAGCAGTATTATCGAGAATTTAAAAGACCGACTTCTTTTTAATTCATTGAAATTTGAATAAATACTTGCCTACATTTCTAAAAAAGATAGTCTTTTTTTCTTAATTTAGGCATTATGTTGTTCTTCTTGCAGGTTTACGCGGAAATATGGATTTTTGAAGTGGCATTATTTTCCGGTAAAATCATTCAATTTATATGTCTTTTGTAAAAATTGCATAAAATCTTTAAATTAATTTTTCCATTGAACAACATTAGATATATATTACTCCCTAGCTTATAATATGCTACATAAAGTTTCTAGCTATAATCCTTTGAAAAACACCTAGCCATAATATGAGTCCATGATTTTCCTCATACCTGGCTGACATCATCACTTACTTGTAGTAATTAATTTCAATTTCTTATTTTTCATCTACTTTTAAATCTCCTCATAAAGCCACATCATCAATTTTATCTCGGCCGTTAGATCAATTTTTTTGTCGAATCTTAACCATTCATTTTCTCAAATTTATTGATATTTTATGGCAACATTTATGTGATTATTAAAACATAAGTATATGACAGGTTGAATTGGTATTTTGTATTCCATACTTGATTTAGTGAAAATCATTGTGAGTTTGTTTGTGACCATTAGATCTTAATCAGATAGTTTCAATGAATCATGGTGCAAAATGTTGTTCAATTATTAATAGCAATGGTTAATGAAGAGTTCACTCATTAAATATAAATAATTTTTCTTTTCTTCTGTAAAAAATTATAATTCTTAATGAAATATTTTATTTCTAATGTTAAAATCATCAAATATAAAATTGTTGGAATTTTCTCTTTATTTTGTGTTCCATATTTTAGTTCTTATTTTTTTCAATTTTTTTTGCATTTCTTATTTTTTCAATTTTTTTCTGATTATTTTTATCTATTTTAGTTATTTCCTATTGTTAAAAAAAGGAATTTAAATTGCGCCGCAATTGCGCGCAATAGCGGAAATATGTCATGAAACGTAACTCGCAACGAAGATATAGCAGTTGTAGCATTTTGGCCGCTACAAGCGCTATTGGATTTTTTTTTTTTTAATTTATCCTGAAATTTTATTTTATACCCGGACCCAAACCCAATAAATAAATGAACCCAAACAAAATAAGAAAATAAACCCTTCACTTTCTACTTTCTCATCATGCAAAAAGTAAATAATTAGTTCAAGTATTTATGTTTATTTTGGATAATTAAATATTTGTGTGTTTATTTTGGATAATTAAGTTTTCATATGTTATTTTGAAATTTTATGTCACATATTTAAATATGGGCAATGAACTTTTGTGTGGTGCATGTTTAATTATAGATTATTGTAGTATCTTTATGTATGGTAGTTTTATTTTTTTTTATATTGAAAATTATGCTATAACTACACAAAAGTGGCATTTCCCGTTATGAGATCGTAGCTAGGGCTACAATCGAGTCGAGTTCGAACGAGCTAGACCCAACTCAAACGCGACTCGAAATTGAATCGAGCTGGCTCGACTTGAAATTGATATAGAGTTTCGAGCCAAAAAGCCCGGCTCGAACTCAACTCGATTTTGACTCGAGCCAGCTCAACTCAACTCGACATCAACACGAAATAAGATTTTTATTACCAAATTTGCTTGACTTGACTCGAAACTCCACTCAAAATTAAACTGAAAACTTGTTCGACTCAGCACAAAATCACGCATAATACAATATTAACTAAATATCCACTCAAAAAAATTAATCTACAAGCAAAATAAAGTAATTTTATACTTTTTACTTAATCCATTTCAATACTACTTCAACAACTAATATTCATTTCAAATTAACAAAAAATCCAGCAACATATCCTACCTACTAGCAAACCAACACAAATATCAGTTTACAACCCTACAAAAAATATCAATATCATCCAAATAAACTCCAATGTTCCACAAAAAAAAAGCAAGATTTGGCCGGCTGTCGTCAACTACAGAGGACGTGTCGTCGTTAGTTCGTGAGAGAGAAAAAGGAGATGTGAGAGAAAGGAAAAGGGGAAAGTGAGGGCTGAATCTCATACAGAATAGGTTAGGGTTAGGGTTGTTATGTTATTTTGATAGTTCATTATATTTTTTGGGCCATATTAGTTTTAATATACATGGGCCATAATACTTTTTCAAAAAATATATGGGTCATAAGGCCCAGCTAGGAATTATTTCAAGTTTAATTCGATCGAGCTGACTTGAACTCGAACTCGACTCGGGTTCATTTCGAGCTGGCTTGACTCGACTCGAATTTAATTCGAGTTGCAGTCGAGCGAGCTATTATCGAGTTTTTTTCCGAGTCGAACATGCTCGAGTTTCGATTCCCAAGCTAAACTTGCAGCCCTAATCGTAGCGACGCAATAGCGCCCGCTACCGTAATCCACTACAAAAAAGGCTCATGCGCTACGGACCGCTACATCGCAATTTAAACCATTGAGATTTATGGTTTCTTTATTTGTTGATATATTGTTTTAAGATTTGGATATGGACAAATTTTAGGGTTTTGAGGACAATTCCAAATTTTGGGGCTGATGGTAATTGAAGAATTGATGGTAATGTTGTGTTAATTTTTTTTGGGTGAATTTTCAGCTATTGATTAGAATTTATGGTAATTTTGTGAATTTTGAGGCTGATGGTATTTTAGGTACAACAAAAAAATTCAGCTTTTTGAATTAATTTTGTGAATGTTTAATATGATTTTTGGGGCTGATGGTAATTTAGGTTTTTTCAAAATGTTAATATGATTTTTGAATGGTAATTTTTAATTATTTTTCATCAGTTGATTATAATGGGTGGTAATTTAGTGATTATTTTTAATTATGGGGCTGATGGTAACAAATCATTGTTTTGTGAATTTTGCAATAATTTTGGGGGTGATGCTAATTTAGGGGTTTCCAAAATTTGTAATATAATTTTTTAATGATAATATTAATGACTATTTCTCTTTTTAACAGGTGATTTATTTCTTTTCTTGGATGTTTGTGTTTAAGATGATGAGTACTAAAAAGGCAATCTTTAAGGAGAGCAATTAGCTAATTGGGACTATTTAGGGATTAATTTCTTGATTAATAGGCGTAATAAATGATAGTGTTTAAAATAGTAATTTAGGAAGTAATTTAAGGATTTGTAATCATCATATTAATTGTTGATGTTTGAAATTTTAATTCTGTACAACTATATTAAGAAATTCTATTCAAAATTTCCATGTTTGGTACATTGTGAGGATTACTCAGAAAGAAAGTATGATTATTTGTGTGATTGCAAATTTGAATATATTGTCACATATGAAATGCTATTAATTTTAGATTGATGGGTATCTTTGAATTAACTCAACATTAATTTTGATATATTTTTGTGTTACTTTTAATGCTTTAAAATAGTGAATTGTGCTTATTATATCAACAAACATAATTCTTAACTAAACTTATTAATAATAGACATATATTGTGATAACAAGTGATATATAGTTATTAGTGGTAACTAATAAAAATAATAAATAATATATTCAATATATATATATATATATATATATATATATATATATATATATATAGTTCATAGTTAAGCTTAACTGGTCCAAAAAAGTTAATTATGGCATGATATTGATCTGACTTATAATAACCCTACCATTATATATTATCTCGAATTAATATCATGAAATTAAGAAAACAAATTCAAAAAGCTTGAATTATCACCATAAATGGGATTCTTGATGGTAATTCTGCCTCACATAATTGCAAAACCACTCAGCAGGATAGGTCCTAGACAAAAGTTACATTCAAATCTTTAAATCATGGAAAAATTACCACCAATGATTAATGATGATGCCATGAGTCTTGGGGAAATAAGGGGCCAAACAATAATTTTCCGCCATAATATTAGCTACGTATGAGAGGACGCATCACCACGTCATCTATCGGTTATAATTAGAGGTGGCAAAATCTGACCCGACCCGAAAAACCCGTCCGACCGACCCGAACCCGAACCTGACCCGATCCGAAGATGAAGACAAGTCAACGGCCCGAAACCCGACCTGACCCGAAACCCGAATTACCCGAAACCCGAAGAACCCGAAACCCGAATGGCCCGAAACCCGAGCGGCCCGAAACCCGAACGACCCATAGCCCGAATTACCCGAACCCGAACCCGAATTACCCGCCCAATTTTCGAAACCTAAATAACATGTAATGCAAGATGAATAACATGAAGCTGAATATTTGTGTGCTGATTTTGCCATAATTATTGGACTTCCTGTAATTTTACATTGAAAAAGTTGTATATCTACATGTGTTATGTGTATAATGATGATTTTTTAATTCTCACATCTTATGATATTAAATTATCAATACATTAATGAATTAATATTTTTTAATAGAAAACTTGGTTTGTTATAGTGAACTCATTTTGTATAAATAACACATAACTAATAACAACATACAAAATTAATATTATATAATATCGTGCAATAAACAAGTCAATAACAAAATTAAACCAAGTTCGATTTTTTTTATTTTTTCGATTTTTTATTTTTTTCGATTTTTTTCATTGCCCCTCTTAAATAAAAAATATAGTCAAAAATATCATATATAATAGATATATCCAAATGTATATGATTATATTTTATTTGAATCTTTCCATATTTTTATAACTTTAAAAAAAAAAATTCATATTATTCCATTTTTTTAATTTAAAGATAATACTTTAAAAAAATCAGATTCTCCGATTCGACTCGGCCGATTCCAATCAGAGTCGGATGATTCTCAATACACAGACAGTGAACGAGTTAGATCCTGATTCCAATTTTAGGAACTATGAAAATTAAGTCGAATTTTCGATATTTCATCTATCTATATACAAACTTGAATTGCTCAAAACACAAACCAAACTTTTTTGAAACACAGACCCGAATTAACCGAAATACAAACCCGAATGACCCATAACCCGATTGACCTGTAACCCGAACCCGCCTGACCCATAACCCGAACGACCCGAGACCCGAACGATCCGAGACCCGATCGACCCGAGACCCGAACAGCCCGGTACCCGAGCGACCCGATACCCGAGCGACCCGAGACCCGAACGACCCGTGACCCGAACGACCCGTGACCCGAACGACCCGGAACCCGAAATGACCTGACCCGAACCCGGCCCAACCCGCCCATTTGCCACCTCTAGTTATAATGCTTTCAATTAGAAAACTGAATTCTTGTTAAACCCTCAAATGCAATGATAATGCTATTTTTATGTTCCAAGAATATGCATGTCAAATTATCACCACGTACACATATTTCTCTGTGCTTCAAGTTTGTACTACTGGAAATCATGAAATTTATCAATATTAAAAAAAGTCAAAAGTGTCCTGCATACCCACCGTAAAATTATAAAAAGAAGCAAATTATCCTTCAGGTTTCATCCATATTTGTAGACAAAAATAGTAAGAAAAAGGCATTTGGGACAATTTTTTTGGAAGAGATATATAATACTATTTATTATGGAATTATAATATTTTATTTTATAGTGTATTTGTAACCTTTAAATCACTCTTCTTGATTTCTTCCAATGGCTGATCAACGACCTACTTCAAAGAAAATTTTCTTTTTATTGTAGTTGAATATTGCATCAAGTTTACAATTTTTCTTTCACCAGAAAAATCTTTACAAATAGAAATGAATGAAGTATAATCATACTTATGACTTATAATACATAACATTCCATATGATTTAACAATACAGTGTCATGATTTCTATGTGAAGTCAGATTTCACTCCATTTGCATGATAATAATTCTTCTCATCATGTCCAATAAGCTTATAACATACTTTGCATGAGATTCTAATCAGGAATTATAAATCCTGGTTTCTCTCAAATCCAGGATCACAAATCCCTTATTTCCAAGCTCTGAAATCTCTCTCTCCCCCTCCAAATCAGAACTTCATATCCGTATCTATTTTATTATCCAAATCAAACAGAAATGGCGTCGACCGTTAGCATCGGCAGGTCACTCGCCTGGCCAGCTCCTCCACCGGCGACGGCCGTGCGTTGCAGCGCCGGAAAGAGATCCGCCTCCTCCGCCTCGACCAAACCCAGAACGACGAAGAAGGATGGTAAGAAAACCGAGCCGACATGGCAGTGTGCCACTGGCTGTGGAGCCTGTTGCAAGCTGGCCAAGGGCCCGGCGTTTCCTTCGCCGGAGGATATCTTCTCCGGCGATCCTGATAACCTTCAGGTATGCATTACAATGTTGAGTTTATAGTTTGAAATTTTGATTAATTGCCTCTGTTTTTATGTACATATTGATATTCTATGTGTTGAATTTCAGTTGTATAGGAGTTTGATTGGTCCTGATGGATGGTGCATTCATTATGAAGCTGAGACTAGAACCTGTTCTATTTACAATGGTAAGCTAACTGTTTGACAAAATACCTCAAAGAGCCAATATAAAGAATAAAAAGAACACTTTCAAAAATAATAAGCATATGTTACAACCCGAATAAGAATATTTCAATATATATTTGCTGAATTATTTTTTTGTGATTTGTAGAGAGGCCGATATTTTGTCGAGCAGAGCCAGAGGTATTTGAGAAGCTTTTTGGGATAAAACAATGGAGATTTAATAAAGAAGCATGCGCGTAAGGATTAATAGTTTTAGTTTTGTTTCTATAAGATTCATCATTTTTTATCCTTTTACGTAATTATATTTTGTTGTTTTTTGCAGGGCTTGCACTGACACGATTAAGGCGGTGTATGGTTCTGAATCAAAGGAGCTCAAGAATTTTAAGAAACTAACAAGAGGCAAGTAGAGTTTTAGGGCAATGATTTATTTAGGCCTTTTTTGTAAAATTAAATGAAATATTTTTTTTTAATTAATATTTTGTGCCAGTGTGTAGATCACAAGGTTGTGTGCTTTGTAACTTTGTTTGCTCAAGTCTTATTACAATCTTAAATAATTTGCTCAAATAATGTATAAAATAGTTATGTTTATATAATGTAGATGGAGTTAATTTTATAAACTTAACCAAATTAAAAAAGAAGGAAAAAAAATACTCTTTTTGCCCCAACGTCTTTCAAATTTTCTCAATAACTCTTCCCAAATACCTTCAATTTAACTCTATTGATTCAAATCAATCAAATTTTCTCAATAACTCTTCCCAAATACCTTCAATTTAACTCTATTGATTCAAATCAATCGAACAACAACAAAATCATTGAAATATTGATAAACTATAAATTTTTCTTCTTGATTTCTTCCAATGGCTCATCCGGGGACTCGTACTTCAACAAAAATTATTTTCATTGAAATTGAATCCTGCGTCTGATATACTTTTTTTCCTTTGATCAGAATTTTTTTTACCCCATTATCATATTAGAGCTGAATATAGTACCATTATAGAGTACTTGCAATAATACATTATATTCATGTGATCTAACTACCATTACAATTATTTATTTTCATGCTTTAAATCTGAATTCACAGTTCACACCATTTTTATGACAAGAATTCGGGCCATTGTAAACTCATTTGAAATACAAAAATTTAATGTTGTTTCTCTTTATGGATTTATCATTTGTTTTCTGTTTTTAAGTAATTTTATTCTATTGGTTTTCCTAGGGCTTTCATGGACTCTATTAAGGGCCCTCAAATTAGCCAGCCCACAACTCTGATCCAATCCATGTGCAAATACAAAACCGGGGGCTGAAATTTGAAGATTCAGCGGTTGAGACGAGTAATTAGCGATGTAATTTTTAGCTTAGCTGTAATATAATATAAGAGTCAAAGAGCAAAGAGTGATTAATAATGAGGTACTTATGAGTGATGCAATAGTGTCAACTGTCTGTCTGTTAGACAAAGAGATATATTTATTAATGATTATTGAGAAACTCTATGCCCCCACTACATTACATATTTACACAACGCGTTTGTTTCGTGTACTTACGAGGGCCGCCCAACCCAACCCAACCGGCTCTTAACTGTCCAAAACGTGCCCCTCTTTTACCCATTTTTCTATTATTTTTCTATTATCTCTTTTCTCCATTTAGCTTAGTCCATTTGTACATAAATCTATTTTCTGTTGTATGTAGCGTTTGAGGGGATTGGAGGGGATAGAGGCATCGAGTAGCCGCCTATTTTCGGGTTTAACGGGATTAATTCAAAGGAGGGATAATGGATAATATAATATATTAGAATAGATACGATCAGCCGACCGCCCAAAAGTTGTATTTTGTCTCTTTTCTTGTTCCAATTCTTTTTTATTCATGAAAAAGTTATAATAATAATATGAAATTTAGGACAAACAGAAAATCCATTTTAAATTGTGAATTTGATTTTGTGAGTACTTCGGAGTCTGACGAGTGACAAGAACCTTCTGTTTGAGGATAGATCAACATTATTCTAGTGGTACAGTAGAGAATATATTTGGAATTTTAGTGTTTGAGAAGTTGAAGTGTGAATTATGCGTGTGTAAATATGACTTTGAGTGCCCTAGATATACATTTGTTCGTTTTTTCACAAAAATAAACATATATTGCAATCTGGATTTTTTACTATAGATAAAATCTAAATCCCGTCGGTGAATGTGAATAATTAATGTGGTAATAAATGATCATGGAATAATAGTTGCAGTCTCATATCAATGTTTTCCGCTTTGAGAGAAATGTTTAAGGGTTAATGCAAATTTTTTATTTCAAAATCTGCAGTGAATTATAATGGGACGGCTCAAATTTTATACTTAATTTCAGATGTGTTCATATATTATTTTTTTTTTTTACAATTGATAGTTGATTTTTCATCCATGTTACTTACATGATACTAGAAGCGTTATTCTCTTCGCGTGATGTACTTACTTAATATAGTTAATTGTATTAATTATAGTGCAAATTGCTTGAATTAAGTACAATAGTAGTATATACATATTTTAATAATATAAACTATTCAATATTTATTTCATAGTCAAATGTAATAGTAACATCCGAATTCTGATCATCTATAATGAAATGAAACTATAAAAGATGTAACTCTTAGTTACCAATAATTTTTTTTATTTTTCAATTAAGAAATATTTTATAGCAAATGAAAGGAAATAATATTACTCATTTAATTGATGTCTAGGAAATTTGAATTGACAAGTCTTTTTTTGTAGCTTCGCGTTCAATTGTTTTGAGTGATCTAAATTTTGTTAATAAGAAGGTATATATAATCAGATATTTTTTGTGATTTTTATTAAATTATTTCATTTGCATACATCATTATTATCATTGTATTCCTTTTTTTCTTGTTGTCATTTAAATACTATGTTTGAATCTCATCTCTAAATTATAATTTTCACTAGTTTAATAGATTTTCTGAATTATAATAGCTATCATAGTTCTAAAAATTAAGCAAGATTTAGTTGATAATAAAAACTTTATTATGTGATATTTAGAGATAATCCAGATTTAAGTTGTTAATTTCATGATTTATTACTTATAATATTTTTTTCCACTAAATCTTAATTAGATCTAGATTTTAGTAGAATTAATATAGAAGATCTTTCGATTTTTGCTTAGAGCCCCAAGAATTGTTGGGCCAGGGCCACCCCTGTCTGTGAGACTTAATCCTTGGTCTATGTTTATTATATTTTGCAATTAAACAATTAATTAATTAATTAATTAATTAAATCCTAAACAATAACCATAAATCCTAAATTAATTTTAAATATACAAAAATAATATTTTTTTTTAAAAAATATTTTTGACAATAAACTCGTTTATCTATAAGAAAATATATATTGATATTATAGTTGCTTTAGCAAAACAAACCATCTGTTCTTCAAATAGCTCCTTTTTTAAGTACTTGCATCAAAATAAAATAAAATATTTGTAAATAATATAATTTATTTCTTGTTAAACCGGAAAAGTAAAATAAAATATATATAAGATAAATATGACCACAGAGGTTGAATCAAATTAGCAGACTTAAAATATTATAATATTATTAATAGGGGGAATTTCATATTTGCCTTTACAAAAACTCAAAATATCATATTTACCCCTTCAAAATTGTAAATATCATATTTACCCTTCCAAAATTTAAAATATATCAAATTTACCCATCTAAAATTTTAGAAATATTATATTTTCCCAAACCGTTAGTTTATAGTAAAGTTTGTGTAGTTAATCGTAACATAAATTATTAATTTCATATTTAAGTTAATAATCTAAGATTTTTAGACTAAAAAGCCCTTCTCTTTCTTTGACTGTTCTTACTCTTTTGGACATTTTTCTTTCTCATTAAAAGAGTAACTAATCACAGTTGCCCAATTTTCTCTTATCTAGCTCGTCCTCTCATCATTAAAGCACAACGCTTTTGCAATCTGGCCTTAGAATTATATTACAAGTTTGTGGGTTCTTTTATCTACAAAACAAAAACTATTGAAGTTCTTTGTTCCCTTTCTAGTTTACAAGCGCTTTTTCCATTTCTTTTTGTTTAGACTTTCAAGAATTAGAGCTTTATAAATATAACTCATAATTTCAAGTCTGACCTAGCAAAGAATTAATATTTATAATTCTCAGTTTCAAAAACAGAGGGCAATGGACCAGTTATAAGACATTGATTGCTCAAGTTTTAAGTTTTCTGGTTTAGCCGGAACCATTTTAGTGAAACATTTATGGGATATATCCAGATAGTGGATAGCGGGTAGGCTATCTAACTTTGGCGGTATCACATCTATAAAGGTATTATATGTGCTAGATTAAGCTTTGTAAGCCTAATTATTTGCTGTGAGAAATTTGTCAGAAGTAAAAGAGATGCAATGAGAAATTGATAATGATAAATAGAATAGATTCAATGGTGTAAGTAATATATAGAGAAAAATGAAGTATTTTATTTTTTGGGAGAGAAAATCGGACATGAGAGAGACAAAAAGGGGAGAGAGAGAGAGAGGAATTGGAAGAGATGAAGAGATCAAGGGTATAATCGTAATTTAATTCCTACAGTGTTTATTTTAACAGAGAAGTTAACATATGGGTAAATTTGATATTTTTCAATTTTGCATGGGCAAATATGATATTTATAATTTTGGAAGGATAAATATGATATTTTGTGTTTTTGGAAGGGTAATATGAAAGGAAAATGTGCAAACACGACGTAGCACGATTGTAGCGCGGCGCATTGTAGATACACTGTTACTTTTATTTTATATATTGTTTTTTCATTTTATATATTGTTTTACCATTTAATATACTGTTATTTATTTTTTGTATATTTCTTATTTTTTTTTTCTTTTATATATTATTTTCCTATTTTATATACTGTTTTTTCCTATTTTTATATAATATTTTCATTTTTTATATATATAATGTTATTAAAAATAAATTATATATATTATTATGTATATATTATTATTAAAAAATAAATTATATATATTGTTATTGTATTCCGAGTATGTGTCGTACACTAGCAGAACCCAATATGATGTTCGATAACTTGATAATTTAGATGGAAACTAGGGTGGGATTAAGAGGGGAGACTTAAAATTAAATGTTACCTTTTTGTACGTGTATACATACAAATATCGCCGTGGCGATGAATCCAGCGTACCATGAAAGTACGTTACAAATTATTAACAGATGTGTTCAAACGCAACACAAACTCAATAAACCCCATTAAACTATCAAATTAATTGAACCTGACATGACATGACATATCATTCTCACAATATTTATATAATGGAAACTTCTTGTCTCATAAGGTGGCCTAATCCTCTTACGCTGTCCGAGTTCTGAAAAGGACATAGTTTTCCCCATGGCAACCATGCGAAGGAACCAAATATGGCAAGGCCACGTATCCAGCCCTGTCCACCTTTGACCACATAATCCATTAATATACCCCCTCCATAAATAATGAATAATGATAAATGTATTAGATATATCCAAAAGATACAAATATAATATGTTCTCTTTTTCTTAGTTTGGAACACTATTCCCTCCACTCGCCACTTCCCCTGTTGCCACGCGCCCTTTCCTTTTCTACTCTTCAAGATTCAGTTTTTTATCACCTTCTCTCTATTGTCCAGAAAACTGGAGTCTCCAGCCCCTACAATTATTTTATAAATAGTTAATCAACAACAGTGTACCATAAATTATTACCCATAAAATTATAGGGACCAATTATGCATTATCACCTTATTTCCTCACTTAAATCACATGAACTAAAAATAAATAAAACAGAACTACAAAAAATGTATAAATATACAAAATAAAATAAAATGAACATATAATACATAAAAATAAGAACATATATTATCATTCATGTGGAATTTATAATAATAAAAAATATAATAATTATATGCAAATATCTAATGGAAACCAAAAAAAAATCATAAAAATATGATAGATAATTAAAAAAAAATGTTTAAGCTTACTTTAAAAAAAGAATGTTTAAAGGGTGATGTAAACTAACAGTGTTGAATTTAAGAAGAAACTAAACATAACTAGCAGCATTAAATGTTGTAAAATATATGAAATGGATAAGTCCTGTGTTGCTAATGGAGAGAGAGTGTAAACACTAGACATTATACATCTGATAATCAAACCAAGAAATGATTAAACTAATATTGAATTAATAAGCCATACATAGATCTCCAGCTCATCCTTTGCCACCGCCCCTCTCTCTCTCCGCGCTTTCCTCTCCCCTCCTTATAAATCTCTCACAAAATTTTCCCTCCTTTCAAACACACACTCTCACTCAACACAAACACAAACAATAAACACACTCTACTCTCTCCTCTCTCACTTCAAAACATGGATTATAATTACAACTACTACTACCCATCTTCCTCTAATTCTTCCCCTTCAACCTCAGACTTCTCCACCGTCTCCTCCGCCCCTCCCAAGCGGCCGGCGGGCAGGACCAAGTTCCGGGAGACACGTCACCCCATTTACAAGGGAGTCCGCCAGCGAGGCGCGGCCGGCCGGTGGGTGTGCGAGGTTCGTGAGCCAAACTCCAAGTCCCGCATCTGGCTCGGCACATTTCCGACGGCTGACATGGCGGCACGAGCTCACGATGTGGCAGCCATCATCCTACGCGGCCGCTCCGCCTGCCTGAACTTCGCTGACTCTGCATCATTGATCAACATAAATCCAGAAACGATTAATGGTCATAGAGATATTCAACGGGCGGCCATGGACTTCGCGGAGTATTTCAGACCGAGAGAGATAGTGGCTGACGGAACTGGAGGGACTGGAGAGGTGGCCGGACTGGAGAAGAACGAGGTGGAGTTTCAAGATTATGGGTTTGAAGAAATGGCTTGTGAAGATCAGTATTATCAGAGCATGGCAGAAGGATTAATGGTGGATCCGCCGCCGAGTAATGGAAATTGGGATGATGGAGATGGAGCTGATGATGTGTCACTATGGAGTTATTAATTTAGTGTCATTGTGGAGTTATTAATTAGTTAATTAATGGCTTTCTTTGCGTTTTTGGATTCTGCTGGATGGAAATGGATGCTTCGTGTAGTTTGGGACGTGGAATTATTTCATTTTTTTTAGTAAGGTAGGACTATTTTTTGTTTTGTTTAAATTGAGATTTGGAGGGCATCTGTGTTGTTTATTGGGAACTGGATGCATCCAGTTATACTCGTAGTAGTTTTTTTTGTAACGATTGTTTTATTTTAGTTGATTATTTTGTATGGTTTCTAATTTTGATTTTTTGTCAGTCTCAAGAGTATTTTCCAGGTAGAGATACTGGACGTGTCCAGTATTCAGTTTTAGGCTGTATTTATAAGAATGGGCTTCCCAGTTTTCTTTATTCAAACAACCAAAATTGAAGAAGAAAAAAAAAGGAAGCCCATTCTAGCTTGTAAAGCTCATTCATAAAATGAAGAAAGAAAAAAAAGGAAGCACACACAAAAATTGGGAACTGACGAAAACAAAGCATAAAAAATCGTCACTAGAATGTTTATTATCATAAACTTATATCTATTGCATCTACTATTTTGTATATATTATTTTTATTTGAGGAAAAAACGCACACACATATATATATATACACTTACTTTTTGGATTTTATATATCATTATTCAAAATTTATACCATTTTTTGACATCTCTAAAAACGCCTCAGTGCACCGCACACGATGTGCAATACTATTTGGTGTGTATACTATAATTTGGCGTGGTGTACTTTTTGGGAGCTTTTTACCGACTTTTTTTTTTTAGTATCTTTTTCGAAAATAATTCAGCAAATAGCACTGTTTTGAAAAAAATTAGGTAACTAGCACTACCGCCACTTGTGGTGGCGATAGAGACCTTCTACCGCCTGCACCTATGGCGGTAGCGCCTAATTTTCAAAATTTCCCGTAAAACAGGGTAATTAGATACAAATTAGCCTTTACCGCCAGGTCTTCTGGCGATAGTGGCATTGTTGTAATTTTTTCCCGACCCAATCGGGTATCAAACCCGTTTAAAAAAAAAAAAAAAAAAAAAGGAAAAATAGCTCTACCGCCAGACCTTCTGGCGGTAGAGTTGGGGACCCATAAAAGTCAACCCGAGCCTTCTCTCTCTCCCCCCCATTTCTCCCCCAAACAGTGAACAAACAAAGAAAAAAAATTTACCCTCTACCGACCGGCGGTAGAGGGCTTCTCCCCTAATAACCCACCCGACCCCTCTCTCTCCCCCCCATTTTTCCCCCAAACACCAAAAGAAAAAAACCAAAAAAAAGAGCGATTTTTCAGCCGAAAATAGAAGAAAAATTGTGAAAATTGAAGCGAAAAGAGTAAAATTTGTAGAAAGAATAAAGAAGAAAATAGAGTGAATTCAACAAAAGGTTAGATATTTTAGTGTATTTTTGAGTTTAGGGTTTAGGATTATTTGTTTAAATTAATAGAAATTAGTATGAAATAAGTTTGAGTTTGTTGAAATTAGTTGTATTTCTTTGAATAGATTGCTTCAAATTGGTTAGAATTAGTTTTATTTTGAGTTTTTAATTAGGTTTTGTTTGTCTTGAGTTTTTAATTAGTAATTTTTTTGTTGTTAATTTGTTTGTAGAAGGAGAGGAAGAAGAAAGAGAAGGAATTGCAAATTTTTTGCAATTGAAATTTGAGGTAATTTTTTTTTTCATATTTATTGGTATATTATGTAATTACGTTAATTTAATGTATTTATTTTTAAAAAAAATTCATATTGTATTTATATATGATTTGTTTTAGTGTAATTTATTTTTTTAACTTGTTATTTAAATTATTTATTAGTAATTAATTTTAGTAGTTATTATTATTAATTTTTTGGTTTAGTTCATGAGTTTTTTTTTTTTTTTAAATAGCACCCGTAACAAAAAAAAATTAATTAACTAGCACCCATACGGAAATATTATTTATATTTTGTTAGTAAAAATAATTATTAGTTATTTTACATAATAATTTTTTTTTATGAATTTTTTTTAGATGTTTCTACTTGTAGTTAATTTTATTACAAATTAAAATACTTTGTAGATATTTTTATTTTAGATAATTATAATTGTAAAATTGTAATCTTCATTTTAGTAATTATTTTATTATTTTAATTTTTAGAATTTTTTTTCATATTTATTGGTATATTATTTAATTACGTTAATTTAATGTATTTATTTTTAAAAAAAATTTATATTGTATTTATATATGATTTCTTTAGTGTAATTTATATTTTTTACTTGTTATTTAAATTATTTATTAGTAATTAATTGTAGTAGTTATTATTATTAATTTTTGGGTTTAGTTCATGAGTTTTTTTTTTTAAAATAGCACCCGTAACAAAAAAATTAATTAACTAGCACCCATACGGAAATATTATTTATATGTTGTTAGTAGAAATAATTATTAGTTATTTTACATAATAATTTTTTTTTACGGATTTTTTTAGATGTTTCTACTTGTAGTTAATTTTATTACAAATTAAAATACTTTGTAGATATTTTTATTTTAGATAATTATAATTGTAAAATTGTAATCTTCATTTTAGTAAATATTTTATTATTTTAATTTTTAGAATTTTTTTTCATATTTATTGGTATATTATTTAATTACGTTAATTTAATGTATTTATTTTTTTTTAAAATTCATATTGTATTTATATATGATTTGTTTAGTGTAATTTATTTTTTTTACTTGTTATTTAAAAAAAACTCATGAACTAAACCCAAAAATTAATAATAATAACTACTAAAATTAATTACTAATAAATAATTTAAATAACAAGTTAAAAAAATAAATTACACTAAAACAAATCATATATAAATACAATATGAATTTTTTTTTAAAATAAATACATTAAATTAACGTAATTACATAATATACCAATAAATATGAAAAAAAAAATTACCTCAAATTTCAATTGCAAAAAATTTGCAATTCCTTCTCTTTCTCCTTCCTCTCCTTCTACAAACAAATTAACAACAAAAAAATTACTAATTAAAAACTCAAGACAAACAAAACCTAATTAAAAACTCAAAATAAAATTAATTCTAACCAATTTGAAGCAATCTATTCAAAGAAATACAACTAATTTCAACAAACTCAAACTTATTTCATACTAATTTCTATCAATTTAAACAAATAATCTTAAACCCTAAACTCAAAAATAAACTAAAATATCTATCCTTTTGTTGAATTCACTCTATTTTCTTCTTTATTCTTTCTACAAATCTTACTCTTTTCGCTTCAATTTTCACAATTTTTCTTCTATTTTCGGCTGAAAAATCGCTCTTTTTTTTGGTTTTTTTCTTTTGGTGTTTGGGGGAGAAATGGGGGGAGAGAGAGAGGGATCGGGTGGGTTATTAGGGGGAGAAGCCCTCTACCGCCAGGTCGGTAGAGGGTAAATTTTTTTTTTCTTTGTTCGGCTGTTTGGGGGAGAAATGGGGGGAGAGAGAGAAGGCTTGGGTGAGCTTTTATGGGTCCCCAACTCTACCGCCAGAAGGTTTGGCGGTAGAGCTATTTTTCCTTTTTTTTTTTTTTTCTTAAACGGGTTTGATACCCGATTGGGTCGGGAAAAAATTACAACAATGCCACTACCGCCAGAAGACCTGGCGGTAGAGGTTAATTTGTATATAATTACCCTGTATTACGGGAAATTTTGAAAATTAAGCGCTACCGCCATAGGTACAGGCGGTAGTATATATCTATGGTGGCGGTAGTGCTAGTTACCTAATTTTTTTCAAAACAGTGTTATTTGCTGAATTATTTTCGAAAAAGATGCTTAAAAAAAAAAAAATCCTTTTTACCTGCCTAATTTTGAATTGACCCATTTTGTTGACTTGACTGGCTCTAAGTCTCTCATATAAGTATCTCGCTTAGATTCTGTCGATCTGAAGGATTTGGTTAGTGATATTGACAGAAAATATTTTTATTTGTCACAGGGAAACTAATTTAAAATGACAGGGTTGCTCCTAACTAATTCATATATGTGTATAGAAAGAATCTCATTAAATATTTTGTGAAATAAATTAAATCTTCCAGTCGTAAGTTTGATGTATTGTATACCTCAAATCCAAAATAGATAAGAAATCTACGAGACATTCAAAATAAATAATAAATCAAAATTAAGTATTAAAGTTTTAATGTGCATGGATATCATATGAACAACTAAGCTGAATTTGATAAAGAAATTTTACTTCCCTCAACACTCTATTAATATGCATGCAAATAAAATAACAATTATATTAATTTTTTGGTATTAACAAAAAACACAATTATTAAGATTTTTTCTTCTCAGTTTTATTATTTAAATCTATTATTTTTAATTATATTTAGCATGAATGGAAACTAGACATTTTTTTCTTTTGGAAAAAAAAAACCCTCATATTATTCATTAGACGATTAATAATATAGGGAAATGGGAAATCACGACGGGGGCACTGTAGTGATCATGTAGCGACGGATTGAAATTATATACTGTTTTCTCGCGTTTTTATATACGCTATATATTATTTTCATTTTTTTAAATATATACTGCTTACCGAATGAATTTTTATATACTGTTTGTTTTCAGTTTATATGTTTTTATATATTGTTTTCATTATTTAAAATATATATTGTTTTACTGAATAAATTTTTTATATATTGTATGTTTTCAGTTTATATGTTTATTTTTATTTTTATATACTATCACTACAGGGTTGCTACAGTACCCGTCACGCAGTATGAGCTCCCATAATATATTGCACTATTTTTTATTCCAATAATGAAATATGGTAGCCGTACAAATATTAACTGCACATATTTAATTTGATGATTTGTGTTTCCAGAATGTGTTGAGACATCCAATTCTTTCCATAATATATATGATAATCAATTAAGGATAAGTTTGTCATTTTAAACCAATTTTTCCTGTAAGAAGTAAAAGTATTTTCTGTCGATATCGTTACCCGAAGGATTTTTCTTGGCCGGGGAGTAGAAGGGCTTTCAATCTGCGATTGGCATCTTCGACACAAGTGAGTAGCCACTCTTGTAATGCAGTTTAAACGTAAAAATAGAACTATTAGAAATAAGAGAATATTAATTTAAAAAAAGAAATAAGAGGCTTGGCTCTATAAAGAAAAACATGGCAGAGGTAAGTGCTCATATTTCAAAAATAATTTTTTTTAAGTAGGTTCTGTTTTCTGAGCTATTTAACTTCTTGCACTTATGATTCTAATTTTGAAAACGTGGAAGGACAAGATATGAAGAAGTCTGTCCAATATCAGCTACAGGATCCGATGAAAGCCACAAATAACTTCTCAAATGATAACGAAATTGGGAGGGGCGGCTATGGAGTCTATAAGGTGGCATTCTACTTCTTATTCTTTTTCGGGTTTTTCTTGTCATGGTTCCACTTCCTATGGCATAATTTTGTGATTTATTCAAAACACATTTTTCGTCTCATTTTTCATATCATCGGTTATACACTAAAATTGTCTAAATAAATGAGTAAATCCAAACTCAGTAACCGATTTTATTTCGTCACAACTTCACTATTAATAATTGAAACTATTAAAATTAATAAATTACAAAAATTATCAAGTATTATAAAAAATTAGCATCTAAATCTTGTATATATTGTTTATAGCAGAGAATTGAAACTCGTCACAAGTATATGTTGATTATAGTAGAGAATCAAATTGGGTTCTGATTTGGTTCCAGCTTTTGTATCGACTTTGCTATAAAATAGATTTTCCTCCTTAAAAGGGTGAAACTTGATTGGTTAATTACTATTGGATGGTAAAGTAGCATTTAACTAAAAAAATTTATGCCATTGAATGCATGTATGAGAAAACATGCATTTTGGTTAACTAAGCATGTTTTCAATCTTTAATTTGTACCTTATGAGAAAATTAGGCTGTGATGGTAGAGAGACAAAAATTGTACTAAAAGTTACACTCACTTAACACTTTCATCATGGTTGAATGTTACCTGTTAAGAACATGAAGTTTGAATACTAGAAGGCTTTTGATCATTGTTTTATAAATTATGATAAGTACAGGGTATGATTGATGGACAAAAAGTTGCTGTAAAGAAGTTATTTGGAAGCTCAGTAAATGAGGTATCAGATATCAAGAAAGCGGTTTTTTTGCTTTCTTCTGTGAAGAATGATAACCTGGTAATTCTTTTAGGCTTCTGCTCCGAAGCAGGAGAATATATATTGGTATACGAGTTTGTTGCAAACGGAGATATTCGCCAGTTTCTCAAAGGTAAATTGTTCTTTCCCCATTTCTTTCATACTTTTTGTTTCAATGTTTAAGCTCATTATCTTTTTTGTTTGCAAAATGTCCTCTGCTGTTAATTAATGTTAAATTCCACAGTTATAACAAGTCAATGAGGAAATATGATTGAACTTACAATGCCATGTGCTTTCAGTTTTCAAACATTGCATTTATATATCAGCTTTCAAACATTGCCTCTTTTAACTCCACTGATTTATTAGATGAAAATAAACGACGGACTCTAGTTTGGCAAACAAGGTTCAACATTTTCAAAGGAATTGCTAAAGGCCTTTGCTATCTTCATCATTATTCAGAGAAGAAGATAATCCATTGTGATTTGAAGCTTGAAAATATCTTGCTTGACAAGAACAACAATGCCAAAATTGCAGATTTTGGTCTTTCGAAGATTGTTGACCTCAGCAAGAGCCATATAACTGCAGTAGTAAATGGGACGCCGTAAGTACTTAATTATACTGAGTCACCTACTTGTCATTTTTATGTTGGCATGTTCCTTCATTTCTTAAAATTATATATGCGTGCATGCTAGATCTTTATGATGCAACTTCATTTTCATGGCAGTGGATATATGGCACCAGAGATATGGAATCAGATGCAATATTCGACTAAATCAGACATTTATAGTTTTGGGTTACTCATCTTAGAGATGGTGGTGGGTTATACATGTTGTAAGTATCCAATATGAACCAAATTCAATTTAATTATATAAAAATTACAAATGATTTCCTAAATTAGTGGTTGAGTATTTTGCTTGAGATATAAGAGATTAGGAGTTCAAACCCCACCTATTGCACTGGAGCATTATCTATTGATTTCTTAACAAAATATCCTCACTTGAGGAACTTCAAAAAAAAAAAAAAAAAATTAACTATATAAAAACAACTTAAACAAAGTTGTGCTTTCAAATGTGTCAAAATATTTATGTTTCGGTCCCACTTAATGGGATGGGATCATGCATATTGATTGTTTGATTTGGTTTGTGAATTGTGCATGATTAAATGCATTATTCAATCAGTTTGGTATAATCGCTTTACACAAAGTCTGAATGCAAAGCGAACTTACTGCCTGAAACTGATTAACTCCAAGTGTGCCCAAATTGATCCAAATAATTTGAAGAACAAAACCAGTTAAACTGAACTTCACCTATTCGGTTTGTTCCCAAACAGTCCTAGAGTTGTGATATCGAGTTTTGCAACGAAGGGAATTAATGGAACATTAGGGAGGGGAGAAAAGATTTATCCTGACTTATAGATGAAATAGCCAACTACCCATAACCGTTGGTTGAGTGCAGTGAACAAGAAATCATAAGTTGAAGGTTTAAATTGTATTGGCATCAAATAATGGAAGTGAGGCTTCAAGCCTTCTTCATTTAATAAAAAAAAAATTTACTTTGTGTCCAGCATTATCGGAATAAACGGCCTAGCATGGAGCGTGTGTTGGACGTGTGTTGGAGATGCTAAATAGTCATTTTGATTTGCAAAATCTCTCTTCCCCTGGCTTTTATCAAGGTACTTACATCTTCCATTATAACCTAATTGTTGATACTAAAGTAAATAAAATCCTAATTTTAAAATTGTAACAAAATCCTCTATTTTATATTTATCTTTGCAACATTTGCACCTGACAACTTGTCTTTGTCATGTTGCATAGGTTATCTACTTATCTTCCAGTTTGCCACTCCTTAGTCAACTAAAAAATTTAACATTGTATTGACATTTTGGATATTACTATCTTTGTAAGTGTTATACATATTTTTCACCGAACATTTTATGGAAAAATGGATAGGTCGTCAAGCTGATCAAGGACCAAGTCATGAAGATTCAGCTGACTCTGATGAGCTGGAAAATGCAATGGTGCTGAAAACATATCACCAAGAAGAACTAGAAATTGCCACAAACAATTTTTCTGATAAAAATAAGTTGAGAAGCGACCAAGGCTATGATGTCTATACGGTAATTTTCATTCCAATATTTTGCTAAACTTTAGGTCAGGATGGACAATATATATATGACTTACACCCTCCCATGCCTTGATTATTAAATACAGGGAACAATAGATGGACGGAAAGTTTATACAGAGAGGTATTACTATCGACGTGATGAACTGAAAATTATACGTGTCTCCATCAAAAAGAAGAGCAAAAAGAACCACAAAATGGAGTTGTTACTTCCTAATCTGTGGCATCCAAATGTTTTACGAATTTTTGGTTACTGCTTTGAAGAGGACAGAGCACACTTATTTATCTCTGAGCATCCACGTCGGGGATGTCTTGTTGAATATTTGAAGCATCCCAAATACCAATGGTAAGTCTGATTGGTCCAAATTCTTATATTGAAATTAGTAAGTAACAAGAGAAAAGCCCTCTATTTTCAAGTGTTGCCATCTCATCTTGCCTCTGGGATCTCAAAGTCAAGGCCTCATTGGCCGCTAGATTTTGTTGTCATGATTTTTGTTTGGGTTGCTCATGTTATGCATACTTTTCAGTCAATTTGGGTTTCTATCCAGTTAAGTCTTGCTTGGATTTTTGATAGATATCCAAAAAACGAAGATTCGCATATAGTCTTTCTTCTTTTCGGATCATATAATGTTCACAGTGATTCTGCTTGCGTCATTCAATTTTGTGAATTTTATAATATAACTTGCCCCTCAATTCTCCACAAAAATGTTATATACATCATCATTAAATCTATGATGTCATGGTTTATGTATTTATACTTTCACAAATTTGTTTATAAGTATGAATCTATGATCAAATCAAGTTTCTAATCGTGTTCCAAGTTATTCAGGTCTTTGTTAGGTTCGGATTTGTGATGCCAAATAAAAAGTTGTAATAAAAAGTTTAGTGATTTGCGATGCCAAATAAAAAGTTGTTACTATGATCAACACAACAAGTTTAGTGTTCCTTATGAAAGGACTGTGAACTCTTTAGGAGATCTCATACATGTTGTGTTCTCTTATGGCAGCGGATATATGGCTCCAGAGCTTTTGATTTGTAATGGGCAGCTAGAGGACCCGGTGAAATTAGATGTCTACAGTCTCGGTATAATAATGTTAGAGATTTTGGTTGGATGGACGTTTCATAAATACTATGGTAGAAAAGACCATCTTCTTCAGTATGATGTAAGTAAACATGCTTCTCTATATACATTCTCCTATTAGTCATGTAATTACACGTTTTTTAACCTCTGCTGCCGATGTGGTCTTGAAAACGAAATTAATACTATTATTGTACCTTTAGAATTCCACCTGTTGGCAATAATGAAATTTTAAATCATTACGATATTTTGAATGAGTCCAAGGAATTTTACAGGTATGGCTACATTGGCAGAACCAGACGTTACTAGAGATGATAGATCCATTTTTGGCTACATCGGAAGAACAAGAAGAAGTAGTCCGATGCTTCCAAATCGTTTTGCTATGTATTGAATGTGATCCAGCTCTGAGACCGAATGCGCAGCAAGTTGTGCAGATGCTTGGCAATAACGAAACTTTGCCAGTTCCCATTAATCCTCATGCCCCAAGCCCGAAACCGGCCCCAGCGCAGCCTAAATCACTTGAATATTCTGATTATTGTTCTGACGATGAATAAACGATCATGAAATTTATGTAGTTCTGAGTGGTACCGCTATAACACATTGGCTGGGATACTTCTGGTTTAAGAGAAGTAGATTGTTGGTTGTTGTTTTTCCTCTTTTGCTTTCATAACTTTCATTGTTGTTTTTTATTTCATATACTTTGATGTTGTGTTTTATTCCTTAATGAAATTATAATGGCAGGTAGTGGTGAGCTCTTGTTAATTTCAAAGAACAATTTATATAATTCGGTCATGTGTTGCTATTGGAACTTAAACGAACATTATTTTTTTTTTCAAAATAGAGTTATGTTTGGATTACTTATATAATTATAATAATTTATTGTCAATTATAATTTTATTTAAATATTTTAAGATATAAATTGGTCATTATTACCCTCCAATAAACGCGTCAACAGTTTGGATCCGGTTTCAAATAGTGCACATAACACATCCGTATCCATATTTTTCGCCAAACCCGAACCTGGATACGCTTCCATCTGGATGCGGTTCGGATATTTTACGGATCCGGATATGGTTCGGATTTATCAAATATGGATACAAATCCGATCTTTATCGGTTATTGAAACAATACAATATGTTGTATGACTATTTTATTATTTATAATCTTATAATTGTATTTTTATATATAATAAAATGTGTTGAGTATTATACTGGATAGTTTTATTATAAGAAAATATATAATTAGTGTGTCATGCTGAGTCAAAATCTCAATGGGTTCAAAAACAGATACTCATATTTGATAATTATCCGGGTCCATACCCAAACCTGTCTACTAATTTAAGTCTTATATCCAGATACGTACTCTTAAAAACGGATTTGCCAATTTATTTATTCAGATCCGGGTATTTTTAGATACGATACCGGTTCGGATATTACTCGACTTGTTGACACCTCTACCCTTGACACATTGTCATGGAGTACATACATTTTATTTTTATATTATATTCTATTTTGATGCGGAAATTGGATCTCATTTGTTGGAATTTATTGTAAATTTGTTTTTTTTTGAGATAGACAAGTCCTGTTTCTTTAACTGCTAATATGATAAAAACAGAAATTTCATAATGGGGTTGCACCGCAAGAAATTCCAGTGCAATTTCTACGATCCCTCTTTTACGCACAATTCCAAGGCCTTTTGTGTTTCTTTCAGAAATAATTTCGCGAGTTGTTTTTACCCTCTTCTGTATACTAAACTAGCATAATAATTTCTTCTTTTACTTTTTTCATTTTCACTGAGAAAATAAAAATAAAAAAAAATCTAAAAAGGTAAATAAATAAGAAAAATACAGAAAATTTTGAAGAATTTAGTGTTTTTTTAACCTTTGAGATTCAGAATTTAATTTCTCAAGTAGTTTTGAGTCTGATTCTTCAGTTCCGGAACCTTCTTCTAGCTCTTTTAACCTTTACATAAAACAAAAATTATTGGGATAATTTCATATATGCCATTACAAAAACTCGGAATATCATATTTGCCATTACAAAACTTAAATATCATATTTTTCATTGTAAAGAACTTAAAAATATCATATATGCCATTACAGAAACCTAAAATATCATATTTGCCATTAGAAAAATTTAATATATCATGTTTGTCATTAAATTTACTCAAAACTTAACACCATCAATTTTTCCGTTAAAATTAAGGGTCAAATTTTATAATTACCATTATACTTCTAAATTTATTTCATGAATTAGATTTTATATTAAACATCTCTCTCTATATTCTATATCTCTCTTCTTGATTTAGATTCGTATATAAATAAAAAAAAATTCTTTCTTTTAATTTGAAGTCAAAAGAATTTGATATGAGAGAAATGAATTAATTATTTTTTTGAATAATTCTTTCTCTCATGTCAAATTATATTGACTAACAAATTAAAGTAAAGATTTTTTGTTTATATACGTATTTCAATCATGAAAAGAGAGAGAGAGAGAGAGATCACCAAATGAATGTTTAATATGAAATCTAATTTATTAACTAAATTTAGGGATATAATGATAATTATAAGATTGGACCGTTAATTTTAATGGAAAAAAGGATGGTTTTAAGTTTTGAATAAATTTGATGGCAATTATGATATATTAAGATTTTGGAATGGCAAATATGATATTTAAAATTTTTGTAATGGCATATATGATATTTCATGTTTTTATGATGGCAAATATGATATTTCAAGTTTTTGTAGTGGCATATATGAAATTATCACAAAATTATAATTATATCAAATTTGCAAAAAGGCCCTTGCATTGTGACTAAATTGCAAAAGAACCCCTGCAAAAAAACTTTTTAATTAAAAAACAATGGCAGCTTTCTTTTGTAATTATCAACAATGCAAGGGCTTTTTCTTGAAATTTAGACATAACACAGGGTATTTTGTACAAATTTCTCAATATATACCTATCCATCAAAACTACACAAATCATACAAACATTGCACGAGAGAGCGATGTACTTTGAAGAGAGAAGATCGATGAGCAATTCAATAGCGCCAAGATCCCCACAAACTTCCCAAATGGGCGCCTCTCTCTCCTCTCCCACAAGGTTCAAAATAAAAATAATATAAACAAAATTATCCGATAAAAAATAAAAAATAACAATTAATATTTATTTTTTTTACGAGGAAACGCGATGGATTTCTTTTTCCTTCATTGAGACGGTGCGTAAAGTGGAAATAAACTCTTCACTTGTGGAAATATGAGTTTGTTTATGTATGAAGGGACCTTTCTTGTAACGCTCCAACTATAGTTTGATCTCTCATTATTTATATTATTATTATTTTCGTTAATATTGTTTTCGTTTTGGTCCTTTGTACTAAAGAAACCGTGGGAGAGTGAGGATTTGGGAAGCAGGCATCTCATTTCAGAATTCTGAAAAATAAAATATGTACTTCCAATTTTCAATTTTAAACTTTGAAATTGATAATTATAATGATAATAATAGAAATAATTAAAGTTTATAGGAATTTGGATATTTTATCAGAGGAGGGTAGGTTTTGAAGTGCTTCAATAGGATAATGCACCTAAAGAAATATATATATAAGTAATTAAAGGATCCATAATTAATTTTAAATTATATTAATAAATAAATTATTAGATTATTAAAAGTTTGGAGATGAATTAATTAATACCATGAGATAGTCATCCATGATATTCTCAATCACAAATCCATACAGGTATAATAATTCCTCCATAATTTACATCTTACTTAGTAATCAAAGTACGAAAAATTCATATTTTTTATTATTTTTAAAAGAAAAATGCACCTCATTTCCTTTGTTTCCATAGCTAATATTTATCTCCTTGTCACCACACATGGATTTCTCATCAGCTTCAACTAAATACATACGATAAAATAAAAAGTAATGAATATACAAATAAATAAATAATAAAAAAGTATATATTTACCAAAAATAAGATACATTGAATTAGGAATTCCTGAGGCAGACCCCTGAATCAACCTCCCACGTCGCTGCTGCCCTTAACCCTAAAAAACATCAAAATTTAATTTAATTTAATCAAATTATTTTATTAAATAATGATTATAAAATAATAATTGTATCGTGATTGCGAAAGTCAATAACAGGGACGAGCCCCTCGCCCCAAACAGAGTCTCCAGTTCCAGATTCTGAATGTGAGTCTCCAAAATTGCACTCACTGTCCGAATCCTAATTTGATTTAATTTATATTCATTAAATACGATTAAATTGGGTAACAATTTCACAATTTAGGGTTGAATAATTGGTGCATGGTTGAATTAAACTGGGCCTGATTTGGGCAAATTGGTGATTGGTAAACCTAGTTTCTTACAGGAAATTAAAATTTTCATAATAAATGAGGAAATTTTATAAAATAAATGAAAGATTAGGTAAAATGAAATAATTACTGAATGATCAGTTGCATGAAACGAAGATTCACCATCAATATTTGAATTTTTAATTAAATTTTGCTTTTATTGGGAGCTTGGAAACATATGAATGAGGCATAGGTATATTCAAAGTTTTAGTCCAAAATATAGAATTCGCCCTAAATATATAATCAGTAAATAAGAAAAATTAGGATACAAAATACAAATAAACTGAACTAGCATGGTTAATTATTGACCATTGGTTGCAAATTTTCTATGATATTATACAATTGCACCAACATCTCACATTTAGTTAATTGTAAAAAGTCACTTTATTTAAAAAGCATAATATTTAAGGGATAAGTATAAGGTCATATTTTATCAAAAAAGTACCACTGGTCCTTTTCTTATTAGGGTTTAAGATAAAGTGGTTATATTAATTTAAGAATGTCACTAATAAAGTTAGTTATATTGTATATTTTGTTAAAAAAAAATTTTAAATATTGAACTTTGTCCGTCTTAATTTACTAATTTAGAGTATTAGCGTGAATGCTCGTATGATAGTGCTAATTATCTATCTATAAAATTAATTTGTGTGCCTTGAGTGTAGGTAATGTAAAATACACAGTAAATGGCTTTATAAGAGAACTTCCTATTTTCCTGCTGACCGGGCTTAAATAGGGAATTTTAGAAGTGTTTAGAAGGACGATTAGGATTTAGTATGAGTGTGAGTGTGTGCATGCATGTGTAAGCATTCGAGCAATATGGGAAAAAAAAATTAGCATTTGCTATTAACTTAAGTTGTCTTCATTTTATGTTGAGTTTCGGCCTCTCGACTTGCTCTGCACAAATGTATTTTTTTTTTAATTTCTCAAAAGAGGATTATCTGTTAAAGAAAGAAAGAGAAAATGCTTTACTTAATGCTTCAATTGATTCGAATGAAATTTGAATCCTCACCTTATTGTATTATAATCGAAATATCCAATATATTATATTGATTTGTTTAGAATTCGTAACATCATCTTTCATAAATATATACAAATTTTTATCGGTTGTCCCTCAAAAAATCAATTGTTCACTTGGCATGCACTAACACTAAAGTAGTATATAAACTATAGATAATACCAACTAGTATTTATAATATGGTGCAATATCAATGGCCACTTTTGAGCCGCCCTATTTTGTTGTTTTTTCGTTGTTTTTTCCTTAACCTTTAGTGACCTTTTTATAAAATAATTCAATGAACAAAATTGTTTCAGAAAATGATATTTAATCAACTTTATTTGCAAAACAAATACTTTTTCTTATTTATTGAGCGAAACTGAAGAAATTTCGCCCAGCCACGAAACAAAAGTGAAAATTTTCATTTTTTGAATATATTTAGTTGTTAGCGCTTAAATACATCTTAATTAAGGTTGAAAATCAGTTTCGCCCAACTGATTATTTTTATACTTACGGGCGCAAAAAAAAATCAAATTTTATCCAATTTTACTCAGTCATCGGACGAAATTGAGTTTATTTTGTTTAATTATCATAAAATTAAGCTGACTGTCTGAACCAATTTCTCAATAATTCCACTCAGGAACTAAGCGAAATAGTTAGTTTTGCTTTATGGTTGAATAAAAATATTATTTTTACAATTAAAGTTGATCAAGTATTATTTTCTGAAATTAAAAAAATCTACAAATCCACATAGCTATTTAAAAAAAGGCACTTCGGCTTCCACTCACTCTTAACACCACGCAGCTGCTCATTTAATACCCCCTCAAGTACTTTTACGATCAAAATTCAAATTAGCATCTTGCTTAGATTTTCTGTCGACTTGAAGGTTTCTTTTTTCTTTTTTGTAAGCAGAGGGCCTTCAATCGGCGTTTGGCATCTTCAACATAAGTGAGTACCAACACAGAAACCTATTACAATTTCTTAGAAAAAAATAAGATATAAACAGTTTTCTTTTTTAATTATGAATTGAGCTGAGGTTCTGATCTGTTGTTCTTTGGAAAAAAACAGTATCATATGGAAGGATGTTCCAGTCGAACTCCTCTTTTTTCCAAATTCAAGGGTTGGCTCTTTAAGGAAAAATCTGAAACAAGTGCTCAAATTTTGGAAAAGAAATCAAGTAGGTTCCGTTTTATATCTTAACTTGTTGCATTTATGATTTCTAATTTTGAAAACATTGAAGATCATGAAGTCAAGAAGCCTGTTCGATACGGACTACGGGAGCTGAAGATAGCCACAAATAACTTCTCAGAAGATAATAAAATTGGGAGTGGTGGTTTTGGAGATGTCTTCAAGGTGGCATTTACTTTTCATTCTTTTTCGATTTTTTCTTGTCATGCTCATGCCTCCAAATTTGAAATGTACATTATAAAATTAAGGGAGACACTATCGCAAGAGCTTAAGTTGCCTAACGAAGGGAGATATCAAAAAATTTGTACTAAATACCAACTATGCCCTTGATGGTTCCCATTTATTGGCTATATTATCTTTTTCTAATATTGAGTAATTAAATCTCTTAAAGATAGAAACTCGAAAATAATTAGTAGATTCTTTTAGGAGTGATAGAAATTAGATAAACTGAAAGAAATTGACATGTCATAAATTAATGCTAATAGTTCATAGAGTAACTTACCCTTTTTAATTTGTCCAAAATATCATTTCATCTTATTTTTTTTTTATTGACATCGTCCATTAATATATACTAAAAATATCTAAGTGTATGAGTAAATTTAAACCCATTAACTGATTTAACACTAAAATATCTAAATAAATGAGTAAATTTAAACTCAATAACTGATTTTGTTTCAATACAACTTCACTATTAATAGTTGAAATTATCAAAAATAACAACTTACTTAAATCATCAAATATTATAAAAGGTAGGCATATAAAATCTTGTATATTCTATTTCCATTTTCATCATACATAATAGGGATAATTTCTGGTATATCCAATGTTATAAACCGGTCATTTTCGTAATATTAGTATATATAATATAATTATTTACAGGTCTAATTTAAAACTTTAATTCTCTTAACTTGCAAAAATACCAAACACAAAAATTCTTAACTTATTAGTAGTAAGTATCAGTATCTTAACTCACAAATACCAAACACAAAACCCTTAGATAATTTTAGAAATTACACCAACATCACATAAATATAAATTTAAATTGACTAACTAATAATAAGTGATTAACATAAAAAAATTTCATCATGTTATTCTGCAACACATTTCAATAATCATCATGTATTTTTGTTAATATTAGTCTCCCGCACATTTCAACATCTATCATAGCTGCAACATGGATAGTTCATTTTTTCTCAAATTCTCAAAGTATAATGCATCTAATTGAACTGGTATACTAAAATTGAAGCTCATAAGGTAGATCCAGCCATACTCAATTCAAAAAACACACTAATTCTCACAAAACAATATGAATTTACTCACATTAGAGCTCTATCTAACCTGAAACCTGACATCTTTTTCCTCTTGGCTTTCAAAGTTCAAACACAAGACAAATCAATTAATAAACCTTCTAAACCTCACTTCCAGAGGCTCACACAGCCATGAAAAACTTAACAACACAAATCATTAAGAGCATAATATAATTTTAGAGAAAGCTAATCTGATTCTTCAGTAGAACAAAGAAGATTTGGAGAAAGCGGTAAACTTGAGACTTGAGCTCACGGCTCATTAAGATGGATTCAAAAAAATAAAAGGAAATAGATCAAATTTTCTGATTTTTTTCACTAGATGAAGATGAGAAGAGCAAAATCGTGGGAAAGAAGAAATAAATCGCAAGAGAGAAAGAAGAACATGAATCAAACTGGGAAAAACACTAAAAAGACCGGTTTTTTACTTTGTCCGGTTCACGATTTTGAATAAAAACTGGGCGGTTCATACGATTTTTACCTGCTCAATTGCATATCCGATCTTTATACGGGACCGAAGCGGATTTCAGTTCGGGTCCGGTTTTTTCCGGTTCGACCGGCCGGTCCGGTCCGGGTTTTATAACACTGGGTATATCCCTATTTAGTTCTGTTAAATAGTTAAAATTTGTCCTTGCGGACTATTCTACAATATCATTTAGGGTATAATCATAGAGGGACAAAATATTGTGGTAAAGGTTAATTTGACACTCTTGTCATGTTGAATTTTACCTATTAAAAGAACATGAAGTTTGAATACTAGAAGGCTTTTGATCTTCCTTTTATAAATGATAACTATAGGGTATTATTGACGGACGAGAGGTCGCTGTAAAGAAGTTGAACGGAAACTCAGTAAATGAGGAATCGGATATCGAGAAAGAGGTTTCATTGCTTTCTTCTTTGAAGAACGATAACCTGGTAATGCTTTTAGGCTTCTGTTGTGAGACAAGAATATATATGTTGGTGTACGAGTTTGTTGCAAATGGAGACATTCGCCAATTTCTCAAAAGTAAATTGTTCTTTCTTCAATTCCCTTCATACTTTTTGTTTCACTATTTAAGAACTCCACAATTGCAATAAAAATTTAAGGAAGAGCTCGTTCATTGTATATTTTTTTATTTGCAAAATGTCCATTTTGCAGTTAATTAAAGTGAAATTCCATATTTGGAACAAGTCAATGAGGAAATATGATTGAGCCTACAATACCATGCTTTCAATCAGTTGTCAAAAATTGCATGTATATATCAGCATTTAAACATTGCCTGTATATATCATACCTTTAAATATTAACTCTATTAGTTTATGATAACTGTGATAGATGAAAATAAGCGACGGACTCTAGACTGGCAAACAAGGTTCGACATTATCAAAGGAATTGCTAATGGCCTTTGCTATCTTCATCATTATCCAGAGAAGAAAATAATCCACTGTGATCTGAAGCCTGAAAATATCTTGCTCGACAAGCACAACAATGCCAAAATTGCAGATTTTGGTCTTTCAAGGATTGTTGATCTCAGCAAGAGCCATATAAGTCTTGATGCAGTAAAGGGGACGCCGTAAGTACTTAGTTGCTAAACCAGCTACCTGTCATTCTTATGTTCGAATGTTCCTTTTAAAAATATATATGCTTGTATGCTAGCTCTCTAAGACATAACTTTTTTTCATGGCAGTGGATATATAGCACCAGAGACGATATGCTATCCGATGCATTGTTCGACTAAATCAGACATCTTTAGTTTTGGGTTACTCATCTTAGAGATGGTGGTGGGATGCACAATCTCTCAGTACGCAAAAGAAAAGGAAGGGGCTGTTCTTGCACATGTTGTAAGGATCCAATATAAACCAATTCAGTTTAATTATATAAAAACAAGGGAAATTCTTCACAAAAACCCCTAACTTTTTTGGAATTTATCAAAACACCCCCTAACTTTTCAAATTCTTCAAAAACCCCCTAAAAATGGGTTGAATTATGTTTTGCCCCTTTTGGAATTAATTTTAACATTTCCATCCAAAATAAATTTTAAAAAACCAAAATACCCCTCGTATGTTTAATTTTATATTTTATTTTGTTCCATTAAAAATAATAAATAATTGAACAAAATATTTTTCAATATGATATATATTTCATGATATTATTTTGACGATATTTTATGTTATTATTTTATGATGCATTAATTTTGTTTTATGATATTATATTAAAAAAATATTTTTTATTATTCTATTTTTAAATTGTAATTTTATTTTTCTGTAAAATATTATTTTCTTCATTATTATTTATTATGACTTTTTCATATTTTAGGTCTCATTTATTTATATTTGATGTATAATATAATTTTTTATTTTTATTTTTAATAGAACAAAATTAAATATGAAATAATTATATGAGGGTAGGTCCATTAAAAATGTTAATGGATGAAAAAGTTAGAATTAACAACATAGGAGGGTAAAAAAAAATTAATCCACTTTATAGGGTTTTTTTGAAGAATTTGAAAAGTTAGTTTTTTTTTTTTTTTTTGAGTGGGTGCTTAAGGTATGTTGGGGGTTTCGAAGAATTTCTCTAAAAACAACTTAAGCAAAGTTAAAATTTTCAAATAAGCCAAGTCATTTAAGTCTGGGTCTCACTTAATGGGATCATGTATATTTTATGGTATGGATTGTGAATTGTTCTTAATTGAATGTATTAATGAATCAGTCCGGCTTAACCGGTTTAGCAAAATGCGAACGTGGCCGACAACCTGAAACCTATTAACTCTTTAGTGTTAACCAAAAAAATAAACAAAACAATAAAATCAGTTATACTTACTGAACTTCACCTGTTCGGTTTTATTCCCAAATAGGCTTAGGGTTGTGATCCTCAGTTTTGCAATGAAGGGTAATGGAAGAGAAGGAAGGGGGAGAAAATATTTATCCCAAATTATAGATGAAATAGCCAATAATATATAACTTAGTTGGTTGAGTGCCACAAGAAATCACAAGTTACGAGTTTAAATTGTATTGGAATCAAATAATGAAAGTGAGACTTTTAGTGTTCTTCATTTAATCAATAAAATGATGGAAGACAAGAGTTATTTCAAGCCCCCACCCCCTCCTCCTCTTTTGTTCCACTCACCTCCAAATATATATATATAGAGAGATGCTAAAAAACATGTGTATAAAAAACATACGTATGTTCGAACATATGTTTTTTTTAAATACCCGTAAAGTGGTTATAAAAAGTAAAAATTCAAATTTCAACCGTATGGATGTAATAAATATGTTATGAATATGTTGTGGATTGATTTTCACAGGAATCAGAATAATATATCATTGCCATCATGTATCATCAAACTATTATTCCAATATATGTTTTGAATAGTGCTGCATATTTTTGATGATATATGATGGCAATGATATAATATTCTGATTTTTGTGAAAATTAATCTCCAACATATTCATAACATATATATTACATCCATACGGTTGAAATTTTTATTTTTATTTTTTTAATATATATTTTGGGTGTGGCAAAAAAATATGTTGTGCATACGTATATTTTTTAGTCACACCCATATATATATATATATATATATATATATATATATATATATATATATGTATATATACATATATACATATGAATATATCTTTAGTCGCCTCTTTTGAAGCACACTCTTAAAGTGACAATGTGTTGAATAGATTTGGAAGAAATGGATTGACACGAAACCACTGGAGATAATTGATACGTGTCTATTGGATAATTATTCGGAACAAGAAGTACACCATTGCATTCATATTGGTTTGCTTTGTGTCCAGAATGATCGGAATAAACGACCTAGCATTGAACATGTGTTGGAGATGCTAAATAATCATTTTGATTTGGAAAAACCCTCTTCCCCTGGCTTCTATAGAGGTACTTACATCTCCGTCATTAATTATAACCTAATTGATAATATCCGAACAACTAAAAATACAACAAATTTAACTTTGTATTGACATTTTGGATCTTATTATTTTTCGAAATATTGTACATACTTAATAATGAACATTTTATTGGGAAAATGTAATAGGCCGTCCTGATCAGGTACCAATATATGAAGATTCAGAACACTCTGATGAGCTCGAATATGCAACGTTGTCTAAAACATATCACCTAAAAGACCTAGAAATTGCCACAAACAAATTTTCCGCTATCAATATGTTGAACAAAGATAGTCAATATGAAGGCTATATGGTAATTTTCATTCGAATATTTTGCTAAATTTTATTAGAAAGTCGAGATTGAGAATGTATATGACTTACACCTTGAATGCATTAATCATAAAATATAGGGAACACTAGATGGACAGAAAGTTTATATAGAGAAGTATTCCTGGGAAGTCCGTGCACTGGATATCATAAGATTCAAAACCGAAAAGAAGGGAAAAAATAACCACAAAATGGAGTTGTTGCTTCCTAATCTGCAACATCCAAATGTGTTACAGTATTTTGGTTATTGCTTTGAAAAGGAAGGAGCGCTCTTACTCGTCTCTGAGTATCCACATCGAGGATCTCTTGCAGAGTATTTGAATCATTCCAATGGTAAGTCTACTTGGTCCAAATTCTTCTGCTGAAATACTTCCAGGGAAGTTACAAGAGGAAAACATACTATTTTAAAGTGTTTCCATCTCATTATGCCTCTCGGATCTCAAAGTCAAGGCCTAACTGGCCCAGCTAGATTTTGTTGTCATGGTGTTTGGGTTGCTTGCTCATGTTATGCATACTTTCCTATTGATTTGGGCTACTAGTCTGTTAAGTCTTGCTTGGAAATCTGGATTTTAGTAAATATCCAAAAAAAAGGAAGATTTGTTTGTATGTAGTCTTCTTTTTCGATCATATAGTTCAGGTTGGAGTAGTTCTGTTGTGTCATTCAGTTTTGTAGGTTTTATGTTACCTTGCTTTCCAAAAAAAAATATTTATAGTTTTTCTTTTTTTTGAAAAGTTAATTATTTATAGTTTTTCATAAAAAATGTTTATAGTTTTCCATAAAAAATTGTTTATAGCCTTCCAAAAAACAAATTTAGCCGTATTCCAAGTTATTCAGGTCTTGGTTAGGTTTTGGATTGGTCAGATGTGCACTTTACTTCTATGGTCTTGGCATTTACCAGCTGTACTTTGATGTATGTATTATGATACAGATGATAGAACTCCGTTACTGTTCATTTTTTCTTTTTTCTTTTTTCTTTTTCTTTTTCTTTTTCTTTTTTTTTTTTGAAATTTGGGTCATGTTGCACTTAGGCTTGCCTTTAGTTAGATTGTTTACCATGACCAGTTTTATGAATGCTGCCATGATACGCTTTGGCTAAACTTGGAAAAAATAGCCCAACATTGGTATTTTACTTCTTAATTCTATCTGATGAAGCACAATTTATGTAGATGCGGTAGCTCAATCCAAGAATGATCTTGATCTGGGAACACGCTTGAAGATAATCAAAGGACTTGCCAATGGTCTTTGTTATCTTCATAACGGTTTACAGGACAAAGCCATCCTTCACACAAATCTGAAGCCGTCTAATATCTTACTTGATGATGATTGGAATGCAAAAATTTCGAACTATTGTTTTGCATGGATACTAGACGATAACCATTTGGATGCCTACTGTCCGCCTCCTGGTACAATGTGAGAGCTTTTGTAATTTAAGACCCTTTGAACTGCAAATTTTGTTCCAGAAAAAAGGCATATTTTTTTCTTGAATTGTTGTGTTTGTTCAATGTGACAAACTATATTTTGTTCAGTCAAGTTTATTTATGAAAACATTGGGTCTTATCTGATGCTAGCTATCCCAAATATAAAGTTGTTGCTACGATCAACACAACAAGTTTAGTTTTCCTTATTTAAGGAATGTGAACTATCTTTAGGAGAGGAGGAGATCTCATACTTGTTTTGTTCTCTTATGGCAGGGCATATATAGCTCCAGAGCTCATGAATTGTAAGGGCCAGCTAGAGGATCCTGTGAAATCAGATGTTTACAATTTAGGTATGGTTATGTTAGAGATTTTGGTTGGATGGGAAGCGCATACGTACAACCTTAGAGATGGGCAGCCTTGTGATCTTGAGAATGATGTAAGTAATTGTAAACATGCTTCTAAGTATACACTACAATTAGTCATGGAATTACGATTTTTTAAACCTCTGCTGCCAATTTGAGGAGGGTTTTGAAAGTAAAAAAACTATTACTGTATCTTTGTTAGAAGAAAGTAGTTGAAGAGGTTCCTCAAAAATATTACCAAAAATAGCATTCTCTTAACTATTTATTTTGTTATAGTTACTACTATGTTATGAATAGAGAACGATCGCCCTGATCTCTATCTGTTAGCGATAATGAAATTTTTAATACAATACAATAAACTTACACAAATATTAACGTTCAATATTTTTGCGGAAGTTTTTAATACAATACAATACAATGTTTTTGAGAAAGATACTTTGAACGCTACTTCAACGTGCTGAGTCCAAGGAATTTTACAGGTAAGAAAACATTGGAAGAACCGGACGTTACGAGAGATAATAGATCCATTTTTGGCTACATTGGATGAACAACGAGAAGTACTCCGATGCTTCCAAATCGGTTTGCTATGTATTGAACGTGATCCGGATGTGAGATTGAATGCACAGGAAGTTGTGCAAATGCTGAGCAGCAATGAAACTTTGCCGGTTCCTGCTGATCCTGCCAACCCTTTATTTCTGAGAATTGTGCCTGACGACATTTGGCTTCCTTAATTGAAGTCGTTGTGGCATGACATTTGGCCTCCTCTATGCATGGAAAAAATGAATAATGGAATTATTAGGGTTATGGAAGTAAAATATAAAAAATAAATCTTAGAGTTATGAAATTCTTAGATTACTGGCTGTTCTCTGGTTGTTTTCTCCTCTGCTTTCAAAACTTTCATGTCGTGTTTATTTCTTTAATGAAATTCTTAGTTCTTACTTCTCTAGCGATATTGAGATTGATGAGATTTCGACGCATGTCACATCTAAAGATTTTCTGTACCACAATCCCTGTAGTAAGCATGAAACGGATTGAGTTGTATTATATGCCTTACCCATCATACTATTTTGTCTCCTTCCGAGACATATATAAAAAGAAGTAAGAATTTGTAGATTTGATGTGCCAGTCCTCTTAGAGTTAGTATGAGATGGGTCACATTTATAGGATATGATGACCTATTATCCTATTTTCCCTCTATTTAAAATACATCAATAAGTAAAGAGCTTTGACCATATTGTTTGGTTTCTTGGTGTCACTTACACCGTGGAGTAGTATGAAGCAAATCAAATTCTTATGATATATATATATTTTTTTTTTGAATGGGTGCTTGAGCAAATTCTTACGATATTTTGACTCACTATATCTTCTATATAATAATAAAACATGGTATATACTTGAAAACAAGATGAATTTTTACTCCTATACCACTGTTAGCTTTTTTTTTAGTTATTTTTTAAACAAAGAATTCTATGTAAACACTTACAAAGTCTTAAAAAGCAATTGAGTGTACCCTTCAAAATAAATTAACATACTATTTTAAGATGACAAATATCATAAAAATGCATTACAAAAACATGTGTTGTTAAAAAAATCTAAAATACTGCTTATGTCCATAAACTTATGCAGAGCAAGGGTCCATCTAGTTATAATGGTAGTGAGCGGCTTGCTAACTTCAAAGAATAATTTCATGTAATTCGGTCATGTGTTGCTATTTGAACTTAAACGAAATTTTTTTTTTTTCGGAATAAAGTAAATGTTTGAATTATTATATAATTAGTGAAATGTTTAAATTATTATATAATTAGTGACATATTGTCATAATAATTTAATTTAAATTTCATGGGTACATACATTTTATTTTTAGAGAGACATGAAAGGACGATGGGCTTGAGCACGTCTAACACGCGACGAAATTATGTATATAATATTTTTCCACTTTTCGATATACCATTTTTTTCAATATATTATTTTCACTGTTTTACGTATATATTGTTTGTGCATTTTATACTATTTAGAATTTTTATATAATAATTTTCCGCTTTATAATATACTATTTTTTCTATATACTATTTTTCATTGTTTACATATATGATGTTTACAATAAAGGAATCATATATCCTGTTTACTGCCTCTAAATTTTTTTGCGAAAAAAGAAGGAAGGTCGTACTGAAGGGAAACCCCCATCATTCAGCATCAAACCCCATATTTTTATATTAATTTTTAATTTGAAATTTATCATAAAGCATGGAAAATCTCATTTTTTTTGAATGCATTGTAAATTTATGTTTTTGGGATAGATAAGTCCAGTTTTTTAACTACTAATATTACAAAAAAAAAATTTAATGGGATTGCACTGCAAAGAAATTCCAGAGCAATCTCTACGATCCCTCTTTTATGCATAATTCCAAAGCTTTTTGTGCTTCTTTCAGAAACAATTTAGCGAGCTGTTTTTGCCCTTTTCTGTACACTAAACTAGCGTAGTAATTTCTTCTTTTACTTTTCTCAGTTTCACTGAAAAATTAAACAAAAAAGGTATGTAAAAAAAAGTATTTAAGTAAAAAAAAATCAGAATTTTGGAGAATTTATCTTTTTTTCCTTTTTTTTAATTTACCTTTGAGATTCAGAATTTAATTTCTCAAGTAGTTTTGTGTCTGATTCTTCAGTTCCGGAACCTTCTTCTAGCTCTTTCAACCTTTCCATAAAACAAAAATTAAAAACTATATCAAATTTGCATAAAAGTCCCTGCATTATGACTTTTTTGCGAATTTCTCATTTGCATCTATTAAACTTAAACTACACAAATCATACAAGCATTGCATAAGAGAGAGAATTTACTTGGAAGAGAGAAGATCAATAAGCAATTCAAAAGCACCAAAATCTCCACAAACTTCCCAAATCGCCGACTGTACTTCACTCTCACTCGCATCTCTCTCCTCTCCCACAAGCTTCAAAATAAAAATAATATAAATAAAATTAGAAGCGCTTTGTTTAATAAAAATCTTGAAAATAATACGAAATTTCACATGAACCCCTGCAAAATCTACAAATATCATGTAAACCTGTCCAAGGCATGAAATATCATGGACGCTCTTACAAAACATAGGAAATATATTCTCCTAATTTTTCAAATTAAAGTGCAAACAATCCATTTTTGTCACTTATTTATATGCATAAACAGATACATAATATTTTTTATGCTCTGTAGAGGTATCCATGATATTTCTCATTTAGGAGGGGTATGTGTGAAATTGTTCATGAAATTAAAGAAAAAAATTAATATATTTTTTTTTTACGTCGGAAAGTAAAGAAGAAACCCGATGGATTTCTTTTTCCTTCATTGAGACAGTGCGTAAGGTTGAAATAAATTCTTCAGGAAATATGAGTTTGTTTATATATGAAGGAACCTTTCTTGTACCGCTCCAACTATAGTTTGATCTCTCATTATTCATATTATTCTCATTATTATTATTTTCAGTATTATTATTATTTTCGCTTTGGTCCGTTTCTTTTGGAGCGAAGAATCCGTGGGAGAGTGAGGATTTGGGGAGCAGGCATCTCATTTCAGAATTCTGAGAATAAATATATATTTGAAATTAAATAATTTATATATTTCATAATTATAATGAAAACAATTGTTATTATTATAATTAAAGTTTACTAATGACCTGAATTTCTAAAAATTTAGATATTTTATCAGAGGAGGGTACGTTTTGAAGAGCTTCAATGGGATAATGCACCTAAATTAAAGAAATCAAGTAATTAAATTATTTAAAGTTAATTTTAAATTATATTAATAAATAAATGATAGAAATTTGGAGATGAATTAAATTAATTAATACCATGAGATAGTCATCTGTGTTATTCTCAATCACAAATCCATAGAGGTATAATAATTCCTGCACAATTACATCTTATTTAATAACTAAAGTATGAAAAATAAAATATTTTATTATTTTATTTTAGTATAAAAAAAAAAGCACCTCATTTCCTTTGTTTCCATAACTAATATTTATCTCCTTGTCACCACACATCGATTTCTCATCAGCTTCACACATAAAACATAACACGAAATAAATAAATCAAAATAAAAATAAATAACAATAATAATAGTAAAACAAAAGTATATAATTACCAAAAATAAGATATATCGAATTAGGAATTCCACAAGCGGACCCCGCTGAATCAACCTCCCATGTCGCTGCTGCCCTCAATCCTAAAAAACATCAAAATTACATTAATTAAATTAATAATAATGAAAATATTATTAAACAACAACAATAACAATAATAATAATAATAATAATTGTACCGTGATTGCAAAAGTCAATAGCAGGGACGAGTCCCTCGACCCAAACAGAGTCTCCAGTTCCAGATTCTGAATGTGAGTCTCCACAATTGCACTCACTATCTGAATCCTATATTGATTAATTTAAGATTATTAATTAAGTTTGATTAATGTTAAATAAGATGGAACTGACTGATTGAGATACGATTGAGGCGTGAAAATTAGCAATTTGGGGTTAATTGGTGCGTAATTGAACTGAATCGAGGCTTAATTGGACCTATTTTGGTCAAATTGGTAATTTCTTGGTGCATGATCGAACTAAATTGAGGTTTAATTGGGCCTATTTTGGTCAAATTGGTAATTGGCCGTCTTAATTTCTTGCAAGATATAACAAAACTAAATTAAAGATTAGTGAAATTTCAACAAAGTAAAGGAAATAATTACTGAATGATCAGTTGCATGAATTGAAGATTCACCATCAATATTTGAATCTTTATTTGAATTTTCTTTTTCTTGAGAGTTTGGAAAAACGTATGAATGAGGCATCGGTATATTCAAAGCTCGAGTCCAAAATATAGAATTCGCCCTAAAAATATATAATTAGGTTACACAAATTACAAATTACAAAATATAAAATTAAAGTTCTGATATAAACAAATGAAAATGTATAAAAAAGTATTTAAAATTTACCAAAGGAAGTCTTCATATTGTAATTCTCTTGTCCTATAAAAAAATTCAAAATTAGTAAATAATTAGCATCACATAATATAATTAAATAAATTGAAATTTAGAGAAAGTAAAAAAATGGTTTGACTGTTCAAACTTACCTTTGAAACCCGTGCGAATTTAAAAGCTCCTCTACCAAAACTCTCACTTTATTTTCATACAGAGCTTGCAACGATTTTCTCTAAATTAAAAAGACACACAACATTAATCATAATAATAACACAATAATCAAAAATCAAGTATTAAGTGCTTTAAAAACGCACTTGCAACAGAGTGGCTTGATACAAAGTCGTCCCTTTAAGCTCACACAATTCACTCTCACTAAACCAAAGCGGCGTCCCAAATTTCCTTGGTAAAATATCCAAATATCTACACATTAATTCACCAAATTAATTCACATTAAAAACAAAATAACCAAAAAACGGTCTGAAAAATAAGAAAACGAATTAAATGAACTACGGTTTCCAAAGAGAATCAAACCGAAGGCTCTCAATCAAGAGAAACAACATAACTAAAAATAAAACAACCAAATATCTACACACACATTCACCAAATCAATCCACATTAAAAACAAACTAACTAACTCAAAAACAACAAAACGAATTAAATAACTCACGGTTTCCAAAGAGAATCGGGCCGAAGGCTCTCAACCAAGAGAAACAACATAACTAAAAATAAAATAACCAAATATCTACATACCCAAATATCCAAATATCTACCAAATTAAATCATATTAACAATAAAATAACCAAAAAAAAGGCCTGAAAAATAAATTAAATAAATGAATTACGGTTTCCAAAGAGAATCGGGTCGAAGGCTCTCAACCAAGAGAAACAACATGACCAAAAACCGATCGTCAGTTCCACCCTTATTGAACAAGTCTCTGCAAGTGGGGCCCAGCGTGGAGTCCTGAAGCACTCGCATCGGCGTAATTGCTAAATCCAGCGGCACCACCATTGGTATACCTCCACAAAAAACGAAAAAAACCCAAGTTAATTATCGCTCTAAAAAAACATTTCTCAAAAAAAAAATGAAAAAAACCCAAGTTAATTATCGCTCTAAGAGGTGAAATGAGAGATAAATTGAAGATTGGTTGGTTACTGTTGTGATGGTCGGATGGAGAGGTGGAGAAGACGCCGAAGCCTCTGGATGGTAAACACGGTCTGATTGTGCAATTACGTAGCTCTGCCCCGTTTGCCTAGTTTTGAATGAGAATTTTATCATTTTGTGTGTGTTAAGAGGGGTGAAACAGAGTGTTTTTTTTTTTTTTTGTATACCTGGAGCCAATTGAGGAAGGTGTGGAGCTGAGAATCGTCGTCTGGTAACGGAGTAGCCATCAATCTGTTCGACGAAATGCTTGAATGAAATAGAAAGAAAGAGAAACAAAACGAGTTGGTCTTGTGACTCTTGCGTTGGTACTCTACTAGCAAGTGGCACTAAGAAAAGAAAGATACTTAACGTGAATCTAATTCATGAAATAGACTGCGTCAACAATTATGACAGTTTTTGGTCCATTTTGATTTATCAAGTACATTTATCACACATCAGTGTTTTCAAATTAAAAATTAAAAAATCAAGTCAAACCCCAAAATTTTTATAAAAACACTTTCATCAAACAAACGCATCACAAAACAGAAAATAAATAACTAATCTATTTGTATAATTTAACAACAACAATAACTAAAGTTCATACAAGAATTAAATTACAGAAACGCCAAAAAAAAAAAAAAAACTTTCATCATACACCCATATCACAAAACAGAACATAAATAACTAATCTATATATATTAATCATATAATTTAACAACAACAGCTCAAGTCCCACAACTCAACTCATACCAAGTTACAAACACATTACACTCCCCCACTTAAACCTAACCAACCAACCAACCAACCAAACTAACTAACAAACTCACTTACATTAAAAACAAAAAACAAAAAACAAAAAATCAGCAAACTAGCAAACTAGCGAGGATCGAAGAGAAGGAGCGGCAGACAAAAACGTACATGAAGCCCATCTGATAACCGACTCTGACACGGCCAAGTCAAACTGGTCAAACTCACCAAATCCAATCGTGTGGTTCCTTTTTCTCCTATTGTCATTATTACCATGAAATGCGTTTCCTTTTGTCGGTCTTTTCAGATCCGACGATTTGTTCAGGTTTTCTTCTGACATTAAACCATCATCTGCATTTAATAATGAATTTATTTAGTCATTTTTATAACAAATTAAACTAAATTAAGGTTAAATTAATGATATATTAATATCAACTTACCATTTTGATTGTCTTGATTGAGATCGGTAACGGGAGAGAAGGAGAAACTTGGCAGGGAAATAACAACTGAAGAGGATGAAGAGGTAACAAAATCACTGGACTCTTCAGTATTACTTCCAAAAGAGAATCCCAAATTCGCATTATTATTATTATTATTATTATTATTATTACAATTATTATTATTATTTTCGGTGATAAGAAAGGCGGAAAAGGAAGACCGGCATGTGAAAACGGGTTGAGAACTGTTGGTATGAATATTATCGGGTCGGGTTTGGAAAATGAAATCGGATCCGTTACTGAAGCTCACGTCACGAGTCAATTTGAGTTGACTTTGACTTTGACTGGAGATACAGGGTTTGTTTGCTTGCTCTTTAATCCATTCGTGTTCTGTAAAAAAGACGAAAAAGATGTCAAATGAAAAAAGCATTGGTTTTCTCATATTATCCACAAAAATATGTCGGCCTTTTCTCATATTTACACAAAATCCACCCAATTTTCCAAATATTCAAAAATAAACCCCTGCTCTTTTCAAATATTTCAAAAGTTAGGGGCTTCTCTACAAAATATGAGAAAATCCAGGAGGTTACACAAGAGATAATATTTTTCTTCCAAAATCTCCCTATATTTTCTCATATTTACAGAAAACCCCCAACTTTCGGAAGATTCCAAAAAAAATCCCCGCTCTTTCTTCACCTTCCGAAAATCACGTCAAAACTAGTGTTTCTTTCTAGCATTTAAAAGTTAAGGTCCTTTCCGTAAATACTTCAAAACACAGGGACTTCTCTACAAAATCTCACCTAAAACTTCCTTCGGACTCAATCTCTGATTCACATCCCTGTCCAGCATCCCACAAATCAAAACTTTCCAAAATCACCCTATATTCTTTCATATTTAGTATTTACAGAAAATACCCCCAACTTTTCAAATATTTAAAAAACATCCCCTCTTTCTGAATATTTCCAAACTCAAAGTAAAAAAAGGACTTTAAATTATAATCTCACCTAAAACTTCCTTCGGACTCAATCTCTGATTTGGGTCCCTTTTCAACATTTTAGATATCAAATCCTTAGCAGAATCTGACACGTGGGCCCAGGTGTCAGACGGAAAAGTCAACTCGCTCGATCTTATCGACTCGAAAATCTTTGACTTGGTCTTGCCCCAAAAAGGCGGAATCCCACTTAACAAAATGTACAGAATCACTCCACAACTCCATATATCCGCTTTTTCATTGTACCCGCCTGATAGAACTTCAGGCGAGATGTAGAACGGACTGCCCACTGTCCCGTGCAATTTCTGACCTGGGAATAAGGAAAGGGAAGGGAAGGGAAGTTATGTGGTGAGTTCGTTGAGTTAGAGGTGTGGTATGGTAATGGATGGACTGAGCACTGTCCCGTGTGATTTTCGCCCTGGGAATAAAAGTAAAGTAAAAGGGTGCGTTTGATGTTTTTCGGTTTTGGAGGGGTGAGTTTGATATTTTGGGATTTGGAAGGGTGCATATGCAAAGGATGACATTAACCATTTAAAAATTAAATTGAGCGTTTAGAGTATGTTAGGTGGAATTTCACGTGTACCATTCAATAAAGTTTAATTGTCACATATACGCTACCAAAAATACAAATATTAAATTTAAATTGATTAGATTTGGAAGGGTAAATTTGATGTCATTTGAGTTTTAGAAGGTAAATTTATTATTTGCAGCTTTGGAAAGGTAAATTTGATATACTTACAAAAAGTTGAACTGTAATGCAAAGGATTACATTAATCTGTAATTATAACACCAAATGTATTTTAGGTGGAATTTCACACATAACCCCTTCCATAAATTCTAAATACCAAATATACCCTTCCAAAACTGCAAATTTGTGTACCTTGACAACCAAAAGGCTTAAATTAATCTATTATTCCAACCATCAAATTTACAAATAAACCCAAAAAATCAAGAAAATACCTGGTTTAATATAAGTTGCGAGCCCAAAATCAGCCAACTTAATCTGTGAATAACTCGAATCGCTAACCAGCAAAATATTTTCCGGTTTCAGATCCCTATGCACGATTCCTTTACCATGACAATACATAACAATTTCCACCAAGCTCCTAAACAACTCCTTCGCCTCTCTCTCCTCAAACCTCCCTTCTCTCTCCAATCTACAAAACAACTCGCCACCTTTACATAACTCCATTACCAGATGAACAAACTCCTCTTCTTCATAGACCGCCTTTAGGTTTACGATATTTGGATGGCCTGACAGGCTGGCCATTACTTCAATTTCCGATTTTACTGTGTTTAAATCCTCTGTGGAAATTAATCGGTCTTTGGAAATCGATTTGCATGCTAGGGTTTCGTTTGTTAACAAATCGGTGCAAGTTCGGATTAAACCGAATTGACCTAACCCTAGTTTCAGGCCGAGCGAGTAACGGTCTTCTAAGAAGGAGATGTGAGGCGTTTCTAAAATCGGGTTTAGTAAAGATGGAGTTTTGTATGAGGTGTAGTAGGATTGAGGTCTGGAATCAAAAGCCATTAATGGGGCGAAATTGCCCTTGTTGTGTTGGTTAAAGATGGTCGCTTTAAGCTCTCTCTCTCATTTTTTTGCTTCTTCTTGTGCTTGAAATTGTGTAAAATCGCAGCTTTTTGGTAAAAGCTTGGATTAGTTGAACAATCTGAGGAAATAATGAGAAATTTGTTAGTGATTTGAGTGAAGTAATGAGAAAAATTAGTGAAAGATTGTCAGAAATTGTAGAAAAAAGAGTTCAATAGTAAGAAATAGAACTTAAAAAGGAGTGATTGAACAGACAGAAAGAACTCGAAACCCTAGGTACTCAAAAGAACACTTAAAATCACAAAATTCGAATTCAGCAACAGTGGATAATGAACAGTGACACCAGATCCAGCCCCAAACCCACTCAAATCACAAATTAAACTACAAAAATTGAAGAATTACTTAACTAAAACCAAAATTACGAAGATCCAAAGCAGGAAAACCCCAAAAAAAAAATCAAAATTACACAACTAATTAGGCAATAAATGGTTACAGAAAAGCAAAACAAAACAAAACTTACCTTAATCGATGAAAAGAAGGAGAAGAAGAGAAGAAGAGTAGAAGAGAAGAGAGAAAGCTTACTTGGTCGCACAATAAGAAATAATAGAGAGAAAACAGAGACTGAGAAAGAGAAAGAGAGGTGGGGTAAAGAATGCTTCACAAAATTCCGTTGGTGGGAAGAAGACCCCACTACTACTACTATAATTTTATTTCGAATTTAATATAGTGGTTGACAATATAAAAATAGTAAATATGTATGATCATGTGATGCGAGTGACCTATTTATTGTTTCATTCATTCATCATGACAAATGACAAAGTCGTGAAGATTTATTATTATTCAGTTTTGCCTTCAATAGTTAAATTTAAATTTTGAATAAATGGTCTGTTTGAAGATATGTTTTGAATTTTATATGCATGTTGACAATATAAAATAGAATCATATCATATATCATATGACTATATGAGTGACCTGTTTATTGCTTCATTCATTCATCATGACCAAGTCATCAAGATTTATTATTATTCAGTTTTGCCTTCAATAGTTAAATTTAAATTTTGAATAAATGGTCTGTTTGAAGATATTTTTTGAATTTTATATGCATGTTGACAATATAAAATAGAATCATATCATATATCATATGAATGACCTGTTTATTGGTTCATTCATTCATCACGACTTTGTCATGAAGATTTATTCAGTTTTGTCTTAAATAGTTAAATTTAAATTTTGAATAAATGGTCTATTACAATTTTTTTTTTTTTTTTTTTTTTTTTGAATTTTATTTGCACCTTTTCATTTTCAATGATTTTTATTCTCTGTCTTTTAAGCCACTCATTATATATTCTCTTTCTTTTAAGCCAGCCAATAGAATCATGACATCTCACATGTTTTTGATGGCTGTTCCTTGTCAACGACTTGGCTCAAGTCAACCAACTAACAAATTCAAATTTTCGAAATTTAAATTTTGTCTGAGCAGTTGTAACAATTTCCATCTAACACAATTACTACATACATTTAAACATAAATATTATAAAAATATGTCGCAAAGATACATATTTGATTTCTAATTTTAGAATACTCATCTTACATCATTTGGAAGGGGGATAATCAAGTCCCCTCCAAATTTTCTCAAAAAAAAATTACTCATCTTAAATAATTAATAGGATTAATTTTATTTTAGATCATTTAATTTTCAAAAATAACTAAATAAATCATTCAGATTTCAATTGTCTCGTAAAAGTCATTAAAGACTTGTTTGGATGACTAAGAAATATCAAGGAATTTGTAGTTTAGGAAAAAATTAAAAAAATTACTAGTGTATGTTTGGATGCTCAGGAAAATATGCTAAAAAATATTTATGATAGAAAATTTCTAGGAAACTTGTATAGAAAATGAGGGGAGAAAAAAACTGACATTTTTGTTCAGTTTTTTTCTTCAGGAAAGATCCTCTCTCATCTTTCTTCCCTCTTTCCTCCCATTTAATTTATTTTTTTTATTTTCTTGTATTTTTATTTTTTTAATTTTATACGGTGGCTCATACGTCCTCACGTATTTTTCAAAAAAAAAATCCCGAAAGTCGGGCTCGAACTTGGGATCTCTCTCTTACTCGAATTTTTTGTGTGTGTGGCCAACTGCGCCAACAATCTTTCACTTTTTTTATTTCCTTGTAGAACAGCCATTCCTAAAAATACTGTGTATCACCATGATTCTTGCTCGCTCCAAACTCCGAACTCGCTCAAACTTATATAAAATCTGCTCGCTCATGGATTTCTCGATCTTTCGCTATGAATTCTTCCACCATTGATCTATCTTCAGGTTTCGTTATTTCTTTTGCTCCATGGATTTTTCGATTCCACATCATCTCTTTGTTCAATTTGAGGTGTATGTTGGTGTTTGTTTTATTTTGTGGTTTGTTCCATTTTGAATCTCTTCTAATTTGGTTTGAGTTGATTATTAAAAATTCGTTGTGATAAATGAATTGGAGTTAACTGGAACTCCGCTCAATTTTAGAGTTAATTGGCTTGCGTTGATTATTGGAAATTTTTATGCTAATTAATTGTTTTGAGCTGATTATTTAAGCTGATAATCATAATCAGCTCATAACCTGATTAGCACAATTGCATGTGGGAAAAAGTGTGGTTGCTATTCTAATTAATTTGAGCGAAAATCATTTCTACTTGATTTCATATTTGTCATGCAGCTATCTCGATGTAGATAGAAGTACAGGGTAAAAAGGCAAGGTTCCACCTTGTTAAAAAATTGGATGAACCACATTAAGCTTTCTCAGTTCAGTAGGTATATATACATATCATTTAATTCTTGAATCATAACATTTGGATTCTAACACGAGTGCTAATTAATACAACTAATATCTAATAGTTATGCTAAGAAATGGCATAAGCGTGATGAAACTCCTGATTGTTTGGAGTTAGGAATGAAAGCGTTTTGTTAGTTGGAGGGTGAAAATGCGGATAAGCACACCTTTGTGAATGCAACGCATTTGTTCGAATGTTTGTATGATTTTTCAATTGAAGATAAGATAAATTGTCCAATTTATTTTTGAAGGATGAGAAACTTATGAATGCTTTTCAATACAAGGATTGTTTGGTTATATTGAGAATTAATGAATTATGAAGAATGTAATATTTTGATAGTGGTGGCTATAATGGATAAAAGTAGACATGGATAATTTTTTGTTATTATTTGTTACACTGTAGATATATTAATTATATTATTTTGTCAGTTCTTAATTGTATTCAAGTTTGATTTTATGTTCATAAGGTCTTTTAATATCTTAATTATTTCTTCAAAAGTATGAATGTAATCATAAGATTCTTATATATGTGAGCTTCCTAACAAAATCCTAAAATGCATCCAAACAACATTGTTAGAAAATTACTAGACATTTCAATCCCTCTAGGATTTACATTTTCACAATCCTAAGCACTAGAAATAGTCTAATCCTATACTGAAAATTTTTGTACATCCAAACAAGCACTATACTTTTAAAAATTGTCCCATATAGATTACTCAATTTTTAAAAAAACGACCAAATAGATCACCTGATTAATTGAAAATTGACTGACATATTTTATTATTTTTTAAAGTTAAGTGATCTATATGGGAAAATTGAAAGTTTGGTGACTTGTTTGATATTTTTTTTAAGTTGAGTGACTTATCGGAGACAATTGAAAGTTAAGTGACTTATTTGGTTTTAAAAGTTAAGTTAGTTACGGTGAAATTTATCCTAATTAATAAATAAAATCCGGAACTCAATTCCGTATTTCCAGCAAGCAAAACAGGGAATCCAAATCTCTGCATCCCATTCCCCATATTTACTCACTCTCACCATATTTCATATTACAAAATTTGAGATCGTCTCGATTTCCCCTCATTACCTCTCCCCCACTTTACCCTTAAACCAAGTATGGAGAGAATTAAATTTTCCCCACTTATTACCCCACCTCTATTTTCTTACATTTACTTCTCTCTTTTTAACCCCAAACCAAGCAAAGCCTAAACAAATTCAAATTTTCGAAATTCAAACTTTGAGTAACATTTTCTATTTAATACAATTACTACATACATTTGATTACTAAGTTTAGAACAAGCATCTTAATAGTTAATATAAACAAAATCCGGAACTCAATTCCGTATTTCCAACAACCAAAACATGGAATCCAAATCCCTGCATCCCACTCCCCATTTCCATGATTTTTTTTAAATACCATTTTTTTCAAAAATAAACTAATACTTGACACTGTTTTGAAAATAATGGGATAACTATCATTTCTGTTCCGCCACTAGTAGTGGCAGAACATGTGGATTTTCAGTTTTTTTTTTAATTTCTCATTTGGCTGATTAAACAGGGTTAATTAGTGTAAAAAAATGTTGTTCCGCCACATGTAGCGGCGGAAAACACTGTTCCTCCACTGGTAGTGGCGAAACATGAAAAATAAAATCCTGAGAAAAAATTAATTTTTTTCCTGTTCCGCCAGTGGCAGTGGTGGAATACGTTTTTTCACTAATTAATCTCATTTTTGAAAAATTATAAAATTCACATGTTCCGCCACTACCACCACTAGTAGTGGCGGAAATGGTAGATAGCACATTATTTTGAAATGAGTGACATTTGCTGATTTATTTTTGAAAAAAAATGGTATTAAAAAAAATCCATTTCCATTTCCTCTCAAAGCCCAACATATCCATCCGGCCCACAACAACAAACCCTCATAAACCCTCGCTCTTCAATCAAGCCTCCAATATTCCACTCACAGAGAAAGAACTCAAGCTCGACAACAACAATGGCAACAATGGCAGCGAAGAGGACGAAGGAGATAGCCAAGCGATCCGCGCACTACCTCGACGCGCCGCTCTACCACCGCCTCTTCAGATCCGGCATCTCGCCGCAGTCCGTCCGAGCCGAGCTCGAGGGCTTCCTCAAGAGCCGCAAGCGAGTTTTCAAGTGGGAAGTTGGGGTTACAGTTCGCAAGCTCCGAGATCACAAACGCTACAAACCCGCTCTCAAAGTAAGTGGTTATTTCTTGATATTGGCATTTAATCAAACAGTTTAGGGGATTGGAAATTTGGTTTCTCTCTTTCTTTCTTCTTCAATGAGATTCAAATCGAGGATGATCTATACATCAAAGAACCAATAGGATCTTGAATTATTCCTGATTTTTATTTCTCAAATTTATTTTTGATCTAGCTGTGTGAAATGATGGCGAAACGAGGCATGAATCCAACGGTGAGCGATCAAGCGATCCAGCTTGATCTGATCGCCAAAACTCGCGGAATTTTGGCTGCAGAACAGTTCTTCATGAACCTTCCGGAAGCTTCCAAGAACCATCTTACATACGGGTCCCTGTTAAATTCCTACTGCAAAGAACTCCTCACTGAAAAGGCCGAGTCTTTATTCGAAAAGATGAAAGAATTGAGTTTCGCTCAGACCTCCATGTGTTATAATAGCTTAATGACTTTATACACTAAAACGGACCAAAATGAAAAAGTGGCAGGAATTATTCAGGAGATGAAGAATAATGATATTTTGCCTGATGTTTTTACGTATAATGTTTGGATGAGAGGTTTAGCTTCACAAGGCGATATTTCAGGCGTGGATAGGGTTTTAGAAGAGATGAAACGAGACGGTAGGGTTTTACCAGACTGGACGACTTTTAGCAATTTAGCCTCAATTTACGTTGAAACAAAACAGATTGAAAAAGCTGAGCTGGCGTTAAAAGAACTGGAGAAGAAAAATGTATCAAATGATATTTGTGCTTATCAGTTTTTAATCACTCTTTATGGGCGAATCGGTAATTTGGCAGAGGTTCACAGAATTTGGAGGAGCATGAAACTAAAATACCCTAAAAAAATGGCTAACATGAGCTATTTGAACATAATTCAAGTCCTCTGTAATTTGAAAGATTTATCGGGCGCAGAAGCGATTTTCAAAGAATGGGAATTGTCAGTAAACAGCAAGGATTACGATGTGAGAGTGGCCAATGCATTAATGAAAGCTTACATTGATGAAGATATGTTTGAAAAAGCAGAGTGCATCAAAAAGCGTGCGAAAATGAGGGGTGGGAGATTAAACCCTAAATCTTGGGAGATTTTCATGGATTATTATTTGTCAAAAAATGATCTAAAAATGGCGTATTGGTGTTGTGATAGGGCGATTAAAAAGGGGAAAAGTTTGGGGAGAATTTGGGTGCCGAATAATAATGTTGTTAGTAAATTAATGGAGTATTTTGAGGGGGAGAAAAATGTGGATGAGGCGGAAAAGTTTACGGACAATTTGAAGAAAGTGAGGGTTGATTTGGGAAAAGAGGTTTTTGAGGGGTTGATTAGGGTTTATGTTGGAGCAGGTAAAAAGGCAGTTGGGATGAAGAGAAGAGTGAAGGTTGAGGGTGTGGAGTTGAGCGAGGAGTGTGAGAAGCTTCTAGAAGGTATTGATGATTAGGGTTTGGGGTTTTTAATAGGGTTTTGTTTGTGGGCAATAATTTGTGGGGTTTTTTGTTCCGTGAATTTTAAGTTTGTTTGTTGAGATTTTGTTGTGAAAGTTTAGTTGGGTGTGATGTGATGCCCAAATAATGGTTTTGTAATAATTTGATTGATTGCTACATGAATTTCACTTTTTCGAAAATTTGATTTTGGTTATAAAACAGTCTCACACTTTTTTGGAATATGATTCTCTAGTATTTAGATTTGTGGAAGATCAAAAAATTTCACTTACAAAGGCTTTACTGTTTCAATTCGAGATTGGGCCAATAATTGTTGCCCAATTTAAATACGGAAAATCCATTATTGCATTTTTTTTATTTATTTGAAGATTTTTATTGCATTCTTTTGTTCAAACGGCAATTGCCTCTAAGTTACATTATCAAAATTTTCATAATTACCCTTCATAAGTAGAGAATAAAAAAGTTAGAACATTGACCTAAGTTAGCTCTCTTTAACTGATGGTAAATGACGTAATAAATTGATTAATGTGGAAATGATGAAAATACCTCTTTTGGTTGCTTAAAATAGGAACGGTTTTGTAAATCTTGAGATGAGACTAATGATTGATAAGGTGATGACAAACAAGTTATGGTCCCAGAAAGAAAGAGACGTAATAAAGACAATCATTCTTCAACAGTAGCCCTGCTATGTAACCAAATTTTGTTTCTTTTCTTTTTTTATTTAGTTTATATTTTTTTTCTAAATTTTTCTTTAGAGTAAGTCTATGATATCTAGGTGGCATGCATGCAGGCAAGTTGACCCAATACATATCAGGTGCAATTGTTGACCCAATACATATCAGGTGCAATTGTTGACCCAATACATATCAGGTGCAATCAACAATTTTGATTTTTAAAATATACATTATGCAGGGGGTTTGAGTACAGAAAATGTTAGCAACGTTTAATATAAAGTTTTCATTATGAGAGCAGTATTTTTTCCTAGTTGTTTAATGATAGTCTCACACTAGTCATGAAGTGTGGTACGCAGAATCACATGACTCAGTATATATCCCATGTGCAAAATCAGCTTCCATTGTTATCATGTGGCATTTCTCATTTTCTAAGTCTTGAAATGTAAACATAAATGAGTCAATATACATGATTATATGAAATTTTTAAGAGTTATGTACTTAGATCTATTTAGGTCCTGAATCAATCTGAAACATAAAAATAAGAAAATGCTGTTTTCTTATCTTCATCCATGTCTTTCTTTTTTTTCTTTTTTTTTATGGAGTGATTTGGGTCTGAATGCATGATTTGTATAAGCTTTCATATATTTTGAGAATAAAAAAAAAAACAGAAGTTGCTCATTGTTAGCTTACATAAGAATATGTTGATTTATATGCTCATTGGCCCACTGTTAATTATTGGACATGCAATCCTGTGTCTCACAAGAGACCACATGGCTTGATCTTTTCTCTCAACCATTCAATCGAATTGAATAATTTTCTTTTGTAAAATGATGAAGTAAAATAATACCTATTTATTATTAACTTTTTTGTTGTTACAGATTGCGATTTGGTCTCCTGAATTCAACTTGTCAATCTTATCATAACTTATATCTCAAATTGGTCTCTTTTTTTTTTGGAGTGAACTCTCAAATTGGTAGTATGCAAATTTGGTTGTGGAAATTTTCCATATTTATTGAATTATTTACTCATTCAATATGATTACCTTTCAAAATTATTATTCGGCTAAATAATGGAGGATTAGTTTGACAGAACAGCATACTTTAGTAAGTCATTTTTTACAAAACAAAACAGAGAATTGAAAACTATTATTAGCTCTGATCATATATAAATCTTGTAATTCCCAAGTGAAATTTATCCTTCAAAAAAAAAAATAGAAAATTATAAATGTTGCTTTCAAGGTCTTACAATTGCTATATAAATTTTTTGAGGAGATTATTTTGAGTTGTGATGTTTTACTTTTATGAGCAATAATTAATAATAATTAATGAGAGAAGACATTCCAGCTGGAATACTGTTTCAAGATCTTTGCATTAATTTATCCTGAATTTAATTTTCAACAATCATTTGTACTGTGCAACCATGAGATCTTGCTGGTAAATTGAATTACTGGTACCACTATTATAATTGGGGAATGATATTTTGTGAGCACATTTCTTATTCTATTATATCTTAAATTAAATTACTGGTACCACTAATCCTAAATGAAGTTCTATGGATTCTTTTTCCCACTCGGTGCGTCAATATTTTTTCACTTTTTAACCAACTGTTATTGCTATTAAAATGTTAGAAATTCATAAATTTTAATTTCTAATTCGACTAGTGTTGATATTCATCATTTCATGCACGTCATTAGTATATTTTCCATTTCATGTTCTTAATCTTCATAATATCCATAAAATACCAAAGTTGGAGCTTTCTGTTTGTTCTATAATCCTTTTTGAATCAGGCAAATAACCAATGAATTAACGACATTAAAATAAGTCAAAGATATAGAACAGACAGGATCACGATGGACTGCACCAGACGTTTCTTACATTCTCCGTCTAATTTAGTAATTTTGATTAGGAAAATGAGAAATCACGACTTTATAGCGATATGTTGAAATTATATATCGTTTTTTTGTGTTTTTATATATAATATATACTATTTTTATTTTTTAAAATATATATTATTTACCGAATGAATTTTTATATATTGTTTATTTTCAGTTTATATATTTTTATATACCATATTTATTTTTTAAAATATATATTATTTTATCGTATCATTTTGTATATAAAGCTCCCTTTCCATTAATTGATTGATGGGACTAGAGCAAATTCTATCAGAAAGGCAAAGTACAACACGCCATTATCGCCCTCATGCATGAAAAAACATTTTTTTCTCTTCATTTCAATTTAAAGAGTAAATAAATTAACACTTGTAAAGTTTCAAGCCTTTAATGATGAAACTAGTTCAGTCAAATATTTATTTTTACACTAAAGACAGTTGAAAAGGTTCATCCTCGATTTGTGAACCTTTTAACCTTGTTTTATTGTCTTAAATAAATATGAAATACTTTGGAAAGTGAGTATAAGTCAGGCCAATATGCCGCCATTCAATCACCTCCTCTCCAATTCCACTTACTGGAATCCTCCTGTACAAAATGTCACTTCATTAGAATATAATCAATTGAAGTCTAAATCATTAAATATAAAAAAGTAGTTATTTTGTTGGTAATGTTTATTTATAGTTTGGCATGCAATTTTCTCTTAAATGGCTAAATCTAAAATTACTTTGAACTGTATTATGTATTCTCATTATAAAAATTTTACATTATAATATATACTATGATATAACGTGTGAATAATTATAAATAAATATAATTAATTTAAAATAATATCTACATTGAAAATGTCATGTTAGATATTACCATCATTTTAATTGCCAAACATTATAATACTTTTATTACAATATTTTGTTGAACCGGTGATAAAATACATTACCATATAATATTAGTCATATTTACTAGTACTATCTTTCATTAAGACCTCTTCACTATCATTCTTTAATCATTACAATAATTTTTGAACTGATAATACTTTTATTCCCATATTTTTTGAACTGATGATACTTTCAGTACAATCCTATAAAAATATAAACAATAAATTACAATACAATCGGGCACGGAACTTGATCCGATTTATTTAGGGGGGCAAAAAAAAATCTCTCCATTGATTAATACTGTACAAAAATATTGAGAGAGCCAAATGTATAGAAATACATACATCTCAAGAATAAATTTTCATTAAAGCACTACTGATATATACTTTTGAGACAAAATCATGAAAGGATCATGACCCCCAGTCTCTATTAAGCTCCGTCCCTGTCACACCCAAAACGAAACGAGTGCAACAACCCGCCACGTACCGTAGATACGTTAAGGCTTAAACAATTATCATAACAAAGATAACATAACATAATATAACTTAAAGATTCACGGTGTAATATGAATACAACCCTTTCCTAACCAGTCTAATGAGACATTTAAATCTCCAAAATATGACCTCCTAAAAGCAGGACAAAAGAGTCGAATCATTACACAAAACCGTGATCCCACTACACAACCTCGCCAATCTACTCCTGCTCTCCAGCTGCTCCACGCTCCCCACCTAGCCCCAAACCAAAAACACAAAATGAACAAGTATAGTTAGTCGAGAGTCGACTAAGTGAAGAATGCTTTAGGGCTAGTTATTAAGACGGGCCGCTATCCCCAAAGAAATACTCAAATGTGAACAAATCAAACCATGTATTAAGTATGAATTAAGGGAAAATTGTTGGGTTTCTACCGTTCATAACGTAGCGGAAAATACAAAACGAAACAAAATCGAATTCGAAACCCAAAAGAATGATCCGTGAATTACAATTAAATCAAAGAAAAGTTCATAACTTTGTACCTTCGGATTACGCTTAATCCGTGATGATCAAAAGCGAATTTGGTTGACGCTTTTCTTTGGTCGATTCCAAACCGGTTTCCAAACCGATCCTTTGTATGTTTCGCCTAACCGGTCTAACAAACCGATCTCCAAACGAACGGATTCCCCAAGCAAACCGATTCTCCAAGCAAAACTACGATTTCAACCCGAATCACAAAGACGCCGCACTTCGCTTCGTCCTCTACCGGTATCCACACGAACAACCCCTTTGAACGGATAAAGAACGATATATGCTAGTATCCGTTCTTCATTTTTCTCACAGAAATAACAAGAGAATAATTTTTCGGATTTTTCTCTCCTTTTTTTGTCTCACAAAATTTGGACGAAAATATAATGATCCTTAATCTGATTTTGGGGTGTCTCTTGTGCCTACATAGTCCATAAGTTTCATATCCTATGTGCATGGTAACTATGTAACCATATATGCAACACACCTTATCATATAAGATGTAGAATTGGATGTGTCACTTGACTATGTAGCTCTCCATACAACTTATCACATAAGTTATGATTTTTCTGTGTACGTCTCAATAGTTGTTCTTTGTGTGTGACCCGTAGGTTTACTTAATGTTGGCAATAATCACAACGGATTATAAATCATGAGCGGCCTCTAGCAAGACATCATGATTACCCAAATTAAGCAAATATAGATGATTCGATCAAACCTAATTTATGTCATGCATTGTATCCCTTTGTTACACGATATCTATATCGTTCATAAGGCATGGTATGTGTCAACCTTATGTTGATCGATAAATATTTCTTGACACCGAATTTGATTGAACATGAAATGACATTAATAACTCTTTATTAATTCACTTGAGCACGGCCGTGCGTTTCTTCAATCAAATCATCAAGAGGCCTAAAGATATCTCTCTCAATTTATGAGAGGAACAAATCCTATCTTAATTAAACTCTTTCCTCCGCATAATTCATTATATACCTAATTATAATCTTTATGACCGCCCGGTTAAAGACGATGTTAGATTATATTAAAGTATAAAATTTCTCATGTAGAAAACTGAGATAATCTCAAGTCTAAGGATTACAGATACATTCTTTACTGAGAATAACTAATGACACGAACCATGTAGTATTCTCACGGTGGGTCAATCCAAGTATATGGTCTCTAACATATACTTATGTTAATGACTTAATAACTCTTATTCATGATCGGTAAAACGTGACCATCAGTCAACTAACATACTGATGTACATTTATAGCTTATCATAAAGTATGTTTGTCTCACAAACATCCTATGAATGATCAGGGACAGTTTAGAATATCATTCATAATACTTTATAGTTTTACTATCAAAGTCACATACTTTGATGATATAAAGCTGAATATCATATTCAAGGTTTATTTTAGTAATAAGAATAAAATAACCAATATGCATTTATTATATAAAATATCTCTAAATAAAAACAATGTTTGTTTAACACAATCCATACATCTAGGTCTCAAATACATTGGCCTAGGGCATACTACTAACAATCTCCCACTTGCACTAGGCCGAATCTAACAAGTATCTAATACCTATCGACCTAGCATGACCCTCATGCTTTGCTTGAGAAAGTGGTTTAGTCAACGGATCGGCAACATTATCATCACCATCAACTCTGCATATTTTAATATCTCCTCTCGCAATGATCTCCCTGATCAAATGGAAACGTCGAAGTATGTGTTTGGTTCTCTGATGCGATCTTGGTTCCTTTGCCTGCGCGATTGCCCCATTGTTGTCACAATAAAGATCCACATGATTTGTGATACTAGGAACCACACCGAGTTCTTCAATTAACTTCTTCATCCAAACTGCTTCCTTAGCTGCTTCTGAAGCTGCTATGTACTCCGCTTCTGTCGTAGAATCCGCTGCAGTGTCCTGTTTGGAACTTTTCCAACTTATTGCACCTCCATTCAAACAAAACACATAACCAGATTGCGATCTAAAATCATCATTGTCGGTTTGAAAGCTTGAGTCCGTGTAACCTGTTACAACTAGCTTACTTTCAAATCCTCCATAAACCAAGAATGAATCTTTAGTTCTTCTCAAGTACTTCAGAATATTCTTGACCGCTGTCCAGTGACTTTCACCGGGATCAGATTGATATCTGCTAGTTGCACTTAATGCATATGATACATCCGGTCTAGCACAAAGCATGGCATACATGATCGATCCAATAGCCGAAGCATACGGAATTTTATTCATGCGATTTCGTTCTTCCTGATTAGCAGGACGTTGAGTCTTACTCAATTTTATGCCATGTGACATTGGTATGAAACCTCTTTTCGAATCTTCCATTCGAAATCGTGTCAACACTTTGTCAATATATGTACTTTGACTTAGACCTATGAGCCTTTTAGATCTATCTCTATAGATCTTAATGCCGAGTATATAAGCGGCATCTCCTAAGTCCTTCATCGCAAAAGACTTTCCTAAAAATGTCTTAACATTTGTTAAAGTCGGAATATCATATCCAATGAGTAATATATCATCTACATAAAATACTAGAAAAACTATTGCGCTCCCACTAACCCTCTTGTAAACACAAGGTTCATCTTCATTTTTGATAAAACCAAAACCTTTGATTACTTCATCAAAACGAAGATTCCGACTCTGAGATGCTTGCTTTAATCCGTAAATGGATCGCTGCAATTTGCAAACCTTATCAGAATTCTTAGGATCAACAAAACCCTCGGGTTGTGTCATATACACATCCTCGAGTAAATTTCCATTAAGAAAAGCTGTTTTGACATCCATTTGTCATATCTCATAGTCATAATATGCAGCTATGGCAAGCAGAATTCTAATCGATTTAAGCATGACAACTGGTGAGAAAGTTTCGTCATAGTCTATACCATGAGTTTGTCGGAAACCTTTCGCAACAAGTCTTGCTTTGTAGGTATGCACATTTCTGTCCATGTCAGTTTTCTTTTTGAAAACCCATTTACACCCAATGGTTTTAGAACCTTCAGGGTGAATCAATTAGGTTCCAAACTTGATTATCGTACATGGACTGCATCTCAGTTTTCATGGTTTCAAACCATTTATGAGAATCAGGATCCTTTATGGCTTCTTGGTAAGATGTGGGTTCATCATCTATGAGCGCCACATTTTTATCATCAGTCACGAGAAATTCATATCTCTCGGGCTCATGACGAACTCTACCAGATCTACGAGGAGTATCTTGTGTTTCAAGACCGGACTCGTCAACTCTTGAAGAGACTAGTGGATTTAGAAATAAATTCTCTTTCCAAAAAGAAACCATTTCGAGCAACAAACACTTTGTTCTCAGATGGGTTGTAAAAGTAATATCATTTAGTTTCTTTAGGATATCCCACAAATAAGCATTTATCAGATTTCGGTGTTAACTTGTCAGAAATTTGACGCTTCACATAAGCTTCACAACCCCAAATCTTTAGAAAAGACAATGTGGGACTCCTCCCAGTCCATATCTCATATGGAGTCTTTTGAACACCTTTTGATGGAATTCGTTTAGTATGAACGCGGCAGTCTCAATGGCATAACCCCAAAAGGATATCGGAAGATCTGTTTGACTCATCATAGATCGAACCATATCTAGTAAAGTTCGGTTTCTTCTTTCCGAGACACCATTCCATTGAGGTGTTCCAGGAGGAGTAAGTTGTGAAACTATTCCACAATCTTTAAGATGATTGTCAAACTCTAGGCTTAAATATTCGCCACCTCGATCTGATCGTGTTGGATTTCTACCGTTCATAACGTAGCGGAAAATACAAAACGAAACAAAATCGAATTCGAAACCCAAAAGAATGATCCGTGAATTACAATTAAATCAAAGAAAAGTTCATAACTTTGTACCTTCGGATTATGCTTAATCCGTGATGATCAAAAGCGAATTTGGTTGACGCTTTTCTTTGGTCGATTCCAAACCGGTTTCCAAACCGATCCTTTGTATGTTTCGCCTAACCGGTCTAACAAACCGATCTCCAAACGAACGGATTCCCCAAGCAAACCGATTCTCCAAGCAAAACTACGATTTCAACCCGAATCACAAAGACGCCGCACTTCGCTTCGTCCTCTACCGGTATCCACACGAACAACCCCTTTGAACGGATAAAGAACGATATATGCTAGTATCCGTTCTTCATTTCTCTCACAGAAATAACAAGAGAGTAATTTTCGGATTTTTCTCTCCTTTTTTGTCTCACAAAATTTGGACGAAAATATAATAATCTTTAATCTGATTTTGGGGTGTCTCTTGTGCCTACATAGTCCATAAGTTTCATATCCTATGTGCATGGTAACTATGTAACCATATATGCAACACACCTTATCATATAAGATGTAGGATTGGATGTGTCACTTGACTATGTAGCTCTCCATACAACTTATCACATAAGTTATGATTTTTCTGTGTACGTCTCAATAGTTGTTCTTTGTGTGTGACCCAGTAGGTTTACTTAATGCTGGCAATAATCACAACGGATTATAAATCATGAGCGGCCTCTAGCAAGACATCATGATTACCCAAATTAAGCAAATATAGATGATTCGATCAAACGTAATTTATGTCATGCATTGTATCCCTCTGTTACACGATATCTATATCGTTCATAAGGCATGGTATGTGTCAACTTTATGTTGGTCGATAAATATTTCTTGACACCGAATTTGATTGAACATGAAATGACATTAATAACTCTTTTGAGCACGGCCGTACGTTTCTTCAATCAAATCATCAAGAGGCCTAAAGATATCTCTCTCAATTTATGAGAGGAACAAATCCTATCTTAATTAAACTCTTTCCTCCGCATAATTCATTATATACCTAATTATAATCTTTATGATCGCCCGGTTAAAGACGATGTTAGATTATATTAAAGTATAAAATTTCTCATGTAGGAAACTGAGATAATCTCAAGTCTAAGGATTACAGATACATTCTTTACTGAGAATAACTAATGACACGAACCATGTAGTATTCTCACGGTGGGTCAATCCAAAGATATGGTCTCTAATATATACTTATGTTAATGACTTAATAACTCTTATTCATGATCGGTAAAAACGTGACCATCACCAACTAACATACCGATGTACATTTATAGCTTATCATAAAGTATGTTTGTCTCACAAACATCCTATGAATGATCAGAGACAGTTTAGAATATCATTAATAATACTTTATAGTTTTACTATCAAAGTCACATACTTTGATGATATAAAGTTGAATATCATATTCAAGGTTCATTTTAGTAATAAGAATAAAATAACCAATACGCATTTATTATATAAAATATCTCTAAATAAAACAATGTTTGTTTAACACAATCCATACATCTAGGTCTCAAATACATTGGTCTAGGGCATACTACTAACAAAAATAAAGCGAGATCATTCAGTTTTTACTTTTCCAAGAGTCGTGTTATTTTTATATAAATATACATGCATATACAATGCGGGTTGAAATGGTATTCAACGTTAGTGCCAAATAAACGGGAGGGTCATTCCCCGCTCTATTCAGAATAAGTACAAGAGGCTCAGAAAATTGTTATTCCTAACAAGATGAGCAGGACTCAGGAACTCGCGCATTTTCTGACAAGATGAGCGTGGCTCAGAAAATTGCTATTCTTAATAAGATGAGTCGGACTCAGGAACTCGCGCATTTTCTAGCAAGATGAGCATAGCACAGAAAATCGCTATTCCTAACAAGATGAGCCAGACTCAGGAACTTGCACATTTTCTAACAAGATGAGCATGGCTCAGAAAACCGCTACTCCTAACAAGATGAGCCATGGCTCAGGAACTCGCACATTTCTAAGGAGCCCGTCTTATTCCGAACAATACGAGAATAATAGACGGGAGGACCCCGTCCTATTCTGAACAAATACGATAAGAATAGACGGGAGGACCCCGTCCTATTCCGAACAAATAATTATAATTTATTTGATAGCAATTATCGTTAATTAGAACTCATTATAAGGTGAATTTATTAATTGGAACTAAACATGAGGTTAGATCATGATTAATGGCCTAATAGGGTAAAATCCTAACCTCGTCATAATAAGGAATAAAAAGGAGAAATTGAAAATTTACTCTCCCACATTTGCGAGATCTAGATAATTTGGATACAATTCCATTAGAACAAACCTATTGGGTTAGAACCTATTGATTCACGGCTTAAACTAGAATTACCTAGTTTCGTCTCAAGAAGAAAATCGACACGAAATCAAGAAGAATCACTCACTTAAGTTGAACTCAAAGCGCGGGAAGAAAGCCTCCTTGCGAATCACTAGCAAAATCAAGCTCCAATTTCGGTTTCAAGAGTGAAAACTTGAAGGAAAAGAAAGGAGTGGAAGAGAGAGAGAAATGAACCGCAAAATAAGATGAGTTGGGTGGGAGAGAAGTCATATTTATCGACTATTCCGTTCGGAACGGACCTATTCCGTTTAGAACGAACTAAACCGAGTTTTCAGCCAAAACTGACAGGGAGAAAGCCTTTCTGAACGGAATATTCCGTTCGGAACGGAATTTTTTTTTTTTTTTTTGGACTTTACGGTCCCCAAAAAAAATATTTATTTATGGGAAATTTTTCAAAAACCCCCTAACTTTTTTTGAATATTATCAAAAACCCCCCATCTTTTTAGATTCCTTCAAAGACCCCCCATCTTTTTAGCCTTCTTTAAAAACCCCCTAACTTTTTTGAAAATTATCAATAACCCCCTCTCATTTAGTTATATTTTTTAAAATGACAATTTTACCCCTCTCATTTTAGTATAGTTTTATTTTTATTTTTTAAGTGATATTATTATTTTCAATATTCCAACTTATATTGAAAATATTATATATTTTACAAAAATGTAAAAAAAAATAAAAAAGATTAATGGGAATATTTTTTTAAATATAATTTGGATTAAAATGGCAATACACCCATAATCCTACAAAAAATATAGGAAATTTGCAAAAAAAAACCCTGTATTATGTCTAAAATACAAAAATATTTTAAATATAATTGGAAAAAAATCATTATGAAAAATATTTTTTTTGAAAAAAAATTGTTTCACAAAAACATTTTTGTTTCGGAAAAATATTTATTTAACAATTTGTTTATTGAAAAATATTTTTTTTTATAAAAATATTCTTTTCTTAAAAAATTTTAAATTTTTTAATTTAAATTAAAGATTTTAATTTTTTAAAAAATATTTTTAAATGTATATTTTAAGAAAAGAATATTTTTATAAAAAAATAAAAAATATTTTTAATAAAAAAATTGTTAAAATATTTTCCTGAAACACTTTTTTTTTCAAAAAAATATTTTTCGAAACAATTTTTTTTCAAAAAAATATTTTTCATAATGATTTTTTTTTCAATTATATTTAAAAATATTTTTGTATTTTAGACATAATACAGGTTTTTTTTGCAAATTTTCTATATTTTTTGTAGGATTATGGGTGTATTGCCATTTTGTAAAATATATAATATTTTCAATATAAGTTGGAATATTGAAAATAATAATATCACTTAAAAAATAAAAATAAAACTATACTAAAATGAGAGGGGTAAAATTATCATTTTAAAAAATATAACTAAATGAGAGGGGGTTATTGATAATTTTCAAAAAAAGTTAGGGGGTTTTTAAAGAAGGCTAAAAAGATAGGGGGTTTTTGAAGGAATCTAAAAAGATGGGGTTTTTGATAATATTCAGAAAAGTTAGGGGGTTTTTGAAAAATTTCCCTTTATTTATTAATCAATTATCTTTTATTAACACACATCTTCACTGTTAGTACAGACAGATAAGGCCTAACTTAACTATGTCTATATCCATGATTGACATAAAACAGTAACGTGGCAGCATTATCATTATCATTATCTCCATTTTGGATCCACTGTAGAGGAGATAAACTCATGATCAGGGTATTAATCTTCCACAACATCTAGCTTATAAATACTCTCTTTATATATATATACGAAGACACGCGGCCTCCGTTCCACTTTTGAGCTCATTTTTAGCGGTCCCAATTTTGCGGCTTAAACTCTTCTTTTTTCCTTCGTTCTTAGCTGAATAATAATTAACCTCGCGAAATCTCTCCGAAAGAGAATTTCACTGAATTTCTCACAAAAATCACTCCGATTTTATTTGATATTCAGCTGATTGAAACAGTGAGTGATTCGACGGCTGGAAGGATCTTTTGGTTCGGAGAAATCGCTGGTAATTTCTTTTTTTTTTTTTAATAATTGTCGTTGGTAATTTCTTGATTTATTTTGTATTTTTGAAATGGGTTGGGATTTTTTAGAGTGGTTTTTATGAACGAAGATGGATGAGAGCTGTTAATTTGATAATTTTTTTTGTAATTGAAATTAAATCACTGGATTTATTAAAAATAAAACGAAATTGTGCCGCGGGATGAGTCACTTGATGATTCGTACCGAATTATAATTTCGTTTGTATTATTTGAGTTCTTTCCTGCTGTAGTAGCTTGATTCTTTGTTGTTTACTGTGTTTATTTGGATTTTTAAGCTCTTTCTTGTTCATAATTATTTTTCATGTGAGCATGCTCTTTGTTTTTTTTAGCATGAACAGATAGAGTGCTCATTTGACAAATTTTGGTTTTCCTAATTGAAACTAATATGATTTCAACCCTAAATGTTGATTTTGATCTGCTATTATTCAATTCTTACTGTCTTTTTTCTTTTTTCAGATTTGATTTATCCAAAGTCAAGATGGTTAAGTTTGGGCAGAAATTAATGGCCGACCAAGTCGAAGAGTGGAAAGGGTATCAAATCTACTATCAATTAAATGCTAATAATAATAAAAAATCATGATTTATTCTTAATCACACTAATTTTTGTTCAGATATTACATTAATTATAAATTAATGAAAAAGAAAGTGAAGCAGTACACTCACCAGGTCCAGCAAGACAGCAAGGATCGCCGCCACATCCTCAAAGACTTCTCCAAAATGCTCGACGATCAAGTAAATAAATCAAATTTACATCAAATTAATAACAAAGTAATATCAAATTCTCATTCATATTATTAAACGTTCCTTTTTTGTTCAGATTGAAAAGATAGTGCTTTTCGTGTTAGAACAACAAGGCGAGCTGGCGACCCGAATAGAAAAACTCGGCAAGCAAAGAGCGATTCTTGCAGAACAGCCCGATATTTCTCGCATAAGTGAATTGAGAGAGGCTTATAGAGATGTTGGATTTGACTTGATTAAATTATTGAAATTTGTGGATTTAAACGCGACTGGAATTAGAAAAATATTAAAGAAGTTTGATAAGAGATTTGGGTATAGATTCACGGATTATTATGTTTCTAGCAGGTCTAATCATCCTTATTCACAACTCCAACAAGTCTTCAAACACGTGGTAATTATCTATTTACTTAATTGATTAATATCACGTTTTGTATTGTTTCATGTTCTTTGAAATTATATTTATGATTAATTTTTATTTTTGTTTGTTTTAAATAGGGAATAGGGGCGGTAGTAGGGGCTTTATCGCGAAATTTAGCGGATCTTCAAGAGAGTCATGGAAGTTATTTATCCATTTATGACCAACCATCTGCCATTTTAAAGGTTCATCTTATTTTATTTTATTTGAGAAAATCTCACTTTTGTCCCTGAAATGTTCAAAAATGTTCAATTTGCCCCTCATGTGGCAAAAAACACCTTTTTACAATGAGGTAGCTGATTTTCTTTTTTTTGAAAAATATTTTTTTCTTCAAAAATCGAGGAAATAATAAAAGTACACAAGACTCAATATCTTTCATCCTAAACCCCTAAATTTATTATCTCCACGCAGAATCCAGACAAAAAAAACTTTTATGCTGAGGTGGCAAAAAAATATTTTTCAAAAAGCATTTTTTGAAATTTTATTTATTCCCACGCACGATCCAGTAATCGACCAAACACACTCCCAACTCTTCCAACTTCCTCCATTTCCCCATCCCACACGCCTCAATAATCTCACAAAAAACCAATCAATTCACTCTAAAAATCCAAAATTTTCATTCTAACCCCTAATTAATTTATTATTTCCACCCACACAGGATCCAGTAATCGACCAAATTCACTCCCACGTCTCAAAACTCTCCCACTCCACCACCTTCCTCCATTTCCCCATCCAACACGCCCCAATAATCTCACAAAAAACCAATCAATTCACTCTAAAAATCCAAAATTTTCATTCTAAAAATCCAAAATTTTCATTCTAACCCCTAATTAATTTATTATTTCCATTTGCACGGACGCAGGATCCAGTAATCGACCAAATTCACTCTCAAGTCTCGCGCCTCTCCCACTCCACCAACTTCCTCCGCTTCCTCGGCCAATCCGCCCTCATCGCCGAAGAAGAACCTCAAACTCCCCAACAAGAATCCAAGATCGAATCCGAAAAGTACCACTTCATGTCACTAATCCTCAACTTAGTCAACACATTTTTATACATGGTCAACACATATATAATCGTCCCCACGGCCGACGATTATGCCGTGTCTCTTGGTGCCGCCGCGACGGTTTGTGGAATTATTATCGGATCTATGGCGGTTGCGCAAGTTTTTAGTAGCGTGTATTTTAGTGCGTGGAGTAATAGGAGTTATTTCAGGCCGTTGGTGTTTAGTAGCGTGATGCTTTTTTTGGGGAATTTGTGCTATGCGGTTGCGTATGATATGAGGTCGATTTGGATGCTACTTGTTGGAAGATTGCTTTGCGGGTGAGTTTTTTAATTTATTTGCCATAATGCAAGGGTTTTGTTGGAATTTAGACATAATAGAGGGGTTATTTGCAAATTCCCCAGAAAAAAAATATTATTTAGGCTAATTCAACACACACAATTCCGCTGCTAATATAAGAAAAAACATTTCTTTTACTTTTACCGAGAAAGATAAAAATTGTCTTATGTTAGCAAGCGATATGTCTACTGAATAATTCATTGAAACATAATACGAGGTTTTTTGCTGAAATTTCCCAAAAAATAATATTTACTCTAATTAATAGAAAAGTTGCTTTCTAATATAAGAAAAAATTTCCTTTGTGTTTACTACCAAAGAAAAAAAACTTTTCTTATCTCAGTAGCAAAATGTCTATAGAATAATACACTAAAACAGTGAAAAATACAATAATACATCTGAAATTACAAACCTTAACAACCAAAACAAATCCTAAATTTCCCCAGGTTGGGATCAGCTCGGGCGGTGAACCGCCGGTACATCTCGGACTGCGTGCCGTCCAAAATCCGTATGCAGGCTTCCGCCGGCTTCGTCTCGGCATCCGCGCTCGGCATGGCCTGCGGGCCCGCCATGGCCGGCCTCCTCCAGTGGAACTTCAAAATATCGTATTTCAGTTTTAACGCGAATACTTTGCCGGGGTGGGTCATGGCGGTCGCGTGGCTGGTTTATTTGGTCTGGCTTTGGATAAGCTTCAAGGAGCCTGGGAGGGACGATGAGTATGAGACTAATGAAGAGCCTTCTTCTTCAGGTATATTTTTTTATTTATTTGTTATGTACTCTCTCTCTCCCTCTCTCTCTCTCTCTCTCTCTCTCTCTCTCTCTATATATATATATATATATATATATATATATATATATATATATATACACACACACACATATATACATGTATACATATGTATATATATATACACACACACACACACACACACACACACACACATATATATATATATATATATATATATATATATATTTTATTTGTAATTTATTATTTATTTATTTAATCTATTTATTAATTTAATTAATTATTTTGATAAAATGAGGGTGATTTGAACCACACCTTAATATTATTGTACATGAGAGAATAAGGGTGGTTTAAGTACTTTTTGAATAAATTAGTAAGGGGATTTTTTTTAAACTAATTGACTTTTCTGAATATTTAAAGAATCCTACTCACTTTTAGATTCCCTCAATAAAAAATATAAAGTTTTTTTTTTAATATTCAGAAAAGCTGGGCGGTCTTTAAAAAAATTCCCAATGTTTAAAGGGGGTGTTAGATGAAATTTTCCACACTTACAGGGGTAGAGATTAAATTATGTCCTGAAAAGCTCGCTATATAAGTACTGATTTTTACATTTTGTGAAAAGCAGGGCAAGTAACGCAACCTGAAGCGCTAGAAAGCGGGCTCGCACAGCCGTTATTACTGAGCACAGAGCAGAAAGAAAATGAAAACGAAGAGGAAAATGAAGATGAAAGTGAGGAATCAGCAGAAGATTCTAGAAGGCCCGCTAATTCGATCCGATCCGCTTATAGATTACTCACTCCATCAGTAAAGGTTTGTATTAATTTATCTTGCTTCAATTTACCATTAAATTGATCAAAAGTACAGGAATTTGCAAAAACGCCCCTGCATTATGTCGAAATTAAAAAAAAACTGCATTATGTCGAAATTGCAAAAAAGTGTCTGCAGTCTTTTGTAATTTTGGCGATTTTTAACAACGCAGGGGCTATTTTTTAATCTCAACATAATGCAGGGCTTTTTTTGTAAATTTCACCAAAATTATATTAATTTTGACTTTTTGATTACTCACAACATCAGTAAAGGTTTGTATTAATTTATCGTGCTTAAATTTACCATTAAATTGGTCAAAAGTACAGGAATTTACAAAAAAGCCCCTGCATTATGTCGAATTGCAAAAAAGTGTCCGCAGTCTTTTGTAATTTCGGCGATTTTTAACAACGCAGGGCTATTTTTTAATCTCAACATAATGCAAGGTTTTTTTGTAAATTTCACCAAAATTATATTAATTTTGACTTTTTGAGTACTCACGCCATCAGTATAGGTTTGTATTAATTTATCTTACTTAAATTTACGATTAAATTCATTGAAAGTACAGGGAATTTGAAAAAAAAAAAGCCCCTGGATTATGTTGAATTAAAAAAAAAAAAACTTGCAGTACTGGAAATTGCCAAAGCGTATAGGCATTCTTTTGTTATTTCGGCAATTTCCAACAGTGCAGGGGCTTTTTTGCAATTTTGGTATAATAGAAGTTTTTTTTTTAATTTCTCCAAAATATATTAATTTTGACTTTTTGATTACTCCCATCCAATCTAATTTAATTTATTCAAATTCACGATTAAATTGATTAAAAAGTACGGGGAATTCGCAAAAAAAAAAAACCTGCATTATGTCACTATGTCAAAATTGCCAAACAGCCCCTTGAAAATTACGAAAAGTATTGGGAGGCTTTTGTAATTTCCTCAAAAATATATTAATTTGACTTATTTTTTATTTTGCCAGGTGCAATTGTTGATATACTTCATGCTGAAATTCGCGATGGAAATATTACTTTCTGAGTCGAGTGTTGTCACGACTCATTACTTCAGTTGGAACACGAGCTCAGTCGCTTTATTCCTCTTTATTTTGGGCTGCACTGTTTTGCCTGTAAATGCAGTTGTTGGTACTTACATCAGCAACATGTTTGAAGACCGGTACTTACAATGTTTTCATTTGATAATATATAAATGTTTATTTATCGCACATCAATGTTTATTTTATAATTTTGATTTCTTTTTATATCCCAAATATCCATTAACGTATAAATAGTTATTTAATTGCACGTTATATCTCTTTTAATAAATTTTGATTCGTTCCTATAGCATTATGTTTGGAGATCGGTATGAAGAACATATGTACATTTAATAATGTATAAATATTTATTTATCGCATATCAATTTACCCAAAATATCCATTACATTTACATAACATATAAATAGTTAGTTAATTGCACATCTAATTTTATTTTTTTATATATTTTGATTTATTCCTATAGCAACATGTTTGAAGATCGATACAAAAAATGTGTCTATTCAATAATATATAAATATGTCTTTATTGCGCATCTAGAATTTATTTATAATTCTTTTATATTTTTTGTTGTTGTAGGCAAATTTTGCTGGCGTCAGAAATAATGGTGTTAATAGGGATTGTTTTTAGCTTTAAAGTTACAAGTTCATACAGCGTGCCACAATATGTGATATCTGCCCTTATCACTTTCGTATCTGCTGAAGTACTTGAAGGTAATTAAACTATATACATTTCAGCTAACCGTTAATGAACTTTTACTAAGTTTTTTTGGCAAATTTGCTAAAGAGCCCCTGCATCATTCAAAATTGCAATAAAGGCCCTATATTCTTTGAGAAAATTTTGTTAAAGATCTAACACCTTTGATATGCTCGCCATAATCACCATAATCACTCTAATTAACTTTTCTTCGAAAAAACTAATTTTACTTCAAGAGTTGATAATTTCAAATTTTAAAAACATTAAGTGACCGAAAAATTTTCAACTATTTTTTCAAAAAAATAAAAATAAATTTACTCAGTTCATAATTTTTTTAACTTCTATAAACTCCAAATGACCCAAATTTTTTCCATTATTTTTCCAACAAAATGAACATTTCTCCAACAAAATTCATTTTATTTCAAGAGTTGATAATTTAAACTTTCTGTACTATTTTAATTTTGATTTAATAAATTTTCAATTGGCACTTCGCTCGTCATACTTGACCAAAAAAAATTGAGAAATTATTCGGAGTGCCCAGAAGCGCCCCACCATACAGTTTTAGCTGTACATATATATTTACATTTGGATATAACTTTTGTGTTTACAAATATATCTTTTGTGTTTATGTTTACAAAAATACATTTTTGTAATTTCATCATACCATTCGTAATCAGGCGCTGCTGCTAGGCACTCCAAAAATGCTAGCAATCTATATTTGAACCCAAAAAATTTCTAAATGACTCAATTTTTCCAACTATTTTAGGCGTGAATCTCTCTCTCCTATCAAGTGTGATGTCATCACGACTCGCGCGCGGGACCTACAACGGCGGTTTGCTCTCCACCGAGGCCGGAACTTTAGCCAGAGTCGCGGCAGATGTCACAATCACATTGGCTGGCTATTTGGGCGAAGACAAACTTCTCAATATAACTCTGCTTCCTTCTCTTGTTATTTGTGCCGGTTCGTTGATCGCGACTGTTTGCACCTACAATTCTTTATTCTAGAATTATTTAGAAAAAGATCTCTTTTCTAGAATTGCATGCGATTTGGCTGGTTGTTTAGGAGAAAGATGAGCTTTTGAATATAACTCTGCCTCCTCTTGTGATATGTGTTGGTTCTTTAATCGCGACTGTTTGCACCTACAATTCTTTATTCTAGAATTGTGCGCAATTGGTCTATGTTCTAGAATTGCGTGCGATTGGTTGGTTAGTGGTGGGGTTTAGATTATTTCTTATTTTAATGCGGAATAAATTTGTGTTTTTGGCTTTTTTTTGGGGCATAATTTGCCGCCATGAATTTTGAGGTGATTTGGATATTGTTAGATATCGAGAATGGATGTGTATTGAATTACATGTTTTTATATATGATTTATTTAATTGCATGTTTGCGACATATCGAATCGAGTCGAGATCATGCTTAGAGAATCACATATAAAAAAATAAGGTAAACGTTCAATATAGAGACCTTACATGAAAAAGAGAGAGGATATGATTTTGAAGTATAGAAAATAGAAAGGATATCCATGGTATAAACTATAATACATTCCATACTTGACATTCCAACATAAAATGGTATATTCTGATATTTTAGGAGGTTCTTTATGCCTCTATGGTCCAAAGGTTACACTATATATTGCTCTCAAATTTGTTCAAAACAAGACATGGAAATTAAGTGCAAAAATAAATGTAAGCAAGCTAGTCTTAGGGCTTCTCTCTTCTGGCAGGCGAATGTAGAGATAGAGAGGCTTTATATCTCAATAATCTGCCAAAGGAGAGTTGCCCTATGACTTGTTTCCGCTTAAAACGCATCTCATATACAATAGAAATGAGAAAAATGTCAAGGTATAATAAAGTTTCTAATATTTCTTTTTCCTTTATCATATCATATCGTGTTTTAATTTAAAAAAACAAAATATTGTGATATAGTGTTCCTAAGATAGAAGGCCGTTCTTCTTTGCCATTTCGTACAACGCAATAGCGCAAAGCACTTTAGCATCTGACGTGGACCGCCAGAGCGAATCATAAGGCGCCACGTGTACTTTAATCAGCTCGCCGTGATCTCTCAAACCCGTTTCTTTTCCTTGAAGATTTTTCAATGTTTCTTCATCTACTTTCTTTCTGTAAAGAAAAAACTTCAAATCCTCATCACAACCGCCCTGATTAATGTAGAAATTAAATTAGTTTAAAATACATTATATTTGGTGAAAGAATAAATATTGTTTTCATGAATTTATGAAGAAAAATAAAATTACTGGTGATGGAAAAACTCCATTATTTTCGTCGAGAAATGAAGTGAGATTAATCATGTCTTCTAATTTTAGTTTTAGACCTGTTTCTTCTTCTACCTGTCACGCATTTTTAATCAGCAAAAATAAAACACAAATAAATAGAAATTCTCTTTTTGTTTCTTTTTGCAGATTTATTTGTATTTATTTAGGGTTCAATTAAGCTTTTTATTATGAAATTAATTACCTCACGAACTGCAGTTCCAACAAAATCGCCTTTATCATCATCCAACATGCCAGCTGGCAATTCCAGTACAAACTTTCCAACTGGAACTCTTACCTTATATTTAAAAAAGAAAATTAAAAAATGATATACTTTGATTTTTTTCTAATTTTTTTGTACCTGTTCTGTAAGAACTGCATATAACTTTCCTCCTGATTCTAGAAGAATCAAGATTGCAACAGCCGGCCCTCTTGCAAATACAATTCCTGGAATCTAATAAATTTTGAAAATTTATAAATGATTATGAATACATTATAATTATAAATCAAATCTGATTATGCAAAAAAATATTATTTGTATTTAACAGATTTATTATCACCTTGGATCCTGTTTCTCCGTCGATTATATCAGCTTTGAATTTCAGAAACCCGACTCTCTTTCCAAACATATCAACTCCCTGTTCACGAAATTACAGATTTAAACGCAAAATTACTAAAATTCAAAAACTTGATTTGGGAAAGGGGGAAAAACAATTTTTCATATTTTATTCTTGAAGAGAGTAAATGCAATTATATAATTCAACAAAAATATTACCTGAATTTGCACTTGTCGCAATTTCAAACTTCCGTCAGTTAATACACCCTTTTCACTCTGCATGTTCTTCAGCCATTGTTTAAACAAAGAAGACTCAACCGCATTACTGAAATGATAAAAAAATCACAAAACCCACTCTCACAATTATAATCCCGAATCAAAAACAATTAAACTGAGTTCAAATCCAGACCTGAAATCCATCTCAGATATTCCCGGCGCCGCCACGACCTCTACTGCCTCACACCGCTGTAATTCCACAGTTTTCACAAGAGAAGGAACTGAAGACTTGCTTGACGCCATTGCAGAGAAAGAGAGAAGGTTGAAGCGTTGAGAGTTTCGAATTGTTCGGTTTGAGTTGAATAAACGGAGACAGTGAAGAGCTGGGAAGAAGAAGGCTCGCGCCACCGCTGCCATTTTTTGCGGCGACCATCCTCCATTTCCCGATTCTTGTTTTCTCGGAGAGGTCCAAAACCAGGATCTCAAGTCCCGGATTATTCCAAAGAGACCGGACATATAACGACGCTGACACGATGAAATTATATATAGATAATAGATAGTACATAAAATTAAAAAAATAATATATTTATATATAATTCATTTTTTATAAACAATATAGTAGAAAAAAAATAGAGTAATGAAAAAAAACAATATATAAAAATTCCGAAGAGTAATAATGCACAAAAACAAAAATATGTACAAAAAAATTTAAAACAATATATATATAGAAAAAATAATATATTGAAAAGCATATATTCAAATTCCGTCGTTATTTGGACGCGTTCTAGACCGTCATGATTTCATATTTCGCTGTTCCCAAATTTAGGATTTAGAATCTCACATCTCAACTCGGATCTGGGAATACAAGTTTCGGATTTTTAGAACCGGAATTTAGTTTCCGACTTTTAGAAGGGATATAATTGGAGATTTCAATTGCTAAATTTGGTTTGATTCAATGGGAGGGAAAGGGAGGCGGCGGAGAGAGAAGAACTTTTTATCGTCGCACGGCGGCGACAAGCGCCTGCCGCCGCCGCCGAAGGTCAAGGAGCTCGACGCGCTTCCGTCCAAGCTCCGCCGCTTGATGCAGTTCAAGAACGCTAATAACCCAGGTTTGTCACAGTTCTTCTTGCTTCTCTTTGTACAGTGTACCGTTTTAAGTTCGTAATGAAATGTTAAGTTGGATTAAGTTATGGTTTTGTGCTGATTTAGATGGTAAAATTAAAGAGAGGGAAGAGAGAAATGATGGGAGTAAGCAGAAATTTGATGATGGAAAAATAAAGGTCCGTGTTTGAGTTTGTTTCTTTTTTTTTTATGTGTTTTGAATACGGGTTTTGATTATGAGTTGGTTGAATTCAAATGCAGGATAAGGATCGAAAAGATTTGAACAAACAAAATGATAAAGATGCTAATGAACACTCAGATTCGGAAGAAGTTAACGAAAAGAAGAAGAAGAAACGGAAGGTTCCAATGGACCTTCGATTCGGGAATCTGGATGAGGTTGCTACCAATACAAGAAAGAAAAAACGAAAACAGTGAGTAGTTTTTAATATTACACTTGTTTCATTTCTTGGTTTCACTTGTTTCATATTAATTTTTTTCATTTTATTGAAGGTTTCTTGATGCGAAGAAGAAAAAGCAGAAGAAAGAAAATAATAAGGAAGGTGAAGTTCATAATTTCCCTGGTCGGGAAGAAATTAAATTCGGCGAAATAGTTCAGGCTCCACCTAAGCTCTCATTTCCAAAGGTATTCTTTTTGCACTGATTTTGAATCTCAAACTTGATTTATAAGTTGTTGTATTTTAGTAATTATTTTTTCTTTTTCTTTTTCTTTTTGAAGGCGGCAAAGAGTGCAATGGAAGCATCAAAAGAGAGACTTCGATTGAAGGCCATAGAAGAATACAGAAATCGCAGGAATTGGGATTCTAGACCGGGAATCCAACTCCCGGATCCCGAAACTCCGACTTTGTAAAACTGGGAAATAAAGTTCCATTTGTATACTTGTTTTCGGTAGGCTAGTTTGGTATGGATAGACAATTTTTATTCAGGAATGTTAAACTGAATTTTTATCGTAAATTAGAGTATTTTAAGTTAATATGTTTATCTCTGTGTTTAATGATACAACTGTTGGATTATTGGAATGTATGAGTTTTTTTAGTTTTGTAACAGTTTTATGTGATATTTACTGGGTTCATACATATTTTTTGTGATTTTAGACCCATAGCCTACTTGATGTTGAACCATAAACAATTTTGTTGTATCATGCAATTTTTTTTTCGGAGCATGCTATTCTTTATTTCACACAACTAGGGAATGGGGACGGTGTGTTCTTATCGTTCGTTCATGCGCTGGATGTGGTATAGACTAACTCTGCCTCCAAGGACTTGCTTTGGTCTGTGTAGGACGATTGTTAATCACAAATGCATTGTTGAAAGAAAACTTGAATTGTGATATATAATAAAACAAAATGAAAAAATTCTCGTAGTTCTGGAAGTTGGTAAATAGCAATGAATGATGTGCTTCAACTATATTTTTTGTAAGATATTGGAGAAATTCAAAAACATTATCAGGGTTGCGCAAGAACAACATAAGCTCATATCCCTTCACTAGTAAAACCTAGTCCAATTTTCTAATTGTGAGAAATGGGGAATCGGCATGTCCACAACAACGACAAGATGTGTATCAACATGCACCCCCGCATTGGCACCATAGCGAGGGGTTGACCGTGGTGTTTTCAAGGCCTTAGGCGATTTTGCTTTGAGATGTTAGAATTTTGAAATAGTATTGTTCAAAATGAGAAAGAATAAATTTTTATATAACTAAACTTTTTATTTTAAATTAGACTGCAATTAACATGATGATATGAAAGCCTTTTTTTTTTTTTTTTTGATGTTCGATATGAAAGCCTATTAGATATGAAAAGAAGTGATAGGGATCGAAGTTTGTGATTCTTTTTTTCAATATTCATTTAGGATATTTATCTTTCCTTTCTTTCATTATTATTATTATTATTATTATTATTATTATTATTATTATTCCCTATTTTTTTACTATAATTTTCGTTGTATAACAAGTACAAGTCTTTTTGTGTTAATAGATGACCTCATGTTCTAAAAACAAGAACATTTTACTATAGTGTGGATGTACATGGAATTTCAAGGAAAATCTAGTTTAGAAATTTTTTTAGGAATTTTTAGTAAAGTATGTTTGGGTGCAATTTAGAAATTTTTAGGGAATTTTGGTTTAGAAATTTTTACGGAAATTTTATATATAAAGTTGGAGAGAATGAAAACTTGACTTTTGGACAAGTTTTTTCTTGGAATTTGTAGGGTCTTGTTAAATATTATATTATATTATATTATATTATATCATATCATATTATATTATATATATTATATTATAATATTTTATTTTCTATATTATATTATATTATATTATATCATATCATATTATATTATATTATATTATATTATATTATATTCATAGAAAAATTAAATACATACATAAATATAATATCAAACTTCTTTATTTTTCTAAAACAACGTCCAAACAACATTTTTAAAAATCCCTACATAATACTTTTTTCTCTTCCCTTTCTTCTCTCTTCGTTTCTTCCTCTCTACTCCATGAAACCGAGCAACAAAACTCCGCCCGTCTATCCACCTCTCCGCCGCTCAAGCTCAGGCCGTCGCCCCCCAAGTCTGTCACCGCTGCTAATTTCCCCGCCTCGCGCCAACTTCCCCACCACGAACCAAATCTCAAGCTCTCTCTTCGTTCCTCTTTGAACTCCATGAACCGAAACTCAAGTCTGCCCCCTTTCCCCTCCTTCTCTCAGGCCGCCAAGATCATGCCGGTTTAATCCAAGTCCGGCGAAGCTCCGTCCTACCCATCCAATCAACTATTATGAGGTTAGCTCTCTTATTCTACAAACATAAATTTGCTTAATTGTTACATAAATCAGCTGAATTGTTGCTCAAATTTGTTAGATTTTTCATGAGAATTGATTAAATGGATTGTAAAAAGTTTCAAACTAATTAGTTGCAAATTAGGAGAAATTAATTAGGCGCAAATCCAATCTTTCTCAAGATGAGAAGAAAAATCGAATCGTTGGAAAATTGAAAAGAAGGAATTTTAAATTTCAAAATTCACAAAAATATATTTTATTTAAAATTTCATTTGGCCAAAGCTTATCAAGACATAAATTTCTTCATTGTTTTTAAAATTTATGCTTTGGTTAATACATAAAGTCAATATATATTTTTATAATTAGGAAATAAATACGGTATTAAAGCTCTCTCATGAAGAAAAGAAAAAAGTGATGGAAGAATTTGAGAAATTGGAAGAACTGGTTGGCTACGTTTCACAAGTGTATCCAATCAGACAGTAACTGGGTCCGGTCAAATACGAATTCTGGAAATCGGCAATGAAAGGTAAGTTTCAAATTAGTATATTGTCTAAAAGTTCGTTATTTGTATTTTACAAAATTAACTAGATGACAAAAATTTCTATGTACTATATGCGCATTAAAGTCATACTCTAATTATATGTACATACAGGTTTATGGGCCTTAAAAACATATCCTGCAACATGTATTTATCAAGATCAAACCATACAAGAAATTGTGGAGTTTCAACAGAGGTCAATTTGTTTTGTAGCATGCAAAAAACAACATTTAATATTTTCTATAATACTCTCATCATTCTAACTCCGTACCGAGAATCAAATTTCTTACACATATTGCCAAATTATACATATAAACACATTGCAGAATTGTCAACATATCTCAGAATGTAATAATTCATTCAGAAACAATACAACCAACGATGAAAACAATTCAAAATTACTCCAAACCGATCCAGTAAAGGAGGAACAACTGGTATGTATGTGTTTAAATTGTGTAATTTATGTGGACCTTATATGCCACTAATTTAACCATAATAGAATAATATCATTTCATCAATTCTCTTATTTCCTAAAAGCATCAACAGAAAACTAAACACAAGTGCACAGTGAAGAAAATACTGGATGCATATGACTGGTATTATCTGGCATGCCCAACATCTTAAAAGGCCTAATGGATAGGGGAAGACTTGGAATGCCAAACATGCCACAATATATCACCTCAACAGAAGCAAGGCCATTGTAATATTCTCCTCTCTATTTCTTTCAATTACAAATATCATGTAAGCTAAAAAATTAATGAAATGTTAATTGTTACAAATAGCTTAAGGATTTGCTTCATACCGAAAGATGATACAACAAAAGCGGATTTCTCAGTTTTTGGAAGGATGCTGAAAATTTAGTTAAAGAAATTACACAAGAGCTTCTTAATGCACAAAAAAATAAGTGATTTGATGGACAAGACTTTCGTCTTCACTGAGGTACATACCGTGTTCGTCCATCACGGCGTACAACTACAATATCACAAAGTGAATCGCTCATTACAGAACCGCCTATTGCTGATGAGTCACTTCCAGCAGCATCAGTGACACCCTCCAAACGTTCAATAATCTCAGTTAGTGAAGAATCAGCACCGCCACTAATCATGCCTGCTTCAGGGACACCCTCCAAATGTTCAATAAGCTCAGTTAGTGAAGAATCAACACCGCCACTAATCATGCCTGCTTCAGGGACGCCATCAGGAAAAGAACGGAAGTATATATTACATGTCTTCAGAACCAAAATGATATATGAATCATTATATAAATCTAACAAACAAAAAAATACTACAGATTTAAACCTGCAGGCAAAGGACATGGAAATGATGAAGAACCGAAAAAAATTCAAAAAACTTCATTTCCACCCGGTGATCCAGAGGATTTACCTCGCCGGTTATTCTTAGTATAAATCTATGTCAATATACACACAATATTATATAGTAGTAATTCAATGTAAATAAGAATATAAAAAAATATATATATATATATATATATATATATATATATATATATATACACACGTGGATGCCATCTTTTGTTGCTGATATGCATGCGCTTATGTTTATATATGCTTTTTATGTGTTCTTTTGTGTGTTTTGTTTACTTTATTTACACAATAACATTACTTATAAGCATGTTGAATCAAGAAGTTGAATTAACAAAAAATATATTAAAAAAAAACTCCACACCGCAGCGGAGCAAGGGTTTGCACTAGTTTTATTTCAACAATTGCAAATGCGCACTTGGAAATTTCACATGATCCTTCATTGTTTTTTTTTCTCTTCGTTTGCCGCCTATCCCATTGACACGTGCAAGATAAATGATAAAGCTATGGAAAAATAAATAAATAAATGATTACAAAAATGAGCTATGAAAGGTCTTTTCTACAATACTTCAACTATAGAATGTCACATCATCTCTTTCATTACTAGCCCTTGAATAATGATCCAATGGTTATGAGCAAAACAATAATAAATATGACTGGTTCAATATTTTTGATTTGCTTAGTATGATAGCGAACAATTTAAAGATTTCTAACCTCATTCTTTGCTTAATGTTTCTAATTATCATTACTTAATCCACTCTATTTGCTCTTTTTATTGGTTAATCAAGATGACTTCAATTAAGTGTGAATTGAGGCAAGATTGGATTAAAAATCGGTAGTTAACACAATTAACGGTTAACTGAGGATTGATTGAGCAATTCAACGTTAAATGAGCTTGATTGCATAGTTGACTTTTCATTGCTTATTTGGTTGTTTACATTTTTGAAATTGATCGATAGGCTCCTTTTTGATTAATAAATGTGATTAGAAATGAGATTGGATAAAAAATAGCATTTTTTATATTATTCAAATATTACTCTTTTCCCCTCTTTTTTAAGAAACTTTTTCATATATTGCAATGTTCAAAATGTTTCAAACATATATAATAGTGTGAATGGACAAATGATAAAAATATTTTAAAGCAACTACTTAAATTCAGTATTAATAAATTGCATCACATACTTCTAGAACTAAAAATGTGTGGATATTTTTATGTTTTGATAAGAATATAAGTGAGATCGCATATGATTTTTGTGGGTTATATAGTAGTTGTAATCAACTCAATTTATTTTGGTCATGGTCATTAAGAAATATAAATAATCATCCAACGAACTAAAAGTGAGTTTATAAAGTATAAAAGTTAAAAAATTGGTCATGTAACAAAAGCACTAAAAAAATTGAGACTTTGCTACAAGTGAAGCTTAACAAAATAATTAGAACACTTGTGCAAAGCGCGAGTTATTTACTTGTAATGATGAATGTCAAATGAATTGTATCAAGTAGAATTGATGTTGAACCATAATCTATTAGTTGTATCATGCAAATTTTATGTTGATTCATGCTATTACCAGTGTGTTCGAAACAAATGCATGACAAGATATTTATTAACATCATAGGATTGTTGAAAGAGAACTTGAATTTCGGTAGAATGAAAAAAATCTCATAATTCCGAAAGTTAGTAATGACTGATGTGTTTCAAATATTTATATTGTTTTTGTCTTGTGAGATACCAGAGAAATTAAAAAACAATTCATGTGATTGAGCTAACAGAATATATGCTTGTGAGGTTTCTCTACTAGAAAATCCAACTAGTTTGCCACATCAACAACAAATGGGTCAAGGACGTGTCCCGTAATATCGATAACCCAAGTGTCAACAAGCCCCTCGTATCTGTTGTGTCCACCTATCACTCGACTGAAGCGTCCAAGTGAATCAGTAGGGGAATCATAGTGAGGAGATGAAATATCCTCAAGACTGCATGGAAAACAGGTCGTGCGGCTGAGGATTTGCGACAAACCAATCTTGTAAAACAAGAATTTTATTTTCATATCAAAATATATAATTAGTTGTTGAAAATTAAAATTTGCTGTAATTTGTTTGGATAAATAGAACTGTTGTATTTTTTAATTCAATCTTGCCAAATTAAATATGAATATAGTTTTAACTTCAAAATGTTAAATCATAACTTAATAATCAACCCAACAATCTCTTAGGCGAGAAGAGCACATTGCGAGTTCGAATAGGAAAAATTTACAAAATGGCACACAGTTCTATGCACTTAATGCATGAAATCGGCCAATAAAATCTTCGCATTTGATGAATCCATTTGAGAAGTTATATAGTTTAATTTTTTAAATTGTGTCCGCCTCCCCCCTCAAAATAAGACTAGTTCTTGCTTTCAAATGATGAAACCGTTACACATACGTTTACAATACACGAGAGAGAACAAGAAAAGTACAAATAGAATGATTGAATTTATTATTGCACTACCTCATCATTATCTGAATTTAAAAAAATATGAATTTTTTTGTAGTTCTATGATATATTGTTTGTGCGATTCTCCCGGTGACTTGCACATCCATTTTAATAACTGGGTTTATATAGCATATTCTTTTGGATTTTTTAGGCCCATGACTTACTTACTTAAGATATAAAGTTAATCACAATTAAAAAGAAAATTAATATATAAAAGAATGAAGAGGTTTATAGGAGTTTTGTTTTTTGCAAAATTAACTAAAAATAATCGAAATCAAGAAAAAAATGATGACAGTTGCATCCATGACTCTCGCCCAAAATCGATTGGGCCTCTCATTCCAAACATTTATATTTCTTTAAAGGCCTCTTCAAATTTAGAACCAGGCTTAATTATCTACTGCATAACTGATATGACTAGGCATATTATAAATTTGCATAATGATTCATGCCGAATGAATTATACCATGCATATATTTTGTGTGGAGACTTCAGTAAAACTCTGGATACCGTAAAAAAGGAAACCCGGCATGAGATAAGAAAGTTCTCCATATTTGCTCTCCATGACTTATTTCCATAAGTGACAATTGGAATTGGAAATATATTTATTTCCTTATATTTGTATTTCCATGTATTAGGTGTTAATTGGGGCAGTAATTTCTTGGGTTATTTCCTTATATTAGGTATGACTATCCTATAAATAGAGGAGTATGAGTAGAGTTTTATTCATTCAAACAATCACAAACAATTGTATTGTATTTTCTCTTTCTCCAAGTATAAAGAGTGTTTGAGTGCCGACGGCCGTGGTTTTTACCCTTTAGGGTTTCCACGTAAAAAATATCTTTTTATTCATGTGTCTTGCTTTCTGTGTTTGCTGTTGCGTCTCGGTTCCTAACAAGTGGTACCAGAGCCAAGGTTCGAAGAAAATTCCCTTTGGGTGCGAACGAGGAGGCGATACGTAGACGAGCGATGGACGAGGGCAAGGTGTCGGTGGGTCGGTTCGACGGGCGAGACTTCAGCTATTGGAAGATGCAAACAGAAGCGTTGCTCTGCCAGAAAGATCTAGAAGATGCGCTACTCGAAACGAAGCCAGAAGGGATCACCGCTGATGCATGGAAGAAGATGAACCGCAAGGCGCTAAGCTACATACAATTGTCCTTAGCCAAGAACGTGGCGTTCAACGTGGCGAAGGAGACGACGGGTTTTGGAATCATGAAGGCGCTATCCAACACGTACGAGAAGCCGTCTTCATTAAACAAGCTGCATCTGATGCGCCGTCTTTTCTATCTGAAGATGGCGGAAGACGGATCTGTGGCCGAGCATCTGAACTCTTTTCAGGTTATTTCAAACCAGTTAGACTCGTTTAAATTGAACCTGGGTGAAGAGACGAAGGCTCTTATGTTGTTGTCATCATTGCCGGAAAGCTGGTCGACGACAGTAGACGTTATCGGCGGCAAGGAGGATCTGACTTTTGAGGAGGTACGAGACCGCATCTTGAACGAGGATATTCGGCGAAGGGAGCGGAGCGAAACCTCGGGTTCCATGAGTTCAGCCTTGAATGTGGAGAGTCAGAGTCATGGAGGTCAGAGAAACAACAACCACAGACGATCCAAGTCAAGAGGTCGCAGCGAGTTGGAGTGTTGGAACTGTGGTAGAAAGGGCCACATGAAAAGGGACTGCAAATCCCCAACAAAGGAGAAAAGGGCGGAAACAAGTTCCGCAAATTCCGCCACTGAGGAGGATTCAGACGATGCCTTAGTTCTATGCATCGACAACCATATCGAGTCATGGATTCTGGATTCAGGCGCATCCTTCCACTCTACCTCACAGAAAGATAAGTTTTTGAATTTTAAATCTGGAGAATTTGAAAAAATTTACTTAGCGGATGGGAAACCGCTATGCATATCGGGCATGAGCGATGTCCAAATAAAATCAAGTAACGGATTTAGATGGACTTTGCGGGGAGTTCGATATATTCCAGGTTTAAAGAAGAACTTGATATCCATTGGGCAGATGGATAGTGAGGGGTACAAAACCGTGTTTGGGAACGGGTTGTGGAAGATTGTAAAGGATGCGATGGTTGTGGCGAAGGGTACAAAAATAGGAACTCTTTATCTCACGGAAAACAAGGGAGATTTGTTAGCAGTTCCGGGAGCGACAACCGAGCCGATATTGTGTCTAATCAGCTCAGTAATGTCAGTCACAAAGGACTGCAAGTGCTGGCTTCAAAGGGTTTGTTACCCAAGGTGAAATCGGTAGAAATCAGTTTCTGTGAGAACTGCGTGCTCGGCAAGGAAAAACGGGTTAGTTTTTTGACTGTCGGACGAGAACTCAAGACGGGGAAGCTAGACTTGGTGCAGAGCGATTTGTGGGGACCAGCTACGGTCCAAGGCGGGTCACGCTACTACAAGGATAGGTCAAATGATGAATCTGAGGACTACCATGAGGCGGTAAATGACGTTTTGTTTATTTAGCTTACTGCTTACGAATATCAATCTTAATATCCAAGAAGCACATGCATTTGCAACTTCTGATGGATATTCGCTAGATATTTCTATTGTTGATGGTTGGCCTTATCAGGTATTTTATAAATTCTTCACAAACCATAAAATTTCATAATTATTTACTGGAATAACTTGTAAGTTTATTACTATATTATCTATCATAATATGTCAAGGAGGTAATATTTTCCTTTCCTTTTATTTTTTTTTCTTTTTTAGAATTTTTAGGGAACCCACCTTCTTAGGGTTAAGATAATCATATACGCATCATTTAAACTTATTAAGATTGCAATTAATATATGATATAATTACAATGGCATATTTTTCTTTAAATATCCACATAAAGGTTCATTTTTTATGTTTAGTTGTAAGCCCTAACTTGTTGCTTTATTTTTTACCTTAATTGGCAGAATCAAATATGGATTGCGGCTCAGTCAATGTTACCAAAAATACAAAAAATGGATCTAGAAGAATTGCGAAGTGATGCAATTTCTATTCATGCCTATGGTACTGATGATTGGGGGATTGAAGCGAAACTCCTCAAATTCGATGGTAAAATTGCATCAGGATCGTGGGAAGATCTGTAAGTAAATAAATTCATATATTTAATATTTTTATTTATGCTATTTTTTATCCTGCAAATCTAAAAAAAATTTTGACTTTTTATATTCAGTTTTAGAGAAACATATTGTAGTCAAGATGTAGCGATTAAACTATTGAAACCTGAAATTGTGGCACCTGAAATGCTACATGAATTTGTACAAGAAATCTATATTATGAGGTTTGTGAAGCTTAGTATCACTACATACCCTTTGTGCTATCTCATATTTCCATATAAGGGGAAAAAAATCATTTCATGCACGGATCTTTATATAGTGAAAGAATGTCATTTTTGCAATATTATATTGTTATCAATTGTTACTTTAAACTTTGATGATCTAAAATTCAGAAAAACAAATTCCAGGAAGGTTCGCCACAAGAATGTGGTGCAGTTCATCGGTGCATGCACAAAACCTCCTGTTTTATGTATTGTCACAGGTAATAATAAATCTCGCAATGAATTTAATTAAACTTCAATTTATAATTGATCATTGATTCATTTCCTTGTTAATCTATTTATTCATGTATTTTAATTATTTTAATAGAATTCATGCATGAAGGGAGTTTGTTTGACTTTATTCACAACTGTGTAGGCGTTTTTCAATTACAAGCCGTAATAAAAATTGCATTAGATGTTTCAAAGGGAATGGGAGTACTTGCACCATGCAATATCATACATAGAGATCTAAAGTCGGCTGTTTTACTCATGGATGAAAGACAGGTATACTTAAAAAAACACAAAACCCTAAAGTATTTACATGACTAATTTTCAATGTATACACACTTATATATATATAGGAGGGTTCTTTTGACAATGGGCTTATTCGGCCAACACGTGACAACATTGGTTATATAAAACGTGAAAATTCAAATTTCAACCGTACAGATGGAATAAATGTTTTGAATATGTTGTCGATCAATTTTTACAAGAATCAGAATATTATATCATTGTCAGCATATATCATCAAAATAAGAAGTAGAATTTGTAAAAACTATGTATACATATTTTGATAATTTTTTATAATGTATGATGATAATGATAAATATTTTAATTCTTTTGAAAATTGGACTATAATATATTTAAACTATATATATTATATCCGTACGGTTGAAACTTGCAGTAGCAATTAAAATTTTGATATTTAGCAATGTTGTTATGTGTTGGCCGAATACGCCCGTTGTCAAAAGAACCCCCTATATATATATATATATATATATACATGTATATATGTATATATATATGTATATATGTATGTGTGTGTGTATATATATATATATATGCATTATGTGACTAAGATATGTTATATGACCGTATATATTTATATTTCTTTATTATGTTAGGTTGTAAAGGTGGCGGATTTTGGAGTGACACATTTGAAAGATCAATCTGGGGTTATGACAACCAAAACTGGAACATATCGCTGGATGGCTCCTGAAGTATATATTTTTATACTTATATAGTTATATATTTCACATACACAATTTTTTATTGACTTGTGAAAATTTATAGGTGACACAAACCATATGATCATAAGGCGGATGTTTTCAGTTTTGGCATTGTTCATTAGGAATTATTAACCGGAAAGTTATTTTTTCAATATTATTTAATTTTGTGTGTGTGTACAGTGTGTGTATTTAATTAAATTAGAATTTTTAACCGGAAAGCTATTTTTTCAATTTTATATAATTTTTTGTGTGTGTGTAATTAAATCAAAAGTTTTAATTTGTCAATTTTGGAATGTAAATTTTGTTTCTCAGCTGCCCTATGAAGAGCTAACAATGCTCCAAGCAGTTGTTGTTCAAAATGTACAAATGTTTAATACTAAATACTTTTTATATGACCTAAATAAGTTACTTTATACATAGATTATAATTTATTATTTTAATTAATTAATTTTATTTTAGGGTTTGAGACTGACAATTCCAGATGGTACGCACCCAAAAATAGTAGAGCTGCTTGAGAAATGCTGGCAATACGATTCATCTTTAAGACCAAATTTCTCTGAAATTTTAGATATTCTATATCTTATTGGAAAACAGGTAGTTATATTCCTCTTAATCGTCACCTTCTTAGAGGGACTTATTTTCGAATTTCATATTTTGTTAATTTATTTTCTGTACAGGTTTTTACTGTGGAAAGTCTGAAGAAAATGGGTGATTTTTCTCAGTTTTAATGCAAAAACAATGAAAATCGTGTTTTTCTCACTTGGATGATTATACATTTCTTCAAATGTAGTTTTTGAGTATGTTGTTTGTAAAACTATTGAGTAGGCTTGATGATTTTCTAAGTTTTGTTTTTGCTTTCTGTTTTTGTATGGGATTTGTTTGTTAGTTCATTTATATCTTCTCTTTTTGGATATTCACATATAAATAGATGTTAATAAATAAAATAGCATATTTTTTTTATAAGAAATGATTTAACTTGAATTGGTAGGCTAATTTCTGTGCTTGAATGAAATATAGGATCCCAAAATAGAAAACAAATATCTTAAACAAAAGAGGGCAAATACAAATGCTTTTGAATTCTTGATAAGTTATATATACATAGATAAATATGCTTATATTTCTGCAATTTATTATATCAAAATTAACATAATTAAATATGAACCAATTTTTGTTCTTCAACTTGAGATACTATTTTCTCTGCATTAATCCACCACTCACTATCATCACCAATCTCATCCTCCTGCCAATTTTTTTTTAAATTAATCACAAATTACAGAAAACCCCTCATAATAATTAAGAAAAAACAAAGGGCCCTTAAAAAAGTAACTCACCAAATTGCATGCTTCCATTTTTTCAATTCGGTCTGCAAAATTCACAGCCTCTTTCCACCAAGTACTATTACAACTACTAGCTGACTCAACAATCTCTTTTAAATTATTTTTCTCATTTAATTTTATATCAAAATTAATATCCATATCTTGATTAATATTATATTCTTGATTTGAATTTAGTACAGATGTAGGATCAGGCACCGAATCCCAGGGCAAGGGCCTAAGCGGGGACTTATAATCTATTTAAATTTTTTTTAAGGTTATTTTCGCAAAATAAAATAAAATAAATAAATATGAAAATATAATATTTTTTCTAAGTTAAGAAAGGAACAAACCTTTACAATCAGGATCATAGCATTTTTGGTAATATCCTGCCCTTTGAAAATCCACAATGTACATAACTGAAAAATTAAAAATAAATATATTTATTTATTATATTATATTATTTAGTTATTTCTAATTTTTTTGGTACCATGATTGCTTTTATGTTCTCTCCCAATTCTCTCGCAATATCTGCTTTTTAACATGCTATATACCATTAAACCATAATCAGAAAACCAATACCAACATCTTATTTTTCCTATTAATTAATCAATAAAAAATAAATAAATATTCATTATTAAATAAACAAAAATATTTTAGAAGAAAATATATTTGTAGAAAATAAAAATGACCTGAAATGTTTCCAATAGAGGCAATGGATTCAATGAATGAATCAAGAGCTGGAAAAGGGGATTTTCCATATACATATGAACTATTTAAATTTAAGTTCAAATTTGAATCATTTTTATATGAACCGTTTGAATTCCTTGTTTCTTGAACCTATTTTAGACAAAATTATGAATTCAAAAGTCATAATTCATGCAATTAAATTGAAAGATGAAATGAAAATAAATATGAGTAAATTTACCTCAGAATCAAAGCATAAGGTCTTTTTGAAATCTAAATCGACTTTGCAAATGAGAAGCTTATCACATTTATCATCTAAATTACATATAATTGAATCCATAAATACTTCCTCTTCTTTCTGAAAATTATTTCATCATATTGATAAATATTCCAAAAAAATATATTAAAAATGAAAATATCACGGATAACCCTACAAATCATGAAAATATCGTATACACCCTTAGAAACATAAAAAAGAGAATTAATATACATAATATTTTCTAGGGGTTTCATGGCATTTTCCAAAATTTAAACAAAATAATATAAACAAATAAATTATTTTTAGTACCATATTTTTGCATTTGAAGCGGCCAGTTGGTATCAAAAAGGAGTTTTTACCAGCTTTAGATGAATAAACTAATCTAAAGCATCTATTTCTTGAATATACAGCTGGATCCAAAAATAAATGCTCTGTATACGTTTCAGCACCAGATTCTTTTTTTATATAAAGTTTATTCAATTTTGGGTTAATTTTTCTCCGATTCGAAATGCGTGAAGATACCTAGATATAAAAAATAGTAAAAGTGAATTTGAATTCATTAAAATTTAAATAAAATTCATTTAAATTGATAAATTCATTAAAATTTACCTCAGAAACAAATGCACCGACATGTGAATTATCTTTAAAGGCAATATTAGGTATGCGAATTATCAAATGGCGTGAAAATTTCTCTAAAATTAAAATAAAATAAACAAACGATTAATCCTAAATTTAATGCAAAAAATAGAAGATAATTTATTAATTTTTAATGAGCTTACTATCAGTAGAGGAGTCAAGCTCCACAATCCAATCTTCATTTCCTTGTATAGAATATTTCTCTAATAAAGCCTCAAATATTACTTGTATAAATATATCTACCATTTCATTTACATCTTTGTTCAAGTTTATTTCCTTCTCATATTCCAGATCAAAATACATGTGACATGGCAAACCCTAAAAACAATAGAAAAAAAATTATAACATTACATTACGAAAATGATGAAATAAATATATTCACAATTTACCTCTTGAATAACTTCATAATGATGGCGCAATTTGGGATCCATATATTTATACCTAACAAATCACAAACATTACAAACATATAAGTAAATTACAAAAATGTTTAAAATAATAATGGAAAATGTGAAATTACGAAAAGGACCTTGTCCAAAATTGTTGGTAAGAAGAGACAAGAAAGCGTCTTTGAGCGGTGAAATGGTCTTGGTAACTAAACACATAAGATTGTGCATGTGCTTTTGAAAACCTAATCGCCTCTTCTTGCCTTGGAAATGTAACCCATATCTCTTTACTACAAACAAAAATATTTCAAAAATATATATTTATACCAAAATTCTACATTTGCATTTATAAGAAATTTGCAAATAAGCCCCCATCAATTGTCATATATCAAAATAGGGGCTTATTTGAATACCAAAACATACGGTGTACAAAAAGGTATCATAATATAAAATAAAGGAAATTGAAAAATTAATAGTTAGTACCTTGGTGTTAAGTCATTTTGTTTTTTTAGATCGAGGCGAATTTCTCTCAAAAGTCGCAATAAATGAGTGGTTTTTTTGACAGGAATGCCTTGTGGAGATCCATAGAACACAATTGGAGATATCCTGTTTCCACTTCTCAGTTTTACTGCAGTTGATTTAATCGCCCCTTTCTGAAAAATTAAAAGGAAACTGCAATTAATTAAACCCCAATTGAGGTTTGAATGTGGAGTTACGCCTTAATTTAAGTCTTAATTATACAATGTGATAAAGAAAAGTTCTAGAAAAGAATAATGAAATGGAAAAAGAACTGTACTTGTTTATCGTATTTTTTTAATGTATTTGGTGTTTCTTCTTTGGAGGATTCGCCTTTATTTCTCTCCCTGTGCTTTTTCCTCTCTCTAAATGCTGATTCTACATAAAACATAAATTGAATGATCTCTGTTTCCTTTTGTTTTCTAATTTGTGTTTGTTTGAGGCCCCTATTCAAATTAGATCTTAATTAAGCATAAATTTTGATTAAATTGGAAGAATAAGAGACATCCTCACAAAAAATAGATTAAACACTTTGAAAACCCATAGTTTGGTAATGGACAGATACTTTTTTGATAAAGAGAGAGCTTACGTGGAGGAGAAACTCCGCATTTGAAGCAAGAGAAAAGTCGATCTACGTCATCCTTCGTATCACTCGCCATTAGCGGAGCTTATTGCCTTCTCTATTTTCTCCTCTTCTTTTCTTTTCCCCCTTCGTATTTTCGAATATCAGGAAAAATCCCTCTCTCTAAAACGGCGTAAATAGAAAAATGGAATTTCAACTCCTGATTTTGTAAAGTCTGGAATTGAACTCCTTTTCTTGAAAGGAGAGTTCAGAATTGAGAGTTGAGTTCCTTGCATTTTAAAGTAAGGAATTTGTTTCTTTGAAAGTAGAAGCCTGGGCCGCATTAAGCCTAACTAAATATTGGTTGGGCTTAATTTTAATTCATTAACCTTTTCATTTTTTTTACTAGTCCTAGACTGCATATATAAAAGCCCAAACCATAATCATTTTTTAGATCTCTTGTCAAAACATTATGAACTTTGATGTCATTTACGGCATAATTATTAAATAGTAAGGTTGTGCAACCTCTTTAATATATATAAGTTTTTATATACTATTTTTGAAGGCTTATTTTCTTATATATTATATTTTTCAACATTTAAGAATTTATTAGTATATTAATTTAAGGGTTTTGTCAGTAAGCAATTACCTACTAAAAGTAAAACTAAAAAATAAGATACATTTTGTTAAGTAAAACTAATATTATATTATTTATCTGTCTATGTATATTACAATAGAAATTCAGTATATAATTGTCCCAAATAGATCCATGAAATCAAAATTTGTTTGAACTTCTAGATTTCATAGATTTCTTTTTCAAAATCTTAATTGTTGACAAAACACCTTACCTCAGAGAAAACTTTCAACCCTTCACAATCACTTACACCATTTTTTTTTTACTGTCATCCCATCCTCATTATCTTCTCATTTCCCCTTGTCTGTATCAAGCATAATCTACTGCGTTGATTGAATCTTAGAAGGAAAAAGAGAAGAAATGAGAAAAAGGAATTTTATGCTCCCTTTAACTTTTCAGTTGGGATAAATTGTAAACCATTTATACACTGACCAAATATAATTATTATTCATGCTTAAATAACAATTTAAAATATTAAAGTTAAATTATTGTAATAATAGATCCTATAGTAATTAACATAGAAAGTCCACCTTCTCTAAAAACTCCCGACTTCCGACTTACGGAAGGAGAATGAAATTGGCGGGAGAAAAACGCGGGCTGAAATTGGCGCTCCTCCTTAAAAGACCTTCACCCTTCAAACCTTCTTCTCTTTAAGAAGTTGGAACTCTTTGTTGCGTCTCACACCCTTTCTCTCTCATCTACAGCCGCCCATTTCTTAGCCCTAAACTAGTTGGTATGATTTCTTGATTTTTTTGTATGATTTCGTAGCTTGTTCTTTCAGGTCAAGTTTGCATAGTCAATTTGTCTTTGATTCTCAGCTGCCACGTATACCTGAGAGAGGCATTATACCAAACAATTGCTTGATTCTTTTAGCGTATGCATACCTTGGTCAAACTGATGCCAAATTGGACTCATTTGCATGTCTAAATATTCTCTTCTTCTCTTTTTTTTTCAAGAAAGAGCTATCTATTTTACAATAATTATTGAGTTGTTAATAATTGACATTCATATTTATTTCCTGTCCATTCAGGAAAAACTCAGATTTGCTAGATTCAATAGCCTGATTAATGCTATAAACTAGCTTATTATTTTTTAAATCAAATAAATATAAAACTGATCAATAAGTTGGACATATAAATTTCAAAGTCGAAATAGGGATTAATTGACCAATTTAGAGTATAATTTGGGCAGATTTGTATATAAAAAGAGATTAATTTATACCATAGTTTAGTATTGCAGTTTTAGGATAAATTAATAAGTTCAAGCAACTATTTAATATAATATAGTATATAATCAAGTTATAATACTAAACTTGCAGATTGTGACTAAGAAAACTAGTTCACTGAATTTCCCCCTTTTTCCTTTTTGATGAAGTAATTCCAATCTGATATGTAAATTGCTTTTAGTTTTCTTCCAATTCTGGATTTTTTTTTCTTTTTTGTTCTATGCTATTTGATCAAACACTAATAGCTTAAACTAACTATGCATGATTTGTGTAGATTTCACAATGTTAAAGCTTGTTAATTGTAAGAACTATGTAAAAACAAATTGTTCTGAGATTTGTATCATCTTGATTTATACCCTCTTTAATTTTTTGAACTAATAACAAGCTTGGCATAATGCCGAAATGACTTGGTTAGTCCACATTACATCTTACAATTTGCAATTAGATTGTAATGCAATTCTTATTAAACAGATGAAACTACTGAGATGTTCTGCCTTTTCCTTGTAATTAAAAGAATGATGACAGTGAAACAATATGCTCCTATTTATTTGTTGGATCTTTTCTTTTCTTTTTTGAAAATATAACTGAGATAGTTTTTAAAACCCTACCCTCAAATTTCTATTAAGGCAAGGATGAAAAGCATTGTTTTGTACCAACCAAATGGTCTAGAAAAAAAAAAATTACCACCTTGCCATATATAAGGACACCGATAATAATTTTTATATTAAAATTGACAAGTACCATTACATTGTATTATTGTACAGTACATGCTGGTACTGACTGGTCTCAAACTACAATTTCATACCCTTTTGTTTTTTGGGTAATCTTAAAATAAGTATAATCGTAATTAAAAAGTAACACATAGTGATTCTTAAAGGGCATTACCACACCACCTACTTATTTTGGTACCTACCAATTTCTACAAAACCTCAATAGTCGATATTCTACCAGTAACTGTATGAGGGAAAAATGGAGGTGTAAATAACAAATTTCCTCTTTTTGGATTTTTGCCGAACACTTTATGTGCGATATTTGCGATTAACTGACACTTAAACACCACAACACAACCCAATTCACTCAAGCATGCAAGGGATAAATCAACACAACACAAAAATACACACAATCAAGGAAAATTCTTCGTATTATTAACATTGGTACCGTAGCAGTTTCAATACATACAAAGAACAAAAACCATGTTTCAAAGCCATGCATTTGAGCCCAAAGCCCAAATTTGTATGAGGAATAAATAAAAACCCAACACTATATACCAGTAAAATATACCACTAAAGCTACAAGTTGTTCATGCTATCAATTAAAAAAAGAGCACCCAAGAAAAGGAAAATTCACTCATGTTTTGTAATTATAAATGTGAGCTGAACCGGTGGGCATAGGTTTCGCATAATTCTAAATTACTCTTTGAACATTGTACCGAAAGAGAGAGAAAAGTGAAGTGAAATTAGGAAGAAAAAAATTATGAGGGGCTAAGAAGGCCCAGAAAAAAATCTGTGTTTTTTTGAGAAAAAAAATCAGCTTGATTTAAGTTAACTTGTTTGAATTAAAAAAATCAGCTTGATTTTAAGTGAACTAAACTTGTTTGGGGGTCAAAATCATAGTCTAAGTTGCTTACGAAATTTGAGTTTACTTTGTAAAATTTCTAAAAGTACATCTGGTATTTGTTATTTACAAATTTGGAAATTTACAGTGCAAAGCCTGAATATTTTAGAGCAGCACCTACTGTTAATTGCTTAGTGGAAGACAATTGTAGATGCTTCTCTATTTACTAACGGCATGAAATTTCTGTATTTCACTTATTTATGTACATAATTCTTAACTAAAACCACAATGAATATATGACGCAAATTAAAACTCTGTAACGGTAATATTTTCTCTTTTATTTCCTCTCTGTACAAAAAAAATTAAGATTAATAATTTAAATTGGAATCGGAAGTGGTATGAATATATACATAGACAATTATTATGCTGCATTAAGCTAGCTTGAGCTCAATCTTCGGACAGCGGACCAACTGTTTGAGGTTATTATTACTCAAAACCAAAAATATATATTTTTTCCTATGAATATATTTGATATGTACCTGTTCAAAGTTTTTCATCTTTCTCGTGTCAGATTTCCAAGAAACCCCTCTCTTCTTCTTAGAAACCTGACATAAACTCCAATTTAAATAAAAATAATTATCATTATTCTTAATTAACAGTTAATAATTTTATTACCTCTATGGTTGTGGTGTTACTCAATACAAGAGAAACATGCATGAGTGAGAGACTTAGTAAACTCTATATATTATTACCTCTATAGAGGTGGTGTTACCAAATACAAGAGAAACATGCATGAGTGAGAATCAGAGTAAACTCAGTGCAAAATTCACACTAAGAACTGCAAAAACATAAAACAAAAAATTAAATTAATTTATAAAATTGAACAGAAAAATTAATTACTATTCAAGTACATATGTTTAAACTTTACAGGACCATATGTGAAAGCTGTATCTTTAGTTTACCAGGATTGCAAATGTCCCTCCAGTTTCCTCTTCAACTAGAGTCTCCAGTTCTCATGTATCGCACCAGGATCAGAGAAAATAATTCCTCAATTAATTCTTCAATTAAACATCAGTTTCGCCAAATTACCTCTTAATTAGTATCTTTATAGCACCATTGTTTCATCTATGCCTGAATTTCTAGCAAACAGGGGCATATGTGAAAAATATATTTTTCTTTTTTCTGGGTTATCTCAAAAAATTAAGAGCTCAAGTAAAACAAAATGATTCTACCACTGGTATGCTTTGGCGTCGACAACTTTTTTTCATCTGTAATTAAGATCTTATGAAATAAGCATCCTTCCACCAAACCATTTTTCTTAAATCGATAAAAGAGAGCATCTAATGTAGTTTGTAGTAAATGAAAGGAAATGACTCTAGAAAAGTAAATGGAATTTTCTATTGAATACCTCTCATAAGCAACACATCAAACAGTTGAAGCGCAGTAGAAAAGGATCGAACTTGTGCTTTGCTTGAAATGCCTTCCTACGCTTCTTCCTTTGTTCTTTGTACATTAAGTCTTCTATATATTCAACCTACATCCACCTTTCAAAACCTTGCCATATATACAATTGACAGGTACTGACAATAATTTGTACATTACAATTGAAATGTAACGTTACATTTTGGTATCGTGCAGGACATGTTTATACTAACTGGTGTCAAACTACTGTTTTGTACCCTTTTGTTTTTTGGGCTATCTTAAAATAATTATAATCACAATTAAAAAGTAAAAACAGAATGATTCTTTAAGTTAAGAGAAATTACCACACCACCTATTTATATTGGTAACTACCAATTTCTGCAAAGCCTCGCTACTCTACCAGTAACTGAATGAGGGGAAAATGGAGGGGTAATATTTCTAGTTTTCTACAAATTTGTTTCTATTAGGAATTTGTCAAACACCTTGTTTGCAATATTTGCGGTTAATTCTAGCAATTAAACAAACACCACAAACACGACCCAATTCACTTGAGCATGCAAGGGATACAATCAACACAAAACAAAGAGACACACGGTCAAGGAAAACTTGTTTGGGCTCAAAATCATAGTCTAAGTTGCTTATGAAACCGGAGTATATTTCTAAGAGTATCCTCTGTTATTTGTTATTTACAAATTTTGAAAATTTACAGTACAAACCCTGAATATTGAAACCGGAGTATATGTATTGCTTAGTGAAATACAATTGTAGATGCTTCTCTATTTATTACCAACAACATGAAATTTGTGTATTTCACTTATTTATGTTTTAGGTTGGAATTGGAAGCAGTATGAATATGTAAATAGAGAAGTGAAGTACTCAGATTGGAATTGGGCCGTTAATTCTTCACAAATCTCTGTGAGGCCCACCATCTATATATGGGCTTAAGCTCGGTAAATAATTTTGAATCAGATTTGAGTCCTGGCAGGATGTTAGTAACTGGGAAATAAATTTCGCTCAGTGAATGGACTCACAATTCTGAATTTATCCCTTTTCTAATCGCCTCATTTCCTTAACTCCTATTTTGTTTGGAAATGAATTTCCAATCCAACATACTTTTTAGTACTTTTTAGAAAGCAGGAAAAAAGAAAAAGAAAGAAAAATGATATTATTTATGGAATCAAATTTGTTATCCCTCTGTATTAAGTTAGCTCAATCTTCACTCTCCAGAATTCTACCTTCTGGCTGCAGACCAACTGTTTGAGGTAATTACTCAAACATTAATATTAACATTAATATTTTTTTGTTCTGAACTGTATCCAATATGCAAGGATATTCCAAGGTGTTATTATGCTCATCAAGGATATATATATCTTTTTTGGGATTGGTTCTGGAGCCAAGATATAATTTACCTTTACTTGGTTTGGTAATGTATAATACCAGTCAACACTAGACTCATACCAGTACAATTTTGTACCAACCAACCAAAGTTAGTTCTTTTTCCTGATGAATATCAAAGAACACCATATGTATAAGTTTATAATCTAGATAATAAGTAAAAGACCGACTTAAATTATATTATGAAAGATACTAATTGTAATTGTTTTGTTATATTCGGCATTGCATACTGTTACGAAGTGCCAGCATATACAGCTTCCGCTACTCTTGATTCAAATAATGTTAATCAAGGAATTTTTAATGTTTTTTGAACTCATTTTAGATAGAGAAAGTTATACACCTTATATTCTATTTTGTTAGGTGCCAATCTGACATCTCAAAAAACATGGCCGACTTGAAAATATCTAACAAGTCGAAGACCAAAAAACTCAATCCACAGCTTGATCCCAAATTATATGAAACTCGAATGGATCCCAACTCAATTGATCCGACACCCAAATGAAACGAAACCCAAATGGATAATAGCCATTTGGTAAAAGTGATTCTTCTCTTGTTGTTGATTTCATTTGAGCTCATAATTCCATTTCCAAGCCAACTGGACATGTCCTTGTCCTTCAGTTATTTTTGGTTTGGGTTGATTTTGACCCTATCTACTATACTAGACCATTATAAGAAATTGATGTACATATTTTATTAATGGTTACATTAGTAACATAGTGCACCAATCATAACAGAGCGCCACTACTGATGTGTGTGTGTATAAGAGTTAATTTTTCCTTACTGAGTTTTTGGGGCTCTTTTGTCAGTTATCTCAATAAATTATGAATACAAGTAAAACAAAGTGATTCTACCACTGGTACGCTTTGGTACCGATGAGCTTTTTATCAGTAACTAAGGTCTTTTGAAATTTAAATCATTCCAGAAAACTGTTTTGTCAAAGAGAACATCTAATGTAGTTTATAATAAATATAAAGAAATGACTCAAGAAAAGTAAAGCTGAGAGAGGAAACAGAATTTTTTATTGAATACCTCTCAGAAGCAACACATCAAACAGTTTAAGGACAAGAGAAAAGGATTCGAACTTGTGCTTTACTTGTAAGGCCTTCCTACACTTCTTCCTTTATTCTTTATTCTAGTTTTGCTCAACTTTTTCTTTACTTCCTAAATGAAAAAGTAAAGAAAAAGAATCCCACAAAAAGCAAACCTTGGAAGAGAAGAAGAAACATTGCACTCTTAAATCTTCTATGCATACCTTAATCTACATCCCCCTTATACAAAACCACATCAACCATGAGCCAAACTTTTTTCATATAAACAATCTAGATACAAAAAGTTGCATATAGCAACACGAGAAAAAAGAGAGAAATGGCTCAAGAAATTGTGAGTGCTCTATTGCTCAAGCTTGCCGATGTTGTATTCAAAGAAGCGGTCCTCCTGTACGGTGTGAAGGACAAGATGGAGTCTGTGGAGCACGAGTTGAGATGGATTCAATCATTCTTAAAAGATGCTGATTCAAAGCGAAAGGGTGATAGTCGAGTTCAAACCTGGGTGAAGGATGTGAGGGAAGTGTCTTTCTTAATTGAGGATGTAATTGATACATTCTTATTAAAGGTTGAAAGTTTAAGTCATAAAAAACCGGGTATTTGTAACACCTTACAGAGAGTATGCAAGAAGCCTATGAAGTTAGTTGCCATGCACAATCTTGATAGTGCGATCAATAAGATTCAGGCTAGGCTCAAGGAAATCCAAGCAAGTAAAGAAAGGTACATATTGGTAATATAACTGTTCGAAAAAACATATAGTTAATATAAAATTGTGTTGATATGAAAGTTTCAAAAGTTTTTTTTTTCTAGTTTTCTTCTTTTTGGGAGACTTGGAGTTTCTTCTTCTTTATTAATTTGGGCCAAAATTTGAGTTCTAATTATGGTAATTATTTTTCCTAATTTTGTATCAATTTGTCAATCAGATACGATATAAAAAGTTTGGAGGACAGTAGTATAAGAATTGCCAGACTGCCTGACAAGCTACCTGTGATTCCTGAAATTGATGAGATAAATCTTGTTGGCTTTGATACCGAAAAGAATAAAATAATTGAGTTGCTACTTGATAGAAAAACTTCTAGACGATCTGTTGCGTCTCTTGTTGGAATTGGCGGACTCGGAAAAACTACTCTTGCCGAAAAAGTGTATCAAAGGTTTGTTTATATAAATTAACTTTTACATCATGATTTTTTATTTCAAGGAAATATACTTTTTCCTCTTGATGTAGTGTCCAATTGGGGAACTTGTATAATCTTCTTGAACTCATTCTAGAAATTGTGATGGCAAGTACAACCTTTTTTAGAATGACAAAGTTATAGAAGTAGTTTTAATACTCCAAAAAGTAGGAAATTTTAAATGTTCTCATAGAATTTTTCTTCCATCCTGATTAGAAAAAGAAATGTACGAAATGACCTAATTTATGGTTCAAATTTTACCAATTCATCTTTCTATCTGAGTGAGATCCGTGTTTTATATGCAAAACAAGTTAACTAACTGTCTACACATGTTTTAATTTGTTCACAATCCATCTTTCTATCTGAGTCAAAGTCAGTGTTTTATATGCAAAACAAATTAACTAATTGTCTACACACGTTTTAATTTGTTCACAGTATTAGCAACAAGCAACACTTTGATTTTTGTGTATGGTTAACTGTGTCACAAGAGTTTAACCCAATAGATCTCTTGAAGAAAATTCTAAAGAAGGCCGGCGTCACAAACTTCGAAAAAGAGTGCGACGAAGAATATTATATTATCGAGGTTAATAAATTCTTAACAGAAAAAAGGTATTTTATTGTGTTGGATGATATTTGGTCGAAAAATGTGTGGACTCGAATCAAGGGTGCCTTACTTGATTGTAACAAAGGGAGTCGAATACTAATCACTACAAGATTTTCGGATATTGCTAAGGCAGCAGATCCGGAAAGTGTTCCAGTCGAGCTCCCCTTCTTAAGTGAAGAAGAAAGCCTAAAACTCCTCTTAAAAAAGGCTTTGCCCGGAGAAACTTTTAATGATGGATATCCTCAGGAGCTACTTGAGGTAGCGAAGAGTTTCGCAAAGCAGTGTGGTGGTTTGCCTCTCGCATTAATTGTAGTAGGTGGGTTATTATCAACAAAAGATCGAACTGGGAGTGCTTGGGATAAGGTGATGCGAACCATGGATTGGAAAACTGACGGAAATGAGTGCACGGATATTCTAGCCAGTAGTTATGAAGATTTGCCGGTTCACTTGAAAACATGTTTCATGTATTTGGCTTCCTTTCCAGATGATTCTCGATACCCAGCTGGTCTTCTTATTCATTTATGGGTTGCAGAAGGATTCATACAACATGATGCACGAGGCACCATGGAGGAAATAGCGGAGAAATATTTAGAAGAACTTGCTCAAAGGTACTTTTCAATATTTGGCTTAAACTATTATTTATTTCATATATATTAGCACAATTGTAATGGCTTGTCATTATTTTCCGGATTCTTGCTTACAATAACATCGTGAACTAAAAAAATTTACATGATTTTAGTACAAAAAATGTATTTGTTTTCATATTTGTAATATGAAAGCAATATTATGCACTACCATAAGTATGGGCAGTTATATCAAGAAAAGACTGATATTTACATGTTCCATCCGAGATGTTGTACAATCAATCTCATTTCTATATTGTTTTAGTGATACTTATTGTCTTAAATATTATTATATATTTTTGGGAATTTTTCAGAAATCCCCTAACTTTTCTTATATAATCAAAACCCCCCCGGTTTTTTAGATTCCTTCAAAAAAATCATATCTTTTTAGTCTTCTTCAAAACCCCCTAATTTTTTTTCAATATTATCAAAACCCCCTCTCATTTAGCTATATTTTTAAAAATGACCATTTTACACCCCCACCCCCCTATTTTGGTATAACTTTATTTTTCTTTTTTAAGAGTTATGATTATTATTCTCAATTTTCAAAATTATATTGAATTTTTTTTTTTATAAATATGAAAAAAAATGAAAAAATATTTGAAATATTTTTTAAATGTAATTTGGAGTAAAAAGCAATACAATCATACAGTAGCGGAGCTTGACGGGAAAAACTGGGGGCCAAAAAATTTCCTCCCTACCAATTAATACTGCAAAAAAGTTTGGGGGGAGGGTCCAAATACATAGAAATATATATATTCTAATTTTTTTTCTATCAACGCACCACTAATATATACTACTCTGTCAAAAATCTTGGATCTATAAAGCTCCGCCACTACAATAATAGTCCTTCAAAAAATATATTGAAAAAATTTCGATTTTTTTCTTTTTTGTACATATTTATAAAAAATATAATTTTCAATTTAATTTTGAATATTTATAATATAAACAATAAATAAAATAATAATTAGAGCTATAATAAAATAGAGGGTAAAATGGTCATTTCATAGTATATAATTAAAAGGGAGGGATTTTTTTATAATATTCAAAAAAGTTGGGGGGTTTTTGAAGAAGCTTAAAAAGATAGGGGATTTTTGAAGGAATCTAAAAAGATAGGGATTTTTTATAATATTAATTAGGGGGGTTTTGAAAAATTTCCCTATATTTTTTATATAAATGTTTTTTATGGTTTATATAAAAGATATAAATGGAACCGTTCATCTAGAGAAATTTCTTTTTACTTTATTTAATTATATTTTTTTCTTAAATGAAGCAAAACAGAAGACCATACTTCTTCTTTCTTTTCTCCTCTTCTTGTCTTGTAAAATTTATAGACCAAACTAATATCCTAACTTGCCAAGTAAGCAGTACTAAAAAGAAAAACATGAATAAATATGCATTAATTGTTCCATAGTCATTGAATTTATGCTAAAAATAGAATATTCAATTGTCCATATGCATAATCTTTCAAAGACAAAATTGTTGAAAATATTAGTCAAAATTCACAAATAAAATTTATGGTATATATACCTTTATGTGTCACTTTTCAGTATCACTTTTTCTAAAGAAATTATAATATTTATGAATAACATTTGTCTACTCATAAAATGACATATTGGATAACATTTCCAAATAATCATAGTGGTCAATTGTCTTTTTTTTTTCCTTACTATACATGCTATTGCCGCTTCTCATTTGTATAGATATAACCTCTTGAGAATGCTCAAAGTTAAATGAGAATTGAAGGATGAGGTTACCTTTGCGAGTGTATGGAAGTATCGTTCTTTTTGGAGGGTGCTATTTTGAAAGAAATAAGATGATTTATTTTAAAATTTGTCAAACTAATTGGTAAATAATAATGTTTTAAATAGCGTATAGCGAAGAATAATATTTCAGTGTTTGTTGAGCGGTTAGCATAAAGCGGGCGCGGTTGTTTCACTACCGTAGCGGGCATTAGATATAACTATTTTATCATATTTTAATGTATATAAATATGACTTAGTATCCAAAATTAATTTTAATTATATTAAGATTAAACATTCTATATAGGTAACAATATAAAAATGACGTCAAAAATTTCACAATAAGCATACTAATAATATATAAAAATATATATGTTAGAGTCTAGTATATTTACTGGCTCAGTCCAACCAATCAAATCCACAGCATATTGTTTTGAAAAAGATTTAAGATTAGTTAATGCGAGTAGTTAATCAAATGTATTAGCTTATTTAAGTAATTCTAATTTACATTCGCTATTTTAAGATGAGACTAATTAACTAGTCACATTTCCACTAATTTACAACAATACAGTTACTCTCACGCTTACTCTTGTATACTCTCTTCTCACTTGCTCTCTTATATATCCATACAAATACTCCTATGTTCTCTTTATACATGTTTATGTCGGTTGGGGCAATTCACACTCAAAAAAGTATTCAACAAAGAATAATTTGGAGAACTCGAGAGATTTTCATAGTTAGATACATAACTGATTAATTAGTCAAGTTAGTTTAGAACAACACAAATATGCATCTCCGGTAAATATCTTCTAGCAAATTCTCCATTTCTCATTCTTTTTTTGTAAATTTATTTATTTAATTATTGGGTTGAGGAAAAACACTTTACAAGAAATAGCTATTAGGACAAGTAGGGGTGTTCTGAACAAATTTCCTCACTCAAGAATTTCGTCAAACACCTTGCATGCAATATTTACTATTAACCCAACCAGTCAAATTAACGCTACAAACACTACCCAAATAAAATAATATTCAAGAGATAAATCAACACATCGCAAAAGAATACACACTTACGGAAAACATATTAATAAGATCAGTTTAGTTCAATTTAACTGTTCTACTATCTTACAAGAAAAAAATATTTTGTAGAATTTTCAATACATCCATCTATGCTACACACTAAAAAAGTTCTCATCAACAAAGTGGATCACAGGCTAAGAAAGTTAAGAAAAATATAATCGAAGAAAAAACTGAGAAGATATTCCACCGTACTAGTTACACCAAATCGATGATATATTGTGTTCTGATCTTTCTCCTTCACTTTTCTTTTGCCTTGGGTGTTTCAGTTTGGCAAAATAAGAAGATGCCTTCAATACGCACTCACAAAAAAGCTCCCTAGAGCTTGTGATTTCATATGCACGTTTTGCACAAAAGTCCTCCAATTTTTTATATTAGCAGAACTATAAATTAAGGTCCAAAGTCCAGCTTAATTTCTTTTGAACACATGAGGACCCAGCAATAGCTAAATCTGCTACCTGATATCTTCACCAACATGTTACAAACAAAAAAAGACACCAGCTCTAATAAAATCAATAAAATGTATTTTTCAATTTGCATACAAATAAGACCAATAATGATTCTTTTTTTTTTGTTTTCTATTGCTATGTAATTTGCCTGAACGAAATATTTTTCTTTGCAGGTGTATGATTCAAATTTTACAGAGATCAATAATGAATGGTTCCATCACACAATTCCGTGTACACGATCTCCTGCTAGAGTTAGCTATTCGGGAAGCCGAGCAAAAAAGCTTCTTGAAAGTATTCTCGACGCGAGCTGACTTGGAGAATAATACCGATGCACGTCGTGTGACATTCCAATTGGAGGATTCTAGTTGGAGACATGCTTCCTTTGAACAGAACAAACTGATTGAATATACAAAACCGAATGTCCGCACTTTATTTTTCTTTGGAAAGATTATACCATTCAATTCAGAATTTAATTTGGTCAAAGTTCTGATGATTGAAAATTATGATTTCTCTGGTAAAGAAAGATTGCTTTTGAATTTGAAGAAGTGCCTAAAGCGGTTGCCTCAACTGAGATGCTTGGTATTTAAAAAGTGTAATTTCTCCTCTTCTCCTCTTAATTCTCATTTTTATTTGCCCACTGATCATTTACACAATATCCAGACATTAGACCTTAAAGGCTCTCGTGGGATTAGAGTGCCTATGTCTTTATTGGGCATCAAGACTCTAAGGCATGTAGGTCCGGTATGGATAGAAATAGGGCAAGATCCTGATGACCTGCCAAATTCCCAAAACCAAATACGAGGGTTAGCATCGACTGACCTGCCATATCTCCAAACTCTCGAAAGGCTGATAATACGAAACTCAGCTGAAATAGGGTTGCTAAATATGCCCATCCTTCGTAGGTTAATCATTGAAATTGCAAGTTATGAAACCGATTCTTGGAAATCAATTATTTCTTTAATTGCTAAGCTTAATTGCCTCGTGTACCTTGAGATAATTGAATTGATACGCGGCCTCCCATTAGGTATTATTAACATGAGGGCATTCCAGAGTTATGGGCTTTTGCGAACCTTGAAGTTACATGGGTGGTGGCGGCTCAAGGATGGGACATTAAATGTTGATATGTTTCCACCGCATCTCACGAAGCTCAAACTTTGGAGATCCAGCATTAAGCAAGACCCGATGCCAATACTAGCGAAACTGCAATGGCTCAAGTTACTTCAAATCGGGTCGACTGCATATAGAGGAAAGCAAATGATTTGCTCCACAGGCGGGTTTTCTCAACTACAAAAATTGCAACTCTATGGGTTAGATGAATTAGAGGAATTGAAGATAGAGGCAGGAGCCATGCCCATGCTTAACCACCTCATAATAACTCAATGCGACAGGTTGAAAATGCTCCCAGATTTGCAACACGTGCCGACTCTCAATGTCTTAGAGCTACAAGACATGCCAGAAGAATTCGAGCAGAGGGTGCAAAATGAAGACCAACACAAAATCAAGCATATCCTATCCATCATCATAAAAAAAGCTCGTTTATAAGCTACCTGCAATTTTATTTGGTATTTGGTCAGTTTGTACTTTCATATATTTTTTGTTATTTCTATGTTTCAAGTGTGCGATTTGATTGCTAATATGTATTTGTTTGCTTGCTTTATTGTAAGCTGAATTTGTTTTGTGTGTTTTCTTTCATGTATGTTGAAATAAGCTTGTTAAATTAAATGTAAGAATAGTTTGTAATATAATTCCTAATAAACGGATGAAATTATTGATATGTTCTATATTTTCCTAAATTGGTGTTGAATTTTTTTTTCTCTTTTGAAAATAATAACTGAGATAGGTTTCAAAACCCTACACTCAATTTCCATTAAGGGTGAACAGTACAGTTATGTACCACCAAATGATCCAGATTGAAGGATCAATCTTGCAATATATATAGGTATTAATAATAATGTGAGTTTTCAAAATTGACAGGTACCGTTACTTTTTGGTACTGGGCAGTACATGATGGTACTAAAGTGTGGAGTATCTGTAGATTTCATAAATTCAAATTACTCATTGACCTGATGGATTTTATGACCCTCAATCTTGACACAGCTTCCAGTACCGATGAAGCCCCTTGCTCACAAGAGCCTTTCATAACATAAACTACCTAAAAAAATTAAGTAATAATAATAAACTCAATTTAGACAAAAATGAATGGATAAATAAATTGACAAAAATAATAAATATAATTTAGAGAAAAAATTAATGTAAAAATGTCAGACATTCTAAATTGACCAAGTAATGGAAGGTAGCAGCTGTTGATGGATGATCTTGAGCTTCAATGAGAAACACCATTTATGCCTATTCAAATAAGGCCATTTTCGCTCATTTAAATTCTACAGACACTTTGAGAATTACAATAATCAGAAGATTTTGTAAACTACACCAAAATTGGGAATCTGGTTAAAAATTGATTATTGATCTTTGGATAGTGATAAATAGTAGTATCATTATAATAAATTAGAAGAAAACAGAAAAGATCCTACAATTCATATCTCTATTTTTCAATATTTGCATGTGGAATACTACAATCTGAAAGCTAAATAAATTCAAAATCACCATGTATTTTTCCTTTTCCTTTCAAATTATTCACCAAACAGTGTAGGTTTTAACTCACAAGAAGTAATTTATATATTTTTTATGAAAATAAAGTTTCGAAATATCAAATGAAGATGAACTTGGTAATTTGTACCAGGCCTGGTTAGGCCTAGTTCTTGTTTGGACTTTCATAATATGTTGAGGAAATAGCAAAAAAAGAAGGCGCCTCATCGAATTGAACATCTAAACAATGCTGGATTTAGAATTGTGATGAAATACATCAAATGGTTAGAAAATATTTCATTTTCATCTATCAATTATACAAAAAAAATTCAAAACAAACAAATCTATTCAAGAAAGAAATTTCTAGACTATTATTTAGAAAGAAATTCAAACACAATTTAACCACGAAATTTCTATAATATTATATCAAAAGTAATTCAAACACTTGATCAACCCACAATTTCTACAGTATTATTTAAAAAGTAATTCAAACACGATCTAGGTAACTGTATCTGCACTAAAATATATTACAAAAATATTATATATTATTATTACATGTCATGGTACTAATTTAGCCAGAAAATATACAATCACACCAAAACATTACACTACAGTACATACACTACAAAAGTTCAAAATATTGACCAGCTAATCTATTCCATATCTTCATACCTATCAAATAATATAATGAAAAATAATTTCACCAAAAATGGATAATTAGTTAACTATGGAAGAATATTTTTTTAATGTTGGTTTCAATCTATTTAGTAAGAATTTTAAGCAATTCCTGTTTTATATATTGTGCTTTTGTCTTAATTATTTGCCTTCTCACAATTAATGACATTGTGCCTTCTCACAATTAATGATATTGCAGCTAATAGTGTTTTGGAGATAAAGTTATGAGTTTTAAACCTTCAAGCTATCATTGCAAGTGCAGAAATATTTCTTATATTTGCAAGTACTATTAAGTTAAAAGTTTAAAGATCTCATACCAATCAGAACTCAATACCAAATCATTTTCATTTCATGCTCATTTATAGTTTTGTAATGCTCTTGGCTTCATAATTTGATATTTCTAAGGTTCTTTTGATTTATTTTCTACATAAAGTCAAGCCGTAAATTAGTTATGTACATGTCCTGTCCGTCTTTCTAGTTTCAACCGATTCTGCCAATGTTCTAGTTGAAACTATTCATCATCATCTTGTTCTTGCAATCTGGCATTCTTCCCCAAATTCCTTGTAGAAGCTTATGAACATCCTCCTGCAAGTCCACAAATACAGTAGTTGTTTGCTCAACCTTACTCTATTAATTGCTCCAACCAAACTAACAAATCATATGATGCTCCCTCACTCCCATTGATTAGGCTCTTCTCATGCCTCTCCTAACCTTCAACTTTACTTGTGCAAAAAGTATAATAAAAGAACACTTATGCAAAGAAGCCCTAAACCAAGTTGTTCAAAGGGTATCGATGAAAATATGCATAATTTATGAATATATTAAATTACCAGTCGCTGGTTCATAACTCACTGATGCAAGCTGATCAATATCTGTTGTGGTTATATTTATTTGTATTCTCTTCCTTCTTGATAAATTTTTGCTCTGAAAAATAATAAATCATGAATAACCAGTGGAATTCCAAGCCAAGAATTAATTGAATAGCTAAGTTCAGAGAGAGAACCTGTAAGCACAATTCTTTGCTAAACGTTATAATATCCCAGACCTTTTCTCCATTATTTTCACTTGTGGTGAAGTGTCTTTGCAACTAAGTACCTCTCATATCTAGAGCGAATACCAAATTCAAACTACCAGTCATTTTTTGCAAAAAAAGTCAACCCAATTTGGTACATAATTAAAATTTCATATGAACTTGTTAGATAAATATAGTTTTTCTTATTATTTTTCTATTACCTAATAGAAGCCAACTCATTTTGAATTTTCCATACCAAGTCTCAACAGCTTTACTATTGGGAGTTTTTCTATATCAAATTTTGTTCCCTACAAAAACTTATGAACATAATCAATGTTAAAATCAAGGTCCAGTAAAATAAAGCAACATTTTGGTCTAATTCTTTTCTAGAAGTGTTCTGTATTTAACCCAATTTGGGATAATTTCCCTAAAACATGTGATTAAGCACTAACCAATCTAACAAAATCCAACGAAAAATTACATGATCTCCCTGTCTTTTGATTGTTTTTTTCTTTTTCGTGATTTTCTCTTTCTTGGACCAAAAAGTCAGCTGCTCACTGTATGTCTTGACCGGTCAACCTTAGAGCTATCTTGGCTGCTCTCTCTTTAGCTGTTATATCCATTCCAATTATACATAATGCTTCATCAGGCATGCCTGAATTGTAAAAAAAGCCTTTGTCCTTAAGAAATCCAAAGTAAAGGTCATTGTTGTGAATTTGGAACATATCAGTACATACTACATACTAATAGGTATCAAATTGAGACACCTATTATATTTTGCAGCGAGTATATATATTTTGATGTTTTGTAGGAATTAAATGAAAATTTCTGACCTTGCAAGTTCTAAGAGAGCAACCGTTTTGAAGAGAAACATATTCCCACTGTCCCAAAACAGATGCAATGTATCTATTCTTCTCTGGATTTTATTTACCAATTGCCCTCAGAACCAACGTTTTCGCACGCTGTTTAGAAAAAAAAACCATCTGATTTCGAACCAAAACAAAAAGAATCCCAAAACTCTAAGTAAGATAATTATATAAATAACCTTATAAAATCAGAAAGCCAAGATCGATATGCATATCTCTGTCTATTTTGACCAATCCAACATCAGGAGCTCAACTGGACGGTATAAAAGTAAATTAGTCATTATATAGTATAATAGGATGAAATAATAAATATGTTACCGGAATACGGTGAAATAAAATTAGGGTTAAATAATTTACCTATCATGCATGGTAGGGCAAGAGAGTGAAATATCAACAATCTATACCCTATATTTATTATTTAACCCTATGATGCATTGGGTAGAATTCTGAAGGAAATACTTTTTGGATTATCTTTTTGTCAACAAAAAGATAATCCAACCAGAAGTATTTCCTTCAGAACTCTACCCAATGTTTCAAATCAAACACAAATTTTGTTGTCGATTTGCATTTTTGGGTCTTTTGACCCCTTATCTCAGATTTGGGTCTATTTCTGTTTCTAAAAGCCCTCTAAGTGGATTCAATCATTTTTGCCTAGATGTTATGACATAATTACATATATACCCTTCCAAAATACAAATATCAAATTTGCCTATCTGAAAGATAAATATATGTCAAATCTATTTTTTTTCTTTTTTTACCAGTGTATTTTGAAGCGGAAAGACCGGGATGCAAATTTACTCTTGGACAAAGAATTGGAGCATTTATATAAGGTACAAATTTATGTTATGTTCCACTCTGAACTTTCATATTTGTATAATGATATAATTATTTTTAGTTACTAATGAATAAATAAATAAACAAACAAAAACGAATGAATGAAAAGACAAATGAATAAATAAATATTATTAGAACTTTTAATTACCAAACATAACTACTTGATTTTCCAGGAGTATTACAAATCACTATAGAACAATGACAGTATGATAATTAGATGTGTCATTCCTCTGTTGTACTTAAATCTACAGAGAGATGGCGGAGAGCGACAGAGAGACAGGGCGGAGAGAGACAGAGAGACAGGGCGGACAGAGAGGTAGAGTTTTTGTGTTTCTAGAGAAGCCACGAATGAAGAAGAAGAGACTAAGGCTCTGCTCCAGTGAGGGATAAAGGGTGGGAAGGGAAGAGAATTGATGGCAAATATTTTTTTTGTCTTGCTCCCATGTTATATTTTGAGAGAAGGGGAAGAGAATGGAAGACAGCTCATTTCTTTTTATATGATGAAAATAATTATAAATTATTGCCCCCAACTTTGAAGGTTAATGGATGGCAAAAAAGTTTGCCTCATATAATACCTAAAATACTCTTCTTTTATTGTATCTATGACATATGACTCCCAATAATCATTATAACAAATAATTTTCCCCTCCATTTTCCCTCTCCCAATCATCTTTTTCCCTCCAAAACATCACACGCAAGGGACTCTTCCCATTCTCTGGTTATTTTCTTCTTCTTGCTCTTTTACTCTTCTCAAGCAATTTGTTCATCCTTGTCTTCAACAAGATAATTCTTTTATCATTTGTGTTATTTATTTAATAACATTCTTTGATTGGTTCTTTCAAAAGTGTTGTCTCTTGTTTTATTCAATATTATTGCTTGTGCTTTATTGTACTTGTTTAATTTTTTTTTTTTTTTGACTTGTTAGGACTTTTTTCAATTAGAACTATACTAGTTTGTAATCTATTTTCATTAATGAAAAATAAGAACTATACTAGTTAATTAACATATTTTCTTTAATGAAAAATATGTAGATGAATGAACAAGATAACAATAGATGGAAATTGGTTGTTTTATTACGTCAAATGCATTTTTTGTCTTTAATACAATTTGCATGTATAATATTATATCAATTAATGTTGGAAAAAAATGATGCAACTAAAATATATCGTGGAGTTAGTGATAATAGTGACCACGATAAAGTAATGCATAAGCTTTTCCATAGCGGTAAAATCGTGAAATAATAAGGATGGACCCTCGAGCTTTCCTTAATTTGTGTCACAAATTGGAAAATGAAGGTGGCCTACGACCCACTCAAAGGGTTGGCATCCATGAACAAGTTGCTCGATTTTTATACATGCTAGGTCATAATGTCAAACATCGGGCAATTGGTTTCTTTTTTGACCGTGGGAATGAGACAATTAGTCGTAATTTTCATAAGGTCATGAGAGCATTAATTGATTTAGAACCCATTTATCTTCAACAATCGGATGGATCAACAACCCCAAAAGAAATTGGTGACGATCATAGATTTTATCCTTATTTTAAGGTACATTATATATATATATATATATATATATATATATATATATATATATATATATATATATATATATATAAATTTACCTTTATTAAAAAATGACTGAAAAATATTAATTAAAAATAATTTTAATAATAGAATTGTGTTGGTGCAATAGATGGGACACATATTAGGGTAAAAGTCGCTTCAAAAGATGCACCTAAACATCGAGGTAGAAATGATTATCCCACACAAAATGTGTTAGCCGCATGCACTCCTAATTTAAAATTTACATACGTTTTAGCGGGATGGGAAGGAACCGCATCGGACTCGAGGATAATAAAAAATGCATTAAAAAGAAAATATCCACTAAAAATACCAAACGGTAAATAATAAATAGATACAAATAAAATTAATAATATCATCATTTCATATTTACAAATTATAACGAATATGTATTAATCGATTATAGGAAAATATTATCTTGTCGATGCCGGTTTCATGATTAAAAGTGGCTTGATTACACCTTATAGAGGTGAGCGATATCAATTAAAAGAATATTCAAGAAACCCACCTCAAAATCCCCATGAGTTGTTCAATCTCCGGCATTCATCTTTACAGAATTCAATTGAAAGGGCATTCGGGGTACTTAAGAAGCGCTTTCCAATAATAACAAGTACATGTAATATGTATTTTTATACACATTTTTAGGGTTTTTATCATGAAAAATTCGTCAATAAATCACATAAATTGTATGAAAAATACTTAAACTTAATAAAAAATATCTGTGAAACTCTTAATACACTTTTGTGTGATTTTTCAGGTAAAAAGACCGAGAAAACGATACTTAGAGACCTCAACAAAAAGTCAACTCCAAATGACGGACCAATTTGCAAAACATGGGCCAAAGATGGCCGAATTTTCGACAAATCTTTCCGAAAACCCTACACACGATTCTCCGAAATTCTTACAACCCTTATCCGTCTACCATCCAAGCCAAGACCTACAAAATCCACAATAAGATGAAAAGTCAAACCCGGGAAATCACCGAGTTGACCAAAAGTCAACTTTTCCAAAAGGGGTCAAACTGGGTGTCAAATCGTAGAGCGCGACGATACGAATCCAACGGTACAAACCTTGCGAAAAAAGACCTTCTAGAACTCCCAGAAAATGCGATACAAGATTTGGTCAACCTTGGTCAAAGTCAACCTTTGACCGGGTCAAAACTCTTCCAACCAACCGAAGTGTGACACGTGGCAAATTCGGTTTGAAATCAGCGAATCGTGAACTGACACGTGGCAATTCCGTTGGAAATCAGCGAATTAAGGAGCGACACGTGGAAGAGTCTGTTATTATCAACAACATGAAGGACACGTGGCGATTTCTTATTGGGGAGCATTACTGACGCGTCGGTACGAGATTCTCTTACCAGCCAATCAAATCACGCCACGTGGCATACACGTGAAAAGATTACGCGTTATCTTCAGATTCCAAACATTTCCTCTCCGTTTTCTTTTAGACTGGACACCTCCGTTTCTTTATTAACGCGCAAAACCGAGTGCACTGGACCATCCGGTGAAGCAAAATGGAGAAGGAACAAAAAGCGTTTTCTGCAGAAATCAGAAGCGCAGTACGAGGATTCTCTTCTCAGCCAATCCATCGTCGACACGTGGCAAGTTCGTTTTAACAGATTGAAAGGTGAAACACGTGGCAAAATCGTGGCCATTGGATTAGATATCTGATTTTGATCAGACCAACCCCTGAGCGACACGTATGCAATCCGTTGGAACGGATGAAAGTGAGAATGAAATGCTATATGTACCCAGAATTTGCATCCAACCTGAATTTGTATGGAAAAGAAAGAAATAGTGCTATTTACCCCCCAAATTGCTACCCAAAAAAGAATCCGGACCAAACTAAATTGTTTAGTCCCACCATCCTAATTCTAAATATTTTCTAGGGTAAATTTCACTATAAAAGAGACCCCATCTTCTCTCTAGAGGGGGCCATTCATCCACACAACCATTCAACCCTCCATTCTTACATACACCATTTTTCATCTCTTTCACCATTTTCAACTCTATTATTTTTTTTTTCCACCATTAATGTCCATAAACTTCAAAATTCCAATTTTTGAGACTTGAGAGAGAAGATGGAATTTTAGAGAAGTGCTTGAACTAGAAGGTGAAGGTGATAAATCAATCAAGAAGGAGAGAGATCGAGAACGATTCACTTCTTTAGGGTTTGATTTAATTCTTCTTTTTCTTTTTATTTTTTTTATTTTCTTGGTTGGATTTTAATATAATTTATTTTGTGGACATGAGTGAGTAATTTTAAGGATAGGGAAAGACTTTTTGTGTAGCATTGATGATGAAATCTTGAGAAAACTTTGCATTTATTATAGTATTTTTAAGATTAAATCTTGAAATATTTTTATGAGGTTTAAAGTTGAATTATTTAGAAGGATGATTTGATGTTAAATATTTATAAAGATTTTTTAGAGATTTGTTTGAATATATTTAACTTGGAAAAGTTATCCTTATTCAAATAAGGGTTGAATCAATTATAAGAGCACTTAAAAATAGAAGTTTTTAATGGATCTGAAGGTTGATGAGTTTATTAATTAATTTTTGGAAAGAAATTAATTAAACCTTGCTTATAAATACTATATGATTAATTTGCTATCATTTGTGATTCGTGATTCTCAAGTTACACAAATTGTCGTCTTTCCCTACTATTTCTCTTTTATTCCTTTAAAAAGAAATTTGTTTTTAATTTTATCTCTCGTGCAATTCTTTCTATTTAGAGCAACAACAACAATCTTTCAAAACGCAACACTAAATTCTAAGTGAGAGTTGAACGTTAAAATATTTAAGGCCTAGCTTCCTTGTGTTCGACACCCTAAACTCAATTTCCACATATACACTTTGTGAATAAATTAAGAAATTATAAATTTCTTTGTTAACACGTGATTACACAAACGACAAGTTTTCACGTTGTTACAAATGGCGCCGTTGCCGGGGAAGCGGCTTGCATTAAATTTTTGACTAACCGATCTCACGTTTTTTCTAGTGTTTTGTTTAATTGTTTGAAGGTGTATGAAAAAAGGGAATCCTCAGGTCTCTCAAAACCCCGATTTGAATCAGACGTTAAGAGACATCAGGAAGAACAAGAAGAAGGAAGCACCGGGCGTTTCATCCCTTCCGAAACAAAATCAGGAAGTAGAGGCTTCTCCTACCTTAGGGCCTTTAGATCCAAAGATAGATCAAGTGGAAGAGCCACAAGATCGAGCTCAGCATCATCCGAACCATCCCTACATCCGATCTTCACCATCAAGGGAGTTTCTTTCCTTTTCATAGCTTAAACTCATCATCATCATCACATCATCATCTAAAAGTCGAAGAAAAATTTATAGAAAATCAAGTGAAAATGGCTGAAGAAAGAACATTAGGAGAACTATTGGCACATAATCTTCAACAAAATCCAGGAAATATTGTGATACCCACCGTGCAGAACTTTAAATTGAACCCAGCAATATTAAATGTATTACCTGTCTTTGAGAGACATAGAAATGATAATCCTTATATACATTTGGGTGAATTAGATAGGAAATGCACGGCTCTTTTTGGTAAAACAAATGACTTGGATAACATTAAACTCACTCTTTTTTCCCATACTTTAGGAGATGCTCCAAGAGATTGGCTCAATCACCTTCAAGGCGGGCCATTCAGGACGTTTGAGGAAGTGGCACAATGTTTCCTCAAACGTTACTATCCTGATTCACTCACCGCCAAGTTACGATCCGAAATCACGGGCATCAAGCAAAGGAGTGAAGAAAACCTACATGAGTATTACGAACGCTTCATCCGTTTATGCGCGTCTTGCCCCAACCACAATTTGGAGGAAACCTCTCTCATTGCCCAATTCCTTGAAGGCATGAACGACCTCGACGCCCGTCTTCTCCAATGCTCAGCGGGAGGAAACATCAACCACCTAACGCCTTCCCAAGTGCGAGAACTCATTGTGACGAATGCAGAAGGCATGAGATGGCGAAGTGGACATGGTGGTCAAGTCAATGCTACCAACGCGGTGGATCTCAAGGCTATGGAGTCACGAATCACCGCTAATTTCGAGACGAGATTCAGCCAGATGCTCAATGCAGTAGGGGGAAAAATTGAACCCAAGAAGTGTGAATTTTGTGGGAGTACGTCGCATTTAACCGATGAATGCGAAACTCTTCAACAAGATGTGAACGCCATGGGAAGTTATGGGGGTAACCAAGGGGGCTATGGGTACCAAAAGCCTCAATACTCTTATGACCCTGGAAGGAAGCACCCCAACCTTCGTTGGAGAACGGAGGAGAATCAACAACCAATTCCCCAACCCCAAAGGCAGGGCTTATACACTCACCCCAACGCACAACAACAACAACCTCCTCACCCTTCTTCGTCAAGCTCTCAACCCTCATCGCTCGACGAGAAATTTGACAAAATGATGGCCTTCATGACGAATGGGTTTTCAACCTTTACAACCAAATTTGGGTCGATGGAGACTGAAATGAGTTCACTGAGCCAAGGTCAAGCAACAACGAATCGACAAATTCAAAACATGGAAACACAAATGAGACAAATGGCGGATGAGGTGAACATTCTGAAAGGACAGGTTGATAACAAACTCCCATCCCAAGGAAGGGGACCTGACACCAAACCGGTTCTCGCCATTCAATTGAGAAGCGGGAAAAAGATTGAGTTTTCTAGGGAGGAACAAGAGATTGTTGTGAAAAGGCGTGACGAACAAGGGGCGAAAGACGAAGGGTTAGGGGATAAAAATGTAATTGAGAATGAGAATAAGAGTGGGGATGATGAAGTAAATGTACAAGAAAAAGGAAAAGAGGAAGAAAAGGGGAAGAGGGAAGAAAGAACGTACGTGCCAAAAGCACCATTCCCATCCCGTTTGGCGGTAAACAAAAAGGCAGAGGCAGAGAAGGATATGCTTGCGATTTTTAAGAAGGTGGAGGTGAACATCCCCATTGTTGACGCCATCGAAAAATTCCCCAATGTTGCCAAGTTCTTAAAAGACTTGTGCACGAACAAGAGAAGATTAAAAGGGAATGAGAAAGTAAATCTCTCGGCTGTTTTAAGCCTAGACGCCATGCTGCCCCCCAAAGAGAAAGATCCTGGAATTTTCGCCATTCCATGCACAATCGGGCACCATCAGTTTGCGAGATGCATGCTTGATTTAGGAGCTGCAATTAATATAATGTCTAAGTCTGTTTACGAGACCCTTGACCTGGGCAGTCTTGAAGAATACTCAAATCATGGTGACCCTTGCAGACCGATCTGCAATCCAACCTTTAGGGGTAGTAGAAGATGTATTGGTCAGGGTGAATGGGCTAGTCTTCCCAGCCCGACTTCTATATCATCGAAATGGGAAGCACCGCAGACTCTTCTTCCATTCTCTTGGGAAGACCATTCCTCAGGACGGCGAAAACTCGAATCGATTGTCATTCCGGAACCTTGTCGATGGAATTTGATAATGAGAAGATCTTCTTCAACATCTTCGACGTGATAAAATTTCCAAACGACCACAATGCATCAAGCATCTCTATCATGGACGAAATTGACGAGCTCGTCGATAAGCATATGATAGGGGAGTCTTCTCATTCTCTAAACTCTTTAAATGATTCTTTTGATGAGTTTTGGGAAGAATTAGAAAATGAGAACACATTAGCAACACCAACAAATGACAACTTGTTAGGCAATGAAAATGACACATTAATACAGGAAATTGAAAATTTGTCTCACTCTGAAAAGGGCATGATGGAAGAAGTTTTTTCGTTTTCAGGACCAATGACGATGGAGCTGAAGATTTCGAGAGAACGAATGCCACCATCCACTAAGAAGGCGCCCAAACTCGAGCTTAAACCTCTTCCAAACCACCTTAAATACGCTTACCTAGGCCCAGAAGAAACCCTACCCGTGATTATCGCCTCCAACCTCACATCCAACCAGGAGTGGCGCCTGGTGCAAGTTTTGAAAAAGCATAAGAAGGCGATAGGCTGGACATTGGCCGACATATGTCCCCCATCCATGTGGTGCCTAAAAAGACGGGGATTACAATTGTTGAGAATTCAGAAGGCGAAAAGGTGCCTACACGAATACAAAATGGGTGGCGTGTGTGTATTGACTACCGCAAGCTCAACGCGGCGACCAAGAAGGATCACTTTCCTCTCCCTTTTATCGACCAAATGCTTGAGCGATTGGCGGGTCGTCCCTACTATTGTTTCCTTGATGGGTACTCGGGCTACTTTCAAATCGCAATCGACCCTGCTGATCAACAGAAGATGACATTCACATGTCCTTTCGGTACTTTCGCATATCGAAGGATGCCTTTTGGGTTGTGTAATGCTCCAGGTACATTCCAAAGGTGCATGATTTCCATTTTCCCTGAATACATTTCAAAATTTATAGAAGTTTTTATGGACGATTTCTCCATTTATGGCAACTCATTTGATGAGTGTCTAACCAATTTGGGGCTCATAATGGGGAAATGTGTCGAATCTAACCTTGTCTTGAATTTTGAAAAGTGCCACTTCATGGTGAGCCAAGGAATTGTCTTAGGTCACCTTGTTTCAGAGAAAGGTTTGGAGGTGGACAAAGCAAAGGTCGATGTAATCAAGACGTTACCTTACCCTCGGAATGTGAAGGACGTACGCTCTTTCTTGGGACATGCAGGTTTCTACAGGCGTTTCATCCGCGATTTTTCCAAGATTGCGCAGCCGATGGGTCGCCTTCTCCAAAAGGACGCAAACTTTGACTTTGACGACGCGTGTAAGAAGGCTTTCGACGTCCTGAAAGAAAAGCTATGCACCGCACCGATAATCAAACCACCCGACTGGAATCTCCCATTCGAAATCATGTGCGACGCAAGTGGACTAAGCGTTGGTGCCGTCTTGGGCCAACGAGTCGGTAAGGATCCCCATGTTATTTATTATGCTTCTAGGACACTTGACGATGCACAACGAAATTACACGACCACAAAAAAAGAATTATTGGCTATTGTGTTTGCATTGGAAAAGTTCCGATCGTATTTGGTCGGAACAAAAGTGGTTGTGTTTTCAGATCATGCAGCACTGAAGTACTTGATGAAGAAAAAGGAGTGCAAACCGCGACTTTTACGATGGCTTCTCCTTCTTCAAGAATTCAATGTGGAGGTCCGAGACAAAAAAGGTGCAGAGAACCTCGTCGCCGATCATCTCTGTCGACTCCTGACAAATGAAGGTGACGTTCTACCAATCAATGAGCTATTTCCTGATGAGCATCTCTACGCAATCCAGACGAGCACGCCTTGGTATGCAGACATCGTCAACCTTCTGGAGACGGGGCAAATGCCAAACACGCTCTCTCGCGCTCAGAAGGACAAGCTCAAGAACGACTCGCGCTACTATTTCTGGGAAGATCCACTCCTCCACAAGATCTGCTCTGATCAAATGGTGCGCAAGTGCGTGCCCGATTGTGACTTCAACTCGGTATTATCTTTTTGTCACTCTCTAGAATGTGGGGGCCACTTTGGAGCCCAACGCACTAGTCACAAGGTGCTCCAAAGCGGATTATATTGGCCAACTCTTTACAAAGATGCTCATTCCTTTGTAAAGAGTTGTGAGAATTGCCAAAGAACAGGAATCTAACCCGCAAAAGTGAAATGCCTCTTAAAACGTTATTGTTTTCTGAGCTTTTCGACGTATGGGGGATAGATTTTATGGGCCCGTTTCCTCAATCAAATGGGTACTTGTACATTCTTGTATGTGTCGACTATGTGTCTAAGTGGGTCGAGGCAGTTCCAACAAGAGACGCCAACTCCAAAACGGTGATCGAGTTCCTTAAAAAGAACATCTTTCAGCGCTTTGGAGTAGCTAAAGCTATCATTAGCGATAGGGGCTCTCATTTCAACAACAAGTACCTCGAATCACTTTTGAAAAATTACCATGTCCAACATCGCATGTCGACTGCATACCATCCCCAAACCAATGGCCAAACCGAAATCTCTAATCGTGAAATTAAAACAATCCTTGAGAAGGTGGTTAATCCATCTCGCAAGGATTGGAGTCAAAGGCTTGGGGATACATTATGGGCATATCGTACCGCTTACAAAACACCGATAGGGATGACTCCTTTCAAACTTGTGTATGGAAAGAGTTGTCATCTACCGGTCGAAATTGAACACAAGGCTTTTTGGGCAATCAAAAAGATAAATCAAGATTACCCAAAAGATGCGGTATTGAGGAAAATGCAAATTCAAGAATTGGAAGAGCTTCGACTTGAAGCTTATGACAATTCGAGAATTTACAAAGAAAAGCTAACCATCGCTCACGACAAACTTATTCGTAAAAAAAAGTACAAGATTGGCGATAAAGTTTTGTTGTTCAACTCTCGACTGCGATTGCATCCCGGGAAGTTGAAGAGCAGATGGACAGGCCCCTTTACAATAATCAACATTTTTCCCTTTGGACTGTTTAAAATCTCTAGGGAAGGAGGTGACGCATTCAAGGTCAACGGCCACCGCTTAAAGTGATTTTACGAAAATCATGACGCGCGATGGTTTGACGAGCAAGAGTTGGGAGAAGCGCCAAGCGGCGCAGGAGAGGAAATGTGAATGAATGCACGTCGGGCTCGAGACGTTAAACGGGGGCGCTTGGCGAGAGGCAACTCGTTATGTCAGGTCGTACTTTTCTTTTTATTATTAATTTTTCTTTTGACAAAACTTTTTCATTTACACTTAAACTTTTTGCAAAAGTTTAAGTGTGGTGATTTTGATTTTGTGCAAAACCAAGTTTTGTATCCTTTTTTGTGTCCAAAAAAAAAAAAAAAAAAAAAAAACTCATAAAATTTAAAATTTAGTTTTTATTTCATTTTCTTTAATTTTGTAAATAAGTTGTTTATTTTTGTAAATACACTTTCTTGCTTGCATTTGTAAATAAATAAAAAGACTTTTAAAAGAAAACTGAAAAAAGGGTTTTTGAAAAAGAAGAGTTTTGACATCAAGTCCTTCAAGCAACGGATTTTTGAAAACTTAGGATTTTGGAAAATGATGAATAATTTTTGAAAACTTTTAGAGGATATTAAATTATTTGCCATAATATTTTCCAGTCCACCCCATTCCATCTATACTATCCACATAAAATCCATTAATGGTTTAAAAATTACATAACGTGTTCATCTCCTCAATATTTTACGACAAAATATAATGTTTCCATTCTTTAGTGCCGTATTTAAATTTTTCGAAATTATCCCTGATTTTCAAACTATGGCCTCGTGAAATGTCTAATTTTTATCAGCCCTTTAAAACTTGTTGAAGACCCGTAACCTATTTTCTAGTACAAAAACGTATTATTTTAGTAAATAGTTTTTAAATAATCTGTTACACCTAATCTTATGGTGACCCTCAAGGGTGTACGGCGCGAGAGATAGTTCTTAACGCTTGGTTACAGGCAATCCAACTTGCATGGTACCAAGTAGCTGGGTATCGGTGATGATGAATCATTGGTATTCACGCGGAAGGGCTGCATGGCCTCGAATCCAAGTATGCTAGAAGTGACCAGAGGGAGATGATCCGCCGCGGAGAGGCAAAGATTGGGGTAGCAGGTTATTAAAATATAAAATAATATAAATAAAAAAGAAAAAATAATTAAAAAAGTTAAATTAAATTAAAATTAAAATTAAATAAAATAATAAAATAAAAATAAAAATAAAAATAATAAAATAATAAAATAATAAAATAAAATAAAATAAAAATAAAAATAAAAATAAAAAAATATATATATATAATAAATAATAATAAATAAAATAATATTAATAATAATAATAATAATAATAACTATATATATGTATATACTTTTCAATAAATAAATGATTTTTAGTGTCATTAGACACAAAAATTTTGTGCTTGGAAATTAGGTGTGAACTTTCAATCTGTTTCAAAGGGCGAAGTGAAATTTAGCTGAAGCTTTTGTGCGAAATTTAGGGGGCTAAAGTAGAAATATTTTCTTAGGGTACTATTTTGTGGAAAATGGATAATTGGGATAAAAGATTGGCGAGTTGAAATGAACTTGAGATTTTAAAATTATTAGTGGACATTCACCGACATGCGTGTATTATTAGAATAATCGATTAATAATGTGGCAATAATTTAATAACTTCTCAAATGAATTTAAACTGATTCTAAAAACCCTATAACTTGACTTAAATTTACGCTTGAGGGCAAGCTTGATATAAGTGTGGTGAGATTTGTAATATGTATTTTTATACACATTTTTAGGGTTTTTATCATGAAAAATTCGTCAATAAATCACATAAATTGTATGAAAAATACTTAAACTTAATAAAAATTATCTGTGAAACTCTTAATACACTTTTGTGTGATTTTTCAGGTAAAAAGACCGAGAAAACGATACTTGGAGACCTCAACAAAAAGTCAACTCCAAATGACGGACCAATTTGCAAAACATGGGCCAAAGATGGCCGAATTTTCGACAAATCTTTGTGAAAACCCTACACACGATTCTCCAAAATTCTTACAACCCTTATCTGTCTACCATCCAAGCCAAGACCTACAAAATCCACAATAAGACGAAAAGTCAAACCCGAGAAATCGTCGAGTTGACCAAAAGTCAACTTTTCCAAAAGGGGTCAAACTGGGTGTCAAATCGTAGAGCGCGACGATACGAATCCAACGGTACAAACCTTGCGAAAAAAGACCTTCTAGAACTCCCAGAAAATGCGATACAAGAATTGGTCAACCTTGGTCAAAGTCAACCTTTGACCGGGTCAAAACTCTTCCAACCAACCGAAGTGTGACACGTGGCAAATTCGGTTTGAAATCAGCGAATCGTGAACTGACACGTGGCAATTCCGTTGGAAATCAGCGAATTAAGGAGCGACACGTGGAAGAGTCTGTTATTATCAACAACAGGAAGGACACGTGGCGATTTCTTATTGGGGAGCATTACTGACGCGTCAGTACGAGATTCTCTTACCAGCCAATCAAATCACGCCACGTGGCATACACGTGAAAAGATTACGCGTTATCTTCAGATTCCAAGCATTTCCTCTCCGTTTTCTTTTAGACTGGACACCTCCGTTTCTTTATTAACGCGCAAAACCGAGTACACTGGACCATCCGGTGAAGCAAAATGGAGAAGGAACAAAACGCGTTTTCTGCAGAAATCAGAAGCGCAGTACGAGGATTCTCTTCTCAGCCAATCCATCGTCGACACGTGGCAAGTTTGTTTTAACATATTGAAAGGTGAAACACGTGGCAAAATCGTGGCCATTGGATCAGATATCTGATTTTGATCAGACCAACCCCTGAGCGACACGTATGCAATCCGTTGGAACGGATGAAAGTGAGAATGAAATGCTATATGTACCCAGAATTTGCACCCAAGCTGAATTTGTATTGAAAAGAAAGAAATAGTGTTATTTACCCCCCAAATTGTTACCCAAAAAAGAATCCGGATCAAACTAAATTGTTTAGTCCCACCATCCTAATTCTAAATATTTTCTAGGGTAAATTTCACTATAAAAACGACCCCATCTTCTCTCTAGAGGGGGCCATTCATCCACACAACCATTCAACCCTCCATTCTTACATACACCATTTTTCATCTCTTTCACCATTTTCAACTCTATTATTTTTTTTTTCCACCATTAATGTCCATAAACTTCAAAATTCCAATTTTTGAGACTTGAGAGAGAAGATAGAATTTTAGAGAAGTGCTTGAACTAGAAGGTGAAGGTGATAAATCAATCAAGAAGGAGAGAGATCGAGAACGATTCACTTCTTTAGGGTTTGATTTAATTCTTCTTTTTCTTTTTCTTTTTTTTATTTTCTTGGTTGGATTTTAATATGATTTATTTTGTGGACATGAGTGAGTAATTTTAAGGATAGGGAAAGACTTTTTGTGTAGCATTGATGATGAAATCTTGAGAAAACTTTGCATTTATTATAGTATTTTTAAGATTAAATCTTGAAATATTTTTATGAGGTTTAAAGTTGAATTATTTAGAAGGATGATTTGATGTTAAATATTTATAAAGATTTTTTAGAGATTTGTTTGAATATATTTAACTTGGAAAAGTTATCCTTATTCAAATAAGGGTTGAATCAATTATAAAAGCACTTAAAAATAGAAGTTTTTAATGGATCTGAAGGTTGATGAGTTTATTAATTAATTTTTGGAAAGAAATTAATTAAACCTTGCTTATAAATACTATATGATCAATTTGCTATCATTTGTGATTCGTGATTCTCAAGTTACACAAATTGTCGTCTTTCCCTACTATTTCTTTTTTATTCCTTTAAAAAGAAATTTGTTTTTAATTTTATCTCTCATGCAATTCTTTCTATTTAGAGCAACAACAACAATCTTTTAAAACGCAACACTAAATTCTAAGTGAGAGTTGAACGTTAAAATATTTAAGGCCTAGCTTCCTTGTGTTCGACACCCTAAACTCAATTTCCACATATACACTTTGTGAATAAATTAGGGAATTATAAATTTCTTTGTTAACACGTGATTACACAAACGACAAGTTTTCACGTTGTTACAGTACAACCAAACCAAATTACATAAAGAGTACCCAAAATCAAATTATTTTATCATGTTGTATTTTACATAATTATTTGCTTAGTATGGATCCGGATGATGTAGATCAAGTAGATCAAGAATTAGCTAATGAAATTCCGACCCCTATTGAAGAATCTAGTGAAATTGATGATGAAACCGATTCAAGAAATGGCGAAATTATTAGAGATAGAATAGCACTTGAAATGTGGAATAATTATATTATGTAGTATTAAGTTTGACTGATAATTGTTTCTTTTTTGTGGGATTATGTCTTGTAGAATGTTTTCTTTGTTTTTGACTATGTTAAATCATTGTATTACCTCAGCTTGCTACTACTAAGTTTTTTTGGTCTAGTATTTTCCTCTGCGGATTCAATGAATTTGTTATAAGCTCCAACTATGTTAAAACGTAAAACTATTCTAACCAACCTCCAACTCTGTTTCTTATGTGACTGGTTTATGAGTTTGTTATAAGCTAAATAAAATATTACCTTGTTAATTATTGTATAGGTGCAAAATGGGAAAAAGAAGAACTCCATCAACTTCTCACGTGTGTGGAAAGGAGGATACATATTCTTGGACTCCTCCAATGGATGATGCATTAATTGATGCATTTGCTCATCAAAATGATATCGGCAACCGAGTTGGAGGAACTTTCACAACAAAAGCTTACGAAAATATAATTAAGGAGATATCTGAAAAGTTTCCGAATATTGCTTTTGAGAAAGAAAAAATTAAATATCGTATGAAATATTTAAAAACGGTATTTACGCTGCTATGATATTTTTAAAAATGTTTTAAGCGGATTTTCTTAGAATCCGGTAACAAACATGTGGGGTGCGGAACTGGAATTTTGGAAGGATCTAATTGAGGTTATATATTATTGTTAAAATACTATATTATTATTATTTTATCCCATATGTTATATTTAATAATCATTTTTCATATGTAGGCTCATCCGGAAGCCGGAGAGAAGTGAGAATAAATGGAAAAAATAGCTCAATTAAAATAAAAAGTCTTGAAAAAAAATGTTTTACAAGTTTATATTTTCTTTTTTCTCTCTATATTATTCTTTTTTGCAATTATATTTATACCAATAAATTTTTTATATATAAATACTATTAATTATACAATATAACATAATATCATTAATAATCAATTAAATTTTCTATACATAAATATTCTCAATTTCTAATATAACACAATATCATACAATATCCAAAAAAGTTTAACTAATTTATATTTGTTTGGGAGAAACTATAAATATTTTAAGTTTTAGTTAACTTTATCATCTTCATTTATTAAATTGAGATAATATTTTCTAACTCTTTTTTTACACCCAAATCAAACAAGAAAAATATTTCTATTTTATACTTAACATGACATCTCCATTTAACTTGGTTCCTCTTGTTTTCCTCTCTTTACCCTACCCTCAAACTAAGCGTGGTTAGATCATTCTCTTTTCTTTCCTTCCCTCAATCTACCCCCGAACCAAGCAAAGTCTAAAGAGTTCTCGTTTTGCTCAGAAAAAATGAAATTAGGGGCGAAAATAACAAAGGCAGTTTTTTTGACACGTGTAGATGGAATATAAACGGTAAAATCTCAGCCATTAAATATGTATCTAATGGTCATTATTAAAATTGACACCGTGTATGGTTATGCTTAAGGAAAAATGTTAAGGATTAATATCCTATTAATAATGTATCTTATTCTCTTTATAAATTTAATTTGCCGTCTGTTATATTTATTTGATTCTCAGGACAGATATTTGCGATCTCCAATCAAATTTGATTTGTTTCCCTGGTTCGATCCAAAACCGTAATTCAAAATCCCGGATTTCATTTTCAAATCTTTCACGAGACACCCAACATCTCCATTCCTTATAAAACTGGAGGGAATCCTCATTCCATATTCCTTCGCCTCTATTTCTCCATTTCTCCCTTCTTCTCCTTGTCCGATCAAACTTCTACTTCAAATCCAATAATTTGATCAAAAGATTCTATGAATCCAATAGTTCGATCAAAAGTCTCGCCCTCAAATTGAATGACCTACTTCAAATCCCTCATCGACTCGTTCTCCTCCTTCTTCTCCAATCCCGCAAACCCTGCAGCTTCATCTCAGGTTTCGAATCGAACAATGGAAGATCCGCCGGTGGGTCTGGCCGTGGTGAGCGAGCGAGTCGCCTTGAAACTGAAAGGGTATTTTGAGCTCGCGAAAGAGGAAATCGATAAGGCCGTGAGGTGTGAGGAGTGGGGCATACATGACGACGCCGTTGCTTTCTATCAGAACGCTCTTAAGGTCCTGCTTGAAGCTAAAGTTGCTAGAGTTCCTGACGTCATTTCTTCTAGGTTAATTTCCTTTACTTCTTTCAACTGATTTAATTTTTTGTATGATTTATAATGAAATATAATCTGATTTTACTCGAAAGGGGTGAAAATGATATATATTGTCTAATTCTTACTGGATTAAGATTAAATGCATAATTATTATCTTTAGAATTGAAATTATATTCTTAAATTTCATTGATTCTGAATGGAGTCTTTTTGTCAGTGAGAAGAATCAAGTAAAAACATACCAACAAAAGATAGAAAAATGGCGAGCTCACGTAGAAGAAAGACTGAGGGTTCTAGGTCAGAGAATCGGTATTCTGAAACACAAAAAATTCCCAAATTTCACAATTTATTTTCAATCATTTCACCTTTATATTCTCAATTCATAACAACAAATTAACTTACAAACTCTCATCATTATCTTTCAGGCCCTTCTAGACAGAATGTAAGTACCGTACCAGTAATATCAGACGTACCAACAACATCAAGGCCTAAACCTCAAAGAACAATGAGCACTTCAAGAGTCAATACAAATCGAATTACTGGAGGGAATTCAACTTCAGCCAAATCCTCTCCAGTTAAGCCGGCTTCCAGTTCATCAAATGAAGATCATTTAGTAGAAATGATTAATACGACCATTGTGGATAGAAGCCCTTCTGTAAAATGGGATGATGTTGGTATGTAAATTTAAATATTAAAATTTGATAAATTTTTAATTGTTTTAATTTATGATTTTTTTTAAATGTAGCGGGTTTGGATAAGGCGAAGCAAGCATTAATGGAGATGGTGATTTTGCCAACCAAAAGACGAGATTTATTTACAGGACTTAGAAGACCAGCTAAAGGTAGAATTTTTGTGATTTTTATTATTTTTACTTTTGGAGAAATCTACAAAAAAAATAAATAAATAATAATATTGTGCTTAAAATCTCGTATATTCTTAAAAAGTTAAACAAAAAACAGCGCTTGCCCCTTTTGAGCTCTTTGAAGAATTAGGTTTTTTTATTTTTTTTTAATATTTTTTCCAAACAACCCTATACTGTGCAAGAAAAGCCTCTATATTCTTAAAAAAAAGAAAAAAAGACCGCTTGCCCCTTAATTATTGAATAATTAGTTTTTTTTTTTTTTTTGCAATTTGTACATAACACAGGAGATTCATTGAAAAATCCCCTTATTTATTTTAATGAACCTTATATATAAAAAAAAAATAGGTTTATTACTATTTGGCCCGCCTGGCAACGGAAAAACAATGCTGGCAAAAGCCGTCGCGTCAGAGTCTGACGCGACATTTTTCAATGTCTCTGCTTCTTCTCTCACTTCAAAATGGGTAAATAAACATTATATCAATATTATTTTTGTTATTTTATTTATTATTTGAATTATAATATGTCTTACTATTTTATTAATTAATAAATAGGTTGGAGAGGCGGAAAAGCTCGTTCGCACGCTTTTCGATGTGGCTGTTGCCAGACAGCCCTCTGTTATTTTCATGGACGAGGTCTTAATATTTTATTACTATATAATTTATTTATTTTTTAAATATTTTACTAATTTTTATTTTTTTTATTTTTTGGTGAATAGATTGATAGTGTAATGTCAACACGGCAAGCGAATGAGCATGATGCGAGCAGAAGGCTAAAATCGGAATTTTTAATTCAATTTGATGGTGTTACTTCAAATCAAGACGCTTTAGTTATTGTAATTGGTACTTGGATTTTTACGTTTTGCACCCTAATTTTATTTTAAATAGCATTGATTTGTGTTTTCTGTGTTTATTTGTTGATATTTAATATGGTTTTTTTTATTCAGGTGCGACAAATAAACCGCAAGAATTGGATGATGCCGTTTTGAGAAGATTGGTAAGATAAGATCATTTTCATTGATCAATTTGAAAATGTTTTGAATTATTTTTTATTTTTTTTTTTTTGCGTTTTGTGTGTGAAATGTTTTATATAGGTGAAAAGGATATATGTGCCTTTGCCAGACTCAAATCTCCGCAAAATATTATTCAAAAATCAACTCAAAGGGCAGTCCAATTCCTTGTCTGGTAATTATTTAATTTAAAAGAATAATCGTCATAATTTTTTTAACAAATTTGTACATAAATTTCATATTTTTTGTTTAGTTAAAACTTGGCATGTTGTTTTTGTACAGGTGGTGATATAGAGAGGCTAGTAGGAGAGACTGAAGGTATATTTTATTTATTTTTTCACTTTTAAGTACATAAATTTAATTGAAACTAAGTCATTTTATGTGATTTATTTATTATAATTTATAAAAAAAATAATATTAAACTAATGAAGGATATTCTGGAAGCGATATGAGGGCTCTGTGTGAGGAAGCGGCAATGATGCCGATCAGAGAGCTCGGTCCGCAAAATATTCTCACTATTAAAGCGAATCAGGTTAATTATATATTACCGTAAAAAATAAAATAAAAAATAAAAATAAGTAATTTTCTTTGTAATATTTTGTTTATGTTTTTTCATTTTTTGCAGTTAAGGCCTTTGAAATATGATGATTTTAAGAAGGCAATGTTGGTAATCAGACCTAGTTTGCAGAAGGGCAGGTGGGAAGAACTTGAGAAATGGAACCAAGAATTTGGTTCCAACTGACTGACACGTGTCAAAACCTGTTGCATTACAATCTCTCTAGAAATTTATGGTATTCATTGTATGAACAAATTTGTAAAGAAAAAAAAAATAATTTGCATATATGAGTAACAAGGTGTATGTGTGTATGTATGTATGTATGTATACATGATGAAACTACACTGGATTCATTCTCGCTGATTTTCTGGGTAAATCTGTTTTTCTGAACTCAGCCAATAAGAACAAGCCACATCAGCAAATTACCAACTCGGCTTGTTCTCATTTCTCCTGTCCACATTAGACCGAGTATAATTATTTATCTATAATCACATTAGATTCTCTGATCAAAGCAGATGTAATATTTATATACTCGTGTTGTTCTGCACACGAGCCTCTCATGCGCAAAATTATAACTCAACAAAGAAACCACCTCAAATGAGCTGTTCTCATCATGACCAAACTTGTCAGTCCCACTCTCCCATCCTCACCGTTGTTCACTCATCCAACGGCCCAGATTCATCCAAACATGATGCAGGAATTATTCACTGGAGATTTCACCTACTACGGCTCTCCCAATTCCCTTCCGATCCGACGGTCCAGATTCAATCTTGAGTTTTACCTCTCCACCCTCAGCCGTCCGATCAGAAATCCCTCTCATCCGCTCCTTTACGCCTAATCTTCTGTATCTCTATCTATGTACTAATTCATATAACGAGTCAATAGTTCTTTTAAAATGAATTTATTAAGAGAATTGTTACATATAGAGAAAAATCTATTTTTGCCCCCTCAATTAATGAACTAGTTCATTTTTGCTCCCTCAACGTTTTATTGGTTTAATTTTAGTCTCTCAATTATTCAATAAGTGCATTTTTTATTTTTCCATCCGTTAAGTGCTTATGTGTTAGTTAAATTTGACACGTAAGTAATGACGTGACATTAGTAGCGTGACAAATATTTAAAAAAATAAAAAATTTATTAATTCCCCTTTTTCTTAAAACATTATTTTTATTAAAAAATATTTTTTTATGCATGTTTATTTGTTAAATAAAAGTTAACACGTTATGGCGTATGCATTAAGAATATATGTCACGTCATTATTTACGTGTCATATTTAACGGATACATAAGCACTTAACGGATGGAAGGATCAAAAATCTACCTATTAAATAGTTGAGGGACTAAAATTATACCAATAAAAAATTAAGGGGCTAAAAATGAGTTAATTCAATAATTGAGGGGGGCAAAATTAGACTTTTATCTTACATGTATGAATGAATTTATTAAGAAAATTGTTACATATATGTATAGAGAAATTGAGGTACATGAGATATTGACTCCCGCTTGATTCACATCTCGAATGTATCTCTCTTTCTTTCTTCCTCTCCACTCTCGCCAAATCCTCTTCTCCCAAATCATCAAATCTCCCCACACACACAGAAACACAAAAACACAAAGAAACATACCAACAGAGAGAGATAGAAAGTCAAATCTGAGATCCAACCATCCATATGGTAGAAAGTCATGCGCAGAGGAGAGGCAGCAATCCGCGGCCGGATCCGGCAGAATCGATCATCGACATCCCGTCAACGCCGCCGGCGAAGCACCTGCCGTTCCTGCAATCCACGGCCACGACCTCTTACTCCAGCTCCACCGCCACCACGGCCTCCATACTCTCCTGGTACTGCTCCAACATCGGGGTTTTGATTCTCAACAAGTACTTGCTCTCCATTTACGGGTACAGATTTCCGATCTTTCTCACGGCCACTCACATGCTGTCTTGTTCAATATACTCTTTTATTGCCGTCCGGTGGCTGAGGCTCGTCCAGTCGCAATGCATCTCGTCGCAGCGCCAGTTTTTGAAGATCGCGTTCCTCAGCTCGATTTTTTGTTTGTCTGTTGTTTGTGGAAATACGTCGCTGAGATACATTCCGGTCTCGTTCAATCAGGCGATCGGAGCGACGACGCCGTTTTTCACGGCGGGCTTCGCGCTTCTGATCACATGGCGGCCTGAGCCGAAGATGGTGTATCTGTCTCTCTTGCCGGTCGTTTTAGGCATCATTTTGGCGTCGAACAGCGAGCCGTTATTCCACCCTTTTGGATTCATCGTTTGCTTGGCTTCCACGGCCGGCCGGGCTCTCAAATCGGTCGTTCAAGGCCTGCTTCTCGCCTCGGAATCCGAAAAACTCAACTCCATGAATCTGCTCCTGTACATGGCTCCAATTGCAGCCTGTATTCTCTTTCCGTTATCGCTCTATTACGAACCGGGAGTTCTACACGCGACATTCGCCAAAATCCGAACGGACCCGAATTTCGCTCTGCTTCTGCTCGCGAACTCGACAGTGGCGTATTTGGTAAATCTGACCAACTTCTTGGTGACTAGGCACACGAGCGCTCTGACTTTGCAAGTTTTGGGGAATGCTAAAGCTGCTGTGGCGGCTTTTGTATCGGTTCTGGTTTTCAGAAACCCGGTTACGAGTTCCGGGATTTTGGGATTTGCAATTACGGTAAGTGGGGTCGGGCTTTATAGTGAGGCTAAGAAGAGATCGAAGATTTCTTCTTCTAATTCGTGATTTTAATTTATTTAATTTTTTTTTTTTTTTGCGATGTTCATTCTTTATCTTTGTTTCTGTTTATTGGATTTTGGATTATATTATAATTAATTTTTCGATTTTTTGAGCAATTTTTTTGACCGTATGGAAGTGTTTTAGTAGGATAATTGGTTATAATATAAATGAAGTTATATGATTTAGGAATTTAGCAATAAATGAGAATAATCTCAATATTTCAATCAAGGAAATATTGGGATTCTGCATAATTTGAAATAGTTAATTTATGTCAGGAATTTCCCTTTCTTTAAGCTAAAGTAAGGAATGAGGAATCAATCAAAAACCATTTTTGTTCTGATTATCATGTGCAATTTTGTACTTGAATTCTAAAATGGAACAACCATTCTGCACTTAAAAAGGAAGTTAGAAAGCAATTGTCTTTTGCTATCTACTCCTTTTTGGTCCTGTTTATAGGATTATTTTTATTATGAGGGTTATTTTGTAAATATGTTTTTTTCTAGTTAGTTTTCTGACTTGGATCTGGGTTAGACCACCATCCCATGCGTTGTAATAATATAAATTAATTTAGAATCTTTGTCTATTTTTTGAGAGAATAAACAAGTTGCAATTTATACTATAATTTATTATTCACGTTCTCATGTTTTGCATTGGAGGCTGAAACCATTATTAATAAATTTGTTAATAAAGCACTTACAAAGTGAAATTTTTTGCAAATAAGCTCCCTATTTGTTAAGATTATATAAACAAAATTGGTCCCAGATAATAATTCTTACACTCAAATTTTAGAAAAATTCGAAGCAGAAGAAAAGACAGGCAAATTAGGTATATATAAAGAACATTTTTATGGAATTTAAAAAAGAAGATAACCTTGTTTGTTTCCATTTTTCCTTCCTTTTTCTTGAAATGTGCAAACCAAAATAAAGTTATTATTTTAGTTGTTGAACTGTAGTAAATAAATGAAGCGCTGTGAAAAGTGCCAATATTAAAATTAGTTATGAATATAAATTTATAAATTAGATCGATGATGTGAAGCATTTAATACAGGGAGTCCACATTGATACCCAATCCACAATATAATAAATGAATGTGCCTTTCTTGAATCATAAATTAGTTTGGAATGGACCAGTTATTAAACCAACTTATATATTAATATTTATACCTTACCTTTCTGACTTAAACTATTTATCTGTACACGATTACATCTTGTATGACTGACTTTATATCATGAAAAATCTATTTCAAAACTTACCTCAAGTTAATAAAAAAATGTACATGAACTATGGAAATAGAATGATCCAAAAATCGTGTTAAAATGAAACAAGCTAAAAACATGACAAGCCCAAATCATTCACCAAAAAATCTCTACCCACTAAATTATATTGGGCCATAAAGGATCTGAGATCCAATTGACTTGACCCATTAGGCCTTTCTATTCAAAATGAAATACGAGGATAGATGAAGATAATTCAATTGAATTATTTGATACTGAGTTGTTTCTATTTGAAATAATCTTAAAATATAAAATATTTACAAAAGTAATATTTTATGTTTTATTTTGTATAATAAATATTTTCAAACTAAGATCAAAATTAGTTTTTCAGTCTTTTCATCTTTAGAAACCCCTATAATTTGAAATGGAAACATAAAAGAATTATTTTGTATTTTTAGAATTTAAAAGTGTTATTTATATAAAGTATAAACTAAAAAAATGTTTTTTTACAAAATCTGTATGGTGATTATTTTTTAAAAGAACAAATCTACAAACAAAAAGTTGATGAAACTTCTTGAAATATAGAAGTCCAAAACCTTTGGACTTTATGACTCCTTACACGAATGAACACACAAAAGCAAGTACAAGAGATCCAGCTCATCACTTGAAAATCATTTTTTCTCTTCTTGGTTAGCTATGATTTTGTTCCACATTATTGGAAGCTCACATGGTAGTGGTCACTAGCAATAATTCCTTCATGGACCAATCAAGGCAAAATCATACAAATTAGAAAGTTTTCTTGGCAAGTTATAATTAATGGAAAATTAATTTTGAGTACAAAAGTGGGATCACACTCCACTTCATGTCTTCACTGAATAAATTATAAATAATAGAAACTAAATAAGAAAACAATAATGGATCCTATGATAGGTCCAATCAATCCATCTTGATTTGATACCAAAAAAACTACTTCAAAAAAATAGCACATTAACTCGTCTTTCTTATCATCACATTAAGACAACGCTGTCTTTCTTATCATCACATTAAGACAACGCTGTCTTTCTTATCATCACATTAACTCGTCTCTTTTCTCATAATAACTCAATCAATTGAAAAAAAATATTTTTTGGTGATTTTTTTCTGAATCAATATTAAAATAAAAAGAATTTGTAAAGATAGCACTTTTATGCCTATGTTTGTAAAAAATGACTTTTCCAAATTCTAAAGTTCGAAATCATTTTTAATTTTGAGAGAGTTCAGAACTAAATTTCATGCCTTTTTATCATTGATTTGATACCAAAAAAACTACTTCAAATTTTTAGAGATCGAAAATAAAAATAAAAATAAAATTAAACTCCTAAATTTCTTAAATGCTATTATAGATTCTCAAACATAAGAATTTTATTTATTTGAAAAATCTTCTTGACTCTTAATTATAAGGTTATTTCACAAATATTTTGGCTTAATACTATTTTTCTCATCCGAAATATATGCTCTTGAAATGCTTTCTATCAAATGTCATTCTACAATTCAAATTAACATCATGCGTCTTTCAATCATCAATTAACTTTCATAATTTCTGGACAAGTAAGAGTAAAGAACTAGGAACAAGAAAACTTGAGTTGACAATTTAGAGGAAATCAGAATCTTGTCACCTCATTTTCCAAAAGTTAACAAAGCACTCAATCCATAAATGTTCAAATTCAAAAGAACAAACCAGTCTGAAGGGATTCTCTTCAATATTTTCTTCTCTTTTTATTCATCCATTCATAAATACCACGTGTATTTACTATCATTACTTTCCATTTTTTTTCTTTTATTCTTTAGTTTACTTGTATTTTTCTTTTATTCCAAAAGCTTTATTTATGAATGCTGATATGATTTCGTCATCGCTTTATCCATGAGACACGGATCTGATACAAAGTTTATACAGTTTTAGTATTTCTGTGAAAGGTAAAGCAACCCATATGTATACATCTAATGCGTATCATTTTTACATGTAACGTACATGTACAGATTTTCTTGTCGGCCTTGGAACATAGCACGACTTTTGCTTGACTTTGAATTTTTACATGGCATGCTTAGTCATAATTCATTGCAACATTCATTAGTTAAGATGAATAAAAATTCACTCTAATCTAATGCATCTTTAACTTAATTTAAGCTCATTACTATTTAAAAGCCCAATGAAAAGCCCAGCCTTTTAGTAGTGGAACATTAATTCTTAACACCCTCTTTATTCTCCAGTTTAACCTTGTCCTTTCTAACAAAAAGTAGTAAGAACTGGAGAGGACTCACTATGCTTTTGCTGTCTGTTCAAGCTTGCTCTGTTTACAGTCTACCTTCTCTTCCTCTCTCTAGAGTCTAGACTTTTTCCTTACCTTAGCTCTAGCTTCTGAGCCCCCCCACCCTCTCCTCTCTCTCTCTCTCTCTCTCTCTCTCTCTCTCACACACACACACGCACAACGAGAGAGAGAGAGCGAGGTGATGAATAGGTAAGAAGCATGAATTCAGTATGGCAGGCGTAGCTGTTGCATTCAGCAAGAGGAATCATGTATTTGTGAATATATGCATGCTAATTATTATACATGATAATTGATATGGCTCTTCTTATCCCTTTCCTACTAAAATTAACAGCTCAATTCATGCAGAAAAACATTAATAAGCCACGTCAGTAACTTAGTTCACGTGGCGTTTTATGATTGGAGGTCCACAATGAACCAGTTCCACGTAATATTTTCACGTGACAGAGGCCAAGCACTAGAGCTGAAAATTTATTCCTGGACGCGGTCTACAGTGAACCATTTAAGAACAAACGATGGTCTCCACTGAATTTGTCATCATTCTGAATAGACCAGATACTGTGAAACTGAAAAACTAATAACTCAGACTTTTCATAAACATACCCTTTCATATTCTGTATTTTGAAAGCAGTCCAAAATAATAGAATGACCCGACATAATTACTCAAAAAAAAAAAAATAGAATGACCCGACATAAAATAACATGTAACAATTGTTACACTATTACATTTATTTTTACAATTAATATTTAGCAAAATAACTAACATGTCTATTGTTTAGAAAAACAAAATATTTTTTTGAAAGACAACATGTCTATAAACTATTATTACACTAAATGACATGTCTATGAATTATTTTTTTTTTTTTTTTTGAAAATTTGGAGAGGGCTTTAAAAATCCCTCTTCCTAATGTGTATTTTTCCATTTATAATTTTGTATGTTACATCCCATTTATAAATTTCCATTTATAAATTTGTAATATTATTTATAATATTACAAGAATACATTTTTGTTTTTATTCATATCAATTTTTTTGGTTTGACAATCAATTTACATTAGTTATAATATCTTATTAGAACTACAAAGGTGGTGTTAAGAAATAAGTAAGAAAAGGGAGGAGGAGGAGGCCTAGGTGAAAAAGTAGCGGTAAGGATCTCTGATACGTACAAATAATGGGGTCTGTCTGTCTGAGTGAGAGCTCTGTCCCGAACAGATAAAAGGAACAGTCACGTCTCTGTCTCCTCCGCCATTTCTGTGCTCTCCTCTCTTCCCTATTCTCTCCTCTCTACTCATATCCTTCTTTTCCCCACTTTAGCATACCATCCCTGCTCTTTCCTTCCCTTCTTCTCTTCTCTCTTCATTCAAAATGCACTATAAGTATATACCAACAAAGAAGAATTAAAGGAAGTTGAGAAACCCAACTTATTCATTCCTCTCCTTTAAATGATAAAAGACTAAGAAGGCCCTTCTTCTGTCTGTTTTTTCTTTGCCTGAAGAGAGAATGACGAGGTGTTTTGGCTTCTTCTCTTCTTTGGCTGTTGTTTTGTTTGTGGTGTGCAATGCTCGTGTTGTTTCTACTCTCTCCGATGAAGGTTTGTTTCTTCACTCTCACCTTGTTGAGCCTTGACTTTGTTTTGACCTTCTTCTTTATTACTTTTTTTGATATATTTTCCCAGGCAAGGCGTTGATGGATCTTAAAGCTTCTTTCGGTAACACTTCAGACGAGTTGCTCGGCTGGGGCCAACGCTCCGGCTATCCACATGTGCATTGCACTTGGAGAGGAGTTCTCTGTGATAATCTCACGTACTCAGTTGTTTCACTGTAATATTTCTCTCTGTTTTTTCCATCTCCTGTTCCATTTTGACAACTATGGTTTTTGACGAGTTTTTTTTTTTGCAAAAAAGGAACTTGTCGAACCTCAACTTAGGCGGCCAGATCTCGCCGGCGGCCGGCGACCTGAAGAACCTCCAGTACCTGTAAGTTCACTGGCTTTCATTTTGACCCCTGTTTCATTGTTATTTAACTAAAATTCCGTTTGTTTATTTTATTTTTCGCAATGATTAGTCTACTGTTTTGTAGTGTGAAGTGACTAATAATTGATCAATAATTTATTTATTTGTTGGGGCTTAGGAAAAGTCTCATGCTTTTGGGTCTCTCAAATCTGCATTAAATAATCATAAAACAGAATTTTTCTTTCGATTAAAGAATGAAAACTGTGATTTAGTATTTAATCCTCTGTTTCTTTGTGGGATGCAGTGATTTGAAAGGAAACCGCCTCTCAGGCCAAATCCCTGATGAGCTTGGAAACTGTGCTTCTCTTAAATACTTGTATTAATCTTTTTTATTCTTTAATCGACCATTTTTTATTTATTTTTGGATTTTTTGTTCGTTTTTTGTGCTTGGTTAGTTATATTTGATAAAATATTGGGGTTTTCAGAGACTTATCTGGGAATTTGCTCTACGGCGATATTCCTTTCTCCATTTCCAAGCTGAAGCAGCTTGAACAACTGTAAGCGGATAAGATATAAAAAATCAACTTTAGCATTTCTAAACCTGTTTTTTTTTTTTTGGAAATATAAATATATATATTTATTCCTTTTTGTTTTACAAAAATGAAGGATTTTGAAGAATAATGAGCTTACAGGGCCTATTCCTTCTACTTTATCTCAGATTCCCAACCTTCTAAAATTGTAAGTTATATTTTTTTCGGCGTATTTGTGATTTCTCTTTTTATTTCTCTGATTTTTTTTTTTTTTTTTTTTTTTTTTTGATAATTTGTGTAATTTTTTGTGATTTTTGGTAGAGATTTAGCGGAAAACCAACTTTCTGGTGATATTCCAAGACTTGTCTATTGGAATGAAGTGCTACAGTACTTGTTAGTTTTTTTTTTTTTTTTGCATTTTTTCTCTTTTTATCTCTCCAAAATTTATTAAATGTTAAAATTTTAAATTTCATTTTTTATACTCATGTAGAGGCTTACGTGGCAACTTTTTAACTGGCTCTCTCTCACCCGATTTGTGTCAATTAACTGGTCTTTGGTATTTGTAAGTATCCCTTTTATTTATTTACTTGCTTTTTATTTAAAATATTTATTTGTTTATTAATTTTTTTTGTAGTGATGTGAGAGGAAATAATATCACAGGAACTATACCAGATTCTATTGGCAACTGCACCAGCTTTGAGATTTTGTACATAACAATTTTTTCTTTTTTTTTCAAAATACCCATTGACTTTATCCTATTTACAAATTTGTTCTTTATGAAACTAATAATTTATTTCACTATTTTATACAGCGACATATCATACAACCAAATCATTGGAGAGATCCCTTATAATATTGGCTTCCTTCAAGTTGCTACATTGTATGTGATTAAATTTATTTTAATATTTTTTATTCATATTATATATTATTATTGATATATATTTAAAATTATTTAATAGGTCGCTACAAGGAAATAAATTGACTGGAAAAATACCTGAAGTACTTGGTCTCATGCAAGCTCTTGCTGTCTTGTGAGTATTCATTTTTTAAAATTAATTATGAAAATTGATTGAACAAAAATACTTATTTTATTATTTTTTATTTTTCAGGGATCTAAGTGAAAATGAGTTGACTGGACCAATTCCTCCACTACTAGGCAATCTATCTTACACTGGCAAGCTGTGAGTTATTCTAATATTATTTTTTCTTTTCTTTTCTTTTCTTTTTATAAATATTTGTATATATATGTAATATTATTTAATTGTAATTAATTATTTTTAGATATTTGCATGGAAACAAATTGAGTGGGCCCATACCGCCAGAGCTAGGAAATATGTCTAAACTAAGTTATCTGTAAGTAACTAATTATATATTTTTTTTAAACTTCTATAAATTATTTTAGTGAACTTTCATTAATTAATTTATTAACTTTCTATATTTTTTAGTCAATTGAATGATAATGAATTGGTTGGTACTATACCTCCTGAACTTGGCAAGCTTGAGGAATTATTTGAATTGTAAGCATTTATTTATCTTACATATTATTATATTTTTTCTTTTAGGGCGACAAATTTTGTTTAATACAATTCATTTTACTTCATAGAAATGTCGCGAATAATAATTTGGAAGGGCCTATTCCGAAAAATATCAGCTCTTGCACCGCATTAAACAAATTGTAAGTTAATTTCTTATTTCTTAATTTTAATTTTTTTATATTGATATAAATTTGGATTTTAAGTAGTTTAATATTTTTATTATTTTTTATTTTAGTAATGTGCATGGAAACAGATTGAATGGATCAATTCCAGTTGAGTTTCAGAAATTGGAAAGCTTAACTTATTTGTGAGTATAAAAAATCATTTTAGTTGCTTAATTATATTTTAAAAAATTATCATTAAATAAATAAAATATTTTAATAAATTTAATCAAAATTGGCAGGAATCTTTCTTCAAACGAATTTAAAGGAAAAATCCCTTTCGAGTTAGGCCATATTATCAATCTTGATACACTGTAAGTATTCATTTAATCATATAAAATATTATTATTGTTTTTTGTTGTTATTATTATTGTAAATTAATATTTTTTTTTATTAATGAAGGGATTTGTCAAGTAATGATTTTTCTGGACCAATTCCTGATTCGATTGGAAATCTTGAACACCTTCTTCAATTGTAAATATTTTTTATATTAATAAAAGAATATTTCATTTTTTTTTATTGTTTTGCTAAATATTTAATGTGAAATATTCTATTTTTTTTAATATATAGAAATTTGAGCAAAAACCAACTTACTGGAGGTATCCCTTCAGAATTTTTCAACTTGAGAAGTGTTCAAGTCATGTAAGTATAAAACTATAGTTTAATTAATATTTATATAATTTCTTAATTTTTGTTCATTAAATATATTTTTAAATTATGTTATTATTCAGAGATATATCAGATAGTTTGCTATCTGGAAGTATACCGAAAGAGCTGGGGCAATTACAGAACTTAGATTCTTTGTGAGTCTCAATTTTCATTATTTTAATAAAATAAATAATAAAACTTTATTATGTTTATTAAATATATATTAATTCACATTTAATTATATATACAGGATACTTAACAACAATAATTTAAATGGAGAAATACCAGCTCAATTAGCCAACTGCTTTAGCCTCACCTCCTTGTATTTATTTTATAACTCTTATTAAATTTCTTTTTATTATAAAAATAATTAATATCTAATAATTATATTCACATCGTTTCATTTCAGGGATCTTTCATACAATAATCTCTCTGGATATTTGCCTTTATACAAAAACTTCACAAGGTTCACTCCAAAAAGGTAAAACTTAAAAACAATAATTATTTCCTTTTTCCCTTTTATTTATTTATTTTTTCTACAAAAAAACTAATTCTGAAAATTAAATTCAGTTTCTTAGGAAATCCACTACTCAATTTTGACTGCTCAGACGCCTCATGCAAAAACACAATTAATACATCAAAAGGTAATTAAACAAACACTCAAATAAATAACAAAAATCAAAACTATTTTCTATCTTCAATTAATTAATTAATTAATTTTTATTCTATAATTTGCAGCTTCAGTATCTCGAACAGCACTCATGTGTATAATTTTTGGATTCATCGCGTTATTATTACTTTTAACCCTCGCGATTTACAAATCCAACCAACCAAAAGCCTTCGTTATATCACCAAACAATTTAATTCAAGGTCAGTACCACAAATTAAACAATCCACACACACACACACACACACACACACTCCAATATTATATCTAAATATAATTATAATAATTAATTAAGAAATTTTTAATATTATTAATTAAAGAAAGCATTAAAACATAATTATCATATCATTACCTACTTAAATCTTATTATTAAAATTTCAACTTTATTAAATATAAAATTGAAATTTTAATTATTATATTTAGATACAACTCTTAAAATTCCAATTTATTAAATATAATTATTAAAATTTAGCAAATACGCTTACAATAATCAATCAAACAAAACCCTACACTACAATCATACCAATGAATTCAACAAATCATTAAATACAATCATCAAATTCATCAAAACTCTCAATTTTTCTAACCAGGGCCGCCCAAACTTGTAATCCTCCAAATGGACCTCTCGCTCCACTCCTACGCTGACATCATGCGGCTCACCGATGACCTCAGCGAGAAGCACATCATCGGGTACGGGGCCTCAAGCACCGTCTACAAATGCACTCTCAAAAGCACCAAATCAGTGGCCGTTAAAAAACTGTACAGTCAGCACTGGACAAGAGAGTTTGAGAACGAGCTGGCCACCATTGGTAGTGTGAGGCACAAGAACTTGGTTGGTTTAGTTGGGTACTGTTTGGCACACCAAGGCAACTTGTTGATCTATGAGTATATGGAAAATGGGTCCTTGTGGGATCTTCTTCACGGTAAATAAAAAAAATAATAATAGATTTGTTATTTTTTTTTATTGGAAATTTATTTGTACGGGGTCTGCGTATGTTATTTGTGGTCGGGGGTAAGTGAAATGTGTTGTGGGGGTAAGCGATTTTGAATGTTGTTAGTTGCCGTCGTAATATTTTTCACTTACCGGCGTGTCATGTTATGATTACCGCCAGGTTTAGGAGGGTTGGGTGGATATATGGAGCTCGGTAATGTGTGTACTAGTAATGTTTAACGAGTGGTAAGTGAAATGCAGAATATCGGTAAGTGAACTACGGTGCGGTGGTATTCAAAATCGCTTACCGTCAGACCACATTTCGCTTACCACCGTCCGTCTCAACCAAGAAAAGCCTCCTCATCTTTTATCTTCAACCCAACATGTAACGCTGGTAATAAGCCAAAAATATTTCGGAAGAACAATTAAAAACATTCAAAAATCACTTACCACCACAACACATTTCACTTACCACCTGTATTAAACAATAAAATCTTCCAGAAAGACTTCTATCTCAACCATAACGCATCACGCTTGCAAGCGAAAAATGTCTCGATAGTAACTGAAACCATTCACAAATCACTTACCACCCCCAACAAATCTCACTTGCCACCCTTTTTTCCTTTTCTGCTCAGGCCCTTCTAAAAAGGTGAAACTAGACTGGGAGACCCGCCTCAAGATCGCGGTGGGAGCCTCCCAAGGACTCGCGTATCTCCACCACGATTGCAACCCGCGGATCGTGCACCGTGACGTCAAGTCCTCCAACATTTTACTCGACAAGAATTTCGAGGCGCGCATCTCCGACTTCGGTTTGGCCAAATGTGTTCCTGCGAGCAAGTCCCACGCCTCAACCTACGTGCTTGGAACCATAGGGTAAGAAAAAAAATGTGCATTTTGTTTCATACAATTTGTTGGACTGCTTTTTGGTCCTCGTACTGCTAAACGTGCACGGTTAGTCCCTGTAGTTTGGAGAATGGTGCGTGCTTGGTCCCTCACTCAAGGACTAATCACTAATCGTGCAAGATTAGTTATACAAGGACGGCTAAAGTGCAATTGAATGAAAGTTATTGTACGAATGGAGTAACCCTGCAATCTGTTAGTTACATATAGCCCGAGTAACAATAGAAAAGAACCCTACAATCCATTTCATTCTACATTCATACAATTAAGTATTCATATTGCATACTCTCTTTTATATTATTTACACAACAAAACAGAGCATATAATTATATCGGAAACCCTGAAATTTGTTGGATTTTATGTTTGTGAAATCACAAAAATTCTCTTTTTATTGGTTATTATTAGGTACATTGATCCGGAGTATGCGAGGACATCGAGGTTGAACGAGAAGTCTGATGTGTATAGCTTCGGTGTTGTGCTTTTGGAGCTTCTCACAGGGAAGAAGGCCGTTGATAACGACTCCAATCTTCATCAATTGGTAATTTAATTTTATTCCTCTTTTCTTTGTTTCTTTGTGAGAGTTTTCATATTTGCCCCTTCCAGAAAATGAAAATGTACCCTTCCAATGTAGAAAACCTGTCGATTTTATTGGTATTAACTTTAGCTTGTAACTTGTAACATTATATCGTGGTTTGACTTCACAGATTTTAGAACAAGTTATAATTTATGATATGTTTGTTATTATAAGTTATGATATGTTGTACTTGTAACTTTTCTAAGTTGGTAACTATGACCAACTTAAGAATTTTTTAATGGTAAATTATGATATTTTCACTTTTGGAAATGTAAATATGATATTTTGGGTTATATTTTATTTTTTATTCATCATTAATTGTTATTTCCATTTTTTTTTCTTTTTAGATACTTTCAAAAGCTGATGACAACACAGTAATGGAAGCCGTCGACTCAGAAGTCTCCATCACTTGCACCGATTCAAACCACATAAAAAAAGCATTTCAACTCGCTTTACTATGCACAAAAAGATATCCTTCAGACCGGCCAACGATGCACGAGGTTTCTAGGGTTTTGCTCTCTCTCTTGCCTAACCCTAATTCGAGCGGTAAAAATGCTGTTTTCACAGCCAAAAATGTGGATTTCACGCAGTTTTTAAACCCGAGTAATGAGGTGAAGAGTGAGAGTTATAATAGTGGGGATAGTTCGTCGAATTCTCAGTGGTTTGTGAGATTTGGTGAAGTTATTTCAAAGAATTCAATGTGAATGGTATTAGGGTTAGGGTTTAGTGGAGGTTTCTTGTAGCTGGTGTAGGGGTAATGAATGAAGAAGTAAAGGACAGAAAAGAGGGGGTGATTTTAGTTTAATTTATTTTCTTTTTGTGGGTTTTTTTTTCTCTTGAGGTGAAAGGAAAAGCTGTTTCTGTAAGATTGTGAATCAGAACTTTCTGTGAGTAGTTGTTCGAGATTTAAAATCTCGTGAGTTCCCTTTATATCTGTTTCTAGTTTGAGATATTTTTTTTGGTATTTGTAATGTTGTTTTTCATGCATTAGTCAATTTTTTGGATTTTAGCTGGCATTAAATTGTGATATGTGTGGAGAATAATGTCTTGGCAAAAGAAAAAGAGAATCATGTTTTAATTGGTTGTAGATGTTTATTGTGATTCTGCCATGTAATAATTTATGCTATAGAAGGATAGTTTCTTAAGTTGGTCCTGCAAAATTTCTTTGGCTATTCAGGAAATTGTCAAAGTTTCAGTCAAAAGGGCTTTTAAGTGATGAGTTACTGAATATTTGATTGTCAAATTAATTGTGGGATGGTGATATTAACATAAATAACTTTGTTATTTACAAACCAACTTTTAAAATTTGACTCAAATAAAGTAATAAATTGAACCTGTTAGTAATAAACCAGTTACTGCAAATGTTATTAATCTTTTTTTTTTTGAGGGACTAAATGTTATTAATCTTGACTGTTGGACAAGCATTGTAGCATTGATTAATGAATTAGTATGATATGAGTAACCTCCAATAGATATTATGTAGAAAACATAGCACTAACTATTATGTAGAAAACATAGCACTAGATATCAAATGATTATTGTTTTGTCAAAATAAAGTGTTAAACTGAAATGTTAGATGATCTAATTACCATTTTAGATATATTTGTTGTCAAATCATTACTCAAACATACTATAAAAAGGAATAAATTTCTGCACAATATAGCTTTTTTATTTTATCTTGCACAATATAGCTTGTTAGTGTCAAAGTTAAGTACATATTTCTATATAAACACGATGGCACAGAAAAGAAGAAACCCCTAGATTGATTACTTGGCTATTGAAGAGTGGTCAAACTGGAGTCAAAAGAGTATTTGTTTCCCTGCAAGTGTAAGATATGGATTGCCATTTTTGGGACAAAATACACATCACATCTCATCTGCTCACAGAACGCTTGCTTGCCTTCTGAGTGACATGATATCAGATATGATATGCAATGCAAATTTGTAGCAATTTCTTTCTTTTAAATACAGTCCATTGGGAATAAAAGCGGAAAAAAAATTTGAATAGCTCCCTCCAAGCTCCATCAAGTATTGTACTGTGAATTTGAATTATTCGATATCGTTTTTTACTTTATATAATTTGAATTTTTATATGTCAATATAGTTTTTTATGGTGCACATAAAACAAGAAAAGCAAAAGATGACATATCAATTGTCATGTCATATACTAAATAAACAGTACACACTATTTAGTGTGGCCCTTATTGGGCCCATACTTTTCAGCGTAAATCATTCCTCGTTGCATCTGGGCTCAAACCCAATTAAAAATGAAATATGAAATTAAACTATCATAATTAAAAAATGTAACGATCATGATATTCCACAAATAAAAAACTAATATTTTCAGAAAAGAAAATTTAAGAAAAGAAATATGCTAACTGCATGAGATAGTTTCCCTTTCTGTACAAAAAAAAAAAAAAAAAGCTTTTTCTCTAGAAAAAACGAAAAAACCAAAATAAGCTTACTTAAAAGCCACCACTAAACTGCCTCAAAAAATAAAGCCACCACTAAATGATAATATTTCTATTTCAAAAACATAGATCCATCTACAAAATATAGACCCTCAAATCTATAGAAATCTACCTCCAATTGCATCATTAAATGCCCCAAAATACTATCTGTAAAAAGAATAAAGATTTAGATTAGCCATGGTAATTAATATAGGTTACATAGTTCTTAAATTTGCATGCATAATTTCAAATTTTTCCTCTTTAAACAAATGAAGGTATACACATTACTTTGTAATGTAATACCTGAGCGAGTAAAAATAGTTTCTCTAAGCTCTTTATATACAAGAAAAAGGAAATTGATTCTAGCATCTTAAATTGTTGATCCTTATGTTCTCTTTTGAATCCTTCCAAACATAGAAAACAAACAAAAATCAGGTTAGAATCATTATTATTAGAAGAAACCATGAAACAATTTCCCGGTTTTGACACTGTATAATTAAAAAAACAGAAAATCATTTCCTGGATATGAGAGAGAGAGAGAGAGAGAGAGACCTTGGAAATGCTGATTTTGGGTAAAGATGGATTCTTGGAAGTGGAAGCATGATGCTTAGCTTCATTAGTTATACCGAGCTGAAATTACAAAAAAAAGAAATAAGGAAAAATATTAAAAGAATATATTAGAAAATAATAATATGATTTATAGAGCAATAAAATAGTATATTGTGTTTTTCTTCTTGCCTTGTTAAATAGTTCAGTCAGCGGAGGTGGGTGTTGACACCTTCTACTAGTAGATAAGTTAAATTCCTACAAAAATAATAAATAATTTCAAATAAAAAATTTATTATTATTATTAAACCATTTTAAGTATTATTATAATTTGGAATTAGTATGATAAAAAAAACCTTAGGAATAGTTGTGTTTAGCTTTGTATTATGAGATATGTCCCCATTGCTCGAAACGACCTGTTCATAAATATATTATTACAAAACATAGAAAATATAAAAGTGGCAAAAAGGAAAAATAGTAGGAAAGATCAATGTAAATATGAAACTTGTAGGATCATTTTACAAAAATAAATAACCAGGTTTACCTTTTTATCAGAAGGTCCTGCTTTAAATTTGAATAGATTGACTCTAGACTCCTCTTGCTTTTTATTTTCACTATTTATCAAAACAAATTAAAAAATGGTAATTACATCTTTGAATAAAAAAGAAGAAAAAAAATAACTGAAAGAGAATCAATATTTATTTACCTATTAATTTGCAGCCGGTGAGAAATGTTATGCTCTAATCTGGATTTACTGGTAAAACTAAACTCCTAAAATTCAACAAGTGTAATAAAACAAAATTCAGCTTTTTCATAATAAAAATATTTGAATCAATTTTCAAATAAAATTTCCTTTGCGAAATAACCTTTTTGTTGGAAAAACGAGAATTAATTTGAGCAAAGTTCTGTGTATTATTATTATTATTCTCTTGCTGCGGTTGCTTCCCGTTGGCCAACCTAAAAATTCCAAACAATAAAATAAAATAAAATAAAATTTGAAAAAAAAATATGAAAAGAAAATTAAGAAAAATTAGATGTTTTACCCTCTACGAGCCCTAAATCTCTCAGCCCTTCTCATAGTTTGTAAATCAGGCTCTCTTGGTATAGTTATTTTAAGTTTACTGAAGCCCACATTTTCATTCTGAAATATTGAAAAAATATTCATTTTTAACTACATTCAAGAAAATAACACTTCAAAATAAATAAACTTACCTGAATAAATCTAAATAAAATATTCTGTACCTTTTCACGAATCTTGTGAATCAAATCAGGCTGTGCTGAACCAATTCCCTATTATTAAAAACATACATGAATTTAAATTTTAACATTTTTTTTATTTTGGTTACTAATTAGTAATAAATAGAGAGTAAATAAAAAATTACCTTGCTGATGTGGCCTCTTTCTAATCTTTGTCTTTTTGCAGCTTGAACAGTGCAATCTTTTGAATCAGCAGAAATTCCAAAATTTCTCACTGGATTTAACCTATTATTTCTGACAATATATTGCAAGAATCAGTAAAATTTCTATAAAAATATATAATTTTTGAGGAGAAAAGGACAAATTAAGTACCTATGAATGGTCCTTGTTTCACTTTTATGAATTTGTTTGGCCAAATGGCTTGCTGTAGGCTTCATGAAAGTGGATATTTTACAAAAAGGACCCTTAGTTTTTATGTGAGTCTTTTTGTCACCATCCTGAGGCAATTCTTCTACAAAAAGAAAGAAACTTTTAATTCATTCGTTTATCAAGGTAACAAAATAAAATAAAATAAATTTAATGAAAAATAAATTAATTTTGGAATAAATTTTTGCCTTGAATGGAATAATTTGGTTCAGGAGTAGTTGGATTTTCTTCCGATTCTTCTTCTTGGAAAGAAGCATTTTGTTCAAGAATTATCTTCATTATGAGAGCTGCACAAAAAGATTCGAAACTGTGAAAAATAATTTTAAAAATGAAAAAATGAAAAATTTGGAGATTAATTGATTCTATTTGTGACGAATTGATGATCCAAAAAATTCTGACTATTGTTTATTCAAATAATGGTCAAGAAAGCAGTCAACATTGCATTAAACAGTGACTGTTCAGCAAATCATGATTTTTTCTTATTTAAGGGTCATTAATGCGAAGTAAAAAAGAAGATAATTTTGCCCTCTGATCCTCAAAATGTTCGAAATTCCATCAATACCCCCCCCCCCCAAAAAAAAAAAAAACAAATAAAAAACCTCAATGTGACTTTCCAATTTCTCTAAACTTAAGTTATTTACAAATAATTACAACCATGGATAAACAAAACACAGATCAATCAAGAAAGACTAATAGATCGCAGGGTTTCTTACGAGAAGGCGGGTAACTCTCAGCAGTCTGAAACCACCGCTCGGCCCGACTCGCCTCCATCACCGGCTCCTCTCCCCTCAAATCAAAGTACTTCGGCGCATCAAACTCATACTCAACATCAATCTCAAACCCTTCCTTCTGAACCTCCTCCCGCGCCTCCCCCATCTCTTCATCCATCTCAAGCCCCACAAATCCCCACAAAACCCCAAAGATCTAAAGAGAGAAGAGAGGGCCGTTAATGGAGGTTTTCTCTTTCGATTCTTGTTCTTTTTGGCCTGGGGTTTTCTGGCATTCTTTTCTTTTTTAAATTGTTTTGGAAGGGGGCGGAAAAGAAGGTGAATTTGAATGCGGGGTCGGGAGAGAGAAGACGGAGTGGAAATGACGGAAATGCCCCTGCTTAAGAAGTGTCGAATACTTGAATTGCTGCTTACTGTGTTAGTGGGGACCCACGTAATCTAGGAGTTGTGGGGCCGGGGCTATGAATATGTTTGATTTAGGGGACTTTTAGATACAAGGAATTTATGTTTGCACATGATGATAATTCATTCATCTCATATAATAATGTGGTGCATTTTGAAAGAATAGAACAGAACAGAGAGTTTGAATTATTAGTCATTACCCATTACCAATAATAAAGAGAGAAAAAATAAAATTAGAGTGATATCGTCATGTAGTTTGTGATAAAGAGAGAAAAAAATAATAAAGAGACGAAAAAATAAAAAATAAATTAAGAAGAAAATAAGAAAAAGAAAGCATCCATGTAGTTTGTGATATCATCAGATAAATATGAAGTTTAAATATGAAAATTTAAATTAATATTGAGAAAACCAAAATAATAAGAAAAAGATGAATATGAAGTTATTTACAAAATAATAGCTAATTTATTCTAGAGAAGCCAAACCGTCGTGGCTAGACTAAACAAATAGGCACATCACGGGTGCATTGGACATTTCGATTTGAATAGGAAAAGTCTAGTGGGGGTTTATTCAGGGGCATAATCGGTATTAAATACTCCTCTTGCCTCGAGATTCGCGCTTCACAGAATGCTCATCAGCCGTTGATTTGTTTCTTCTCCAAAATAACGTGCATCAAGATTCGTGAATTCTTCTTCTTGCTCTGGAAGTCTGAATTCTGGATTTATGAAGCTGTCTATAAAAAATGGTTTTTGTTTTACCGATCTAGTGGTTTTGTTAACAGTCCTGCCATTACACTGCCAGCACAGTAAAAAGTAAAAGCATGGTTTTATGTGTGAGTAACAAAAAATTCAAATATCATGCATGACAATTAAATAGTCATTATAAATTTTTAAGTTATCCCTTAACTGGCGTGTTGATGTATTAATAAAAAAAGTGATCACGGTATTTAATTGAGAAGTCTTTGAAACAAACATGAAAATAATATATATATAGTACTTCTTTTCTTGTATTTTGACTTTTGTATAGTATACAAACAATTATACATCTATTTACTCTCCTTTAAATACATATATGATATTTGCTGTGATCTGATCGTAAATTTAGATGATAAATAAAATTGCTGTCCCAAAGCAATTTTTTTTAATAATAATAAAATAAATAAGAAACATAACTTTTCAGCTTTACACTTTTTTGTTCCAATATTCGAGACATATGAAATTGATGATTAATATAATTAATAATGATTATCTTTTATACAAAATGATGATAATCTGAGTCCGTCAATGGTTGCTGGAGCAGGATTCAAGAAGCAAACACAGTTATATATAAGTTATTAATTTAAAATGATTTATTTTTTTTACGAAATAATGATATTTGGGCTTCCACTTTCCAACATCTTACTAATATTTATATAATCACATTGATAGCTTATTAAATACATTCATTTCAAATTTTGAATCGTAAATCTCCGATGGTATCAAAGTGGAGTACAGATTCAGTTTTCTAGATTTGAGTTTTAACATTTTCTTAATAAATTAAAAGAATAATTATTCTTTAATGTTTTTTTACTCATTCTACTTACTTGCATACACATCATAGAGCTATAAACTTTTAAAAAATGGAGCCACACTCCATCATTTCAATTAATTAAAAGAAATATAATGTACCTTTAAAAGAAAGAAAATAAATATTTTGGCTAATTCAATTCATGTTAAAACTTAAAATCACAAAACGGAAGGATTACAAAATCAAATATCACTTAAGATTAAAAAATAATAAAATGTATTTTGTTTGTGTACCACCGTACCGTGCACGCTAAAAAGTTTTTTTTTTCATAAATAACAATTTAATTAAAACCTAAAGAAATGATTAATTAGAAGCCAATAATAAGCAAGCGTTTTATGTAATATATAATTGGTTTTATACTTTTATGGCAGTACCTGTACGGGTTTCACTGTTTCCAACATCTCAAGTCTCAGCTCAAGATGGTTTGAAGACCGAGGTGATCTTCAAATTTTAAAAATTTAAACCTGTTCAAACCAAGTTAATAAAGTATTATTTTATATTTATATCAGGTGTGTGTATTTTTGAATGATAAAACTAGGAATTAGTTTCCTGGATTTATAGATCATGGGTTCATACATTCCAGCTGCTCCTATAAAATTGGGCCGAAGAAATAGCCCATATTAGACCAACTAAATTCTGAACTCATATATTTTTATTATTAAAATGTAAACTCATATTTTTTGCAATTAAATTATTAAGCCCATATGACCATCAAATAGATCATTAAGCCCGTATTTGGTTGGAGGGATTCATATACATTCAATATACTTTGAAGAGAAAAACAAGTTACATATTTTTCAAAAAAATGTATATAAAGTTCAAAAATGTATAAAATAATAGTACATAGAGGTAAAAAAAAGTGTATAAATATATAAAAAAGAATATAGATTAATATGAACGAAAAAGAATATATGCATACAAACAAATATGTAAGGATATTCAATGATTATCACAGATAAAGGGCAAAAAGAAAGTATATAAAGATGAATTTTCAAATAATAAAATAACATAAATTCATATGTATATCCATAAAAAACGTATCTAAGAGTGCGTTTGGAGTGCATTGCATGTCCCTATTATTAAACAGTTATTGGTCAAAGTAAAAGATGAGCACAAGATCAAAGAATGACTGAATGGAGTGGAGCTACTTATTTCTACAGTCATTCTCTTACATTTGTTCGCATCTTGGTTCTCCTCTTTTTTCCTCTTTCCTTTGAAAGCTCAGTTATTTAATCCATTTAATCTCAAATCTGTTACAAATTCATCAATCAAATTGAGATTTGAGCATATATATATTTGAAGAGGATTAAGAGAATTCAGACTATTTGTAAATCTGTGGACATACTACATACTACATGGTCATACTCATACAGGCGAGAATGTTTCAAGCCAAAATTTGCAAATAAAATCTTATTCTGCTTACAATTGGAAAGGGCTGCTAACTCAAATCACTTAAAAAGAATCAGCAATAGAAAAGCTACACGTGACAGCGAAATAGTGAGTTTGAAGAAGAAAACGCGTTTGGACCGGCTAAAATGCTTTTTGGCGGCAAAATACGAAATTTAATGGTTGTTGTACAAATTTTTTGAAAGAAAATATATTATTAGTGTTAAAAAGGTAACTTTTTCCTAAATATTTGATGAATTCTTCCTAAATAAGAATATTTTCTTATCGTTAAAAGGTTATATTCTTACTGTTAAAATGATGAATTTTTTTTAAACAAAAATGTGAATTCTTCCTAAACAAGAATTCTGCACTGAAATAAGGACGCTGATGTTAGTGATTTTGTGCGTGTGGAGAGCGTGTTGAACTAGACATATCCAGTGCCTGATTATGTGATTCTCGTTACAATATCCCTTACAATTGAGTAAAAACTTTTCATTATTGGAAATTACCAAAATAAAAAAAAAACTATCTTTTAGAAAATAGAAAGAAATCTACTATTTGTTAAAATCTAGCACACAATTAGTCAACTCATCTTAACTATATACTCTTAATTTATTATTTTTGTGAATAATGCAAAGACTGTTTTGCAAATTTCTATTGCTTTAATTGGTTGGAACAGGAGGAAGACAAAATTGCAATTCGTCTTTCTATCTACATACATACATACATAAAAGAGGCAGAAAGAACCGAAAGATTCTCAATGTTCTTAATCAAGTGGAGAAGATTCAAGGGCTCCAAATAAAAGGGACCCCCCTCCATATCAGAACTATATGGTTATTATGGTCCTTCTTATATATATTTTGTCATATCTTATCTGTTCACACTACATTTTTTATTTCATGAGGTAAATTCTCTTGACACCAGCTTATTCGGCAAACGCACGATAACATTACTAAATATCAAAATTTTAGTTGTTATTCAAATTTTTATGAATGTAATATATATAGTTTAAGTATGTTGTAGTCTAATTTTCAAAAAAATTGAAAATATTATAAAAAATTATCAAAATATGTATATATAGTTTTTACAAATTTCTGTTCTTATTTTGATGAAACATGATGGTAATAATATAATTATCCGATTCTTTTGAAAATTGATGCAAATATATTCAGTACATATATATTACATCCGTACGGTTAAAATTTGCATTATCACTTTTTATTGCTAATGTTATCCGAATAAACTCGTTGTCAAAAAAACCTAGCTCTTATTTCATATACATGAAAATTTCACCCTACATAAAAAAAATAGAGAAATTATTACTTTGACAAACTATTACCATTGTATTTATATTAACCATACATTACCATTTAAAAAGTACACATAAAACTCCAAAATACACACTTTTTTTTTCTTTAGAAAATACTATTCACTTGATATCTCACAGTTTGTTCTAATTTGAGTGTATTGATACTATTCACTAGATATCTCCAGTTTGTTATAATTGGAGTATATTGATACCACCAACTCATGTCTCATTGCCGTCCATTTTTACCATTGCCATTTGCCCTTCCGTTTCTTCTCTCTTTTCGTCTCTTTCGTGCCAACAAAACAAACAATCCAAAGCCACAACGAACGGCTGCCACCTCACACATATTTCCCTCCCTTCCTTCCTTCCTTCATTCCTTCCCTCATCCATGGCTCACACCTCAATTTCAAGCTCAAGCTCCTAAACCCCAACAAATGTCCCCCGCCTCAACCGAAGCCAAGTTCAGACGGAAACAATCAGACGGGCCAGCCATGCGAGTAATAGTGCCGTTGCAAGGCGTGGTGCAAGGCCGGGGTGGGCTCGTGCTCGGCTCGCTCCTCCCCTGCGCGCTCTTCTACTTCCTCCAACTCTACCTCAAATCACGCAACAACCGCCCCTCTCAATCGCCGCCGGATGATTCCGCTCCGCCGCCCATCTCCCTGCCGGACGATTCCACCTCGCCTTCTTCTCCGCCGTCGAATTCTTCCATTCACAGATCGCTCTCGCGTGGTTTGTTGCGCTCTCAGCCGGCGGTTGCGTCTCGGGCCTTGGCCGTTGCCAAACCGGATGAGGATTCGCTGTACTACGTTGGGTATAAACGCTGTCTTGAAGATGAATTTCATCCTGTTAAGAATCCGGAAGGGGTGATTCAGCTCGGTCTCGCAGAGAATCAGGTAATGAGATTGCTTCTGAATCTGAGAAACCCACTAATTTGATTTACTGAAAGCTCAATTCTTTAATTTTTGTTTTTCTAATATGTGATTTTGGTTGTGTTAGAACAGCTGTCTCTTGATTTAATATGGAATTGGTTAGAGAAAAATGCGAATGAAGCATTAATTGGTGGAGAATTAAGCATTCGAGGCCTCGCCACGTATCAACCTTACGATGGATCAACTGATTTAAAAATTGTAAGTTTCTTACAGATTTTCACTTAATTTTGTTTTATTTATTAATTGTTTTTGTTATATATGTTATATAGTTAACAAATCTATGTTGGTGGGGATTATATTGTTTTCCTGTTGCAATAATAGACTGATATTTTGTCTCTTACTGTAACAATATATCAATTACGGGCTTTAATCATAAAAATCATTGTTATTTAAATCAATTAATTATGGTTATTTAATGTTTATTTTTTGTTCAGGCTGTGGCAGGATTCATGAGTGAAGTAATGCAAGGTTCAGTTTCATTCAATCCTTCTCAAATTGTGTTAACAAGTGGCGCCACTCCTGCTATGGAAATACTTTCCTGGACTCTTGCAGATCCAGGAAACGCTTTCCTGGTTCCTTCTCCTTATTATCCTGGGTCTCTCTCTCTCTCTCTCTCTCTCTCTCCCCACCTCTCTATCTCTCTCTTACTATTGAGTGATTAATTTATGTTTTTCCTTTTTGCAGTTTTCAATAATCTAGGTCTTTTTTTGTAATTTTACATATTACAGGGTCTTATTTGCAAATTCTCAATACTTATTAATCAATATATATATTTTTTAATTAATATTTTTGCAATTTTCGATATTATAATTTTTTTTGGTCTCTCTCTCTCTCTCTCTCTTATTATTGAGCGATTAATCGATGCCTTTTTTTTTCGCAATTTTCAATAATTCTAGGTTATTTTCTTACAATTTTGCGGCTCTTATTGCAAATTTTTCAACATTATTAGGCAAAAAATAAAATAAAATAAAATAAAAAATTAATTATTTTCCAACACACAGGTGGGACCGAGACATAAAGTTCCGTACCGGCATAGACCTAATCTCGGTACCGTGCCGCAGCACGGACAACTTTACCATCAACATTCAATCCCTCGAAAGATCCTACAACCAAGCCAAAAAACGCGGCATCAAAATCCGTGCGGTCCTAATCTCAAACCCCACAAACCCTACCGGCCAAATCCTCTCCAAAGAAACCCTAATTTCTCTTTTAGATTTCGTAACGGAAAAAAACATTCATTTGATTTGTGATGAGATTTTCGCGGGCTCGTGCCATGCGAGCGAATCGAAATTCGCCAGCGTGGCGGAGATTTTGGAGAGGGATTCAGAGGGAATCGACAAAACTAGGGTTCATGTTGTGTATGGATTGTCGAAAGATCTTTCGATTCCTGGATTTAGGGTTGGAGTTATTTATTCGTTTAATGAGACGGTTTTGTTAACGGCGAATAAATTAGCGAGGTTTTCTTCTGTTTCTTCCCCAACTCAAAAGATTCTAATATCAATGTTAAATGATACGAAATTCGTTAAAGATTATTTGGGGGAGAATAGAGAGAAGTTGAAAAGGGCGTTTTTGTCATTTAGAAATGGTTTGAGGGAATTGGGGATTGAGTGTGTGAATAGTGAGGCGGGGTTTTATTGTTGGGCTGACATGAGTAAGTTTATAAATTCGTATAGTGAGAAAGGAGAGAGAAACTTGTGGGAGAAATTATTAAATGTTGCGAAAGTTAATGTGACGCCTGGATTATCGTGTCATTGTATTGAACCTGGTTGGTTTAGGGTTTGTTTTACGACTTTGAGTGAGAAAGATATTCCATTGGTTGTTGAGAGGTTTAGGAGAGTCACTGGAGGTGTCCAGTGAGAGAGAATTGAAGGTGGTGTTAAGGTGGTGTTTTATTTTTTTTTAATTTATTGATGTAAATGGGGAGTGTTTTTTTGTTTTGTTTTGTAGTACTTAGATTGATATTTGTTGGTGGGAAATTTAAGAGGGTTATGATGTGTGTTGGCTGAGCAATTGGCATGAGAAAATTTTGAAGCTGTTTGTTTAGTAATTATTCTGTGATTTTGATGCCGTTTATTTAGTAATTGTTGATTTTAAAGGCTAAATGTGATATTTTGAGTTTTTCGAAGGGTAAATATGAAATTCCCCCAAAAATATATGTAGGAACCCATTTAGGAAATTGGATATCCAGATTTGAACTTACTCACCATTGACCAATACATAAATAAAATAAAAATAAAACAGTTTTAGAACTATAAAAAAACTCAATACATTCTAAAATCTAGCAGTTTTATCATTGCAATAAACATATTTAATTTTTTTTTGCAAGATTGAATTGAAAAAAACATTTATAATTTTTGCAAGGTTTAATTAAAAAAATGCGTCAAATCTATTTGTAAAATAAAATATAACAATTTTGAATTTTCAATATCTAATTTTAATTTGAAGTTTCAATGTCATAATATGAAAAGTAAAAAAAATGTTTACAATAGGGAATTGGTTCCATTGTTTGTTTGACATATTTTCGTCCAACCTTGATTGGATTTCACATCCTCACTCTGATTCACCTACTGATTCACTAGGATGGACATATGGATGCATTAGTTGTGGATGTTAAGGGACAAGTGGACATAACAGATGTGACTCAGAGAATTATTGACGTGAGCGGCATGTTGCAACCTGATTATCGATGTTTGCGGACATGCCGATACCTCATTTGTTGTTGATGTGGCGGCTTAGCTGTATTTTCTAGTACAGGGATCTGACTTGCATATATTCTACTTCCTCAGTTATGTGAATTATTTTGAATTTTTCTGGTATCTCATAAGACATAAATATAAATAGCTGAAGCACATCACTCATTACTAACTTTCAGAATTGTGAAAAAAAATTCATTATACCAAAATTCAAGTTCTCCTTCAACAATGTGTATGATATTAATAAATATCTTGTCATTCATTTGCTTTGAACAAAATGGTTATAGCATGAATTGGATATAAAAAAATTGCATGATACAACTAAATTGTTTATGGTTCAACATCAATTCTGCATGATAAAATTAATTTTAACATGAATGATTATAGAAAGGACGATATATAAATTTTTGGAATGGGAGGCACAAATGATTTTGAGACTGATGCGAATTTATCTCCATTTTTTCTTTCTTTTTGAGCATCTTTTCGTGAATTTTTGCAACATCAATTCTATTTAAACCCCCTTTGTTTCTTCCTAAGATTCAAAAAACTAATATCTAGTTCATATTACTTTAATATTGGCTCCCTAAATATATCATTCTTTATATCACTTTTCTAATTGGTGACTAAATTTTAAAAGATCTCTAGTAGGCAATGGGCCTAAATCCTCAAAATATATATATATATATATATATATATATATATATATATATAAACCCAGTTAAAAAATTGCCAAATTGCATATCTAGAGTGAATTACTCATCGAGACAATTACACAAAATTATACATAATGAACTTGTACATTCTAATAATGAAACATTTCTATCACTAAATGCAGAGAGAAAAATCTAACTTCAAATATTCTAGTTTACGATAAAATTTTAATTTAACATTCCTAAATAAAGAGTACATGTCCATAACTAAAGGGCCGACTGTAAAACAAGTATACGAGTGGAACGAGATTTCCCGGTTTATAAAGTAGGAGCTTCAGGATCCATGAGTTGGATTCCCGGTCTAGAATCCCAATTCCTGTGCTTTCTGTATTCTTCTATGGCATTCAATCTCAGTCTCTCTTTTGATGCATCAATTGCACTCTTTGCCGCCTTCAAAAAGAAAAAGATAAAATATTAAGATACAAGAATTAATAAATTCAAATTATACATTCAAGTGCATGATTATATAATATATACCTTTGAAACGAGATTTAGGTGGAGCCCGAACAATTCCGCTGAATTAATCTCCACAGCCAGGGAAATTAAACATTTCATCATCCTTATTATTTTCTTTCTTTTGTTTTCTTTTTCGCGTCAAGAAAACTTCAATAATTAAAAGCTGTCAGTAATATTAAAACGTCATTCACTCTTATCATTTTATCTTTCTTGTGTTTGAAGCAACCTCATCTAGATTCCCGAATCAGAGATCCATCGGAGCCTTGCGTTTCTTTCTTCTGGATCTGACTTTTTTGCATCTTTATCTTTTTGATTGTTTAAAATCGACTTCCGTTAGTCTTTCCTTTTTCAAAGTTCAAATCTATTGAATCCTTGTCCCGCATTTGGATTCAAGCTACTCAAAATCAAATACGTAAACACAGAAAAAGACCCGAATCTTAAACTGAAACACCAAACTTTACTTTTCCATCATTAGGTTTAAATCATGTAACTAGTCTAATTTTGAGAGGCCCACCATTTTACAATAATTTAATTTTTAAAATTTTCAAAACGACCCACAAAATTTGATGATTTTTTTGGCCAGTTTCATGCATTAAATACATGAAACCGTGCTATTTGACAATTTCCTTGTAATCCCGAACTTGGCCACAATTTGCTCATTCCCCAACTTGAGTTGAATCGACTTGGGCTTATTGGGTAGATTATTAATTTTGGGTTAACTAGGGCAAAGCTTGAAATCAGGGCTAAATTTAATTTTTTTTTCAAGGTTGAATCAAAAAATACAACAATTCTATTTATGAAAAAAATACAACATTTCTAATTTATGAAAAAAATGCAGCAATCCTTAATACTCAAGATCTAGTTTTAGTTTCTAAGTACAATGTCTTGATATGAAAATCAAGTTTTAGTATCTACAAAAATAGATTGTCACTATGACCGGTTGCGTAGCGCTTTATTCGGTTCAGCCTTGAGAGGTTTTCACAGCTTCCCCGGATTCCCGTACTAATTTACTTGAATAAACATACATGCTTTCATGCTGCAGATGTGGACGCTCAATAATAGATATTGGGAAATAAGTGGAGGCGACAATTATTAATATAGAGGCACTAATACACGTTCTGGATGGTTAAGTGGAATATCTATCGTTGATGTGGCAATCAAGTTAGGTTTATTAATGGAGGAGTCTGATAAGTTTATGTTGTCCTTGATCAACCATGTGAATATTTTTGAATTTCTCTGATATCTCGTAAATAAATAGTTCAAAGACATCACTATCACTACTAACTTATCTTTCATTTTATTATATAAATCAATTCATGTTCTCTTTAAACAATGTATATGATACTAATAAATACCTTGTCATGCATTTGTTGAACAAAATGGTTAAAGCATGAGTTCACTTGGAACAAAATTTGCATGATACAAAAGAATTATTTATGGTAAATAATTCCTTGTCATGCTTCTGTGAGCATTTTTTTTCCATTACCATGAGAACCAAAGAGTAATAAACCTATTTTTTGCTATTTCTAGTAATAAATGGATATTTTTGCAATTTACAGACTTTTGCAAGTACCCTTTAAAACTAAAATAATAAAATGAAAGAAAAAAAATTAAAAAATTAAATAAGTATACCTCTAGTGAACAAATCTCTTCTTTTGGTCAGTAAAATCACCATTTCCATTAATGCTTCCTTAGCCCTATCCAAACCCGCTGCATTTAATAAACTCAAAAATAAACAACAAAAATAATTAAAATTTATCAAATTTAACATTTAAATCTTCATAGCAACATCATCCCATTTCACAGAGGGGCTTCGACCCACAATGGTTGTATTTTTCATTTCAACCAGCATCTGATTTTATAATTGGTACAAGACTTACATTCTGTCTTGAAGGACCTAAAAAATAACAACAACAACAACAATTTGTAAGTTCATATATTCTTGTAAATTAAGAATATAGAGGTTAAATGATTAAACATAAATTGTGAAATTTGGGAATTTTATGTTTTAGAGAATACCGATTCTCTGACCTAGAACCTCCAGTCTTTCTTGTTTTTACATTATTCCTCTTATTGATAAATGAAATTTCAATCAGAATCAATGAAATTTAAGAACATGATTTTAATTCTAAAGATGATAATTACGAATTCAATCTCAAGAATTAAACATCAAATATCTTTTCTCACCCCATTTATAGTAAAATCAGACTATATTTCAGTATAATTTCAGTATAAATTATACATAAACCAAGTCGTTTGAAAGAAACAAAGAATTAAAACCTGGATGAAATTACATCAGGGACTCTCGCCGCCTTAGCCTCAAGCAACACTTTAAGAGCGTTCTGATAGAAAGAAAAGGCGTCTGTCATGTATGCCCCGCTCTTCACACCTCACGGCCTTATCAATCTCCTCTTTCGCGAGCTCAAAATATCCTTTCACTTTCAACTTCACTCACCACGGCCAGGCCTATAGGCGGAGTTTCCATTGATGAAACTGGAGGGCTTGCGCTTGCGGGAGTGGAGAAGAAGGAGCCGATGAGAGATTTGAAGTGGATCATTAGTTTGAGGGAGAGAGGTTGGATAGGAGTGATGGATTCATGGAGTTTTGATTTTGGTGAGGGAATGAATTGAATTTGAGTACAAGTTTGATCGGGGAAGGAGAAAGAAATGGAGAAGTAGAGGCAAAGGAATATGGAATATGGAATTGGAATTGGAGTTCCCGCCCGTTTTTAAGAATTGATGTATAATCTGTGATTATAATCCCGGTTTTGTATAGAACAAGAGAATCAAGTCAATGTAACTCGAGATTCAAAATCTCGATTTTGGATCAAAACTGAGAATCAAATATGACTGATGATTGCAAATAGTTTTAGGATAAAGTCCGAGAATTGAATATGTATAAGTATAACTCAATTCAATTTGTAAAAAAGTAAAAATAAAAAAATAAATAGGATGCAGCAATTCTGAATTTTCAGAGTCTATTTTTAAACTTTAAGTTCCAAATAAATATAGGTAGACTACAAATTCTATTAATAAAAAAAAAATGTAGTAATTTTTCAGCATCTAATTTTAATTTTCAAGTTCCAATGTCTTTACATGAAAATCAGATTCTTGTGTTTCAAAGGAGTTGACACAACTCCCCAACTCCGCTTACTTTATCAATGCAGCCAAAAGTTTCAATTTGTCTTTAGAGCCCTACATATTTACTTGGAGGGGCATTCTATAGATATAGACACTTAAACTCTGGATGTTGAAGGTAGGTGGACACAACAGAAGCAGATTTGGGTGTATTAGTGCATGTTCTGACTTAATGTGAGGTGGAATGTCGATGTTCCGATAATCGATGTGGGTTAAGATGCAAATATTCTATCTGTCGTTGATGTGGAGGGCGAGTTAATTTTGGCATCAGTGAGACCTGATGAGCTTATATTATGCTTGTTCAACCATATGAAAGTTTTTGAATTTCTCTGATATCTCATCAACGGATATTTGAACACATCACTCATTTTACTAAACTTCTGTAATTGTGAGTTTTTTCATTTACCTTATCATATACCACAATTCAAGTTCTATTTCATCTGATGTGGATGGTATTAACAAATGCATTCTCATGCGTTTGTTTTGAACAAGATGGTAATAGCATGATTTCAAAATAAAATTTGCATGATACAACCAAATTGTTTATGGTTACACAACAACTATCTATTATACAACTAACTGTCTTCACTTTTTTCTTAACTTTCAATCATTTTAGGTGTTTTTTTTTTTGCAAAAAATAAATAAAAATAACCTCCTATATGCTCTTGTCTATTTTTCTTTTTATTTGTGACTTTCTTTAATTTTAGAAGATCTTAAATAAGTTATGGACCTAAAATCTTAAAAAATATGTCTCAACCCAATTAGTAAATTGCCTTTCCAGATCTAAATTTACTCACCAAGATAATGATATACTAAAAAAAACATAAAAAAGAATAATTTAGTGGTAATGTACTAAGCTCATCTTTTCATTGATGAGAGATTTGAATCTCGTATATAACATGCTTGATTTAAAAGATAATACAAATCAAGAGCGCTTGTAGTTCTCTCTGGAAAAAAAAAAAAAGAACTACAAGGAATATCATACATTCTAATAATGTAATATTTCCAATTTGTACACTAGACGATGGAAAATCAGAACCTGAATTGAAATTTATAACAACTATTTATAACAACAGACTGCATCTTTCCTCAAAGGAACACACATTAAGTATACTGTCCCATAAGTATAGATAATTTAAGTCTAAGATTATGCAGCAACATAATTATCCATATATAATGTTTTCTACATATTATTTATCATTTTGATATTTATTTATCTACTGCATGTTTTTATATATTATTTTTGTTGTACTTACATAATGTTTTATTCCATTGTGTTATCATTTATTTATATACAACTTTTATAATGTTTCTATGCATTGTATTGTCATGTTTATATACTGTTTTATAGTACATTGAGTAGTACTGCCAACAAGATCAAAAACAAACTCAGTGATTTAGCGATATAATATTAGACTGATCAAGATAAAAGGATTTATGGGATGTACTGGAGGTTTCCTCGTTTTGGTAATTGATTATTGTACTTTCTTTTCAAATCATAACATTATTTTGGGCCTAAATATTTGTATTTGGAGAAATGTGGCTCTTGCTTTTGCGCAAAAGCCCAAACATTTTATTTAATTATGGCATAGCCATGAAAATCTGTGATGAGATTCTGTTTGTTTTAACTTTCTATTTAATTTATGTCACTCCATGATATTAGAAACATAAACAATTGTAACATATACTTCCTTTTATTGTTGATTGTATTAGGGTGATGATGACTAGAGGTGTCAATGGATCTCCAAAATCTGATAACCCGATCCAAATCCGTATGAATGGATTCACATATGGATCTTAAAAATGTACCCGAAACCAAAATGGATCCGCATATGGATTTTTGAAGAAGATCCATTAGATTATCGGGTTTGGATTTGGATCATATAAGATCCGAATCCGAAACCCGATGTGAATCCGATAATGATATATATATAAGTTTGTATACATAGTAACAAAAATATAGACTGTTTATTTGTTACTTTTAGTGTTGTATAGCTTAGAAAATAACAAAAATAATAAAAGAAAATATGTCAATGAGTATAATAGACAAAAAAATTCATAATAGAATCCGAAAATATTTTTCAACTAAGATTTTTTATATAATCATGTGTAAATTATATTCAAAACTTCATAATAGAATCCGAAATCCAATCCAAAACCCGTTAGTTAATGGATTTGGATCCACGTATGGATCTTGATTTTCTCAATGAATTTGAATTCGCATTTGGATCTTCTAAACTTCAAATGGATTGGCATATGGATATTATATGGATCCAATCCGAATCTGATCCATTGACACCCCTAATGATGAGGGCAGGAAATAATTGGATAGGAACAAGATTTTTTTTTTTTAGGAATGACACTTTTATCTTTATTATGCATATCAAATCAAATGAGTTCAAAAGAGAATAAATATCTAAAATATTAAATGCACTAATACAATGAAAATTTCTCTAACTTATTGATAGCATCATTCTTGATCATTCCATGTTTGTATTGTCTCTTCAATCTCATAAATCCGAATTGGATTCCTAATTTTCTTCAATAACTTTATTTTTTTTGGTAGAAGAAATATGTTTTTTTCAAAATTATGTCATCTCTTTTAACTATTTAATATTTATTTTTTTCTGTCATATAGCATTTGGACACTTAATATGTTTTTTTGTGTTTTTGAATTTTAATTTAGTTAATCTCTAATAAGATTTTTTATGAATAAAAAATATTAATTAGTCATTTTGGCATTTTTACTTACATTTCATTTAGTTGTTTACGGAACAATTGCAAATTCATGAAATTGCATAATAATGATTTTTTATTCTTGTATACGCTTGTAAATATTTAACGAGTATATTTTTTTTATCAATCTTTATTTTAACAAGTATAGTAATATTAATGTATTTAAAGATTTCATAAACAAGAAAAATTAATATTAAAGTGGTAATGAAATATTTTACAGAATTATATTTTGATCCAATAAAAAAATTAGTTGTCTTATGTAAATATCAATAAATGTGAAGGTTTTGATGATAATATATTGAAAAGATAATAATCAATAATAAATAGTGATATATTCTTGACTTTTTTAATACAATTATTTGGCATGTATAAAGAAGGACAAAAATAGTTATTTTGTTCAAAAAATCTCTGCCCACATCAAATGCTTTCCTGCCCTTATCATTTACCTTGTATTAAGAATATAATAATATTGTTTATTTGTTTCCATTGTTGGTAGTACGTGAATAATTCTATATTTTCTTTTGACAAAATAAATAATTCTATATTTAGGGCAATACAACAATGGAATGGTAAATACTAATCTGAGAATTTGCTATATTTACGTCAAAACAACAATGATTGATGAAAACTAATCTGAGATTTTGTGCTCATTTGACAATTCGACTCTCAAAACAAAGGTCTTAGTAAATTCTAAAGGTGCGTCTCTTCTCTTCTTCTGTCTCTTCTCTTCTGTCGGTTTTTTCAAATGAGAAACTTAAAAAAAATTAATTATACCATTATACACTTAGGATATTACTAATTTAGAGAAATTGGTTTAACAGATAGGGGCGGAAGAGTTCTTGTCTAATTGTACTGTATATTATTTATTTGTTTGTCTCTTTATATATGTATATAGGTATCTAGCCGATCATCATCTATTCCTAATATGGTAATGGATTGGGCCGAACTAACTCCGGAACTTCTCCCACTGATAGCCAAAAAACTTGGTGACATATCCAACTTTGTCCGATTCCGTGTTGTATGCAAGAAATGGCGTACGGCCATTTGCCTTTCCGACCAACCCCCACAACTTCCTTGGTTTCTCCATCACATACCACATTCCGTCCAGGAGTCCTCTAATATTAAAGTTTATTCGCTTTATTCCAAAAGAACTCATACTCTCTACATCCCTGATGCAGAAGGGAGCAAACCATTTGCGTCCTCAAGCCAGTATTTGCTCCTATGTGATATTAATTCTACCAGGTCATCTCTTGTCAATCCGTTAACTCGATCCCAAATACAGATACCTGGTCGATGCTTACCAATTCAAACCATTTATATCGGTCCTAAACGCAATCATAATCCAACTCAAAGCAGCCTTGATGTGGTAGTTTACGCTCAAGAAAGACTCTTCGATGGAACTTTTAGGAAACAAGCTGTGCGCACGAGTCGACGTGATGAAAGATCGGCATGGACAACTATTAAAGTGCCTTGTAGCCTTCCGAGCTGTTATTGCGAAGAAAGGTTGTTTATGTACGCACACAATAGCAGCGATATAAGAGCTATTGATATCAATACTGGAGATGTAGTTTCAGTTATTTCGACCCCGCGTTGGTCCTCGGATTGCTCTTTTCACTTGATAGAGTCATTTGGTGATGTGCTTGCAGTGGTAGCATTGTTCAAGAATAATAATAACTTACCTTTGGAAGAGTGCAGATTTAAATTGTACCGGCTGCAACATAAAGATAAAGAATCATTTTGGGCTGAGATGAGTCGAGGTATAAGGAATCGAATGTTGTTCCTTGATCAATTTGGTGGTTTTTCTCTGCAGGCTCATGATTTCGATGGAATAAAAGGGAACTGTATTTATTTCTTCAAATCAAACTGCAAGTTCCATGGTGATGCTCGTTATGCTCTTTGTAGGTATGACATCAAAGCGGACAAAACGGAAGTGGTGATCAACTGGAGGAAACATGCCGGCGTATGGTTTGTGCCTAGTTTGTACTAGCTCTATAGTCTCTGCTGATTATTGAAATAACTAGGGAGGTATGTACTCATTATGACCGTGAAATTTGTAGTAAACTGGACTAGTTTTGTTTAAGTTAATTTTTTGCTGCAAGGTTTATAGGAACCTTTGTAGACTGATTTGGATGACGTTTGATAGCAGCATATTTGTTTTATAGTTTGTGCTTTATTTTAATGGGGGGAAATTGTTCTAGGTTTTAAACATGGTTGTTAGAAGACAAGAAACTATGTTTGGACACTTGGTTTTCTAATGCACGGTATGTACCACTTCAAAATATAGGACACAAGGGTACTACACTACTACTGCATAGCACCAGCCAGCATCAATTGGGTATGCTTAAGAAGAAAATTCCATTGATTGTTACATTCTGACTTCGTACAAATCAAAATAATGTAATCACCACTGAACACATCTCAACTGAATAACATTCTTATCTTTACTCATTTATATTCACCTGAATAACATTCTTATCTTTATTCATTTATATCTGGAAATCTCCAACAACACACATCCGTATAAAATATCATCATCTTCAGACATTAAAAAAAAACTGATTTATCAAGGTTAAAAAAACAAGCAAAATCCAATAATCAAGTGCAAACAATAAATTTTGCACAACAATTCAAAAAGCAAGTCATAACTATACAAGTCAATCAATCAAGCCAACACTTTAGGACTATGTAAGTTCTCCAATCCACCACCACCTTCATTGTCGGTAGAGTTAGACCCCCACCTTGAAGACCAAAGATTCGAACCCCGAACATCATTATTATTATTACCATAATCACCATCCCTTCCACGTCCCCGCCCACCATCCCTTGAATCACGTCTTCCACCTAGTCCAAAATGAATAAAAATTCCAAGCCCGATAGGATATCATAAAAGAAGACTTATAAACATATTATTATATTTTGACATTTATTGTTTATTATTTGTGGATAAAAATGAGAATGGATGCATAACTGACCTCTTCCACCATCAAATTTCCGCGGGACCATCGCGGCAACATTCCTCAGCGGCATCCCCGCAGCCGCCGGTGACTTGTTCTTCTTTTTCGTGATTCGGTACTTGAAGAAGTTCGAAAGTTTGTCGACAGCGAGACCTTCAGTATCATCAGCAAAATCCTTCTTCCTAAACCGGAATCCCTTCGGGAATAGGTCTAAGTAGTCGTGGTATAGGTTCTCATTCCGACTATATTGGTTTTCATTCGGAATGCAAGTTAGAATAAATGTGCCTGGGTGCTCGTGGGAGACTCCAAAACCGTAGGCTGCGACCGCCGGGTACTTGGCTCTGTCGGCACGGACCTGCTCGTCGACTTGTTCTTTCGTGCCCTTTTTGAACTTGCGGTAGGAAAGCATCTGCTTTAGATAGCCTACTAGGGGGTCGGCATACCTATCCATTACCTACACGCCAAGTCATAAACAAATCAATGTTCACGATCAGCTAAAATTTCAGAAATCAATTGAACTACATAAGCTTATATGTACAACAAACCAACCTCGTCGAGATCTTCGAAGCTATCCCCGTCGATGGTGAGCATTTTGCCGAGACGGAGAAGGTCGGTGATGTTTTTGCAATCCTTGCCGCTCTCGACTATCTCTTTGTGTTTGTATACGCCATCGTATATCTTCAGAGTTAGGGCCAGAAAAGATGGCCCTTTTGAGCTCGGTCTTATAATGCTCTCTCCTGGATCCTTATTAGCAAGATACTGTTACCAACCAAGTATAAACCAAGTATTAGAGGGTGCATTGAGATAGATAACATTTCCATGGCTATTAAAATGGAACGATAATGGTAAAACAAAGACTTCTAATAAGAAAAAAAATAAAAAAAATCAACATAGTACACTACCTCTATAGCTTCATCATAGGTCATGTTCCGGAACCGTGGATGAACAATCATTCTCGGCTTGAAACACTTTCTAGCGAGCTCTTTTCTCTTCTTCCCCTTATCCACCTCATTATTCGAACCTAGATCCATCTCGTGGTAGTATGGGTCCAGCTTACTCCTATCAGCGTAAACCCTTCTCATATTGCTCTCCTTGCAAGTCAAGTAAACCCTAAACCGACCCCTATCCACATTCTTAATCTTTCCCGTCAATACATCCCCCTTGTGAACTTGCAAAGTTTCCCGATTAAACCATCCATCCGAGAAATCATTAAGCGAGATAAATGCTTCCAAACCCGAATCAAACGTGCAAACAATCCGTTTCTCTTGTATGGCACGAACCGTAACTTGAACGATTCTCCCTTCGGAGAGAGTCTCATTTGGCTCGCCGCTAAGCATGAGGAACTCCTCATCGGGAGTCGGGTCTCTGAACGGGGCCCGCCAGTCTTTGAATCCGTGCAAGATCTCCATCTTGATATCATGAAGGGTTTCTCTCTTGCTAGGTCCGTGAGGAATACTCTTTACATACTCGTCAATATCGAGAGCTTTGAGCATGCATGGGTTTGCCCTCACGTGCTCAATCACCATTTCTTGCTCATCATCATCCATCTCATTTGCATCTCGCACCATGTCTTCTAAATAAACATCTTTAGCTAGAGTTTTCGCAAGTTGATACGACTCGGGATGAATCCTCGTATCATCCAACAAATCCATGATATGATCATCCATTAAAGCCACCCCGTTTAAACGAACCCTCAAGAACCCAACGCAGTTATAAAGCCCCTTCTTTCTTTGGAACTTGCCCATTGGAATCTCTTTTCGGTTCACAATCGAGCCGGCTCGCGAAAGAGCCTTCTGAAAGGCTGAGGCCTTGCGTGGCCCCAGACCGGCGATGAATTGCAACGGCTCAAAGAGCCAATCGTGACTCGAGGCAAGATTCACGTCTAAACCGACTTGATTTGTCGCATCCACCATTACTTGTTCGACCATTTCGAATTTCTCGTTGGGAAATAGGAAGCTGTCGTGAGGGCAAAGCTTCCATGAGAGAATTTCTTTGTTGGGACCACATAGAGTTGCAACCATGGCTAATGGGTTCTGTAGATACCGGCCCAGTGCGACAGCTCGTTTCACTATGCATGGATATTATTATTATTATTATTATTATTATTATTATTAAATAATAATGTTGGATCAAATAACTGAGACGTGAAAGAGAGAATGTAAATTGTAGAGTGGTAGAAGTTTTATTATACCTTGTTGAGAGGGTATTTGATCAGAAGCTATACGTGAGTTCTCATACAAACGAGGCAGTGACTCGTCGCAGAAAATTATGCTTATGTTGTGTATGTCTTGACTCATATCTCTCGGATGATGTTCCACAATACTGAAAATAACCTGCATGGAATAAAAAACAAACTTTAAATACAAAGTAAAGCCATACTAAATATGAATAAAACAAATCCTACCGAAGCTAACAACTTTTATCACCTCTCAACTTGGTAACAGAAAACAAACAAAATATCTCAATAATAATAAGAGAGAGAACCTCGTAAATATAATCCTTGAGAGCCTTGCAGGATGGATTAGCGGTGCCGATACAAACAACGTGAGGATTATGATCCCTTATAAACTCAAGCACCCTCTTCTGATCCTTCTTCTTCCTCTGCAACTTCTCAACATCTCTACAACTCGTACCGACCGAGCCGACACACAAGACATCCACCACATTTCCGGCCGAATCGAGCATGACAAACATCGTGTTCGCGTTCCTTCTATGCCCCAAACAAACAGCCATGACTCTCAAATGTTTGTCTTGTTCTTCCTTTGTTTTCATAGGGGCGATGGAAACTTTGCTCCATAGTTGCTTCCCATACTCCATGAGCAGGAAGCTCTTGGCGCGGGAAGTTAAGACCGACCGAGCCTCCTTTTGTAAAGATGGGAGGATTATGTTGGAAAAAGCATCTTCTAGAATCATTTTACGTTGCTCGTTCCATAGTTGAGCTGATTTGCTCACTCTGTTGCTAAGATAAAATTCCCTCGCCGCCTCCATCAATTTCTCTCGTGCATCTTCAGGCAATTTTATCTTCACCTATTGTACAAATAAGACAAAAAATCAGTATTTACAAAAATATATTTTATTTTATTTCTAGATTACATTAAAACATATGAATTCATTGTACATGAATAATGATTTTTTTACCTCAAGGAGTTTGTCTTGTTCGGCTTTCTGGATGAGGAGCCACTGGTGGTCGACGAACTTGGAGATCGGTTTGTTATTCAGCCATTTCACACCAGCAAGCTCATGAAGCTCATCAATAACTCGATTCCCTTCTTTCTTTGGGATCGTGCAAACAACTCCTTTCTCCATGAAGATGCTCCTCACGTGCTTCCTCACTATTGGCTCGCACCCAATTTCCACAGCCGCCTTTAAAATAAAATAAAGTGAACATATGTTAGGATTAAGAAATGGATTGTGTAAGATTTAAGAAACTAGATGAAGTACATACCATGTGTCTCGCGCCTTTTAGGACGTCTTGTGGAGTCTCAAACATCTCAGAGGTGAAATTCGATGCTAATTCTTCCGGACTCCCTCTAATATCTTCAAGTTCCCCCATTACCTTTAAAAAAAACATATCACATCAAATTATTTATTTCAGCACGATTAAAATCTAACATGACAATACACTGGAAATGGAAAGTTCAACGTACGGTAGAAACTTTGGTGAGGGTGAGAAGAAGGCTGAACTGCTCAGAATTGAAACCAAACTTGCTAGCAAGCTCCCAAAGACCAGCCTTGTGACAATCACTGTACAAAGACTTTCTTTTCAGCCTCTTCAAATCACCGGGCGGGAAATGGAGGGTGAATTTTGCGTCCACATCATCAATTTCCCTCTCTGATTTCGCCGCTTTAAGAGCATTTATTATTGAGTTGAATATTTGGTGTTTTAATGGGATTGTTCTCTCATCTCTTAACTCCTTTTCGAACCTCTTTTGGTAGTATGTGCTAAGAGAGGATTTTCTCTTGCGGATGAGGAGGTATTTCTTGTCGAGATTAAAAACCGCCCATAGTAACTGGAAAGATAGTGTTTTAGGGTTAGTTTTATCATCTTAATTTATTTGCATGAAAAATTAAAAAGAGTATAGATTTTGGGAGAATGTACATATAAACCTTGTGCCACTTCATTCTACGTGGTTTATCTTTATCATATGAGTTGTCCATATCCACATCAGGATCCTTTAAAAGACTCCCACATAATTCCTTCCTATACATCGCTATAAAAGGAATCTACAAATCAAATAAAAACCATTAGCACAAAAACTCATATTAACCAAATCAAATCTTGTACAGAAATACGCATAAATATAATTACATCAATTCTCTGGACACGCATCATGGTCAAAACATGCCCGATATCTTCTTTCTTAACATTTCTAACGATCGGCTCTCCACCATAGAACTCTATCAAAATATTATCATTCAATAGTTGATTATAAATCCACTCGCTCTCCTCTGAAATGCTCTGGTCGTCAACGGGCAGTGGGCCCGTCAACTCCTCAACTGCCTGAAATATTCAAACAAACATTCCTTCCTAAAATTAGCAATTTTTATAGGGGCATTTAACAAATTATACTTTAGACTTTCTGTTTTTTCAATCCCCTCCTGAATTTTAAAATACAAACCCATAATATTATTTTTATTTTCAAAAACCCCTAACTTGAGTGTTATATTTTCAAAAACATTTGGAAATAATAGAGAAATAATATGCAATCACCTTAATCTAATTTGAAGTAATACGTAAATAATTTGCAATCAACTTCTTCAGTCCTTTGATCTGAAAAATCGGACGGCTTATATTCAATTCCGCATGGGCAAAATTGTCATTCAACCCAAAAAAAAAACACTTCTGGTTTGTGGCCTCTTCAATTGTCTCTCTAACAATAATAAAATCGGACCGGGTGGTTAAAAAAAACCCGGATCTAGACCGACACGGTTCGTGGCCTCTTCAATTAACTCTCTCATTATTATTAAAGTTAAAATCGGACCGGGTGGTTCAATAAAAAAACTGATCAGACCGACACGGTTCGTGGACTCATCAATTATCTCTCTGAAAGTTAAAATCGGACCGGATGGTTCAATAAAAAAAACCCAACCAGACCGGTCTAAATGACTTGGACCTAGGTTTTATTAAAAAAATTAGGTTCCTCATTTTCAAAATGAAAGCCAAAGTTAAGGCATTTTCTGAGAACTACAAAAAGTTCTCAAAGTTTTCTGGAAAATAAAAAGTTAAAAAGAAAACTTTTTTTAAATATTCAGAAACTACAGGGGCCTTTTCGCAAAATTTCCCATTACTATACCACCCCCCCTCATTCAACAAGTTCAACTACCATACCTGGATTCGTTCAGGCACGTCACTTTCTTTATAACGTCATCCTTCTTTGTCATGTACTTTTCCGAGAGGATAAACGGCTCGAACTCATCCTCCAGCCTCCTTTTGGGGGCGGAATCATCTTTTTCGAGCTCCTTCCTCTTCGAAAGAAACTCCTCCACGTCACCGAATATCTCGTGCGCTTCCATCAGCGCTGATGTCATCACTGCCTGCTGAGGCTTCTCATTTCTCCTCCTCCTAAATAAAATGAGCAATAATATATTTTAAGTGATGAGTAATAATTATATGTGAATACACTTTGTGAATTGTCTATCTATGTTTTAAAATAGATTAAAGTATTTATTTCCATACTTTTTTTTTATTTCTGTAGTATTTTAAAAGAGTTAGTTTTTTTAATAAAACATTAAAGTTAATTTTTACACTTTGTTAATTGTCTATCTGTTGTTTTAAAATAGATTAAAGTATTTATTTCCGTACTTTTTTATTTCTGTAATATTTTAAAAGAGTTAGTTTTTTTAATAAAACATTAAAGTTAATTTTTTTTCTTACAAAAAACGTTAAAATTAGGGGTGTGCATCATTTTTCTAATATTTAAGAAGACAGAGTGTTTTTCATAGATATGAGAAAATATAGGGTGGTTTTTGAAAAATTCCCCCTGAATATTTTATTATACCTTAGAACTTGGCCAGTTTCTTGATCGAGTTCCCTCGTCGTCTTCATCTATGATAAAATCGGCCATCTCATCATCATCATCTCCAATCATATCCACATCTTCTTCCTGTTGCTCTTCCTCTCCTATATCCTCTAATGGTGCCCCTAAATTAAATTTATGAACATTATTATACTAAAAATTTGGACTAACTGGTGAAATAGAGTTAGTTTATGTTAATAATTTACCTTCATCATCATTGCCAAATAAGGTGTGTTTGAGTTTCTCTTCGGCCGTTCTGCCTCCATGTTCGTTTCTATTGGACCTCTCTTGAGAACCGATTTCCCTTCCTGCCTTCTTTAACCTCTTGAATTTCCCCTGAACAAATTAATTAATTAATTAAACCGTGTGTCAGAAAAATTCTATTATTCAACAATATAAGAAGGGGAATAATGTACATACTGGTTTGGGGCGATTCACGGTGATGTTATTATCTTCCAGTAATTCATAGTCGTCTTCGTCAAGTACGAAATTTCTCTCTGACTCCCTGAGCAGGATTGATTCGTTAATGTAATCATTATCCTTTTAAGGTGTTAAAAATTAAAATAGATTAAAATTGGAATTGGAATTTATTCCGATTTACCTTCTCTTCTTTTCTCTTTTTTTATGCTTCTCTTCTTCATCACTTTCTTCTTCTTCATCTTCAACATCATCTACTATAAACCCGTCTTTTTCATACTCATCTTCACCTTCTTCTGTCCATATTTAGAATTCAAAAGTTTCTTTTTTTTAAAACGAAATTATCAATTTATTATGTATTGCTAAAACCCAATTTCAAGCATCATATACAAGGAAGAGATTATAAGAAGGCACGATACTCTACCAAAACCCAAATTTATCAGCTTCATTGCACAAAATAAATTCTTGAAAAGAATAGCTCAAATTAGCTCAAAAGTTGGAAACTTTCTTTTTAACCCCACAAAAAAATCAGTTACACTGTTCTCTTTATTGTCATTTTCTTAAAAGTATTATTCAGAGGAATCCAAAAGAAATTGCAAAATTCAGAAAAAAAATCTTCTGTAAAAATTCATGGAAAACTCTGAAAATGCAAAACCAGTGAGGGCAAAAGAACCCAAAAACTAAACTGACCAATCTAATAACTCGCACAGAATCAATAGGGGCGCACAACAAGAAGGAAGATTTGGAATCATACAATACAGAAGAAACAAAATTCAGAAAAGAAACCAACTAAAAGAGCAACAGAAGAAACAAAATTATCGAGAACTCAAATCAAAGCATGATAATTCTTACCTTCTTCATCTTCTTGATCATCATCACGATTGTTGTCTCCTTCATCCACATCATCTCTTTTCTCTTCAATCTCATCTAAAATCTCGGTTTTCAATCAAACAAATCAAACCAAAAAACTCAGCAAATTCAAGCAAAAAACACGAAATAACCCCTAACAAAAAAACAGAAATTTTCACATAAAAACTCAAAATTTTCACCTTCTTCGTCAGAAACAATGGTTCTGCCGCCGCCCATTGCTAGCACGAAACCCTAACCCTAATTTCCAAAAACAGAGCCGCCAAATTCAAAATACCAAATCAGCATCAAATAATTCAATTAAAACCCACAAAAAAAAACCCTAATCCTATAATTTACCTAAAATGAAAAATAGAAAAAGAAAGGAAAGGAAGAGAGAAAACTACCTTGAGAAAATCGCAGTAGCTTCGCTTCGCAATGCGAGAATAAATAAATGAATGAATGAATGAATGAATGAATGAAATGAAGATGAAACGCTGAGAGAGAGGAGCTTCTGATGCATTATATAGAATCGGGGCGACATATTCAAAGAAACAGAATCTGGCGGTTTAATGCAATTCTAAGAATCCGGGAACTTAATTCTTCCGTTTGCTAAGAATCCAGGAACTCAAATACCGAATATTGCTATTAATTAGGATGGCAATTATTTGATGAGTGGGGGCTTATTTAAGTATGGTGTGCTAAATTGTTTAAATGACTGAATTTAAGTAGAGTTTTTAAATTTATCATTTGTTTCAAAAGCCCAATACATTTTTTTGAAGTTTGACATATGACCATGAAGATCTTGTGTTGAGATATTTCCGCGTGGGTGGAACTTTCTAGTTTTGATTTATGTCGATTTAGAAAAACATCACAAGTACAAACAAAATCATGCTAATTTTACGTTTAATTAAATACAATCACCATCATTCCTCCTCACGAACAAAAATAAAAACATCACACAAATTTCGACCCATCAAATGTGTCACGATCTTGGATTGTTTTGCAAGAAATTGGATAATTTTGTGGATTAATTTGGAGGATTTAAGTGGGAAAATGGAGATAAAATGAATACAAACTTCTTCTTTTTTTGGAGAATTGCTAAATAAGTGATTGCTTATTGTTACTTATATTAATAAGAAATAGCAATTATATGATAATAACGAAAAATAAAATAAAATAAAAATAACTCCAAAAGAATTCTAGCCATAAGGATTAAGGAGACTAGTCTCTACTTCAGTATTATCACGTCAACTTCGGTATCATCATGTCGGGGAAGACAACGTCATTAGAGGTACGACTACGGTTTTGTCGAAGAGGAAGACGATGTCGATACTGCCATGGCTAGAATTCCACCACAAGCAGAAGATAACATCCAATAAGCGCCGTGGTTAAGGTTTCGACATAGAAGGAAGAAAGCACCAAATGTCTCCATGGCTACGCCGCCACAGGAGATAACACCCAATTACTCTACGGTTAGAGTTTCTTCACAAGACGAAGGTGACACTCAATAACGCCGCGACTGGGTTTCACCATGATAGGAATATGACATCCGATAAAATCACAGCTAAGGACTCTCCACAAGAAGAAGATGGCACCGGTTAGGGTTTCAACAACTAGAGTTTCACCATGAAAGAAATATGACATCTGATAACATCACGGCTAAGGACTCTCCCCAAGAAGAAGACGGTACCGGCTAGGGTTTCAAGAGCAACTTAACAACGTACATGATCTCTCTAGCGGTCAACCAAAATTTTCAAGAGAAATGTGTATGAAGGTAATTGATAATATTGGTATAGTTTTATGGTATTAAGTTTGAATATTCACGATACTCTAAGAATAACCTCCCTTACCAAAAGAACAGAAACGTTGTATAAAATTGGAAGAACAATGGAAAACCGTATTATGTAAGGAAAGGAAACTACAAGCACACAACAAAGTATAAGAAATAATTCCCCAGTATTTAATGATCTCTTACCTCTCTCCCATGGGGTATCATCTGGCAGGCAGTACAAAAAACAAACAAAAAAATAAATTAGCGGAATAGAGTATAGAGAAAGAAACATAAAAAGAGAATGGATAAACTAAAATGGAAACTCCATATAATGTGATTTTCTTAGTGGAACATAATGTTTAAACCTCATGACTAATATGTTGACCAGTATCGTATCAAAAAGTACACATGCATATACACATGAACATGTACATAAATATATGTCTGCATTATATACATAATATATAATTGTAAATTAGGCAGTATTTTATGATATGTTTAGAAATAATAAAAGTGTTTCTCGGCATGAAAAAATAATTTATCAACCGTAATAGTTGAAACAACATTCTCACAACTACCATTATTAATAAAAACTTGGCATACCTTATCATAAGAAGTACAACGCGTGTGAAAAATATTTTGGCGGAGCCAACTTTCGTCAGGGGTCGGAGGCTATTCAGAGATGTCGAGATAATGCCGCGCTCCATTGTTTCGAGGGCATTAGCTGAACTACATTGTTGGGAGAGAATAAGCTCTTTATAATCCTTTTTTTTTTTCAGGGTCAACGGTGCTTCTTAATTTGTAAGGAACTTTGAGTATTGCATAGATTAAAGGGGGCATCTCGCTCTCTACTAGGATTAATCAAAGCACAAGTGACTAGTTAAATTGTATAATTTTGACTTTCATTTTCTTAATCTAATCATTGGGTGAGAGGTTTTGAACCCTCCTCAATTTATTCAAAAAAAAAAAAACTTTCGTCAGGGGTCGAATTAGTTGTCAAAACTCACTTGCATCGTCTTTGTACTACATCGAAACCGATAACATTAACTTGCATGCTAGGCAATAAAGAATGACGTTGGCTCAGCACATCCATGACTCGATTCAAAACGCTTGTCTTGTGCTTGATGTTGAAAGTCTACTCCTAGGTGAACTCAACCCAATGTGACTCGGTTAAACAGCTCTAGGCCAACTGACTGATTGAGTTGAGTATTATTCCTCTTGTATCGTATTTAGTTTTTTTTCCTCTTTCAATTATTCGCTTCCGTACGCCATTAGTCGATCGTTGACAATGTCAAAGAGTGTTGATTTTTACATCAGTTCAATTAAAGCAGTAAAACTTTGGTTAGTTTATATATATATATATATATATATATATATATATTTCGGGTTACATAGTATCTAAAATATATAAAATCTCAGGCATATTCCCACTACGAGATTTCAACCCCAATTATTCAAAACCTGAATCAAAATGGAATAAATATATGGATCATCATTCAAATGTCAAAACGGAATCTATAGGAGAGTAAAAGAGATCCCTCACCTTTGCCAGCTCGGCTAGAACGACAACTGGAAAGCAATTATCTTGGAACCTAGGTTAAAGGAAGCACTCAATTAACTGACCCGAAACATCGACCGACAGCTCAATTAATATATCATTTAAAATACACATGATTATTGCTGGTCACATGAAACCATATTTAACTTACCCAAAATAAAAAAAACTAATGATGCCATTAGATCCGGAATACTTGAAAACATAGGAATCGACTACAAATTTGTTGAAAACAGAGTTACAGTTTGGAACTTATAACCAAAATAATTTTCTAATAAAAGAAGGATTTCAAATCCCGATCATCCAAATTCTGGAATATCAAACAACAATTAACCATTCTAACAGTAATTAAAATAATAATTAATTAATAATACAAAAATGATTTATAATTAGTTATTCTAATACAAGATATTTATAGATAAATTATATTAATAATACATAACTAAAATTAATAAATCAATAGAATATTTAAAAATATACAATAGCTCCTATTATTAAATAGTCACTAGTAAAAAGAATGATTTGAATAAATTTAATTAGTTAAGTTCAGATCTGCATTAGAGAGTAATTGAAGGGTAAGGTGGAGTTTTATACCAAGGTGATTTGGAGAAGAACAATATAACGCAGAACTTGATTGAAATAGAAAGTTACAAGTACACAAGAAATAGAAAGGTATCAAGTAATATTATTTCTTGTCGATATCACTACGCAATAAGAAAATATCTATGAAATCTTTTGTAGTGAATAGAAATTATTCATAAGGTTTAGTTAGAAATCTATAAGGAATATTTGAAGGAGTCTATTTTTTAGCTATGCATAGGGGTGCTCATTCGGTTCGGTTACCGACCCGAACCGGTTAATTTCGGTTAATTCGGTTCGATTGTTTGGGTGATTCGGTTCGGTTCGGTTTAAAAGTTTGAGTTATTCGGTTAGTTTGGTTTGGTTCGGTTCTCGTTGGGAAAAAACCGAATAAACCGAACCGACCGAATTATATAACAAGTTGCTAATTTATAATAATTTAATCATAATTTTTAGATTATGCATATTGATATTAATTAATATAATCATTAGTTAGTCTAACAAATATTTATTTTGCCTTAATATTGTTTGGAATCCTTTCTAGTTCGGTTCAACCGAATAAACCGAATTAAATTTCGGTTTATTCGGTTCGGTTCAAAATTCGGTTCAACTTTTATTCGGTTTGGTTCAGTTCAAATCTTTTTCGGTTCGGTTTAGTTCGATTTGGCATTATTCGGTTCGGTTTGAACCGAACTAACCGAATGAACACCCCTAGCTATACAGAGATGTAGGAAGGCAAACAAAGGTTATAAATCTGATGAAGCTATTTGAAAATAATTTTACCGATGCAGTCTAAAAGAATAAAATAAGAAAGCATACTTATATCAATAAAACATTTTGTAGAACCTTCTGAATTAAGGTGAAGTAAATTTCTACATTTACTTACATATATATACATTTAATATGCTGATAAAATCAAACGTAATTTAAAATATTTTCAAAAAGAGAATTATATCCAAAATTTATGTGAAATTACCAGAATACGTCTTAGCCCTAAAATTAAAATTTTTGGGTCATTACAATCATATTCTTCATTTTATAGTAATTGGGTGATTTTTGTTGGTCTCTGATTAACATATACTTATGTACCTATGTCTACATATTTCTATTCTTATTGAGAATAATTAATTTGTAATATGATTTCTAAGATTTCTAGACTGAAAACATACTCGAACAAAGAGAACTCATTTACCTCACACTTGTTTATTCACTGCATGCATACAAGTGACTCCAACAAAATAATGTGGCGAACCAAGCAACCCACAAAAGAAAGTGAAAAATTAACTAGACCAAACCAAAACATACATGCAATCAGTCTACTATCATTTTAGTCAGAAATACACAAAGAGCTAGTACAAACTTGGCACAAACAATATACCCAAACATTTTCTATTGAATCAAATTCTGGCACAACCAGGAAGCAACTGTGATAATATTCTGGGTCGTTGTAACTTTCCAATTTAAATTTATCACGTCATAGTAGTAATGTATTAATTGAGGTTAGGAAGAAGGTAGGGGAAAGAATAACATGCTGCAAAATAAAGAACATATTGATTCCTCGTAAGTCATAAGTTCTGAAGAAATATTCTTACATTCATTAAAAAAGCCTCTAGTTCTAGCCAACTCAAAATCAAAAAATGCTCACAGGAAGCATAGAACTTGATTTAACCACAGGAAGCATAGAACTTGATTTAACCAACGCATTAAACTGACTCAAACTACAAAAAATCCCTTAACTGACACTTAATAATCCACCACATACAAGTACCACCAACAAAAAATGCGGCCATCAGGACCAAGCAACTCACATAAGAAGATGACCGATTTACTTGACCTAACCAAAACACAACACACTACTAATGCCAATTCAGTCTACAAGCAATTTTTCGACCTTCACTTCAGTAGTTAGAGAAACACAGAGCTAGCAGAAACTAGGCACAAACCATGTACCAATGCACCCTCGCTCCATTTGTTTAAGCGCTTGTGTTATGTTCTCTTCCAAGTCATACCGACAAACAAATTCATAGGCACTAGATTCAGAAGATCCATTACTCCATTTCGAGAAAGAGATGCTATTACCTTTGAATCCATCAAAATCACTTGCCTTCAAACAAAATGCACCATGATAACCCATGAATAGCATACGGTCACCAATACCCTGACTCATCTCAGCCCAAGAGGGAGTCTTACCCCCCTTGTCTAACCGATACACCTTGAATCGACACTCTTCAATGGCCATATCAGGGTCAATACCATTGAATAGTTGAACCACACCGAGAATATCATCAAAAGCCTCGATCAAGCAACGAAACTGAATGCCTTGGCCTGAAATGACTGATACGAACAACCCTTGTATCTGTTGTGACTTTGTCATGGATAAATAAATTTCCATTATAAAGAGTGGTCGCGTCACCAAAACCCATTTCAACTTCAACCTTCGTCCAAACTTTATCATTGGATCGACATAAGCACAAAAAGAATTTATCACCACCAGGGACATATTCAAATATTAAGGTTGCAGCACAAATATTGTTTTCACTTGGATTTAACCCATGACTAAGTCTATGTTCAACATAGACGTGAAGATACGGGTCAAGTCGATAGGGGACTTGGATTTGGGATAGAGTAAAAGGATTGACGATGATTGAGGTCATGCAAGTAAAGTCCTTCAAGAATAAGTGCTTTTTTGACAGCCCGAGCAGATGCTTTCCATCTGCTTCAGGGACATGGATAGTATGGTTTTTGTTGGAGTACAGAGAATAAAATTCAATTTCAGAAGAGACGCCTCCACGATTTTCTACAAACCAGGGGAGTTGCGGGGGAAGCTCCGAGGGACAAACAGAGGAGCGCCAGTACTTGCAGACAACTCGGAAGCGAAGAAAGTTTGAGATGTCACCTAGCTTCTTGGCGATGAGGCGGAGAATGTTGGGATTCAGTTCGCTCCAATCCATTGCCACTTATTGAGATATCAATAAGTGAGAAAAACCTCACAATGTACCTAAATAAGTACAAGGGAGAAAGTTAAATACACTATACATATAATTTGTGGAACTTATCAGTACTATCTCTGAAGTGATCTGTGTCCAAAATGGTCATGGAACACTTAAAAATAAATGGCCATGGAACATCATTCCTAAAAAATTGGAACATTAGAAGCTCAATTGATATAAATTAACCTTAGAGCAATGTACTCCAGTTCCATTCGATTATATCTCATGGCGATTATATTCTAACAATCAGCTTAAACTAAAAGAGACCACAACATAGCTACATTCACTACTATTTTGCAATGCAAGGGTTCATGCATGAATGTTCCAACAAAAAAAAACAAAAAAAAGGAAAAAGAAACAGAAAGAGGATATACAGGGCAAACCTCAGTGACTTAAGCAGAGAATCTCGCCCCCAAATCTATACTCAAATTCCTAAATTCAGTATATTGTTAAGGATCTTCCATAATTTCGGCCTCTTTTTCACTCAATTTTGGTGTGATCGTATTTTAGGTGGGAAGACCACAAACCCTAGCGAAGGAGTGAGAACTTAGAACCTGTCGACTGTCGTGTGAGAGTGGAAAGAAAGAAGGATTAAATTAGTAAATGAAATAAAAAATAGTAGGTTAGTAAGTAGGCCGTAGTCCATGATAACAATATTAGAGTTTGAGGACTTTTTTTTCTCATTATCCCAATCCGAATAATTATAAAGCAATCCAAGAATCACGATCCAGTTAATATCTCTTTTATTCACATTTCATTAGAAGAAGGCCCCTCTTTCATTTTCCACTCTCTCGGGATCTAAACCCAGCCTGAAACTTGAAAGGCGATCAAAGTGAAACCTACAAAGGAAGGGGAGAAACGAGCAAAACCGACTTCAACTTTTGAACTTCGCCTCATCAACATATCAAGAAGCTCGCATTATATTCAACTCTCATATTACTCTCTTCCGTCTTTTCAAGTGGCTTTAAATAAGGTATTCGATTCTCATCAAGGCATCCAATCTCCATTGTAATCTTATCACCTGTTCAATTTTTTGTTTCAAGTCCTTCACATTTACAAAACCCTAGCACTTGAGTTCTCATATTTCATGATAGCATGATCTGATTTCTTTTCCTTTTGTCGAGGGGGGGTTTACATGTTGATCTCACTCATGTCCTTTATTTATAAGTAATCTGTTTTTGTGTAATTTAATCATGAATTGTTATATTACCCTTCAATTATGATGCCAGTTCAAGAGTTTGCTATATTTTGCTTTCGCTATATTTTGCTCTATTTATATTCTGTGCATCAATTCTGGATATAATTGACGTGATAATATTATAAAGTTCTGATTCCGTTTGCTCTATTTTGCTCAATTTATATTCCGTGCATCAATTTGTAGTAATTATAAAGTTCTGACGTGATAATATTATTCTCAATTATATTCTGGATATACAAAGCTCTAATCTTTTATTGTTGTTTATAGTAACTTTTTTATTTTTTTTATGTGAGTTGAGTCAGATTCTTTTGTATAATTTTAATTTACAGTGTTTATCATATTTGATAGCATAAATCATACATATTTATCTCAATCTCTGGTTTATTATTTTCTTTATGGACCCAAATAATGACACAAAAGCTCGATTTAACAGTGAATTGCAGAGTTGCTTCTATTTTGCAAGCTTCTTATTGAATGAATTAATTATTTTCAGCTTAGGCTTGTTCATTTATTTTTACAAAACCTAAATTACTTTTCACAAGCTCTTTTTGGATGTTGGGTGTTTCTACTAAAATATATATCAAGTAGGGCATAGTAATAAAATATATTTCAAATTGAGACTTATGATTGCGATTGATTTTAACTCTGTTTTTGTGCTCATTCTTTTCTGTATCTTTTTTTATCTTTTTGTTTTAGTTTAGATTTTTATTGTGAAACCCTATTTTAGATGTATGGTGAACTTTACATGCATGGTTAATTTAAGACATATAGTTAATATTGGTTATTTCATTTAATATAGAAATATGGTGTTTGACAATGAATTGGATTCTGTTATTTCTAGTTTTAGCAACACTATCATTAAAGTTTGTGTTCAATAGAATGTTACAGTCTTGAAGCATAATGTTAAAATAATAAACTATAAACATAAAGTTATGGTTAGACAAGCAGTAGCTTTCATGCCGTTTCAATAAACAAGAGTTAGTCATGTTGTCTAAATTCGTTGATATTCATGGATAATATACATCTAATTTTTGCTCTTTACATACTCATGTGCTTTCTTATCAATTAATTTGCAGACTTGATTTCCACTAGAGGGTATACGATGGATTGGGGTGAACTGAATCCCGATCTTCTTCATCTCATCTCGAAAAAAATGGGCGACATCTCAAACTTTGTCCACTTTCGTGCAGTGTGCAAGAATTGGCGTTCGGCCATTGGCCTACGTGATTGTCCCCCACAACTCCCTCGGTTTCTTGAATATCATCCTCTTGCTGAGAATTCATCTGATCGCAAAATCTTCTCTCTTTACTCCAATAAAACTCACACTCTTAATATCCCTCATGCAAGAAGGAATCCCATTTTCGGGACAGCAAGCTGCTGGTATTTTTTCAGGAATGAATACCTGAACTATTATTCCATCCTCAATCCATTGACCGGATCTCATTTCTTCATTCCTAAAAATGAAAATTGTTACATTGGCAGTCCAATCTATGTTGGTCCAAACCACAACCCTAACCCTAGCCTCAATGAAAATGATGATATTATCATAGTTATCTTGAATTTACGCAATAATGGATATCACCCCTTGGTCGTTTGGCGGCTTGTTGATAGACAGTTGACCAAAATAGTTGAAGTTGAAGTGTGTCGTATGAAGTTAATTACATATTTCCAAGAAAGATTGTTCCTAGTTGACAGGGAAACCGGAGACACAAGGGTTTTTCATGTTACCACTAGAGATGAATTATTGGTTATTCCACCAGCAGACAATATATTTGATTACTTGATTGAGGCGTGCGACGATCTGCTTGGAGTGGTAAAGAAGTGCATAAGTGGAGTATGGCAATTGGGTTTATATACACATCCCCTCAGCAGCCCCTCAATCCGCCCTTTACCACTGATAAACGGGGCCCACTTATTTTGAATATATGTGGGGCTCGTTTACTAGTGGTAAAGGGCGGATTGGGGGGGCTGGTAAACGGGGGCTGTATATACTTTTCCATGGCAATTTGATGTGTACTGCCTAGAGGATGGTGGTACGGATTCCCGTTGGGTGAAGATGACCAAGGGTATTGGGGACCACATGTTGTTCTTGGATGGGGGTAGCACAGATCGCGATTTATGTTTGAAGGCTAGTGATTTTGAGGGATTTAGAGGCAATTGTATCTATTTTCCGTCATTGTCTCATGAACATTTTTATGGTCGTAATCTCAAGAGGTATGACTTAGAAAGCAAGGAAACACAAGCGATTCCTCACCCTCATCTCTTGAATGGCACATGGTTTGTGCCAAGCCTATATTAGCTCCATGTTCGACTTTCGGCTTATTAAACTTAATTTGGATGCCATCTCATTAATCTTTATTTAATTGTCTTAATTTGGTTCATAGTTGTGTTTCGGTTAGGTCTGGTCTACTTATTTCATGAGTGGTTATGTTTTGGTTGAAATCATTGTATTAAAGCTTTTGCTCGGAGAATGAGAATGAAAATTATAATTTAAAATTGAATGTTTTTTTTTCTTTATTACATCTTATATGAGTTATGCATGTTTTAAATTGCATGCTTAGAATATGCATAGGAGTCGATACCGGGCAGAATTTGTACATTTTTTTAGAAAGAAAATTACATTGAAGCCATATGAGCTTATGTTGCCATTTCATCAAAATATCATATCCCATAAATGGACCCTCGAAAAAATCATACGCACACTAAAATCGGCCTAATAATCAGCCTAAACATCTCATCAAAAATGCCCATCAATATATCTTAAAAAGAAAGTCAAAAAGAGAGAGAAAGAACAACTCATTCGGTCCATACGATGAAATAACAACTTTCATCTTTCCACACTCGTCTAGTCCAGTCACTCTCCTCCATCGTGTTCCTAAATCAAAGCAGAAAAGAAACTAAGGAGAAAGAAGAGGAGATGAAAGGTGGAGGCGAGGGAGCACAACCAGCTTGAGCTTGTGCCCGTCGCCTCAATCAAGATATCGACTCGACGTTCCAGCAAAATCTCTTGTATATTCAAGTGTCTTTACTAAGGTATCTCATCAATACCCTCAATTTCCATCGTATTCGTCTCATCTGTTGGATTTTTCACCATTTTTTTCACATTTACAAAACCCTAGAATCTGATTTTTCCTATTTTCATGATAGTATGATCTGGTCTATCGTCCGTTTTAAGTGGGGTTCACTTGTTTATCTATAATTTTATCTGTTTATAGTTTGATCTGTTTTTCTACATAATCAAACCATAAATTGTTATATTAGTCCTGAACTATGGGTATATGGTGTTAGTTCATTCGGTTGCTCTAGCTTGCTCAATTAAAATTATGTGTATCATTAATATTGTTTGTAGTAATTTTTTTGTTGATATATGAAGTTGTAATCCGATAATATTATTGGTTAATTAAACTTTAAAGAGATGATTCTCTAATCTAATATTATTGTTTATACTATTTTTTTTCTATGTGATAATAAGTTGGATACCGGTGCATTTTTAGTTTATAATGTGTGACCTATTTGATAGTATCAGATCTGAGAAACCCAATTCACTCTCAAATTCAATTCCTATAAATATTTATTTTTCTTTGCATTGAACATACCCAAATACTAACACCAGAAGCTGGACTAACTGATGAATTGTATAGTTGCTTATAATTTGTAATTTTTTCTTATTGAATGAAATATTTATTTTCATCTTAGGCTCGTGATTTTCCTTTTCTTTTCATTCGGTGACTCTACACACCAAACCTGACTTGCTTTTCTTTTTTCATTCTCCGCTCTTCTCAGATGTTTGTTTCTCCTACTTCAGTTTCTTGTATGATATTTGCCATTTCTCAAACAGGGCTTAATAATAAAATATATTTCAAATTGGAACATATGAGTGCAATTTTTGAAGGCAAATAAAATAGATTAGGGTATTTTGTCTTGATTTGTTGATATTCATGAATAATTCGTTTAATTTGTATTCACTATTAATCAGGTATTTTTCTTCTTTGTTTAATTTGCAGAATCAATTTGCGCTAGAGAGTAGGATTGATTGGGCTGAACTTTATCCGGATCATCTCCGTCTTATCTCAAAGAAGTTGGGTGATATCTTGAACTTTGTTTGGTTTTGTGCTGTGTGCAAGAATTGGCGTTTGTCCGTCGGCCCTCGCGACTGTCCCCCACAGCTCCCCTGGTTTCTTGAGTATCACCCCCCCGGGGCCGAGGATTCATCTTATCATAAATTCTTCTCTCTTTATTCTGAAAGAATTCACACTCTTCATATCCCCGTGACAAAAGGGAAGAGTATATTTGGGACATCAAACCAGTATTTTCTCATGCATGACTACTTACGCTGTTCCGATTCACTCTTCAATCCATTGACCAGATCTCATTTCTCCATTCCTCATTTTGAAGAATATACATTTTGTCGTCCCATCTACATTGGTCGAGACGACAACCCTAATCCTAACCCAAATGAAAATAGTGGCGTTGTGGTAGTCTATAGGTGTAAGGATTAAGGCGGACCTCCCTTCATGGTCTTCTGCCGATTTGCTGATGGACAGTTGACAAAAATAGTTAAAGTTTCTCTTCCGGCGTTAATATCATATTTTCAAGGAAGATTGTTCGTATTAGACGGGAAAACTTCAAATACAAGGGTTTTTGATGTCGACACTGGAGATGAAGTATTGATTATTCCAACATCAGGCATAAGATTTGATTATTTGATTGAGGGGTGTGGTGATCTTCTTGGAGTGGTAAAGAAGTCCACGAGAGAACGACAATTTGATGTGTACCGCCTAGAGGATGGTGGTACGGATTCCCGTTGGGTGAAGATGACTGATGGTATTGGGGACCGCATGTTGTTCTTGAATAGGTATAATATCTTAGGTCACGGTTTATGTCACGGTTTATGCTTGAAGGCTAGTGACTTTGAGGAATTCAGAGGCAACTGTATCTACTTTGTAACAGGCTTTCCGAGGTTTCATGGTTTTATTCTCTGTAGATATGACATAGGGAGCAAGGATACAAAAGTGCTCCCTCACCCTAGTGGCTTTACTGCCTTTGCTGACACATGGTTTGTGCCAAGCTTATATTAGCTTTATGTGTTTTATTGACTAGTGAACAAACTTGTGTTCGATGTCGTCTTATTAGTTTTAATTTGTGTTTTAAATTATGTTACAGTTAGGTAGTTATGTCTTATTCTAGTTTTGGTTGGAAAGGTTGTTAAAAATCTTCTTCAACTGGGAATGAAAATTTTGAACTATTAGACATGATTTACTTGTTTCTTATTTATCCTTAAACTCTAGGATTTGTTATGCTGTCATTTTCTAATATCATCTTTGAGTGTGATATCTAAGTTATTTTTTTTTTCAAATTATGATTTATTGTTACTCATTCATTGGTCCCTCTTTTCTTGTTTTTAGAGATTTTATGCACAGCTAATGCTATGGTTATGACCATGCATCGGTCAGTGAAGAAATGAACATGGCAACACATTTATCCTTGATATATCTTTATTTGAGCTATACTCCATTTCTATGTCTTCCTTGATTCTTCAATTTGCTTCAAATTAGTTATCATTGCTAGGTCGTGGATCTTACGGGCAACAAATTTCAAAGAAAAAGAACTGATTTTTATAATTTTTTAAGTTATCTTGAACGAGAACATGGGAATAATTGAATAAAAGCATAATGTAGAAAATAACATATCCATATTCATTAGTTCTTCAACAAGCTTCCCCAGTTACGGCCACAGTTCTTTATAGGAGACTTCTAATTAATGTAAAATAGAAGTAATTTGATAACTTATTGTTTAATAAAACACAGTCAAACAAAAAGCAGCTTCGCAATTAACCAACTCTTCGAACAACCACTACTCTTACAGTTGTATGCTTCCTGTCTTTCTCCTTCCAATGGTCAAGACATCATTCTTCATTTGGAATACTTTTCTCAATTTATTCACATTTACAAAACCATAGAATTTGATTTTTTTGTTTTTCTATTTTCCTGATATAATTAAAAACTCAATACTCCATGATTAGAGTTTACACTCAGTACAACTTTTGAGGTTTAATTATGATATTTTTCTATGCCAGTGTCGGGTTTTAAGTTTTTAACTATTAAAGCAGTAAAATGTAGTTAGGCATTAGAGCAAATTCAATTTTAGGTTTATTCAAGCATTCACATATGGCAGTTGAGGGACTTTTTTTTTTTAAATGGACAAAAAAAAAGATTAATTCACGGAATAGCCTAGTTTTGAAATTATTTGGGAAAATGGACATTTCGCCCCATATCTGGGTGAAAATCAATTATTTTCGCCCAGGTCAGAGGCGAAAAACTCATTATCTCATTTTTCCCTCACTCCGCATGTTAGCGTTAAATCAGCTATTAATTAAGTTATAAAACAGACATTTTCGCCCAGTTATGGGGCGAAATTTGGAAATTTTAATTTTTTTCCCATAATCTCAGGTTAGAAAGAATTCTTAACGAAACGATTAAAAAAATTGAAAATTTTAGTATTTCGCCCCATATCTGGGCGAAAATTATTTTGGCCCAATAATTGAGCAAACAGACTGAGCCCAAAAAATCGAACCAAAAAACCCAAAAAAATTTAAAAATATCATTTTCGCCCCACAGTGGGGCGAAAATTTAAAATTACAAATTTTAAAATTACAAATTTAAAATTACAAATTACAAATTTAAAAATTTCATTCAGGAGAAAATTAAAAATCTCCAATTTTCGCCCCAGTTTGGGGCGAAAATAGCAGTTTTTCGAAAAAAAAAATCTGTCATTCTGTTCTGACAGGGAGGAAAAATTGAAATTTTAAATTTTCGCCCCATTGTGGGGCGAAAATGATATTTTTAAATTTTTTTGGGCTAGGTTCGATTTTTTGGGCTCAGTCTGTTCGCTCAATTATTGGGCCAAATGAATTTTCGCGCAGATATGGGGCGAAATACTAAGATTTTCAATTTTTTTAATCGTTTCGTTAAGAATTCTTTCTAACCTGAGATTATAGGAAAAAATTAAAATTTCCAAATTTCGCCCCATAACTGGGCGAAAATGTATGTTTTATAACTTAATTAATAGCCGATTTAACGCTAACAGACGGAGTGAGGGAAAAATGAGATAATGGTTTTTTCGCCTCTGACCTGGGCGAAAATAACTGATTTTCGCCAAGATATGAGGCGAAATGTCCATTTTCCCAAATAATTTCAAAACTAGGGTATTTCGTGAATTAATCCTTTCTTTTTTGTCCATTTCAAAAAAAAAAGTCCAGTTGAGGGTAAACTATAATAATTTAGTTAAAACAAACTATATATACAAAACCAATATTAAGGCTCGGATGAAGGCAGAAGAAAAGAGAACAAGCTGCAAAAATAAGAAGGATGTTGAATCATCATTAAATTTGAAGAAATATTCTTACATCATTACGAAATCTCTAGTTTCGGTAATTCAAAACAAAATATGTTCAGAAAGGAAACATTCAACTTGATTTCACCAACTCAATAACCCACTATCACACACTTGTTAATTCACCTCATACAAATCCCTTCAACAAAAAATTGTAAATTATGAACATCACGACCAAGACCAAGCACCTCACGAAAGAACGTGACCGCTTAAGTCCACCTAACCAAAACACAACACAAGTAATTGAAATTATTTTACCATCAATTTTTCCTCATTCATACAACTACAGTACTATAATCAGATAAACACATAAAACTAGCACGAGCTTAAGGACAGACTAGGCACAAACCATGTACCACCATCAGCAAACCTATGCTCACCAAGGTGGATAAGCATGTCTGTTTTGTTCTCTTCCAAGTCATACCGACAAATAACAAATTCATCGGTACTAGATTCAGAAAATATTTTTCTCCTTTTCGTGAAGTAGATGTTATAACCTTTTAGTCCATCAAAATCACTTGCCTTCAAGCAAAATGCACCAAACCGATCCATGAATAACATAGGGTTCCCAATACCTTGACTCATCTCGGCCCAATAGGGAGTCTTGCCACCCTTTTCTAACCGATAGACCTTGAACCGGCACTTCTCAATAGCTATCTCAGTGTCAACATCATTGAATAGTCGAACCACACCGAGCAAATCTTCAAATGCATCAATCAAGTAATCAAAATGAATAACTTGGCCGGAAATAGCTGATACTACATCTCCATTGGTAATATCAACAGCCCTTGTATCCGTAGTGACTCTGTCATGGATGAATAAATTTCCTTCATAAAAAGTGGCCTGGTCTCCATAGCACATTTTAACTTCAACCTCCGTCCAAACTTTATCATTGGATCGGATAAGCACAAAAAGAATTTATCAGCACTGGGGATATATTCTGTCCTTAATAATGCAGCACAAATATTTTTTTCAGTTAGATTTGGCCCATGGTTACGGCCATGTTCAACATCAAAGAGACGAAAGACGCAATATTGATAGGGGACTCGGATTTGGGATCGAGTTAAAGGATTGACAAGGATTGAGGTCATGCTATCAAAGTCCTCCAAGAGTAAGTACCCATCTGATGCCCCGCGCAAAATCTTACCCTCTGCTTCGGGGACATTGAGAGTGTGGGTTTTGTTGGAGTGAACGGAATAAAATTTAAATTCAGAGGAGCCATGTTCAAATCTCTTCCTCTGTATAAACCAAGGGAACTGCAGGGAAAGCTCTGAGGGAGGAACCGCCAAGCGCCAGTGCTTACAAACAACTCGGAAGCTCGCAAAGTTAGAGATGTCACCCAACTTCTTGGCGATGAGGCGAAGAAGGTCGAAATTCAGTTCGCTCCAATCCATTGCTTCTTATTTGCCAGTAAGATGTTATACTCTAGTGAGAACAAGCTCAGAACTATACCTATATAATAGAAGAGAAAAAGTGAAATACATTATCCATATTATTGACCTAACTTATCATCAATATCGTTGAATGTGAGCAGTTTTGTTTGTGTAAATATTGGGAAAAAAGTCAAAATGAAATAGTTTATTCTAAGGAGGTCATTGTGCTTTTGCTATTGTGATTGTGCTAATTAGAGCAAGACCAGACCTCAACAATTGGTGTATTTGAGGATGATTTCTGTAATTTATTTTTTGTACTTACATTGATCTCTTCACAATTCTAAAATCAGCTTAAATTAACAAAATAAAAACAAAGAAATTGCTAAATTCACTACATTTTTGCAATCCAAGGGTGATGGCACGAATAATTCAACAAGTTATTAAACATTAAAAAGAAAAAGAAAGAAGATTATACAAGTAGAGCACCTGAGCAGACTCCGATTGAACTGCAAAATTGCGGTGTCGTAAATTGACTATGTTGTGGATCCTTAATCTTCGTTTTTTTTTCTATCAATTTAGTGGAACCGAAGGTGAGAGGAGTTGAATCTGTCTGAGGCAGCCAAGATAAAGAAATATTGGATGATATTACGGGAATGTCTATGTTAAATAAAGTAAGAAATCTTTGATTATTGGGCCGGGGGTATGGTAATATATTAGTTTTAAGACTTCTTTGTTTGGTTTAACAGACTCAGGCTTTAGGCCCAATCCAAATAATACAATATATCATAATATAAAAGGAACGCAAAAAACAAGGCCCAGTGGAATTTATTTAGTTTCTCACTCGTGCTCTTTCCGAAAGACAAACCTCTATTTTCCACTCTCCACCAGAGAGCAGAGAGCAGAGAAAAAGGAACAAGAAAGAAGAGGAGATGAAAGGGGGAGACGCCCCAACTCCATTAGGATCTTATCAGTTATCACCCGTTCAATTTTTTGTTTCCCAATTTTTTCACATTTTCAAAACCCTAGATTTTTTTTTTTTTTTTTTCCTATTTTAATGATAGTGTGATTGGATTTCTTTATCCTTTTTTATAAGGGGGTTTGATTCTTGATCTCATCTCCTGTCCTTTATTTCTGATTTAATCTGTCTTTTGCGTAATTTAAACTTGAATTGTTTGTTATATTACCCCTCAATATGATGTGAGTTCATTCGGTTTGTTCTATTTTGCTCAATTATGATTATGTGCATCATTAATTATTGTGTTTGTAGTATTTTTTTTGTTGGAAATATGAAGTTCTAATCTTATAATGTTAGTGCTCAATTGAACTTTGGAGACATGAAGTTCTAATCTTATAATATTAGCGCTCAATTAAACTTTGGAGACATGAAGCTCTAATCTTTTATTATTGTTTATAGTAACTTTTTTTAATGTGAGTTGAGTAAAATCTGGTATATAATTTAATATATATGGTGTGTGCCTGTCATATTTGATATTATCAATCAGCACAAATGATAGACCTTTATATTCCCTCACATCAAAATGTCCTAAATAGTAGCATCAGGAGCTCAATTAGATGGAGAGTTGCTTCTAATTTGCAATTTCGTAGGAAATAAGTTGTATACTTATGTTTGTGTTGATTCCTTATTTATTTTAGTTTAATGACTCCCACACAAACTTAAACTTGAGAGCTGTTGTCGGATGTTTGGTGCTCCAACTGCAATTTTCTTGTATGATATTTGCAACTCTCAAATAGGGATTAGTAATAAAATATATTTCAAGTTGGGACTTATGCTTACGGTTGATTTTATGTCTGTTTTTGTATGCAATCTTTTCTGTATTTTTATCATTTAGTTGTAGTCTAGACTTTTCTTGCGAAACCTTAATTTTAGATGTATAGTTAATATTGACCAGTTACTGATATGATATTATTAAAATTCAATACTCCATCATTGAAGTTTGTGTTCAGTACACCCTGTATTGCGAGACGTATAATTTTTTATGTTCAATAGTTTTGAGGTCTAAATTTATCCTAATCAATTTCGAGGTATAATGTTAAAAAAACATAATATTCTGACTTGCATAACTTCGATACGTTTAGAAAATCAGTAGCTCCCATTGCTTTTCAGTTTTTGTAGACAAGTTGGTTATTCAGTATAAATTTGTTGTTATCCATGGATAACACTTATATTTTTGTTCTCTCCTTATTCAGGTACTTTTCTATCTAATTTGCAGATTTAGTTTGCACAAGCGAGTAGGATGGATTGGGCTGAACTGAATCCCGATATTTTCCGTCGTGTCTCGAAGAAGCTGGGTGATATTTCTAACTTTGTATGGTTTCGTGCCGTGTGCAAGAACTGGCGTTCGGCCGTTGGCCCACACGACTGTCCCCCACAACTACCCTGGTTTATTCAGTGTTATCCCCCCATGACCAACCGAGAATTTATCTGACCGCAAAAAGTGCCAAGAAATAGCTACATCCACTACTGTTTTGAAACACAAAGTTTTCTTGAATGAATAATCCAAACAAAAGAAGAAAGAAGATCACACACCTCACTCCTCAGCAACATTGCAGAAAACTTTGCCCCAACCCACACTTGTGCGCAAAGTAACAAATTGCGATTCAATTGCAAAATTACCAAGTTCTAAATTCATTCTATTGTTACGAATCTTTCATAATTTTTGCTCATCTTAGTGGAATTGAATTCCAGGTGGTTAAATTCTAAAACTAGCCATGGAGACAGGAGTTAATATGTTGGGTGCTAAGATAGGAGGAAGGAATAGATGCGATATTTCAGGAAGTTTTTGTTTTATAAATAAAAATAAAAATTAGTTGGATAGTGTTGCTGTGGCCCTTGATCATAAATATTAGTATTAGAATTTGTTTTCTTTTTCACAATATTAGTTTTTAGACTTCACTTTCAGCCCTATCGCCCTCCCTAATTCAATAAAAAAAAATACTTTGAGCCCAATCGAATGAAATTAGATATTATGCACGTAATAAGCATCAACCGATAACGTAAGGCATTTAACACATTTTTTTTTATATATCATTTTTTTTCAAAAATAAATCAATATTTGCCACTATTTTAAAAATAATGAGATAACTATTATTTTCGCCACTAGTGACGGAACAGGTGTTTCGCCATTAGTAGTAGCGGAACATGTGATATTTTAGTTTTTTCAAAAAATTTCTTATTTGACTGATTAAACATGGTTAATTAGTGTAAAAAAATTCTGTTCCGCCACAGGTAGTGGCGGAAAACACTGTTCTATTATATATCTGTAGTGACGGAAATGATAGATACCACGTTATTTTGAAAGGAGTGGCATGGTCCCGGTTTATTTTTGAAAAAAATAGTATTAAAAAAAAATCCATTTAACAAAGAGTAGCAGGCCGGCCGTAGATAAACCAAAAATGCCCAAGTTGAAAGGAAAGGGAAATGGAGAAAGAAGAGGATATTCTGAATTTCGCCTCCACCAAAACCTGACTCGCGTCGGTCGATTTTCTGACCCGCTCCTCCATTGATAAGGTTCGCATCTTCTCTGTCTCTCTCCGTGCCCTCCCTCGCCTAATCAAGTGGCTTGATCCTAGAATTTGATTAAGGTATCTCGTCACGACGTAACCCTGGAAATTCGATTGTTTTTCACATTTACAAAACCTTAGAATTCGATTCTTTTTTTTTTCCTATTTTCATGATGGTATGATCTGATCTTTGTTCCTTTCGTTATGAGGGGTTCACCGGTTGATCGCATGTCCTTTATTTATGATTTAATTTGTTTCGCCTAATTTAACTATAAATTGATATATTACCCCTCGATTATGATGTGAGTTCATTCAGTTTGCTTTACTTTTGTTCAATTAAGATTATGTGCATCATTTTATAGTAATTACTGTTTGGAGTAAACTTATTGTTGGATGTATATAAAGTTCTAATCACATGTATTGCTCAATAAACTTTGGAGATGTGAAGCATTAATCTGATATTATTGTTTATATGAGTTTTTTATTTTTATTTTTTTATGTAGAATGGGTAAGATTCTGGTGTATCATTTTAGTTTATATAGTGTGTGTCATATTTTATAGTACCAATCAGTAGATGTGACAAAACCCTAGATTTTAATTATTTTTTTATTTTTTTTATTTTCATCTTAGGCTCTTTCTGATTTGTTGTTTAATTTGCAAGTTTCTTATTGAATAATTTCTCATTTTCATTCCATGAAGAATACATTTAATTTTTATTCTTTATTTACTCATTTGTTTTCTTCTATAGTTAATTTACAGAGTTGGTTTGCGCTAGAGGGTATATGATGGATTGGGCTGAACTGAATCCCGATCTTCTTCGTCTCATCTCGAAGAAGTTGAGTGATATCTCTAACTTTGTCCGATTTCGTGTTGTGTGCAAGAACTGGCGTTTGTCCGTCGGCCCACGTGACTGTCCCCCGCAACTCCCCTGGTTTACTGAGTATCGTCCCTCCGGGTCCAAGGATTCATCTGATCGCAAATTCTTCTCTCTTTATTCTAGTAGAACTCACACTCTTCATATCCCCGAGGCAAAAGGGAAGGCTATATTTGGGACAATAAACCGGTATTTTTTCATAGATGACTACTCAGGCCTTTCCTTCTCACTCCTCAATCCATTAACCGGATCTCATTTCCCCATCCCCGAAATTGAAGAATATACAACTTGTTGTCCCATCTATATTGGTCAAAACGGCGAAAATGGTGGCATTGTGGTAGTCTACATGTGTAAGGAGCAAGGCGGACCTCTCTTCTTGGTCTTTCGGCGATTTGCTGATGGACAATTGACAAAAATAGTTGAAGTTGAAGTGTCTTTTATAGCGTCAATATCATATTTTCAAGGAAGATTGTTGGTATTGGACAGGAAAACTTCAAAGACAAGGGTTTTTGATGTCAACACTGGAGATGGAGTATTGATTATTCCAACATCGGGCATAAGATTTGATTACTTGATTGAGGGGTGTGGTGATCTTCTTGGAGTGGTAAAGAAGTCCATGAGAGGAGAACAACAATTTGAGGTGTACCGGCTAGAGGATGGTGGTATGGATTCCCGTTGGGTGAAAATGACTAGTGGTATTGGGGACCGCATGTTGTTCTTGGATGGGTATAGCTTAAGTCACGGTTTATGTTTGAAGGCAAGTGATTTTGAGGGATTTAAAGGCAATTCTATCTACCATACGACATGGTCTAAATGTGACTGCTGTTTTAATCTCAGTAGGTATGACTTAGAGAGCAAGGAAACACAAGTGCTCTCTCGCTCTGGCTGCTTCACTGCCGGATTGTTTATGCCAAGCCTATATTAGCTATAAGTTCTGTGTTTTTAGTCTTACTCTGGAATTTTGGATGTCATTTTATTAGTCTTAATTTTATTTATAGTTGTGTTTCTGTTAGTGGTGTTTTGGTCGAGGTGGGTGTATTAAAGCTTCTTAAATTGTAGAATGAAATTTATCATTTGAACTGAGACTATTTTATTATTTGTTATACCTGATTTAATTATGACTGTTTTGAATTGCATGCTTGAAAATACAATGGAGTTGAATGAAACAATTGAAGCAAACTCTTCTCTCTCTCTCTCTCTCTCTCTCTCACTTTCGGTCCAGCTCCAGTCTCTGTGTATACCCAAAATCAAGTTGAAAGAACAGAAAGAAAAAGAGAGATGATGAACGGGGAAATGAGAGAGCCAGCTTGAGATTCTGACCGTCGCCTCAACCAAGAGCTTCTCTCCATCCCCGACGCTCTTAATCCTCTCTCCGCCTCCCTCGCCTGTTCAAGTAACTTAAGCTCAGGTATATCATCGAAACGCCCAACTTCCATTGTACTCTTATCATTTGTTCAATTTTTGTTCCCAATTTTTTCACATTTATAAAACCCTAGATTTTGATATCATCTGATTCTGGTGTCCTTGTAGTATTTTTTAACATTTACAGAACCCAAGATTTTGATATCTTCTGATTTTGGTGTCCTTTTGGTAGTTTTTTAACATTTACAGAACCCTAAATTTTGATATCATCTGATTTTTTTCTGTTTTTTTTTTGGCCTAAATTAATCTTCATTCAGGTGTGATTTATTGTGCTCAATTAACATTATGTGAATCACATTCTAGTCACTCAAGCTCAACTCAAATATTATATCTCAATGTAAACTTTGGGGATATGAAGAAATCTTATATTTTATTTTTTATTTTTATTTTGCTTCACACTTCTTAGACTAAGCTCTTCTTGGATGGTGGGTGGTCCTAATAAAATTGATTTTTGCAATTTCTAAAATGGGTTTAATAAAAAACTTTTCAAACTGGACTCGTGTTTGTCTTTTTGCCCACGAATTTGGGGTGTTACATATTTTTCGTGCATCTCTTTTCATTCTGTTTTTCGTGTTATATATTTTTCATGGATCTCTTTTCAATCTGTTTTTCTGTGTGAATTATGACTGGCCCTTAGAGTTTGTTTTGAGTAGACTAATTTTGGAGGTATATTTAATGTTTCTTGTATAGATTATTTTCTTAACAAACAAAATACAAGTTTTTTAAGTTGATTCATTGATAATACACCTAATTTTTTATCTTTATTTATTTCGCAGAGTTAATTTGAATTTTAACTACAGCGTATCATGGAGTGGGCTGAACTGAGTGCCGATCTTCTCTGTCTCATCTCGAAGAAGCTCGGTGACATCTCTGGCATTATCCTCTTTTGTGTCGTATTCAAGAATTGGCGTTTGGTCATTCGCCCGTGCAACTGCCCCCCACAACTCCCCTGGCTTCTCAATATCGAGCACAAAAAATCATCTAAGCACCAGTTCTTTTCTCTTTATTCCAATAAAACTCACACTCTTCATGTCCCTCAAGCAGAAGGGAAGGACATATTAGGGGCAACAAGGCGGTATATTTTCATGCAGGATCGCAAAAACTCGTCCTTGTTGTTTGTCAATCCATTAACCGGATCAGATTTTCACATCCGCGATGAATTGTTTTCAACCTTACTGACTCCAGAGTATATTGGCAATACTTCAACCGAAGATTGTGACGTGGTGATATTTCAGAAGGATGTAAAAGAAGGAAAATCCGTTATTTTGATGGTATTCTTACAATTTGATGGTCGGGTCGTGACGAAGAGTGTTGAAGTGTCTTCTCCCCTAGGAGAAGTAGTTGGGTATTATAAAGAAAGATTGTTCTCATCTTTGGTGGACACCACGGTTATCAATGTTAACAATGGAGATGTAGAGTTTGTTATTCGAGAATCAGAGTTTGAGTTAAATAACTTGGTTGAGGCGTGTGGTGAAATGCTCCGAGTGGTAAAACTGTTCATCGATGATGAATGGCAATTTGAGGTGTACCGTCTTGATGATGATGGTACAAATCCCCATTGGCTGGAGATGACTCGGGGTATTGGAAACATGATGTTGTTTCTAGGTGCTTTTGGTAGTTTGTGTTTGAAGGCGAGTGATTTTGATGGATTAATAGATAATTGCATCTATTTCATGAAATGGAATGGTGATCATAGTGAATATGTTCTTGCTCGGTGTGACTTAGAAAGCAACAAGACACAATTGCTTCCTTTTCAGCCAAATAAAAAAGGTTACATAGATTCGGAAAGTATCACATACAAGTGCATACAATCGCACACAAGCGCGAATAGAAGTTGAGTTAATTCTTAACAATATCTAGAGTTAATTCTTAAGATTTGGACATCTTGGGGTGAATGATGTTTTTTTCCATCGAAGTTATTTCCTAGTTTTATTGGGATTAACAATGCATTTTATTCTTAGATATTTTCCTTGATTTGAAATAACTTACGTAGCATCTTAAGCTAATTTTTCTCCTTAAAAAAGGCTCTTAGTGATAGGATTATATATGTATGATTATAGATTTAAATGATCAAATCAGCTTGAGCCTTTTCTTATTTTATTTTTTCCTCTTCTTTCTAGTTAGGTATTTGGTATCGTCGAAATTTTAAGATAGAAGATGCAAGAAAATTATCAAATTCAAACAATTTCGTAACCCAAATCGGCCCAAATTCCCATCTCAATAACAAGAAAGCCCAACCTAGAATACAAAATCCTGGAAATCAATGCCCGATTTTTGAGTTCCAAAGTCTCGCATTAACTTAATGCCCGATTTTTGGATCCAATCCTAGATTTCAAATCTCGCATTCATTTAAACTCGGAAATCTCCTTTCAACTGAACTCTGATTCTAACGATGAGCAGCGGCGGCAAGCCACGGCCGGCGCCGGACCCAGTCGCCGTCCTTCGCGGCCACCGTTCGCCGGTGATGGATGTCTGCTTCCACCCTTCCTTATCTCTTCTCTTTTCTGGGTGAATTAATATCTCTTCTTTATCCTTCATCTTCTCTCTTCGTAAAACCTTATGCTCGAAATAATGGTGATATTTGATTTTGATTGTTGTTTCTTCTTGTTTGTTTTTGTAGGGCTTCTGATGGAGAGCTTCGTGTCTGGAACACTGTGCAGAATCGGACGCTCTCTTCTACCTGGTTTGTACTTTGTAATTCTTATTTGTCATGAATGATCGATGATTATAGTTACTGATTGTTTTAATGGTGGTATTTTAGGGCGCATGGTGGAGCTGCAGGAGTTTATTCTGTCGCGACCAATCCGGACATTGGAAATAGAGTGATAAGGTGCAGGAACCATGATTTTCCTTTCCAAATTTTAATTATTTTTTTCCTCTAATTTTGATTAGTTTTCCTCTCTTTTTTTTTTATTTTGATTTGATTCAGTCAGGGTCGGGATGGGACATGTAAATGCTGGGAAATTGAAGAAGCGGGTCTTTCAAGGTAATTTAATTCTCTAGATATCTTATTTATATTATTATGTATAAATCATGTGAATTTTGATGGGCTATTAGTTTATTTACGTACTTTTTTTTAGGAAGCCTTTGTTTACAATTAACACAAATTCATACCACTTTTGCAAAATTTCTTTGGCAAAGACACCTACTTTGGAATCTAAATCCTCAACTAATAAAGGTGATATATTTCCTACAGTTTTTTTTTTATAAATATTTTTGTAGAGTAGAGCCTTAAATTAAAACTAAAAATTGATGATTTTTTTACTTTTTTTAATTGAACAGGTTTCATGGCTTTAGCTGGTGAAGATTCTTCTCAGGTTAATAGCAATTATACAAATTAAAGAATTGCATTATTATGCTTGGTTAATTAATTTTCAAATTATGCTAATGATTATTCTTAGGTGGAGATTTGGGATCTCACAGCTGTGAAAAAGATTGTCTCTTTGCCAAACTTAAATTCCACTGATCATTCTGCTAAGCGAACAGGTTTCTAATTTCATTTCTTTTAAATGGGAAGCCAAAATATATCAGAATTTTCAGTAAAATATGTTCTTTTTTTATTCTATTTTGATATGTACTCCCCCTTAGTATAATATTGTACTGTTCAATAATATTTCGAGTAAATATTATTTATTCATTGTAGGAATGTGCATGGCGGTTCAAGCTTTTTATCCTTCTGATTCACAAGGCTTTTTACACGTTCTCTCTGGGTATTTATTTACTAATTTATTTCAATATATAAATTTTTTTCTTTTCTTTTGATTAAATGTGAGATTTATTAGCTATTTTATTAAATCAGTTATGAAGATGGAAGTATGCTTTGGTGGGACCTACGCAACTCTCAGCTCCCGTTACATTCTGTGAAATTTCATTCAGAAGCAGGTAAGGTCATTTATTTATTATCCAAATAAATGTATAAAATCCTTAGATTAATCTATAACTCTATTTTTAATATTTTTAGGATATTTTTGATGCAGTTCTATCAATCGCAATTGATGGTTTATGCAATGGTGGTATTTCTGGAGGAGCGGATAATAAAATAATTATGTTCAATCTTGATCATTCAAATGTATACTAAATTAGGAATAATCAAATACAAAGCTTTTAAATTTTAAGTTTTGACTAGTAAAAATTCAAGAAAATATTTTTGTTTTGTAGGGTATTTGTACAGTTAAAAAAGAAATAGAGCTAGAGAGGCCTGGTACAGCTGGCACTGCGATTCGATTGGACAATAAAATTGCCGCTACAGCTGGCTGGGACCACAGGTTTGATTTTGTTTCTTTTAAACCCTAAACCCTAAATTTGAACTAATTATGTTCAAACTTAATCATCTTTTGATACAAATTTTATTTTAACAATTGTTTTTTATAACAGGGTGCGAGTGTATAATTACAAAAAAGGAAATGCTCTTGCATTGTTGAAATATCACAGTGGTTCAGTACGTGTTTAATTTCATACCATTCAAATTAATTACATTTAATTTATTAAAATATTTGTTCATGTAGTGTAATGCGGTGGCATTTTCATCTGATTGTAAAATGATGGCTTCCTGCTCTGAAGATACAACTGTTGCTCTTTGGGAAATATACGCTCCAAAGGTTTAAATATGTTTATTTGACTAACTATATTGATTTATGTTTAAATGTGTTTAATGTGACATTATGACTGGCGAGTTTTGATTGAGTGTAGAACTGATTTTGTACTGTTCAATTGTGTACATTTAATATAATTAATAATATGGCCAGAGTGAAATATTACTAGTCTTCAAGACAGAAAATTGAATATTACTGTGATGTGAGAAATAAGTGAAATTATGGAAGTGTAACACTGTTACATTGTGTGTGAGACTTTAGCATCATTTTGTTTTTAGAATTAATATATCTATTTAAATAGCAAGTTGATTTTATTCTTTTCTTATTGAAAGAAAATGAGTCAAAATTTTGAAGCCTGTGCAGATTGTTGGTATTTTTTTTGTCATAGAAATCTTAATTCATTTTTCAGGAAAAAATATTATATAATCTCTATTGTGCCTCACATCAAAACATTCCTTCTTTTATTTATTTATCCTTTCTTTTTTTTTTCTTTCTAATTATTAAAAGCACAATTTTTTGAAACAATACCAACACGACTTAAGTCTTAAATCATAAATGAATCGTTTATTTGTCTGTTGCATCGTCCCAATGAGTGTAACTCGATCATCTGGTAATATTCCGAGACAGAAGAAACCTCTTTGATACACCATCACCCACAGTTGTTCATGATCTAATCATAGGTCAACACCCTCAAAATGAAGTGTCACTATAAAATAAAATAAAAACAAATATCTTAATGTCAAAATAATGTAATATTTAATTATGTACTAAATAGTGTCGATTACGTCCATATGTGTATATTGGAATATCATTTTTTTTTTCAAGTAGAAGAATTACGAGGTGTTTAGATAGGGTTTGATCAAGATAAAATTCAATTCTTTGGTATTATATATTACATATTTTAAGTAGTTTCTATTTGGTTAAGTTAAATTATAGTGCTCTAAATTCTATTTAACTTTTTCTTGACATGGTAATATGTAAGGTTGTATGGGGTTGATGGGTTGGATGGGTTGTAAATTATGTCGTGTATGTAGGTATTACTTTGGTACTAGTTTTTTTATATTTGTAGGGGATTTTTGGAAAGCATTTCATAGTTTCGAATCTTAAAGTTTGAAAATTATTTACGAGTGGTAAAATTCATCAAGATAATGTAAGATTAACATAATATCTTGACATATAAGGGTAACCATATAGCCTCGAATATCTTGCACTGGGCTGATCTGGAATGTTATCGCCAACGAAGGTAGCTAACACTTCTAAAATTATCAATTGGCAAAAAACAATAAGAAAATTTATCGGCGATATTACGACTTTATAACTGACATGCCAATGACCCTATCCTTTGACTCATTCCAAGGACACCTGCTTACATGTGCTCCGAATTGAACATTCCCTCTGAGGTGTTCACTTAGCAACCGAAGGTTATTTTTCGCAGCGTGTATAGCCCCTGTTGTTAGAACCCAAGCTGAAAGTGTCCTCTCTTAGAAGTCCACTGGTATATGCACCTATTACGAATGTAAAGAAATGAAATATTAATTTCTCATGCCCATAAGTTAAATCTGAAATAATATTGTGACAAAATTAAATAATATATTTTATTTAAAGTAACAATTGAATGAAGCGCTTCGCTGGAAATATTTCAATCTATGTATAAATTGTAATTACGAAAATTCAAAATAAAAGTTTGAATAAATTCATAGTACATAAACAATATATAATAATTATGTTAAGTATGTTTTCTATATTTAAAATCATTTTGAATTACATCATATGATATTCTATCCATTTATTATGCATTCAAAAATATTTTCTATATCACATCTAATTTTCTAAGGATGGATAATTCTATACCAATAAATTTACATATAAAATATAAAATAACATAAATAATAAATTCATAAAAAAATAAAAAATAATAATTGACTAAATAATTTGGATAATAATTTATGATCTCTGTTTGTATTAAGATATCTAAGATTAAAATGTCATCTTTTTTTTTTTCTTGGTTTTCTTATGCCGTTAGCTCTTGACATATTATATTAGAAAAAAAAATTAAGTATTAATCGGGCAAGATAATTTATATCATAGATTTTAGTTGAAATCACATAAGATTTAATTGTAGATAATTAACTTTGAAAAAGATAAAAATAATAATTATATTTAACATAATTTGTAAAAAAAAAAATGATATCGCCACTTTTCTATGCTTATGGGCTTGTTAAGATCAAAAGTAGATGAAAAATAAGGGATTTGTAAAAAAGAAATATGATATTATATATATGAAAAGTATGTCTATTATACATAAGAAAATCTAATATGACTCATTTTCTTAAAAAAAATATCACCACTATTTTTCTTATTTATTTTTTTATTTTTTTAGTTGTTAAAATGATACGATTATGTATAAATTGATCACATTTTTTATAAAATCCGTAATACATTATAGTTTTTAATACTCCGAATTTTTTTTGATATGATAGTTTTCACGTAATTGGAGATATTACACGAAAGATTACTCTAACCGATCATGTGATATTGTGGTAATAATTTAAATGATAAGCTAAGATTTGGAAGTTTTTTGATCCAACGGACGAGATAAAATTGAGAATAAGTCTCTTGAGAATAACCAAAGAGAGATGAAAAATAAGGTATGGGTTAATGAGCGTATCATTTTTGTACATGTTTTCTTATATAGTTTATTTGCACATATTTTAGCAAGAAGAAATTTTTTGAATCACAACAATATTGAACTCAAAATAAAGAGAAATTTTAACAAATTTATATTTGATGATTTTAACATGAGAAATAAAATATTCATTAAGAAATATAATTTTTTAAAGAAGAAAGAAAAAATTATTTATATTTTAATGAGTGAACTCTTCATTAACTATTAGTATTAATAATTGAATATAATTTTGAATTATGGTTCATTTAATTCAACTAATTATATAATTATGTTTTAATAACCACATAAATATTGTCATAAAATACCAATAAATTTTAGAAAATAAATGGTTAAGATTCGACAAAAAATTTGATCAAACGGTCGAAATAAAAGTAATGATGTTGTCTTTTGAAAAAACTCAAAAATAGATGAAAAATAAGGAACTGTGGTTAATTTTGTACCATGGTTAAGATTCAATATATATGAGCATTTATTGCCATCACGACCAAAGCCCAAATTATGACATATTAGACTATTAAAATAAACATCTTGTATGGTTGTGGAGTGGTTTGGGGAAAATACGGAGGATCTTGAGGAAAACCACATTGGTGGGAGTGACATTGAGTCGATATGATATCACTCGCCGTGTCTAACATAAGATTTTGGCTTGAAGGTGCGGTGCCTATTCTGAATTCAACAAAAAAAAAAAAAAAGAATTGCCCTTCTAGAGTACGTCCTATGGGTGAATTATGAATGAGTTGATGTATAAGATCAGGGGAGGACTCCACCCAAAGAACACGAGATTCATAATAGTTTAGGAGATGAATATAAAGATTAGATCTAAGATTACCGGTGTATAGTGACGAATTCACAGAGTCACGATGGACGAGCGGAAGATGAAAACCTATTGAAGGAGAACTTGAGATTTCACTATATGCAAAATGTGATAGGATGATTAAGAAGAGAAAAGGAAGGAAGTTAGTAGAGGGGATATAAATGCATGGTGTAGTTAAGATTATGAATTTTGAGATACCTATATTCAACATGGGCTTATATAGTTGCCAAATGAGAGATTGATGGTTAATAGCTATTAATTGATGGATGCATTTTGGTGGTTACTATATATATAATTATATGAATTTTAATTTAAAAAAAATATTAATATTTAATGTGACAATCTTATTTAATATCTGCATTTATGAAATGATAAGATTGATAAATGGACATTCAATATTGGTATATATCATTATGAATCATTTTTGTTTTTTTGACAAGTGTATATATGATTATGAATAATTTTTTTTTTTTTTTGACAACAACTCGTTGGTACACACAATTCCCGTCACATAATTCTATTGAAAGCCTCCTTGGAGAAATCTTTTATGGAGGCAGGAGCATAATACACTCCCAGCACCTACGGATGAAATTTGATTGTATTTACTAATTAATATGTATAAAAATTAGGAGATGGGAAAAATGAATAAAAATACATGTACTTAAAAAAAAAAATCATTAAAGCAGTACTTATAAATACTTATCATGACATTATTATGATATGTAATTTTCCGACATAAAAAACAATTTACAAAATATTTTATCATAAATTGTTATATCTTAAAATTTAATTGCCTTCTCTATTTATGTCTTTATGACTTCCATATTTTTCAATTATTAAACTTTTTGAACAAGAAAAAATTATTAGACTTATTGGAGATCAAAATCTATTCTTAAAAGAAGACAACGATAGTAACTTCTTTTCTCCATCTGACAAGTGTCTCAATTTACAATCTTGTGTGGTAAATATTATACTTACACTACGTAACAGGTCATTTTTAAAAGCATATATTATTCATGCTACAAATCACCATATAATGATGGTTTTATTTCCGTGTTGCAATTTGTATTGCTATAAATACCCTTAAATATTAAGTTTATTACAATAAATACTATTAACTCATTTACTCAGGTTGAGAGTGAGTGACATTTTTATTATTTCATTTACTATTGAGGAACCTTTATTAGTAGTTAATACTGATGACATGAGAAGGGGGATGAACTTCTTTTTTAGCACGTGACACACATCCATTTATGGGATTATTTGTGGACATTGAATAACATACAGTTATGAGGTGAGTCATTTCCAAGTTGACACAGCATCCACAGCACAGATGGCCACCTATGGATTTTCCTCCGGATTTTATGTGGCCACGTTTCAGTATTACAAAGTATACAATGCCAAATTTTATATGTACCCGTCCAAAAATATGAAAATATCATCTAGGTCCATACAAAATAATAAATTGCATAGTATATTATGTATGTTCCTTTAATAGAAAAAAACTATGTATATTCCTAGAACAAAAGAAATGTTATCTACTTTCTTTAGTATTCATCCCTATAGATGCAAATGTTTAAATTATCACAATATATATGCCCAACAAAAGAATATAGAATGTATGGGCTCGCAACAATTTAAAAAATGTTATAACAATTTTAAGAAACAAAAAAGCCATAACAGGTGAAGTCGATAAAATTTTGAAATATCACTTATGCTCATATAAAATGAAAAGTATTGCACATAATGTTTAAAAAATTTGAGTAATATTAATATACTTTTTTAAATATATAAAAAATAACAAGTCATATATGACTTTTTTCTTAATAAAAGATATATCCCCAAGCGGAGCAAGATCCAAGACCCAGTTAAATAACATTATAATTATAAAGTAACAAGGGATCCAAAAATAAGAATATTCCTCCAAAGAAAGAAGACTACTCCATCATTGATTGATTCATTCTTCTGTTAATTCTTCCATAACTCAAATTCTGCTAAAGCAAAACCAAACTATTAAATCACACTAATCAAACCGCCAGGTCATCAATCCGCGTACCCATTTTCTCAACCAATCACATCACCCCTCCCCTCCCCCACGGATCTGTGTTTCTTCACACCCAAATCCGACCGTTAGATCCTAACCTTCCCATACTTCCCATTCCTAACCGACTCTGTATCTTCCTATATATATATATCGTCCTTTCACCAACTCCGCCCATTCTTTACTTCCCACAAATTTCAAAACTCTCTTTGTCTTCCTGATTTCGAGTTTCTCTTTTCGTTAGTAATGGCTCGTACGAAGCAGACTGCTCGTAAGTCCACCGGCGGCAAGGCTCCTCGCAAGCAACTCGCCACCAAGGTAACAATCGATCTAGGGTTTTGTTTGAATCTAATTTTTTTTGTGGTCGTTTTTTTTTCTAGATCTAGGGTTTCTGATTTGAGTTTTTGTTGATTGGTTTGAATAGGCGGCGAGGAAATCGGCGCCGACTACCGGAGGAGTGAAGAAGCCGCACAGGTACAGGCCGGGAACCGTCGCGCTTCGTGAGATCCGCAAGTACCAGAAGAGCACGGAGCTTCTGATCCGCAAACTGCCTTTCCAGCGCTTGGTGCGTGAGATCGCTCAGGACTTCAAGACTGACCTCCGTTTCCAGTCTCACGCTGTGTTGGCTCTGCAAGAGGCTGCCGAAGCTTACTTGGTCGGTCTTTTTGAGGATACCAACTTGTGCGCCATCCATGCCAAGAGGGTTACAATCATGCCCAAGGACATTCAGTTGGCTCGCCGGATCAGGGGAGAAAGGGCTTAGATCTGATTAATGGTTGTTTGTTGGATTGGAGATTTTAGTTTTTCTTAATTGTGTGATGGTATTGTTGACATTTAGGTTATATTTAGGGTGTTTGTTGCTATGTTTGTTGTGGTAATGTGGATTTGTGTTTGTGTAAATTCCTAATCGGAATAGACAGATTTAGTTTCTTTCTATTATGATGGTGATGTGCTTAATTATTTGTGGTGGTGGTTAATTAATAATTTGTGATGTTCACGGTATTGTTTGTGATATTCTGTGGATAGTATTTTTCTGTAGTTAAATATTTGCGTTGGATGGTTGGTAAAACCTCCTAATCAAACCCTAATCTTGGTCAATATTTGTGGGCAACAACGCTGATTTCAGTTTTTGTGCTTCTCGACCTTCAAACCAAATGCTAGTTATGAATGTGACATTTTCTGTTTATTGAAATAAAATGAAGTGTTTAAATAGATAAGAATCTCATTTTAAATTCATATTTTTTGTTAGGGGATTACCTTTTTTATGCATTTTTCCATAAAATAGGATTGTATTTGCAATTTAGTCCTAATGGAGGTCATTTTTGCAAATTTCTCATGAAAAATTGGCCAAAGCAGAAAAGCTTCTCACGTCACGACATGAAATTCGTGTAAATCAGTTATCTTAAGTTATTGCACCCAGTTTGTGAATTTTAATCCGAACCCGATCATTTCCCCTCTTTCTTAGCACACACCCCATTTTTAATCCCTCAAAATTCTGATCAAATTCAAAACCATTTTCTCAAATTCAAATTGCATTACAATCCTCTCCTCCCCAATTTGAATCCAGTTCAAAATCAGACTCAAAACCTCAAATCTGCTCGTTCAATTCGGCCTCTAAATTGGGTTGTCAAAACACAAAAAACACACTTGAGTTTTGGAATCAAGATTCCTTCAAAACGTGAAACCAGGTGCTTCTTTTACGTCTCAATCGTGTCGCACAGATGGACGACTGAGATTAAACCCACCACCACCCTCTATCCGTGGTGACTCGAAGTTCACCATTAACAATTCAACACCTGTCCTTTTGGCCTTTCATTAAACCTCACTATAAAACCCTCCTTGAAATCCACAGCTTCTCTTCAGTTCTATTCTGATCCAACAAAAAAACAGAGCAATCGTTATCATGTCAACCGAAGAGAAAACTGACCCTGCTCCTCCCCTAACCGACCCGGCTCCGGCTCCAGCTCCGGCTACTGAACCGAGTCCACCGTATGAAGCTGATGCAGTAACTGAACCGACTCCAACGTCTGAACCGGGTGCAGTGACTGAGCCGGCTCCATCTACTGAACCGAATCTACCGTCTGAACCAGGTGCAGTGACTGAACCGGCTGAGACCGAGTCTAAACCTGGTGATGAAAAACTTAAGAAGGAGAAGAAACCTCGCACGCCAAGGAAGAAGAGAACTGCACCTACTCACCCCCCTTATTTTGAGGTAAATTGTTGTCAATCTCTACTTGATTAATTTGATTTGTTTGTTGTAATTTGATTAGAAAAATTTGGTTCTTTAGATGATTAAAGAGGCAATCACAGCCTTGGACGTGAAGACAGGATCCAGCCCCTATGCAATTGCGAAATTCATCGGAGAGAAGCACAAGGATGAATTGCCATCTAATTACAAGAAGGTTCTTGCGGTTCAGCTCAAGAATTTCGCTGCAAAGGGCAAGCTGGTGAAAATCAGAGCTTCGTTCAAGCTTCCTTCTTCTGAAGAGAAGAAGAAACCAATGGAGAGGGAAATTAAAACGCCGACAAAAGCAAGGTCAAAGAGAAAGGCACCCGCTCCTAAAGAGAATAACAAGAAGAAGAGTTCGTCAAGGCCTTCGAGGGCTAAGAAGGCTAAGAAAGCTGCTGCTGCTCCGAAGCCGAAACAGCCGAAATCTATCAAATCTGGTGGAACTAAGAAGGCCAATAAGGCTGTTGCCGCTTGACGAATATTATAGAATCATAGATGTTTGTAAATAGGTTATTTTTTTGTGGTGCTTTGTATAATAGGTATGTGGTGTGCATATAAGGTTTAGATGTGGGAATAAATCTCTTCAGACTTTGATGATGGATGAGTTTAGTATGTTTTGTCTCTGACTGTTAATTACTTTGAGAAAGGTTTGCTGTATTTGATTTTAGTATGTTATATCTCTGTAAATTACTTTGAGAAAGTTCTGTTTTTAGTTTTGACTGTTAATTACTTTGAGAAAGGTTTGCTGTATTTGATTTTAGTACGTTATATCTCTATAAATTACTTTTGAGAAAGTTCTGTTTTTAGTTTTGACTGTTAATTACTTTTGAGAAAGGTTTGCTGTCTTTGATTTTAGTATGTTATATCTCTGTAAATTACTTTGAGAAAGTTCTGTTTTTAGTTTGTTTGCTAATAGTGGTGTAGGTTGATTTGTCTCAGTAAATTACTTTGAGAAAAGTCTGTTCTTAGATTTTTTGCTATTAATGGAGTAGATTAATGTTTTTTTCTTTAATGGAGAGGGTTAATCATTGGATAAAGACTTTTTGTGGCAGTTGGTTTTTCGTAATTTTAGAAATGAATCGAAACACATTAATAATTTCTGTACTTTCATATAACATTTTTCATAAAATAAAGAATCTTTTCCAGACGAAAAAAATATATGATTTAAATCTTTGGCTCATAACTTACACAAGTATTTTATTCTTTTATTAGTTTTTTTATTAGGTTGTTAAATTCGGAAAAAGATGTGGAATAGCAGCCACCGTATTATAGGGCCAAAGCCCATGGACTCTGTTACTTTTATTTTATCACTTCACATGCTTAACAGTAAAGAATTCCATTAATAAACGCTTCATCTGAAGAAGCACCATCTCTTTAAACAAGTTTTATCACATAACATAACATAACATAACAATCGAGTCAAGACGATTACAGTGCCTAAACTGATCAGTCCAATAATACAATCAAGACCATCTTCCCCGTTGATTTCTTCTCCTATTATCCGACGGTCGATGCTCAACAATCGAACGATTGAGATGCGATCTCTCTCTCTTATCTCTCTCTCGCTCTACTTTTCTCTCTCTCTTCTCCGGGGGATTGTTCTCCTCTTCTTCCTTTAACAAACCCTAGGATACCAGGCTTGGAATTTGAGGGTTTCACCATTATGATCTAATCTGAGCAGCTACAGAAGCTCATCTGATCAGTGGATTATTATGATTTGAACTAAATCCCTCTTTTGTTCACTTTCTGAGAGTGGGAGCTTAGCCAGTGTTGTTACACTCTCGTCTAAACTCAGGTTCTCTCTCTCTCTCTTAAGATGTATGTGTTTCTGTTCTGATCGATTTTATTATGCATGTTAGGAGTTTTAGTTGTGAAATTTGAGATGGATTGTGATTTATACTAAATCAGTGTTCCTGTGTATAATTTTTGTTACTATATCAGCTATTTCTGTGTTCAATAATTGAAGTATCAAGAAGTTAAAGTATGTTAATTTAGCTAAACTGACAAATCCGTATGTAATTACAGTACATTACCTCAGAAGACTTCACTCTCACTGTGATACAATGCTAAACAATTTGTCTTAATTTTGGTAATTACACTTAACTATGAGAGATTCCAGCTTAATTTCATACTATTTATGAGAAATACTGTCTTAATTTCTATTGATCTCCATTCTTTTTTTTACTTCACAGCTTCAAGATCTCTCTCATCATTTAATGCAAGTATGGACAACATAGGCCGCAACAGAGAAAACGGACGTCAAAGACAAGACCATTACAAATCCATTCACGCTCAAGTACTAACTCTCTTTCACTCTCATCAATCACTTCACTTCAAATTCTAATCTTCTAATCACTCAATTAACTAACAAACTCTCACTTCTCTTTCCCCCTCAGTGGATGCTCCCTCAACAAAACCACCACCGTCAAACTCACCAAAGTCACCAAAACCACCAGAATCAGATTACGCTACTGATCCAAGATCGCGACAAAGCGATCCAAGATTGCAACCAAGCGATCGCCGAAAAAAAAGCGGCCATGGCCGAACGAGACCTCGCGTTGATGCAGCGCGACGCCGCCATTTCCGACCGAGACGCCGCTTACGTCGAACGAGACAACGCTCTCGCCGCCCTAGACCAAATCCGAAACCCTAATTCCTCGCGAAACCCTAATTTGCAATCCTCGCCTCCTCAGCTCTCTGATGCCCCGTACGACCATATAAGAGACATGCACATCTCCGAAGCTTACCCCATCTCCGCGATTTGCACCAACTTGGGGGGTAAAAAGGTAAAAAGACCTAGAAAGGACAAAAAAACAGTCAACAAGTCAACCAAGAAGGCTAAAAGTTCCGATTCGGTTAATTTGGTCACCAAAACGGTGAACGATTGGAAGGGTCAGGATTTAGGGTTAAATCAAGTTACATTTGATGAATCAACAATGCCGGTTCCGGTCTGTTCATGCACTGGGAAATACAGACAGTGTTATAAATGGGGAAACGGAGGCTGGCAAAGCTCGTGTTGTACTACTAAAATGTCGATGTATCCTTTGCCCGTGATGCCAAATAAAAGGCACGCGAGAATGGGCGGAAGAAAAATGAGCGGCACGGTTTTTATTAAACTGTTGAGTAGATTGGCTGCTGAGGGCCACGATTTGAGTGTGTCTGTTGATCTGAAGGATCATTGGGCGAAACATGGGACTAATAGGTATATTACCATTAAGTAGAGAGAGAGAGAGAGAGAGAGAGAGAGAGAGGGGGATTTGTGTTGTGTTGTCGACTTGTTTTGATGTGAATAATGTGGTGGACTTTGTGATGGAAGTAGGAAGTAGTGGTAAGTTTGTAGTTTGAGATGGACCGTCGTGTATAGGTCTAGGTTTTTGTAAGGATAATATGAGCTCAATTTCAAACCTGTTAATTTCGCTAGTCAGATTAGATTGTGCTCATGAAGATTACATAACACACTCAAGAGAACTCGTTAATATATTGCACTTGTTGGTTGCGAATTTGAACCACTATCTTGTACGACAGATACTAAGTAGTGACTACTCTTCATGTATTATTGTTATTAGTTTATTTGTTAGAGATATTGTTTGACGAAAGTACAAAGAAGAGGTTGAAAATCTTAATTAAATTGTTTGCTACAAGTATAAAAAAAGAACAAAGAAAATCTGAATTAAACTTGTTTGCTAAAAGTATATGAAAGGAAGATCAAAATTAAAAGCCCAATACAGCCCAACAAGATATCACTACAAATCCAACTCTTAAACCCCCAAATCAAAACGCGATACTTTCATTCTCTTCTTCTTCTTCCAGTAGAGAGAAAACTCCAGAAGATCGATTAAAATGGTGAGTAGCTACTAATTTGCAAGTTTCATCTCAAATCTATTGGCTATTTCTCGTTTTATGATCGTTTTAATTTGAGATTGGTTTCAGTCGGTGACTCTCCACACTAATTTGGGGGATATCAAGTGCGAGATTTTCTGTGACGAGGTTCCAAAGACCGCTGAGGTTTGTTAAATTTTAATTTCTTCTCTTAGTTTCAATTTCCTTCGAATTTTTCATGTAATTAATTCAGAAATTAGTATTTTTATTTTAATTTGATGTGTTTTGTTATTTTATAATACCTGTATTTGAGTTCCCCTAATTTTAGGTATGTTGCTAAAAGAATTACTTAAAATATATAAAGTCTAGCTTTCAATTTCACTCTCCTTGGATAATACAGTTTCATATATACTTGATTGATTGTCTAATTGGTTTACTCCTTGGTGTAGAATTTCTTGGCGCTATGTGCTAGCGATTATTATGATGGAACAATATTTCACAGAAATATAAAAGGTTTCATGATTCAAGGTGGCGACCCGACTGGTACAGGCAAAGGCGGTACCAGTATTTGGGGCAAAAAATTCTCTGATGAAATCAGGGACTCACTTAAGGTAATCAAAATTAAATTTAATTAATGTGCTTATTCAATTTTGAAGTCATAAATGATAGATTCTTTTGTTTTGTTTGTTTTTTCATTTTGAATAGCATAATGCGAGAGGAATGCTTTCTATGGCAAATAGTGGGCCCAACACAAATGGGAGTCAGTTCTTTATTACTTATGCAAAGCAACCTCATTTAAATGGTCTCTATACGATTTTTGGCAAAGTTATACACGGTTTTGAAGTTCTTGACATAATGGAAAAGGTTTGCATTTTATTTGATATTTTCATATGATTTTTGTGCTTTAAAAACTTGTATGATTAATCAATCTTAACCTTAATTGTTTTATTTTTTACCTTAATTGTTTTATTTTTTTAAACAGATATAAATATGATATTTTTCCTATGACTTCTGTACTTGAAAAAAAATGATATGGTGATCAATTTTAACCTTAATTATTTTAATTTGTTTCGAAGGATACACAAATCTGATACTTTCCTGTAATTTTTGTACTTGAAAATATTAATGTGATTAATCAAAATTTTATCTCGATTGTTTTAGTTTGTTTCTAGACAGACACAAATATGACGTTTTCCGATGATTTTTGTACTTGAAAAACTTGTGTGCTTAACCAATTTTAATCTTTATTGTTTTAATTATTTTTTAAACAGACGCAAACTGGACCTGGGGATCGGCCTCTTGCTGAGATCAGACTTAATCGTGTGACTATTCATGCAAATCCTTTAGCTGGATGAACGATTCAAGGCTTAATTAGATCTTTATATTTTACTCACATGTATGAAAAAAGGAATCATAGTTTGAGTCTTAATCATTAGATCAAGTTAACCCGCTAGGGCTTATTAGCAGTATTGGTGAACATTTTTATGGATGATTCTTGATCATTGGATTTTAATAATCTGATAACTTTTTATACGTTGGTTTTCTTTTACATTTGAAGTTTATAATTTTGAGACTTCAGTGGGGATATCTTTATGGAAATGTGCAACTAGTATTTAATATTGTTATATGACGGGGGTTAATAGAGATGATATCCAAGTTGCCATATGTTTACTTACTAGTCATTGCTTGCGATTCCAAGTTCAGTTGGGCTGAAAGTGAAAGTCCAAAAACTAAAATTATGACAGAAATTATTAGGCACCACTCACTTATAGACTCCTATACATTAACTATTTAAAGCAACCCAATAAAATAAAATCACTTAAACAATGACGACCTACGTTTAACCTTCTAACACGCATGTTCAATTTAATCACATGATCCGTCAAACACACCACCCAAATTATCATCTGCCAAACGCTATTTTTCTTTGTACACCTTTTATTATTGATGATATGTCTTTTGTACTTAATGGTATGCCTTTTTGTATTATTGCACATTTTTTTATATTGTTGATATACCTTTAGGTCCGTTATTGATCTGCATTTTTATATTGTTGATATACTTTTGCTGATAAGCTTTCTATATTGTTGATATGTCTTTTAGTATTTCTTACATTCATTTTTGTATTTTGTTTTTCTCTGTCTTTTTGTATATATTTTTGTGTATCTGATATGTTTTTTATATAGATAAAATGTCTTTTTATATTGTTGTATGTCTTTTGGTATTGCTGATATGTCTTAAGTATTGCTGATATGCTTTTAGGATCCGTAACACATTAACGTGTTTCACTCACGCGCGTAGCGCACATTCTTTTTTGGGCATCGTGACGGCTTCTGAGTGAGTTGGTGGCACGCGTGGTCTATAAGCCGGTGGTCCGTATTTGGACTCTATTATGATCTCAGCTCTTGCCCGTTAACCTACTATTCTTTTTTGGCCAAATTTCATATGTACCCCTGCAAAACCTCATAATTTCATATATATATCCCTACAAAAAGTGAAATATCATTAATACCCCTACAAAATTACTCAAATATCATAGATACTACTACAAACCCCCGATTTTGGTTTCGGAAGACCGAATAAATCGAACTGACCGAATTATATGTTAAAATACTAATTTATAATGATTTGATACTAATTTTTTTTATTATGCATATTAATATTAATTAGTATGGTCATTGTTCGGTCTAAAAAATATTAATTTTGATGTAACATTATTTAGATTTCTTGTCAATTCGGTTCAACCGAATAAACCGAAATAAAATTTGGCTTATTCGGTTCGGTTCAAAATTCGGTTCAATTTTTATTCAGTTCGGTTCGGTTCAAGTCTGATTTGGTTCGGTTTAATTCGGTTTGGTCTTATTCGGTTCGGCTGTACTTTTTCTCCCTATAATTTTGTCAATCAAATTCCAATGTAAACATGCTGTACTTTTTCTCTCTATAGTTTTGTCAATCAAATCCTAATGTTATGTATATCATACAAATTCTTAAAATGTTATGAACAATTGAATACTTTTGTCGTTAATATTCCATCAAAATCTGTTAATCCAAAAAGCCCTTGCTGACTTGCTTGCCTACTTCATGAATATCACATAAATAACATCTATAATGATTGTATTATTATTAATTACTTTATTAAAATATAAACAAATTATTATATTTAATTTTTATAAATTTCTTTGAGAAAATTATAATTTTTCTCTCAAACATATTCATCTTAAAACCTATTATATATAAATATATAAACCTATTATTACCATATTTACATAGAGGAAAGAAAAAAATAAAGTTAATATTAACAGTAAGTAATCATAGGGGTATTATGATATTTGAGTGATTTTGTAGGGGTATTGATAATATTTCACCTTTTATAAGGTTATACATGAAATCATAATATTTTGTAGGGGTGTACGTGAAATTTGGCCTCTTTTTTTATTTACATTTAGATCCTCGCAAATATATGCATCCACTCCTTCCACTACAAACTCCATGGATTGATTTCCCCCACGTCTATTTTTTTTGCCTTGTTTTTATCTTTCATTTTATAGGGTAGATCATATGTTCCGCCAATATTCAAAGAAATTCACTTTTGTTAAGTTTTAAACTTATAACTTTTGAGTTAGTGGGCTAATGTCTAACCATTCATACTAGAGAAGTTTTTTTTGTCTTGTTTTTAAAAAAGTTTTTTTGCCTTTTGCATCATCTATCTTAAAAAGTTTGAAGATAGCAAAGACATAATTTGATAATTAGAAAAAAAGAGTAGGAATGATTTGATTATATAATTATACATAAAGAATGTCATACAAAAACAAATATGTTAAAATTTAAAAAACCTTTTTTCAGGAAAAAATAAAATTAAAGATGCTACATAACCAGTTATTTCAAATGAAACAAAATATCTAGCATAAAGAGAAAAAAAGATAACCGAAAACACTAATATTAGAATAGAACATCACATCTTCAAAGTTTAATTGAGGAATAAAATTAGATTAGAACTTCATATTCAAAAATAAATTTCTAGAGACAATAATTACTACAACATGATGCACCTGATCTTAATTGAGTAGAAAAGTGCAAAACAGAAGGAACAAAATCAATTTCCAAGGTTTTGTAAATGTGAAAGAATTGTGGGAAAATATTTTAAGAGTACAATGGAGGATGGTATAGATATAAAATTCTAACTGTTTGTAAATGTGAAAGAACTGGAGAAAATATCCAAAAGGTGATAAAACTACATGGGAGATTGGGCGTTCTTATGATATACCTTATCTAAATAGATGATTATTCAGGCGAGGGAGGAGAATGAAAATCGAGGAAGATGTGAGCTTAAAATGTAGCGCAAGCTTAGTCGAAGTTCATATCTCAATCTCATACTGGTTTTGCTCACAATTCACATGCGTGGTTCAGACACCAGCCCCATTTTTTTTAAAAAAAAGGCCAAATTTCATATGTATCCCTGCAAAACCTCATAATTTCATGTATATCCCTACAAAAAGTGAAATGCCACTAATAGTCCTACAAAATCACTCAAATATCATAGATATCCCTACAAAATTACATATATATATATATATATATATATATATATATATATATATATATATATATATATATATATATATCATGAATACCCCTACAAATAAAATATCATGAACACCCTTGTCGTTAATATTCCGTAAAAATTTGTCAATCAAATAACATCTATAATGATTACATTATTATTAATTACTTTACTAAAATATAAATAATTATTATATACTAATTTTTTATTAATTTATTTTAGAGAATTATAATTTTTTCTCTCAAACATATTCATGTTGAATCTATTATATATAAATATTAAATATATAAACTAAAAAGTACAAAAAATAACTCAATATAAATTATTACCATATTTACATTGAGAAAAAAAATGAAAGAATAAAAAAACAACGTTAATATTAATAACACTAAATATATTATAGGGGTATCTATGATATTTGAGTGATTTGTAGAGGTATTGGTGATATTTCATCTTTTATAGGGGTATACATGAAATTATGATGTTTTGTAGGTTACATGTGAAATTTGGCCCAAAAAAGAGCCCAGTCCCCATTTCATAGGGCTTTTGGTTTATATACAGCCTGCCCTTGAATACCCTCCCTTACATGCCTTATATTTCCTAAGAACTAATATTATTATTGAGCCCACGGCCTACTAATCTACCAATTCTTATTTTATTTTTATATAATATAGAAGATTCTTGACGAATTTTTTTTTTCTTTTTTTGAGATAGGATTTTTGACGAAATTTATGCAGCCACTCCTTCCGCTTCGCATCAGTATTCCCCTGAAATTCGATTCCACTAAAAAATGAAAGAAAAAGAGCAAAATTATGAAAGATCTCTGACGGTGGGTTGACGCAATTTCTCAATTGAATCATTCTTAGTTTTATACTTCAAGCACAAATTTGGGGCCATAACAAGGGACGGGATTTTCTACGATTGCGGCTGAGGTGTGCCATGATCTTGTTTCTTTTTCCTTTTGTTTCATTATTTTGTTGGATTATTCAGGCAAGAACTCTTGCATTGCTGAAAGATAGTGAACGTAGCTATTTCTTGGTTGAGTTTTAGAATTCAATCGGGATGCGTACAATTCTTTAAGGCTAAATTATCGCAATTGAGCTTCTGATGCACCAATTTTTGAGGTCTAGTGTTGCTTTATGCAAAAGCACCATGATGATTTTAGAATGAACTACTCAATTTGGTCATATTTTTTCATTAAAAGAAATTTGGTCTTATTTCTTAGATAAGCAGGGACATTTGTACATAGACAAACATGTACAAAAAAAAAAAAAAAAATTGCACGAACACTAGCTCATTTCACAGATAGTGATAATAGTCTCCACGTGGATATAGTGTATTTCACTTTTTTTTCCTTATATTTATTGACAGCTGAATAAGTGGCAATGGATTGGAGTCAACTAAATCCCGATCTTCTCTGCCTCATAGCCAAGAGGCTAGGTGAAATATCAAACTTTGTCTGCTTTCGAGTTGTCTGCAAGCACTGGCGCTCTGCAGTTCTCCCTTGCGACCTTCCCCCACAACTCCCCTGGTTTCTACTCGCTAAAAAACTGGTAGATTGCTCTTCTGAAATTAAATTTTATTCCCTTTACTCCAACAAGATCCACACTGTCCATGTTCCCGAAGTAAATATGAATTCCCTGATTGGAGCATCAAACAAGTACTTATTCTCGTCCGACCTTAAATGCATGAGTGCGGTTTTCTTCAATCCTTTAACCCGATCCCAAATCCGAGTCCCGTATAGGTACTGGCCGTTTTCACCCATCTACACTAAATGTTGTCATAATCATGGGCCAAATCCAACTGGAAACAACATTTTTACGGCACTATTTATGAAAGATCCCGAGAAATGCAAACACTTTTTGTGCTTGTGTCTATCTGATGATGGAGAATGGACTAAGGTTGAAGTGCCACAAGTGTGTAATCTCGACGCGACCTCTTTCTATAAAGGAAATCTGTTCATCTGGGACCTCACAACAGCCGATACGAGAGTTGTTGATATTACCACCGGAGATGTAGTATCGGTTGTTTCTGAGAAAGGCATTAATTTTGATTACTTGATCCAAGCATGTGATGATTTGCTCGGTGTGGTTCAACTATTCGAGTATTATGACCCTCGGATACCTATTGAAGAGTGTCGATTCAAGGTGTATAGGTTGGAGCAAGATGGTAAGACTCCGTCTTGGGCCGAGTTGAGTCAGGGTCTTGGGGACCTTATGTTATTCTTGGATCGAGGCAATGGTTTTTGTCTGAAGGCAAGTGATTTTGATGGATTCAAAGGGAACGTCATCTATTTTTGGAAATGGCATCGATGGAGCTCAAATCAGAAGTCTTATGAGTGTAATGATAATGGATTTGCTCTTAGTCGGTACAACTTGGAGGAAGACCGCACGGAGGTGCTTATGTGCGCAAATGATCATGAGATTGATCCTAATGACATATGGTTGTTGCCTAGCTTGTGCTAAGCAGCGAAAACAGATGGTAACTCGTTGGTAAAATTTGAGCTACATTTGAGTTTCGGTTAGGTCAAATCAACTGGCCCTTTCTTTGTAATTTTATTGGACCGTATCGTGTGGCCATACTTTCGTTAAAGGCATGGCTAAGATGGTGGTATGAACTAGCGTAATAAGAATGATTTAGTTAGTATATGGGTTATATTGTATATTTTAGTTAGTCTTATTCATGTTTGTCAGTTGGTTAGATCAAGTTTCACAGTTTAAACATGTTCTGGTTTAGTTGCTAAGACGCATTGTAATGAAGAATGTTTCTTCATCACTATTCAAGAATGAATATGTCTTATTTTGCAATGGAAAAGTATATGCTAGGGTTGTTGCAAATTTTATTAATACTAGGGGGCCATGTATGAGCTTTTGCAATCTCCTCGCTTTTCTTCTACTTTCTTCCAGATCTTAATACTAGGGTTGTTGCAAAATTTATTATTCGCATTGAATTTTATTTTTTCCACTTGAGTGTGTCAGTTCTTTAAATTTGAATATAACTTTTAGATTTTAGATGACAATAGAGTGGTTGTACCAGCCAAAACGCATCTCCAATTATCTGGAAATTTGCAAATATAAATACACAAAGATGAGAATCTCATTATGTGACTTGTTAAGTGGTGGCCATTACATTATTTTGACTAGTAAAAAGCAGAATGCAACATTTAATGGAACCTTCGTCGTAAAAGAACCCAATTGATACTGCTAGTTACCGTGTAACCCTTACCCCTTACCTTAGGTACATATAAAGTATCCATTAATTTACTAATATAAAATATCACACCAATCGTGGCTGATGAAAGGCTGTACCACAAATTCCTCAATTCCTTGAGTATCCCATTCTTGTTGGTAATTCAAAAATCCAGAGGAGAGCTAAGGGGTTTTAGCTGATAAGGTCTGAGTCTCCGATCAAAAGCCTCCAATTATCTATTAGAATCGCAGAATAGGTACATAAGAATGTGTTAATATCTAACCAGATATCCCAAAACTCTTAGGATTACTAAATAGGTTCAAAATGCACAAGCTCTACCATGCATAAAAAGACTTAGCAGAAAGACAGAATATATCTTTTGAATTAATTAAAGCCAACGAAAATCAATCAAGTACTAGAAAATGAAGAATATGCTCCTTTTATTAGAGATAAGAAAGAAAAAGATTAAAAAGGTACCAATATTAGAGAACTATACTGATTACCTTCATATAACTGACATAATTTGGACAGAAATTAAGATATAATTAGGAAGAGTTCTACAATTTGCCAGGTAATATGCCCCTACAAGATAGTTTCACTATAATATATACCATAATCTCATCAATAGTCTCTCTTCAGCCGGATCAAAATATACAACATTTCTACCTGATTAGGATGAGGGCCAACATTTATATATGCTTCAACTGCAGTGCAAATTCCAATGGATTGAGGAGTGATGTGAACAAACGGGATCGAGAGCTCTTTGTTAGGTTAGTTAGGTACATACAACATGGACGAGTCATGACTCGTGACTGCATAACTGCATGGTGGCATATAGTCTTTTCGCCGAGTTTCAGCTACCGTTATGTGTTCTTGGTCAGTAGACTATGTGCCCACTCACATCATTGTTTCAGGTGGCTTTTACTGAACGCATTGCAAGATGTGAGGTTTGATGATATTCATTAAGTTTGTTACCTACTTCATGTTTGAGCATGTGCTTTGGTTTAAGGAGGTGATATGACTAAAAGGCCTTTAAATGAACTATCTTCTTTCAAACCCTAACTAGTACTGTTGCATAATTTATCACAGGTGCTTGGCCAAAAGATTTTATTTTATTTTTCTTCTTCTTTATAATAGTTTTTAATATTTTGGGAGTTATTTTTAGTCACAGATCCATTCATTTATCTAGTTAGAAATGTATTTACATAATTACCACATAGTAGTTGGAGAATTAATCTAGATCATTACTACAGTCATATATTTTCTAAGCATGTATGGTTTCAATCACATCCTATGTATTTTCTAAGCACGCTATTCAAAACATGAATAACTCAAATAAGTTTCAATAACAAAAAAACAGTTTCAGACTCAGCTTTATCAAAAAAATCATTTTCCAGATAAAAAGCTTCAGTACACTCATTTCAACCCAAACACCACCACATCAGAAATAAGTAGACCTACTTAAAACACGACTCTAAACCAAATTAAGACTAACAAGACGACATCCAAATTAAGACTATAGCCCAAATTAAGATTAATAAGCCGATCACAGAGTGCTAATATAGGCTTGGCACAAACCATGTACCACTAAAGCCACTACGACTAGGGTGATGAATCATCTGTGTTTCCTTGCTCTCTAAGTCATACCTACCGAGATATAAGCTATATTGACTTTGACGAGACCATGTCGTAAAGTAGATACAGTTGCCTCTAAATCCCTCAAAATCACTAGCCTTCAAACATAAACCGCGACTTTGTCTATAGCCCTTAGTCTCATCCAAGAACAACATACGGTCCCCAATACCACTAGTCATCCTCACCCAATGAGAACTCATACCACCATCCTCCAGGCGGATCACATCAAATTGCCATACTCCTACACTTATGTACTTCTTTACCACTCCAATCAGATAGTTGCACGCCTCAATCAAGTAATCAAATATATTGTCTGCTGGTGGAATAACCAATACTTCATCTCCAGTGGTGACATCAAAAACCCTTGTTTCTCCGGTTTCCTTGTCAACTACGAACAATCTTTCTTGGAAACGTGTAACTAACTTCATGTAACACACTTCAAATTCAATTTCAACTATTTTGGTCAACTGCCTATCAACAAGCCGCCAAACGACCAAGGGGTGAGGAGATCCATTTTTGTCTAAATTCAAGATGACTATAATAACGTCGTCATTTTCATTGGGGCTAGGATTAGGATTGTGATTTGGACCAACGTAGATTGGACAACCAATGAGACAATTTTCGTTTTTAGGAATGGAGAAATGAGATCTGCTTAATGGATTGAGGACGGAATGGTTCTCATGTTCATGCATGAAAAGATACCAGCTTGCTGACCCAAATAGGACCTTCCCTCTTGCTTGAGGGATATGGAGAGTGTGAGTTCTATTGGAGTAAAGGGAGAAGAAGTTGCGATCAGATGAATCCCCATAATGATATTCAAGAAACCAAGGGAGTTGAGGGGGGCAGTCATGCAGGCCAATAACCAAATGCCAATTCTTGCACACAGCACGAAAACAGACAAAGTTATAGATGTCACCTAGTTTTTTCGAGATGAGACGAAGAAGATCGGGATTAAGCTCAGCCCAATCCATCGTATACCCTCTAGCTCAAATCAAGTCTGCAAATTAATTAAGAACAAAGCACCTGAGTATGTAAAGAACAAAAATTAAATGTACAGTATCCATGAATTTCAACGAATCTAGACAATATGACTAACCCTTGCTTATTGAAACGGCATGAAAGCTACTGCTTGTCTAACCATAAGGAAAAGTTCTTTTAAGTTTATAGTTTATTATTTTAACATTATGCCTCAAGACTGGAACATAAAGATCCTATTGAACACAAACTTTAATGATAGTGTTGCTAAAACTAGAAATAACAGAATCCAATTCATTGTCAAACACCATATTTCTATATTAAATGAAATAACCAATATTAACTATACGTCTTAAATTAACTATGCATATAAACTTGACTATACATCTAAAATAGGGTTTCACAATAAAAATCTAAACTAAAACAAAAAGATAATAAAAGATATCGAAAAGAGTGAGCGCAAAAATAGCGTTAAAATCAATCGCAATCATAAGTCTCAACTTGAAATATATTTTATTACTATGCTCTACTTGATATATATTTTAGTAGAAACACCCAACATCCATAAAGAACTTTGAGACTGAAACATGAAAAGTAATTCAGGTTTTGTGAAAATAAATGAACAAGCCTAAGCTGAAAATAATTAATTCATTCAATAAGAAACTTGCAAAATAGAAGCAACTCTGCAATTCACTGTCAAATTGAGCTTTTGGTGTTATTATTTGGGTCCGTAAAGAAAATAATTAACCAGAGATTGAGATAAATATGTATGATTGATACTATCAAATATGACAAACACTGTAAATTAAAATTATACACTAGAATCTGACTCAACTCACATAAAATAAAAAAATTTACTATAAACAACAATAAAAGATTAGAGCTTTGTATATCCAGAATATAATTCAGAATAATATTATCACGTCAGAATTGTATAATTACTACAAATTGATGCACGGAATATAAATTGAGCAAAATAGAGCAAACGGAATGAACTGACATCAGAACTTTATAATATTATCACGCCAATTATATCGAGAATATAATTGAGAATAATATTATCACGTCAGAACTTTATAATTACTACAAATTGATGTACAGAATATAAATAGAGCAAAATAGAGCAAACTCAATGAACTGGCATAATAATTGAAGGATAATATAACAATTCATGGCTAAATTACACAAAAACAGATTAATTATAAATAAAGGACATGAGTGAGATCAACATGTAAACCCCCCTCAACAAAAGGAAAAGAAATCAGACCATGCTATCATGAAAATAGGAAAACTCAAGTGCTAGGTTTTGTAAATGTGAAAGACTTGAAACAAAAAATTGAACGAGTGATAAGATTACAATGGAGATTGGACGCCTCAATGAGAATCGAATACCTTAGTTAAAGCCACTTGAAAAGACGGAAGAGAGGAATATGAGAGTTGAAGATGCGAGCTTCTTGATGGAGGCGAAGTTCAAAAGTTGAAGCCGGTTTTGCTCTCTTCTCCCCCTTCCTTCGTAGGTTTCACTTTCGTCATCACCCTTCAAGTTTCAACTTGGGAACAGGCTGGGTTTAGATAAAAGAGAGTGGAAAATGAAAGAGGGTCCTGTTTCTAATCAAATGTAAAAAATGTGATATCTAAATTCACTGGACCGTTATTCTTCGATGCTTTATAATTATTCGGATTGTCCTAAAACGACAATCCTAAAACTCTAATACTGTATCATGGCCCACGGCCTACTTACTAACCTACTCTTTTTATTTCATTTATAAATCCCAATCCTTCTTTCTTTCCCCACACACACATCACACACACACGACGCTCGACAGGTTCTAAGCTCCCACCTGGTTTCGATCCCACCAAAATTGAAAGGACAGGAGAACCGAGATTATGGAAGTTCCTTAACAATATACTGGATTTAGGAATTTGAGCATATATTTGGGAGCAAGATTCTCCACGAATACCACTGAGGTGTGCCTTGTATTATGATCTTTCCTTTTCTTTTCTTTTCCTTTCATATTTAATTATTTTGTTAGATTAGCTGTTGCGAACAAAACCCACACTCTCGATTTCCACGAAGCAGATGGGAAGTACCCACTTGGCCCATCAAACAAGTTCTTATTCTTAACAGACTTTGATAGCCTGACCTCAATCCTCGTCAATCTTTTCACTCGATCCCAAATCCTAGTTCCCTGTCAACGTGACCTGTATCTTCCCTTCTATGTTGAACATAGACGTAACCATGGGTCAAATCCACCTGACCCCAACATTTGTACCGCAACCTTAATGGCAGACTTTATTCCTGATGGTACTAGTATTGAAACCAAATTCTATTTGTGCTTATGTCGACCCAGTGATAGAATATGGACAAAGATTGAAGTTGAAGCGTGTTCTGGCGACCGAGCCACTCTTTATGAAGGAAATTTGGTCATCTATGACGAAAAGACAACTGATACAAGATTTGTTGATATTACCACAGGAGATGTCATGTCAGTTATTTCGGGCCAAGGCATTCATTTTTATTACTTGATCGAGGCGTTTGAAGATATTATTGGTGTGGTCCAATTATTTGATAATTGTAACCCTCCGGTAGATGTTGAAAAGTACCGATTCAAGTTGTATCAGTTAGATAAGGGTGGTAAAAACCCCTTTTGGGCCGAGATGATTCATGGTATTGGGGACCGCATATTATTCATGGATCGGTATGATGCATTTTGTTTGAAGGCAAGTAATTTTGATGGATTAAAAGGGAATACCATCTACTTCTCAAAATGGAATAAAAGGTCTCATGAATGGAGTTTTTTTGGATACGCTATTTGTCGGCATGACTTGGAAGAGAACAAGACACAAATGCTTGTCCACCCAAGGGAGCATGGGTTCGGTAATGGTGGTGCATGATTTGTGCCTAGTTTGTTCTAGCTCTAGTGTAGCACATGAAAGACAAAAAAATGATGATAGATTGAATTGCAGTTACTTGTGTAGTGAATGATTAAGTGCGACGCACATGGATTTTCTTAGTTTGAGTCTACTTACTGAGTTGGTTAAATTAAGTTATACGCTTCGAGTTTAACCATATTTTGATTTTGAATTCGCTAAATTAGAGACTTTGTAAAAAATGTAAGAATGCTAATTTTCTTCAAAACTTATGAGGATCAATATGTTCTTTATTTTGCAGTTTTTTCTCTATCCTTAAGAGGTTTTGGAGAGGGAGGGACTGAAAAGTCAAAAAGTAAGAGATGGCCCTTCTGTAATCATTCATTCAAGAAAAAAATATTTTGCCTATGTTCATTTCTTCAATGATCATGTGCCCCTTCTGTAATTGTTCAGCGGGTGCAAAAAATATGTTTTTTTACAGTCTTGTATTCAATGCCAACTCAAATAAGATCAAATAAACAAAACATTTATAACTTGATTAATAAATATATAATGGGTAAACATTAGTCAATTTGACAACAGAATAATTTCTTCACTGAGTGATGCATGATCACTACCACAATCTTAGAAATGCTTTTGTTATGAAAGAAAACAAAACTTAGATATGACGTTCGCAGACTTCTTTGAAATCAAGGATGAGATGTAATAGAACAAAACAAATCATTAGCGTAGATGTATATACAAGAAATCCGAAAATAATGTTTGAAATATCAAATTATAATTTTTATGCTCAGTTCAAGAAGTATTTTAAAAAACTTTTCAACCAAAACACCACAATATAGCGGAAAACCAGATTTAACTGAAACACAACAATAACATAAATTAAGACTGCTAAAGATGATATCCAGCAAAAGTTTGTTCACTAGTCGATGAAACACACATAACTAATATAGGCGTGGCACAAACCAAGGGCCTCGGAAGCCACTCGAGTGAGGAAGCACATGTGTTTTCTTGCTCTCTAAGTCATGCCTACAGAGATCAAAACCATTTCGATGCCCACTCACGGTTTCAAAGTAGATACAATTGCCTCCAAATCCCTCAAAATCACTAGCCTTTAAACATAAACCGCAACCTGTGCCCTAGTCCAAGAACAACATGCGGTCTCCAATACCACAAGTCATCTTCACCCAATGAGAACTCGTACCACCATCCTCTAGCCGGTACACATCAAATTGCCCTCCTCTTGTGAATTCCTCTCTCACTCCAAACATATCACCGCATGCCTCAATCAAATAATCAAGTCTTATGCCTGGTGGTGGAATTACCAATATTTCATCTCCTGTGGTCAAATCAAAAACTCTAGTTTCTCTAGTTTCCCAATCCAATACGAACAATCTTCCTTGGAAATATATTACTGACTTCGGATAAGGCATTTCAACTTCAATTATTTTTGTCCATTGACAACTAGCGAATCGGCAAAAGACCAAATAGTGAAATCCATCCTTCTTTCTATTCAACAAGATTACCTCAATGTCATCATTTTCATTCCGGTTAGGATTAGGGTGGTAGTTTGGAACAATGTAGATAGGACGACTAATTGTACAATTCTCAATATAAGGGATGGGGAAATGTGATCTGGTTAATGGATTGAGAAGGGATGTGGCGGAATTGTAGTATCGACGCATGAGAAAATACCAGCTTGATAACCCATATACATAATTCCCTTTTGCTTGAGGGATATGAAGAGTGTGAGTTCTTTTGGAGTAAAGAGAGAAGAATTTACGATCGGATGCGACCTTAGTCCACTCAAGAAACCAGGGTAGTTTTGGTGGACAGTCGCGTGGGCCGACGGCCAAACGCCAATTCTTGCACACGACACGAAATCGGACAAAGTTAGAGATATCGCCCAACTTCTTTGCAATAAGACGGAGAAGAGGATTTAGAGGGAGAGTATGGTTGTTCGAAGAGTTGGTTATGTGCGAAGCTGCTTTTGTTTGGCCGGTTTTCCTTAAAACAATATTTTATCAGATAATTTTATTTTACAGTAATTAGAAGTGTCCTATAAAGACCTATGGACGTAACTTGGAATGCTTGTTGAAGAACTAACATATTTATTTTGTTTTAATTCCTGTGTTCTTTTTCTAAGAGAACTTGAAAATAAATAAATAAATCTTTGAATTTGATGTCTTGAGTGTTATAACTGTTTATAAAAATAAAATAATAGAGAGAAACAGAGGAAATGAAGGTCAAAGACCTGCTTGTTGAATGGCCCTTTTCACATGATAAAATTATATCAAGATTTTTAAACGGTGGATTTTAATGTAAAAAAAAAAATGAATGAAACTTACTCTCTTATATCTCTGTCTCTCTTTCTCTCGAAGTTTCAATAGGGAGAGATAGGGCGAGTAGAGAGAAGGCTCGAACAGGAAGAGAAGACGCGAGTCGAACGGAGCTTGGGTCGTCATCCGTCTTCACTGGAGCTTGTGCATCGGAGAACCAAGAATCACACTAGTTGTAAAGCTTGAGCTTTTTGAGGTATATGTTTGAATTTGTATCAAATATCGGTATTATGTGGATTACTACCATTAAAATCGAGTATAACTCAGAATAAGGAAAACCGTAGCTTTTGGGGATGAATGAAAATTGAGTAGAGAGAAGGGGAATGAGATTTTTTAGTAGAGATATGAACTGGGGGTGGTTCGGGCGTCTGATTGGTGGCGTTCCGGTCATCTATTGATCATACTATTAGAAAAGGAGAGAAGCTCCACTGGAGCTCGGTTTAGAGAAGAAGGGAAACAGAGAGAGGCGAAAGAGGAAGAAAAGAAGAATGAGAATTAAGTTGCTTGCCTTATCGGGTCGGGTTCTTATTTAGGTTTAAATTCATTGAATAAATATCCAATAAGCTTTAAATAAAATCTGGATTGGGCCGAGTTTAATAAGCTGAATTTTAATTAATGGTTGATTAATTAAAATGGATTAGACCTTCTACTTATAATGATCCAATTAATTAATAGTTGAATTAATAAGATTTTAGGCCAAGATAAAAACATGGCTGAGTATTTGAGTATTTATTCTTTTATTTTATTGACTGATGTGTCTGATCAGTAGAATTAGATTCAATAAAATATTCATAATTTTTCATTCAGTATCCGTTTTTAGTGTTATTGTAGTCGTTAGAATATTTATTCCGAGGCGGTTTTAATGGTAGTATATAAAAGATCTTATTATTTAATTATTTATTTATTTACTTATTTATTTTATTTTCAATGTATTATATAAATATAGTTATTTTCAGTAGAATATGTGGTAAGTAGTAAATCTTGTGGTATAAATGTTAGTGGTAGAAAAATATTGTTTTTATACACATTGATGAGGAAGACACATGTACGGACAATTTTGGTAGGCCTGGTACTAGAGAGTAATTTTTGGGTCGCTCCCGAAACTTGCAAACTGTTAGACGTGACAGTACGGTCTCCACGCGTGTTTCCACTGTGGCAAAATCGGAGACACCAGTCTCGTGTAGTTGAGAGTGCAGCGGACTGATTTATCTCAAGTAGATCCGAGATTGAAGTCTATGGGTAGGTCCCGTGTGGTTGTCAACATTATAGTAGTTAATAAATATACTTATATGTATATTTTCAGTAGTACTACTTATATTATAAAAGTAGTAATTTTTGTAGCAAGTGGTAATTCTTATAAGTGGTGGAAGTATTTTCGTAGAAGGATAGTAATTGTCGTTCTAGTAGGGTAGTAGCTGTAGAAGTGGATAATATTTTATTATTTGACTTTTCTGACGCTCAGTCAATATTTCCAGGTGACGTTTGAGGCAGGAGGTGATGACATACGTGAATTCTTTTAAGAGTGTACCAGAGAGCACCATCACTAGTGTATATTTTTATCTAGTAGTTTTTAGTTGTATTTGTAGTTTGTAGATATTGTTTTTAGTTTTACGTGATGAGAGCTGGTTTGTATTGTTTTGACTCTGTTATTGTTCTATATGTATATCTATATGTGTTGTACATGATTATTTTGGGCCGTGACATTGAGATCCACAAACCAGTAATGACACCTCATTGAAGTCGTCACTTGAAGTGGGAGCTCAAAGCAAACTCTTGGTGGACGTAGGTAACAAGCTCAATTGCTTGTTCGTATAAGGACCCCCTGTATAATGAAATTTAGAATGACAAGTACCAAGATGCATGATCGATACCATATAACCTTAGCATTAATTGTGCACAAAAAACTCCATAACAAGAAAAAAGTACCGCTGGGTAACCATGAATCATCATTTGAAAAATCAATAATGAAACTTAGAATGACACTGGATGATGAAATTCGAAACCAAGGATGATATAACAAAAAGAAATCTAGAGTATAATGATAAACATGAAACCAGTAAATTATGTCTACAATTTTAAATTATTAGTTTCATTCTCGGTTTAACAAGCTTCTTTACAACCAAAACACCATCACATATAGGATAACCACTACGCCTAATAAGACTAGTAGAGGCGATATCTAGCAGAAGTTTGTTTACTGAACAAAAAAAGTGGAGCTAACAGTTAACATAGGCTAGGCAGAAACCATGCGCCAGGAAAGGCAAGAGGGTGAGGGAGCACTTGTGTTTCCTTCCTGTCCAAGTCATACCTACAAAGAACAAACTTGCAATCGCCACTACAATACTTGGGACTCCACTGCGCAAAATAGATGCAATTGCCCGTGAAACCATCAAAATCACTAGCCTTTAAACATAAACCACCACGTAGTCTATGTCCATTCAAGAATAGCATGCGGTCCCCGATACCACTAGTCATCTTCACCCAACTGAAATTTGTACCACCGTCTTCTAGGTGGTACACCTCAAATTGCCACTCTTCCTTTATGTAACACTTTACCACTCCAAGTAGTTCACCGCACGCATCAATCATGTAATTAAATCCTATGCGTGGTGATGAAATAATCAATACATTATTTCCATTGGTGACATCCAAAACCCTTGTCTCTTTAGCTTCCATGTCATTTACAAACAATCTTCCTTGGAAATATGCTATTGAGTTCGCATAAGGCACTTCAACTGTATTAATAATCTGTTGATCAGCAAGTTGATAGAAGACCACAGAGGGAAATCCGTTCACTTTACTCAAGAAGAATACCACAATGTCACCATTTTCATTTTGATTAGGGTTAGGGTTGAGGTCTCGACCAATGTAGATGGGAAAAGAAACTTTATAATTTTCAAATTGAGGGATGGAGAAACGGGATCTGGTTAATGGATTGAAGAGTGACGCAGAACGGTGTTTGAAGTCTTGCTTGAGTAAATACCGGTTTGATGTCCCGAATATAACCTTCCCTTTTGCTTGAGGCATAGGGAAAGCGTGAGTTCTGTTGGAGTAAAGAGAGAAGAAAGTGTAATCGGCCTCAGTCGCGGGCCGATGCTCAATAAACCAGGGGAGTTGTGGGGGCCAATCGCGTGGGTCAACGGCCAAACGCCAGTTCTTGCACACGGCACGAAACCGGACAAAGTTATAGATGTCACCTAGTTTTTTCGAGATGAGACGAAGAAGATCGCGATTAAGTTCAGCCCAATCCATCCTATACTCTTGTGCAAATCGACACTGCAAATTAGTTAGAGAACAAAGCACATAGGTAAGTAAAGAACAAAAATTAAATGAATTCTCCATAGAATGAAAATAAACAGCGAAGCCTAAGAAGAAAATACACAATTTTTTCAAATAAGAAACTTGGAAATTAGAAGCAACTCTACAACTCACCGTTTAATCAAGATTATGGTGTTAGTACTTTGGCCTATTTGATGTGAGAGAAATAAAGATTTCCTGAAATCGAATTTGAGAAAAAAGAATGTATGAGAGAAATAAGTTTCTCAAATCGAATTTGTTGCTATCGGATATGACACACTAAATGTTACACCAGAACCCTACTCATCTCAATTAAAAAATTAAAAAATACTACAAGCAATAATATTAGATTAGAATTAAATAGCCATATATCCAAAAGTTTAATTGGCAATAGTTTATCAGATTATAAGTTCACATATCCCACAAAAAATTTAACACAAACAATAATAGCTACAAAATGACGAACATAATTTAATTGAGAAAAATAGAGCAAACTGAATGAGCTCCAATCATTATTGAGGACAGATTGGTTAAGTTAGGCAAAAAATATTAAATTATATACAAAGGACAAGAAATCAACAATAAATCCCCTTAAGAAAAGACAAAAATCCAGATCATACTATCATGAAAATAGGGAAAAAAAAGTCAAAATCTAGGGTTTTTTAAATTTGAAGAAATTGGGAAACAAACAATTCAACAGATTATAAGAGTACATTGGAATTTAGGCGTCTTATGAAGATACCTTGGCTAAACCCACTTGAATAGAAAGGAAGGCGGAGATGAGAGTATAAGCGTCGGAGCGTCAGAGAAGGAAGGCCTCTCTCTTCTCTTTTTTTCACTGATCAATAATAAAGTCTAATATTAATTTGATTGGGCTGAAAGTCCTGGTCTCTAAAGTTAATTAAAAAATCATAAAACTAATATTATTATCATGGCCCACATTACACAACCTCCATATTCTAATTGACCATTTCCGAAATATATAAACCCGCTCATGTGTTTTCTTCTTGGACACATTCAAAATTCAAAGTCTCCTCTCCTCTCCTCTCCTTCGCTTTGCTACCTGGAATTCAATTGTTACAAATTGAAAGAAAAACAGCAAAATTACAAAGGATCCATAATAGTAATCTGAATTTGGGATTTGTGCAATTTTGCAATTGAATCGCTGTTTGTTACTTTGCGCACAAATATGAGGTGTGCCCTCCTTATCTGATCTGATTTCTTTTTCATTTTCCCTTTTCCTATTTGTCTATTTTATTGGACTATGCATGCAAGAACACTTGTCAGAAGTCTTCACACAAAACAGTGTTGCAAAAGGATGGTGAATATTTCTTGTTTCTTGATTTTTTTTAAAATAGGGATGAGATATAATTAGATCCGGTTCGGATAGTGCTTGTACCATATTTTTTCCGACTTTTTTTTTGAAGTAGCCAAAAAAAAAATAATTAAGAGAATAACCTAGTTTTGAAAATATTTTCAAAAGTGGCCGTTTCGCTCAGTCACTGGACGAAACTGAGGTAGTTTCGCCCAGTAATGAGGCGAAACACAACTTCTGACACTGGGCGAAACAAGAAATAGACACTGTTTCGCTCAGTCACTGGGAGAAATAGACACTGTTCAACACTGTTTCGCCCAGTGATTGGGCGAAACTGGCACTGTTCACACTGTTTCGCCCAGTCAATGACTGGGCGAAAGAAAAAGAAAAAAAAAACAGTGTGAACAGTGCCAGTTTCGCCCAGTCACTGGGCAAAACAGTGTTGAATAGTGCCTGTTCGCCCAGTGGCTGGGCGAAACAGTGTGAACAGTACCAGTTTCACCCAATCACTGGGCGAAACAGTGTTAAACAGTATCTGTTTGCTAAACAGTGTAAACAGTGTCAGTTACGCCCAATGTCAGAAGTTGTGTTTCGCCCCGTTACTGGGCGAAACTACCTCAGTTTCGCCCAGTGACTTGGCGAAATGGCCATTTTTGCAAATATTTTCAAAACTAGGCTATTCTCTTAATTATTTATTTTTTTTTTTGGCCACTTAAAAAAAAAGTCATTTTTTCGGATACCATTCGGATAAGATTCGGATATTATACGGATCTGGATATGATTCAGATTTGTCGGATATGGATATGAATCCGGATAATTTTCTGTTATTAAAACGGCATAAACATATTGTATGACTAGTTATGATTTATAAGCATATTATTGTATTTTTAATATATTATAAAAAATATGTCGAGTTTTGTATATTGTATAGCTTTATTGAAAGAAAATATATAAATAATGTGTCATAATTATATCAAAATTTTAAAGTATGAGTTAGAAAACAGAAACTCATCTTTGACAATTATCCGGATCCGGGTAATATTCTGACCCGGGTCTAATATTTGAAGTCTTATATCCAAATTCGTACATGTAAATGGAAATAAGTTCAAACATGACCATTTTAGAATGAGCAATTGAATTTTTTTTACATATTTTTTGGACTAATTTGCAGAAGCATTAGCATACTTGAGAGATACTGATGCTAAACTTCATGAATAATATGGATAATGTATTTAATTTTTCTCTTTTATTTATTTAGATAAATTATCGATCTTGTTCTCATGTAGAGTTTATTGACAACTAAATAAATTGCAATGGATTGGAGCTAATCAAATCCCGACCTTCTTTGCCTCATCGCCAAGAAGTTAGATGACAACAAACTTTGTGAGCTTCCGAACTGTCTGCAAGCACTGGCGCTCGGCGGTTCCTCCCTCAGAGCTCTCCCAACTCCCTTGGTTTATAGAGGTGGAAACATTAAGCTCCTCTGAAATGAAATTTTATTCTCTCTCTCCAACAAAAACCACACTCTCCATGTCCCCAGAGCCAATGGGATGTTCCCACTTGGGCCATCAAACAAGTACTTAATCTTGACGGATTATAAATGCATGACCTCAATCCTCGTCAATCCTTTTACTCGATCCCAAATCCAAGTACCCTATCGACTTCACCCATATCTTTGCGTCTATGTTGAACATAGATGTAATCATGGGTCAAATGAAATTGAAAACAACATTTGTGCTGCAAACCTTAATGGTAGAATATATCCCTGATGGCGTTCAATTCTTTTTGTGCTTATGTCGATGCAATGATAAAGTTTGGACGAAGGTTGAAGTTGAAATATTTTATTTTGACCAGGCCACTTTTTATGAAGGAAATTTGTTTATCCATGACAGACGCACAACATATACGAGTTGTTGATATTACCACAGGAGATGTCGTATCAGTCATTTCGGGCCAAGACATTCATTTTCGTTACTTGATCGAGGCATTTGATGATATTTTCGGTGTGGTTCAACTATTCAATGATAATGATCCTGAGATAGCTATTGAAGAGTGCCGATTCAAGATGTATCGGTTAGACAAGGGTAGTAGGATTCCCTCATGGGTTGAGATGAGTATGGGTATCGGAGACCGTATGCTATTCGTAGATTATTGTGGTGCATTTTGTTTGAAGGCAAGCGATTTTGATGGATTAAAAGAGAATAACATCTACTTCTCAAAAAATGGAATATCTCCTGAATGTAGTTTTGTTGGATGTGCTATTTGTCGGCATGCCTTGGAAGAGAACAAAACACAAATGCTTGTCCACCCAAGGGAGCATGGGTTCAGTAATGGTGGTGTATGGTTTGTGCGTAGTTTGTTCTAGCTGTACTGTAGTATATGAAAGAGGAAAATTTGATGGTAGATTGAAATTCCAGTTAGTTGTGTGTTTTGTTTTGGTTTGAGTCTGTCTACTAAGTTGGTTAAATCATGTTATGTGCTTTTGGTTTGAGCTTGTTTTGATTTTTAGTTTGCTAAAACTAGAGACTTTGTAATGAGTGTAAGAATGTTAATATTTCTTCAGAGTTTATGAGGAATCGCAAATTTGCTGCTTGACCTATACTATTTTAATGTTTTTGACATGGTTTTGCATATATAATATATTGTTCTATTAACTAAATTGTTATAGGTTACTTAAACCGTCATTTCAAATTGCATGATTACACCTAAAACTGCATCAGTTTATTTTTCTTACGGTTTATCCAAAATTTACTCAAAAGAAGATCATAATTAAACATCAAAAATTAGCATATAGAAAATCTTATGATGAGAGACTGAGAGTATTGGTTTTTTATTGCTTATATCATGAAAAATAGAAGAATTCTTTGCCACGTCTTTGTAAATGTGAAAAAAAAATCTGAATCTAAAAAAGTGATAAAAAAAATGGAGAAAAGAAGTCAACAGATGATAAGAGTACAAGGAAGAATGACCATCTTAACGACCCACAGTGTATTGTTTTTAACTCAACAATAAGATGAAATAATCAAACAAAAGAAATTTAACTCAAATTAAGATATATCAAGAAAAAAAAAAATATTTGCCTGCATGTCTTCACCAAACAAAGCATGATCATCAATAACCTTATAAGATAATCTTAGCAATGCTTGTGGATAAGACGATATTTGAAACCAACAGCGGATGAACAAAACAAATCCAATTGGGGTAGATATATAATCAAGAACCACTAATATTTCAAATTATAAGTTTCATTCTCAGTTCAAGACGTTTTTCACAATCTTTTCAACCAAACCACAACATAGGATACAAAGATAAACTATATCTAACCGAAACATATCAATAACCCAAATTAAGAATAATAAAGACACTATCTAGCACACGATTTTTGACCAATTAATCAAACACATGAAGCTAATACATGCTTGGCACAAACCAACTCAAAATGCCACTAAGATGAGGGATCACTTGTGTTTCCTTGCTCTCTTAAGTCATGCCTACTTACATTAAGACCGACACCACGCCAAAGAGCATCACGCCTAAGAGGCCATGTCATAAAGTAGATACAGTTGCCTCTGAATACCTCAAAATCACTAACTAGCCTTAAAACGTAAACCGAGAGACGGGCAAAGCCCATCCAAGAACAACATGCGGTCCCCAATACCCTATTAATCTTCACCCAATTAGAAGTTACCTACCACCCTCTAGGAGGTATACCTCAACTTGCCATCCTTTAATCATGTGCTTCTTTACCACTCCAAGAAGATCATCACACGACTCAATCAAGTAATCAAATTTTACGTATGGTGGTACATAACCATTACTCCATCTCTAGTGGTGACTTTGAAAATTCTTGTCCCTCCGATTTTTACATCATAAATGAATAATCTTTCTTGGAAGTAGCCGCATAAGGGGCTTCAATTTGAACTATTTTTGTCAACTGTCCATCAGCAAATTGCCAAAACACCACGGAGTAAAATCCATCTTTGTTTTTCTTGAAGAATACTACTGTAAGGTCACCACTTTCATTTGGGTTAGGATTGGAGTTGAGGTCTGGACCACTGTAGATAGGCCAACTATTTGTAAAATCATCGAAAGGGATGGAGAGATAGTATTTGGTTAATGTATTGAGGACTGATACGGAATGATTAAGTAATCCATATTGAGAAAATACCGGGTTATCCCCAATAAAGGCATAGGGATATGGAGACTGTGAGTTTTGTTGGAGTGAGGAGAGAAGAATTTGTGATAGGATGAATCCTTGAACTCGGGATGATACACAAGAAACCAGGGGAGTTGCGGGGGATGGTCGCATGGGCGAATGGAATACGCCAATTCTTGCACACAGCACGAAAGCAGACAAAGTTTGAGATATCGTCCAGATCTGGATTCAGTTCAGCCCAATCCATCTATCTTTTAGGTGGCTATTAGCAAAAAGTGGAATAACGGAAGAGTGGAAGAATGGAAGAGTATATCTTCCATTTTATTTCAAGAATGTTCGGCACACTAAATGAGTGGAAAAGTAGAATAAATAATTAATGCAAAATTTATTTAATTTGAAAAAATGAGAGAAAAGAAGAAAAATCTTCTTATTCCATCTCTCTTCTACTCTTTCATCTCCTATGGAATAAAGTTAAATCACTTTTCTACTTCTTTATTCTATCTTCTTTCACTCTTGTTCGGCGGAATAAGTAAATTTCTTCCATCTTCTTCCACTCTTTCACTCTTATTTCATGTTACCGAACGGGCTCTTAGTGCAAATCAAATCTGCAAATTAAATAGAGAAGAAATATTTGATGAAATTAAATAAATTATCGATGGATATCAATAAATTTAGACAAAATAACCAATTCATGTATATTTGCCTACAAAAATCTGGATACTTTTTTCTAAACATAAGGTCGAGTCATGCAAGTGAAATAGGCCCAGATGACCGCTCAATTGCTAATAAACTTGACCGCACTAACAGCTAAAAAAATATAGTTTGTTGTTTCAATCATATACCTCAAAACTGTCTAAAGATTCAATTATTTGGGTGATATTCTTGCCATATGATGGTAGGGTTTCAACAAGGATTAGTTGAAGTGCCTTCTGGGGGACTAGTCGCATATTGCCAAGGAAGATTGTTTTGTCCTATGGGGGAAACTACTAAGATTATAAATGTTAATAACGGAGATGAAGTATTGTCTATTCCACAACCTAAATTTCATTACTTGATTGAGGCGTATGGTGATCTGTCTGGAGTGGTACAATACGTGGGATATAAGTAAGAGCAATATGAGGTGTACCGACTGGATGATGTTGATACCAATCCCCATTGGATGATGATGACTGGTGGTATTGGAGACCGTATGTTCTTTCTAGAATATTATGGAGGTATTTGTGGGAAGGCTAATGATTCATATGAATTCATAGGAAACTCCATCTACTGATCTACAGCATGAGATGGAATGGTATTGACGAGAAATATGTTCTCTCACGATATTTTCTAATGAGCGAGAAGAACCAATGGTTACCTGATTTCTCTGTCAAATATTGGGGCACGTGGTTTCTGCCTTGTTTGTATTGGTTGGTTGTATGTGTATTTTGGATCATGACTTGGAGAATTTTTTTTGCAAAATAACATATTTTTGAAGAATAATTAGTCAGATGGTATTTTTTTCAAAATATTTCAGCAGATAGCACTTTCGCCAGACTCTCTGGCGGAACTGAAGTAATTTTCCGGTTAGAAATGTTTCATCTACTGTTATGACGGGCTTGCAAAACTGAAAACCATGGAGTGATGGGTCAAATGCCCAAAAAATACCTTCGAATTCCAACTCACAATCATTATTTGGAGCACCAATTTTAAATGTATACAAAGTACCAGGATTTGTTGATTTTATTGCCGCCAGCAACTCAGGGAGCAAATTATAAGCCTCCCTCCAACCCCCAATTAAGAATCGAAACACGTGTTGTTTTGTATGTCAAGCCTTCCAATACAATATGATATATTCAACCTTCAAGTTAATGACTTCTATTATGGTTACGTGTTTAACATCTAAAGCCGCTCTTACGATATCTAGAATTAGTCCCCAACAAGCATACACGTTAATTGTGTATGGTATTTTCTAGGTGTTTCGTTAATACATACGTGTGGTTGTCTAAATATTTTAATCTCCCATAATTTTTTTTATTAATCGAAGTGTGTATCCTCATCCTCTAGTACCTTCATCTTTAAGTTTGCATATCACAATGTATCTCGCTTTATTTGAGTGGTTTACTTCTATTTCTCAGTGATGCTTGACACTGTATGCTCTTACAACCGATTGTAGTTCTGATTTCGTTTCAAATATACGCCCCTTATACAATATTTCATCATCATTTTCATTCACATTCATGCCAGATAGGACATCATTTCTCTCATATTCCCACATTGAACTATCTTCGAATTCTGCAGCTGGCGCATCACCAAAAGTACCTACACTAACCATCTCACCCTCTTCCATATATATAAATCTTGTCTGATGGTTCACTCTCTCCATTTCTTCATCGTCATCTCCAAAAATTTCTTCCTCGTCCTCTGGCTCCATTTATGGTTCCTCATCTAATTTATTTTTATCATCATCATCTATTCCGGGAAGTACATTATTACTCACACGTGCCATATCAAAGGTCGCAAACGGGTCCTCATTCGTATTTTCATTATTAATTTCATTTTTGTACGGGTTTTAATATCTCATTTTCGTCTGCATTTGAAATTACATTTGATCTACTACTAGGTCCTATGTGATATCAACATATATTTCCTTTTACTTCTGCGGATATTACCACAACGTCACCATTTCCAGTTAGATTAGGACCAATGAAAACGGGAACTGATAGTATGAGACAGGAAGTGAGATTTGGTTAATGGATTGATGAACGATGTAGTCGAGCCCTTATAGAAATGCACCATAGAAAACAGCTTTGGTAGTCTTTTTTTTTCTTTTTTCTTTTGAAAGAACGCTTGGGAAGTCTTGTTGAGGACATATATTCTAGTTGTTCAGGGGATATGGAGTGTACGAGTTTTATTGGAGTAAAGAGAGAAGAACTCATAATGTTGTTTCTCGTTCCAAGGATCAAACTTGAGAACCAAAGGGAGTTGTGGGGGATGGTCGACCAAACGCCAGTTCTTGCAAACAACACAAAAGCGGGCAAAGTTAGATATATCACCCAGCTTCTTTAGATGAGGTGGAGAATATCATGAGGAAGTTCGGCCCAATCCATGCGATATTGTAGTGTGAATTAACTTGGTGAATTATTAAAGAAGAGAGGTACCTGAATAAATAAGAGAAATAGTTACATACATTAAAATGATTAATAGTGAATAGTGTAAAATATTGTTTGTCTGTCACAAGATGCTTATGACAAAGTTACATAATAAATTGTTAATCAACTAATTAAACTATCAGCTTAAATGAAAAACTAATTGTTAATCAACTGAATTATGTTAATTGAGAGTTGAAAAAGAGTAAAAAGAAAAAAAGATGGGTGACAAAAATGCTCTTTTGTTGGAAGAAAATCAAGATCTGGCAAAAGAACCTGAAAGGAAAGCAATGGAATAAGCTCTTGTTTGCCCTTTCTAAGTTCTTGAGTTACACTAATTGTTCTTTGGAAGAGCTCTCTCTCTCGCACAGCAAGGCTCATAACCGGTGACGAAAGTCTCAACGGAGAATCGAACCAGCAGTGTATCAACAAGCTATTAGATCTGGCAGGTACGTTTTGGTTAATGTCTTTTACCTTCCATTAAGATATATTTCACCAAATTATTGGTTTCTACTTAAGTATAATTCGAATCTTTGTTCATAAAGTTTAATTATTGATATGTTTGGATACTAAATTGCGCGTATAATTCAATTCTTGATTCGTAAAGTTCAATTCTTGAATCTGTTTTGATATTAATTTTCTACTATAGTTCAATTCTTAATTTATAAAGTTTGATTGTTGAATCTATTTTGATATTAAATTGCTTGACTAGTTCAGTTCTTGGTTTAGAATGTTCGATTCTTGAATCTGTTGTGATATTAAATTGCAATGATAGTTCAGTTCTTGGTTTAAATTATTATGTTCTTAAATCTGGTTTGATATTAAATTGTCATTGTAGTTCATTTTGTGATTTATATTGTTCAATTCTTGAATCTGTTTTGATTCTAAATTGTTAGTACAATTCACTTCTTAGTTTATATTGTTCAACTCTTGAATCTTCATTTGATACTAAATTGCTAGTATAATTCACTTTTTGGTTTATATTGTTCAAATTCTTGAATCTGCTTTGATATTATAATTATTTTTCAAAGTGTATATAATGTGTTCGATAGAATGCTTGATTTATAAATGATAGAGAAGAAGTTGTGGGCAAGTTGGTTATAATATTTTGGTCATTAAAAATCCTTTAATTTCAAGAAAATCTAGAATCGGGGAAATTTTATCACCGGTGAATCTCAAGCTAGAGAAATTTTATCACCGATGAATCTCAAGCTAAAACTCTGACAATCCTAAAGAGGATAAGTACTGTACCCTGTAGTTTATCTGGGGTATTGAGTCTTATCTCTAAGAGAGAAATTATCAACCATTAGAGTTTCTAGATTCAAGATTCATGAAAGAAAGGAGATGGATTGGCTTTCTCTCTCAGTCAACTCAACATTTTTTTTCACATACTTTGTCAGAACCCTACCATCAGATAGCGAGAATACCATGAAGTTCACAAATTTACTGCAACTTTCATATATTAATGCAATCTCACCATCCTCAGCTGAATTAAGATTAAGGCCACTGTAAATAAACGGACGGTTCATCTCATGTACACGGAAATACGATCCTGTTAATGGATTGAAGAATAAAAACGTCGAGTCACGATAGTCAAACATGGTAAGATACTGCTTCGCTGGCCCTACTGTATACCTCCCATCAACTTTAGGAATATGGAGAGTATGAGTTCTATTGGAGTAAAGAGAAAAGAACTTGAGATCATATCGATATAGACGACTGCCTATGGGGATATAATCGAGAAGCCAAGGTAGTTGTGGGGGATTTTCGCATGGGCGAACGGCCGAACGCCAATTCTTACAAACGCCACGAAAGCAAGCAAAGTTAGAAATGTCGTCTAGCTTCTTTGCAATGAGACAGAGAAGATCGTGGCTTAGTTCAGCTCAATCCATGACACAATGTAGTGCAATTTAAATCTGGTAAATTAATTAAAGAAAAAAAAATACCTGAATAAATAAAATAAAAAATTAAATGAATTATCCATGATTATGAACGAGTTTTTTTTTATTTTTTTATAATGATTATCAACAAATTCCATAAGTTGTCTTTTGTCAATCAAGATGCTTCTAATTAAAGTTATAGCCTAAATTTCTAATCAACTAGCTGCACTATTATCCTATATATATCGGCAGAATTAGAGAGCATTTATTTGATTTCTTCCAAAAAAATTTGATATAGAAAGACAATAAAAACTAGACATACAAACAAAATTCAGCGCCTCAAATCCAGCCATACTAACAGATTAACAGGCAGTATATATTCAGGGTCTTTTGCCGCAAAAAAGAAAAAGAGTATGAGGATTGAGAACTCACCATTGAGAGAGAGAGAGAGAGAGAGAGAGAGAGAGAGAGGGAATTGAGGCGAGCGAGCCAAATATTGACCCTAAAATTAGAAATCTTGTTTCGTGTCTTAATAGTCAGGTCTTTGTTCTTTTGAGGCGGTTAGACTTTATATGGGCCATAATGAAACGAAATTATAATTAGGTCCCTGAAAGTTTTTATAATATCTACAGAGCCCTGGTGCTGAATGCTGATAATGATATTCTCATATTCATATAAGTGCCTATTAAGAATAGAGAATGGAATAATGGAACAGTGGAACATTACTGAATGGAATTTTTTTTTACACCAAATAAACTCATTTTTTTAATTGATGTGAGAGATGGAATAAACTCAACTTTTCCTTTCTTTTATTTCACTATACAAATCTCATTATTCCACTATTCAATTTATCAATCTTGCGAACATAAATTATCCAATTATTTCTCATCCACATTTTACTCAACTGTACAACAAGTACAAGGAGAAAACAATATACTAACACAACAAGATATATATATTAAATTAGCATTGATAATTATATAATTGCAATCCAGTATTTATATATATTGCTTTTTTTAAAAGTTCCAATCCAGTATATTGGAACACCAACTCACAATACAGTATTATCTACTTACCACATCTCTATCACAAACAAAAAAAAAATGTACAAATAAATCTGTATTTAATTCCAAAAAAATAAAAAATAAAATCCAACAGGATTACACTATAACTATATTTCTGTTAATTCTTCAGGAAAAGGTGGATTATCCAAACTATTACTATTTATCATTTTATGACATGCATAAATGACCGCGTCATGAAATCCTTTCGGATTATCAATAAACACAAAATGCCCACCCTGCATTAAAAAATCAAAAACTCATTAGAATAAAAAATTAGGGTTTAGACCAGCGAAAAACCCTAATTATTTAACTAAACACATATCCCTAAATATTTTCATAATATTAAATAAGGCATAATAATTACGGTTCAATTAGACCAGTGGAACCCTAACTTTTGTCTATATACAAATTCACAAATATCTTTTCAATTTTTTTTAGAATAGAAAAGGAATAAAAACATATTTTAGGGTTTAGTCAGACCTACGTAACCCTAATTATTCGAAAAATCATAAACACTTTCACAATATTTTTTCAGAATAATAAATAGAAATAGAAATTAGGGTTTAGTTACAGACCTGTGGAACCCTAATTATTTGGCAGGGCACTTTCATTTCCTCGCGAGCTAGAACAGCGCCTTGATAATTCATCCAATCTTCAAAACCGTATATGAATGTTGTTGGAACTTTCCACTCAGATGCACTGCACACGAATAGCCACACAGTTGTTTAGAGGAATATTAACATTTTTAGGTAAATTAGCAAAAAGGTCCATGTGTTATGGATAAATTGCAAAAAAGCCCATGTATTATTGAAAAATGCAAAAAAAAAAAAGGAATAATAAACTAATGGTATTAGCCTTTTTGCGATTTTAGCAATAATACAGGGGCTTTTTTGCGTTTTTGACATAACAAAGGGGCTTTTTGCAAATTTCGCTATTATTTATTAGTGAAAATATGAGTTTTTTTTTAAATGAATTATTACCTTTCAAGAAGGGGTTTTCTTGCAAAAGCTCCGAAAGCGAAAACGTACTTCAAGCAAAGCTCGCCACTAGCTTTTGCAGCCAATGTATGATACACATAATCTATACACAAAAATAAATAAAATTAACAATTCATTCGAAAAATCAACGTCATAAATGAGTTCATTAAAAAATAAAATATTTAAATTTACCAGAAAGTAATTTGGTTTCGTCTTCGGTCAATTTATTTCCTTGGGAGTAAGAACCGAATCTCGCGCCGGTGTATTTATTCACCAAATTTCTTCCCCACGGTCCCAATCCTCTGTTTCAAAATTCAAAACTCAAAAATTCAAATTCAAAATTCAAAATTCAAAACACAAAACTCAAATTTCAAAATTCAAAACTCAAAAACTCAAATTTCAAAATTTGAAATTCAAATTGTATACCGCCCCTTCATTATCCCTAAATTGCACACAATCTCCTCTTTAAGTTAATTATTTTCTCATGTTTTCCGATTTAGACATAAAGTCAGGGGCTTTTCTGCAAATTCCCCACTCCAATCAATTAATCATTTATTAATAATTATTTTATTAACCTGATGAGTTTTTGAGGGGTGAAATTAGATTCCCAAAAGTGATTGGCCAAAGCGCCTTTCCAAGAAGATTTGAATTTTAAATACTGCTCTGAACTGTGCTCTGATTCTTTTGTGAATCCGGCGGGGCCCACCAGAATCAAGTGCCTCACATGCTCAGGATGCTGAAAATATTAAAAAAATAATATAAAATGTGAAATAAATAAATTAAATAAATAAAATGGGGGTCTGTGTAAATTAATTTTACCTTTAGGGCGTATTTTGAGGCGATATATCCGCCAAGAGAATGGCCGAGTAAAATGAAGTTGGTGAGATTTTTGGCTTTGCGCCATTCTTCAAATGAATCGATAAACCATGCCTCGGTTTCTGTGCAAAATAATAATAATAAAATAATAAATATCATTTTTTATAAAAATGAAGGAAAATTTTTAGGAGATTTTTTAGTATGATTAAGAAACGAACCTTCTGTACTTTTACAAGTGAAATCAGGTCGACTTGATCCGCCCCATCTGAAATTATAAATTAAAGAAATAAAAAAAAATTAGTACTTTTTCAATGAAATAACATAGCTTTCCTCCAAATATAAACAATTGTAATATAATATTGGCGAAAAAAAATATTTCATATGTGATGGCATTTCACTATCAATACACATCACACAAAAGCTACAACACAACAAACTAACAAAATAAAAATAACAAATCCAATCAATATAAAAAAAATTAAACCATCAAATCTCTAAAATAAACATTTATTTAAATTAAAATAGACTAACCCTAGGTAATCAATGGCAATCACATGAAAAATGAACAGATAAAGCATTGAAAAAACATATCCAATCAAAATCAAACAAAATCAAGCCGTCAAATCAAATGAAATCCATTACTTCTAATAACAAAAATATCAAAAATAAACATTTAATTAAATTATAATGCACTAACCCTAGTTGATCGATGGCAATAACACGAAAATGCTCCGCGAGCGCATCGAAATTCCTGAAGAAGAATCCCTGTGAAGCTCCATATCCATGAACCAGTACAAGTGTCGGAGCATTTTCCTTGCTGTCGAAAGTAACGGTGTTGATGAATCTCGGCTCGTTGCTGGCCGATCTGAACCATCGGATCTTCGATCCGGGCGGACCGGATCCGATATTCACCTGTTCTGTAACATATCCAGTTCTGAAATGAAAGAATAAGTGAGGGTCTTTTAATGGAGGATTGAGAGAAAAAGAAGGAAATTCGCAAATATGTTGTTTGAATAAGTAGAATTTGCGAATTAATCAGTACTTGACTATTCATAAAATCAAGGAGGATTGCAATATTAAGTTTTATTACGCTCAATTTTCAAACGCAAATCACTCAATTCAGCTCAATTAAATCCCCAAACTCACTAACTCCTACATAACTATACAATCAACATAAATAATCTCCATTTTACAGCAAAACAGAGACGATCAACAACAAAAACCAACATAAATTCCTCTAAAAACCCACTTGACGAGAGATAACAGGCGATTCTCAGCGGCGATGATGTGGTCGATCGAAGTAGGAACCCACTTCAGCCGCCAGCTCGGCGCCTTACCCAGCTCCTTCTTCTTCTCCTCCTTCAACGATTCGATTCGAACCGTGTTGATTTGCTCTCCCATTTTGCTTTACTAAACTTTCGCGATCTTTGGTCTGGATTCGCCATTGGTCGGGGTTTAAAAGGCCGAGCCTTCTCTTTGCGTGGAATTCAGCCCAGGTAGAAAGAAGCCTATTGTCAACACCTAAACTTGGTTTATATAGATTGTTCCACTGACATGAGGGGTAATGTTATTAAATGTCTTTTTGGTGTATGTGAGCCAGGATTAGGGGAATTTTAAATAAGTTGTGGGGCCCAGTTGTCGGAGAGTCAGGCGTGTGTTAGTTTTTGCTTGTTGAAAGGTCAATAATAGTATATTAGAGGGCTGAAAGATGACGTCAGTAATGACGCAATTAATGTCATAAAATGTTTTCAAAAGCTCTACAGTTTATTTAAGAAAAACCATTCTTTTTCTTTTCGGCTTCTTTGGTCTGGATTGATGGCTTTAGAATGCAAAAAACCAAATGGACCAGAGTTGGCTGTGTCCCGTGGCATTGTTTCATTGGATGGTTCATAGTGGACTGTTGCATTTTTGCGGGCTTGTTTATCAAGATGGTCCGTTGACTGTTGACCTGTTGATTTGATTCAGAATAAAAAGGCTTTTGTGATTTTGACATTTGACTAGGGCCTATTATTCGACTATTTTTTTTTTATACCATTATTTCTCAAAATAAATAAATACTTGCCACTGTTTTGAAAATAATGTGGTAACTACCATTTCCGCCACTATTAGTGGCGGAACAACTTTTGTTCCGCCACTAGTAGTGGCGGAACAGTAGATTTTCGCCCGCTAAAAAACGGTCCATTTGACGCACTAAACGTGGTTAATTAGTATTAAAAATCTTGTTCCGCCACTACTAGTGGCGGAACATGTTAAAATATTTCTTTACCCCCACTTAAAGATTAACATGGCTCATGAATGGGCAATTAGCGTAAAAATTGAAGAATTACTATGTTCCGCCACTATTAGTGGCGGAACATGTGCATATTTCAGCCACTCCAATTTTGTAACGGTTCTTTCCTAAAAACCGTTACTAATTACATTCTTAGTAACGGTTTTTCCTAAAGAACCGTTCAGAATTGTAAAAAAAAAAATCTATTCATGCATATTTGTAACGGTTCTTTAATAAAAACCGTTACTAATTACATATTAGTAACGGTTTTTTCTAAAGAACCGTTACTGAATTAAAAAAAAAAAAATCTATTTATGCATATTTGTAACGGTTCTTTAATAAAAAACGTTACTAATTACATATTAGTAACGGTTTTCGGTAAACAACCGTTACAGATTGTTTATGGTTTAGGAAAAACCGTTACTAATATGTAATTAGTAACGGTTTTTATTAAAGAACCGTTACAAATATGCATAAATAGATTTTTTTTAAATTCTATAACGGTTCTTTAAAAAAAACCGTTACTAATATGTAATTAGTAACGGTTTTTATTAAAGAACCGTTACAAATATGAATGAATAGATTTTTTTTTTTTATAACTCAGAACGGTTCTTTATGAAAAACCGTTACTAATAATGTAATTAGTAACGATTTTATTAAAGAACCGTTACAAATATGAATGAATAGATTTTTTTTTTACAGTTCTGTAACGGTTCTTTAGGAAAAACCGTTACTAATAATGTAATTAGTAACGGTTTTTAGGAAAGAACCGTTACAAAAATGGGTTATTTTTTGGCTGAAATATGCACCTGTTCCGCCACTAATAGTGGCGGAACATAGTAATTCTTCAATTTTTACGCTAATTGCCCATTCATGAGCCATTTTAATCTTTAAGTGGGGGGTAAAGAAATATTTTAACATGTCCCGCCACTAATAGTGGCGGAACAATATTTTTAATACTAATTAACCACATTTAGTGCGTCAAATGGACCGTTTTTGCGTAACCGAAAATCTATTGCTCCGCCACTACTAGTGGCGGAACAAAGTTGTTCCGCCACTAATAGTGGCGGAAAATGGTAGTTACCACATTATTTTCAAAACAGTGGCAAGTATTGATTTATTTTGGGAAATAATGGTATAAAAAAAAAAAGTCCTATTATTCGTCCTATTATTAAGTACTATTCATCAATCATTTTAACAGTAGAAATAGCTTTTTGATTATATTACGGCCTACTTAACTTAAATTTACTTTGGTGTACCTTATTTATTAGGCCCAAATTACTGAACTATATTGGGCTAGCCAAGTGGTCTGATTTCCATTTCTTCCTACGTATTTAAGCCCCAAATTAGTTTCTGGCCTTGAATAGGGGCGGAAATAGGGTCATATGCATCTCCGGATGATCAAATGTGCTGATCCTAATAGAATACCACCTTATCTGGATTTATAAGAAGGGGATTTCGAAAGAAGAATCGAAATGCATATAGAGGAGTCATTCCACCTTTTTTTAGGTGAGAATAACGGAAGGGAGGTGATGATGGAAATAACGAGCAAGGTAGAATTGATGATCAAGGAGGAAATGATAATGGTAATAACGGCTGGATAGGGGGATGGTGACAAGAGAGATATGAATGATTCAAGAAAAATGAGTAATTGTGCACCGCTTCCATCTGTACATATCAAGAAGCCCGTATGACGGATCTTACGAAGGAAAAGGGAAGAAAAATGCATACATCACTAATAAGAAGATGATATGACAAGTTTGGGGGCTGATAACGAATGAGACAACAAGTTTGGAGGCCGACAAAGATTGAAATAAAGAAAGTTTAGCCCCTGAAATAGAATATTCCCAAGTGAAATTTCTTCCTATTAATGGTAAATTTATATGACTTAAATCATCTACAAATTGTCTAAAAAGTTTTAAGTCTTATAAGTTCTAGTCTTGTAAGAATAATCTTTTTAGACAGCTAGATGATTTAAGTCTAACGAATTTGTTATTAATAGGAAGAAGTATCACTTGGTTAAATTCTTTTTCAAGGCTAAACTAGCTTTGTTTCAATCTTTTTTGGGCTCTAAAGGTAGCTTTTTTCAATCCTTTTCAACCCCTTCAAACTTGGTGTATCAATTATCATATTCTTATTAGTAGGAATATCATCTTTTTCCTTCCCTTTTCCCTTGTAAGGTTTTGTCACTCGGCCTTCTCGATCTATGAGGATGAAAGCGGTATGCGCACTTGTCTTAGTCTTTCTTGAATCATGTCCATATCTATCTTGTCTCCATCCTCTTCCCGGCTGCTATTATCATCATCGTTTCCTCATTGATCACCACTTCTATCTCGCCCGTTATATCCATCATCACTCCTTCCATTATCCTCACATGGAAAAAGATCAAAGGAGTTCTAAACATGTATTTTGATTCTCGTTTTGAAATCCCTTCCTACAAATCCAAAAATAAGGTGGTGTTCTATTAGGATCGACACATTTTTCCTTAATTATAGATATTATTCTTACAGAAGCTCTTAATGTAGCCTGAACTATTATTGTACTTGAAGCAAATAATTTCGTTTTTGTAGTTAGCTTTGAGATAGTTTGGTGAGAAGCATCTGAAGCAGACTTTCTCTTTTATAAGGGTAATGACTCTCATCTCTTAACCTCCTTCTTGGTAATCTTATTAATTACCCTAATCCATCCCCCTTCTCACAGATTCATTTTCCAATCCTTTCTTTAATGCCTCATAAGTATGTACTTCCAATTCAATATTCCTTGTACCCAGAACTAATCAATTCATCCAGAACTAAATTGGATTGATTCTTAGTATCCATCCTATAATTTCCCTTTTTGTCATTAAAATTCACCTCTTTTTTTTATCCAGATTGAAGAGGATGGATCATAAGGCGGAATGAATGAAGATATATTGCATGAGGAACCAGGTTGTAACCCACTAGAACCATTAATTTCCGCCCCCTTTTCTGATCCAGTCTTAAGAGGAAGGATTTCGCGCCGTAGCCGATAAAGATGTAGCGAATAGAGAGGTATTTTCTCTTTTTCAGTTGGTTTTTGAGATCCGCACGAGAAACCCTAGAACCTCGCCTCCAATATCACCGTGTGTACCCCTTCTCTCATTATGTCCCCTCTATCTGATTTCCATTCTTTATTGGTTTGCAATTCTTCTTATAGCAAAATGCATTTAATATGATCTATTCCTTTCTAATTTGTCTTTTACATTTATTGCTAATTTGTTATGTAGAAAAATTGAATTTACATTAAGCTTCTCTTAAACGGATCGACAAAGAAGAAAGTTGAGAAAACCCTCTGTACACAAGTTACCATAGATTCTTGGAGTAGTCATTTTGACTTATTTTTTTGTCACCGCTTGACCACTAGTATGGAGAGGAATCCTCTTTTGCTCTCTAGATAGAGCGAGAATGTCAGAGCTCAGGATTCCTAAACATGATCAATTGGGAGTTTGGAGTTGTCCCACTAATTCTTGCTGTTTCTGCGCATTCACCATTTACAATATTTGTCTAACTAAGGTGTATGGGAAATATGTACACACAACGGTACTGTAGCACGATTATATCACGACAGCACTGTAGATATACTGTTTCTTTTTTCATTTTATATACTGTTTTCTCATTTTATATATTGTTTTGTCATTTAATATACTGTTGTTTATTCTTTATGTATTTCTTATTTTTTATTTTTATATACTGTTTTCTCTTTTTATATAATGTTTTCCCATTTTTATATACCGTTTTCACTTTTTATGTATATATTGTTATTAGAAAATAAATTATATATATTATTATGTATATAATGTTATTAGAAAATAAATTATATATAGTGTTATTGAATTCTATCGTGAACAGTCGTGCTGCAGTGTATCATTCTCCATCATATCTCTAAATATATTATATTACTTTTTTAGTCTATTTTTTGCATCCTGCAGTCAAAATGAAGCTGCAATGGAATGACCGAAAGGCCGACAACTCAAGCACAAAATATTCATTCAATAATGGATCAGATTAGTGATTTAAGGCAGTACATGTTACTTGCCTGCTTATCTAAATTCAAAGCAGACAGTTGATCATGCCTATGGCAGTATGGCTATGGCAAATGACAAGCAAGGCTAAATTACATCGCGTAAGAAATAATTAACATATAATTTTTTATATGAAATTAAGTAAATAAATACTAACATAATAAAGTAAACAAAAAATATTTTTAGTAATGTAATATAGAATTAATAACAGTTAATAATAATTAATATATATTTTTTTGGGAAATTTTTCAAAAACCTCCTAACTTTTCTTAATATTATCAAAAACCCCCCATCTTTTTAGATTCCTTCAAAAATCCCCTATCTTTTTAGTCTTCTTCAAAAACCCCCCAACTTTTTTAAAAATTATCAATAACCCCCTCTCATTTAGTTATATTTTTTAAAATGACAATTTTACTCCTCTCATTTTAGTATAGTTTATTTTTATTTTTTAAGTGATATTTATATTTTCAATATTCCAACTTATATTGAAAAAAATATATATTTTACAAAAATGTACAAAAAAATAAAAAAAAATTAATTGGAATATTTTTTAAATATAATTTGGAGTAAAATGGCAATACAAAAATACAGGGGTTTTTTTTGCAAATTTCCTATATTTTTTGTAGGATTATGGGTGTATTGCCATTTTACTCCAAATTATATTTAAAAAATATTCCAATTAATTTTTTTTTTACATTTTTGTAAAATATATAATTTTTTCAATATAAGTTGGAATATTGAAAATAATAATATCACTTAAAAAATAAAAATAAAACTATACTAAAATGAGAGGGGTAAAATTGTCATTTTAAAAAATATAACTAAATGAGAGGGGGTTATTGATAATTTTCAAAAAAGTTGGGGGGTTTTTGAAGAAGGCTAAAAAAATAGACTTTTTTTTTGAAATGGCCAAAAAAAAAAAAAATAATTAAGGGAATGGCCAAGTTTTAAAAATATTTGCAAAAGTAGCCATTTGGCCCGACCACCGGGCGAAACACGAGCAGGTTTAGTTGCGTTCTTGGGCGAAACAGAGCAAATCACGTTACGAGCGAATTTAGTTAATAAAACCTGTTTCGCCCGGCGGTTGGGCGAAACAAAGCTTTTTAGTATCGGTTTTTAAAAATAACCGTTACGAGAATAAACAATTTAGTATCGGTTTTTTAAAATAACCGTTACGAGAATAAAACACTTTTAGTATCGGATTTTCGAAATAACCGTTACGAGAATGAAGAATTTTAGTATCGGTTTTTATAATAACCGTTACAGAATGAATACTTTAGTATCGGTTTTTATAAATAACCGTTACAGAACAACACTTTTAGTATCGGTTTTTATAAATAACCGTTACAGATTCAACACTTTTAGTATCGGTTTTTATAAATAACCGTTACGATTCAACACTTTTAGTATCGGTTTTTATAAATAACCGTTACAGAACGGTCTTTCGCCGGTTCAATGGGCGAAACAATCACGGTATAATAGCAAAAAAAATGTATGCTATGAAAATCCTTCGAATTTTTTTTTTGTTAATATTGTTAGAAAAGGAAGAAGAAGAAGAAGAAAATATAATTATTACAAGCAAATTTGTAATATTTTTCTCTAGTTTAGGTACATATTTATTTTTGAAATTATTTATTTTTGAAATTAATTTTTGTAGTTTAGGTAATGTATATATTTATTTTATAAATTATTTTTCTTGTTTAGGATTATTTATTTATATTTTTTTTGTTATAGATATATTTTTTAGTATATTATTTATAGTTTTATTTTTTAAAAGTTTAAAAAATCAAATGTATGCTATTCATTTATTTATTAAGTGATTTGTTTTTAAAAGTTTACAAAGATGTTTCGCCCGAAAACGGGCGAAAGACCGATCTGTAACGGTTATTTATAAAAACCGATACTAAAATTGTTCATTCTCAGAACGGTTATTTGTAAAAACCGATACTAAAAGTATTTATTCTCGTAACGGTTATTTATAAAAACCGATACTAAAAGTATTCATTCCGTAACGGTTATTTATAAAAACCGATACTAAAATTCTTCATTCTCGTAACGGTTATTTCCAAAATCCGATACTAAAAGTGTTTTATTCTCGTAACGGTTATTTTAAAAAACCGATACTAAATTGTTTATTCTCGTAACGGTTATTTATAAAAACCGATACTAAAAAGCTTTGTTTCGCTCGTAACGTGATTCGCACTCGTGTTTCGCCCGGTGGCTGGGCGAAATGGCTACTTTTGCAAATATTTTTAAAACTTGGCCATTCCCTTAATTAATTTTTTTTTTTTGGCCATTTCAAAAAAAAAGTCAAAAAAATAGGGGATTTTTGAAGGAATCTAAAAAGATGAGGGGTTTTTGATAATATTCAGAAAAGTTAAGGGGTTTTTGAAAAATTTTCCTATTTTTTTCTTATTGAAATTAAGTATAAAGATTAATGCAATGAAGTCTAGTGTAATATCTTCTCCTTTCTTGTCTTTTTAAGAATAAGTAATTTATAAGGGTTATGTGCATTTTGCTTACTTTTGCAACATGTCTACAAATATGCATCCTTATATATCACAAATAATATTAGAATATGGTACTAGATTTTTTTGGATAGAACATTCATTATTTAGTGCTAATGCATTTTGAACTCATTACTTACTATTACAGTGTTTACACTCAATCACTAGTCAATTAGCTCATTAGCAACATTTGGTGCCATCTGTACTAGATTTTATAATATTTATTTTACTTACTTTATTTCAATGTTAAAAAGAGATCTTATTATTTTTAAAATGAGTTAGATTCAATTGTTGCATACTAAAAAGTAATTGAATCATTTAGAGAATTGAAGATATGTAATCAAATCTTGTTTTAGACTCAAACCTACTATTAGTTGGTTAAGAGACTTGCTAAATACGTTTGCTCGGATTCGAATTTGAAACCTCCCCCAAAGTTCAATGAGTATATACAGTAGAGCTAACAAGTTTCAGCTCAAAGACGGGTCTTTTAGAGAAAGGGTGCAATTTCAATTTTGAAATTATACTTGTCAAGTCTTCTTTTTGATGGGCTAAGTTTTTATGACATAATTCAACTCTGATTTTCTTTTTGTTTAGTTTTAAAAAAATAATTATGATTTTTCTCAAGTGAATTTGTCAAGTCCGAAAATATTATATATAGAATTAGAATATGTTTGAAAACATAACTTTCTTTAGATTTATATTATTTATATATAGATTAAAAAAATCTTGCTAAAAATCTTAAGGAGTGCATGACCCATCAAACGCTATAAAAATCTCTAAATTTAGATTTGAGATTGAGAACACAAAAGCATTGCACCTTGACCGTTGAGATTTAAATCTGATACGTCACATCCTCTCCATTTCTTACTGCCTCTCTTTTCATGTTTTGAATAACTGGGCATTGGAGACCAGATGGCATTATAGAATTGAGAAATGGACAGCCCACTGGACAAAACTCCTGGAGACCCGTGACTCGTGATGCGTGTCAGCTTAGGACGGAAAGAAAGCATCTCTTTGGACCTCACATCACATCACTCTGAATGATTTTCTCCAGTCTGAGATATAAGACTGCTTTTTATGCATCTCCATTTCTAATTGATTGGATAGGTAGTTTGGTACAAACAAAAAATTACATATTCAATCAATTATAATGACGGTCTGATTTGTTGAGATAGGTCACTAAATACACTAATTTTTAACATACAGCTTCTCAATTAAGATACTCAGCGGCTTGGCTAGTGGCTCAAAATTGGATGTAGTTGTACATGCAATTCTCAATTAATTAATTAATTAATTAAATTAACTCAACATGTCAATTCGGTATTCAATGCTATACCAATGCATTACACGCAATTCTCCTACCTAAATGTCTTCATCATCATATAATGCGAATGACCAGAATTTATTTATGGAGGGGTCATGACACCTGCACCGGAATTCACCTGAGTTACGTAACGAAACCCAAAAAAAATGTATTGGGTACTATAGTCATTGAACTGCAAAATGATTGCCCTCTTAACAAAATGATTGTCATATTTGTCCAATAAAAAAAATATTAGACATCGAACAAGATGTATTATGGACATCATGCCTAAGAGACATGTACTATATTACAAATCGTTCATCCTCAATGATGTACCAAATTACAACAATACTATGAAATTTCAATTTTCACTAACCCACCGATCATCCAATAGAAATGATTCAAACGTACTATTTTCCACCTCCTCTGAAAATATACATATTCATGTGGACACTAATCATGGACAACTGTTGAGGACGCAAAATCTTCAAAAATGGAATTGGCCACACAATTGTTGTTATGTCAAATGGGTACAATACTACTCCTCGGATGAACTCATCACTTGTTTTTTAAATGTGTCTCCTAAACTCGATCGATGAACTTCCTTTGCATTAACTACCAATCAGATAGATTTTATGCTTGGAAAAGATGGCTATTATTATTATTTTTTTTTTGCATACTTTTCTTTTCATTTGTGATTAATTTGTACGAACTCTTTTTATTTGGTTTAATATAATCTCTGTAGGCAATTCGCCTATCGTGCTTCTAAAAAAAACATTGCTTTTTCTAAAACTCAACGTTCACATAGTTGATTCTGAGATTCACACAAAAATGTTGAAACTGAGTGGATTTGCATGCATTTCTCCATTAATTAATTAAATTAATGTTATACAATTTTTTTCTAAAGATTTGCATTCATATAATTAATTCTTAGATTCTTGCAGAATTGTTTTTTTTTTCTTTTTGATATTCGCTTACACATGCACCTACACTAAATTCTAAATCTCTCTACCAAATCCTTGTAAAAACCCTGTCTAATCTTGCATTCAGCAGCAATCGAACTCATAAACTCTTGCAAACTTTTGTAATGTCATAATCATTTTTTTAACAATAGGCGATAGCCTCACCTACTGTTTGAATTTCATTAAATAGGAGCGATTTACATACATTATAATTCGTAAAAGAAAATACAACAACAAATGAACCACATGAAATGTAAAAAACGCACTATGAATAGAATATCCTAGCTTGTAGATCCGTTCCACCAACCGGCTTCATGGTTTGCTTGAGCCATCACCACGAAGATCCCTCTTGCATTGTTATTGAATGTCGAACATTTCGCTTCTTCCATGCATTCCAAATAGTTGCTAGCCACAACATCTCCCATTTTCTTTTGCCCTATTTGTCTTGATTGGTCGCCCTTAGCAGCAGGTATGGAATTTGACTGAATTTACGGGGGAGGGGGAGCCAAATTTTTTTTTTCCTTACTGATTAACACTGTCTAAATTTTTTTTTATACATAAAAATACACGTATTTAACAAAAAAAAAAAATCACTAAAACGCTATTGATATATACTACTCCGTCAAAATCTTGGAGGGATTTTGTCCCCCTCCACTCAATCTCTATTAAGCTCGATCCCTGCTTGACAATCAATTGTTGTAATCAAAATATAATGTTGTATGAAGCATTCCAAACTATTTATCAGGAAGTCGGTGAATGGGTAATGTTGGAAAATCATAATCATTGCGTTAAAGAAATATAGGCGGCAGAATTGTTAAAGTTGAGTGAGATCGACATGCATTTCTCTGCTAAGCCTTGGTTAATCTTTAATGAAATTCAATGTATATATATTACAATTGAAAATAAATATTCACCATAAATACAATTAATAATAGGCCAAACTGGAGAGAATCCCAAATTTTCCTTCTTACAAATAAGAGAGTCAGCACTCTTGGGATTCCATACCCATTTTCTCGCACAAAACCACGAAATATCGCCAAAAGAAAAAGAAAAGAGCCGTTGGCAGTTGAACTTTTCTTCTAACCATGGCTAATCAATTTTGCTTCCTTGTTATCTCAAAAGAAAAAAAATTACTTCTTGTTGCTTTCAATTTTTTTAGTTTATAAACATTAAAACTAGAATCTAGTATACTAATATATATAATTCTTAGATCCAGCCATCATTATTAAACGCTAAAGCAAAATTACATTGATGGTAATGTGTCAAGATCTCCTTCAAAAAAGATAATGTGTCAAGATTGAAGATAATATATAAATTATTCATTCTTTCTTTTTTTGAATGAAAATTATTCATTCTTTTTTGAGAATAACATAGTGGAGGGACGGTGGGTAGACAAACAAAATATTGAATGCTGGATCTTAATTGATTTGAGGCACTACATGTTACTTGCAGTCTCGCCTTCTTATCAAAATAGACATCTATTGCCTTAGGCCATGCGAGCCTGAATGCTTCCACATGCATTTGTTGCTTTACTTAGCCGATAAATGTTGTGTGGCAATCAGGTACCACAATGCAATAACGATCAGTATGGAGATTTGTATATAATACTAACTGAAAATGTATTCAAAAAAAATATTTTAATTTAAATATTTTTTACCAAATAACACGTTCTGAATTATATAAACCAAACCAAGAATTAGATGTTGCTGTTTTATGTGTACTAGAGAGTTTCAACTTTCAACAATTAGGACAAATTCACATTAAGAACCGTCTCATCTACAACAGTACTTTCTTTGGCACATGCCACATAAATTCAAGCCTCTTCAATTACCAGTCAAAAACACCAAATGAAGAATGGGCATTCCATGGAAATCTCTCACAGTGACTTTTGTGCTTCTTGCCAAACAAAACAAGGTACAAATGCAAAACATATGATTCAACCAAGGAACCTTCCTTTCTATCTATTTCCAACCAACAATAATAGATTAGTGTTGCACTAAGACAGCGTGGGAGCAGCGTGAAGCGATTGGACGGCCCCGATTAATCTGATGACAATCCATTATTTTCGATGGACGGTCCAGATTAATCTGATAATATATCAATATCATTTTCATGAAGATTCGCATCTTGATTAATAATCCTCCCCCTGAATTCACCTCCCCTTGCATTGCACTAGCAATAGCACTAGAAACACCCCCCATTTTTCCGGGCCCAATCCGCCGTTTATTTGTTTCTTTTTCTTCTGTTTTTCTCCACTTATATTTGCACTTGAGATCTCCAAACAAAAAGAAATATTATGAAAAATTATAGAGCACCCAAATCAATTTCCCCAACTCTGTTCATTTATATGTATTTTAGAAATAAATGCTCGTTTATTTCTATGGATAAGAAATAATTTATGCTTTGACAGAGTCATGCAAAAGAGAGATGAATAAAATGTAAACAATGGATTCTGACATTATAACCTGACTAAATACATGTTTTGTATTATTGTAAAAATATTAATATAATTATTTTACTAATGAGTAATATTTATCATTACACGAACATTTATATTACATTCATTGCAAAACAACATTACCACAAATTTTATTATTAAATGGAAATTCATAGTACAAATAAAAACTAGGGAAATTCTTCAAAAACTCCCTAACTTTCTTGGATATTCTCAAAAATCTCCTAAGTTTTTAGATTCCTTCAAAAACCCCCTATAAAGTGGTGTGGATTTTTTTAGCCCTTATGGTGTTATGTTTAACTTTTCATCAAATTTATTTTGTAATTGACCAAAATATCCTTATATAATTATTTTCATATTTTATTTTATTCAATTAAAAATAATAAATAAATGAAAAATAATATTTTTTGACATAATATTTCATGATATTATTTTAATGTTATTTTATAATATTATTTTATGATATCATTTTTTGATGCATTAATTCATTTTATGATATTATATTAAATAATATATTTTATTATTATATAAACTATAATTTTATATTACATAAAATATTATTTTCTTCTTTGTTATTTTGTATAATTTTTTTTCCAATTTTAGTTCTCATTTAATATTTATATTTCATGTAAAATATATTTTTTATTTTTAAATGATAAAATTAAATAACGGTCCATTAAAAAATTTACTGGATAAAAAAGTTAAAGTTAAGGAATTTTTGAAGAATTCAAAAAATTAGGGGGTTTTTGAGAAATTTTAGAAAAGTTAGGGTGTTTTGAAGAATTTCCCTTAAAACTAAATCATTATATATATAAATATAATTCTGAGAAGTGAGAACAACCATTAAAAGTTAAAACAAAGAAATCTATTTCAAAGTTCGGTAGGTAAAGAAAGATACTGGAGACAAACTAAATAAATCACAAGAAAGAAAGGACCACCAACAACAATGCGCCGCTCTCTCTAATCTAACCTACTCCTCCTAAAAAGCCCTTGTTTCCAAGTGTTTGCATATCAACTCAATCCACTCTGTCCACGTGTCCCCATCTCAACCCTCCACGCCTCCTAGGTTTTCTCTTCTTTCCTTTCCTCCTCCACGTTACACAACTCAACTCGATATTTCCGGACTCGCTTGACCCTTATCTTCTGTAGTAAATAATCTCTTCAAAACCCTCCTCAAATCCTCTCCCTTTGTAATACAATGGCCACATCAAATGCTGAGAAGAATTTCTATAAATTGTATGTATCCATTGGCAATGGACTGGAGGGCTTGAAAGTTGATAACACGAATTTATTTATCGTGAGAAGTTGTAACGGCTAACGAGATGAGTTTGAATGAATGTGAGGTCAGTAATGAGCGTCGAGTGGGGCACCAGCTGCCACGCGGCAACTCGACGCGGCCTTGCGGTTTCTCTCCTAACGAGAAATTCTCTCGATATAAATCTCTACCTCAGAAAAAAAAAGAAGAAGAAGAAGAAGAAAAGATTAGTTTATTTGACTAGTTAAAACTTACAAAACTCTCTTTTTTACTTTTTTTTATTAGACGAAATAAAGTAAGAAAATAAATAAATGGGAAATGTTTTTCTTTTTTTTGGGCCCTATTTAAGGCGGCCTCGGCTCTCGAACTTCTCTTACCCGGTTCACGTTTCTTCCACCTCTTTCTCTCTTTCTCTCTCGCTCGCTGTGTGATTGATAGATAATCTCAGCCGCCTTCGATTTCTAGGGTTTCGTGCTTGAGAGGGCGTGAGTTGTGGTAGCTCGGTTCTCGCTTCTGTGTGTGAATTTCGTTGGGAGATCTGTGATTCACGTCCTTCTTCTGACAGGAGTTGTGGGGATATCCGATTCTGCGCTCAAGGGCGATCTAGCTCTCCTCCCCCCGATTTCCTCCTCCTTCTGCTTCTTTTGAGGGGGTAGCCGGGGCCTCGGCCTCGGCGGCTTTTAAAGCCCCCTGCCTTCACAAGCTCCCATTCTTACTGTAATAAAATAACCCTTCTTTTTCTTTCTTCTTCTTTGGTTTTTTTTTGTAACTTGTGAGCGAACGGGAAGAGATGCCGGCCATGGCTTGCGTAGACGCTGCCGCGGTTATGCCGTTGCCTCCCGGCTGCGCGTTTGCCGGCTGGGACGGCATGAATCTTCCCGTGCCGGAGCCATTTTCCGGCGGTACCCCAACAACCCTCTTTCCGGCCGCCGCCGCCGCGGGCGGTGGTTGGTCAGCCGACCTCTCCAACTCTCTCTACAAAGTCCACGGATGGGGCGCGCCGTACTTCTCCGTCAACCCGGCGGGGAACGTCTCGGTCCGGCCTCACGGCGCGGCCACCCTGCCCGGCCAGGAAATCGATCTGATGAAGGTCGTGCGAAACGCGGCCGAATCGAAATCCTCAGGCGGGCTCGGCCTCCAAACCCCATTAGTAATCCGATTCCCTGAGGTGCTCAAACACCGGCTAGAGTCTCTCAACGCGGCTTTCGACTACGCGATCCGGGCTAGCGGGTACGGGTCCCACTACCAGGGTGTTTACCCGGTCAAGTGCAACCAAGACCGCTACATTGTCGAAGACCTGGTCCAGTTCGGCTCCCCTTACCGGTTCGGGCTCGAAGCGGGTTCCAAGCCCGAACTTCTCCTCGCCATTTCTCAGCTCTTGAAAGGCAGCCCTGACGCGTTTCTCATCTGCAACGGCTACAAAGATGACGAGTACATTTCCCTCGCATTAAATGCACGCACCATGGGTCTCAACACTGTGATCGTGTTAGAGCAAGAAGAAGAGCTCGACACGGTTATCGAGACGAGCCGCCGTCTCAACATCAAACCGGTCATCGGAATCCGTGCGAAGCTCCGTACCAAACACTCGGGCCATTTCGGCTCCACTTCCGGCGAAAAAGGCAAGTTTGGCCTCACAACCACCCAAATCTTATCCATTGTTTCAAAGCTCAAACAACACGAAATGCTCGATTGCCTCCAACTCTTACACTTCCACATCGGATCCCAAATTCCTTCGACCGCCTTGCTGGCGGACGGAGTCAGCGAAGCGGGTCAGATCTACTGCGAACTGACCCGTCTCGGCGCGGCCATGCGTGTGGTAGATGTTGGTGGCGGATTAGGAATCGACTATGACGGTTCTCACTCGAGCGGATCGGATTTGTCAGTCGGTTACGGACTCGATGAGTACGCTTCAACAGTCGTTCAATCCATTCGATTCGCGTGCGATCAAAAAGGCGTTAAGCATCCGATTTTGTGCAGTGAGAGTGGCCGAGCTTTGGTTTCGCACCACTCTGTTTTAATCTTTGAAGCCTTTTGTAAGAGTGAAACGAGTCGGGTCGACCCGGGTCAGAATTTGGTTTATTACCTCGATCAATTGACCGATGAATCAAGAGCGGATTATTGCAACTTAGTGACAGCTGGCATGCAAGGAGATTTTGACACGTGTAACATTTACATGGACCAGTTGAAAAAACGCGTTTGTGAGCAGTTTAAAGACGGAGTTTTAGGACTCGAACATTTGGCAGCTGTAGATGGATTCTGTGACTTGGTTTCCAAGGAAATCGGAGCCTCAAAACCGGTTTTTAACTACCACATTAATCTCTCTCTCTTCACTTCAATTCCTGACTTTTGGGCGATCGGTCAACTTTTTCCAATTCTCCCAATTCACCGTTTGACCGAACGGCCAGCTGTCGATGGAGTTTTACTCGACCTAACTTGCGATTCCGACGGAAAAATCAATCGGTTCATAAACGGCCAATCAACTTTACCTTTACACGACATTAATAACAATGGGCCGTATTATTTGGGCATGTTTTTGGGCGGAGCGTATCAAGAGGCTTTAGGAGGTTTGCACAACTTGTTTGGCGGGCCGAGTATCGTCAGAGTTATGCAGCACGAAGGGCCGCACGGATTTGTTGTCACACGAGCCGTTAGTGGACCGTCTAACGCTGATGTTTTACGAGCCATGCAGTTTGAGCCTGAGTTGATGTTCGAGTCCATCAAGGAGAGAATCGAAGAGTGTGGACTCGGTCCGTCAAAGACCAATGAAATAAATAGTGCATTTGGGTCCATGGGTTATTTGGTGTTTGGTGGACCGAATTTGGGACTTGATGGAATTGGAAGTGATAGTGAGGGATCGAGTGGAGTTACGGAAGAGTTGGATGATGAGGAGTGGGAGATGATGAGGTGTTTGAGTGTGTGAGTGAGTGGGTTGGTGGGTGGAAAAAAAGGAGGGTTTTTTAGTGAGGGGTATTTCGCATTTTGTTGTGTTATTTTGTTGGCTTTGTGTTTTTTTATTTTTGAGTTTTTAAGTTGGTGGAGTTTGAAGGATTCAAATGTAATTTTGATTTGGATTCTTATGTGGTTGGTTAGGTGAGCGGATCTGTCCTTTTAATTGCCGCTCTTTTTTAATAAAAATGAATACTGTAGTTTAATCAGATTTTGATTTCGTTATGTTTTCTTTGTGTTTGAGAGTTTTGTTGGGTTGATTTGTGATTTGATGAGTTTATGAGGGGATGTGTGTGCGAAATCTGATTTGAGATTTGTCACTTTGTGAATATGCGAGTAGAGAAGAACGATAATACTGCACTTCACTCAATCTTTGATTTCTCTCTTAATTTTCTTTATGTTAATTTGTCATCTTTGAGACTTTTGGGTTGCTTTGCGATTTCATAAGTATCTGAGGGTGTGTATGCAAATTCTGATTTGAGCATTGAGATTTCAAGATTTGGCACTGGTGAATATACCAGTAGGGAAGAAGATCATTTCTGACTGGGATTCTTGGGAATATTATGGCAAAATAATATTCCATGGTTGGTTAACACTTGTATTGATGACTCGTATTCAAGTGGGCAACTTGAAATGTGAAGTTTTGGAATCATGCAGAAGGATTCCAACCGTGAAAAATAAAATCTCCTAGATTTGGATGTTTGCAAAAAGCAAAATTGTTGTATTTTCATAGTTATATTTGGTCATGTTTAAACAATATAGATTTTTGTTGCGTTCAAATCCGCAAAAATCTCAACAAATCTCAAGTGGAGATGATATGAATGAATAGCAAATCACAACCAAAATGATATGAATGAATAGCAAATCACAACCAAAAAACTTATCTTGAAGAATGGCCTCTTGTGTGAAAGCTACAAAAAAAGATGGATCGTTAAGTTAAAAATGGAGAGGATATGGAACCAATTTGAATTTCAACGGTCGGCTGGCGTTATCAAGCTTGACTCATCTGAGAGACTGAGACCAAGTCTAACTTGTATAGAATATATTTCCATGTGTTACTTGCTACTAGGAGTTATCCCTTTCCTAAAAATAAGAAATTTCAAATGTACAATATATAAATATTTAATATACTCATAAATTGAAGAAAAACAAATTAGAGAAAGCATTCAATTGCAGTCCACAAAGTTTTTTTTCTTTCTTTTTTTAATTTTATAGAGATGCCTCATATCTTCCATATCTATATTCAAAAAATCCCACAATCTTGGGTTAGTGTGGTGGTGAATTTATCACTATATTAGAGACGGTTTGACAAATAGAGACATCACATAGTATGTGATAAAAAGATTACAAAATAATTTGAGATGACTCTCCAATTATGTCTTGAGAAAAAGGTTGATTATTTCACAATACTTTGATATGTCTCTCCAATTATTTGGCCTTCAATTATTTTCTTTATATTCGACAGTGAATAAGGAAAAAAAATATTAAAAGAGATGAACAAAGTGATCTGGCTCACGACTCCTCAATTCAAAGGGAAAAAAATTAGCTTTTACTTTTACTAAAATAGAAACGGTCCATTTTTGCTGCATGAAATAAAAACAAAACTACTTAAAAACGTTGAAAAGACAACACATATTTAGCAAAATCCAATGGGTTAAATTTAAAAAAAAATAAAAAATAAGAACGTTGAAAAGAAAAAGGAAAACAAAAAATGACCAATTTAACTGCAAAAACCAAAAAACCAACAAGAAAATTGAAATAATTCTGAATTGATTAGAGTTTGATATCTTGAAAGTTCACCAATAGTTCATCTTAGTTACAAAAATGATTTTTGAATTCTTCTATCAACTTAGCATTTCTTAAGACACAAACCCAAAAACAAATATATTTTCTCAAAATAGTAGGAAAAGAACTTAATTAAACATCAACTACACAACCTTTATTTTTCTTTTTGTTTTTCAGATTCTCTGTATTTTCCAGATCAGAAAAGTCAACCAATACCAACTCTCTCAGTTGAGAGAATTAATTCATTTTGGCATCATTTAATTGATTCCAGTTGCAACAAACTTCTGCATTCTGTGGCGGAATCTTTCCAATTTTTTTCTCATTTTTTTTCATTTTTCTTTGTCTTTCGTCAGTTTTTTTCCCGATTTCGTGCCATTCATTCATGTGACTTTCTTCACCTATTCTCTGACAAATCGTATTTTATTTTAATTGTCATAACTCCAATATTTAATGCATAGAATTAATTCATAGGCTGTTGGATTCTCTTTCAAATTCAGTGCCCTTGCACATGCATATATATAGTATATTTTCACCTAATCTCATGAAACTAAAATCCTTCCGTTCAATTTTTTTACTCTATTTTATCTATATTTTATATACACAAATTTTTAGGGCGAGTAAATACATTAATTTTGTTGTCATGTCATAATATAGTACACTAAAAGAGTATATACATATATGAGTCTATGACCTACTTAACATAGACTCATATAGCTGATGTGGCTACAAAAGGCTTCCATTTAAGAAAATAATTGCTACAAATTTGATTACACATTGTAAATTCCTTTGACCTACTTAACATAACAACCAAACTTTCGACTAATCTCTCTAGCTCTAACCTAAAAAGAAGACTACTCTATCTCCTCTTCTTTGATGCTCGGTTCAAACTTGACTCCAATGTAAGGCAGTAAGTTACCAATCATTCATTTTAACATAAAGTTTAAATAGATTCGTATATGATCAGTGTCATGCTTTACCGAACAAAACATTAGAAACGAATCATTTGAAACTTTGATAGATATATGAAAGCAAATGACATTTGCATTTTGCCAGGATATCCTAGAATAAAAAAGATCAAATCTAGTGAGTATATTATTTCTTTCTTTCCCTTTCGATATTTGGTGTGGTCACTATACAATATTTATATATAGAAAGGGTACAATTTCAGTCTTTTCTTTTTGGAATATAATCCAAGTAGAAGAGAATAACTGTTATTAAACACTTACAATAAAACCATATTAGGTCTGCACAAAACCTAACCTGATCTTGATGACCAGAATTTGTCACAATAAAAGTAAAGTTAATCCTTTTTTTATTTTTAGCAATTGAAAGAAGCATTTTATTATCTGTATGAAAAGTATATATGGTCCCATGCATATAAAATTGAATAACTCTGGACCAGATATCCCTGCCGGAATGACTACACTTTTTCTTTCTTTTCTTTTCTTTTCTTTTCTTTTTTTTCCTTTTCTTTTCTTTTCTTTATTTTTGTTTTCTGTTGGCATAGAATTGCACAATTGTTCAGGTCATCACCTTTGAATTAAAACTTTATTACTCTGGACCATATATAATATGTATGTGGATCTAAATTTACTCTCTTATTAGTTATTTCTCTTGGCTTAGAACTACACATATGGCTCAATTTTTCAGAACATAAGTTACAAATAAAAAGGATAGATTCATACGTGTTGCACACTGAAATAATAAAATGAGATTAATCACACCATAAACATGTAGTTTGAACTATTGCATTAAAGTTAAAAGTAATATATTGTTATATTTAGACTTCTCCATTTTAGATTTTAGATTCTAAATTCCTAAAATTGTTCTTTAGTCCTAATGAACCTCTTGTTATTTCTAGCCCCATAGATGACATTTACAAAAAAGATTCAAAAATCTAAAAAGAAGCCCAACTATAAATACATGCTTAGAATATCAGCCTAAGTATGTTTAGGCCTATAATTGATGCTATTTACAAAAGGATTAAAAAATATAAAAAAGGCCCAATTATAAATACATGCTAAAAATAAAATTATTTTTAGGCCCATAGTTTATGATATTTATAAAAAATTTAAATATCTAAAGAAGCCCAACCATACAAGCCTAATTAGTTTTAAGCCCAGTCTTGATATTTACAAAAAGATATTAAAAAATCTGAAAACAAGCCCAACTATAAATCCACGCTTATAATACGGGACTTTTTTTTTATATATATCTATTCAAAAATAATTCAGCAAATACAATTCATTTAAAAAAATAATACAGTGAAAACTAAAAATTCACATATTCTGCATTAGTAGTGACGAAAATGATAAATAACTCATTATTTTGAAATAAATGTTATTCACTTATTTATTTTGGAACAGAGTAGTATAAAAAAAAAAAAGTCAGAATACGGGCCCAATTTCTAAGGTCTCATTTGGTAATTTGAGTTATTTCCAAGGTCTATTTCAAAAAATCACTCCCGCGCGGGAAACAAAACGGAGAGAGAGAGAGAGAGAGAGAGAGCGAAAATGAGCACATCGACCGGCGGCGGAGACGACGACGAGTCGCCGGACTTAGTCTGCCAGCTCGACTGCGTCCAAGGCATGGTCGACGCCCTCTCCTCCGTCCGCTGGAAGCGCCACCAGGTATTCTCTCCTCCCTCTTAATAAGTTTAATATTTGTTCAGTTCCAATCGATTTAATATTAGAAGAATCCGGCTGCCTCCAATTTAACAAATCCATTTTCAATCGGGCCTAAAAGAAATAAATATCAAAATATTAAAACCTAGGTCTTCTTTCAGATCCATAATCACACGAAATAAACAGCTGAAATAAATAAATAAATACATTCATTCATTCGTCACATCTAAATCAGAAATTGAACCGCTCTTTCTTTGTTAAATTCTTCTGCTATTATAATTATTAAATCAGAAATAAGCTTAGGATCTGTTCAATTCCAATCGATTTCTCTTTCAATCAACAGGACGCAGTGTTAGAGCTCTCAGAGCACGGAATCGTTTTAATCGTTGAAGAATCCGGCTGTCTCCAAGCCAAAGTCTACTTAAAACGCGAGGTTTTAACAAATCCACACTTCAATTTCTGATCGATTCGAATTCTGAGTTAGATCTGATGAGTGAATATTATTTTTTTCAGCTGTTTATTTCGTATGATTATGGATCGGAAGGAAGACCTAGGTTTGGGATGAGTCTCGGCCTTTTGGTGGATTGTTTGAATATATTTTCAGCTAATGGAAATACTTCTGTTATTGAGATTAGTTATCCTGGTCCAGACATGCAACTCATTTTAAAGTCAGTATTTTTTTTTAATTATTTTGTTATTATATTAGCTATTATTATTAGTTATTTTATTAATCTATCGTAATTTTCTTATTTTTTAAACCCTAAACCTTAAATAATTTGTTTATTTTTTATTTGGTCTGAGATTTCACTAATATATTTTATATTTTGTTAATTTATTTATTTTTCTTAATTATATTTGATAATGGATTGTAATTTATGATTGTAAATATTCTTATTTAATTTAATTTTTATTTAATTTAGGTCGGTTGGATTGCCAGATGCGTGTTTATACGCAGAAATAAGAACGAGAATTCCAGACACTATTTCATGGGAATATCATTTTGAACAGGCTCTAAATACTCCTCTAACTTTTACTATCAAGGTTTTATTTATTTCAATATTTAGTTATAATTTAGTACATTAACAAACAATGCAATTATCTTTCTAAGTACTATCAAGGTTTTTCCTTGTAATTTCCATTTATTTCAATATTTAGTTATAGTACATTAGCAACTTAATAATAATAATTATTATTTTTTAAATAATGTTTAGTCACTTTTACTCTCAAATTTTTCTAAATTTTCTCATGAGACTTCCATTTATTTCAATATTTAGTTATAAGTTATCACATTAGCAACTTAATTATTTTTTTATTATTATTTTTTGAATAATTTATAGTCAGCTATATTAAAAGAAGCAATAGACGATTTAGAATGGCCTGGCGCGAGTATTCAAATAATTATGCAAAAAGACCCTCCTTCCGTTATATTAAAAGCTGAAGGCCATGGCGATTTACAGGTCTCAATTTTATTCATATTAAAAAATCATATTTATTTATTTATTTATTTATTTTTGATATTTTTACGTAATTTTACAGATTGAATTTCCATTTTATGCAAATTCCGACCTCCTAATTGCCTTCCAATGCGATCGCAATATTTCATACAGGTCAGCAAATAATAATACAAAATTAATTTGAAATTTGCAAACAAGCCCCTGCATTATCCCTAAATTGCTAAAAACTCCTGCGTTATTGGAAATTGCAAAACCCCCCTACATATTAGGGATAATGCAGGGGCTTTTTTTTTTCCAATTATCAATAATGCAGTGACTTTTTTGCAATTTAGGGATAATACAGTTTTTTATTTTGCAAATAATAAATAAAAATAATTAAAAAATAGAAAATAGAAAATAATAAAAAAAACAAATAAAAAGAATAAACAAAAAAATAAATAAATAACTAAAACACCAAAAAAATAAAATAACAAATTCGCTCTCTTTGTAGGTACAAATACAAATTCCTCAAAGCAACTACTTCGAATTTCCCTGCGAATGTATTACGTGAAAACCGAGGGAGCAAAGTGACAATCGGGCAAGGGGGCATGTTGAAAATTCAACATTTGGTTTCTGTGGCCAAGCCGGTTCCACATCATCAGTTTACTGACGCGGCACCGAGCCGGATTGCTTACATTGAGTTCTTTGTTAAACCTGAAGAGGAAGAAGAAATTGTTATTAATGATTGAGAAAAATATCTCAACAGTCAGCAAAATGGAGAACCTACTGTTAGGGAATAGAACATTGCTATCTTTCTTTATCATTTATTCTCTCTTTGATATTTGCGTAAATACTTTTCTTTTTTCCCTACTTTGTAAAGACTTATTTTTCTTTATTTAATGGAATCTCGGTGAGGCAATTCGCCTCCGGAAGCTTCCAAAAAAAAAAATTGATTGAGAAAAATATGTTTTTTTTATGTAAGATTATTTTTTTATGTCATTAATGAGTCGTAAGAAGAAATTGTCATCAAGTCAAAATATTAATTTTTATGATGTTTCGGATTGCAATTAGCTATGGATAGTTTTGCAAAAAGGCCCTGCATTATCCCTAATTTGTAAAAAAAGCCCCTGTATTATTGAAAATTGCAAAAAAAAAACTAACGTTCTTGGGATAATGTGGGTTTTTTTTTTTTTTTTTTGCAATTTAGGGATAATGCGGAGACTTTTTTGCAAATTTCTCAAAAATATTTATGAATAAACAAACCCACCAAATTTGTTTTGGTATAAATACAAATTTCTCAAAGTAACAACTTCCAATTTCCCCGCGAATGTATTATGCGAAACAGAGGGAGCAAAGTGACAATTGGGCGAGGTGGCATGTTGAAAATCTAGCATTTGGTTTCCGTGGCCTAGCCAGTGCAACCTCACCAGTTTATTGACGCGGCACCGAGCCGGATTGTTATTAATGACTCGTGAAAAATATGTTTTGTATTTGATTTTTAATTTTAGTGCTGATAGAGAAGTAAAAATATTGCCGTAAAATTCGTATTCTGAATCCAAATCGTGAATTAATTAGTTTGTTTAGGACGATAAATTCTGTATTTGTAGCATTCATGTTTTATTTTACTAGGTTTTAAATAATGCATGGACTTTTTTTTGCAATTTAGGGATAATATAGGGACTTTTTTGCAAATAATAATAATAATAATAATAATAATAATAATAATAATAATAATAATAATAATAATAATAATAATAATAATAATAAATTTTCTCTGAACAGGTACAAATACAAATCCCTCAAAGCACAACTTGGAATTTCCCTGCGAGCGTGTTACGCGAAAACCGAGGGAGCAAAGTGATGATCGGGTGAGGCTGCATGTTGAAAATCTAGCACCTGCTTTCCGTGGCCAAGCCGGTGCCACATCATCAGTTTATTGACGCGGCGCCAAGCCGGATTGCGTATATCGAGTTCTTTCTTAAACCAGAAGAGGAAGAAGAAATTGTTATAAATGATTGAGAAAAATATGGTTTTTATGTAATGTTAGAGATGTAAAATTTTAGTTGAAATTAGTTCTAGATAGTATTATATGGCAATTGGATGTAGTATTTTAAATCGAGATCTTTAATTAAGTATGTTTAGGTTTGATTTTGGGGATGAATTATGTGTTTGTAGTGTTAGTGTTTTATTTTTACTAGGTTTTGAGTAATTGTGTTTAATTAATTAGGTCTAAATTCAGCTTTTGGTATCAGTTTCTAAGCCGGTGCCACATCATCAGTACACCAATGCGGCGCCAAGCCGGATTGCTTATATTGATTTCTTTGTTAAACCAGAAGAAGAAGAAGTTGTTATTAATGACTTATAAAAATGTTATTTTATGTAACTTTAGTTTTATGATGTTAGAGATATAAATTACCCTACTATTAGCCTCAAACATCTCTATATGACAGTCACGTATAATATTTTAAGATACGCAATTAAAAGGTTATATAACAAGGCTTAATTTTCATATAACAAGGTTTCATGTTAAAATGAAATATTATTAAGCTTAATTTTCATATAAAGTTATCTATATTTGATTCTGGTCGTTGGAGTTATGTTTGTAACGGTCGTTGGATTTATAATATTGTTTTATTTCTATTAGGTTTTTAACTAAGAGGGTTTGGCAAATTAGGTCTAGTTTTGGGGATTTTGATTGGTAATTAATGAAGTAACTCTCAAACTTGGAAAAAACAGCTATACAAATTGTTAGGTCAGAAAAATGAGAGATTTATGCCTCAAGACTTTACTTAACCATTTTAGTGATCATCACAACTAACCTACATTTTAAAACTGCCTCACCTATCTTTGCATCTTAATGGAATAAATAATTAATCTTCTTAAACCTAATTTGATGAGAAACACATGTTTCATTTATTTTATCACCGAAAATTATGATAGGCTATGAAAGTTATTTCTGGTACTTTAAGAAACTTGTAAATTCTGTTCAAGAAATCAATTTGGTACATTAGAAAATAGCATTTTTATATTGTGCCTAGTTTGCTTAAAAAAAAAATATTGTGCCTAGTTATAATCTAGAGATAATTACTATTCAAAGAAAATAAATAATCAAGGAACAATTTCATGGGCAACCCTGCAGATTTTGAAAATGTCTTATCCACCCTCAAAAGAATTGAAAAATCTTCTGAGTTGTCTAAAATATACGCATTTCAAATGAAATTATAATGCAACGGATTAATTGACTTACTCGTAGTTACACAACTTCTGAAAATAAGAAAGTTGCAAAGTAAGCCTAATTCTAGTAAAAAAAAATTATTACATATTATTAGTCTTTCATTTAAAATTTGGATTTTTTTTTAACTTCGAATTAAATAAAAAAAGGTTATTGAAATGACAGCAAGAGTCAACTGGTCATTTAAGAAGGTAAGGAAATTATATGGGGCCTTCACACCATACAAAACTATACTTCATTCCTTTTTTTCTAATCAAGACAACTATTATTTTTTTCTACAACCAGATTCTGTTCTACCAATTGAAAGAAAAAATAATTAAATGGGCTGGCTAATTTTTAGGGTTTCTCAATCTGGTGCTGTTTGATTAGATAAGATACAACACTACTGGATTTTTTGACTTAAAAACCCTAAACCTATTTGGGTTCCATTAATGAGCTCAAATGAACCTAACACCGACATGAATCTATTCTAAAAAGTACAAGTTTTCTGAACGATTTTGATCTGAATAATTACTAATCTATGAGATAATAATCTAATAGCCCCATGAGAATTATTCTCTCAATTTAATGCAAATACTGGGTTTGTCCTCCTTAATTTGCCGGTCCTTCGTTTGAAAATTATTGACTTAATATCTGTGAATAGATATATTACATGATATAAAAGTTAAAAAATTTTACACACCTTTGAACTCTTCATTTGGAAAAGAATATATAATAATTCCATCAGCATACATTTTTTTTTTATTTAAATCAACACACATTTTTTTTTTATTTAAATCAACACACATTTTTTAGAAAATTGTGATTGAGGGATATAATTATGTACTAACATGACAATATAAGAAAGAGGTAGTAGTTAGATGGCGCATCAACTTTATGTGCTGATCAGGTATTATTCAACTATTCATTCATATAACTATTATTTGTTTTCCAAATATAAGAATTATTTATATTCCAATTTCGCTAACATTTTATTTAACTTTCTATTGTTCCTTTTGTTATGCCTCATTATAGCGGTGGATATGATAAGATCTCTCAATATATGACTGATCTAATACATAATTAGTAAACAAGGATTATTATTATGATATGATTTGTGTTGGATGACAAAATATCTAATATCTTTCTATGAAGAAGATTATTATCTTACGGATTTAGATAGTTTATTTTATGGGCTAAGTTATTATACCATTAGTAAAAATGATTTTTTTTATTGAATAGAATTATTTGTTTCATTTCTTTTTTCGAAGTCAACAAAAATCAAATTCATAATTATTGGTTTATTGTATTTTACAAACAATTAATTGGACTATGTGACCATATGTATTGGCATTTATTTAATACAAATATCTATAGTGCCAGTTTAGTAATAAGTAAAATAGTTCAATTGTGAAGTAACTAATAGTCAGTTATCTTTACATCTTTGATAATGAATGCACTGTTTCACATATTGTAACAAAACTTGAATGTCAATTTAAATAGATTATCACTTACATTAATTTTCACAATTTTTTTTTGACAAACTCTTGTCAATGGAGCTTACACAAGGGATTAAGACCTCGGGTATGTTTTCAGAAGAAAAAATCGTCTATTTTTATAAGAACATTCAACAAGATAGATTAGTTTAGTAGTAAAATAAATTAATATATTTCTTATAGCCACATAAATTCCTCATAATTCAATGCCACAAAAGAACTAAACTCTTCATTTCAGACTATATTTAATGCATCAACCTATTCATTAGAACAAGATTAGTACGAGGGAACCACATGACACTATAAACATCATAACAATGTACAATTGATATGGACCAAAATAAAAAGTTTGAACCACCGCTAAGGCTTGCGCAGTTGGATGGCATCATCTCATCCCGCCCAGGGCACTAGTTCGAAATCCAGCTGAGAGATGTGGTGATAAATTCAGATGAGAGAGCGCGTGTGACTTTGTTGAGTGGGGCCTACATCATGATGTCTAAAAAAAAGGTTTGGATGCCCTCCATTTGAGATCATACTGGAGACATACTTTGCCTTCAATAAATATTATTGTTATGATAATAAGACAATTAAGAGATTATTTCTTTTTAATTTATAGAGAAAGTTTATATATCTTACATCTATATATATATAAAGAAGTTAACTTTTGTCAAACTTTGAACTCATAATTTTTGAGTTTGTGAGATAATATCGAACCATTTTTATTAGAGGAGCTTTGACAACTAACAAATTATTTCTAGTATCAACCAAATTTCTTTAATGATATATGAGAGTCATGATCCAAACTATCATAATCAATATTGTTGTCGTTTGAGGCCGCCGGGTTTTATAACTTTTAGATTGATTGACTTTTAGGCGGATGATTTGTATTGATAAAGAAATTGATAATTAAAATAAGATAAATAAAGATAGCGAACACCAGATCTGTTGACGAAATTCGGCAAGATGGTTGCGTCAACTTTAATCATCCGTTCTCACCAACAGTCATTGATGCGTTCACAAGCGCCTACTCTCCGGACATGCTTTTTAGCTCCTTGATACACTAATCCAAATAGTATTTTATAAGACTCGACTCCACGATCACTTTACAACACTCGTAGCGGTTCATCGAGACTAAACAGTCAATATCTTTCAATCACACAATCAACAATCAAGATCTAATTCCTCTCAAATTTGCTCAAAATTATTGAGTAATTATAATAGACTCTCCTTAGAAAAGTTGGATTAAATAGATGGGGGCTCCAACTATATTTTAAAAAGGAAAGAGGCAACATACAAATAAGGCAACATAGTCCGTGGTCCGTTCGAATGGACACAAAAAGGAAGTAAATCAAGCTGATTTTCAAATCAAACGGTCAATCTTAGTCCAACAGTCCGTTCGAACAAACTGGGCGACAACTGGTTCTGGAGTTGATCCCTTAGAACGGATCATATATTCCATGCGAACAGACTGTTACTCACTTTTAAGTTAGGAAAATAGCTCTCTAGTATATAAAATAATTTACTCAATTAACAAAAAAAAAAAAAAAAACAAGAGAACTTCTATCAGAAACTTTAGGTCTTCAAGCTCTCTAAACACAAACGTGGCATTCGTCTTGATTTGGTCATCACGAATGTTTTTCTTTAACTTGCTATTTATCTGAACTTATACAATAATACTCAATATAATACTAGCAACTCGGAATTATTTTAAACATTATCAAACAAAGTACAATAAACTCCCCATTTTTTATGATTTTCAAAACAATTTCGAAAAATACACAATATTTTATATCTTCTCACCTTTTTTGAAAAACAATCAAAAGGAATATCAAATGAGAAAGAAACAAAACTCCCCCTAGATAGACGCTTCCCCTGAGTCTAATAACCCGTTAGAAAAAAATACAAACACAATCAGAAATCATACCCCAAATTCATAACATATTAGAAATATTTGCAAATACAAATTGCTAAAATAATACTAATAAGAACAAGTTCAAATAGAAATACTTTTATTTAGATAAAATTAAAAAATAATGATTAAAATCCATAGGAGAAGACATAACGCACCGAAAAATATATAATGAGTAAATGAAAGAAATTTAAGATTAGAACATGAGTCAACTTGATCAATTCCTTGATGTGACCTTAATTTACAAAATGACACAAGTAAGATCCGTTACGGAAAAACTTGACCACAACTCTCCCTAAAAATATGGCTAACTTAAATGTGTGTGTGTGTGTGTGTGTGGGGGGGGGGGGGGGGACTCGAAGTGTCTAGGTAGACTTCGGTTCGTCCTCATTTAATGAGGAGTTGCTTTTAACATTTCTATCTTTTCGCAACCACATGTAGTTTATTTTGTGCAAAAAACATTCTAAGGAAATGTGACCAATTTTGCAACAATAATTGCAAAACGTACAAGTAGGACTCGAGGTCTTATCAGTACTTTTCATGAAATGAGAATTATAATGGTATGAAAATTCGGCTTTCCTTATCTTTAGATCGGTGGACTTGGCATTAAAAATATTTGTTTTTGAAAAGTTTTGTTTATTGAAAACATTTTATTTTGAAAAACTTTGTTTTTGGTATTCTTTAACGAAATGTTTGGGAGCTCGATTTTACGATCCATTAGATTAAATCTTCCAAGGGTCATATGTATCGAATATTTCATAGAAATAACCATTTGGACCTCTTTAATAAAGTCGTTCAGTTGTGAAACAGAGGTTATTTTTATAACTTTGTCGAAAATCATAAATATAGTGAAACTATTATTATTTCTAAAACTTTTAAATGTTCGACTTATAAGACTTTTATTCTTGAAATAATCTCGGTACATGAATGCACTTCCTTGTTTATTCTTAAGTTGATTGAGCTCTATTTTTGCTTTTTGGTCTTGAAAGAACGGGTTTGAAATCGATTTCCTTCTTAAATCCTAAATCAGATTTGTCATTTGATTTTTGATTTATTAATATCTTGACTAAATCTAATCTATTTATGACATTTAACATAAGCGGATTTGGTACAAAACTATTCATTGATATTTCAAATATTTTTTATACACGTTTGTCCAATCCTTAAAACAAACTTCCAAAATAATTTATATTTGTAACTGTTTTATCAGTTTTTATTTTTAACTGAAATATTAAAATAGACGAAATGGCACTACCTAGCAGGTCTGATCCTGTATTTTAGGAGACCTTAGACGATCATCAACAAACTCAGTGACATTAACAATATTATTTTTTACATAAAAAATGATTGATGTGATTTTGTCAAATTATGTGTACATCTACAAGTGAATCGAGTGAATTAGAGATATTAAGAAATTGAAAAAGTTTAACTACTCTTCATTAGCAGCATGTCATTGTTATTTTTATTTCAATAAGAATATATATATATATGGGAAATGCTAAAAAATATACGTATGTTCGAACATACGTTTTTATAAAATACCCGTAAAGTGGTTATAAAAAGTAAATATTCAAATTTCAACCATATTGATGTAATATATATGTTATGAATATATTGTGGATTAATTTTCACAGGAATCAGAATAATATATCATTGCCATCATGTATCATCAAACTATTATTCCAATATATGTTTTGAATAGTGCTGCATATTTTTACATATTCCTTGTCAAGAAATCTTATTTCCAAGAAATATCTTTCCTAATTTGTTACATGCCTTCATAATATACAAATGCATCTTTATATTTTAACACTCCCCCTTAAAGTGCATTTGGCCATAAGCCCCAACTTGGCTCGCAATAACTCGAATGATCCCTTGGAGAGCGATTTGGTGAAGATATCAGCCACGTTGTCAACGCTTCTCACCTCCTCAACTCCAATAATTCCATCAAGCACTTTTTCACGAATGAAGTGATGCTCGATCTCGATGTGCTTGGTTCTCGCGTGACAAACAGGATTGGTCGCCAACTTCAACGCACTCTGATTGTCGCCTCGAATAACCGTAGGACCAGTAACCGCATTGTAAACATCCTCGACCAACCTCCGCAACCAAACACACTCTTGTGCTGCAAGTGATGACGCCTTGTACTCCGCCTCGGTACTAGAAAGAGAGACCGAAGCTTGCTTCTTACTGCACCAAGAAACACTTGCAGAACCACAAGAGAAGACATAACCGGATGTCGATCTCCGATCATCCAAATCACCGCCCATGTCAGCATCGGTATATCCATTCAAAACGAACTCGGAATCCTTCTTATAAAATAACCCGAGATCAAGAGTCGAACTCACATACTTGAGAATTCTCTTTGCTGCATCCAGATGCGACTTTGTCGGAGCTTGCATAAACCGACTCACCAGACCGACCGCGAAGGCAATATCCGGTCTAGTAATCGTGAGATAAATCAGGCTTCCAACAAGAGCACGAAACTTCCAAGGATCCGGAAGTATCTTTCCATCATCACGTCTCAATTTGAAATTTGCATCCAGCGGTGTCGAACAATGCGTACCTTCTTTTACGCCAAATTTCTCAATGAGCTTCCCAGCATAACCCGTTTGAGAGACAAAATACCCGTCTTTCAAACCTTCCACTTCCAATCCCAGGAAGTGACTAAGCTCTCCAAGATCCTTCATCTCGAATCGAATCGAGAGCTCGCCCCGAAGTCTTGCAACTTCGCCTTCATCATTGCCGGTGATGATCATGTCGTCCACGTATAAAAGGACGACCACGTGTAGACCCGCCTTCCTTTTCACAAATAAACTGTGATCCGAACTCGAAGAAGAATAACCACAAAATTGCAAATATTCCGCAATCTTGCCATACCAAGCTCGAGGTGCTTGCTTCAAACCATACAGCGCTTTCTTCAGCTTGCATACATAGTCAGGACGCACCTTGGAAATATATCCAACCGGTTGCTCCATATAAATCTCCTTGTCGAGTTCACCATAAAGGAAAGCATTCTTCACATCCAGCTGCCACAGCTTCCAACCTAGCGAAGCAGCCAATGAAATCACAATTCGCACGGATGTCATCTTGGCGACAGGACTAAAAGTCTCTTCATAATCCTCGCCATACCGTTGAGAAAATCCTCTCGCTACAAGCCTCGCTTTATAGCGCTCAACACTCCCATCCGCCTTGCGTTTCAACTTGTATACCCATTTGCAAGTAACCGGGTCCACTTCCTTGGGCTTCGGAACAAGATCCCAAGTTTCATTTTTCCGAAGAGCTTGCATCTCCTCGTCCATAGCATCTTCCCACGACTTATTACCTTTCGCCTCCTCAAAGCATGAAGGTTCACCATCCGACGATCCTGAAAAGAAACACGAATACGTCGACACGAAGTTTTCATCTCTATATCTAGCCGGCCGAGTTACCATCCTTGTCGACCTCCTTAGAGCTTGTGCATTTCCCTCTTCTTGCGATTGCACTTCGTTGCTCCCCCTGTCACTTTGATCCATCTTACTTGAACTCGTGACAGTCGACGTAGGCGACGAAAACCTCGGATCTTCACTCGGGTTACCCATGTCATTAGCATCCGGGTTTCTCACGTGACCAACAGGCGGCGTCGGCAGATTCGAAACTACCGCTTGGGAACCACCATCACCATATAGAGAAGACGCTTCATCAAACACCACGTCTCGAGAGACAATGAATTTATGAGTTGTCGGATCCATGCATTTCCATCCCTTCTTTCTTTGATCATAACCAATGAAAGCACACTTCCGAGCAATGTTGCAGAAATCGCTAATCGGGATTAATCGGACGGGCCAAAAATTTCTGAGTAAGGGATTAATCGGGATTAATCGGAATTAATCGATTTGACCTAATCGGACTGAATTTTTATATATATTTCAAATAATATTAACAGTTATAACAAAAAAATTCAATATCCTTAACTCATAGTCTAATAAACACATATAATTTAAAATTCAAATATATAATTCCAGTTAAAACATAAACGATATTCAATACATAATTCAAATTAAAATATAATCCAAAAAAATAACACACATCAAAGTCAAAACAAACAATGCATATTAAAGTCCAAACCAAAAACGCACATCAAATTCCAAAATAAAAAATTAAATGAGCCAGGCCGGGTGAAAACCTATGTTGCGCGGATACTTCAAAAACTGGGAAGTATCCTGAGGATACGGGTATCCAATACGGATACGGTACCGATACGGCGCCGATACATATCGGATACCCCACGTGGCGTATTCAATTATTTTAATATATATTTTTTCCGGATACGTGAGGGATACGGCATGATACGCTAGGATACTTCCGGGATACGTTAAGGATACTGCAGCCCATCATTTTTTGGCCCAAAATATTTTGAGAAAAATTTAGAAGCTGTTATTTATAAAGAACCGTTACAAGAAGCCTAGGTATTGTGTTTTGTTTTTTCTTTTTTCTCCCCCCGTTTGCAACCCGTTTACAAAAATAAATGAAAAAAAAAGAAAAAAAAAATGGCTTCTGTAACGGTTCTTTCCAAATGCCCGATACTAAAGTCTTCTGTGACGGTTTTTTATGATTAACCGATACTAAAGGTTGCATACTGTAACGGTTCTTCATAAATAACCGTTGTGGATATTTGTAATTTATATCGGTTTTTTGTTAAAAACCGATACTAAACGAAAGGCTTCTGTAACGGTTCTTTAGAAATAACCGCTACTAAATCATCTGTAACGGTTCTCCATAAATAACCGTTTCTATTTGTATTTTTTATCGGTTATTTCGTAAGAACCGATACTAAACGAACTTCTATAACGGTTCTTTATGAATGACCGCTACTAAATCATCTGTAACGGTTCTCCATAAATAACTGTTGCTATTTTATTTTATATCGGTTATTTGTTAAGAACCGATACTAAATCTCTTCTGTAACAGTTCTTTATAAATAACCGCTACGAAATTCATCTGTAACGGTTCTCCATAAATAACCGTTGCTATAAGTATTTTATATCGGTTATATGTATAGAACCGATACTAAAAGTTAGTCCCAAAATTTCGCCTTCCCCTCCTAGTTACGGCAATTTAGTCCATTTGATCGAGCTCTAAGATGAAAATCAAGCTATAAAAAGAGAAAAGAAGATATTTGATACTCTTTTTTCTTAATTATCTACTTACGTTGGTACTTTGCTCCATCTATTTCTCTTTAAGTTTATTTGTTAAAACTGAAAACTAAAGAAAAATGATGAAAATATTAAAAAAAAAAAAAAATGGGCCTAAACGGTTGAAAAACGGCCCAAATCGGCCGGCCGATTAATGCTTCCGATTAATGCTGTTTTGGGACGTTTTGCTCCGATTAACGATTAATCGCCGATTAATCGGCGATTAATACCGTTTTTTGCAACACTGCTTCCGAGCCTTAGCGTCTAACTTCGTCCTCTTCTCATCCGGTACGTGAACAAAGCATGTACAACCGAACACTTTCAAATGTTTCACATTTGGCTTCTCATCGAACATCAACTCGTGAGGTGACTTCATGTTAATCGGACTACATGGAAGCCGATTAACCACGTAGGTAGCACATGCCATACCTTCCGCCCATAAGGCCTTCGGTAAATTTTTCGCGTACACCCAACTCCTACATACCTCCACCAGATGTCGAATTTTCCTTTCCGCCACACCATTTTGTTGCGGTGTATAAGCACAAGTCAACTCCTTCTTGATGCCATGACTCTCGCAAAATGAGAGAAAATCCTTGGATGTAAACTCGCCTCCATTGTCGGTTCGAAACTTCTTAATTCTTTTACCAAGCCTTCCCTCAACCATTATTCTAAATTCTTGAAATTTAGAAAATGCCTCCCGTTTCTCTTTCAGAAAATAAACCCAAGTGTACCGTGTAAAATCGTCGACGAGTACCAACATATAACGAGCACCCCCGTACGACGCGTTCTGCGTAGGACCCATCAAATCACCATGAATAAGTTCTAACGCACCTTTACACCTTGACTGAGACTTCTCGAAAGGCAGTCGATGAGATTTACCATATTGGCAGCCCTCACACACCTCAACACCACTTGCAAAGGAAAGAGACGGAAGCCCGTTAACAAGATTCCTCGAAACCATCGCCTTCAACTTGTCAATACCCACTTGGCCGAGTCTAGCATGCCAAACCGACACGCCATCTGTTGAGCCAATGATTCTTGAGAAGCGAGCAAATTTTCAAACTCCGTCAAGGATGGTTGTTGCGCCCACCCTTGTATTGAGGTAACGAACGGGACATACTCTCTTCGAAGACCGCGAATAATATACCGCTTTAACTTTGCCTCCGAAATAGCCTCCTCCGGTTCCAAGATAGAAATTTCAGAACATAAACCCTTTACTCTCAAGAAATATTGAGAGATAGAAGATTCACCTTGTTTGCAACTCGCCAACTCATTCTCCAGAAATTGTAATCGTGCCGTGTTCTTTTTGTTGAGCAACTCATCAAAAGTTCTCCAAATCTCAGCCGCTGATTTGCACCCCTTAATATGCTCGAATAGATCGCGTGATATCAACAACAAGAACTCCGCCTTAGCATTCGTTTTTGACCACTCCTTTACTGCGTCTGCATTCGTCACCGTACCATTCGTACTGGTGATAGGCGTCGGTGCAACCTCCATACCAACAACGATCTCCCATAACCCCTCACTCCTAATACAAGACTCCATACAACTCTTCCACATTGAATAATTCGAAAGATTTAGAGCCTCAATACCAAGTCCACTAACCCGACCTCCAAACTCCATGGATGCCGTAATAAACAATCCTCTTCTTCACCAAGGGACGAGAACAACACCGTCTATCGCCAACGTCGTCGTCTATCACCCTTGAAGCTCTGGTACCATGTAAAGAAACCAAACAGTCACACAAGGACTGAACCAGATAACCGCGTCGCTAACGGAGAAACGAACAATAGTGACTCGCACGAGTAACACGGCAGCACTAAACCAAAGCGGCGACCTTGTGATTATCGGCGGCGGAAATAATAGTGCAAAGCAATACGCTTACACTAGCCCAAGAAGGAACAATAATAGAAGAAGAAAGGATTGAACAATGGAACTTGAAAAATAAGACAAATTTCTTATTACGAGAGAAAAAAAGAGATACAAAATATTGTTGTTGTTGGAATGAATAAAACTCTACCCCTACCCCTTTATTTATAGGATAGTCATATCTAATATAAGGAAATAACTCAAAGAATTACTGCCCCATTTAACACCTAAACATGGAAATACGAAACCTCCTTGTCAAGAAATCTAATATATGGTAATACCAAAATTCCTTGTCAAGAAATCTTATTTCCAAGAAATATCTTTCCTAATTTGTTACATGCCTTCATAATATACAAATGCATCTTTATATTTTAACAAGGAATTAAGAGGGTCATATTCAAATTTCTCTTACATTGACAATTTGCACAATAAAGAGTAAAATTTCACATTTACCTCTACAAAATCTCAAAAATATGGATCTACTTTATGATATCTATACACTTAGAAATGAGAAATATCTTTTGTTGTCCTGTTAAACTAGTAAATGTTATGATACCCCGCAAAAGTGACGTAACACTGCCAAAATCCTACAAATAATCAAAAGATCACCAAAATAGATAGCCTTCAGAAATCTACTCTGTAAAATTGTCAATATCTAATCTAGACTTTTGATATTCCTATCATTAACAAAACATCAAAGTATGTGAGTTAATTCAACTCGTGTAACATTGATTGAAACAGATATCTCAAAGTATATATGTCAATTGAATTTATATAACATTAATTGGACCATATATGTTATAACCCCGAACTTTCGGATATTCAGTTAAAGGGTATTTTGATAATTTTATGTCAATTTTTTTCATCATTTTATGAATTTATTATTTAAAAAGGAAAATTATATATTCTTATGTCAAATAAATATTTTCCGACATTTTTTTAGGGCCTAATATTGTTTTATCTGATGTACTTTATTTTTATTTAGCAAAACGAAAAAAAAAATGCATTCATAACTTGATGAGTGGTCTTTTGAAATTTAAAGAGGATAATAGCGTTAAACGTGTCAATAAAGGTTGTGCATGAAATTAAATTTTAGATTAATAACCAATTTTCCCACACTTTTATTATTTTTTAAAGCCTTTTGACACCTCTCAAGAAACCACCTCACCTTATTTTATTTTCATTGAATTAAATAATATGGTTAAATTTACACCATTGAATTTTTTACATATTCTAATTTTTTGTGCCATTATTTATATCTTATACTAATATGTATAACAATGATCGATGATTTTCGTATTTGCTATTCTATTTTACGATTAGGTGAGAACGGTTAAAGTTCTTTTTTATCGTTAGATTTAAATCAAATTGTTCTAACGAATCATGATACATATTTATATTCAATTATTAATATAAAAAGAATATGAAAAGTTCATTTATTAAAACGTATTTAGCTTTTTCTTTTGTTTTTAAAAAAATTGTACTTCAAGTAAAGCATTACATTTCTCTTGTTAAGATCTTCAAAACTAAATTTGTTTGAATTTTCTCTTTATTTTGAATTTCATATTGCTATGGTTCCAATTTAATTATTTTTTGATGAAATATGGAAAGATAGACTCTATAATAGAATATTCTCATGTGAGAAATATATCATTACATAATTAGATTTAAACAATTAGATACTTAACATTTATTGCAATAAATCATTTTTTGTATTATCAATAAATTATAAGTTCAAACATTAAATAAATTAACTTTACCCCATAATTTTTCATCTCCTTTTGAGCCTTCTCATTGAATCATGTCATCAGTTTTCTCTGGGTCGTCGATAAAAAAATTTATCAAAATTTATTAATTAATTTCTTGAGTTTTTGATAAATTTGTGTTTCATTATTAATAGATAATCATATAATTTGTTAGGTTGTTATTTTTTTTTATTACATTTCCGATTTGGTGAGAACAATCAAGTTATTGGGTTCTCACTACAAAAAATAATATATTATGAAATACATTACATTAATTAATATATTACATATTTCCAAGGATAGCTATATGATTCATTTATTTATAAAATATATACCTATTGCACATTATTTTGGCAGTTGAATAAGAACAACAATGAGATAATTAGTGTTGATATCATTTTAAGAAAATGATTAAAGTTATATTTTCTTATATTAGTACAATTTTTTTTCTCTATATATAACATTATATTTTTTTCTTCAAACATAATATTATATATAAATATTTTTTTGCACTTTTATCAAAAGAAAAAATGAAACATCTTTGACTGGATCTTTTGGTGCTTTCACTAAAATCTTCAAAATAAATTGTGTTATTTTTTCTTTTTTCGAGCTCTATCTACTAATGATTATAACTTACACATTTTTCTAAATATAATATATCAAAAGATAACAACATAACTTTAGAGAACAATTGAAAATAAGCTTAAATTGAGATCATAAAAATTAATTCATAGTGTCTTTTTAAAAAAAAAAATCTTTCCATTAAGTTGCCATTTATATTTTTAATTTATAATACCAAGATTTATTATATAAAGTTATCCGCCATTACAAAACTATATGTGATAAAACATCTTATAATGTAATACAAAATTATGACTAAAAAATATTCAACTTACTCTACATAAATTTTCTATATTTTTTTTATGTGTTACGAATTAATTTAAATATTATTTTAGTTTTCATATATTTTTTAAATAGTTACGAGAGAACTTATGTAATTTTTATAATTGTAAGCATTATATATCAAAATAAATAAATAATGAAAATATTCGCAGCATAGCGTGACTATATAGTTTCTTTACTTATTCTCTTAAGTTTTATTATATTATCGTCAATTTACAACATAATAAAAGAAAAACGAAAAAAAATATAGAGAAGATACATAAATTAATGATATTTACTTTACGTTTATAGAAAATAATAAACTATATCGGGAAAATAAATAAGATGATATATAAGAAAAACTTATATGACCAATTTTCTTAAAATATTAACTATTCGTATTCTCTTTATTAATTTTTTTTATTTGTCAAAATATGTATAATATATATTCACTATGTGAATAAAAATATCACATGTTATTATTTAAACTCGGTACATAAATTAATATAATATGATTTTCAACAACTTATAAAATATTTTGATGTAGTGATTTCATGAAATTACCATCTAATTGTATATTAAAATGAAAATATTTGTAGCATAGCGCGGATATTATTGTAGCAGGCGTTATTGATCTATTTCATCTTATTAATCACCATTTTTCATTCACATATCAATGCATGATTTAATTGGCCTTTTACAAGTCAATGAAAAATTGGAGTTTTTATACACTAACGAGCAAGAGTTATGCTTTAGAGATTCCATTTATCTTCTTAATTTTAAAACCGAAAAACAATTACAAATTAGTGTCTAATGACTTGACATGCAAGTTAATCATCTATAGATAACCATCAGAAATCGATCCGACCACAAACCTAGCTTTTTCTTTCATACAACAAATATACATGTTTCTGTTTGAAAAAAATGTTCATATATAAATATGCATAAATATGCGAATCTTGATGAATAAGAGTTTCAAGCGTAAAGTCCATGCCTTGCTGAATTAGAAATTTTCTCTCGTGCGTTTATGGTTTTAATACAATTTTTATAATTTTTTATATAGTATAGTATATGATATTTTTTAGTGCTGCATATGACTCGAGATGTCATGACCACAAAAGAAACATCGCACATAGCTCGAGATGCCATGGCCGCAAAAAAAATACCACATATGACTCGCAATGTCATGGCCGCTTAATAAAAAGGTTGTGACGCTATAAATCGTTTGGAAGTGGGGCTTTTAAACCCACTCCAAATTTTCTTAAAAAAAAAAAGGTTGTGAAGCCGCATATGACTCGAGATGCCATGGTTGCTGATTGTCGAACAACGAGCTCGAAAATTAATTATTAATTATTTATTTATGATTTCAGATAATTTATTTTACTACAAATATTATATGTTTTATTATTGTAGCGTATGAGACATATCCCCTTACTGAGTGGTGGATTTATTCCTCCCCCTTTTTTTTTAAGATTTTCAGGTTCAAGGGCTGTGTTTCGAGCGATGACATAGTTTCATTTAATATTTTAGATATAAATTAAGTGTATAAGTAGTTGTATTTTATATTTTGTGTGATCTTGATAATGATATTGTATAATGTTAACTCCGAATTTTATTTCGTGGGGTGTAACAATATATCTCAAGGCATATATGTTAATTGGACTTTTTGTAACATTGATTGAAACAGATATCCGTATACTAAAGAATGCTCAATGGGCTTCTTTTCTGAGACAACTATTAAATATAGCAGATGCAAATGGCATCAAAAATATCTTCGGAACAATATTTTCTTTCTTCATTAAAGATATAATCCCACTAGCCCCTCTATTTTATTTCTCCTTAGAAAAAAATATAAACCCCACATAGAGATGGAATAGCAATGAGAAATTTACTACGAGGTCGGTTTATAATTTCATTATAAATTCAGGACTACAATATACATAGGCATGTATATTATGGAAGATCAAATGAGCTCTCAAGTTGAAGCTTTTCAAATGATTAGCCTTAAAAAAAATAGAATTATGACTTTCCCAAATATTCAGAAAAGAGAAATCATGTGACCGTCTATATGCTACCTATGTAGAAAGGCGGCAGAATCGACAGATCATATTCTTAGCCAATATGAATTTTCGAATAGGGTATGGAACTATCTAGGATAAAATGAAAATATTACCCTACTTCACAACGGGACATCAGTCTTAAAATTTTGGCTATAGACGGGAAACACCATGGATAAAATCACAAGGAAGCGGTGAAATTCTACTTGACTAACTGGATCGTGGTTCTAATTAGAAAGGAATAGCTAACGGAATATATATAAATCATCGAGTAATTGCAACTGGAGCCATCAAAAAGTTGCTCCAGTGGAAGGGGAACGGCTAGGGATTTAAAGGTTGGTCTTGTGGGACAAGGTTGTTGGGGAATAAGTAGCTTCATATTTTCTTTTGGTGTATTGTGGCTGGCTGTAAATACGACGCTTTATTTTTATAATAGAAGCAACAATAGGCCTATTGTGTATTCTCAAAAAAAAAAAAAACATCTCGTAAACACATAATACTTATTAACAAACACCGTCAAACACCGTCAAACATTTAGCACAACAAACCTACACACGTACGCACTGACGTAATTTCCGAAAACTCTTCTTCGTCAGTCCCTCCGAAATTCAAAACCCTCAACTTCTGACATAGCTGGATTGCAATATCAATTCCGATATACTGTTTCATGAGGTGGCAGCCCAACATTTCCAGTTCTCCCTCAACAGTGTGTGTCATGATCAACATCATTTGTTAGTTATGACACTATTGATGTATTAATGTAAAATTTAATGATGAATTTATTTCACGTTGTCTGTGGGGTTCATATGAAACTTCTGACTTTATGTAACTGATGCTTTTGAGATTCATCATTGTATTGATTGGTTGGAATTTTTTTGAGTAGAAAATTGTGTTGATGAATATTCTTTTTCTAAACAATTGGGCTTATAATCTTGTCATAAGAAAAAAGAAGATATTTTTCAAAAACACCCCTTGTATCTTCTCATATTTATGGGAAACATCTTATCTTTTGAAATATTTAAACAAATCTCCCTACTGACAATGAAAATGATATATTTGTGAAAATGGTATATTCATATTGAAACTAAAAACTCAATATATTAACAATGAATGTCCAAAAACAATATATTTGACACTGAAAATAGTATAGTCATACTGAGAATAATATAATAACACTAGAAACTTGATATAATATACTAATAATGAAAATAATACATTGGTACGGAAAACGATATATTGATGCTGAGTACAATATAGTAACACTGAATATAATATATCAATACTGAAAATGATATATTAACACTATAAATAGCATACGATAACCAAAACTCGACATATTAACACTAAATGGGTATATAAGTATATTGGTGCGGAAGACTTCATATTTATATTGAAAATGATATGTTAACACTGAAAATATATACTGATACTAAAAACTACATATTGTCACTGAATATAATATATTTTTATTGAAAATGGTATATTAAAACCTAAGACATGATATACCATATACAAAAAACTTTAGTTAACTAGATGGTACCCTCGCTCCGCTTCGAAGGAGAGATTTAAGCAATATTTCCCATGATTATAAGGATATAATTTTATTTAAATTTATTTGGTATATCAAATTTGTTGATATTTTTTATGATATAATGAGATTATGTTACTATTTATAATTAATTGAGTGAAAAATAATGTTCTTATTTGAACAATGAGTGGTTTTCTAAATAGGGGTGTAAACGGTTCGGATAGTGCTCTTTCCATATCCATATCCATATTTTTTTTCGGATATGGATATGAATACGGATGGATCCGGATCTGGATACGGTTCGGATATTAAACGGATATGGATACGGTTCGGATATCCCGAATACGACCCATTCGGATCGTTAAAACGGATATTTTGATATGTAGTCCAATATATCATTTCAAAGCTAGACTTTGCTAGACTGCTATATCAATATAGATTTTAGAGTAAAAAGTTTTGAGTAAGAAATTATACTAGATATTATAATCGTTCTACATAGTCAAACTAAAAAAAAAAAATACAACTACTTCAATATAATAACCATCCTAAAACAAAAATGTCACAACTTTGGTGGCTATGATTTTGATAGATGGAGAATGAGTTAAAATATGTCTAAGTTGAATGTAGTAATTAAAGAAGAATAGGAAAAGATGGAAACTCGATTGTCAAATAAGAGGAAAGAAATACAAAAAGATGAATTAAAAGGAAATTAGGAAAGATGGAAAATGATATGGTTGTGAAATAAAAAAAAATTAATACTTAATGGATATGGATTCACGTTGAGTTTTATAAAAACGGATATCTGAATAGAAATATTATCTGGATACGGATAATATCCATATCCGTATCCTTATCCGCCTCATAAAATAGATATCGTATCCGTATGCATATCCGTATAAATTATCCGTATCCATATACGTATCCGTCGGATACGGATATTTTTATTCGGATATGGATATTTTGCGTATACGGTACGGTTTGGATTCGGATATTATCCGCCCCGTTTACACCCCTATTTCTAAATAATCAATATATTAGTTTAAATTTTTCACAAATTCCGGAAAAAGGCAAAACTTAAAAAAAAATTTAAACATTATTATTTCCACACAGATTTTCTTAAGAAATTACATTTAAAATTATTTTTTAGTTGTATTTCCAAGAAAAGAAATATTACATATTTTTAAAGCGATAAAAATGATATTTAAAATTTTGGAGCGATATATCTGATAAAGAAAAACTTGTCGAGTACAATTTGGGTCTACATAACAAATCTCTTATTAATTTATGTTATGGGGTACAATTTGAGTCAAAGTAACAAAATGATATTTTTGTATGATATAATGAAATTATGTTTCTATTCATAATTAATTGAGTAAAATATAATGTTCTTATTTGAACAGTGAGTGGTTTCCTAAATAATTAATCTATTAGTTGGAAATTATGTTCCTATCTATAATTATATTATCAAGAAAAAACATTCATATTTTTAAAGCGAAAAAATGATATCTAAAATTTTGGAGCGATATATCTGAAATTATTTAAAAAAAAAATTAAATAATTAAAATGTTTGTGGGATACAATTAGGTTCTACATAACAAATCTTTTATTAATTTATGCTGTGGGGTACAATTTGATTCAAAGTAACAAAATGATATTTTTTATGATATAATGAGATTATGTTTCTATTCATAATTAATTGAGTAAAACTGATGTTCTTATCTGAACAGTGAGTGGTTTCCTAAATAATTAATCTATTAGTTAGAAATTATGTTCTCATTTATAATTACATTATCAAGAAAAACAAATATAGAATAATTTATCCAAACAATAAATTAATGAATATCCTTTTTTGATAAAACATTCAACACACTTTTGAAACAATTTTGGAGAAAACATATTAAAAATATTACTATTTCTAAAAAAAGAAATATTACACATTTTTAAAGCGATAAAAAATGATATTTAAAATTTTGGAGCGATATATCTGAAATTATTTTCAAATAAATTAAATGATTAAAAATTTTACAATTTGGGTATACATAACAAATTTTGTTATTAATTTATGTTGTGGGGGTATAATTTGAGTCAAAATAACAAAATCCTCTCAAAAATCCAAAAGACAGCGTCAACATTCCCCCAATTTATGAAAATTGTATATAGTAGGAATAGGAATGTGGAAATAATATACTGACACAAAAAACAATATACTCAAACTCAAAACAGTATAATGGAATATGTTGATACAAAAAAAGTTCTCAATCAAGCTCATGCATTGACAAGAAAAAAGGAAAAAAGGAAGAGAGCTCATCAATTTACGGATAATCGATTGAGTTGTCATTGACCCTAAAACAAATGAATAACTGAGAGTTGAAACGGATTCAAGCACTGTCCCAATGTACAGGCCAAAATTATGATCCCACTACTAACTACTTTCCACGTACCAGGTTGCTATCTAATTAATTGCATTCCTTGATCAACTGACCACCCATCACTCTGGCTATTTCTTGATTAATATCCCTTAATCCTCTCCAGTTTCCTCTCAAATGGAGGCGTCTGTTGAGCGAGGAATGGAGAGGAGGGGTGTTGTAGTGCAAACGAATGGAATTATGCAACATGTTACATGGGCGCCACTACAACTTTTTTGGGTTAAGTTTGTGAAGCTATCATCTATATTTGTTTTGTTTCTTTTTTTGCCCCATGTTGTGTTGTTAAAATTATTATAAATGAAGTTATGTACTGATACGATTTGATGAAATTTTAGTAGTGTTTGTGTAAACTGTTTCGGAAAGATGGTGTGTCTATACTACTATGTGACATAAAATCTTGAATGTGACAACAACACAAATATTTAAACCAAGACTAAGTTATGATAATATTATAAGGTCATGTTCGCCCAAAGTAAATTTTTTTGTCGAAGGCTCAAAAACAAAAGTCAAATGAAAGAACAAGTCTCAGTACTGACCTGACCACATTCAAATGTTTGTATCCATTATAGTATCAATTTGAAACAAAATATGAACCATATATTCATACAATTGCAAACTCAGTTTTTGGAACCACGTCTTTTTGGGGTATGGATTAACTGAAACTTCAACATTTCAAGTGTGATAAATCAATGGATAATAAATCGAAACCATTGAGACTACTAGTAGAAGTTGCATGTAGGAAAGCCCAAAAGTTGGATTAGGACCTGCTAATTCATTTCTTCCATAACTTAATTTTGCTCTTTTTCGTTTGCTTCTAGTTCTGTTTACATGAAAGCTTGTAAAAGGCTTGTGAATTGTGATGATTTTAAACTATGTTTGCTTTAGTAAATTTGTTTCGCACGCTTTTGGCCTAATGATAATGGTAAAAAAAAAAATATTAGGTCATGTTAGCAAAATAAAGTATTTCACTATTCAGCTATAAATTTTCATGAAAAAATTATTCACTTATAGATAAGGTAATTCAAGTAACAAGTGCTTGATATAATAAATAAATAGCATAATGAATGGAAGAACTTTATAAGATCATGGAGAATTATTGTCATCCTAAAACAACTCACCAAACAGTTTTCTTTACTTGAACTAAAAACCTTGATTCCAATTTTAGGGTCAGACCGAAACTTTTCCAAATATGAAGTCCAACCACCACCAACTCTTTCCTTTTGAACTCTTCTTCAACAAACCCTTTTAAATGACATATATCCAATTAAACTAAACCATTTTATTTGTTTTGATGAATGGAGAAGTTTGGAAGTATTAGTTTTATTATTTATTACAAAAGAAATTGGAAATTTTTATTTTTATTTATCCAATATATTTAACAAAATTAGCCTTCTCGATCAACATTTACATTCCAAAATGTTACTCTTAACCAAGTCTTACTCTACCTTTTGTCTCTATACCAACAAAACTAGCTTTTAATGATCTCCAATCAATTATTTAAAAAAAATACACACACTCTCTCTCTCCACCCAAACTCCAATTTCTCACTCAAACCATTTTCTTACTCTACTTTAACCCTAACCCCCAAAAAAATCTTAGAACCATCCATCGCCCCACTCCCCTAATTAATCCCCCCTTATTTAATCACTCCTAACCTTTAAAACCCTCTACCCCCCTCGAACCAAAAACATAATTTTGTTCCTGTCTCTCTCTCTCTCTCCACGCTTTTCTTCTTGAGGGCCTCTAATGTTACAAGATTAATCCACCATTTATACAAGCCAAGCTAGGGCCCTAATTAGTAACCAACCAACACAAAAACACACACACACCCCACCGTCATTCATTTTCAACACCAGAATGTCATCATTTCTAAGAACCATTGGAGAGGCGCTAAATTGTGTCATAAGCTTCATAATATTCTCCATGCTAGACATACTCGACATAGTTCTATGTTATGTATACAAAATCATAGACTATGCGTTAGAGTCTGAGTGGAAGCAGTGTTACTGCACCGCCGGCAAAGACGCGATTCTCGTACCGAAGGTTGTGGGGTCAAAGGTGGTGAGAGTCACATCTAAAAAGTTACAATTGGAGGAGATATCAGGCACATTATATGAACGGTCTTCCGTTGTAATGGGGGTGAGTAAAAAGACAGTTATACCCCCCAAGGCGACTTTTAGGGTTAGTCCGACAATCGTCGAGATGATCAGAGGAAAAATGGACAGACTCCAGCCTAATAAGCGTACAATTCCGTGTTGGTCAGATTGTGATTGTAATGTGTGTAACTCTTGGAGCTTCGAATCATCTCGAAGTTCAAGTTTGTATGTGCATGTCGAAGGACCTAAAGGTAATTATATTTTTTTGTTGGTTGCATCTGCAAGACTTGATCTTTTTTAATGCATCAAAGCTAGCTGGTTAGCAACATTTATAATTTTGTGACAATATATTTAATGTTTCTCTTAGTGAGCTTGTAGTTTTATCATATTTCAGGATGGTTAATTAATGTATTGCCACATAAAGAGTATCACAAGAGTAGTCAAAATACTAAAAGATTTAAATTGCACCACATGTAAACAAGCTTACATAGAAAGAGGATACATAAACTTTTCTCTAGACATAAATAGACCATGCACCAAAATAGACATTTTCTTTACCTGCTTCTTCACCTCAAGTAAAATAAAACTACATCATTTGTTACCATTTAACCATTCTATTACACATATAGATATGTTTAATTCGTTTTTTTATTGTCAAATACAAAAAAATATTAAATTTCTTAAGAACAAATATCTTTCTTTTTACCATGTAGATGAATCAGCTGTGAAGGAAAATGTAATATTCATCCATGGATTTATCTCGTCCTCATTATTCTGGACAGAAACAATTTTTCCAGTTTTTACCCAAAAAACAAAATCGAGTTACAGACTGTTAGCTGTGGATCTTTTAGGGTTTGGTCGAAGCCCTAAACCTGAAGACTCATTATACACATTACGAGAACATGTTGAAATGATTGAAAAGTCAGTGATTGAAAAGTACAAATTGAAATCTTTTCATATTGTCGCTCATTCACTCGGTTCGGTTCTGGCTCTTGCACTGGCTGTCAAATATCCTGATGCGATTAAATCGTTAACTCTAATGGCACCGGTAAATATTTCATTAATTATAAATTACATTTTTATTTGTATAATATTTCATTATGTAATTAATTTGACGGTATGACACAGTTCGGTATATTAGGTTAAGCTGGTAAAAGTAACATACCGTTTTAGGTAATTATGAGGTTGTTTAACACGTCTATAGTGATGGACTAAATAATCTATGATAGTTTTTTGTGAAAGTATGGGCAAGTGTACTGATACCATACTATATATTCGACATTTCTAGTCACTACATATACTGTTTGGCTGCTGTACCAAGCTAGCCATATTACTGTCACATTACCACACTTAGAATTAAATTTTGGGTGGCTGATATTTTTGGCTAAATTGATAAAAAGGGACAATCACCATACAAACAACAATAACTTCATTTTCACACTTCCCATTCAATAAAATTATTACATTTTAACATGACAGTTAATCATTTTGAATGTTAATTGAGTCTGATAAATGCATTAATCAACCATTTTACAAAACAACTATTTAACAAAAACGAAATATAAATGTCTATATATAGCCGTACTTTCTTGTGCCGAAAGGGGAGGAAGCAGCAGTAGCACAATACATGATGAGACAGGTGGCACCGAGGCGAGTTTGGCCTCCAATTGCTTTCGGCGCGTCAATGGCGTGCTGGTATGAGCATGTCAGCCGCACGATCTGCCTGACCATTTGTAGACACCATCGGATCTGGGACTACCTCTTCAGACTCGCGACTCGTAATAGGTAAACCATAACTTTCATGTAATGTGATTATTAACTATTAATTAGGATATAATGATGGTGATTGTTAATAATGCTTTGATAATTATCTAATAATAAATGTGTTACTATGGGTTGTCCATGATAATAATAAATTTGAAACGCGCCTTGCACCTAATAAATAGTGTAAGAACTAGTCCACTAATTTTCCTATTTATGATTTTGATAGTACTAAGTTTTTTTTTAGGGAGATAGTACTAAGTTTTATGTTTAATATACTAAGTGTTATGTTTAATATTCTTGGCATATCAAATTAAGGGACCAAGGTTCCAAACATGACCGTGGTTTCCCTTCCCTTCATAAATATAGTGGGACCCCCCAATGTTTCCAATTTTGATTTATTTACTTGTCATCTCCTAATTTAGATTTTTTTTTTTACCAACTCCATAGTTTCAAATTTCCCAATATGCAAGCTAATTAAAATGAGAATGACAGTCGTTAGTCATGAACTTTTTTGCTCGCGGAAGTACTTAATAAGTATTATTATTTCCAGGGGCATAAGGTAAAAAATCAAGAAACATTTGCACTAATACCCTAAAACTCTTATAATTTACAGAATGAAGACTTTCATGATAGAGGCTTTCATGTGTCACACACACAACGCGGCATGGCACACCTTACACAACATAATTTGTGGAAGTGCGATAAAAATGGAAAATTATCTTGAAATAGTTAGAGACAATCTGAATTGTAGCGTGACTGTATTTCATGGCCAGAACGATGAGCTTACGCTTTGTCAACCTGCAAATCATGCAGTCGGATCAAAAATCCCTCGTGCACGTGTTAAGATCTATGAGAAGAAAGATCATATCACCATTATTGTTGGCCAAGAGAGGTTGTTTGCAAGAGAGCTTGAAGAGATTTGGAATAATGCATGCGAGTAAAAAAAAATAAAATAAAAGAAATATGGAACATAATTAGTTATTGTAATAAAAAGTTATGAGATTGTATTATAAATTTGGCTTTTTTTTTTCTTTTTCTTTTTATCCCCTAAATCCAAAGGGTGGTACGATATTTATACAAAATTGATAGTTTGCGCTTGGATAATAAAATTAAAATTATATACTTTGTGACGCTTGAAATATTCAAGATAATATAAATGTGCTTGAGTAAAATAGAAAATTCTTCATTTGTTCTTCAGTTACTTGAAAAGATTGCAAACAACATTAACGAAACTAAGCCCAATTATAAAACTCAGCCCATTAAATAACACTTGTTTTGAACTTAGTCTTCAAAAGGAAGCCTATCTCTTCCCCAAGACAAAGCCTGATCCCTTCTTATCCATTTGTATGTGCTCTTTTCCAGTGTATTTTTTTTATGGCGTTAAGCAAATTGCTTGCCGCATTTAATTAAACAAATAAAAATTCACAATAACTTTCAAAAAAAATAAAAAATAAAAAATAAAAGAAATGAAAAATAGATAGATTCAGGCCAATTTCCGTCATTGCCAACTTCGTCAATGTCGCACCAACAAGGAAGAGAAGAAGATCGCCATTGCCTGCGGCCTCGTCCAGAGAGAACCACCAAGATAATACTCAGCCATCGCCACAAAGGCAATGCCACCCAAATTGCCGTGAATAGAGAGTCCGCACCACACCCAATAGATCGACGAAAATACCGCCACACGAGGCTGGTTCCCACGACAGTGGCACAGAGAGAGGCCAAATCTAGAGAGGAGCCGTCGTTCTAGGGTTTCAAACCGGTATAAGATGGAGAGGAGACGTAGCTATTGGGTTTCGGCACCATTTCTCAGATCCACAGAAGAGAGAGAGAGAGAGAGAGAGAGAGAGAGAGAGCGCAAACTCAAGAGAGGAGCCGCCGTTGTAGGGTTTCGTGCCGTAATTGGCTGCAGCTGGAAGCAAGGCTTTCTTCTCCCCTTTACGGAGCCTGAGAGAGAGAGGAGGAGGTTTAGGTCGACGAGAGGAAGAGCCGCCATCAGAAGTAGTTTGTGGGCCCTTAGGGTTTCGACTGTATCCAGATCCGAAAGAGAAGAAATGACCAAACCTGACTGAGAGTGGTGAGAAGGCCTAGAGAGAACAGAGAGAAGAGATCGTGATGAGAGGATGGTCGCTGCCGGAGGCGGAGAGTGGGGAATCCTGCTTTTTCGTCCAGATTCAGATCTGATAGAGAAGAAAGAGCGAGAGGAGAACGGGAGAGAGAGGTAGCCTTCGACAGGAAAGAGAAGATAGCATCCTGCCGGCGGCGGTGCTTGGGTGGGAGGTGAACGCCGCTGGTCCGTCCATTCCCAGATCTGACCGGAAAAGCCCCTTTTTTCTCCTAGTGACTGATATTTTGTTTGTCATATGCAGGCACTTCAAAGCTTTAAATAGTGATACACATGTCTCACAAACTATTTCTTCCATTGCTCGAAAGAATATTCGTGGGCCCCACATAACATTTCTGGAATTCGAGGAAATCAACAAAAAAACATTGCTTGGATGAATTTTTGGTAGACTATATTAATTTATACTAGGCAAACAACGTATATTCTATTTTTTGTTACTTCTATGTATTATTTCCTAATGTGCAATTTTTTCATACACTTGTTAGTGTCGGTACAAGTGGGCACCAGGGTTAGACGAGAAGAAGGATAAAACTGTGTTCAAAAATATGGTAAACAAGCTTTATAGGGACATGTTGTCAAAAGAGCGTATGAGGGCTGAAAATAAATATGGGCCTAATAAGCAAGATTGGAAGCAATACGAATCGCCTAGGGTTTTAGTGTATTGGAAGGAGATGTGTGACAGATTCCACCGAAGAATTTGAGAAGAAATCAGAGCAAGGATCAAAAAATCATTTGGCAGGTGACAAGCATGTGCATCATGTAACAGGATCGGTTAGCATGGTTGTCGTGGAACAAAGATTGGTAATGTTTAAATTATTATATTTATATACTTCTAAATTTGTTTTATAACTTGTTTTATTCCTACTATGCTGGAGAAAAAACTTAAAACCAAGCCGACACAATCAGAGTTGTTTAGAAAAATGAAAATGCGTTATGACGGATCATTTGTGGATGCGAAGTCTAAAAAGATCTATGTGAGTATACTAAAACTGAATGCGTAGATTTATTGACAATATTTCTAAATAATTTCTTAAAGCTTGATTGTTTTTATTTGCATATGTAATTATAGGAAGACTATGAAGCTGCTATGATTGAGAGATAAGGGGAAGATAAGTCGAAACATCCTAATTATGGCTCCAAATTACGGGAGGAAAAAGTCATGGCCGCATTTATGGCGCAATAATAGATGAAAATACATTGCATGTAAATGGCTCCCATCAAGTTTCTACTTCGAGGGATTCGACACCAAGTTCTTATTGCTTCTACTCTCAAGAAGAAGTGCAAAACATGTTCCAACAAGAGTTAGCAACAACAACATTAAAGATACAACAACAACTACAACAACAGATGCAACAGCAGATGCAACATGTTACTTCGTCGCTGAACATTCCTCCTCTACCCCCACTTCCTCCACTTCCAGCGTTACCTCTATTTCATTTACCAAATGATGTAAGTTTTGTATATTTTTTTAGGAGAATTTGCAAAGAAACAAAAAAAAAACCTGCATTATTGAAAATTGTAAAAAAAACCATATGCATTCTTGTGGATTGGGAGTTGGAGGGGAAGAGAAACATGGATGGAAGAGTTAAAGATTTAATATAGGGATTTTTTCTGAATTTCACAAAAATACAGGGGTTTTTATGCAATTTTCAATAATATAGGGACTTTTTACAATTTAGGAATAATATGGGGGCTTTTTTTGCAAATTTACCATTTTTGTATAATGACTTTATTGTTCAGATTTTACTCAACTATTTAGTCACAAGCTCTCAAGTATTTTTTTCATAGTAACTAATCCTAAACCAAACCCGAAAAGAAGGTATAATTGATATGCTAATATTGTGTAGTACCTGAGCCATGATCATGCAATGGAAAATTATTTTTTGTAATATCACCTTTGAAAAATGAATATGTCATAGAAGAAATGAATCTAAATAAATAATAATTAATTCATTTGTCAAAGAAAAAAAATGAGGTAGTGAGGAGTTGTTCCTGTTGGGTTTCTACCATTCATAACGCAGCGGAAAAAACAAAACGAAACAAAATCAAATTCGAAACCCAAAAAAAAGATCCGTGAATTACAATTAAATCAAAGAAAAGTTCATAACTTTGTACCCTCGGATTACGCTTAATCCGTGATGATCGAAAGCGAATTTGATTGACGTTTTTCTTTGGCCAATTCCAAACCGGTTTCCAAACCGATCAGTTGAATGTTTCGCCTAACCAGTCTCACAAACCGATTTCCAAGCGATCTCCAAACGAACCGATTCTCCAAACGAACCGATTCTCCAAACAAACCACGGTTTCAACCCGAATTACAAAGGCGCCGCACTTCACTTCGTCTTCTACCGGTATCTACACAAACAACCCTTTTGAATGGATAGAGAACGATATATGCTAGTATTCGTTCTTCATTTTTCTCACAGAAATAACAAGACAAGGTTTTTCGGATTTTTCTCTCTTTTTGTCTCACAAAAATTGGACGAAATTAATATACCTTTTTCTATCTTTATTTTGGGGTGTCTCTTGCGCCTATATAGTCCATAAGTTTCATATCTTATGTGCATGGTAACTATGTAACTATATACGCAACACATCTTATCATATAAGATGTAGGATTGGATGTGTCACTTGACTATGTAGCTCTTCATATAATTTATCACGTAAGTTATGATTTTTCTGTGTACGTCTCAGTAGTTGTTCTTTGTGTGTGGACATGTAGGTTTACTTAATGTTGGCAATAATTAATGGTGTTATGCCCTAGGCCAAAGTGTTTGTGACCTAGATGATGGATTGTAATAACAAACATAATATTTATTCTAAGATATTTCATATAATATGTGCGTATAGGTTATTTTAATATAATTAAAATAGACCATGAATATGCAATTCAGCTTTATGTCATCAAAGTGCGTGACTTTGATAGTACAACTATAAAGTGTTATGAATGCTATTCTAAATCGTCCCTGGTCATTTATAGGATATTTGTGGAGACAAATATACTTGTAGATACATATAAATATATATTTATATATACAAGCTATAAATGTACACCAGTATATTAATTGACTGATGATTATGTTTTACTGATCATGGATAAATAGTTATCAAGTCATTAACATAGGTATATATTAGAGAGCATATACTGGACTGACCCGCCATAAGAATGCTACATGTTTTACGTCATTAGTGATTCTTGTAACATAAAGTATTTATAGTCATTTTGTTGGGTTTCAGACGTGCATAACGCAGCGGAAAACAAAAATTTCGTTCAAAACCAATCCGAGGATCCGTGCGTATCGGTTAAATCAAAGAAATAAATCTTAAAGATACCTTTCGGATTACGCTTAATCCATGATGCTCAAACCATGCGTGTTGTCCATGCGCCTCTAAACCGGTTACCGTCCTAACCGATGTTTCGTCCGTCTAGGCCATCTAGGTCGAATCGTGCGGAAGTCATCTACCGCACACACAATCGGTCTCCACCAAAACTCTCAACAAACCGTTCTCATCTTCTTAGGCCGAATAGATCACAAGCGCCGAAAGTACGAACGCCTCTACCGGTATCCACACGAACAAACTTCTTAAAACGGGAAGAAGAACAATATATATGCTAGTAGCTTGTTCTCCTCTTGCATAAGAAAACTCTTCTTATTTTATCTCACAAAAGATGTATATAATTCCTTTCATATAATCGCACTCTTTCATTTTTGTCATATAAAAGGAAAGCACATTTTCATAATTTTGTCATACAAATTAGAAAGTATATTTTCTCTCTTTTGTCTCATAAAAGAGAATGAAAATAATGAGAGAGAGAATGATGTGTTGTATATAGAATTTGGAGCCATTTATGTCCTTATATAGAGGTGAAGAGTCATGTCTCTTCACACTAAAAGATGTGTATGACATCACTCATCATTATCCATATGCCATTATCTAGCTCTCAAAACTTACCCACAACTTTTTTCCTCACTAATTTCTCCAATAAAATAAATAAATGATCAAATCCAAACAAAAATAATATGAGATATTGGTATTGATGATGCGAGTTTCATTCAAGAGGATAGTTATGATCAGAAGTTTCGAAGCGTCGGTTAGTTATGTCATTTTCATTCGAGGTAATGATTTATGCTCTCAAATACATTTATGGTTTTTAAACTATTTTGATTTATATAAATACTAATAAAATAGCTTATATTTTTATTTGAGTTTATATTGCTCATAAGGAATATTTTATTATTTATGAAAATAGAATATTTGAGAATAATATATAAATTTTTGAGAAATATAAAATAATTTTTGGATTATATAAAATATTTTGAGATATAACTATTTTATGGGATAAGATAAGATTTGTGAGAAAAGTAAATATAGTTAAGGGCAATACAAACGTACTTAGTAGGTGGAAACTAAGGCTGCTGTTTTGTGAAAGATGATAGGCCGTATTTAGTAGGTGGAAAGCTAGAGCTGCCGAATCACCCAATAACGAGCTCGGAAAGACTTGTATCTGTGCGCGTACTCGATACCAGAGAGCATTATCTAATGTGTGTGTGTGAAAGTGGAATAAAAAATCGATATCCCAATAAAAAAAAATTTAATATATTTATATTTATATTTATATTTATATTTATATTTATATTTATATTTATATTTATTACCCCAAGGAATCGTGAAGCCCTACAAACCGGATAGCCGAATCCGAGGTATAAATAAGATTTATTTTTCTAATTTGATTGATAATACACGGATCTTCGGTTAGGAAATAGGTAAAATTTTAATTCCGCTGTGCATATCAGATTGTGAGTTTACTTTCATATACAATCATCTACCAAATTCACCTCACTGAACGAGATAATCTATTTATGAAATTTATAATACCATTGTCGAGATATATGTTTAGAGTCTTCAGATATACTTCTTGTGTTTGTAGTGCATATTCAAAATATTCTAGTTGCACCACATACTTTGTCTCATCAATGACACCATTGAGAAACGAGTTCTTCATATCCATCTAATATGACTCAAGATTGAAATACGTCACTATTGTCAAGATAATCCTTAAGAGTCTTTCAATTATACCATAGAGAAAACTTCTTTAAAATTTATTAACTTAATTATATTTGTTGTCGTTCTTGAAATGTCAAAGTTTGTTCTTCGGTTACAAAGTCATGATAATTTATATCTTAAACATAATCAAAACATAAGTTTTAAATTTCAAGGCTATAGCCGTATTTCCCCCCCCCGCAAACTGGACATCTTCAAGGAACTATGCATTTCCTAAATACTAAAACAAAACGACTTTATTTGTGGGATCATAAAACTTGTACATCTTAAACTTATTGGCATATCCAATAACATAGCAACTTGTTCAGTTTCTCTTACTTATGCCTTTAAGGCTTACCTTAACCGGACCAGCTCAACACGTAAATGATCTAAATAAGGTTATCAACCTATCAAAAATCATATTGTTGTTTATTAGTTGCTTTAGTTGGAACAATATTTAGGATATAAGTTGTAGTTTTAAGTGTACCCCCTCGAGTGAGGACAATAAAATAGTATTACAAATAATATTCCACACCATATCCTAAACTGTTCTATTTTGTCTTTATGCAGTTAAGTCGTTCATGTCGGGAAAACCCGACAATGTATACTGTGAGATAATATCACTTTACTCTAGGAGTTTCACAAATAGTCATGGATGTTGTTCACCTGAATCGTCATATTAACCATGATATATACCACCACGATCAACTTAACTATAACCTTAAAAAGCTTTGAACACATCCATTACCGTTGCCATGTCATAATTGAGATAATCATATTAATTAATGAATGTATTGCCACATAGAGAGTATCACAAGCGTAGTAAAAATATTAAAAGATTTAAATTGCACCACATGTAAACAAGCTTATATAGGAAAGAGGATACATAAATTTTGAGAGGCGCTATTTAAAGAGCTAAGTTGGCTTAATAAAGAGCAAATTATCATCTGCAAGACTTCATCTTTTTTAATGCATCAAAGCTAGCTGGTTAGCAACATTTATAATTTTGTGACAATATATTTAATGTTTCTCTTAGTGAGCTTGTAGTTTTATCATATTTCAGGATGGTTAATTAATGTATTGCCACATAAAGAGTATCACAAGAGTAGTAAAAATACTAAAAGATTTAAATTGCACCACATGTAAACAAGCTTACATAGAAAGAGGATACATAAACTTTTCTCTAGACATAAATAGACCATGCACCAAAATAGACATTTTCTTTACCTGCTTCTTCACCTCAAGTAAAATAAAACTACATCATTTGTTACCATTTAACCATTCTATTACACATATAGATATGTTTAATTCGTTTTTTTATTGTCAAATACAAAAAAATATTAAATTTCTTAAGAACAAATATCTTTCTTTTTACCATGTAGATGAATCAGCTGTGAAGGAAAATGTAATATTCATCCATGGATTTATCTCCTCTCATTATTCTGGACAGAAACAATTTTTCCAGTTTTTGCCCAAAAAACAAAATCGAGTTACAGACTGTTAGCTGTGGATCTTTTAGGGTTTGTTCGAAGCCCTAAACCTGAAGACTCATTATTTAACCCCCACCCCCCCCCCACACATAGACTCAGTACGTTGTGAATTCACATGAGGGAACACGTGGACCTCTACGGTGGGCCGTTCTGATGAGAAGCGTGGCTTTTTCTTCCACCCTTGATTTATTTAAAGTTTTGATTTTCTATGAATTTTAGCTTGAAATATATGACGTGTCAAATTTTTATTGGTTTCTAAGGTTGTATTACTGATCCGGTGAGAACCATCTACTCAATATTTTTCTCATTACGCCTCTTCTCTTCCACTCTCACTCACGCAGAGACCATTGTCTGATTGTCTCTCACACAAGCTCTTCTCACGACGGGCCTCCATTTCACTCGCCGCCTCTCTCCCTCCTCCCTGCTCGGTTACCTCCATTTCACTCGCCCCTCCTCCTTTATCCTCCTTCCAACACTGTTGAGGGATGAAACAAACGCCGGAAATTTTATATTTTGGGGAAGAAGAGAAAAGGAGCGTCGTATCGTCCTGCCTCACTCTCTCTTCATTGAAAAGGTTTAATCTTACTTGAAATATTTTGAATTTTCATAAATTGGGATTAGTGTTTTTCATTTGGGTCTTTCGGTTTTCTGTTTTAGATGGAATTAAGCCTCAATTTAATACCTAATTGTTATAAATAATTTAATCTTTGGTATAAAATCTCATGTAAGTACTGTTTTTGGACGAATTTTTTATTTATTTTTTTATTTTTTCCCTCCTTTGGTGCTTAGGTACAAATTGATTAATCGGTTCCTTTATTAGACACGTCAACTGATCATTTCGAAAGGCATATTACTGTTGATAAGTGCAAGCCAAAAGAAATAATATTTGTGTTTTTTTCTATGTAAATTCATCTAGAGAATTGTAATACATGTATCCACCATCTAGAAATATGGATCATGTACTTAGATAATTGTGTGAGTATAATGTTAGGGCTTAATATGATTCATGTATACATGAACCATTTAGCCTATAAATAGAACCCATTTTATTTTGTAAGAGACAAGAAGAAAGAAATATATTAAGAAAAATTAAGAAAAAGAAAGTTGTTCTTCTTCCATTAAAATTGTGAGTTTGTGAGGATAAATCCATAAATTGGCATCAGAGCCGATGGCGAATCCCGGGAGAATGTCGTTTGGGGGTATGTCACTGCCACGATTGACGAGAGTTAACTACAACAACTGGAGCATCCAAATGTGAGCATTACTCGGGGCCCAAGATGCATGGGACGTAGTCGAGAACGGCTACACCGAACCAGAGAATACCGACGATATGACAGTAAGTGAAATCAAGGCGTTGAAACAAAAGCGAATGAATGACAAGACAGCGCTATACATGCTTGTTCCAAGCGGTTGACGAGTCGATTTTGAAAATATAGCAAGCGCGGTAACGGGTAAGGAAGCATGGGATACATTGCAAAAAGTTTTCAAGGGAACAGACCGAGTAAAGCAAGTAAGACTCCAAACTCTACGCGGCGAGTTGGAGTGTATGAAGATGAAGGAGTCAGAAGGTGTATCCGACTACATCACACGTGTGCAAACCGTGGTAAATCATCTCAAGTGTAATGGTGAAACTCTAAAGGACTCGAGGGTCGTGAAAAAAGTTTTACGGTCGCTAACCGAAAATTTCGAGAATGTCGTGTGCGCCATCGAAGAATCGAAGAACCTAGAGGAGCTAACTATTGACGATCTCGCTGGGTCGTTAGAGGCACACGAGCAACGCAAGAAGAAGAAGAACGAGTCGCTTGACGAAGCGCTGCAAGCCAAGATGCCTATCAAAGACGAAAATGCACTCTACACTCAAAACTTTCGTGGAAGAGGGCGTGGCCGTGGAGGTCGCAGCAATGATCGCGGTGGTGGAGGCCACGGTCGAGGTGAATACTATGAGGAGAAGGGGCAGTCAAGCCAACAAAATTGGTGAGGTAGAGGACACGGGTCGTGGGAGGCGGCCGGTCAAATCACTATAATGTCGAGTGCTATAAGAGTGGCAAATACGGTCACTATGCGAAGGACTGCAACTCCGACAAGTGTTACAAGTGCGGCAAGGTCGGGCATTAAGCAAAAGTTTGCTATGTCGAAAAGAAAGTGGAGGAGAACACCAACCTTGTCACGGAGGATGAGATGAAAGATGGGTTTCTCATGATGGCATACAACGATATCAACACCGATGGTGATACAGTCTGGTACCTCGACACCGGTGCAAGCAACCACATGTGCGGGCACAAGCACCTATTCAAGGAGATGCGAGAGGTTGAAAATGGACACGTGTCATTCGGAGACGCATCAAAGATCCAAGTAAAAGGTCAAGGTACGGTTCACTATTTACAAAAAGGTGGTACGGAAGGGTCAATTGAGGATGTTTATTACGTACCTGATCTTAAGAGCAATATTTTGAGTATGGGACAACTCATGGAGAAGGGATACTCGGTATTCATGAAAAATCGGGTACTACAATTAAAAGACAATCAAGGACGCTTGGTAGCACAAGTTGAAATGGCCAAAAATCGCATGTACAAGCTCAACTTGCGAAATGTGCATGAAAAATGTCTACAAGTCGATATGGAGGACAAATTGGCATTGTGGCATCTAAGGTTTGGTCACCTTCATTATGGTGGCCTAAAGGAGTTGGCCAAGAAGAACATGGTCCATGGGCTACCAGACACGGACTACATCACCAAGTTTTGCGAAGGATGTTTATTCGGCAAGCAAGCAAGGACCTCATTTCCGAAAAAGGCGAAATACCGAGCAGAAAGACCTCTCGAGTTGGTGCATACCGACATATGTGGCCCAATTACACTCAAATCGTTCAGTGAGAAAAGATATTTCATCACATTTGTTGATGATAATATAAGGAGGACATGGGTTTATTTTTTGAAGGAAAAATCCGAGGCTCTCGAAGTGTTCAAAAGGTTCAAGGTTTTAGTAGAGAAGATGACCGGGACTTACATCAAGGCGTTACGGTCGGATAGAGGCGAGGAGTACATGTCAACCGCTTTCACGAGTTATTGCGAGAAGTATGGGATTAAGCGATTCTTGACTGCACCATACTCTCCTCAGCAAAATGGTGTGGCCGAGAGGAAGAACCGGACCATCCTCGACATGGTTCGGTCGATGTTGAAAAGCAAGGGTATGCCAAAAGAATTTTGGGCCGAGGCGGTACAATGTGCCGTGTATATACAAAACCGATGCCCACATGCGAAGTTAGGTGAGATAACAGCCCAAGAGGCTTGGAGTGGTCAAAAGCTGACTGTATCACATTTCAAAGTATTCGGTAGTGTGGCCTATGCACACGTACCGGATCAAAGGAGGACTAAGCTCGACGATAAAAGCAAGAAGTTCGTGCTCATTGGATATGACGAGAAAACAAAGGCATACAAGCTCTTCGACCCAATTGGAAGGAAAGTTATGGTGAGCCGGGACGTACATGTGAATGAAGAGAGCGCGTGGAATTGGAATAACAAAGATGAGATGACACATGATAAGGCCGAGTTATATGAGGCTGAGAAAGGAGAATCACCGGCATCAACCTTTGTACCGACTAGCCCCGTACCATCTGATGTTGAAGATGAGCCAAGACAACCAAGGATGCGAAGCATGCAAGATTTATACGACTCGACAAGTGAGGTACATTTAATTTGTCTTTTGGCGAATGCCGAAACAATTACCTTTGAGGAAGCGGTACGAAATGAGAAGTGGCAAGCAGCCATGAATGAAGAAATAAAAGCAATAGAGCGAAACCAAACTTGGGAGTTGGTTGAATTGCCAAAAGGAAGTCAGCCCATATGAGTAAAATGGGTATACAAAAAGAAGATGAACGCTCAAGGCGAGATAGAGCGGTACAAGGCAAGACTAGTTGCAAAGGGCTATCGACAAAAGGCGGGGATAGACTATGATGAAGTCTTTGCCACAGTTTCAAGAATGGAGACAATTCGCCTTCTCATAGCTCAAGCAGCTCAATTCAAATGGCAAATTTTTCAAATGGACGTCAAGTCGGCATTTTTGAATGACGTGCTTTAGAAGAAGAGGTGTACGTAGAGCAACCACACGGGTACATGAAAATCGGGGAAGAGAAGAAGGTGCTGAAATTGAAGAAGGCACTTTACGGGTTAAAACAAGCACCTCGAGCTTGGAATACTCGCATCGACACTTACTTCAAGGAGAACGGGTTTACTCAATGTCCATACGAGCATGCACTATACGTAAAAAAGATTGAAGGCAATTTGCTCCTTGTCGCTCTTTATGTTGATGACCTCATCTTTATGGGGAACAATGGTGAGATGATAGAGGAGTTCAAAAGCGTGATGACTCGGGAGTTCGAGATGACGGATTTGGGCTTGATGAAGTATTTCCTTGGTCTGGAGGTTAGACAAGGAAAGACTGGGATTTTTGTGTCACAAGAAACATATGCAAAAGAAATTCTGAAAAGGAACAAAATGGCGGATTGCAACCCGGTATTGACACCGATGGAACCCAGGGCGAAACTTTCTAAGTTTGACGGTGGCAAACGAGTAGATGCGACCAAATACCGAAGTCTAGTTGGGAGTCTCCGCTATCTCACATGCACAAGACCGGACATTTCTTATAGTGTTGGAGTTGTAAGTCGATTCATGGAGGAACCGGTCTATACGCATTTAAAAGCGATAAAGAGAATTTTGCGGTATATTCGGGGAACTGAATCGTTTGGGTTATTCTATACCAAAGCCGAAGATTTCAAGCTAGTGGGATATTCCGATAGCGATTGGTGCGGAGATGTTGATGATCGTAAAAGCACATCGGGGTATGTGTTTTATATGGGAGACACGGCATTCACATGGTCCTCAAAGAAACAACCAATAGTGACATTATCGACGTGCGAGGCGGAATACGTAGCAGCATCTTGGTGTGTATGCCATGCAACTTGGTTAAGGAACTTGTTGCACGAGTTGAAACTGACGCAACACGAGGCGACCGAAATACGAGTCGATAATAAATCCGCAATCGAGTTAGCAAAGAACCCAACACATCATGCGAGGAGTAAGCACATTGATGTGCGTTTTCATTTCATCCGAGAGCAGGTGAAGAAAGGTGATGTGCGAGTGAGTCATGTGGCAAGTCATGACCAAGTGGCTGACATATTCACGAAACCACTTCCGACGGCGTTGTTTGAAAACTGTAAGGTGATGATCGAGATGAAGAATAGGCTTGCGCTTAAGGGAGGAATTTGTTGATAAGCCCAAGCCAAAAGAAATAATATTTGTGTTTTTTTCTATGTAAATTCATCTAGAGAATTGTAATACATGTATCCACCATCTAGAAATATGGATCATGTACTTAGATAATTGTATGAGTATAATGTTAGGGTTTAATATGATTCATGTATGTATGAACCATTTAGCCTATAAATAGAACCCATTTTATTTTGTAAGAGACAAGAAGAAAGAAATATATTAAGAAAAATTAAGAAAAAGAAAGTTGTTCTTCTTCCATTAAAATTGTGAGTTTGTGAGGGTAAATCCACAATTACTCTACTCTATATTTTTCATGAAAAAATAGTTTTTCGATCACATATTTTGTATAAAGAAATAAAATCTCAGATGCTTTATTAATTCTTTATTTTGCTCTCTTGCCTTTGGGAAGAAATTAAGATAGAAGGGTCTAAATGATATTTCCCATGTTTTGTGGTCCCACACATGATATTTTAACTTCTCAGTATATTCATGATGTTGATATTTTATACGGGTATAGATGAAATTAATTAGTGTAGGGCTGTACCAGTGTACCACTTTTCATTGGTTCATAATTCGAACTGCATGACTTAGCCTCAATCAACTAAAAGTTGTTAATTAATCTTTAAGACTTCTAATCTACCTAACGTTATGCGATTTAGCATCTTGATTTATGTTGTAACAAATGATAAATAAAAATAAATATTAATACATGTTGCTGATTTTTTTCTCTTTATTTATTTAGAAAATGGAGGGTTTCTTATTTTGGACACGAGAAATTTCTCTCATTCAATGAATGCAAATTTACCTGAATGGACCGAACAACTGAATTCCTTTTTGAAATACGATTTTTTCTTTCATTTAAATTTATTTTGATTGTTCGGAATTTTTTTCTTCCGATGTATCAAATGCTTTTGTAGCCTTATAAATCCAAGAAGCAAATTATCTCAGAAATAATCGAAAAGAACAAATTCTACAAGGTCCGCGCTTCTTTTTTTAATTACATGTATATACAAATAAGTTGCGCATTTTTGTTTTCAAAGCAATATTTTTTGCGTAATTTCTTACCTTTTTCAGTGTTTTCGAATTAGGCCGAAAAAGTGAAAAAAGGAAGTGGATGAAAAACTTGACCAGGATTCTAATCCGTTGGCTCGAGCAGAAGCATTAAATGCTATGTTGACTAAAAAGTAAAAACAGCACGGTTCCAGCTTGTAATGAAAGTCAAAAACGTTTGAAAACCAGAGATCTCTCTTTTATTAAGGTACATTATTATCTCTTTATATATGGAAATTTATCAAATCTATTACTGCATTTATATGTAAATGTCAAGAGAGTAACCATATAGCTTTTACTTTTTAATTCAAGAAATTTGTACAGATTCAGTTGTCACATATATACTTCTTCTTTTTTCAGCAACAAAATAATTTAAAATAATGCATATGAATTCTTTAGTTCTTTATCATTAAATCAGATAGTAAAAAATAGCTTACATATGCTATGAAGAAACTGAATGGTTTCTTTCTTTTGTGGAATAGTGGAACTAATTTTAGTTTTCAATAGTGTGTTAAGTGAAAAAAATCAAGGGTGTAAAGGTTTGAGCATATTTTCTATTTTTGGATTATGTAAAGAAAATCAAGGGTGTAAATTAGGATAGTTAGATAGTTATTTGTAAATGAATGTAAAAATTCGTGGTAATTAATAGAAAATTTTGCATTTGGAAGGGGATAATTAATTCAAGCCCCCTCCTAAATTCTTAAAAAAAAATGGAAAAATCAAGAAAATAATCAATTTTTCTAATTATTTCATGTTTTCCATTCTTTGTGATTTATTATTTTTAGGATTTTTGGTGAAATATTTTGCATATTTTGTGTGTTATTCATACTTTTAGCCTTTAGGATTTTTTTTGTATTGCAATAATATGAACACCCTAATACTTTGGTATGAATCAAATGTCATGTATTTACATTTTTATTGATTTCACCTTTTATTAGACGTTTTTATTTATTTTTTTACATCAGGAGAAGCCTGGCGCATATGACAAGTTTGTGAAGGAGATGACAATGGAGTTGTGGGCCCGCACCTCAGTTGAGACGAAACAATGCACATAGAATAGAATTTTTTTGAATAGTAGCGCTATTTTGAAGAATAATTAATCAGATAGCATGATTTTCAAAATATTTGGGTAGGTAGCACTTCCGCCAGACCTTCTGGCGGAACTGAAGTAGTTCCGCCAGAGGGTCTGGCGGAACTAGAGAATTTTTTTTTTTTGCTAATCTCGGCCGTTTGGCACCCTTAAACAGCCTTAATTAATGAAAAATTTATTTTTGGCCCAATTTAGACAGTGAAATTGGCCCAAAAATGACGAAAATATAGGTTCCGCCAGACCCTCTGGCGGAACTAGTTAGTTCCGCTAGTGGGTCTGGCGGAACTACACATTTTCCCAACTTACAATCTGACCCAAAAAGTTCAAAAAAATGGTCTAGTTCCGCCAGTGGATCTGGCGGAACTAGACCATTTTCCCAACTTACAATCTGACCCAAAAAAATTTCAAAATTTAGGGTTTAGTAACGGTTTTTAATAAAAAACCGATACTAAATATTATTACTGTATCGGTTTTTCGGGAAATTTTTTTTTCATTTAGTAACGGTTTTTATAAAATAACCGTTACTAAATCTGACACTTAGTAACGGTACTTCCCTAAAAACCGTTACTAAAATGAGTTAGGTAACGGTTCTTCTATAAAAATCGTTACTAAGTGGAAATTTAGTAAGAACCGTTACTAACTCCTTATTTAGTAACGGTTTTTAGGGAAGAACCGTTACTAAATGTCATATTTAGTAACGGTTATTTTATAAAAAACGTTACTAAATGAAAATAAAATTCCCGAAAAAACCGATACAGTACTAATATTTAGTATCGGTTTTTTATTAACAACCGTTACTAAACCCTAAATTTTGAAATTTTTTTGGGTCAGATTGTAAGTTGGGAAAATGGTCTAGTTCTGCCAGACCTACTGGCGGAACTAGACAATTTTTTTGGACTTTTTGGGTCAGATTGTAAGTTGGGAAAATGTGTAGTTCCGCCAGACTCACTGACGGAACTAGCTAGTTCCGCCAGAGGGTCTGGCGGAACCTATATTTTCGTCATTTTTGGGCCAATTTCACCGTCTAGACTGTTTAAGGGTGCCAAACGGCCGAGATTAGCAAAAAAAAAAAATTCTCTAGTTCCGTCAGACCCTCTGGCGGAAGTGCTATCTACCCAAATATTTTGAAAATCATGCTATCTGATTAATTATTCTTCAAAATAGCTACTATTCAAAAAAATTCCATAGAATATGATCTGACTTGGAGGTTAACGACGGCATTAATATTATTGGAGGGTATTCAAAAATAAATAAAAACTCTACTCTATGCATATGATCATTAACCTGACTTGGAGGGTATTCAAAAATGGAACATAAAAAGATAGTGTATGCTAGACAAGCGTAGTTAACATTTATAACCCATTTAATGTATGACAAAAATATTAGAATATATTTTAACTGTGTTTTTTCCGTTTTTTCGTGACACAAATAGATAAATTTGATCTATGTATATGTTTGGTAATATCACATTATTTTGTTGCTCCAGAAACGGAAATCAGACACTATTGTGTTTGTCACGGAGCTGACATTTAGATATATTGTTATCTTCTAAAAGTATGTGTGTTAGTATTCTATATGATATATAAATCGTTGTATGGTGTACAACTACCCATAGAATTATGTAAATATCTTTAAATTATAATTTTGTAATTAGCTAGCTACTTGTAGTAGCAAGTTCTTGTTTGCTTGTTTGAGTTCTTTGAATGAGTGCATAACATATATTTAATATGAGTACATAACTAGCAAAAAGTTTAAAACCCGCAGCGAAGCGCCGGCATTTTATTAGTATGGATGAAAAAAGGTGCAACTTTTTTTTGAATGACATTCTCAGTGATTATGCTTATATCTTTTCCATATTCAAATTTTATCAGATATAGTAAAAAGACTATATTTTTACATGGATTTAAGATCAAACTGTTACTTGTGCTAATCAGGCTTTATACATCATTTTACTTCAAATCAAGTAGTAAAAATGAAAGAAAAAAGTGATTAGCTTTTGGAGAAAGCAAAATAAAAGTTATAAAAGGTGATAAAGCCAACATAATCTTTTTTCCCTCGCTTTCTATTTAAGATAAGGGGTAATATCAAGTATACCCTTCCAAAAATCCAAAATATCAAATTTACCCCTCCAAAACTGAAAATATAAAATTTACCCTCTTAAACTTTATTTTATATCAAATTTACCCAAAATTCTATTTTACCATTCAAATTAATTTAAAAAAAATACTGTAGCACAACGGCACTATAGATATACTATTTTTTTCATTTTATATACTGCTTTCTCATTTTATATACTGTTGTTTATTCTTTGTGTATTTTTTATTTTTTTACTTTTATATACTATTTTCCCATTTTATATACAGTTTTCCCATTTTTATATACTGTTTCACTTTTATATATATACTGTTGTTAGAAAATTAATTATATATACTGTTATGTGCATATTGTTATTAGAAAATAAATTATATATATTGTTATTGGATCCGTCGTGAACAATTGTGCTACAGTACGTCGTGCTCTATCAGGTCCTTAATGTATATTTAAACTAAAATGAGAGTTTAGGGAAATATTAGTCAACTAAATAAAATATTTATTAAAGTAATTAGGTTTTAGAAGATTAAAATATAGTTAATTTGGTAATTTGGGTAAATTTGATATTTTAGAAGTTTGAAGTGGGTAAATTTGATATTTTAGAAGTTTGAAGTGGGTAAATTTGATATTTTAGAAGTTTGATATGGGTAAATTTGATAATAGTTAAACTTTAGAAGGGCAAATTTGATATTATGAACTTTAGAGGGGTAAATTTGATATTTTGAGTTTTTGAAAGGGTATACCTGATATTACCCCTTAAGATAAAAAGAAAATTTAACGGCCCACCAATTAAGCCTGCCTTGCTTTTAGGCCTAAAGCACCAACCTAAAGGCCCACTTATTTTTCACTAAACAAGGCTTTACACGTTTATTTTATTTACCAATAAACACTAATTTGTAATTATACTGTGAAAAAATGTCTTTTTTACCCCATCCATGAAAATAAAAGTTTCATGAAACTGATTATAGATATGAGTGTATGAAACATGGATATACATGCTTCCTAAAAACCTTATCATAATATTATATAGAAAAAATATACATATATTTATTTATATATTTTCATATTTTTATTTTACCATATATATTTGGGTAGCTCACTCAAGTATTCTATTATGATTTTACCCAACTAAAGAGACCTCGAAATGTAATATCAAACTTTTGACAAAGGTCTATTAGAAAAAGATACAATTTTTATTAGCTTAAAAAAGATATTTTTACTCCCTTTAAGAAACAGTTTTGTAGGCATGGACCACAAAAAAAGGAATGCTTTAGCAAAGGAAGTGTTTAATAAATATGTGATTTTTGCTTTAAAATTTTATGAATTTTGAACTTTATATCGGTCGGGTCAGATATTGCCACCTCTAACTCTAAACTGTTCGATTTGACGAATTATGAAGAATTAGGATTTATGTTTTTGTATTTCTGAAGTAAATTTTTTGAGAGATTGCTTGATATATGAGATTTATAAATTTGATTGCAAGTTGTGCACATGTCTACATAATGAACATTTTCTAACTAAAAAAGTGATTAAATTTTGATTTAACTAAGACACAGCTTGAGAATTTCCTCAAAATTCCATGATTTTATCACAATTCAATTCATAAAAAGATGACAATTCCTCAAAAACTCATATAGAAAAAATAATCTTTACACAATATTCCAAATTTCAAAATCCAAATTCACTCAAATTGATATGGCCAACTGACAAAATAAACCAATTGACAAATAACAGAAACATAGAATGAATGGAACAGGACAAAGTGAGAGCATCATTTCCTTGGAAAAAACTAATTAAGGTATATTTCCTCTCCATTCTATCAAAATATCTCGTGCTGCAAAATGAAAACAGTCCCATTAAATATCAAATACACATCTCCATTACTTCTAAAAATGAAGACGAGAGAAGCCAAGAAGAGAGCCTAAATCAAAGGAGACACCAAATAGACAAAATGATAATAATGGCCATTAAAAGTCCATGTATGGACAGTGGAGGTCCCCCACACTCACTCACTCGCCCACACACACACACACACACACACAAAAAACATAAATCACTCACAAAAGAGAATAAAAAGCCGGTGAGCAAATAAGAGATATATTACTGTCTAGCTTTGAGAAGGAAAAGAAAGACTGGATGGAATGGAAGAATCCGTATACTGTTTGTTTATTTATTTATTTTGTAAATTTCTGCATTTAGATATGAATGAATATTAGGAAAGTTTCGGTACTGTACCAGTGTTTGGTACAGAAATATCGAAATTTATCAGAGAAGCTTCAAAACAACTGTGTTTGAATGAATGAATGAATCTTTGTTTCCACACTGAGATATAATGATTTTGTTTCAAAAATAAATAAATAAATACTTCTTTCAGTGAGCCTAAAGACCAGATTTCAACATTTTTAAGGGCACAAGTTAATTAATTTATAAGCTAAAATATCAGGAAAAAAGTTAACAATTTTGAGTACTCTGGCACCAACTTGATTTAATATTGCAATTTGCAAAAGAAAAAAACTATTTGAAAGATTTGATTTTTTTCCCCCAATATTGTACATTGAAATACACATTAAAACTTTTTAAAGTAATATATTGAGAAATTTAAAGTAGAAATAAGAATATTTAACCTACTTGACATCAAAATAGACACTTTCAATATAGTCAAACTTGTATTTTCCAAACAAGGACTAATGAAATGAAACATAACATCTGAAACCACAAAACATTCAAGAGTGCAACAATACCCAAACATTTACACAAATAACACAACTGAATTCGACTCGACGCACAAAAATACACTTCAAGCAAATATAATAAAGAGAGGTCTTTCAAACCTAATATAAAATGTCATGTTCAAATCATAAAATAGCATACCACAAATCACGCGTAATATAACACAAACAATAACAATAATAATAAACTTAAGACGTGTTAAACATTTTTTCTTTTTCCCAAATTAGAGATCTTTCTTCGCTCTAGTACACATAACGAGAACATGTTGAAATGATTGAAAAGTCAGTGATTGAAAAGTACAAATTGAAATCTTTTCATATTGTCGCTCATTCACTTGGTTCGGTTCTGGCTCTTGCACTGGCTGTCAAATATCCTGATGCGATTAAATCGTTAACTCTAATGGCACCGGAAAATATTTCATTAATTATAAATTACATTTTTATTTGTATAATATTTCATTATGTAATTAATTTGACAGTATGACACAGTTCGGTATATTAGGTTAAGCTGGTAAAAGTAACATACCGTTTTAGGTAATTATGAGGTTGTTTAACACGTCTATAGTGATGGACTAAATAATCTATGATAGTTTTTTGTGAAAGTATGGGCAAGTGTACTGATACCATACTATATATTCGACATTTCTAGTCACTACATAACCAAGCTAGCCATATTACTGTCACATTACCACATTACCACACTTAGAATTAAATTTTGGGTGGCTGATATTTTTGGCTAAATTGATAAAAAGGGACAATCGCCATACAAACAACAGTAACTTCATTTTCACACGTCCCATTCAATAAAATTATTACATTTTAACATGACAGTTAATCATTTTGAATGTTAATTGAGTCTGATAAATGAATTAATCAACCATTTACAAAACTATTTAACAAAAATGAAATATAAATGTCTATATATAGCCGTATTTTCTTGTGCCGAAAGAGGAGGAAGCAGCAGTAGCACAGTACATGATGAGACAGGTGGCACCGAGACGAGTTTGGCCTCCAATTGCTTTCGGCGCATCAATGGCGTGTTGGTATGAGCATGTCAGCCGCACGATCTGCCTGACCATTTGTAGACACCATCGGATCTCGGACTACCTCTTCAGACTCGCGACTCGTAATAGGTAAACCATAACTTTCATGTAATGTAATTATTAACTATTAATTAGGATATAATGATGGTGATTGTTAATAATGCTTTGATAATTATCTAATAATAAATGTGTTACTATGGGTTGTCCATGATAATAATAAATTTGAAACGCGCCTTGCACCTAATAAATAGTGTAAGAACTAGTCCACTAATTTTCCTATTTATGATTTTGATAGTACAAAGTTTTTTTTTAGGGAGATAGTACTAAGTTATATGTTTAATATACTAAGTGTTATGTTTAATATTCTTGGCATATCAAATTAAGGGACCTAGGTTCCAAACATGACCGTGGTTTCCCTTCCCTTCATAAATATAGTGGGACCCCCCAATGTTTCCAATTTTGATTTATTTACTTGTCATCTCCAAATTTAGATTTTTTTTTTTTTTTTTACCTAACTCCATAGTTTCAAATTTCCCAATATGCAAGCTAATTAAGAATGAGAATGACAGTCGTTAGTCATGAACTTTTTTGCTCGCGGAAGTACTTAATAAGTTTTATTATTTCCAGGGGCATAAGGTAAAAAATCAAGAAACATTTGCACTAATACCCTAAAACTCTTATAATTTACAGAATGAAGACTTTCATGATAGAGGCTTTCATGTGTCACACCCACAACGCGGCATGGCACACCTTACACAACATAATTTGCGGAAGTGTGATAAAAATGGAAAATTATCTTGAAATAGTTAGAGACAATCTGAATTGTAGCGTGACTGTATTTCACGGCCAGAACGATGAGCTTCTGCCTATCAACTGCAGTCATGCAGTCGGATCAAAAATCCCTCGTGCACGTGTTAAGATCTATGAGAAGAAAGATCATATCACCATTATTGTTGGCCAAGAGAGGTTGTTTGCAAGAGAGCTTGAAGAGATTTGGAATAATGCATGCGAGTGAAAAAAATAAAATATAAAAAATATGGAATATAATTAGTTATTGTAATAAAAAGTTATGATATTGTATTATAAATTTGGCTTTTTTTTTTCTTTTTCTTTTTATCCCCTAAATCCAAAGGGTGGTATGATATTTATACAAAATTGATAGTTTGCAGTTGGATAATAAAATTAAAATTATATACTTTGTAAAGCTTGAAATATTCAAGATAATATAAATGTTCTTGAGTAAAATAGAAAATTCTTCATTTGTTCTTCAGTTACTTGAAAAGATTGCAAACAACATTAACGAAACTAAGCCCAATTATAAAACTCAGCCCATTAAATAACACTTGTTTTGAACTTAGACTTCAAAAGGAAGCCCATCTCTTCTCCAATGACAAAGCCTGATCCCTTCTTATCCATATTTATGTGTTCTTTTCCGGTGTATTTTTTTTTTTTTTTTTTGATGGCGGTAAGCAAATTGCCTGCCGCATTTCATTAAACAAATAAAAATTCACTACAACTTTCAGAAAAATAAAAAAGAAAAAAGAAAAAGAAAAGAAAAATAGATAGATTCGGGCCAATTTCCGTCATTGCCAACTTCGCCAATGCCGCACCAACAAGAGAAGAAGATCGCCATTGCCTGCAGTTTCGTCCAGAGAGAACCACCAAGATAACACTCGGCCATCGCCACAAAGGCAGTGCCACCCAAATTGCCGTGAATAGAGAGTCCGCACCACACCCAATAGATCGACGAAAATGACTGCCACACAGGACCGGTTCCCACGACAGTGGCACAGAGAGAGGCCAAACCTAGAGAGGAGCAGTCGTTCTAAGGTTTCAAACCGGCATAAGATGGAGAGGAGACGCAGCTATTGGGTTTCGGCACCATTTCTCAGATCCACAAAAGAGAGAGAGAGAGAGAGAGAAAGAGGAGCCGCCATTGTAGGGTTTCGTACCGTAATTGGCTGCAGCCGGAAGCAAGGCTTTCTTCTCCCCTTTACAGAGCCTGAGAGAGAGAGGAGGAGGTTTAGGTCGACGAGAGGAAGAGCCGCCATCAGAAGTAGTTTGTGGGCCCTTAGGGTTTCGACTGTATCCAGATCCGAAAGAGAAGAAACGACCAAACCTGACTTAGAGTGGTGAGAAGGCCTAGAGAAAACAGAGAGAAGAGATTGTGACGCGAGGATGGCCGCTGCCGGAGGCGGAGAGTGGGGAATCCTACTTTTTCGTCCAGATTCAGATCTGATAGAGGGGAAAGAGCGAGAGAACAGGAGAGAGAGGTAGCCTTCGACAGGAAAGAGGAGAGAGCATCCTGTCGGCGGCAATGCTTGGGTGGGAGGTGAATGCCGCTGGCCCGTCCATTCCCAGATCTGACCGGAAAAGCCCCCTTTTTCTCCTAGTGACTGATATTTTGTTTGTCATATGCAGGCACTTCAAAGCTTTAAATGGTGATACACATGTCTCACAAACTATTTCTTCCATTGCTCGCAAGAATATTCGTGGGCCCCACATAACATTTCTGGAATTCGAGGAAATCAACAAAAAACATTGCTTGGATGAATTTTTGGTAGACTATATTAATTTATATTAGGCGAATAACTTATATTCTATTTTTTTGTTACTTTTATGCATTATTTCCTAATGTGCTATTTTTTCATACACCTGTTAGTGTCGGTACAAGTGGGCACCATGGGTAGATGAGAAGGATAAAACTGTGTTCGAAAATATGGTAAACAAGCTTTATAGGGACATGTTGTCAAAAGAGCTCACTAGTACAAAAAACAGTTTTTGCTACCAAGCAGTTTCGTCGCTAAAAGCCTAAATTTAGTCGCCAAAGCCTTTTGCTACTAAAAATTCGTCGCTATTTTCGTCCCTACAGCCACGTTACAGATTCTCTTTTGCTACGAAAATGGTGATTTGTCGCCAAAAGATGACTTATTGCTACGAAGATTTTGTGTTTTCTTGCAACTATTTTGTCGTTGAAGGCTAAAGCAGTGGTAACAATCGTCTTGTTGTGGTCGCTAGTTAGTGTTTTCTTGCAACTATTTAGTGGTCGCAAAATACTTCTTTTTTGTACCGAAATGTCATTATTTACTACCAATGATTTGCCGCCAAATAACCTATAGGGACTAAGATTTGATTGCCAATCCAAATTTAAATATGTTAAGTACTACTATAATACTCAATTAGTCTCCATAAAACAAATATCAAACAAAAATTTCTAAAAATTATAAAATGTAAATTTTTAATAACAAATTTTAACATAACAATAATTATCATCATAAATAAATAAACAATAATCATACAAAAATATGTATATCCCATAACATCGTATCGAGTCTATGACTTGATTAACATGGCCACTCCCTACTCTCAACACACCAAAACATTAATAAGCTTCATACCCTACAATGAAAACAAAACTAGATATCTTCACAAAGGACGTGTTCTTGCAAAATAACACCAGGATATCTTCACAAAGGACGTGTTCCTGAAAGCAAAACTACATAGTTTATGTCGCCCCAATTTCTACCATCTTATTCTATAAACAAAATAAAAGTATATAATATATTAGTTACTTAGCACGTAACAGTCAAAATTGAAAATATCTTTTTTTGCATATACATCCAAAAATGAAAATATATATTACTCCAATATCTTCTTTCTCAGATTTTTTTTTTCAAGTTGAACCTCATTTGAATATAGGAAAACCGAAATACTAAAACTTACATATTTCTGCTCAGCCTCCTCATTAGCCCACCATCCCTTTGCCCCATGATAGCAAATTCTGAAAATGTAAATTAAGTCACCTTCCAATGATAAAAGCTAAATATAACAAATTATAAATTGATAAACTTTAAACTTCAAAAAGTTGCAAAATAACATATTATGTACTAAGATAGCTGACCTTGTGACTATTCGAATTAAAAAAGCACAATCACAGTCATTGCTCCTTATGCTTCATAAGACCTTTTGGAGGGTTTTGTCTTGCATCTTCTCCACCTTCAAGCTTTTTATAATGGTTAACAACGATAGTCCTTGTATCAACCATATGCTATTTCAATGACACATTGCTCATGACACCTATCAATGTCAATTTATCCTTTGAATAAATGAGCAAATTTTTAGTTATATTGCTTTCATCGAATAAACTCAAAATAAGTTGATTTTGGTCAGAGTGGAAATATCAGAGTGAAAAAAAATTAAAACAAATTTGCAAATATAAAAAAGATTTAATACTGATTATTTTTTATAAAGAATGAATAATTATAAATTAACTATGTGATTTCTACAGTTATCACTAAGAATAACCTAAAAGAAGAAATATACATCAGTATATTATATTTCAAGAAACATTTGACTATGTTTCTATTTCAAAAAAGCTTTGGACTTTGGTTTTATTTTTCCAAATTTGTAAAGTAATTTTGTTGAAATAAAATGAAAAAGACATTTTTTTAAATAAGTAACAAGACATCAAAAAATTGCAAGTATGTTCAATTTTTTTTCCCAGTAAATACATTTTGGATCTTTACATTTTGATAAAAAAAAATTACTTTTTCTGTGTTACAAAAATTCATAACAAATAAGGCCTTACTGAACTGAATTGTCTCCAAATATATACTAAAAATCAAATTATCCTAAAAATGCAAGAGACCAATGTTCAGTATATCCGGCTAAACTGAAGTAATTTGAACAATTGAGTAAAACAAATTTTGGAAAAATAAAACCAAAGTCCAAAGCTTTTTTGAAATAGAAATATAGTCAAATGGTACATACCTCTATAAATCGTGCTAAACTGAACTCGTACGAAATTGGGCTGAATCAAAATAAAATAAAAAGACGCAAAACTTACCACTGATAAATTTTGAACCATGCTAAACTGTACCTAACCTGCGAGATTGAAGCACAATGCTAATGAATTCAGCTAAAAAGTGGCCAAAAACCACACCCAAAACCAATCAGAACCCAACTAGTATATACATGGTACCCACCTGAGTTGGATAAAACTGAAACAAGTGGGCACGAAACTGGTCAGGACTGATCAAAATAGCTGGAATTTGGTCTAAACTCAAGCTGCTAATATCAAAACTACAACAAAATTGCTATAGATCTGCACTAATACCAACCCACAACCAAGAATTAGTCAAAGTTCAGTCAATTTGTGGCTTAATTGAAGCATATTTGCACAATTAGCCTCTTTGATTTCGAATCACTAACAATTTTTGAAACCCAAGAAAATTCAGAAAAAAAAAAAAAAAAAAAAAAGGAAACTTAGAGAGTGTCTTACAGTAGATTTGAATGGCTGGTACATAAGAACTGAATGGGTGTTCCAGCTGCGTGGCTATTCCAGATCGAGTCGGCAATGACAAAGGCAACAACGCAGGGATAAAGACGCTGAGCTCTCGTTCGATGAGATCCGATTCTGGCGAATGGGGCGCGCTGGAGGGTTACTCCGCCGGCAGAGAGAGCGGCGCGATGCTAGAGTGGACAGGGCCGCGCTCAAGAGGTGGAGGGAGGGAGGGCGAGTCGGCTGTGACTTGTGGGAGAAGCGAGAAGAGAGGGGTTGTGTTGATTTTAGGTTTTGGAATAGAATCTCAGCCGCTGATCTAAATGAGATCAACGGTTGTAATGGGCAGGTATAGATGACGACTATTGAACCCCTTCTTGAGACCAGTTTAGCGACCAATAGTTGTGCTTGTCGCCAAAACAATACTTTTGACAACCAACAAAATTGTTCGTTGCTAAAAGTTTTTTTTTTGCGACAAAATATATTTTGGTCGCTGAATATAATAACTAGCGACCATAGTTGCCTCGTAGCCAAAAAATTGGTGGCAAATTTCTATTTTTGTAGTAGTGCTGAAAATAAATATGGACCTAATAAGCAAGATTGGAAGCAATACCAATTGCCTCGGGTTTTCGTGTATTGGAAGGAGATGTGTGATAGATTTCCCACCGAAGAATTTGAGAAGAAATCAGAGCAAGGATCAAAAAATCATTTGGCAGGTGACGAGCATGTGCATCATGTGACATGATTGGTTAGCATGGTTGTCGTTGAACAAACATTGGTAATGTTTAAATTATTATATTTATATACTTCTAAATTTGTTTTATAACTTGTTTTATTCCTACTATGCAGGAGAAAAAACTTAAAACCAAGCCGATACAATCAGAGTTGTTTAGAAAAATGAAAATGCGTTATGACGGATCATTTGTGGATGCTAAGTCTAAAAAGATCTATGTGAGTATACTAAAACTGAATGCGTAGATTTATTGACAATATTTCTAAATAATTTCTTAAAGCTTGATTCTTTTTATTTGCATATGTAATTATAGGAAGACTATGAAGCTGCTATGATTGAGAGATACGGGGAAGATAAGTCGAAACATCCTAAAACAGATAATGAGTTATGGCTCCAAATTACGGGAGGAAAAAGTCATGGCCACATTTATGGCGCAATAATAGATGAAAATACATTGCATGTAAATGGCTCCCGTCAAGTTTCTACTTCGAGGGATTCGACACCAAGTTCTTATTGCTTCTACTCTCAAGAAGAAGTGCAAAACATGTTGCAACAAGAGTTAGCAACAACAACATTAAAGATACAACAACAACTACAACAACTAATGCAACAGCAGATGCAACATGTTGGATACCCCTTATTTCCTTCAAAAAAAAAAAAAAAAAAAGAATTATCCGTGACAAAACATGTGATATATGTACACAAAGTACAATCTAGTTCCAATTTTAATATTCTTCAATTGGAAAAAAAACAATGAGAGTTTTAGATATAATTATCTAGTTGCACAAAATAGATAGCTCCACACACATTCTGTTATATCCCGAATTTCTTATTAAAGGTATTTCCGTAAAATTAAAATGTTGTAGTATTTATATGTAAACTTTTGAATATTTTAGAATTTAGGGGTTAAATTACAACTATTGAAAATTAGTTTTTATTAAAATAATAAATTTAATATTTAATTAATTAGTTATATGTAATGTATGAAAAAGTGTATGTAATTATATGAAAAGTTGTATAATTATATTTGAAAGGGTGTATAATAAAATAAAAAGAGTAAAGGGTGTAAGTAAGAGATAAGTTAAGACTATAAAATGAAAGTGTATAAGTAGAAGATAAAATAAGATTATAAATAAAAAAAGTGCAAATATGAGAAGTATATAACCATATCTATTCCTTATTCTCTCTCCCCGATTTCCTCATTCTTTATTTCGTCATTTCTTCTCTCTCTTTTCGTTTCTTTCTAAGATGTCTCCAAAACTTATCCACAACTTTTTCCCTCACTAATTTCTCCAATAAAATAAATAAATGGTCAAATCCAAACAAAAATAATATGAGATATTGGTATTGATGATGCGAGTTCATTCAAGAGGATAGTTATGATCAGAAGTTTCGAAGCGTCGATTAGTTATGTCATTTTCATTCGAGATAATGATTTATGCTCTCAAATACGTTTATGGTTTTTAAACTATTTTGATTTATATAAATACTAATAAAATAAGTTATATTTTATTTGAGTTTATATTGCTCATAATGAATATTTTATTATTTATGAAAATAGAATATTTGAGAATAATATATAAATATTTGAGAAATATAAAAAAATATTTGGATTATATAAAATATTTTGAGATAAAAATATTTTATGGGATAAGATAAGATTTGTGAGAAAAGTAAATATAGTTAAGGGTAATACAAACGTACTTAGTAGGTGGAAACTAAGGCCGCTGTTTTGCGAAAGATGATAGGCCGTACTTAGTAGGTGGAAGTGTTAGTAGTATGCCCTAGGCCAATGTATTTGAGACCTAGATGTATGGATTGTGTTAAACAAACATTGTTTTTTATTTAGAGATATTTTATATAATAAATGCGTGTTGGTTATTTTATTCTTATTACTAAAATGAACCTTGAATATGATATTCAGTTTTATATCATCAAAGTATGTGACTTTGATAGTAAAACTATAAAGTATTATGAATGATATTCTAAACTGTCCCTGATCATTCATAGGATGTTTGTGAGACAAACATACTTTATGATAAGCTATAAATGTACATCGGTATGTTAGTTGACCGATGGTCACGTTTTCTTGATCATGAATAAGAGTTATTAAGTCATTAACATAAGTATATGTTAGAGACCATATACTTGGATTGACCCACCGTGAGAATACTACATGGTTCGTGTCATTAGTTATTCTCGGTAAAGAATGTATCTCGTAATCCTTAGACTTGAGATTATCTCGGTTTCCTACATGAGAAATTTTATACTTTAATATAATCTAACATCGTCTTTAACCGGGCGGTCATAAAGATTATAATTAGGTATATAATGAATTATGCGGAGGAAAGAGTTTAATTAAGATAGGATTTGTTCCTCTCATAAATTGAGAGAGATATCTTTAGGCCTCTTGATGATTTGATTGAAGAAATGCACGGCCGTGCTCAAGTGAATTAATAAAGAGTTATTAATGTCATTTCATGTTCAATCAAATTCAGTGTCAAGAAATATTTATCGACCAACATAAGGTTGACACATACCATGCCTTATGGACGATATAGATATCGTGTAACAAAGGGATACAATGCATGACATAACTTAGGTTTGATCGAATCATCTATATTTGCTTAATTTGGGTAATCATGATGTCTTGCTAGAGGCCGCTCATGATTTATAATTCATTGTGATTGTTGCCAACATTAAGTAAACCTACAGGGTCACACACAAAGAACAACTATTGAGACGTACACAGAAAAATCATAACTTATGTGATAAGTTGTATGGAGAGCTACATAATCAAGTGACACATCCAATCCTACATCTTATATGATAAGGTGTGTTGCATATATGGTTACATAGTTACCATGCACATAAGATATGAAACGAATGGACTATGTAGGCACAAGAGACACCCCAAAATCATTTTAAGGATCATAATATTTTCATCCATCTTTTGTGAGACAAAGAAGAGAGAACAAATCCGAAAATTATTCTCTTGTTATTTCTGTGAGAGAAATGAAGAACGGATACTAGCATATATTGTTCTTTATCCGTTCAAAGGGGTTGTTCGTGTGGATACCGGTAGAGGACGAAGCGAAGTGCGGCGTCTTTGTGATTCGGGTTGAAACCGTGGTTTTGTTTGGAGAATCGGTTTGCTTGGAGAATCCGTTCGTTTGGAGATCGGTTTGGAAACCGGTTTGGAATCGGGCAACGAGAAGCGTCAACCATATTCGCTTTTGATCATCACGGATTAAGCGTAATCCGAAGGTACAAAGTTATGAACTTTTCTTTGATTTAATTGTAATTCACGGATCCTTCTTTTGGGTTTCGAATTCGATTTTGTTTCGTTTTGTATTTTCCGCTGCGTTATGAACGGTAGAAACCCAACAGGAAGCTAGGGCCGTCAAATCACCCAATAACGAGCTCGGAAATACTTGTATCTGTGCGCGTACTCGATACCAGAGAGCATGATCTAATGTGTGTGTGTGTGTGTGAAAGTGGAATAAAAAATCGATATCCCAATAAAAAAGATTTTAAATATATTTATATTTATTACAATTTATTCAAATATTTATCATACACTTACTGAGTTTCATACTCATCCTTTTTTTTCCTTTCTCAAATTTCAGGTTTAGTTATTTGAGAGTATCGGATTGAGCGTCGTCATAATCTCGAGAAATTTAATATAATAAATAAATGTAAATACTTGATTTTTATAATATATAGATACTTAATTGTTTTATTTTTCTCTGCTTTAATACTATTTTTGAGTTGTATATACTTGATATAAGTTGAGGATATATGGATCCGGGTGTAACACATTCCATTATGAGAATTTCACGTCCTAGCCACAAATCAAATTTAGTTTATCAATGATTCAATAATAGTAATAAACATATGGATTATTATAATACCAAAGATTCTTGGAGCAAAGTGATTGGCTGGCCACTCGCACCAATAATATCAGCTGTAAATGTCTGTATGAAAATCGCGGATCATGCAACTCGCACCAATCTCTTGTACAGGAAATCAAATATGCAATCTGAATCAAAGATGATCATGTTTGATTCATATTGCGCATTTGATCTATTAAAGACACCAAATCAAATATGTATCATGAACCATCGAATACACCAAATGAATAAGGTCAGCTAGAATGAGAGGATGAAATAAAATTAATTGGGTTAGTTGGTAGAAAACTAGAAACATATGCCATAGACTTTCTAGCGGGTAGGTAATGAGGAATGAGGACAATCAATCATTTCTCATAAAGAATTTACACATTTGTTCACGAAAGAGGGAGAGAAAGAAATTCAGAAAAAATCGGGTCAACGAAATGCAAGCATAAATTAAATTAAGTTTGGTCATTATATGACATAGGCCAAGCTCTAGGTAGTAAATTAGGACCAACGTGTAATATAGCTCTTGGCATAAGCTGCATAAACAGTGGCAAATCAGTTTCCCTAAGCCAACATTCAATACCGTAAACACATCAATTAGCCGCAATTAACCATAACATATTATACGAGCATTCCAATTATCCTTGACACCCTAGTAATTCAACTATATGTTGGGGCGGCACCGTCCGGTACCGCCAAACCCGGATCGAAAATATATGAATCAAACCATAAAATAATAGCGAAAGCGTATCTCTAGTTTATGCTTGAATACCGGATTAGAAGATGAAGCCTTATGATTATTTTGAGTAAGTAATACCGAAATATACAAATAGGCTCTTCCAAATACTTTATGGCCAATTGAGATTTCTTTGTATTCTTTCTCTATTGATTTCTCCCCCTCTCTTCTTAATGGAGTGGATGAGAGAATGACTTAGTTCATTTGTATTGAGGACCAAATTACTTATATAGCCATATAGACACTATTTCATGAAGAGACACCATTTGACTCCTAATGTGAATTTTTCGATTTCAGCCCATCACAGAAATAAAAACACACCACCCACAATTCTACATATCAAAGGCCACACCCTAATTTGACACATTAATACTTAATATAATTAACTAAACTTGATCACTTTATTATAAGCATAATTGACAATACACAAATATTTTACATACAAGTCCAACGTTGGATTAATGATCCAACAATCTCCCACTTGTACTATATGTATAACCTTATAATTGTGTATTCAAATAACCAAAGTATGCCGGCATCCTTTCTATCATTAACTTTTATGTGTCCCTTAACAATTCTGTCCATCAGAATATCAGTATAGGATCAAATCGACTTTCGTCACATTTGGCGTAACTAAACCTTCGATGGTCACATACACCGATATACTGAATGACATGAATCATGATGTGGATGTGTAGCATGGAAATTTTATGCAATGTGATCTTAACATGCCTATTTCCAACTGGTCCTTCTTAGTGAGATCAAACCTCATTTCCTAATGAGATAAAACCGTCTCCCTTAAAATCTTAATGAGATAAACTATTGTTGTCCTCAGTTTGATGATATTTAAAACTATTCCGAGCTACTAATATATTTGTGTGAGAATGTCTTGAGCTAGATAGTTGCTCGATCAAGTTCTCGGAATTATCTCGGTCGCATCCTGCCTATTTCAGAAGAATAAGAAGTCGTCATGCTTCATGCTTTTCTTTTGAACTAATTTCAATATAGTTCTTTTGTCATAAACTGAAAATACAACAAGAATAATCTTGAAGTATTTATGAACCTAATACAAAAGAAGCATCACCAATATATTTCATCTGAATTACTAAATAGAAATATTTTTTTGACGTCATAAAATAAAACTATATCCGCATGTAATATGTCATCGACATATAAAACCAGAAAAATATATTTACTCCAACATAACTTATGGTATATACTGAAAGTAATAATGCCCTAGGCCAAACTATTTTGCCGTGTGGGAAACGGATTATGTATCAGACATTATATTTTTGTATTAGATTAATATTCTCATAAACTTTTCAATATAATAATTGTGCGTAAAGGTTGTTAGATTATTAATTAACCATGAATATATATGTCCGTTATACGTCATCAGAATATGTGATTCTGATAGTAAAACCGTAAAGCAAAGTGAATACAATTCTAAATTATCTCTAGTCATATATGAGATGTTTGTAAGACAAACATATTTGAAAATCTCAAATCATATATATATATAGTTACTAGTATGTTATTTGGATGATGATCACGTTTTACTGATCAAGGATATTGGATATCAATTCATTAATATAAATATATGTTGGAGAACATATATTGGATCGACCCACTATGAGAATATACATGGTATATGTCATTAGTATTTTCTCATCATCTAATGTATGAGTAATCCTTTGACTTGAGGTCATCATAGATTCCTGCATGTATATCTTTATACTTTGACATAATCAAACGTTGTCTTTAATTGGATAATTATAAAAGCTATGATCCGGTATTTAGTAAACCATGAGTTGGAATGTGAATGATCAAGATAGAATTTGTTACTCTCGGATACGAGAGAGATATCTCAGGGCCCCCTGATAAATTGAGACTGAAGGAAAACACACGGCCGTGTATGAAAGAATTAGCATGTGTTGTTAATATCTTTTAATTTATTTAGTCTAATTATAATTCAAGAAAGAGAATTGATCATAATAAGGATGACATAAAATCATGCCTTATGATCAATATAAATATCGTTTAACAAAGGGACTAAATACATAATTGATGTATAGGTTATGATCACGTGTCATTCATTTAATTTGGGTAATCATAATGTCGTACTAGAGGCTACTTATGATTTATAAACTAGAAGTTTATTGCCAATATTAAATGAACCTACATGGTCACACACAAACATAACTAACTCAGTTGGACACAGAAAATCAAAAGGAAGGTGAAGAGGTGTGAGCATTAGATGTTATAAATAGATGAAGGGTTCGTCTGATTAGGTCAGAAGATTCAGATCACACCCTAGCCGCTTATTGAGAGGGAGAGAAAGAGAAACCGGATATAGTAATCTCGGTTTCTCGTCCAACGAGTTAGTCGCGTGTGGATACGTGTAGATGTAATATGTATTTTTATACACATTTTTAGGGTTTTTATCATGAAAAATTCATCAATAAATCACATAAATTGTATGAAAATTACTTAAAATTAATAAAAATTATCTGTGAAACTCTTAATACACTTTTGTGTGATTTTTCAGGTAAAAAGACCGAGAAAACGATATTTGGAGACCTCAGCGAAAAGTCAACTCCAAATGACAAACCGATTTTCAAAACATGGGCCAAAGATGGCGAATTTTCGACAAATCTTTGCGAAAACCCTACACACGATTCTCCAAAATTCTTACAACCCTTATCCGTCGACTATCCAAGCCAAGACCTACAAAATCCACAAAAAGACGAAAAATCAAACCCGGGAAATCGCCGAGTTGACCAAAAGTCAACTTTTCCAAAATGGGTCAAACTGGGTATCAAATCGTAGAGCGCGACGATACGAATCCAACGGTACAAACCTTGCGAAAAAAGACCTTCTAGAACTCCCAGAAAATGCGATACAAGATTTGGTCAACCTTGGTCAAAGTCAACCTTTGACCGGGTCAAAACCTCTTCCAACCAACCAGAGTGTGACGCGTGGCATATTCGGTTTGAAATCAGCGAATCGCGAAGTGACATGTGGCAAGTCCGTTGAAAATCAGTAACAAGAAGGACACGTGGCGCATTATTATTGGGGGGCATCGCTGACGAAATCAGTACGCGTCAGTACGAGATTCGAATTTCAGCAAATCATGTATCGCCACGTGGCAAAACGCGTTGTGGAATCCGCGTCTTGACCTCTGCACATTTTGCAACGTCTCCGTTTCTCATCGCACGGCATGCCTCTGGTACCTCTATAACATGCGTTTCGGGCGAAACTGGACCGTCTGGTGAGATGAAACGGAGAGGACCTTTCACGCGTTTTCTGCGAAATCAGTATGAGGAAAAGGTAGGCCAATGGGAGCATGACACGTGGCAGATTCGTTTCAACAGAAATTGAGGGGGAGACGCGTGGCAAAATCATAGCCGTTAGATCAGAAATCTGATTTTGATCAGTCCAATCCCTGAGCGACACGTGTACAATCCGTTGGAACGGATGAGAAAGAGGAGGAAATGCTATACGTACTCAGAATTTGCACCCAAGCTGAATTTGTATAGAAAAGAAAGAAATATTGCTATTTACCCCCCAAATTGCTACCCAAAACAGAATCCGGATCAAACTAAATTGTTTAATCCCACCATCCTAATTCTAAATATTTTCTAGGGTAAATTTCACTATAAAAAGGACCCCATCTTCTCTCTAAAAAAGGGGCCACACATCCACACAACCATTCAATCCTCCATTCTTACATCACCATACACCATTTTTCATCTCTTCCACCATTTTCAACTCCATTATTTTCCTTTCCACCATTAATGTCCACAAAACCTTCAAAACTCCAATTTTTGAGGATTGAGAGAGAGGATAGAACTTAGAGAAGAAAGAAGTGCTTGAACTAGAAGGGGAAGTGGTAAATCAATCAAGAAGGGGAGAAGTCGAGAACGATTAACTTCTTTAGGGTTTGATTTAGTTTTCTTTTCTTTTTCTTTTTTCTATTCTCTTATTTGGATTTTAATTTTGTTGCAAATATGATTTATTTCATGGACATGAGTGAGTAATTTTAAGGATAGGAAAAGACTTTTTGTGTAGCATTGATGATGAAATCTTGAGAAAACTTTGCATTTATTATAGTATTTTTAAGATTAAATCTTGAAGTATTTTTATAAGATTTAAAGTTAAATTATTTAGAAGGATGATTTGATGTTAAATATTTATAAAGATTCTTAGAGATTTGTTTGAATATATTTGACTTGGAAAAGTTATCCTTATTCAAATAAGGGTTGATTCAATTATAAGAACATTTAAAAATAGAAGTTTTTAATGGATCTGAAGGTTGATGAGTTTATTAATTAATTTTTGGAAAGAAATTAATTAAACCTTGCTTATAAATTCTATTTAGAACAACAACAACAATCTTTCAAAACACAACACCAAATTTAAAGTGAGAATTGAACGTTAAAATATTTAAGGCCTTGCTTTGTGTTCGACATCCTAAACTCAAATTTCACTTATACACTTTGTTGATGAATTAGGAAACTTATAAATATCTTTGTTAACACGTGATTACAATAACGACATGTTTTCACGATGTTACAGTAGAGGGCGGTGCCGGAGTCGTAGCGCCTTTCGTGATCAGATCCGCAAGGAGACGCAGGGAGATCGTTTGAAGACGAATCGCGAAGCCCTACAAACCGGATTAGCCGAATCCGAGGTATAAATAAGATTTATTTTTCTAATTTGATTGATAATACACGGATCCTCGGTTAGGAAACGGGTAAAATTTTAATTCTGCTGTGCATATCAGATTGCGCGTTTCCTTTCATATACAATCATCTACAAAATTCACCTCACCAAACGAGATAATCTATTTATGAAAGTTATAATACCATTGTCGAGATATATGTTTGAGTCTTCAGATATACTTCTTGAGTTTGTAGTGCATATTCAAAATATTCTAGTTGCACCACATACTTTGTCTCATCAATGACACCATTGAGAAACGAGTTCTCCATAACCATCTAATATGACTCAAGATTGAAATGCGCCACTATTGTCAAGATAATCCTTAAGAGTCTTTTAATTATACCATAGATAAAACCTCTTTAAAATTTATTGACTTAATTATATTTGTTGTCGTTCTTGAAATGTCAAAGTTTGTTCTTCGGCTACAAAGTCTTGATAATTTATATCTTAAACATAATCAAAACATGAGTTTTAAATTTCAAGACTATAGCCGTATTTCCCCGCAAACTGGACATCTTCAAGGAACTGCGCATTTCCCAAATACTAAAACAAAACGACTTTATTTGTGGGATCATAAAACTTGTACCTCTTAAACTTATTGGCATATTCAATAACATAGCAACTTGTCCAGTTTCTCTTACTTATGCCTTTAAGGCTTACCTTAGCCGAACCAGCTCAACACGTAAATGATCTAAATAAGGTTATCAACCAATCGAAAATCATATTGTTGTTTATTAGTTACTTTAGTTGGAACTATATTTAAGATATAAGTTGCAGTTTTAAGTGTTCCCCCCGAGTGACGACAATAAAATAGTATTACAAATAATACTCCACACCATATCCTAAAGTGTTCTATTTTATCTTTATGCAGTTAAGTCATTCATATCGGGAAAAGCCGACAATGTATACTGTGAGACAATATCACTTTACTCTAGGAGTTTCACAAATAGTCATGGATGTTGTTCACCTGAATCGTCATATTAACCATGATATATACCACCACGATCAACTTAACTATAACCTTAAAAACCTTTGAACACATCCATTACCGTTGCCATGTGATAATTGAGATAATCAGGTTAATTAATGTATTGCCACATAAAGAGTATCACAAGCGTAGTAAAAATATTAAAAGATTTAAATTGCACCACATGTAAACAAGCTTTTATATAATTTTGGGAGGCGCTATTTAAAGAGCTAAGTTGGCTTAATAAAGAGCAAATTAATTTTTTTTTTTTTGACAAATATCGAATTATCCTTATTAATGATTATTCCTAAATTAATGTTTTTAGTTATTCTTCTCCTAAAATTTAGCAAATAAATCATGCAATTATAAAAAGAAATTAAATAGGTTTATTACCTCTTTTCATTGCTTGGTGCTTGGAAAAGTTAGAACAAAAAATAGTATAATTACACATGATGAATATTTTTTGAGACTATTTTTCAATTGCTTTAAATATAGTTGCTTTAAGTATAATTCCAATGATGAAATAATAAGTATATAAGTAAACTATAATTAATTTTATTCTCATTTCTATTGCAATTATTTTTATCGTATAGAGAAATTGATGCATTACACTGATGACAATATGCAATGGATGAGTCATGAAATATTTCATATTATTTGTCATATTATGTTTTTTTTTGTTCGTTTATTTTTGTTGGATTTTCTATTTTATTTTTTGCTATCTATTAATGAATGACCCAAAAAATATGTTATTTTATTTTATATATTTGACCGCAAATTTCTAAATACATATTGTTATGTGCTAGTAGTGTCTTTTTCTATATTTAAATGAAGTGTCATTTGATTATCTCTTATAGGCAAAATAAAAGCACGTTTTTATATAAGAGTATTAGTAATATAACATTAAGATTCATTACACGAATAAGAAATTCTTTTATACTAATAATATTAACAAAATAAAATCTATAGTCAAAGACTAAATTTTTTTTGAAATGTGTTAGTCATAAAAATACTGGGATATTGAATTATGATTGTTTCTATTTTTTGCAAGATTTAAATTATTCATTATTAGGAAGAAATAATAAATGGATAAATGCTTTATTTTAAGAATCATCATTAAATAAGGACAATTCAGGTATTTATAAAAAAAAATGAATTTGTTTTTTATTAAGCCAACTTAGTTCTTTGAATAATACCTCCCACAAATTTTCTCTAGACATAAATAGATCATGCACCCAAATAGACATTTCCTTTACCTGCTTCTTCACCTCAAGTAAAATAAAACTACATCATTTGTTACCATTTAACCATTCTATTACACATATAGATATGTTTAATTCGTTTTTTCATTGTCAAATACAAAAAAATATTAAATTTCTTAAGAACAAATATCTTTCTTTTTACCATGTAGATGAATCAGCTGTGAAGGAAAATGTAATATTCATCCATCGATTTATCTCCTCATTATTCTGGAGAGAAACAATTTTTCCAGTTTTTACCCAAAAAACAAAATCGAGTTACAGACTGTTAGCTGTGGATCTTTTAGGGTTTGTTCGAAGCCCCAAACCTGAAGACTCATTATACACATAACGAGAACATGTTGAAATGATTGAAAAGTCAGTGATTGAAAAGTACAAATTGAAATCTTTTCATATTGTCGCTCATTCACTCGGTTCGGTTCTGGCTCTTGCACTGGCTGTCAAATATCCTGATACGATTAAATCGTTAACTCTAATGGCACCGGTAAATATTTCATTAATTATAAATTACATTTTTATTTGTATAATATTTCATTATGCAATTAATTTGACGGTATGACACAGTTCGGTATATTAGGTTAAGCTGGTAAAAGTAACATACCGTTTTAGGTAATTATGAGGTTGTTTAACACGTCTATAGTGATGGACTAAATAATCTATGATAGTTTTTTGTGAAATTATGGGCAAGTGTACTGATACCATACTATATATTCGACATTTCTAGTCACTACATAACCAAGCTAGCCATATTACTGTCACATTACCACACTTAGAATTAAATTTTAGGTGGCTGATATTTTTGGCTAAATTGACAAAAAGGCACAATCGCCATACAAACAACAGTAACTTCATTTTCACACGTCCCATTCAATAAAATTATTACATTTTAACATGACAGTTAATCATTTTGAATGTTAATTGAGTCTGATAAATGCATTAATCAACCATTTACAAAACAACTATTTAACAAAAATGAAATATAAATGTCTATATATAGCCGTATTTTCTTGTGCCGAAAGAGGACGAAGCAGCAGTAGCACAGTACATGATGAGACAGGTGGCACCGAGACGAGTTTGGCCTCCAATTGCTTTCGGCGCGTCAATGGCGTGTTGGTATGACCATGTCAGCCGCACGATCTGCCTGACCATTTGTAGACACCATCGGATCTGAGACTACCTCTTCAGACTCGCGACTCGTAATAGGTAAACCATAACTTTCATGTAATGTAATTATTAACTATTAATTAGGATATAATGATGGTGATTGTTAATAATGCTTTGATAATTATCGAATAATAAATGTGCTACTATGGGCTGTCCATGATAATAATAAATTCCATGATAATAATAAATTTGAAACGCCACTTGCACCTAATAAATAGTGTAAGAACTAGTCCACTAATTTTCCTATTTATGATTTTGATAGTGCTAAGTTTTTTTTTTAGGGAGATAGTACTGAGTTTTATGTTTAATATACTAAGTTTTATGTTTAATATTGTTGACATATCAAATTAAGGGACCTAGGTTCCAAACATGACCGTGGTTTCCCTTCCCTTCATAAATATAGGCGGACCTCCCAATGTTTCCAATTTTGATTTATTTACTTATCATCTCCAAATTTAGATTTTTTTTTTACCAACTCCATAGTTTCAAATTTCCCAATATGTAAGCTAATTAAGAATGAGAATGCAGTTGTTAGTCATGAACTTTTTTGCTCGCGGAATGTACATAATAATTATTATTATTTCTAGGGGCATAAGGTAAAAAATCAAGAAACATTTGCATTAATACCCTAAAACTCTTACAATTTACAGAATGAAGACTTTCATGATAGAGGCTTTCATGTGTCACACACACAACGCGGCGTGGCACACCTTACACAACATAATTTGCGGAAACGTGATAAAAATGGAAAATTATCTTGAAATGGTTAGAGACAATCTGAATTGTAGAGTGACTGTATTTCACGGACAGAACGATGAGCTTCTGCCTGTCAACTACAATCATGCAGTCGGATCAAAAATTCCTCGTGCACGCGTTAAGATCTATGAGAAGAAAGATCATATCACCATTATTGTTGGCCAAGAGAGGTTGTTTGCATATCACCATTATTGTTGGCTAAGAGAGGTTGTTTGCAAGAAAGCTTGAAGAGATTTGGAATAATGCATGCAAGTTAAAAAAATAAAATAAAAGAAATATGGAACATAATTAGTTATTGTAATAAAAAAATTATGACATTGTATTATAAATTTGGCTTTTTTGTTCTTTTTCTTTTTATCCCCTAAATCCAAAGGGTGGTATGATATTTATACAAAATTGATGGTTTGTGGTTGGATAATAAAATTAAAATTATATACTTTGTGAAGCTTGAAATAAAATATTCAAGATAATATAAATGTGCTCGAGTAAAATAGAAAATTCTTTATTTGTTCGTCTGTTACTTGAAAAGATTGCAAACAACATTAACAAGCCCAATTATAAAACTCAGCCTATTAAATAACACTTGTTTTGAACTTAGACTTCAAAAAGAATCCCATCTCTTCCCCAATGACAAAGCCTGATCCTTTCTTGTCCATTTTTATGTATTCTTTTCCGGTGTGTTTAATCAGTGGTTTTCTTTTAGTTGTTATTCAATTCAGAGTGCATTGTGTGTTTGTAAACTATACAAAGGGCTGCATGTTAATCCAGGCCCACCGGTTGTAAATTGTCTCTATTAATGAAAAAGGGGGTCCAAAATGGATACCCCTTATTTCCTTTAAAAAAAAAGGAATTATCCGTGGCAAACGTGTGATATGTGTACACAAAGTACAATCTAGTTCCAATAAAATATTCTTAAATTGGAACAAAAACATTGAGAGGATAATTATCTATATTGCGCTGACATTTCAAAAATCCGGCCGTGTCCATGTCGGACATGACGCTTCTCGGACACTCCTCAGGACACTTTTCAGACACGTGCATTGAGCTTGTTAGCGCAATTATTCCACTATTTTATTGTACTTGTATTTTAGCGACTAGTTCATCTCACTTTTCTATTTCAATAATTGTGGGATTACACATTTAAAGTGAATTTTGATTATTTAGTGTCAAATTTTCATACACAAACATGTAAAATGTCAAATATCTTGTATGCACGTATAAAAGTACAACTTCAAATGTTATATATATTGTATCAATAATAAAATATGATGTATAACTTTCTAATTATAAGGTAAAAATATTATGTATAATCCTTTAGAATAAAATAAAATTGATATAAATAATATATACAATAATTAAATTATATATTGTATTCATAAAAATAATATAATAATAATATATATATATAACGTGTCATGTCCTGATGAATTTTGAGATTCGCCGTGTCGCCGTGTCACCGTGTCCGTGTCGTGTCGGACACGACACCCATGTCCGTGTCCATGCAACATAGATAATTATGATCGGAAGTTTCGAAGCGTCGATTAGTTATATTGTTTTCATTCGAGGTAAGAATTTATGTTCTCAAATACGTTTACGGTTTTTAAATTATTTTGATTTATATAAATAAAAATAAAATAAGTTATATTTTATTTGAGTTTATATTGCTCATAATGAATATTTTATTATTTATGAAAATAGAATATTTGAGAATAATATATAAGATTTTTGAGAAATATAAAATAATGTTTGGATTATATAAAATATTTTGAGAAATAAATATTTTATGGGATAAGATAAGATTTGTGAGAAAAGTAAATATAGTTAAGGGCAATACATCCATACTTGGTAGGTGGAAGTCAAACCCGTTGTGTTTGAGAAAGCTAATAGGCCGTACTTAGTAGGTGGAAGCTAGTACCGCCGAATCACCCAATAACGAGCTCGGAAAGACTTGGATATGTGCGCATACTCTATCCTACGGAGCATGATATAATGTGTGTGTGTGTGAAAGTGGAATGAAAAATCTATATCCCAATAAAAAAAAATTTTAAATATATTTATATTTATTACAATTTATTCAAATATTTATTTACTAAAATTAATATTATTTTTAACGTATGCGGAACATATCCTTACTAAGTTTCATACTCATCTCCTTTTTTTTCCTTTCTCAGATTTCAGGTTTAGTTATTTGGGAGTATCAAGTTGAGCGTCGTCATAATCTCGAAAAATTTAATATAATAAATAAATATAGATACTTGATTTTTATAATATATAGATACTTAATTTTTTTTATTTTTCGCTGCTTTAATATGATTTTTGCGCCGTATATACTTGATATAAGTTGAGAATATACAACTGTTGCATCTCGGGACGGAAATGGATCCGGAGCGTAACACATTCCATTATGAGAACTTCACGTCCTAGCCACTACTAAATCAAATTTAGTTTATCAATGATTCAGTAATAGTAATAAACATATGGATTATTATAATACCAAAGATTCTTGGAGCAACTTGTATTGTTGACGAGTTAAGTGATTGGCTGGCAACTCGCACCAATAATATCACCTGTAAATGTCTAAATGAAAATCGCCGATCATGCAACTCGCGCCAATCTGTTGTACAGGAAATCAAATATGCAATCTGAATCAAAGATGATCATGTTTGATTCATATTGCGCATTTGATCTATTAAAGACACCAAATCAAATATGTATCATGAAACATCAAATACACCAAATCAATAAGGTTAACTAGAATGAGAGGATGAAATAAAATTAATTGGGTCAGTTGGTAGAAAACTAGAAACATATGCCATAGACTTTCTAGCGGTAGGTAATGAGGAATGAGGACAATCAATCATTTCTCATAAAGAATTTACACATTTGTTCACGACAAGAGGGATAGAAAGAAATTCAGAAAAAAATCCCGGAAAGAGTCCGGAGTCCTGGCAGACCTCGACGGTTGCGGTCATGGTTCAGATCTCATACGGGTCGGTCACAACATGACACAAAGGTATATATGAAAGCAAATTTGTCATTAAGTTGTAAAATTCAAATATTTATCACAATTTTCTTTTTACAAGGTGGTATGTCATGAGAATTATGGTCCCACTATCGGGCATGGAAAAGACACTACCAGTTTAGCTATGCAACAATTTTTGAAATGTTCCTCAATTCTTAAAAAAAAACAATATTGAAATGTTTCAATTAATTAGTAATATAATACAAAGGCTAGGGTGATAGTCACATTAGTTGAGTAATAATATGTATGTTCTTTTCTATACTTCTATATTTAATACCAACAATGATGCATTATACTTTTATCTACTTTCTGTGACAGGGAAAGTCTCAAAGAACAATTCCAGTGATTCCATCGGCTGTTGAGCTATATGAGACTGGTATAAAGTTCAAAGCGAAGACAAACTTTTTGAATATGTTCTATATAAGCTTCGAGAATGGAATTCTCCAAATTCCTACTTTTACAATTGATTCAAAATATATGTCCCTTATAGCAAATCCCCTGTTACACGAGATCATGAATATTAGTTCCCTATGATCAAAACGGTGTCGAAACTGTGTTTAAACCTAAGTATGTGGCTAGGTTTGTGTTCCTGATGGATTCATTAATAAACACGAAAAAGAATATCGCGTGAAAGGAAATGCGTATTCTCAGATGTACAGCGGAATTAAACTTGTACTCGTTTCCTAACTGAGGATCCGTGTATTATCAATTAAATCAAAAAAATAAATCTTATTTATATCTCGGATTCGGCTAATCCGGTTTGTAGGGTTTCGCGATTCGTCTCCAAACGATCTCCCTGCATCTCTTGCGGATCTGATCACGAATGCGCTACGACTCCGACACCGCCCTCTACACGTATCCACACGCGAACTGCTCTTGTTGGCGGATCTCAATAGGCGGCTAGGGTGTGGTCTGAATCTTCTAACCTAAACAGACGAATCCTTCATCTATTTATAGCATCTAAATGCTCACACCTCTTCACATTCCTTTTGATTTTCTGTGTCCAACCGAGTTAGTTCTGTTTGTGTGCGACCATGTAGGTTCATTTAATATTGGCAATAAACTTCAAGTTTATAAATCATAAGTAGTCTCTAGTACGACGTTATGATTATCCAAATTAAATGAATGATACGTGATCATAACCTATACATCAATTATGTATTTAGACACTTTGTTCAACGATATTTATATTGATCATAAGACATGATTTTATGTCATCCTTATTATGATCAATTCTCTTTCCTGAATTATAATTAGATTGAATAAATTGAAAGATATTAACAACACATGCTAATTCTTTCGTATACGGCCGTGTGTTTTCCTTCAGTCTCAATTTATCAGGGGGCCCTGAGATATCTCTCTCGTATCCGAGAGTAACAAATTTTATCTTGATCGTTCACATTTCAACTCATGGTTTACTAAATACCCGATCATAATTTTTATAATTATCCGGTTAAAGATAACGTTTGACTATGTCAAAGTATGAAGACATACATGCATGAATCTATGATGACCTCAAGTCAAAGGACTACTCATACATTAGATGATGAGAAAACACTAATGACATATACCATGTATATTCTCATAGTGGGTCAATCCAATATATGTTCTCTAACATATATTATATTAATGAATTGATATCCAATATCCATGATCAGTAAAACATGATCATCATCCAAATAACATACTAGTAACTATATATATGATTTGAGATTTTCAAATATGTTTGTAATACAAACATATCATATATGACTAGGGATAATTTAGAATTTTATTCAATTTGCTTTACGGTTTTACTATCAGGATAACATATTCTGATGATGTATAATGGATATACATATTCATGGTTAATTAATAATCTAGCAACACTTACACAAAATTATTATATGAAAAGTTTATGAGATAAAATATCTAATACAAAAATATAATGTCTGATACATAATCTGTTTCCCACACGATAAAACAGTTTGGTCTAATGCATTATTACTTTCATCGCGTTACTCCAAAAATGTGGTATTATTAACAACAAATTGGTGTCTGAGAAAAAGCAGCCCAGTTGTTCAATTCCCTCGGCGCGAGATGTGGGGTCGATATGAGGGACAACTTTTATGCTCCGATGATAAAAGATATGATAGATTACTCTTGACTGGGATGGCATCGCCACGTAACCTCATTAATGCACACCCATTTTAATAGTTCAAGGACTGGCGCGTCGGTGTTTGCAGCTTTTCTCTTGTTATTTCTTTCTTGTGCGTAGACTTATATGTACCGTTTTCCCAAGCAAGTAATGTTTTTTGAGGCAGGCAAGTAATGTTTTTATTTGGTTTGTTGTTTTTTGAATTCAAAATGATACGAATGATCTATAACCTAGTTGGTAGAATTTATTGTATGCGGCTTAGAGATTGAGTATTCTAATTATGTTAAAAAAATTCTTTGTTTAAATTAGGCATGCAACAATTATTGCCTTCATAAAAATAGAAATCAAATGCTTTGTGCCTTTATTTATTCTGATATGTGTTGTATTTGGAATCTGCGATTTGTAATATGGACAAGATTTATGCGGGGTTCATAATAAATGTAATACTTTTTTTAAGTAATACATGTAATGTTTTTTTAATGAAAAAAATAAACTTAATATCATTTAAAAAAAAAATGTGGAATCCATACTCTTGCATCGAGGACACGAAAGAAGGCTGGAGAAAACATCATTGGGTGGAGAAAGAAGGGTCACGATTTGTAGCTAACTAAATCGTTCGAATATAGAAAAGGAAAGCGACAGATATTTCAGTAGGCATGGATGATCAGGTGTTCATAGCGCAGCTAAATCAAAATATATCAATTGTTAGGTATCGGCACCGCGTCAGCGAGGTTCGCAAATTCTTTAATGATCAGGTCTCTCAAATCATTAAAGAGAGTGGAGAGAACTCCCAAAACGGTAGCGGTAAATTTTTTGCCTGATATGATAGTGGAGAAATATGGAAGAGATTGAAAGTGCCGATGTATCGTACTGTAACTTTTTCATTTATTTGTATTAGAGGTATTTTGATCATTCCATAAATTTGTACTCATTAATTTTTGTTAGCAGTATATTATTATGTTCCTTATTTTAAAATATGAATATTGAAACTGATTTCATTAAAATCAGAGTTTTCCAAAAAAAAAAAAAAAAAAAAAATTATATTGATACAAGCTTTAAAAAATATTATATGTCTAATTTATGCATCAGTAGAAATAATTCGAATCACCTTCTAGTTCTGTTGTAATCCTCCTAATTAGACATAATTTATTCACTCATTAATTCTTGATATTCTCAGTATTCAATTATGATTTATTTCCATTTTAATTCCTATTTAAAAGCCTAAATCTCTTTCCAAAACTTTGTCACCACACCAAGAGCCACATACGGCTTGTACTCAGAAATAGAAATGAACCCTAAATACCCTATCCCCTATAAATATTTGACACATGTACCTCCTGCCTCGTTTCTAGTGCCGCCTATTGTCTTTGTCTTTTGCCTCTTCTTCTCTCTCCCTCCCTCTTTGCTTCGTGTGTGTGAGCCAACAAGAGAAGAGAGGAAAATAGTCCTTTTACCTATCCACCAATAAGAGTAGGCAACGTGGAAATCAACCTCCTTGCTTCTTCTTTCTTTTGCTTAAGGTATCTGATTCTTGTACCCCGATTAGTTTCGCTGATGCAACTCTATTTCATTTAACTTTGATTTTTGCTTATTCTATTTAGTAAATAACTTCATGATTTTCATATTAATCAGATCTAGCAAATAAGATTCAGCATATTACTTTTTATTAATCTTCCGTCATATAAATTCATGGTTTTATTGCATGTAGTTAATTATGCATGGTTCATCATAAAATTTAAGTTGGATAAATTTATAATTATATCATTCACTTAATGAATTTGGAGTGTTATTTTAAATCTAGCTTGTTGCATGATAAAAGATTTTAAATTGGGTTATTATGGTTTATTATGAGTTAGTATTATACATATTGGTCTGGGTGCAATTTGGGGGCCTCTATCAGATTCTGGAGATTAAATACTGTAAAATCGAGAAAACAAATCCGGGAAATTGGGAACGGAATTTTGTGCCAGAAAAACTGGGATTTGGGTTACTGGTTCGGATCTGGTCAAATCCGGATTTTGAGAAATTGGGAATTAAAATTCTAAATATTGTTTTGTTGATATCTCATAAACCGTACCTCTGTTTCCAGTAAATAAATAGTCTATTTTAATCGCCTCAATGCAAGGAATCTAATCATGTCATCTACGTCAGCATTTGAGTTATTTAAGTGCACGTGCATTCATACGCATTTGGATTGTTTGTTTTGTTGTGTGTTTATTATCGTGCGAAATTGGATTGTAATCGAGGCTATTTGTAAATTATAGCCTCCGGCACCTTAGAAGACGAAGTTAAGAAAGGGGCATCTACTGACGAGGACGTAGTAGAAGCTGCAGGTGCGCAAGATTAAGGATCGGAGTTAATTGCTTGCTCATTCAGGTTAGGGAATTTTCGATTTGGTCCTCCTTTGGTCCCGTTATTAATATACTCTGTTTTGCTTGATACATTTTGTTTCTATGTTGATATATTTTATTCCCTTGAGATATGAGAAATAATATATTTTGGTGGGTTGATAAAATTGATAAATAATTGAGGACTAAATAAATTTTAATAATTGATATATGTCATAATTATAGGGACTGTGTAGCCCGTAAAGATATATTTTATGTGGAAGTATTAAATAAAATAAATAAAAGAAAATGATATAAAATTATAATAAATTAATGTAAGATAAGATAAAAGAAGATATAAGATAATATGAGACAAAATAGAGAAGATAATATAATAGCATATGAAAGAAGAGAAGAACAGAGAGAAGTCAGATCTGACGGAGTAAATGCTGTATCTCAGGTAGCGATCCTGGGCGAGGTTTCGGGCGTCAAGAGTCTCCCGTGTAACGATCTCGGGCACTCCCTTCCGGGTCAAGAGAATCTGGATGCGCCTAACGTTGGGGCATCTCAGGTAGCGATCCTGGGCGACCTAGCGGAAAAAAGGAAAATTGAAGAGAAGAAGATAAAGTAATAATGTGAAAACAAGATGAATAGTTAATGAATATAAGAATTAAAGATAAACAAATTTAAAGGAGCGATTAATGTGAGGAGAAGTTAAGAAGCTTGAATATATATGTGTATCTATATAAGTATGAGTCTACTAATATTATTATAGTAATATTTTAATTGAAAGTTAATCCGAATGAAGCTGGGTTTCATTCATTTTGCTTTTACCCTAACTGAGTACCCCTGTACTCACCCTTTCTTCATTGTCTTATTTTGTTGACCCAGGTTAGCGGATTTGTGGGAGCTTTGGGGTATCTTGAGCGGCGATATATTTATCTTTATTTATTATTATGTTAAAGTACTTTATTATCTATTTTAATAAGTTATAAAACATTAAGTTGATTTGAAATAAATTACGATTTTTATTTATTTCTGTGTGAATAAATGTGATGATGCCTTGTGGTTATGGCTACGGCGGTTGTCCCGTTTCAAATCCTATATTTAGGTTTTGGGGCGTGACAGCTGAGAGGAGTGAGAAATGGATCGAGCAGATAGAAAAAGAGGAGAAGAACAAACCGGACCTGGTGTTGTGATTAATGATTGTGAACTGGTGGTAAGCTAAATTATAACTCGCCCTAAGAAAAAAAAATGTAGCACTTGGTATATTTAGAGAAAACAAAACAAAGACAGGTAAAAAAATGACCGATAATATTAAAGGAAATAGAAAAAGAAATGTTAAGAATGCCGAAATTATGAGATATGTGTATAAGAAATAAGGATTTTTTTTTTTTATGTGCTCAAAGTAATGTAAACGTGCTGGAGTAAAATAGGAATATATTCATCCTAAATCCTTCAAAGGTTGAAAATATGAAAATTCATAAAATCAGCCCAATATAAATTTCATCTCATCAAATAAACACTTGTTTTGCAATTAGCCGATTTAATTCCCCAGCACTTGACAAGCCTTATTCTGAGAAAAGCCGAGAACAAAATTCTCATACAAACCCTCGAAAAAATCCGAAACTCAAACAATGTCCTTCACCACCCCACCTACTGACCCACTCACACTCACTGCCCCTCCGTTCGTCACCTCGTCTCCGCCCTCCCCTTCGCCGGCGATCTCCAGCCACTGAACGCCGCCGCCGTCGCTGTCGCTCTGTCCCTCTCCGACCCGAGTGCCGGCGGAGGCAACAGGTGGAGGGTTCTAATGGGAGATGAGAAGGCTGCAGTGAGGGCTTACTTAAATTCCACGGGCTTTGTTTGAGAGGTGGAGAAAGATATATGGGTTTAGCATTGAAGAATAATTCTGTATATACTAGTATATATGCTTGAGTAAAATAGAAAAATTCTTCCAGTGTTCTTCAATTACTTGAAATAATTTCAAACAACATTCACAAAAAAAGAGCCAATTAGAACACTAAGCCCATTAATTATTTTCCATTATTAAGCCTATCTAACCCCCAATAACAAACAACAAAGCCTGATTCCTTCTTAGCTATTTCTTTGATGTCATGTGTCCTTTTTCAAGATTTCCTATAACATTTAGTGTTGCTCGAGTGAGAATTATCTGTGAGATAATTATATGTGCACAAAAGTACAATTTACTTCCCGTTTTAACATTCTTACATTAGAACCAAAAAAATAAGATTTAGGTTCCCTGTTATTGGTTCCCTGTTAATCTCAGCAACACAATTTTACTTTATGCAAGCATTTCTACTCCCGCAATGGATTATCAACGCAATTGATCAACTGCGAAGGAATTTTTTGTGGGGAGGCACTAACGAATACAAAAAGGAGAAACACTTGGCAAGTTGGACAATGACGTGCACGCCCAAAGAAAATGGAGGCTAGGCATAAAAGACCTTACACTGCATAATAAAATACTTCTGATGAAATGGATTTGGAAAATTGAAGCAAAAGAACAAGAACTATAGTACAAAACCATACAAGAGTGTTATGGGACTCAATCTCCGCCATGGGAAAACCAATACAAAAGCTACCTTCTGAATGATCTGACTTCCATACTCCCATTATTCCAGAATAGATTCAGGATGACTATTGAAAATAGGAAGAGTACTAGATTCTGGCATGACAAATGGTTAGATGAGACTTTAGCAACAACATACAAAGGACTGTATAGACGAGCCGTCAATAAGCACATAACGGTTAACTCAGCCCTTACTGGCACTAATGCCCTGCAATGGGATAGACAATTGAGCACGCATAAAGAATTAGCACTGAAGTCGCTTAGAAGAAAAATTGCAAAAATAACACTCACCAACATCGATGATCAACCATCATAAGAAATAGGAAAGCACAATAAATTCTCCGTGAACTATGCCTATGCCTTCTTCTCCAATAGAGACAAACAAGACAAGCAAAGTAAAGCACTCTGGAAACTTAAAGCACCACCGAGAATGAAGTTCTTCTCTTGGCTTCTAGTCAAAGGCAAACTAAAAACGAGAGATAAACTTAAACGACAAGGAACAATTAGAGAGGATAAATGCATCCTCTGTAATGCGAGGATCGCCGAATCGCACAATCACCTTTTCGCAAACTGCATATACACCTATGCGGTTTGGGAAAAAGCATGCAACCACCTACATATCCACCCACCCCCAATTATCGAATCACCAATCGGCCTTCACAATTGGGTTAAAAGGCGACTAGCACGATCCCTTCATAAAAAATGGGGGATAATATGGGCGGCTTGCTGTTGGGAGATATGGAAGGAACGAAACAACCGAATATTCCAAAGACATTCCAAGAACGCGAACTTGACATTCGAGTACGTATTAGCCACATCCGAAGAATGGATACAAGTGGCGGGACTCCAAGTTAATCACAACACCCGACTAGTGTAGTGCACCCCATGAGGGGAAAATTCTTGTAAATAGATTATTGTAACGAAATTATTTTTGATTAATGAAAGTCTAATGTAGACATTGCGCCTACACTTCACAAAAAAATACCATGAGTAGTGGATTTTAATCACAAAATTTGTTGTTTCATTACTGTCATCTTTCCTACAAATAGAGACAAAAGAAGCCAAAAAATATACAAATTGAATAAATAAAATACAATAATCTTAATCTTTGTGAAACCCTTCTTTATATTAATTATCATAAGAATACTAAAGATCATGGTAGTCAAAGACAATAACACATCTACCCAAGCTAAAACTCTAAAATATTTTAGAAAAAAGAAATATGAATTCCATAATTCCTTCAAATTTGGGATATTTTGCCTAGAAATCTTAGGCATAACATTCACTTGCATGCATGTGAAGGATTGCGAATTTTGTTTTTTGCATGTGAGTAAGATAGTTTGCTTTTATAGCCATGTTTTATTCTTTTTTTTTATGTTCAGCCATGTTTTATTCTTAGTTGCATATATGCACTCATTTGTGTAGATTATGGATTAATGCACATAGTTCAACAATAGTTATATGAACCTAAAAATATAATTACTATTTTACTTCTATTGGCACACCATGTATAGTCAACTAAAGTCATACTAATATAAAGAAAAAAAAATCTACACAGCCTTGTGATGAACTAGTGCAAACCCTTACTCCGCTGCGGGCTGAATTTTTTTTTTTTTTTTTGTGGTAGTTTCTATGATAATATACTTACTGGTTAATTCAACTTCTTGATCTAACATGCTTGTAAGTAATGTTACTGTGTAAGTAAAGTAAACAAAACACACAAAAGAATACATAGAAAGCATATATAAACATAAGTTACATACATATCAACAACAAAAGATAGCATCCTTGTAGATTACATGCGTAGAAGGTAGAACACAAAAGCTAGATACAAATGAAAGATACAGAGATGGATGAACAAAAGATGTATGCAAAGAGCATACATACAACAGTGTGTGTATATATATATATATTACACTCATGATAATTTTTCTATTACTTTATAATAGTTAAGAGGTGGTAGTTTCATCCTTCTGATTTATGTCTTCAAAGTTTCCTTTTTCCTTTATCTTTTGCTGAGCTGTGGGAAACAATATATATATTCTATATTCTTATTTATGTTTAAATACTAATATATAATATTTTGTGTATATTGACATAGATTTATACTGAGAATAACCTGCGAGGTAAATCCTTTGGATCACCGGGTGGAAATAAATTTTTTTGAATTTTTTTTCGTTCTTCATCATTTCCATGTCCTGTGCCTGTAGGTTTAAATCTGTAGTATATTTTTGGTTGTTAGATTTATATAATGATTCATATATCATTTTGCTTTTGAAGACATGTAATATACTTACTATTCTTTTCCTGATGGCGTCACTGAAGCAGGTATGATTAGTGGCGGTGTTGATTCTTCACTAACTGAGCTTATTGAACGTTTGGAGGGGGTCACTGATGCTGTTGAAATTGACTCGTCATCAGTAGGTGGTTACATAATGAGCGATTCACTCTGCGATATTGTAATTGTACGCCATGATGGACGAACGCGGTATGTACCGCACTCAACAGTGAAGATGAAACTCTTATCCACCAAATCACTTATTTTTTTCGGAAGAAATTCACCTTCATTTTCTTGTGCATTAAGAAGTTCTTGTGTAGTTTCATTAACTAAATTTTCAGCATCCTTTCCAAAAATCGAGAAATCCGCATTTGCTGTATCATCTTTCGCTATGAAGCAAATCCTTAAGCTGTTTGTAACAATTGGCATCTCGTTAATTTTTTAGCTTGCATGATATTTGTAATTGAAAGAAATAGAGAGGAGAATATTACAATGGCCTTGCCTCTGCTGAGCTGATGATATTGTGGCATGTTTGACATTCCAAATCTTCCCCGTATCCAACTAACCTTTTACGATGTGTTTCTATTGGGCATTTTAGATAATACCAATCATATTCATCCAGTATTTCTTCGACCTTCACTGTGCACTTGTGTTTAGTTTTCTGTTGATGTGTTTAGAAAATAGAGAATTGATAAAATAACATTATTTTATTATGGTAAATTATTAGCACATAAGGCCTACATAAACTACACAATTTATACGTGTACATACTAGTTGTTCCTCCTTTACTGGGTCGGTTTGAAGTAATTCTTGAATTGTCTTCATCGTTGGTTGTTTTGTTTCTGAATGAATTATTACATTCCGAGGGATGTTAACAATTCTGCAATGTGTTTAGATGTATTATTTGTCAATATGTGTAAAAAATTTGATTCTCAGTACGGAGTTAAAATGATGTGACTATTATAGGAAATATTGAATGTTGTTTTTTGCATGCTAAAAAATAGATTGACCTCTGTCGGAATTCCACAATTTGTTGCATGGTTTGATCTTGATAAATACGGGTTGCAGGATATGTTTTTAAGGCCCATACACCTGTATGTACATATAATTAGAACATGTAACTTTAATGTGGATATATCTGGACATAGAAATTTTTATTATCTAGTTAATTTTGTAAAATACAAATAATGAACTTTCAAACATGTACTTTCAAATTTGCGTGTCCGAACAGAACTAAAGGCAATGATGTTTGGCTGTTGCTTCAATTCATCTTGAACTAATTCTTCATTAAATTTCCCGAAATCTTCCTCCCAAATAGTTATTTTTATCTTGGAGTTGCTACAAAATGGAAATATTTATGTTTACTTATAGAGCAGGGAAAAAATATTGATGACTTAATTTATAAATTCAGTAGCAGTGATATACCTCATTTGTCCATATTTATTTTGTTTATTGTGATTGAATATACTAATTTGAAACTTACCTTTCATTGGTGATTTCCAGAATTCGTATTTGGCTGGACCCAGTTACTGTTCTGATTGCATATACTTGTGAAACATAGCCAATTACATCTGTTAAGGATGTACACTTAATCAATGATTATTGTAAGTAAAATTTACTCCAAGCGGATATTTGAAATAATTCTTTTATTACAACAGTAATTCAATTACTTACCAATAGCAAAATTCTCAGTCATTATAACTCTTCCTATATCTTCAAAGTTAGAGAAGTTAAAGAAAATATCTGGAATGTGTGGATACTTCTCAGATGCTGGCCTAATTAATATTCCTGGTGTCAACCTTATCCGCCATTCATGATGCACAGTACGAAATGGTGAATCATTTTTTATTACTTGAAACTTAACCATTTCGTAAACTTGTCCTTCTAACATCTTATTTGAGATATATCACTCATAATCATTCACAGACATACTTCCTTCTATTGCAGTACCCTAAAGAAACGGTAGAATAAATGAGTCAATGTAAATGTAACATGTTGTAAGACATATGAAGTAATGAACAAAAAGTGCATCAATTTGTATTTGTAGGCAGTAACTATTTGGTTTACCTCCACATCTAATAACACAAAGTTGAAACTCATGGTAGTTGTTGTTCCTGGAATAGTTGCCCTCCATATTTTCACCACACGTCCAATAACCCGAGGTCTTTCTTGTTGATTGTTAAGCTTAGCTAGCGGCATTATCGGTTGCTGCAGAGTCATCTGATAAGATATATTAAAGTAGGAATTTGTTAGCAATAACTAATATGTATTTTTATGATTACAATGCAGGCTAAGTCATAAATGAAAGCTTTTCTATATGCATTCATGTTATATCATGGATACCTATATCAGCGAAAATTTCATTGAATACAATATTTTGTGTATAATTCATATATTAGTTATTTGGATTTTCTATTACTAATTTGACTCCTTTTCGTGATGTTGAACGTGACAATGCTACATATAATTGCCCGTGGGAGAAAACTGGCCTTGGCAAATATATTCCAACTTTTTTTAGAGTTTGTCCTTGACTTTTATTTATTGTCATTGCATAGCAAATACGCACAGGAAATTGCTTTCTTTTCAATACAAATGGCCATTTAGGATTTTTAAAGTTAAAAACAATTCTGCGGATATAAGTTGTTGTGCCTGTTTTGTTTCCTGTAATTATTTTTGCCTCTATTACTCTAGTTGTTAAATTTGTAATTATTAATCTCGTTCCGTTACATAATCCATTTGGTTGGTCAATATTTCGAAGTAACATAATAGGCACACCTACTTTTAAAGACAGTTCATAATATGGCGTACTACTTGGTCGTAAAGAATGAATAAATTCTGGTGGATACAATGCCTGTAGTTCATCTTCTGATATATGTGAATCACATAATATATCAGAACTGTAGTAATTTGTGGAATCTCCAGGCATTTTTTCTAGAATTCTTTGATTTAATTGGTCGACATCATCATTTGTAGGTACTAAAATTGCTCTTTCTTTTAGGTAATCAATGTTAATTGACGACGTGAATAAATCAGTATATATTTCATGAATTATGGCATCTTTTTTATTTTCAGTTGTATTAATTAACAGGTCATCAGGAATCATTATCCAATTGCTATATTCAGAATCAAATAATCTTATTCCTTCTATAGTACCATTACCTACAGCAAGTATCCACTGGTTAAATTGCATAGCAGATTGTATTTGTTCAATTGTTAAATTAGGTTGCAAAAGTCGCATGTTTTCTATGAGTTTATATTGTTTAAAATAAGGCCATAATTATGATCGTGTAATTGATGCATCTAATATTTCATGCTTTGAATCATTAGGAATAATTGGTAATGTTTGACGGAAATCTCCGCCTAAGAGAATTGTTTTACCACCAAATGGTTTGTTCTGTATAGCAGGGTTATTTGTTGATAATAAATCTCTTAAAGTTTTATCTAGAGCTTCAAAACAATTACGATGATTCATTGGTGTCTCATCCCATGTTATTAATGAACTGTTTATGATAAGTTCTTCTAGATTGGACCCTCTTTTAATATCGCATGTTAATTCATTGTTCATTTCAATTGGTATTTTAAAACGTGAATTAGCAGTTCTCGAATGAGGTACCAAAAGAGCTGCTAATGCAGATGAGGCAACAGGTAAAACTATCTTATTTTGAGCACGTAGCATGGTGATAATAGCGCGCCAAAGATATGTTTTACCTGTGCCACCATGGCCATATACAAAAAACAGATCACCCTTTTGTAATTGTACAGATGAAATAACTGCTTCATATATAATTTTTTGATTATTATTTAGTCCTTCATATAATGAGGTAGCTTCAGTTATATTTACTGTTGCATTAAACGACAATTCTTCAGCTATTAGTCTATTTGTAATGTTAGTTATTGGTGTAATATGAGGAATCGGAAAAGAAAATGCTGATAAATTGGAATTATTTCTTAATAATATCTTTTCAATATCCAGAAGTATGTTATCTTTTATTTGTTCAGTTGACAAATTGTAATTCAGTAAATTATTTGTTCTTATTGTATATGTTATATCATCTCCCATCACTTCCCAGCAACTTGTAAATAATTTACGTGGATCCGATACCTCAGAATGTAGCAATATACGAACAAAAAAATGGCGTAATTGTTTTGATGTAGCCCAGAAGGCTGCATCTTGGATTGCGTAAATCCATTCATTATCATCTTCTAATAAACGTAGTGCATTACATGTTTCTCTATATGTTTCATGCAAGGTACCATTAATTGTTCTAAGATGTTCAAAAGAAGTTGGTCCTCGGATAATATTAAGAAGCATTCATAAGTAATATATATCACCTGAGAAACTGGAAATATGATACATACTACCGAGTTTTTGAAGTTTTTGTCTACGTTTCCATTGTTTTAATTTTCTTTGCCATGTGTAATATTCAGGTATTTCAATGTATTTTAATGTTGCAGCAAATGAATCTATTTTGTTTAATTCAAACCATTCAGTAAGCATTGTTTTGTAAATTCTTTGGAAATTAATGGTTTCTTCCCTATTTTGTGCATCCTCAAAGACAAGATTATTCATATCAGGCATATGTATTGGTAATCGTTCAATGCTAGATATATGATGATGAATACTAAATTGATAAATTCTCCATATCGCTTCATGCGGTGTAATATATCGACGATCTAAATAGTTTTTTATTTCATTAACTTATGTTTGATTTTGTTCAGATGTTATATTTGTTGGTATATTATTTCTCGTGATGGAAGCCATTGTACAATCAGGTCCTTTACATATATATTTGAAGAGATATTTTATTAAAAGTGATGTATGGCAAATTTCAATGTTAATATGTGATTGGTATTTGAATAACAGATTAAGATTGTAAGGAACTACAAATCGATTGTCAAGGTATATTCCATCTTTATTAAATGAGATGCTATTGTCACGTCTTTTATAAAGAACTGTTCCATCATCTTGAATGATTGTTTGTTGTTCAAATTTCCTTGGAAACATTTTAGAACATATATCCTTTTTCATGCATGGAGACCTTGGATTTAATGAGCCGCATGGCCCATGAAGCATAAATGATGTCACAACATTGTATGCATCTATATCGGTGTTGCAATCAGGTATCTCAGCAGAAATAAGGAGATCAACATCTTCGGGAGTCTTTAATTTGTAAGGAGGAGAGAGCCATACAACAATGTGAATATGAGGCAATCCCCTCTTTTGGAATTCAACAGTATGAACAACTACATAAACAATATATTATCTTGTTGAGAGAACTTTTCAGATTATGAATGTTATAAATATTATTTGGACTTACTCGCAGTTGTTTCGCCAAAAAAAAATTCTGGCGCAAATCGTCAATCATCTCGTCCATTTTCATTTTGAATATGCGCGCAATTATGTCAGGTCGATCATCAGATCGTTGACCGGACAGTAAAGCCGCATGTATTTCAGGCCAATTTGGATTGCATGTCATTGTTATAAAAAGGTCAGGATTTCCGTATTTTCTACAAATTCCCATTGCATCATGATAATTTTGATACATATATCTTGGACTACCAACATGGGTAGCAGGAAGAATTATACGTTTACCGATAGTTTTTCCTAATATATTTCCTTCGATAACTGATTTTTTAACATCACTTAATTTTTCTGATCTTAAAATTGCTTGATTTTTTTCAAGATATGTTAGACGGTTTTGTTCAACAGAAAGATAAGCATCAACAATATATTGCTGAAATAATCTTCCTGCACGGAAAATTATTGGGGATTCATGGATTCATTTACACGTTGGTGTAATTTATACATATAATATTCAGCCATTGTGACTTTTTTTCTTGGAATTTTACGTGCTCCCGGTGAATTTTCATTATATTTAATATTTAAATGAAATCCATCTTCACCATACGGGAAAAGTAAAGGATATTGCATTGGCATATAACTTGGATGATATGATTTAATATGTTGTAAACCAGTACTTCTGTGTTCGACACTAATATCACGTTGATTTTCTTGTGCTGATATATCACCAACAACTAAACCAACAATTTCATTTGCAATAGGAGGTATATATTGTGAAGAATTATTTGTTCGTGTACCTAAAAGACGTAAATTGTAATTATCAATATTATTATTTTCGCAACGTTCATGTAAATTTCGGAATGCTTGAACATAATTATTATACGTATCTAACATAGTCATTAAATCCTGTACAATATCTTCATGTGGTTGTTCATTTGAATTTTCATCGAAGAAGGCATCTAATCGATGTTGTAATTCGTTTGAGGTGTCATACATATATAATTGTGCAAAATGTAGGGTTTCTACCTATAGTTGGTAAAAGAGAGCCTATACGATGACACACCTGACCTGAGACTTTAAAAACGTATGGACAACGACCATCATTTATTCGATCATCAATGTTTACACCCATTGATGTAAAAGCAAATACAGAATTATACAAACGAATTTTTTCTCTGAAATGATGGGATCTTTCTGATCCTAATGGATTAAGTAATATATCTAATATTAAAGGTAGATTTACTAACATGGGCAATTGTACTCGACCTTCATGACAACATAATGTATACACTGGTTGTTCCCTTGTTGATAAATTTTTATTTTTCTCACGGCTCCAAAAGAAAGCTCCACAGTATTGGCAAGTATACTGAGGACCACCTACATTGAATGGTCGCCTTGACCGACCTAATTATAAAAAATTTTAAGCATTATCTTGACAAATGGAATTTACGGCTGATGAAAATTAATTCAGAATATATGACACGAGGAATTTACTTGCTGCTCTGATGTTCTGTCTTGGTTGTAAATCTGGTGACCCCTCATCGCTGAAATCATTTATCAGTGCTTCTAAATTATTGGTAAATACAAACAGTCATAATTAAAGTTTTATACGGTGTAACAATATAATAAGTTAAAGTTCAGTTAAGTTAGACAACAGAAATTATTATACAGGATGATATGTTGTGTTGAGGTTATTTCAACACGACTAAAACACTGTCAAATGACAATTAAGTTGGTACGGAACCTGAAGGTGGTGTTGTGCTTTGTGATATTCGTGTATGTTTGGCTCTCCGCTTTGTGACCATTCCAGAAGATTCTCCCCGTTCATAACACGACCTCTTCTTTCTAATTACATTCATCCTTTTTTGCCTATTCTCGGATGTACTATCCATGAATTCTTAATAATATACATTCATCAAAGAAATAATACTTAATTATTTCCAACATGATGATCTATTTTTTAAGTATGGTAAATATAGCATGCAAAGAACAGTAACCACATTAAGAGAAGTAGACATACCTGAACTGATAGGAGTATGAAGAAGTGTTAAAGTTGGACTAAGGCAGGTCTTTTATATCATGATTGTACAGAAAACCTCCCTGGTCCAGTAATCTCCATAGTCATTATTATAGTAAACCACATATTCTATCGAACTTATTGAGAATAATACAGAAAGAATTATTTTAATGCTGGAAGGAAAACAAAACAAATGAACTTTATAAAATGCTTTTGTTTAAGCATTTAAGATTGAGAAGAATGATGCTGTTAATAAGAAGTCAATAAAAACATCAAAAACATCACTTCATTTTATCAGAAGAAATAAATATGCATGAACTGACACATAACAAAGATGGCATAATTCAGAAATGATATATCCAAGTTAAGTCAGAATAATCATAGTATATAAACTTGAATGGAAAGCAATGCAAGAAAATTAAATAGGTCAGGATAAATATAAGCATGAATTGAAAACAATGCAAGAGGGTGATACTGACATGGAAATGAAGAGTATAAGTTATAATGTGAGAAAGTAACAAAGTTTAGAGTGCCTACCTTATTCTTCTGAGGACTTCCGATTTTTTGCTTGTGTTGATAGACAAAGGATTTAGAGTAGAAAAGCTGAGTTGATTTTTTTATTGGAGTCTCTGGAAGATGAACCGAAAAAGGCAAGATAGTAATGGCATGTGTTAAATTGATGTTGATAGATGGGGCGGTGGATAAACATGAGGTAAACCTGACCTTGTGGGCCGGCAGCAAGCCCATTCTTCAGAAGTAATAAAAAAATGATAAAAAAAAAGAGAAGACATTCATGACTCGATTCCTGGACCTTCAGGACAGCGTAGAAATCTTCAACCACCACGCTAGAATGCATTATAAGATTTTCCGAAACAAACGTTGTAAATAAATCATTCTTTCAGAGGGACACGTGTCAGACACTGGTGAGAAGTTCATATCGTTGTATTCTTTTAAGAACAAGCATTGAAGTAAGTTTGGGTTACAGGAGTACAGCGTAAGGATAAGTATCAGTATCACACACATAACTAATAAATGTTATATTAGTTTTCAAATAAAATAGCATAATTATATTATTTTGTATGTCTGTATAATTATGTAATAATCTACTGAACAATTAATGGTAATAAAATATAAAAAATAAAATATCTAGATGTATATAAATTGGTATATTGGTATAAAATAATACTAATGTAATATATTTCTTAAAATAAATTACAGAGGAAAATATTATATTAGGGGAAAGACATCTGATATTTGAATTCTCCAGTGTTTCTAAAACCGAAGAGGATTTAATCAAGGGAGACATTCTTCTATACTCATCTCCAGTTTTATACCTCCATTTATTAGAATCATGGAGGATCTTAAACTTGAAACTAAGTACTATAGAAAACCAGTTAGAAAAAATAATGGAGAGATATATATACAGAATTTTTCAACAAATTTGAAATTTGGTGGAAAAGGTGGTGCTTTGGATTCCCCGCTTCCTCCCGTGAATTGATGAAATATCTACCTGCACCTGGTGTACGTAGACCATTATGTTTTTCAGGCCTGAATGAATATAGAACGAGAAAATTCTTGTATTGCAAATATCCATTCATTATCATTTTTTAATAATCCAAGAGCGCAAGCATCTCTAAAAGAATTGTATAATATATCATTTACTGTACATATATCTTGAAAACATGTTGATCCTTTCACATAATTTAACAAAAGCCTTAGAAAATATAGTTCACCTGAACTTTGATGTAGATAATAAAGACGACCAAGAGATTTTCCTCTTTTTCGAGGTAACCAATTTTTATTATCTTGATGCCATGTAAAATGCTGAGGAATTTCTATATATTTTAATGATTTTGCTGATGGGTCTTTCTTATTTAATTCCATCCATTCTGTAAACATTGTTCGTTCAACATTTTCATTATTGAATATATCACGCATATTTTGACCATCATTAAAAATAACATTATTCATTAAAGGTAAATGAATTGGTAACCGTTCAATACTAACATTTCTATAATGTATATCGTACTGGAAAGTTCTCCATATAGCTTCATGAGGAGTAATATATCTACAATCTAAATAGGATTTGATTTCATCAATTTCACCATTTTCACACAAATTAGATTTACCTTTTTCAATATAAGCATATGCTCGATCATTGCCTTTGCAAATGTATTTAAAAAGATATTTTATTAGCTCACCTGTATGACATCGTTCAACATTAATATGAGCTTGATATTTTAATAACAATTTTTTGTTATACGGAACAACGTGACTATTATTTAATTGAATATTCTTTCTAGAAAATGATATACCATTATTCGTCAGTCGATATATAAACGGTGCCATCTTCATTTATTATAGTTTTATTTTGAAATGATTTTGGAAATTGTTTTGAACAAATATTTTTTGTTGTACAACTTGCCTTAGGATACACATTACCACATGGTCCATGTAACATGAATTTTGTAACAATATCTTATCCAATTTTATCAAATTTAGGATTAGGAATTTCTGCAGAAATAAATTTGTCAATACGTTCAGAAGTATTCAACTTGTCAACATGGTTTAACCAAACAATAAGATGAACATGTGGCAAACCTCTCTTTTGAAATCCAATAGTATATATTGCTACAAAAAGGGAAAAATATTAATTAATAATAAATTAAAGAACATTAATGTAAAAAATATTAAAAGCAAATTGATGGAGATTATTACTCACTTGCCATAGTTTGACCAAAAAAATTTCTTTTGCTAATATCATCCAATAGTTCCTCTAATTTCATTTTAAAAACACGTGCTACAATATCCGGTCTATCTTCTGGTTGCTGATTAGCGAGAGGCATTCTTTGAATTTCAGGTCATTGAGGGTTGCAAGTAAATGTAATAAAAAGGTTAGGAAGACCTATATGTTTACAAATTGCTATAGCATCTTGATAATTTTGAAACATACATCGAGGACTCCCTACATGAGAAGCAGGTAAAATAATTCGTTTTCCTATATTTTTTCCAAACATATCACCGTCTAAAACAACATTTCTTATATTTGTGTATTTGTCAATCCGCAAAGACGCCTGATTATGCTGTAAATATGTAACCTTTTTTGTTCAATACAGAGATAAGCGTCAACAATATACGTTGAAATAGCCGACCAGAATGGAATATTGTAGGTGCATCTTTATAACGCTGATGTAATCGATAAGAATAATATTCGTTCATAGTAACACACTTCCTTTTAATTTTTGTATCACTATTTTGAGTTTGATCATATTTTGTATGAGAATGAAAACCGCTTTCACCGTAAGGAAATAATAGAGGATATTGCATTGGCATGTAACATGAATGTTCAAATTTAATACGTTGTAATCCAGTTGTTCTATGTTCAACAATGATATCGCGTTGTTGTTCTTCGTGAGTCAAATCACCGACAACTAATCCAACAACTTCACTTGCGACTGGAGTTGTGTACTGTCGTTGTTCATTGTCATAGGTACCAATAATACGTAATTTTAAGTCAGATATATCACAGTTAGAAAAACGTTCTTGATAATTCCTAAATCCTTTTACTATAATATTATGTTCATTTAACATAGTAATCAAATTAGCAACAATTATATGTTGTGGTTCACTATTTTTTTTTATAAGAATTAGTAAAAGCATTTATTCTATTTACTATTCTATTTACAATTTTATTTGTAGTATCATACATATACAATTGAGCGAACATTGGAACTGGTCCTTCAACAGGAAGTACAAATCCTATTCTATGATAAATTTGACCCGAAACTTTGAATACATATGGTCTGTTACCATCATTAATTTTTTCATCCACTTTTACACCCATTGACGTAAACGCAAACATTGAGTTGTACATACGGATATTATCTCTGAAATGCAGTGCTTGTAATCCAGCAATAGGATTAAGCAACATGTTAAGAAATTCTGGTGGTTCTTTCAAAATAGGTAACAAAACTCTTCCATCCCGACAACACAAATTATATTTTGGATTATTTGTTTTTGAATATTTTTTACATCTTTCACGATACCAGAAAAAGGCACCACATTTTTGGCAACAATATTCAGGTGCACCGATATCCAATAATGCCGGTAAGTTATTTGCTGCCAAAATTGATCATTAGAAATTGAAGGAAAAAATGAAACTGTAAAAATTAAGCATATAGCAACCAAAAAACATACTTTCTCCAAATTCTTTCAAATTGTCTATCGACATTTGAACATTAACCGATGAGGGTTCCCCTCTTTCGAGTCTAGGTCGTTTGTTACGTGATAACAATAACCTACTCTGTCTATTTGATGTTGGATCATCCATTTCAAAATTTAATTAGCAGTCTAGTAAATGGAAAAGAATAACAACCCTAAAATCTGTTAAATCAAAAAGAGTACAAAATATTTGTTAGCAAAACATATTCGTTAACTTGAGCTTTAAACCATTGCAATGAAAAATAACAGATTATATAATATGAGGTTAAAATCACTGAAAATAAGAAAGAATAATAATAAAACAAGTTATTAATTAGGAAATTATATTTTAAGTTAAAAAAATAAAAATCAGAGCAATAAATTAATCTGGATATTACTAAAAGCAATATATTGTCCAATTTTGTTTTTTACTTTCCTTGTTAAGTGTAGTCCTAATTTTACAGTATTAAACTTGTCTGTTTTTTTCCCTCTTTCTATTTTTTTCTACTTAAGAATGCACACTTATCATACATAATTGAAAAATATATTTTTTATGTGATTGTAAAATCGGAAAAGAACAACTATCCTAAAATCTGTTAAATCAAACATAGTGCAAAATTTTTGGTAGGAAAACATATTCATTAACTTGGACAAAAGAACTTTAAAACATTGCAATTAAAAATAACAGACAATATAATATGATGTTGAAATCATTGAAGATAAGGAAAAATAATATTAAAACAATTTATTAATCCAAAAATTATATTTTAAGTAAAAAGAATTAAAATCGGAACAATAAATTAATCCGAAAATTAGTAAAAGCAATATATAGTCGAAATTTTTTTTTTCTTTCTTTGTTAAATGTAGTCCTAATTTTACAATATTAAACTTGTCTGATTTTTTTTTCCTTCTTTCTATTTTTTTCTACTTAAGAATATATACTTATCATACATAATTTAAAAAGATATTTTTTATGTGCTTGTAATTTTCCATAGTTTTTTTATTTTCCTTTTGGATCAAGCCTACTCCAATGGTACCAACAACGATTTAAGATTTACAGTTGAGGATTTAGGACTTAAGACAAAGAGTATATAGAAACAATGGTACATATGCATGAACTAAATGTTAGAATAACAGTTTCCATCATTGATATTTATTTATATCAATACATGAAAAACAATGCAATCTTTACAAATTCAACTATCCACAATTGTCATCGAACATAAATATGAATGCAATTACTTTATAAAATTCTAATTATACAGGAAACATACCATAAATTGTCAAACAACAGAACTATTTACCAGAATATTAGTATAGAGTGGAATGTCAGTATACAGAGAAAAATTAAGTTTATACATATTAAAATATTCCACTAATTAATGATTACAATAATCTGAACAAAATATTGAATAATTTTTAAAAACAATACTTTCAACAAATCGGAAAAAACTACAAACCTGATTACAATCTAAACCAACAAAGAAGCAAAACTAAATTGTAACAAAAAAAATTTTGTTCGGGTAAAAAAAGAAATCAATTTTTGTTGCGGTAAAAAAAAAATAAAAACATACCATAAGAGAATGAGGAGCAGTAGAAAACCCCAAAACATAAATAATAAATCCCAAATATAACCAATTCTTCAGAAAACCAATTTAACACTTAATGAATAGTTATCACAATATTGATGAATCCTCATCTTGATCTATCCAATAACCATTAGAACAGTTAAAAATCTTTAATTCAACTGTTTGAACAGTTAAAAACCTTTAATTCCTCCAAGAACCGCAAAGGAAAAAAACGAGACAAAGAACATAAATCACAATTTAGATACACAAAGAACCGAGGGAAAAAATTTAGATACACAAAACAATTTAAAATCAATTGCATATAGAAGATGACTTGTAATCTCAATTCCAAAACTAATAACCAATTGCATATTAATAACTGACCTGTAAATTCAATTAAAAAACAATAATAATATACTAAATTTTGGTAAACGAAGAATTGGCAGTAAGCAATTGGATGCAATAGTAACCAATCTTATTATCAATCTTGACAATACAAATTACTACCTAACTTTTAAAAGGGAAAAAAAGAAAAAGAATTTCTGAAAACATAACCCAATTAGAAACATAGACAGGAACATATATAAACCGAATTACCCGAAAATTCATGAACAAAGAATTAAGAAATCTTCAATTTCACCTATCCAATAAGTGTTGAAACAACGGACAAATCTTTAATTCTTCCCGTAATCGCAAAAAAAAAACGGAAAAAAAATAACAAGTAAAATAAATTACAATTCAGAAAGAAAACAATTTGTAATTAATTGCATAGAGAACGTGACTTCTTAACAATATCCAATTACAATTAACTGCATGCAACAGTTACCAATATAAAAAAATGTCCGAAAACAGTAGAAGAAAAATGCAAAAATGTCTGAAAACAGTAAAAGAAGAACAGTACCCAATATTCTTCCCGTAACCGCAAAAAAAAAATCAATAGAAAAATAACAGTAAAATAAATTACAATTCCGAAACAAAATAATTTGTAATTAATTGCATAGAGAACGTGACTTCTTAACAATATCCAATTACAATTAACTACATGCAACAGTTACCAATATAAAAAAATGTCCGAAAACAGCAGAAGAAAAATGCAAAAATGTCTGAAAACAATAAAAGAACAACAGTACCCAATTTCTGATAAAAAGAAAAGCATAAAAAAACCCAATTACCTGGAAATTAACGAACAGAAGAATTTTCTGCAGAAAGAAAAAACAGCCAATCTTCAAACAATCTCTAGCATCCAGTTCCAAATCGAAATCGAAAAGAAATTAATAATAGAAACTGCATGCAACAGTTACCAATATCAAAAAAATGTCTGAAAACAGTAGAAGAAAGATGAAAGAATGTCTGAAAACAGTAAAAGAAAAACAGTACCCAATTTCTGATAAAAAGAAAAATATAAAGGAACCCAATTACCTGTAAATTAACGAACAGTATAATTTTTTGCAGAAAGAAAAAACAGCGAACCAAACAATCTTTACTATCTAGTTCCAAATCCAAATCCAAAACAAATTAATAATAATAGACAACAACTAATAAATCCAGAAACAGCAACAATCTCTGATAACAACTAATGAAACAAATACCAAAGAAAACCGAAATAAATCCAGGTTAAAAACAATACAGTTGCAAGGGAAAATTGCTCATGCAGACAAATAGAAATGAAACCAATCTAGTTCGAAGAGAAAATTGCTCATGCAATCAAATTGAAACAATTTTCTGAGGCGAGATTGAAAACCGAAATAAATCCAGGTTAAAAACAATACAGTTGCAAGGGAAAATTGCTCATGCAGACAAATAGAAGTGAAATCAATCCAGTTCGAAGAGAAAATTGCTCATGCAATCAAATTGAAGCAATTTTATGAGGCGAGATTCAAACCAGATTGAAAACGGAAAAGAGGGGAAAAATGGCGAAAAGAAAAGAGGAAGAATGAAAGGAAGAACTATTAAAAAAAATTGGACAGCTGTAAAAACAGTGGACAGCAGTAAATGCCACGCATTAATGATAAACCAAAACGGGGAAAAAATCTAAACCATTGCCATCAGATCGGACGCTAGAAAAATTAAAACAATCAAACGGCACAGATTCAAACGGATGCAAAGAAATGAACCCATCAACACAAATAGAAGTGAAATCAATCTAGTTCGAAGAGAAAATTGCTCATGCAATCAAATTGAAGCAATTTTATGAGGCGAGATTCAAACCAGATTGAAAACGGAAAAGAGGGGGAAAATGGCGAAAAGAAAAGAGGAAGAATGAAAGGAAGAACTATTAAAAAAAATTGGACAGCTGTAAAAACAGTGGACAGCAGTAAATGCCACGCATTAATGATAAACCAAAACGGGGAAAAAATCTTAACCATTGCCATCAGATCGGACGCTAGAAAAATTAAAACAATCAAACGGCACAGATTCAAACGGATGCAAAGAAATGAACCCATCAACACAATCGGACGGCTCATAATTAAAAGACACGCTGTCTGGTCAGATGAGCTCAAAACCGGCCAAGATGTAAACCTATTATTAATATCGGAGAGCATATTTTTTTTTTATGGCGTGAAACATTGAGGTGAGTTTAATGTAGAAAATCCTTTTTAACTTTATATATACTAAATAGATAAGATTTATGTTTTTGTGTGTCACATGTTAATGAGAGAGTTAGTAAAAATATAGTTATTTGTTTTTAAAGTTTTACACTGATTTTGTCTTGTATCTACTCCGGTAATACTAACGCACAATGAAATGTGTTAATTCCGAAAGAGATAAAGACGGAAACTATTTTCCCAACCAAGCATATAAAATTTATGCAAATAGCAAGATAAGAAAGTTAACGTTTTTATGTTATTAGAAAAAGAAAAAGAAAAAAAAAAGATGTCCGATAATGGTTTCCTAATAGGCTAATACTGATATTTGACTCTTAAAAAAGAGGATGTCATATTTGAGCATTCGACATTTTGACTCTTAAATTAAGCAACATGTCAATTAAGAAATGAGAAAACATTTATTGGAAAATTGAATGTTTGGCCTAAGAGTGTGGGTTCAAATTCACTTAACTCGGGTATAATCTTTTGAAAAAAAAAATGAGAAAACATTTACATCACCTATTTGAACATCTCTCAAATATCACCCATCATACTTGTCCATTATATATTTGTATAGAACTATTATATTTTTATATGTATTTATTATATATTTTATTTAATATTCAAAATTTCTATATGAATGACAATATATATTTTTTTTTATGCATCGTATTTTTTCATATGTTCATTTTATCTTTTAATGTATCAATATACATTTTTGTAATTCTGTTGTACCTTTTTAATTTCCGGTGATCTTGATGACAAGAAAGTCCGTGGTGCTTATCAGGACCCGAAAAAAATGTTTATTGATATTCATTTTCTTTCATGACATACTGTTAAATTTTCTATTAATTCTCTTTCTTAATCTTTCACCGTAAATTTAATTTTCAACAAAAAGATAAATCAAATAAATTGTTGTAATTTTTTCAAGCAAAATTAATATTTTAAAATCTAAATATTTTTATTAAAATAATACAACATGACCCGTTGATGCCGAATTGGTGAATGCAACAATTACGCTCGGAGCTAGGTCGGTGGTCTTTGATCAGGCCACACCCTTCTATCGTCACCCTCTGCGAATGGAGAATAGTTTTGTTAGGATTTCTTGTCGGAAGCGTGAATTTTGACGTGGATTCGAGGCATCTTTTGGTGTCTTTAATGGTGGCCAAGAGAGAGAGAGAGAGAGAAAGAGAGAGATGAAGAGATGCAAAATGAACCCTTGTCTTATTCTTTATGTCAAAGGTCTTAAATACATACTAAAAATAAAAGCCCAAATGAGCCCAAATATGCAATTAGGGGTCCATTCAACAATCTCCACCTTGGACCCAAATTGCATCATAACTAAATATAAATAAATGCAAAAATAAAAACATACATAATATACTAGCAACATGCTAGTTACAAACTGAAATTAAATCAGAACACAATTTAAACTTAGCAATTGGAAGAGGCTTGGTGAGCATATCTGCCGGATTCAATTTGGTACCAATCTTCTTCACCACAATGTTTCCTTCCGCCGTCATGTCTCGCACAAAATGGTACCTCACGTCAATATGCTTCGTCTTGTCGTGGTACATGCGATCCTTCGTCACATGAATAGCGCTTTGATTGTCACAATACACCGTGACCGGATTCTGAATGGACAATATCTCGCCAACAAAACCTCTTAGCCAAATACCTTCCTTTATCGCTTCGGTTAACGCCATGTACTCGGCCTCGGTAGTCGAAAGAGCAACGGTTGATTGAAGTGTGGCTTTCCAATTAATCGCACACTTCTCAAACGTAAACACGTATCCGGTTAGCGAACGTCTTTTATCGAGATCGCCCGCAAAATCCGAGTCAACATAACCCGTTAACTCACCATTCGGATCGGATCCGAATTCTAAATATGCATTCATCGTACCTTTCAAATAACGGAAAATCCATTTTACCACTTCCCAATGTCCATTTCCAGGACATGACAAATACCGGCTCACGACACTAACCGATTGCGCCAAATCCGGTCGGGTACACACCATCAAATACATCAAACGCCCGACCGCACTCAAATATGGAATCTTCTCCATATATTTCTGCTCCGAATCGGTTTTCGGAGATAAATCCGCCGACAATTTAAAATGTGTCACAAGAGGGGTAGAAACTACCTTCGATTTATGCATATCAAAACGGCGTAAAACCTTTTCTGCGAAACCCGCTTGCGAAAGAGTCAACTTCCGCTCGGGTCGGTTCCTCGAAATCTCCATTCCGAGAATTTTCTTAGCGGGTCCCAAATCCTTCATCTCAAAAACGGAATTCAAATCTGCTTTTAACCGCTTAATTTCCCCCAAATTGGACGACGCAATAAGAATGTCATCCACATAAAGAAGTAGATACACAAAACTCCCGTCATCTAATTTCTTTAAATAGACGTAACTATCGTAATTAGATCGAGAAAAATTAACGCTTACCATAAAAGCGTCAAACTTCTTGTACCATTGTCAGGGTGATTGCTTGAGACCATAAAGCGATTTATTTAATCGACATACACGAGTCGGTTCGGTTTGGGGTTCGGTTAGGTTTTCAAAATCCGAAAGTCCTTCCGGTTGGCTCATAAAAATTTTCTCCTCTAAATCGCCATGAAAAAAAGCCATTTTTACGTCCATTTGCTCGAGTTCCAAATTTTTCGACGCGACAATCCCGAGCAATAATCGAATAGACGTGTGTTTCACGATCGGAGAAAACACGTCATTAAAGTCCACACCTTGGACTTGGCTATACCCTTTCGCGACTAGCCTTGCTTTGTAGCGCACATTCGAACCATCGGTTTTGCGTTTAAACACCCATTTGCACCCGACAACTTTCTTATTTTTCGGAGGGTTCACAAGAGACCATGTCTCATTTCGCTTCAACGAATCTAACTCCTCCTTCATAGCGGAAATCCAATTGTTCGCTTCTTTTGAGTTAACCGCTTCCTTATACGTGAACGGTTCGCAACTATCCACGTCTTCTGCAATAGCCAAGCGATACGCAAAATCAGAATATCCATATCTCGAAGGTGGTTGAATGGTCCTTCTGACACGATCGCGGGTTAGCTCGTACGTTTGCGGATCGAATTGGCTTTCTTCTTCATCAACTCGGGTCGGGTTTGATGAATCGGGTTCGGGTCGGTTTTGGTCGACTAGGGCTAACTAACTGGTCTCGGGTTTGACCTTCAAAACCGCCTGCATTTAGCGGTATTTTATTCCCAACATTTTCCGACTCATGCTCCACCTCGGAGTGAACCGTGTCATTTATTCTCTACTCATGCGCATTTTTTCCTCGAATCATTTCCGCTTCGTTAAAAATAACGTCTCTCGAAATGATAAATTTGTCCGACTTCGGACACCATAATTTATACCCCTTAACATTCTCGGGATATCCAACAAATAACTAAACCTTCTTGTCAAGAAATCTAATTTATGGTAATACCAAAATTCCTTGTCAAGAAATCTTATTTTCAAGAAACATCTTTCCTAATTTATTAACTGCCTTCATAACATACAAATTCATCTTTATATTTTAACAACTTTCACCGTATTTCATACTCCAAATTTTGAAAGCATCTCCATTTCCCCTCATTTACCCCTCCCTCACTTTGCCCTCAAACCAAGCATGAAAAAAGTTAAATTCTTCTCCCTTATTACCCCCACATCTATTCTCCTATCTTTACTTCCCTCTCTTTACTCCCAAACCAAGCAAAGCATAAGCCAACTTCTAATTTCATTATTATAAACACATCAAATAGTCGTGAATAACCATCACAACTAAGCTATCAATACAAGCATTGATTCCAATTATCTCCCCACCGGCTATTCACCTACCACCATTCACCAGCAAAGCAAACGCACAAATCCCTTTTAATTCCCTAACACATTTTCAGTGAACAATGTCCAATTTGGATGAAAATCCCACCATCCAAATGGTTGAGGTGGTCAGCAATGAGATCACTAGTGATAATTCCTCGCCCAATTTGGATGAAAATCCCATCATCCAAACGCTTGAGGCGATCAGCAATGAGATCTCTAGTGATGATTCGTCGTCTGAATCAGAAGGTTCCCCATCCCCCAACAATTTGTTGGGGAGGAAAATTAGATTGAGAGGTCGCCTTGCAAAGAAGAATAGGTCAGATATTAAGTTTGGTCCCAAATTATTGGCAGAGAATAGTTCCTTATTTCGCCCTCACATCGTATCCATTGGCCCAGTTTTTAGCGAACTGACTGATCTTATATTGAGTGAAGATGAGAAGTGGGACTATATATTTGAAGATGTATGTCAGTCTAAAATTCAATCTCGAGAATGGGTCAAATATATAAGAAACAATGAAAAAGAAGCGCGTTCGTACTACGCCGACAATGTTAAGGACTTATCTAGTGACGAGTTGGTCAAGATCTTGTTGCTTGATAGTTGTCTCATCATCAAGTTGCTTCTTGATCTATATGATGATATTGACACTGCATCGAATAAGTACTTCCTGGACTGGATCTTGGTTGAAAATCAAGTCCCGTTCTCCATCTTGAACAAAGTGTGGGAGCACTATTGTGAAAATTCTGAAGATTCAAAATTTCCGAATCTCATCAGCTTATTTAAAACAACTCCACTGTTCTATAGAAAAGGCCTCTCCCCGAATGATTTGGTCCAAGAAGATGTCAGAGACTTAACCGACCTTTATTACAAATGGAATGTGCCGATCTTGGAAAGAGCCTCGAAACGTCAGAGACCTCAATGTTGGATCAGATATTGTATGGGTCAGAAACTTCACAGACCTCAACAGTTCTGGTCTTGGTTCAAATCTTTTGTGGGCCAGCCTCAGCAAGACGCGAAGGTATGAAAGCATATTGTATCATTTAGTTGCAAAATACAAAAATGATATGATATATTTATTTTTATCTACTTTCACCGACACTAATACAACATACTAATCTTTATTTACTTTCTAACCAGGGAGAGGCTGAAGGTGCATTAATGCAGACCGAAATTTCATTGATTCCATCTGCTGTTGAGCTATACGAGACTGGCATAAAGTTCAAAGAGAAGACAGAGTTTCGGAATATGTTTGATGTAACATTCAAGAATGGAGTCCTCCAAATTCCAATTCTTACAATTAATTTACAGAAGATGTCACTTATAGCAAATCTCCTATTACATGAGATCAATGCGGAACCCACAGATAAAATTGTGGCTAGCTTCGTGTTTCTGATGGATTCTTTAATCAATACGAAGAAGGATATTGCGTTACTCCAAAAATGTGGTGTTATTAACAACAAATTGGATTCTGAAGCAGAAGCAGCCAAGTTCTTCAATTCCCTTGGCGCACGATGTGGGGTCTACAATATGAAGGGCAACTTTTATGCTCCGGATATAATGGGTATGCTGGATTACTCTCAATCGAGCTGGCGCCGCCACTCGACCTCATTAATGCACAACTATTGTAACAGTCCGTGGACGTTCCTATCGATGGTTGCCGCTATTATCTTGTTGTTTCTTTCAGGTGTGCAGACTTATTTCACTGTTTTCCCCCGCAAGTAGTTATTTTCATGTTCTTATTTTGTTTATTGCTTTTGATTTGAAATGTTTAGCGAGTTAATTTCTTTTGATGTCTATTGTATTATATTTGTATTGTATTGTATTGTATTGCATTGTATTTGAAACTTTATTTATTTTAAGGTGTATTTTATTTGAGACTTCGTAATATGTGAATCTGCGATATAAATTTTTGGACAAGATGTGTGGTTCCAGTTCATAATAAATTGTAATGTTAACTATGAAAAGATATGAGTTTCATCAAAAAGATTATGAAAAGATATGTGGAATTTAAATTCAATAAAAAAGATTTGTGGGATTTGTAATATTGCATTAAGCGCAACAGCATTTACTGTTGTATATTTAACTCATTTTTATCCTTCACTGCATTTGTCATTTTTACACCTAACTATAATTCAACGCCTCACTTAAAGAACAAAAGAAAGAGAAGTTTCCCAACACGGTCAAGTTTCTAAATATTTTAATGAAACCTCACACCAGATTAATGAGAACCATATAAAATTGATTAATTGTTTTTATTAAAACTTTACTATTCATCACATCCAATAAATATTTTTTGGACCATAATACATTAATACTCTCATCAAGTTTATTTCTTTCTTAAATCAAACCAAAATAATTAATTAAAAAAAATTATGTTCTAGATTTAATATAAACAATGGGAACTAAAATATCATAAAATCATAATGAATAAATAATGATATCTTACGGAAATAAAATTGTAATTTAAGTAAAAAGAAGAGAGAAAATGTTTTATGTAATATAGTATTATAAAATAAAATAATTTCTTAATAATATCATAAAATTTTGTCAAAATAATATCATGAAATATTATGTCAAAGAATATTATTTTTTCTTTAATTTATTATTTTTAAATTAATGAAAGGTTAAGTTATATTTTTTTCTTGATATAATAAATTATATTTTTTGACATAATATTTCATGATATGGTTTACGATATTTTATGATATTATTTTAGGATACATTATTTTTTATTATTATATTACATAAAATATTTTTTTCTCATCCTTATATGTAAGTTATAATTTATTTTATTTATTTATTATTATTATTATTTAGTTCTCACTTGTTTATATTTAGTGAAAAATATAATTTTCTCTAAAAAAATATAAAAGAAACTTGATGGAGATAATTGTCCAATTTTGTTTATAGAATAATTAAATAGGGGAATTTCATATTTATCCTTCCAAAACTTCTAAATATTCATATTTACCCTTTCAAATTTCTAAATATCAAATTTACCCTTCTAAAATGTATAAAATATCAAATTTACCCAACATCTACTTTCTCTGTTAAAAATAACAATTGAAATAAAAATTTACTATTTTGCCCCTTGTTCTTCTCTCACTCTATCTCACCATGTCTGTCCCTTTCATGAATATTGATCTCTCTCTCGCGTTAAAAAAGAAAAGAGCTTGTTAACCTCTCTCTCTCTCTCTCTCTCATCAATGTGGAATTCATCTTTCTACTTAATCTCATCCCATGAAAGCAAGGTTCTATATTTATTAGTGTGTAATTCTTTCGGCTTTTCAATAGCTTGAGTTAAATCTAATTGTAGAATCTTTCATTTATTTGCCATCAGACTACTTACTTTTGCATTTGATTAAAGAGAGATTATCTTACATTTTTATTGGGTCAAAAAGAAAATGAACAAAAACTTCATGCAAGTCAAGTTCGCAGTCAAAAAAAAACTTCATGCAAGAAGGGTTGATGAAGATGAGGATATTTTTGTCTAAAATTGTTGGCCCCTATATTTAATCAGACTTTAGACCAGTTAATTATGGTTTATTAAACAGAGTTGAGTTATCTTTAACGGAGTTGGGTAAATTTGATATTATTGAAGTTTTAGATGGGTAAATCAATTTTAGAGGGGTAAATATGATATTTTGAAGTTTTGGATGGGTAAATATGATATCAAATTCCTATAGGTGTTAAAATATTCAAAGAAGTTTAGGGGTTTTCAAAATTTTCTCTTGTTTGTAGCCTCTGCCGAAAAGTGAATGCTTCTCTTCTTTGCATTAAGTTAGGAGTATTATAGGAATATAAAAAACTAATGTAAACAACATGTGTGATGAATGATAAAGAAGTTATATTATGAAGCATTAAATGCTCTTGCGCTTAATTCATAAAAATAGCGCTCAGAATAGCATCTCCCAAACAACAATAACTTCATTTTCACACTTCCCATTCAATAAGATTATTACATTTTAACATGACAGTTATTCATTTTGAATGTTAATTGAGTCTCATAAATGCATTAATCAACCTTAAGTCATTTTACAAAACAACTATTTAACAAAAACGAAATATAAATGTCTATATAGAGCCGTACTTTCCAGTGCTGAAAGGGGAGGAAGCAGCAGTAGCACAGTACATGATGAGACAGGTGGCACCGAGACGAGTTTGGCCTCCAATTGCTTTCGGCGCATCAATGGCGTGTTGGTATGAGCATGTCAGCCGCACGATCTGCCTGACCATTTGTAGACACCATCGGATCTGGGACTACCTCTTCAGACTAGCGACTCGTAATAGGTAAACCATAACTTTCATGTAATGTAATTAGTAACTGTTAATTAGGATATAATGATGGTGATTGTTAATAATGCTTTGATAATTATCGAATAATAAATGTGTTACTATGGGTTGTCCATGATAATAATAAATTTGAAACGCGCCTTGCACTTAATAAATAGTGTAAGGACTAGTCCACTAATTTTCCTATTTATGATTTTGATAGTACTAAGTTTTTTTTTTAGGGAGATAGTACTAAGTTTTATGTTTAATATACTAAGTGTTATGTTTAATATTCTTGGCATATCAAATTAAGGGACCAAGGTTCCAAACATGACCGTGGTTTCCCTTCCCTTCATAAATATAGTGGGACCCCCCAATGTTTCCAATTTTTATTTATTTACTTGTAATCTCCAAATTTAGATTTTTTTTTTTTACCAACTCCATAGTTTCAAATTTCCCAATATGTAAGCTAATTAAGAATGAGAATGCAGTTGTTAGTCATGAATTTTTTTGCGCGCAGAAGTACTTAATAATTATTATTATTTCTAGGGGCATAAAGTAAAAAATCAAGAAACATTTGCACTAATACCCTAAAACTCTTACAATTTACAAAATGAAGACCTTCATGATAGAGGCTTTCATGTGTCACACACATAACGCGGCGTGGCACACCTTACACAACATAATTTGCGGAAGCGTGATAAAAATGGAAAATTATTTTGAAATAGTTAGAGACAATTTGAATTGTAGCGTGACTGTATTTCACGGACAGAACGATGAGATTCTGCCTGTCAACTACAGTCATGCAGTTGGATCAAAAATCCCTCGTGCACGCGTTAAGATCTATGAGGAGAAAGATCATATCACCATTATTGTTGGCCAAGAGAGGTTGTTTGCAAGAGAGCTTGAAGAGATTTGGAATAATGCATGCAAGTGAAAAAAATAAAATAAAAGAAATATGGAACATAATTAGTTATTGTAATAAAAAGTTATGACATTGTATTATAAATTTGGCTTTTGTGTTCTTTTTCATTTTATCTCCTAAATCCAAAGGGTGGTATGATATTTATACAAAATTGATCGTTTGCGGTTGGATGATAAAATTAAAATTATATACTTTGTGAAGCTTGAAATATTCAAGATAATATAGATGTGCTTGAGTAAAATAGAAAATTCTTCATTTGTTCATCAGTTACTTGAAAAGATTGCAAACAACATTAACAAGCCCAATTATAAACTCAGCCCATTAAATAACATTTGTTTTGAACTTAGACTTCCAAAAAAGCCATCTTTTCCCCAATGACAAAGCTGATCCCTTCTTGTCCATTTTTATGTGTTCTTTTCCGGTTTGTTTAATCAGTTTACTCCAAAAACATAGTGTTATTAGCAATAAACTAGCGTCCGAAGAAGAAGCAGCCAAGTTGTTCAATTCCATTGGCGCGCAATGTGGGATTGATATAAGGGGCAACTTTTATGCTCCAGTGATAGAAGATATGATAGAGTACTCTAAGTTGAGCTGGAATCGCTACTTTACCGCATTAATGCACAACTATTTTAGCACCCCGTGGAAAGTTCTATCGGTGGTTGCCGCTATTCTCTTGTTGTTTCTTTCAGGTGTGGCTACTTGCTTCACTGTTTTCCCACGCAAGTAATTTCTTTTCACGTTTTTACTTTGCTTACCAAAAAGGATCCAGTATCCTCCTGGATGTAGGATCCTGTCTATTTCGATCAAATATTGTCTATCTGCACAAAAATAAAATAAAAATAAAAAAGATGATAATAATAATGATAAAATTAAATTAAAAAAATAAATAATAATAATAATAATAATAATTGCCAAAAAAATATTTACAAGTTTTCATAATACATCTGATTTTTTGTAATTTTACAAATTTTTAGGGGCTTTTCTATAAAACTTATTAGGGTTTGATCTCTTCTATCATAGTTGTAATTATCTACTAATCTCATTCAAATTCCTAATCAAAATATTTCTAAAAGAATAGAAAGTCTACCATAGAGGTGCCCAGGGATGAGGCAGCGAGAGCAATGAGCCATGTCGAACGCTCGTGATGGATACGGCAAACGAATCGTAGCGAGAATTCCGATCATCGCTGGCATGCCTCGTTCTAACGCAAACAAAACCTGAGCTTTGTGCGTGTCTTTTGGCGCGAATGACATTGTTATGATGTTGTGTGATAGAAGATATGCACCGAAACTCGCCACCTAAAAGTGGTTTTTGATTGGCTTTAAAATATTGAAAATGACTCTATTTGCAAGTTATTTATCTTAGTAGTCTGGTTTGGAGTTCCCTCCGGATTAAAAAGTGAGATTTTAAATTATGCTTCATAGGTGATAAGTCATTAATTATACACATTTTATATCATATACATATGTAATATTGCACTATTATATGTGTTTAAATGGATAATAATCATAACTTGAATGTTGATACTACTAATAAGATATTTATGTGATTTTAGGTGCAATTTAGATGGAGCATAACTTGGGGAAAAGAAGTTGGAGCACAAGAGAGAGATAATAATCAAGATTCGGGCCTGCCGACACAGCCTCAGTATTTCGGCCATAACTCACAATCTGGGCCCCCTCTATATACATACTATATACCGTTGGAAAGAAGAGAACAAAGCCCACAATTCATTCTATATCACCAGAGCCCAATTCGGAAGTCCAAATGGCCCAAATTGACCATCTTCTGGACAGATCTTTCATGCACTTTGCATGCACTCTTCATGCCTTAGCCATGCTTCCTTCACACTTTTTGCATGGATCTTCATTCATCCCTCATGATCACCTTTTGAGAGGGTTATATAACCAGGTACAAGGCATCTATTCTAATAACTTTTGAACTTCATAATTCTCTCTCTTGGAGTTGGGCAAGTCAAGCAAGCTTCATTCTTCCATCCGCGCTTCATTAATGGGTTCTATCATTATTTTATTTTCTTTATTTTCCATGTATTTCGAGTAAGCCCTTCGAGGCATAGTTAGTGTTTATGTTTTTGTGTTGTAACTTTTGAGACCATTAATAATGAATTTCATTTGAACGGTTATATTCTGTTTTATTTACTTATTATCTTTCATGCTCAATGAATTGTTTTAAGTTTATTTTGGTCAATTCTATGTTCAGTAGTAATTAACAAGGGCCACAAAATTCCTTTGGTTGCTTTGCTCAATAGCTTCCATTAGAATTTGAATAATAGCCAAGTGCAAATAACTCATAACGAACTAAACAGTTCTGAACAAGCTCATTGTTTAGGAGGTTTTGATTTGTTTAAATAACCAATGATTCCTCTTGAATTGGTTATGATATTCAAGTAGGTTAGTGTTTTTATTTACGAGCTCATCTAAACTAAAATTCTATCTTATATTTTGAGTTATTTATCGGTTAGAGCTCATCTTACTGCACTTAAGATATTAATTCCAAATTCATTATTATAATCAAGGATAAAGTTACACACAAATTCACTACACGAAACTATGCCTCATCTCACAAAACCACCACATCTTTTAGTATTTACTTTAAGTTTTCTCTTTATTTGTTACTTTCATTTTGTTGCAATCAACCAATCAACAACCCCTCCAATTGTGTGTCTTGTTTTAGGTCTTGTGTTTGGTTTTATTTACGGTCTTGGTTTCTCTTTCTTTTAGTTTTCTATTTTTGTTGAGTCCATTTTCATTAGAGAAGTAATCTTTTTACCTGGTTTAGTCTAAATAGCTCTCTGTGGTTCGACCCCTACTTCCACTGTCTACTTTATTGTAGTTAAGTCTAGGATTACAAATTTCTTTTGGTAAGCGTAAAACGACTGCAAAAATACATCTTATCAAAATGGCGCCGTTGCCGGGGAGCTAGCAACGCGACTAGTCTAGGTCAATATTCACACTTCTCTTGTGTAGTACGGTAGTCTGCATTTGTGTCAGAGTAAACCAAATTCGTTTTACTTTTTGTCAGTCATATTTTTTTTTTACTTTTTGTCAGAGTCACACTTTCGTTACCTTTGTTATCTTTTTCACTTTTTGTCAGAGTCAGTCATACTATTTATTTTCACTTTGAGTCTGCATTACTTGCATTCACTAACTCTCTCTTACACTTGATTCCAGTTCATGAAAGGTACTCGTAGTTCTAATCTTCCACTTGCACCATTAGATCCGGAGATTGAGAGAACACACCTGGAGCGAAGAAGAGCAATTCCGGAAACACCAAAAGTAGCCGAAGAAACTGAAAAGGTGGAGAACTTGGACAGCGAAAGCGAACCTCCCACTCCACCAGCTCCTCCTCACGCTACAAGAGGTAATACTACAGTCATGGCTAATTTTGAGGATAGGACACTTAGGGACTTGTCTACCTTTGATTTTGCTACCAACCAGTATGGTATTGTATTACCACCGGTCCCGAATTTTAAGATCCATACGGGTCTTCTTCAATTATTACCGACTTTCAATGGGAGCGCCGGAGAGGATCCGCACTCTCACATGCGGGAGTTCAACCATATCACCGCAACAATGATGCCGGCGGAGATTGAAGATGAAGGTCCTTACAAGCTGCGACTGTTTTCATACAGTCTTCGAGGACCAGCAAAGGACTGGTACTACCATCTAGCACCTTTTCCAACAACTTGGGTAGAACTTCAAAAGTTGTTTCTAGACAAGTATTTTCCTGTCTCTCTTACCGCTTCTATTAGGAAGCAGATTTGTAGTATTCAACAAGAAGGGGAAACCCTCTACGAGTACTATGATCACTTCCAGAAGTTGTGTGCAAAATGTCCCAACCATCAAGTTCCAGAGAATCTCTTGATTCAACACTTGTATGATGGGATGCTTCAAGAGACTAGGGATAATGTAGATTCTGCTAGTGGGGGTGCTTTCATAGATAAAACCGTTAGGCAAGCACGAACCTTGATAGAAACCATGGCAAAAAATGCCCAATCTAGTAGAACCAGATCTCGACTTAGGGGAGTTAGTGAGATTAGAGACTGTGATTTGGAGAAGCGAGTGAATGGTATGGACGCAAAATTAGATAGCTTGGCTAATATGATGGCGTCATTCATGGGAACCAAAATGGAAGTAAAAGCATGCGGTGCCTGCACTCAGACAGGACACACCACTGATGCGTGCCCAACACTCCATGATGAGGAGAAAGTCACGTCCACAGCTTGCGGCATCTTCAAGCTAAACCAACACGGAAATTCAAATGGGGGTCAAAACCGTAATTATGATCCCTATTCCAAAACGTACAACCCTGGATGGCGTGATCACCCAAACTTCAGATGGCGTGACCCAGGAAACCAACAACAACCTCCTCAAATCCATCATCAAAATACTTCCTCTTCTTCACCTCCAATTGACCCTGCTTTGAAAAGTCTTTCTGACATTGTGACCTCCTTGGCCACATCAACCCTGGAAGTCCAAATGGCCCAAATTGACCATCTTCTGGACAGATCTTTCATGCACTTTGCATGCACTCTTCATGCCTTAGCCATGCTTCCTTCACACTTTTTGCATGGATCTTCATTCATCCCTCATGATCACCTTTTGAGAGGGTTATATAACCAGGTACAAGGCATCTATTCTAATAACTTTTGAACTTCATAATTCTCTCTCTTGGAGTTGGGCAAGTCAAGCAAGCTTCATTCTTCCATCCGCGCTTCATTAATGGGTTCTATCATTATTTTATTTTCTTTATTTTCCATGTATTTCGAGTAAGCCCTTCGAGTCATAGTTAGTGTTTATGTTTTTGTGTTGTAACTTTTGAGACCATTAATAATGAATTTCATTTGAACGGTTATATTCTGTTTTATTTACTTATTATCTTTCATGCTCAATGAATTGTTTTAAGTTTATTTTGGTCAATTCTATGTTCAGTAGTAATTAACAAGGGCCACAAAATTCCTTTGGTTGCTTTGCTCAATAGCTTCCATTAGAATTTGAATAATAGCCAAGTGCAAATAACTCATAACGAACTAAACAGTTCTGAACAAGCTCATTGTTTAGGAGGTTTTGATTTGTTTAAATAACCAATGATTCCTCTTGAATTGGTTATGATATTCAAGTAAGTTAGTGTTTTTATTTACGAGCTCATCTAAACTAAAATTCTATCTTATATTTTGAGTTATTTATCGGTTAGAGCTCATCTTACTGCACTTAAGATATTAATTCCAAATTCATTATTATAATCAAGGATAAAGTTACACACAAATTCACTACACGAAACTATGCCTCATCTCACAAAACCACCACATCTTTTAGTATTTACTTTAAGTTTTCTCTTTATTTGTTACTTTCATTTTGTTGCAATCAACCAATCAACAACCCCCCCAATTGTGTGTCTTGTTTTAGGTCTTGTGTTTGGTTTTATTTACGGTCTTGGTTTCTCTTTCTTTTAGTTTTCTATTTTTGTTGAGTCCATTTTCATTAGAGAAGTAATCTTTTTACCTGGTTTAGTCTAAATAGCTCTCTCGTGGTTCGACCCCTACTTCCACTTGTCTACTTTATTGTAGTTAAGTCTAGGATTACAAATTTCTTTTGGTAAGCGTAAAACGACTGCAAAAATACATCTTATCAAAATGGCGCCGTTGCCGGGAGCTAGCAACGCGACTAGTCTAGGTCAATATTCACACTTCTCTTGTGTAGTACGGTAGTCTGCATTTGTGTCAGAGTAAACCAAATTCGTTTTACTTTTTGTCAGTCATATTTTTTTTTACTTTTTGTCAGAGTCACACTTTCGTTACCTTTGTTATCTTTTTCACTTTTTGTCAGAGTCAGTCATACTATTTATTTTCACTTTGAGTCTGCATTACTTGCATTCACTAACTCTCTCTTACACTTGATTCCAGTTCATGAAAGGTACTCGTAGTTCTAATCTTCCACTTGCACCATTAGATCCGGAGATTGAGAGAACACACCTGGAGCGAAGAAGAGCAATTCCGGAAACACCAAAAGTAGCCGAAGAAACTGAAAAGGTGGAGAACTTGGACAGCGAAAGCGAACCTCCCACTCCACCAGCTCCTCCTCACGCTACAAGAGGTAATACTACAGTCATGGCTAATTTTGAGGATAGGACACTTAGGGACTTGTCTACCTTTGATTTTGCTACCAACCAGTATGGTATTGTATTACCACCGGTCCCGAATTTTAAGATCCATACGGGTCTTCTTCAATTATTACCGACTTTCAATGGGAGCGCCGGAGAGGATCCGCACTCTCACATGCGGGAGTTCAACCATATCACCGCAACAATGATGCCGGCGGAGATTGAAGATGAAGGTCCTTACAAGCTGCGACTGTTTTCATACAGTCTTCGAGGACCAGCAAAGGACTGGTACTACCATCTAGCACCTTTTCCAACAACTTGGGTAGAACTTCAAAAGTTGTTTCTAGACAAGTATTTTCCTGTCTCTCTTACCGCTTCTATTAGGAAGCAGATTTGTAGTATTCAACAAGAAGGGGAAACCCTCTACGAGTACTATGATCACTTCCAGAAGTTGTGTGCAAAATGTCCCAACCATCAAGTTCCAGAGAATCTCTTGATTCAACACTTGTATGATGGGATGCTTCAAGAGACTAGGGATAATGTAGATTCTGCTAGTGGGGGTGCTTTCATAGATAAAACCGTTAGGCAAGCACGAACCTTGATAGAAACCATGGCAAAAAATGCCCAATCTAGTAGAACCAGATCTCGACTTAGGGGAGTTAGTGAGATTAGAGACTGTGATTTGGAGAAGCGAGTGAATGGTATGGACGCAAAATTAGATAGCTTGGCTAATATGATGGCGTCATTCATGGGAACCAAAATGGAAGTAAAAGCATGCGGTGCCTGCACTCAGACAGGACACACCACTGATGCGTGCCCAACACTCCATGATGAGGAGAAAGTCACGTCCACAGCTTGCGGCATCTTCAAGCTAAACCAACACGGAAATTCAAATGGGGGTCAAAACCGTAATTATGATCCCTATTCCAAAACGTACAACCCTGGATGGCGTGATCACCCAAACTTCAGATGGCGTGACCCAGGAAACCAACAACAACCTCCTCAAATCCATCATCAAAATACTTCCTCTTCTTCACCTCCAATTGACCATGCTTTGAAAAGTCTTTCTGACATTGTGACCTCCTTGGCCACATCAACTACTTCTTTTCAGAAGGATACAAAAAGTGCCCTAACACATCTGGGCACCCAAATTGCTCAAATATCCTCTGAATTAAACCAGTTAAAAACTCAGGGGTCCTCACAACTTCCTTCTCAAACTCTCAACCCCCGTGAGAATGCAGGTGCTATCACCTTAAGAAGTGGGAAAGAAATAGAAGGGAGTAAGGGAAACATGAACGGTGAAGGAGAGATTGAAGTAATTAAGCCGGAATCCGAGAAGATGAAAGAAAAGCCCAAGGAAATACCACCTGATAAACTTAGAGCCCCTTTTCCTAGCCGTCTAGCGGTTAACACTAAAAAGGATGAGGTAGAGAGAGATATCCTAGAGGTTTTCAAGAAAGTGGAAATAAACATTCCACTACTCGATTACATTCGTAGATTCCCTCGCTATGCGAAATTTCTCAAGGACTTGTGTACGAATAAGAGAAAGCTAAATGGTCATGAGAGAGTAACAATGAGTGAGAATGTCTCTGCGGTTATTCGCAAGAAGCTTCCAGAGAAGCAAAAAGACCCTGGCATGTTTGCCATTCCTTGCAGCATTGGGCACCTTGAATTTGCTCGGTGCATGCTTGATCTTGGGGCATCTATCAATGTCATGCCCTTTTCTATCTATTCTTCCCTCGGTTTAGGACCTTTGAAAAAGACCGGGGTGATCCTTCAACTAGCTGATCGTTCTACTGCTGTGCCAGAGGGAGTTATAGAGGATGTCCTGGTTAAGGTTAATGGCCATATCTTCCCCGTGGATTTCTATATTCTGCGTATGGATGAGTCTGATAGCTCACCGAGTTCGACTCCCATTCTTCTGGGAAGACCCTTCCTTAAAACTGCCCGAACCAAGATTGATGTGCACAATGGCACTCTTTCTATGGAATTTGACGGAGAGAACATCTCTTTCAACATCTTTGATGCTATCAAGCATCCTTCTGACGGGAATGTATCCGCTATTTGCACCATCGACCCAGTTAATGAGTGTGTCGACAACTTCTCCTCTTTTGAGTTCATAGATCTGCTCGAGACCATTCTTGATCTCTCTCCAGATGAGCAGGACCTTCTTCAAAGTCTATCTGCCTTGGCCATTGGAGAGGCCTCTTCCTCTTCTTCTTCTCCTCCCTTGATAGACTTGAAACCCTTTCTTGAGCCCACCAAACCTTCCATTGTGAACCCCCCCTCTCTTGACCTAAAACCTCTACCAGCTCATCTTAAGTACGCATACTTGGGTAAAGGAGACACTCTTCCGTGATCATCTCTAGTAGCCTCACTGCTACTCAGGAAGAGAAGTTAGTTAATGTCTTGAGGGACCACAAGACTACGATTGGATGGACTATGGCTGATATTAAGGGAATCAGCCCTTCTACGTGTATGCATCGTATATTATTGGAGGATGGATCTAAACCATCCCATGAGCCTCAGCGTAGGCTAAATCCTCCAGTGATGGAAGTGGTCAAGAAGGAAATCATCAAACTCCTTGATGCCGGAATCATATACCCTATCTCTGATTCACAATGGGTGTCACCAATTCATGTGGTGCCCAAGAAAACTGGTATTACGATAATTGAGAATAAGGATGGTGAAAAAGTTCCTACGAGAGCACAAAATGGATGGCGAGTATGCATTGATTATTGCAAATTAAACACTGCCACCCGGAAAGACCATTTCCCCCTTCCTTTCATTGACCAGATGCTCGAGCGCCTTGCTGGGCGCCACCATTACTGCTTCTTAGATGGCTTCTCTGGTTACTTTCAAATCGCCATCGCCCTCGAGGATCAAGAAAAGACCACCTTCACGTGCCCTTTTGGCACCTTTGCCTATAGGCGGATGCCCTTTGGGTTGTGTAACGCACCCAGTACATTTCAGAGATGTATGATGTCCATCTTCTCTGATTATGTCACCCGAATTATTGAGGTTTTCATGGATGATTTCACCGTCTATGGTGATTCATTCGATGACTGCCTGGGAAACCTAAAGAAGATTCTTCAAAGGTGCGTAGAGACTGATCTGGTGCTGAATTATGAGAAATGTCATTTCATGGTAGATCAGGGCATAGTCCTAGGCCATGTGGTTTCCTCTCGGGGTCTTGAAGTGGATAAAGCCAAGATCGATGTCATTAGATCCCTTCCGTATCCAACCAGTGTGAAGGACATTCGATCATTTCTTGGTCATGCCGGATTTTATAGGCGTTTCATCAAAGATTTCTCAAAAATCGCTCAACCTCTTTGTCTTCTTCTCCAAAAAGAGGCTTCTTTTGAGTTTGATGAGAAATGCAAAGCGGCATTCGACCTTCTCAAGGAGAAATTATGTTCTGCCCCCATCATTAAAGCTCCCGATTGGAATCTGCCTTTCGAGATCATGTGCGATGAGAGTGATAGGGCAGTTGGAGCTGTTCTTGGGCAGCGGGATGGGCGAGAACCCCATGTTATCTTTTATGCCTCCAGGACCTTAGACGATGCTCATTGCAACTATACAACTACAGAAAAAGAGCTGCTAGCCATTGTTTTTGCACTAGAGAAATTTAGGTCCTATCTCTTAGGGGTTAAGGTGATTTATATACTCTGACCATGCCGCGTTGAGGCATCTTTTCAAGAAGAAGGAATCCAAGCCGAGACTTCTTCGTTGGATATTGTTGCTCCAGGAGTTCGACTTGGAGATTAGAGATAAACGAGGATCAGAGAATCTAGTTGCAGATCACCTTAGCCGCCTTCCTATGAGTATTGAGGAGGGTACCCCAATATCGGAGTTTTTCCCTGAGGAATATCTCTATGCCGTGCAAAGCTATACACCATGGTATGCTGATATAGTGAATTACTTGGTGGCTAAAGACCTACCAGAGGATCTTACACGTGCACAGGCTGATCAAATCCGGTATGATTCCCGATTTTATATTTGGGATGAGCCTTACCTCTTTCGGATTTGCGCGGATCAGATTATTCGGAGATGTATACCCGATAATGAGGTTAGATCCGTTCTTGAGTTTTGTCACTCTCTAGAGTGTGGAGGACACTTTGGCGCCAAGCGGACAGCTCATAAGGTCCTTGAGTGTGGTTTCTTCTGGCCCACTCTACATAAGGATGCTTACTTCTTCGTGAAGTCATGTGATCGATGCCAGAGAACGGGAGGACTAACCAAGAGAGACGAGATGCCGATGAAGTATATTCTTGCATGTGAGGTTTTGAAGTGTGGGGTATCGACTTTATGGGACCTTTCCCTCCCTCATATGGCTTTGAGTATATCCTCCTAGCAGTCGATTATATCTCCAAGTGGGTTGAGGCCAAGGCCACAAAACGGGCAGATGCAAAAACAGTCGTGGATTTTGTCAAGGACTAGATCTTTAGTAGGTTTGGGGTCCCGAGAATCATCATCAGTGATAGAGGAACCCATTTCTGCAACCGGAGTTTCGAGGCATTAATGAAGCAATACCATGTCACACATAAAACCTCGACAGCTTACCACCCTCAAACCAATGGCCAAGCAGAGCTTTCGAATAGGGAGATCAAGGGCGTTTTGGAGAAAGTGGTGAACCCCACCAGGAAAGACTGGAGTCTTCGGCTAAATGACGCACTCTAGGCTTACAGGACTGCGTTCAAGTCCCCTGTAGGCATGTCCCCTTATCGGCTAGTCTATGGAAAGGCTTGCCATCTTCCGGTTGAACTCGAGCACAAAGCTTATTGGGCCATCAAGAAGTGCCATCTAGATTACCCAAACGATGCACTCAACCGGAAGTTGCAAATCCAAGAGTTAGAGGAGATCCGAAATGACGCGTATGAGAACTCCCGAATCTTCAAGGAGAAGACCAAGGTGTATCATGACAGGAAGCTTGCCCACAAGGATTTCAACGTGGGTGACAAGGTGTTGCTGTTTAACTCAAGACTCAAATTACACCCGGGCAAGCTACAAAGTAGGTGGATAGGGCCCTTTCTTGTGACCAAATTGTTCGATTATGGTGCAGCAGAAATTCAGGGTCTGGATTCAGGGAAAGTCTTCAAGGTCAACGGGCACCGGCTGAAGCGGTTTCATGAGAGTTTCGATGCGAGCTGGATTGACATTCACGAGCTTGGAGAGCCAGCATCCACTTCTTGAGGAGATGGAAACGTCGGGCCAACGACGTTAAAAAGAGGCGCTACTGGGAGGCAACCCTACGAATAAAGGTTGTGTTTTTCTTTGTTTATTTTCTTTTTTCTTGCATTGCATCACTACTTTGTGCTTAGCTTTACTCGAGGACGAGTAAAAGTTTAAGTGTGGGGTGGAGTCTTTATTGCATGTTAGGTAGTTAAAAAAAATAAAAATAAAAAATAATAAAATAATAATAAAAACCCATTTTTAAGCCTCAAATTAAAAAAAAATGCCCAATTAAAAATCAAAAAGATTGAGAGAAAACTGTAACTTGTATTGAATAATGTGGTGGAACTTGTTTGGACTCAAAAGGATCATATAGACCAGTTCAAGAAGAATTGAGGTCGTTGGTTTAGGGATCTTTTGTCACTGGTGAACTTGATTTGTTGTTTGAGTGCCAATAATTTAGAGATTTGCGCGAGAAATTATGTGAGGACTTACCATTGGACCGTGACCCGGAACTCAAGTTGTTTATAGTATAATATCCATAATAACCCACTATATCATCTCGTATATATATAAATAATATCCAAGTCTATTAGCTTCTAAAGTCACTTTGTTGCTTGGTTTTGGAGAATGAGGGTTAGGCATTATATAAGAAGATTGGGGACGGGAAGTAGAGGTTAGTGTCAGAAGTTGAGGGCTTATGTATAGTAGATGAGATTTGTGCACCGAGTGTATTCGTGAGGAGATGCATCTTAGAGACAAAGGCAAGTTAGGCCCCTATAATTCTAATAGATTTGAGTCACAATCTTTAAAAAAAAAAAAATTAAAAAAAATAAATAAATAAAAAGATTGCATGACTCAAACTTGTTCCCCTTGTACATGGCCTAAACCTTAGTTTACCCGATTTGTGAGAAAGAGTGGATCCCAGTCATACATCTCAGGCCAGCAGTTAGGTTGACACATTTTGGGCCAGATGACTGAAGGTGCTAGGAGGTATGCACATTAGGAGGTTCATTATTCCAAGGAGATAGAGGTATAAGCGATATCTTTTCGGAGAGTAGAGGCATGAGTTTAGAAACCAAGTGACAATTTGACCGAAAGTGGCGAAGTAGACAAGCAAACCAATTATGTAGTATATATATATATATTATCCATCATATTCCATCATATTCCACCAAACATAACTTGAGAATTTCCCTCACGACCAAGGTAGGAAATCATGATTCATCTGAGAACTGAGAGATATTATGAGAGACACTCCACATATTTCACATTCATATTCCACTATACAAAAAGAGAGTGAGTGCGAGTTTCACCAAAGTGCATGGAATCTTACACAAGGGACCAAAGATCATTATTGGCTGGTATATAAGTGAAGAGCGAGTCAAAAACATGGGACCCATCTACCAATACAAGCTATAATCTTTGCTCGAGGACGATCAAATGTTTAAGTGTGGGGTAATTTGATAAGTCATTAATTATACACATTTTATACCCTATACATATGTAATATTGCACCATTATATGTGTTTAAATGGATAATAATCATAACTTGAATGTTGATACTACTAATAAGATATTTATGTGATTTTAGGTGCAATTTAGATGGAGCATAACTTGGGAAAAAGAAGTTGGAGCACAAGAGAGAGATAATAATCAAGACTCGGGCCTGCCGACACAGCCTCAGTATTTCGGCCATAACTCACAATCTGGGCCCCCTCTATATACATACTATATACCGTTGGAAAGAAGAGAACAAAGCCCACAATTCATTCTATATCACCAGAGCCCAATTCGGAAGTCCAAATGACCCAAATTGACCATCTTCTGGACAGATCTTTCATGCACTTCGCATGCACTCTTCATGCCTTAGCCATGCTTCCTTCACACTTTTTGCATGGATCTTCATTCATCCCTCATGATCACCTTTTGAGAGGGTTATATAACCAGGTGCAAGGCATCTATTCTAATAACTTTTGAACTTCATAATTCTCTCTCTTGGAGTTGGGCAAGTCAAGCAAGCTTCATTCTTCCATCCGCGCTTCATTAATGGGTTCTATCATTATTTTATTTTCTTTATTTTCCATGTATTTCGAGTAAGCCCTTCGAGGCATAGTTAGTGTTTATGTTTTTGTGTTGTAACTTTTGAGACCATTAATAATGAATTTCATTTGAACGGTTATATTCTGTTTTATTTACTTATTATCTTTCATGCTCAATGAATTGTTTTAAGTTTATTTTGGTCAATTCTATGTTCAGTAGTAATTAACAAGGGCCACAAAATTCCTTTGGTTGCTTTGCTCAATAGCTTCCATTAGAATTTGAATAATAGCCAAGTGCAAATAACTCATAACGAACTAAACAGTTCTGAACAAGCTCATTGTTTAGGAGGTTTTGATTTGTTTAAATAACCAATGATTCCTCTTGAATTGGTTATGATATTCAAGTAGGTTAGTGTTTTTATTTACGAGCTCATCTAAACTAAAATTCTATCTTTTCGTTTGAGTTATTTATCGGTTAGAGCTCATCTTACTGCACTTAAGATATTAATTCCAAATTCATTATTATAATCACGGATAAAGTTATACACAAATTCACTACACGAAACTATGCCTCATTTCACAAAACCACCACATCTTTTAGTATTTACTTTAAGTTTTCTCTTTATTTGTTACTTTCATTTTGTTGCAATCAACCAATCAACAACCCCCCCAATTGTATGTCTTGTTTTAGGTCTTGTGTTTGGTTTTATTTACGGTCTTGGTTTCTCTTTCTTTTAGTTTTCTATTTTTGTTGAGTCCATTTTCATTAGAGAAGTAATCTTTTTACCTGGTTTAGTCTAAATAGCTCTCTTTGGTTCGACCCCTACTTCCACTGTCTACTTTATTGTAGTTAAGTCTAGGGTTACAAATTTCTTTTGGTAAGCGTAAAATGACTGCAAAAATACATCTTATCAATAGGTTAATATGTTAAAAACACTACAATACAGAATCTGAAATCTCCTTTTTTTTTTTAATCTTAGGTGGAATTGAAACTCTATGTTCGGTGATTTTATTTGTTGTGATGTGTGTTGTATTTGAGACTTTTATTTATTCTTATGTGTTTTTATTTGATACTTTATTTATTTTGGTCTGTATTGTATTCGAGACTATTCCTATGTGTATTGTATTTGAGACTATTTTTATTCTGATATGTATTGTATTTGAGACTATTTTTATTCTGATATGTATTGTATTTGAGTCTTTGCAATCTGGTAAGCAACTGTTGGGCAAAGAGGGGTATTTCTGACCTAAAATGTCGTAGAAAGGTTTCGCCGCGGCGTGAAGAGCGGCTGATTCTTCTTGGTAAAGACTCACCTTTTCGTGGATATCTTCTTCCATGATCCGGCTGATGTAATCAATTGCTATGTCTGATATGATCTCGTAATCCTCAGAAGCGAACGGAGGTTGAGGAGGAGGCGGGGACGATTTGCGCAGAGTTGGTTGGGTGAGAAACGTCGAATCTGATGCTGGAAAGGCTGTTGTGGTTAGTGTAGAGATCGTCCTAGCTCAGGCCGCCCGAAATCTCGCTCATGCTCGAATCCAGACCCATTTTGGCAAAAGATTCAAGCTCAATCAAATTAAAAAAAATATATATATATATATATATAAACAAAACAAAACAAAAAAAGGGAAAAGCTCACTTTTACACCCCCAACTCTTCAAAAAAAATACTTTTGGTATCTCAACTATTTTTTAAGCACTTTCACACCCCAACTATTTATTTTGAGCATTTCTACACCCTCCATTAATTAAGTGTCCGGGCACCCGTTAATTACTGACGTGGCATGCTTATGTGTTAAAAATATTAATTTTTAATTGATGAGTTGGATTTTTAAATAATAAAAAAAAGCTCCTCTCTCTCTCTCTCTCTCTCTACGTAGCCTCCTCTCTCCCTCTTTGCTCTGTTTCAGAAAAAGAAACCCCCCCCTCTTGGCTCCACCGCCGGCCACCCAATCCACCGGCGGGTTTTTTTTTAAACGAAATTTGTTTAAATTTTGTTTCAATTAGGTCAAATTAGACTAATTGGTAATCAATTACGGTTTATTTTTTGTATAATTTAGGACAAATTTGTCTAATATAGTGTTTAATTTGTGGTTAAATTTTAATTAAAATTTATTTAAATGGGTCAAATTATTTAATTATATCCTAATTGAATTTTTGTAATAATTAATTAAAGGTCAAAATTATAATCGCTAAGGTATTTAAGCAAAGAGATTAATTAAAGGCGGATTTATATACGTTTAGTATTTTTATATATTATATATAATTTTGGCGGAAGAGAAGAGAAACAGAGGGGCGGAAGTTTTTTTTTTTAAAATCGTTACAGAATGTGTGGGTATTTAAGCAAATTTGTAACGGTTAATTCATAAAATCCGTTATTAATTAAACTATTAGTAACGGTTTTCATGAAAGAACCGTTACAGATTGGTTTAATTCTGTAACGGTTCTTTTGAACAACCGTTACTAATATGTAATTAGTAACGGTTTTTAATAAAGAACCGTTATAAAAATGCATAAATAGATTTTTTTTTTTTTAAATTCTGTAACGGTTCTTTACGAACAACCGTTACTAATATGTAATTAGTAACGGTTTTCATTAAAGAACCGTTACAAATATGTTAAATAGATTTTTTTTTATAATTCTGTAACGGTTCTGTAGGAGAAACCGTTACTAATATATAATTAGTAACGGTTTTCATTAAAGAACCGTTACAAATATGTTACACATTTTTTTTTTTTACAATTCTGTAATGGTTCTTTCAGAAAAACCGTTACTAATAGTGTAATTAGTAACGGTTTTTAGGAAAGAACCGTTACAAAGTTACAAAATGGGTTTTTTTAGGCGGGCTGGGCGGGTCTGGGCGGTCGCTGTGCGGACAAAATACACAGAAGGCCAACTAGCATAATTTCTAGGCGTTTTGCTCCCGCCTAGCGCCTGGGCGGCGCCCAGGCGGCCGCCTGGACCGCATTTTAGAACATTGGGTATAGATTGGATCAATTAGGTATAAATTGTTTAAATTAGGTATAAATTATGGTTAAATTTTATATAAATTGAGTCCAATTATGCTTAATTAGTGACTAAATATGGTTCTCATGTTTTTCAGTGTGTGTATGATTCTCGAATGAATTAAGTGCAAGGAGATGAAGGAAGTCACCGCAAGGAATAACGATCGGATTTTTTTAGTGTCATGTTTTGTAGATTTTTTTTTAGTGTTCGACTCGATTGTTGACAACTTATTGCTACCGATTAAAACTCATTTGGTACAAGGAAAAACCCCGCGCTACAATTCATAAAATTACTTGAGTCTTCAAAATTCATAAAATACATCAATTGTCACAAAATGCATATAAATCCTTCCAAAACAAAAAAAACACATCAAATGTCACAAAATGCATACAAGTCTTTCAAAACACAAAAGATTACACAAAATGTGATAAAACAAACAAAAATCCTAAAAACATAAAAATACACCAAATATCAACCATGCGTACAATTCATTAATATTAAGCACAAACTAGTAGTGTGGCGTCTGATTTGAAGATTGACTAGTTGATGGGGCCCTTGATCTTTGACTTTGATCCTAAAATAAGAAATATACGTTAAAATAAATTTAATATGAAAATCGAGTATATATATATAGACACACACACACACACACAAAAATTTAAGAGGAATATTACTTGATTCTTATTTTTGGGACAAGTTGTTCTATTATGGCCCGCTTGGCGACAACTACTACATTTCACAATTTGACCCGATTTTGTCATTTTAGAAGGTGGGAGTTTTGGCACTACACCTTGTTCACGCCGAGCATGCTTCTTAGGTCTACCGGGCATTCTTTTTTTATAAGGCGGTAATGGAGCATAAAAATTCATTTTGGGCCAATCTTGCCTACCGACAACCGGTGCCATAAAATTAGAATATGTTTTGCGGTGCATTTCATTTTTGAAACAATCGGCCACATAATTCAATGGTTCTTCTCCTTTGCTATATATAACACAAACGGCATGAGGACAAGGGATACCGGAAATATTCCACATCCTACAAGAGCACTTATGATTTCCCATATCAATCACATATCTGTGTTGCTTGATTTCTCCTTTCGCGTTTGTGACATTTTGCAAAACCTCATAACCGTCATGGCCATTCCAAATTACATGGCAATTTCTATTTAGCTCAATGTTTTTATTTAATTTCTTGCAAATATTAGGGCAAATGTTACCCGGGTAATTCTCACCTTCACGTGTGATTTCTGCAATTCTGGTCATAACCTTGTGTCTAATCTCTTCTAACATAGTTATAATTGGTTTATGTCTACAATCTTTTATCCAACTATTAAATGATTCCGACATATTATTGTCAACTATATCACACTTACAACATTCCTTAAAATATGCTCTACACCAATGTTTTGGATGAGTCTTTAGAAGATCATCTGCTGCTTCGACCGATACATCCTGAATAAACCCTATATGCTCTTCATATTGGGGTATTGAAGATGACCAAGCACACAACCAAAATAAATAATGTAAATTCCCACTATTATGCTTCTTGCCCCAATTGTTAAGTATGTGTTTAGCACACATTCTATGCTCCGCATCAGGCAAGTATTGCTCGATTGCTATTCGTAATCCCTACACAAAAATATAAACATAAATAAAGAATGTAGAATATAATTTAGAAATAATTAATTTAAAAATACAAACATAAAAAATAAACACGTACCTTTTGTTGATCGCTAAGTAAAACCCATTGAGCACCCGATCTCATGTCCAAGTCATGCGACAATAGATCTAAAAACCAACCCCAATTATTCTTATTTTCCACATCTACAACAGCCCAAGCAATGGGATACATTTGATCATTAGCATCTCTCCCAATCGCAGAAAGTATCTCAAATTTTATTGGTCCCTTCGAAAAAGATCCATCTAAACCAATAATTTTTCTACACCCACTAGAAAATCCTTTTTTACATGCACCAAAACAAATATAAATTCTATGAAAGCGGGGCACTTCATCCCCTTGGTTTCGCTTGACATTTATCTGTATAGTACTATCTTTATCCGCTTCTAACAATGCATATGCATAATCCCAAATTTTCGCATATTCTTCGGTGTAACTTCCTAAGTACTTTCTCATTACTTTCAATTTCGCTCTTCTACATTGGCTCACCGTAACATTAACCGCCATCTCTTGCCTTATTACCTTTTGCATTTCAACCGATTTCCATCCTGGATGTGATCTAATTCTTTCTTCATATTTGTTAGCAAGAGAAGTTGATGTTATATAATTACACTTAAAAGAAGGAGCACATGTATGCTCGGAATGAAAAGTTTTAACCACAAAATTATTGCTTCTATTATCTAAAGAAGCATATATAATCCAGGGACATCCGGAAATTTTGCATTTTGCTTGTACTTTCTCTTTTTGATTTTTTACAATTTTAATTTCTTTTACATTTTCCCTCGCATATTTTCTAACCGCATCCCTAAATTCCGGAGCTCCGGGATAAATTTTTCCGAGATGAAATGCCGTACAAATATTTTGTTCATAAATTGCCGGATATACAATATCCAAAGGTTCTTCACTACCCTCACCACAATCACTAGAATATGAAAACTCACTATTACTATTCTCAACATCGTTTTCCCAACCTTCTCTTTCACCATCCAATTCAACACTCCAAATTGTCCCAACAAAATCCGTATTTTCGTCCCTACTCAAGTGTTCTACATACAACTCAATACACTTCACTTTTTTGAAATTCGAAAATATTTCCCGAACCGACGAATCGGAATGTAGAATCTGTAAGATATCACTTTCCGGCACCCTAAAATGCAACTTTGAAATGTCACATAAACTCAATTTCTCCTCTATCAAGCATTTAAGGTTGGTGTATGTTAAAACATCTACAAAAACACCCAATTTATCATCTTGACCATTAACATACACCTACTCGGAATTTTTAAACAAAAATGAACCATTATAGAAAATCTTAAAACAACAACCGGTAAACATTTGAGAATTTTCTACAATAAATTTAATAAAAAATTAATTAGTTAGGTTCAATGAAGGGAAAAAAAAACTAACACAGTGCACAAAAAAATAATAATTACGTGATGAAGAAGACGAGGGAAGTGAAGAGTCTTGCATATTTAGTTCTTGAAGGTGCTTAGCGATTATAATTTTGATACCTAATTAATTATTACAAAAATCCAATTAGGATATAATTAAGCTAATTTGACCTATTTAAACAAATTTTAATTAAAATTTAACCACAAATTAAACACTATATTAGACAAATTTGTCCTAAATTATACAAAAAATTAAACCGTAATTGATTACCAATTAGTCTAGTTTGACCTAATTGAAACAAATTTCGTTTAAAAAAAAAATCAAATTAGGTTTTGCATTTTGGGGGAGAAGAGAGAAGAGACCTTAAAGCTTAGAGGAAGGAGGTGGAGGCCAACCGGATGCTCCGGTGGGCGGAGAGTGACCGGCGCCGGTGGCTTGGGTGGCTGGCGGCGGAGCAAGGAGGGTGGGGGGCGAATTATGGAGGGGGGGTGGTTTTTCTTCTTCAGGAAACAGAGAGCAAAGAGGGAGAGGAGAGGAGGCTACGTAGAGAGAGAGAGAGTAGGGTTTTTTTTTTATTTAAAAGTCCAACTCATCTCTTAAAAATTAATATTTTTGACACGTAAGCATGCCACGTTAGCAATTAACGGGTGACTGGACACTTAATGGATGGAGGGTGTAAAAGTGCTCAAAATAAATAGTTGGGGATGTAAAAGTGCTTAAAAAACAGTTGAGGCGCCAAAAGTGCTTTTTTTGAAGAATTTGGGGTGCAAAAGTGAGCTTTTCCCAACAAAAAAAATACCTCATTTGGATTCCTCAAACCCTCAAAAACCCTTCTAAAACCCTTCCATCCATCTCAACACCCCTCAAAAACCCTAAACCCTACTTATTATTAGGTTTCCAAGTCGAAACGGCGTAAATAATCCGTCCTTTCCACCCTTGCAAGAGCCAATTACAATCCTCATCGATCACAAAATCCTTATGATAAATCGCCTTCACTTTCTCCTTGGCTTTCTTCATTATCTCCTCGTTCAAACCCATTTGCATAAAACCCGCCCTCAAATTCCTCACCGACATAAATAATGACCAAATTTTAAGCAATTTTTCTTTCTTTCTTACAATTATTCCACAAGAAATACATAAATAAATGGGATAAATGCACCTTGGTTCTTGTACTTTAATTGGTTGCACGTTTAGCCCCTGTACTTTTTAAAACTTTTTGGTCTGTACTTTATAGATTGTGCATGTTTAGTCCCTTGCTTAACGGAAGTAACTAACACCGTTAAATTTCTTTTACAATTTATAAAGTACATGAACTAAAAAGTCTAAATCAATATTACAGGGACTAAACGTGCAACCAATTAAACTACAGGGACTAATAGTGCATATATCCATAAATACATTTCTCACCTGCCATTGTTTATAAGTTCAGGCCTTTCGACCCACTCGCAACCTTCACAAGCTATCACATTTAATGCTTCTCTCCCAAACAAATCTCTTTCGATTAAAAGTCTTTGTTCGTTTTCTCTCGGAACAGTCGTTTCAAGCATATCAAAAAGGCTCGAAAAGTGGAATAAGGCCTCGCGAAATCTCGTTATGAAAAACGGAACAGAGTAGGATCCATTTACTATTCCGTGTATGAAAATATTAGGGTTTAACTCTCTTATCGTGTTCAAAACCCGATTTCTCGGACCATCAGCAGCGACAGTCTCATCTATCAGATTCCTAAATCGGTACAAACAATTTACGATTATAACCTCATCTTTCAAGACATTCAAATCCGAGACTTTTATACTATCCCATTTTGAGGCGATTCCTTGATATTCAAACGGAACTTTGAATATTTTCGCATAATCCTGTAATTTTCGACCCGTTTCCTCGACCTGTTCAGTCGGTCTGAAACCCGGTTGAGGCACATCAATACCAGTTATTCTTAACTTAGGCGGCACATTCTCTCTATGAGAAAGCCTTTGAATCAAACAAGGCCATTGGAATCCGAAATAAATTCCGAAATCTATTATGTGAACTTTGCTCGACTTTTCAGCGACGTTCAGAATAGTCTGATTTGAGAAGAAATGAGAGACTTTCTTGAACGGACAAGCAGCTAAGTACAAATGGTATGCTTTTAACATGTCGGTTGCGGTTGTACGCTTGGCCACAAGCTGTTTGTACAGCTGGCTTCCTGTGCCAGCTAAGCGAGCTTCTAATCCATCCGCAAAACAAAACGCCAGCCTTTGAGATCCGTCTCCATCTAATGATGAGTGGTTTCTTATTTGTTTTAGTAACTCAAACGCGGTTCTTCGATCGTCTGTCGCGACAGCTTGAGCACAGTGGATTAGTAAAGTTCGTAAATCGATTACTTCTTTTTTGTTGGTTTGTTTTTTGCCCTTGGATTTAGGGTTAGGGTTTGAGGAGGAGGAAGAGGATTTGGAGGTGTTGGTTTGGGACTTTCTGGAAGATTCTTGCTTCATGCGAGAGAGGAGATCTGTGGCTCTTTTCTCGTTAGGGTTTAAGAGGACCAAATCGAACATTTCGGATATGAGCGGCTCGTCAGAGTAAAAAGCCGATTGCTTATTTCTTCTGTTTTCTAACAAATCGAGGTCGTGTCGGTCCAGGTTTTGGTTTTTGTGGACTCTGGATCCGGAATTTATCATAATTTTCGGATTTGAGTACCTGATTTAGGGTTTTGAGTTCCTGCGTTTTGTGATTCTCTCTTGAATTGGATTCTAAATCGATTAAGAATTTTTCGTTTGAAGGCAGGAATTTCTGAGCTTCTTCAAATCCTCTTCTGAAATTCCAAGCTGGCAAGCTCTCGATCAGAAACTCCGGGACTTTAGTCGAGGTGATTAATGGCTCCTCGAATGATTCGGTGAAATTACTGAAACTGCTACTGGAAGAACTGGGGAGAGATTAAGCTGAATGATCGAGTGAAACTGGTTGAGAATTGGTACCATTGGTGCTTTCATTGGAGTAAACTGGTACGGTATCAGGAAGGGAAAATTTATAATTTGGACAAGTGTGGTTCACAATAAATTCCATGTTTTTTATGAAAAGATATGTACAATTTCAATAGACAGTGTGTTGTTATTTAGTCCTTATACGATATCAATTTAATATAGTTTAATTTAATGTAAACTCCTAGTAATCAATTCTTAGTATTATGCAGTAAGTATAAAGATCTTTTAAGAAAAAAAATAGAAATGGAAAAGGGGCGTATAGTTCAGTAGGCGTGGCTTGCTCTGGTGCTAATTTTGAAAGAGCAACTCAATATTCACAACTATCAGCCCAGTAAAAATTTCAGCCCATCAACTATCAGCCCAGTACAAATTTCAGCCCATTAAATAATCTCAGGTTTTGCATTCAGCCAATTTAATCCCCAAGTAAATTGCCCAATCATAATTTCCTTTAATCCAAAAAAATGAAGAATTCCTGCATATGAGTCCCTATCTTATTACTTCAGTGGGCTTCAGTGAATAAAAACAGAGACAGGTATGAGATGAACCAACCTTATCGGAAATCTTCTTCTCCCTCCAAAAGCCATCAACAAACTTCTCACCCAAACCCTCCAAAAGCCAAAAATTCAAACAATGTCCTTCGCCACCACCACCCCCTTCTCCCTTCTTCACTCACAAACATTCTCCCTTCAGCGGGGACCAACTCGCTTCCGCCTCGCCGCCCTCCCGTCCGTCGGCGACCTCCAGCCGCTGGACGCCACGGCCGTGGCCGCGGCCACCTCAGTCGCGGCCGTCGCCGCCGCGCTGTCGCTCTCCGACCCTGAGCGCCGGCGGAAGCAGCAGGCGGAGGGCTCTGGGGGAGACGAGAAGGCTGCCGTCAGGGATTACTTCAACTCGACTGGGTTTGAGAGGTGGAGAAAGATATATGGGTCTAACACTGATGACGTGAACCGAGTCCAGCTTGATATTAGAGTTGGCCATGCACAGACCGTTGATGCGACTTTGCAAATGCTCAAAGACTCTGGTTCAATAAAAGGTATTTGTTTATGTACGATAATATTTTTTAGGTGAATTTTCAATTATTTTGAACAAATGGTAGGGTGGTCTTTTGAATTTCTTACATATAGAGATGCTTTCTTCCAATTTTCAATAATGCAGGAATTTTTTTGCAATTTAGGCATAATGTAGGGACTTATTTTTGCATAATTCTGTAATATTTTATGTTAACCATATTATTATTTTTCTTAATGTTGCAAATATTACTTTCTTAATTAACTATAGTCAATTATAATAGTAATTGCATTTTAAGGCCTTATCATACTACAATTAGATATTACTGTCATGCAATGTAGCTTTTTTATTATATATTCTCACAACCAATTATTAAAATCCAAATGATTAATTAAAATAAAGTTTAAAGTTACAATTATATTGTATAGTTTTTTAACATAATTACTATATTAATATAATAACTAGGTACTACAATATGTGACGCTGGTTGTGGAACCGGCTCGCTTACAATCCCACTCGCTCGCGAGGGAGCAATCGTCTTAGCCTCTGACATTTCCGCCTCTATGGTATCAGAAGCCCAGCGCCAGGCCGAATCAGCTCTCGCCACCTCACCATCCTTCCAAATGCCGAAATTCGAAGTGAAGGATTTAGAAAGCCTGGACGGAACATACGACACGGTCATATGTCTCGACGTGTTGATCCACTACCCGCAAGACAAAGCCGGCGCGATGATTCAACACTTGGCCTCTTTGGCTAAGAAGAGAGTCATTTTGAGTTTCGCGCCACAAACGTTTTACTTTAACTTTTTGAAACGGGTGGGAGAGTTGTTTCCTGGACCGAGTAAGGCGACGAGAGCGTACTTGCACTCGGAAAGAGATGTGGAGGAGGCGTTGAGGAAAGCTGGATGGAGAGTGAAGAATAAGGGGTTTATTTCCACGCAGTTTTATTTCGCGAAACTTTTTGAAGCTGTCCCAATTGGAGCTAATGTGTGAGTTTTGTTATTTTTTGGAGGGTGAGTAGATTTGTAGATTCTTTTTGGTGAGATTGTATTGTATTGTATTGTATTGAATTGAATTCGTATTTTTATGTAAGTGCTAAGGTGAATTATTTGTCAGTATAATTTTTAGCTATTTTTTTGTATATAGGTCTGAGTTGTTCGTATTGAATAGTTTATTGGGCTTTTTGGGCCGAAATATGTATTGCAATTGCATAATAATAACAAATTGAATTGAAATCAACTTCTATGTTTATTTTTATTTTTTTATAACCAGTTGGTTGGTGTGGATGGTCAATGTGTTTATTCGAGCTATCCAGGCATCCAGCTGTAATCTCCATTTAATGATTTAATATAACTCACTATATAGAATGATTAATTATTCATTATTGTAAAGTCTTCACTAATTAAGTGCACACATGCTGCTTGTTAGTTGTTATAAAACAGCTTCCCATTTTACTAGAACCAAACTTTTAAAAATTCGCAACTGGATGCCATATTGTCATGCAAAGACCAATTCCACTTGTCATATTCTTCTCTTTTCTAAATAAAATTCTGAAGTCATAACATCAATTAAATAGCATTTGGGGGGGCCCCATTTGTAAGAGTGAGACATTTCTGCTGCCTTTGAATAAGTTAGCAGATCTTATTCATGGCGCGAATCTCAAAGCAGACGGAAAACAACGGCACAACTTCACCAACGAACTCTTCAATGCCCAATGACCGAAATACCCTTGCTAGTCAATAGTGAAACACATTATAAATGGCAATTCTTCGTAATTAATTTCAACTCTAAGACTTGTTTCGTGAGTAACTCGAAGGTTCGTTCAGTCGTGTCGGTCCTTGGAATATTTCTCGCATGCCCCTTATTAAACTCCTGAAATACAGTTTCTAAGATTTTAAAATACAACAAATCCACCTTACTCTGAGGAGAAAATATTTAAAATAATCATGATTAAATATCAGACAGCATTTCACGTTCTTTAAGACCTTTCAGCAATATTTATTATTCTATTTATTCAGCTTTTTTGGACAACAATATTATTATTTTGTTCATGCATTAGTACTTGGTAGTACTTATATTTATTTATCAGAACTTACATTAAATCAAATCTTTTTATCCAATCCCCCCTCACAATTCCCACATTCTCCAATTACTCCTCACAAAGTCTCCTCCTTGATTTCCTCTCCTTCCTTCTTTTCCTACGAATCACGCTATCCTTCTTCATTCCCAACTCTCTTCTCAAACCCCCATTTCTCTCCTTCTCCATCCAAATCCGCCATCCATGGCGAACGGCTACATCTTCCTCCTCCTCCTCGTCCTGCTCACCCCCTTCTCCTCCGCCGAGATCCGCACGACCACCGTCAAATCCGACGCGCGCTCCATCATCCCCTTCGATGAGTTCGGCTTCACCCACAAGGGAATCCTTGAGCTCAACGTCTCATCCATCTCGCTCTCCGATCCCTCCCCCGACCTCGATTTATCCCAGTTCGGGTTCTTCCTCTCGACCCTCGACGCATGGGTGCACGTCCTCCACCAGCTCCAAGACCTCGACATAACCTGCGTTCTCCAATCGGAACTCGTAAAACTCGCTTATACGTTTGATCGGCTTCACCCGCCGTCGAATCCTTCCGGGGTTTCCAACGCCAGATCCAGCTCGTTTTCGATTAGGTACAACATTTCGGATCCGGGGCAGTACACGCTTGTATTTGCGAACTGTATACCGAATCTGAAGGTTTCGATGGAAGTAACGTCAGCCATGTATAACATCGATCCACAAAATCCGGAGAAGAGAATTTATCTTTCCGCCGGATCCGCCGTTCTTCCGATGGTATACTTCCTCCTCTTCCTGATTTACGTCGGAATTGGATCGCTCTGGGTTGCGGTCCTGTTTAAAAAACGACTCGCAGTTTATCACATCCATTACTTCATGCTGGCCGTAGTAATCCTCAAAGCTCTTAATCTCTTAGCAGAAGCAGAGGATAAATCCTACATAGAACGAACTGGTACTGCTCATGGTTGGGATGTTCTATTCTACATCTTCTCCTTTTTAAAAGGAATCTCTCTTTTTACTCTCATCGTTTTAATCGGAACTGGATGGTCGTTTCTCAAACCCTACTTGCAAGATAAGGAAAAGAAGGTTTTAATGATCGTAATCCCTCTTCAAGTTGTTGCGAATATCGCGCAAGTGATAATCGACGAATCAGGCCCTTTTGCTTCCGATTGGGTCACATGGAAACAAATCTTTTTACTCGTCGACGTGATTTGTTGTTGCGCGATTTTATTCCCGATCGTTTGGTCGATCAAAAACCTCCGTGAAGCCGCTCGATCCGACGGAAAAGCCGCCGTAAATCTCATGAAATTAACTTTATTCAGACAATATTACGTGGTGGTGATATGCTACATATATTTCACTAGGGTTGTGGTTTACGCGCTTGTGACGATTACTTCGTACAGATATTTGTGGACGAGCGTTGTGGCTGGTGAGCTGGCGACTTTGGCATTTTACGTTTTTACCGGATTGAAATTCAGACCTGAGACACGGAACCCGTATTTTGTGGTCGACGAGGATGAGGAGGAAGCGGCGGCTGAGATGATGAAGATGGACGATGAGTTTGAGTTGTAAGTGCGATTTGGAAGATTTTGAGGGGTTAAATTGCATAATTGGATGATAGATGGGATTTGGGGGAGTTTTGAGGGGTTGAATGGGATAATTGGTTAGTTGGGGAAGTTTGGTATAGGTGTTTTTTTTTTTTTTTTGGGTTTTTTTTTTTTTTTTTCTTTTGGTGTAATGGCATGGTGGGATCCATGTGGTATGAAATGAAATGGGGATATTGTTATATTTAACATGTAGTTTGTATTTTATTTATTGGTACATTGATGGTATTTGCTGGGTTTTTTTATGTCAATTTGGTTTATTTCTAATTTGTCTTTTGCACGTTGGATTATGTGTTGTTTCCTTTCAATTTTTAGGAAATCTAATCAATTTTTTCCTTAGAAGTATTGTTCTATTTGAAGTTGTAACGTAAGAAATATTGTTCTATCACGTAGCAGCAAAGAAGGTCGAAAATTAATGGGCTTTTCTAATTAGGCCTCGATTAATTAAACAGGCTTTTTTTATTATTATGAAATTGTAAATGGGCCTTTTGAGTTAGTGCCTTGAAAGGTCTTATGAAATTATGTATGGACATTATTGAATTTTTTTTTTTAATACCATTATTTCCCAAAATAAATCAATAATTGCCACTGTTTTGAAAATAATGCGGTAACTACCATTTCCGTCACTATTAGTGGCGGAACAACCTCTGTTCCGCCACTAGTAGTGGCGGAACAGATAGATTTTCACTTCTGCCAAAAACGGTCCATTTGACGCACTAAACGTGGTTAATTAGTATTAAAAATCTTGTTCCGCCACTAGTAGTGGCGGAACATGTTAAAATATTTCTTTACCCCCACTTAAAGATTAACATGGCTCATGAATGGATAATTAGCCTAAAAATTGAAGAATTACTATGTTCCGCCACTATTAGTGGCGGGACAGGTGCATATTTCACCTGTTCCGCCACTAGTAGTGGCGGAACAGGCCAAATGAACTTTTTAAATCTGACTTAAAAAACACAGAAAAAACCACAATTTCCGCCACTATAAGTGGCGAAACAGGTGAAAATACCCTCTGTTCCGCCACTAGTAGTGGCGGAACAGGTCCGTTTTTCCACTCACTCGCCCCCGACCTGGAAAACGCAAAAAAAAACGGACCTGTTCCGCCACTACTAGTAGCGGAACAGGCTATTAAACCCAAAAATTTCCCTTTTTATTGCTCTTTCTCTCTCCACTCCCCCCATTAAAACATTCAACCCGACGGGAAAAAAAAAATCGATTTTTTGGGCGATTTTTTAGCGGAAAAATTCCAAAAAAAGTAAAAATTGGAGGAGAAAGGAAGAATTAGAAGGAAGAAAGAGAGAAAGGTAATTGATTTTATTTTATTTTGAGTTATTTTGAGGTTAGGTTTAGGTTTAGGTGTTGGTTTTGGTATTTTTTGAATTTATTGAAATTAGGATGAAATAAGTTTGAATTAATTGAAGTTAGATTAATTTGTTAGAGTAATTTGTTTGATTGATTTGAAATAATTTATTTGAAATTATTGTTTAAAATTAATAATTATTTTTTCAAATATGTGAAATATGAATAAGGAAGGAGAAGGTTAAGGAAAAGAAGAAGGTGAATGTGAAGGTGAAGGTGAACGAAGAAGATATTAGATTTATTTGGTATGTATAATTTATATAGTATTTTTTTAAATTATGAAAATATTTAATAGGGGAAAAAAATATTTAGTAGGGAAAAAATATTCTAGAAAATTGTTTGAGGGGGAAAAAAATATTTTAGAGGAAAAAATATTTTAGAAATTTTTTTTAGGGGAAAAAAATATTTTGTAGATAGAAAAAATATTTTTAGAGGAAAAAATATTTTAGAAAATTTTTTTAGGGGTAAAAAATATTTTTAGAGGAAAAAATATTTTAGAAATTTTTTTTAGGGGAAAAAATATTCTAGAAAATTGTTTGAGGGGAAAAAAATATTTTTAGAGGAAAAAATATTTTAGAAAATTTTTTTAGGGGAAAAAAATATTTAGTAGGGAAAAAATATTCTAGAAAATTTATTTAGGGGAAAAAAATATTTTTACAAACATGTAAGAATTTTTTATTTTAATTTCTAGAAAATAGTTTTTCCGGAAAAAAATGTCATCTGGAGCCGGTTCAAGTCGGGGCGGGTATAATCGGGCGAACAAAGGGAAGGCTCCGATGGTTGAGCCCCAACGTCCGACATATCGTCCACTAAACGTATTACAAGACAGACACAGAACGAGAAATTTCGAGGAAAAAACGCCGAGTACATTGCCGGGGGGTTATCGGTTCAGGCAGCATCACACATCGGTAATGTATTTAAATATGATTCTATATATGTATTTATTTGATTACGTAAAAATATTTTACTTATATTTTTCATTAATGCAGGTACCATGGAACTATCAGTACGAGCCATATTTTTTGAATGCATGTTTGTTACAAACACAGAAAATCGGTCATATTCCTATCGAGGCTACTATGAGAAGTGCTCTGCAGGAGCGGTGGAGACCGGAGACACATACGTTTCATATGCCACACGGGGAAATGACCATCACCTTGGATGATGTTTCATGTTTGTTGGGGATGCGGGTTGATGGTACGCCGTTGTGTTTGAATACTGGAGATATTAGTTGGGTAGATAAAGCGACGGAACTGCTCGGAAAAACCCCACCGGTAAATATGTTCAGAGGTGACAAAAGAAAAGGCAAGATTTTAGTTTATAAGAAATGGTTTATGGAAAAATTTTCCGATTTGGAAAATGACGCCCCACTCTTAAGGGTGCAACAATATTGTTGAGCTTATATCATAGCATTCTTCACCGATGTTTTATTTACCGACTCAAATGGAGATTCATATTCCCTCATGCCATTAGTGTTTATTGAAGATATGGAAAATTTGCACGAGTGGGCATTTGGGAGTGTGGTTCTCGGTTATCTGTATCGAGAGCTGTGTAAAAGCACCGGCCCAAGTCGGAAAAATATGGGGGGTTGTGTGTTATTATTACAATTATGGGCGTGGATGCATTTTCCTGCTCTTCGACCGGATGTTCCGTTGACCCCCGAAAGAGTGAATATGTACGAAAATCCGGATTATAATGATACGGTTGGAATGCTTTTTTATTGGTGCTACTAGGAGAGACGATAGGATGTACACTCATTTGCTGTCACGTCGGGACTTGTTCGACAGTCAGTCAGCAGATGAGGTGGATTGGGCACCGTACGAAGAAATTCGCCCGAGACTGCCACCCATTTGTGGTGAAGAAAGAGATACATGCTTACTCTCTTTGCCGTTGATTTATATGTGGATTGTCGAGCGTGTCCGCCCTCAGAGAGTGATGCGACAGTTCGGGTATCGGCGAAAAATCCCCCCCCAAAAAAAGAGGCTCCCGTATATGATGAAGAATTACATGACTGGAAACAAGGCCGCGGAGATAATTGGCCGGAGATTCACAAGAAGTGGATTTATCTTTGGGAGAGTAAATGGTTACGAGCCCCAAAACGTAAGCCGCCACCGTATGATTCCAGGCAAACCGACGCATACTTGAGGTGGTATTACAGTGAGTCCGATCCGATAGTGCAGTCTCAGGTTCCACACGGATCGAGAACATACCGCCCTATTGTTCCAGATGAATGGGATATTCTGAATACTCCAGAGGGAGGAGAAGAAGGAGGAGGAGAAGAGGAAGGCGGAGAAGACTTTAGTCAACTCACTCAAAATCAAACTCAGACTCCTCAGATGATGACTCGAGCAGCGCTAAAGAGGAGAGCAGCCGGCAGAGGATGTTAGGGTGTTATCATGTTAGAGTTTTTTATTTAGAATTTATTATTTTCTGGTTTGTTATTTTAGGATTTGTTCTGTTATGATTTGTTATGTTACAGTTTATTATTTTAGGTTTATTATGTTATGGCTTGTTAGAAAAAAATCAAACACCAACATATATAACACAAGCTATTAAAGAAAAACAAATATCAAACTACAAGTTCTTAAATAAAAACAACAATTTAAAACACAAGTTCGCAAATAAAACAACATAATACAAGCCGTAAATAAAACAACATAACCAGTTTAAGATTCCGTTCTATATTGGCCTCCATCCCTTTGCGTGCACCTTGGTGCAGTGTGTCCGGGTAATTTACAAACACTGCAATTTTTCCCACGACTCTCTTTGTTCATGGTGTCCATACTATTGTGGAATCGTTTCTCCTGTCTTCTACCGCGCTGTATTCTTCCGTTCGAGTCTTTCCGTACAAGTTTATCACCAGGAACTAACGTAATATCACAAACTTCTGCGCGTGGCCTCCAATGCGATTTGTCCTTTACATGATAGAAACTCATATTGTATGTACGCCTCAGATTATCTAGTGAATAACATTTATTAATGAACGGCTCGTGCGAAACCCGTTTGTGCATGCAAACTGCTATGATATGTGAATACGGATAATGATATATCTGAGGCTTATGGCACCCGCTACTACCTTCATTGAAATTGACTTCCCAAAGCTTTCCTCCTCTTCCGATACCACTAATCGTACGCCGAGGCTTTGTCTGTATCTGATAGATTCCTCTGTTAAAATTATAACAAGTAATTGTATGGGAAGCAGCTTTATTGATCCTTCTCTCCAATTTTTCCATCAAAACAACATCGGGCCACCTATTTTGCGTGTTAGTAGCATTCTCTCCATATCTCACGTGATAAGAATTGAGCTTGTAAAAAGTCATCATCACAATTGCCGTAACAGGCAGTTTTCTTATTCCTTTGAAAATAAAATTCATTATTTCAACATTATTGCTAGTTATTTCGCCCCACCGATGACCGTTCTCATCGTATGAAAGAGCCCATTTGCTTTTCGCCAATGGCGCTAACCATTCTGTCGCCTTGTTTTTACTTTGCTTCTCAATTTTTTTCCATATTTTTTCAAATTTATATATATTGTGCGCTCGAGCTAATGGTGTTAACAACTGAGATACTGATTTATTTTTTACGTGGGTACTCAAATTTGCTTCCAAATGACGCGAGCAATAACGATGAAATCCGTAAGGTTCCTTCCATTTGTCGCCCCTCATTGCATTTATTATTCCCGCGTGCCTATCCGAAATAATACACAAGCCATTGCGATTACCGAGTACGTTATCCAAACACTCAAAAAACCACTCCCAAGTCTCATTTTTCTCCCTCTCAACCAAAGCAAATGCTACAGGAAATAATTGACCATTTGGGTCTTTACCGATTGCCGTTAGTAAGGTTCCTAGGTATTTTCCGGTTAGAAATGTTCCATCTACTGTTAAAATGGGTTTGCAAAACTTGAAACCACTAAGTGACGGGCCAAATGCCCAAAACAGCCCTTCAAACTCGGTCTCATCGTTACTATTTATAGCACCAAGTCTAAAAGAGTAACGAGTACCGACATTTGCTGTTTTTATTGCCGCCATATATTCAGGTAGCAAATTATAAGCCTCTTTCCAACCTCCGAATAAGAATCTAAGCGTGTGTTGCTTCGCATGCCAAGCCTTCCAATACGATATGCTATATTCATACTTCATTTTAACGGTTTCTATTATTGTTACGGGTTTAATTACTAAATCTGCTCTAACAATATCTAGAACTAAACCCCCAACAAGCGCACTGGTTAATTGTTTGTGATCTTTTATAGGTGTTTGATGGTTGCATATGTGTGGTTGCATAAATGTTTTAATCTGCCATAATTCTTGTTTATTTATTGATGCATGCAACCTCCAATTACACATGTCGGCTTCATGTTTAAGCTTGCAGCGCACAATATATCTCTCTTTGTCTGAACTAACGACTTCAATTTCTCGGTGCCACATCACACTATATAATCTTATATCCGATTGTAACTCTTGATTTCGTTTCAAATGTCTGACCCTTATATAACATTCCATCCCCTTCATGCATACTACTTCCCGATAGAACACCATTTCTCGCAAATTTCCACATTGAAGTATCTTCGAACTCCGCTGCCGGCGGATTGCCGAAAGTCCCCACATTACCTATTTGACCATCTTCTGTATAAATAAATCCCGTCTGATGGTTCATTCCCTCCCTTTCTGCTTCGTCATCTCCATATATTTCTTCTTCATCTTCTGGACCCATTTCTGGTTCCTCATCTAATTCATCTTCATCATCTTCATCTTCTAACACCCTCCTATCAAATATCGGAAATTGACCCTGACAATCTCCAATATTCATTTCATTCTCATCCACATTTGCAACTATAGTTGTTCTACTACTAGTTCCTATATGGGATTCTTTATTTGGTTCTCGATCAACATATATTTCTAATTCTAGACTAACACTTCTGACGCGCTCAGCAAATTGAATTAGTTGTCTGTCATTCGTAATTTTTACTGGTCTAAAATGCCATTCGTTGCCGCTAAGATAAGAATATTTACCTCGAATTAAAAGAGTGTCATTGGACGACCAACCAATATTTTCATAAATTTCATAACACAATTGGACATAATTTCTATTTGAAGCTATACTTTCCGGTAAGACAGCACGCTCAGATGGCTCGTAACTGTAGCCGTTGTTGTTCTGAACAATCCGACCATCGTAATATAGAAATATTACTGAGTTTTGTGCCATCGTCTTTCAAATATCTATTCTTTTTCCTAATTACAATAATATTTCAACAAGTCAAAAAAATATATACTAAATTGAACTAATTAATAAGTTTAAAAAATAATTCTTTACTAAATTACCTACTTTCTTCTTCCTTTTCTTTAACTTGCTTTTGCCTTCTCTAATTTTCCTCTTCTTCTAAAATATCTAATATCTAATATCTTCTTGCTTCACCTTCACCTTCTTCTTCTCCTTAACCTTCACCTTCCTTATTCATATTTCACCATATTTGAAAAAATAATTATTAATTTTAATCAATAATTTCAAATAAATTATTTTTAATAAATCAAACAAGTTAATCTAACAAATCAAACCAATTAATCTAACAAATCAAAGAAATTAATCTAACTTCAATTAATTCAAACTTATTTTATCCTAATTTCAATCAATTCAAAAAAATACCAAAACTAACACCTAAACCTAAACTCAAAATAAAATAAAATCAATTACCTTTCTCTTTTTCTTCCTTCTAATTCTTCCTTTCTCCTTTAATTTTCACTTTTTTGGGAATTTTTTCACTCAAAAATCGCCCAAATTTTCACCCTTTTTTGTGTTCCGTCGGGTATGGAGAGTGAATGGGGGAAGCGGAGAGAGAAAGAGCAATAAAAATGGGATTTTTTGGGTTTAATAGCCTGTTCCGCCACTACTAGTGGCGGAACAGGTCTTCTTTTTTTTTTTTTGCGTTTCCAGGTCAGGGGCTAGTGAGTGGAAAAACGGACATGTTCCGCCACTACAAATGGCGGAACAGGTGAAATATGCACCTGTTCCGCCACTACTAGTGGGAGAACATAGGGTATTTTCACCTGTTCCACCACTTATAGTGGCGGAACAGGTGGTTTTTTCTGTGTTTTTTAAGTCAGATTTAAAAAGTTCATTTGGCCTGTTCCGCCACTACTAGTGGTGGAACAGGTGAAATATGCACCTATTCCGCCACTAATAGTAGCGGAACATAGTAATTCTTCAATTTTTAGGCTAATTGCTCATTCATGAGCCATGTTAATCTTTAAGTGGGGGTAAAGAAATATTTTAACATGTTCCGCCACTACTAGTGGCGGAACAAGATTTTTAGTACTAATTAACCACGTTTAGTGCGTCAAATGGACCGTTGTTGGCAGAACTGAAAATCTATCTGTTCCGCCACTACTAGTGGCGGAACAGAGGTTGTTCCGCCACTAATAGTGGCGGAAATGGTAGTTACCACATTATTTTCAAAACAGTGGTAAGTATTGATTTATTTTGGGAAATAATGGTATCAAAAAAAAAAGTCGACATTATTAAGGACCCTAAATTAGGGGTGAAAACGGTTCAGATCGAGTCATACCATATCCGTATCCATATTATTTTTTCGGATTCAAATACGAATACGGATAGTCCGGATACGGATTCGGTTCGGATATATGTACGGATACAAATATGGTCCGGATATTATCAGATACGAATATGAATACGGATTCATTTCAGATATTTAAACGGATATATTAATATACTAATGGATCATATTCTTCTAAATATTTAACTATTTATAACGATAAACCAAATAAAATATAACAATTTCTAAGAGAAATTTGAAATAATGCTAACAAAATAATAATATGGGTATAGATAATATCCGTATCCGTATCCAAATATGATGAAAAAAAATCAAATATCCGTATCCGTATCCATGTAGATATCCATATTCGTATCCGATATATAATAAAATATCCGAAAACAGATATTATCCGAATAACAAATTATCCGGATCCGGATATTATCCGGATCCGGGAACCAAATTGATCACCGAATCCGTATCCGTGTCCGTATAAAGTTATCCATATCCGTATCCGGAATAAATATTATCCGAATAACAAATTATCCGGATTCGGATATTATCCGGATCCGGGAACCAAATTGATTACTGAATCCGTATCCGTATCCGACCGGATACGAATATTTTGATTCGAATATGAATATTTTGCGGATACGGTTACCGGTCGGTCTAATAATACCAGACCCGTTTTCACCCCTACAGCCTAAATGGACTGAATCTTCTATAATCTGTGTGAATGTCTGTGTAGCGAGTCATTATGAGAAGTTTATTCTTTAATTTTTTATAAACGGGTTGTTGCATAGCCCACAGAGAAGTACGTGCTGTAGAGGATCAGGAACAAGAAAATGGTGCTTTGGATGTTCGTTATAATGATTAGAGAATATTTTTCTGAACCAAATGACACTTAGTGAGCTAATTAGTCATTAGAAATCATGATCTAAAGCTATTTGATATTAAGTGATGGTAAGTAAATCAGTCAAAACGGTGCTTAAAATATGACAAAAGGTATACCTAACAAGGACAGCTGAGGTAGTACTTGAAAACTACTGCATGCTTCGACGATAAGTGGAATAGTGAAATTATGAATTATGAAATAGTATGTTATTTCATTATATGTCAATCAAGCAATAAGTGGAACAGTGAAATTATGAATTATGAAATAGTAGGTTATTTCATTGTATGGCAATCATACTCAGCAAAGTAAATTAGTACAATAATGAGATAAATTGATATTTTTTTATTGAAAAGAGAGAGGGAGGAGACAATTTAGTTTATTTCATTAGTTATATTCCACTGTTCTGTATCTCTTACATCAAATAAATTATTTCACATCTTTCATCCACTTTATTTTATCTTTTTATATTCATGTTAGGTAAAATAATTTGTTTATTCCGGTACCAGCCGGCACAAAATTGGGCATTTGAAGCATAAAAAAGAACAGAAAGAAACTCTTTTTTTGGTAATTTTCACTAGTCATGAGTCATGACGTCTCTAATTCAAAAAAAAAAATATTCATGACGTCTAAGCAATAATTTATGGACGAGTTATTTTTGGTTTTAATATTTTGCTCATATTTGTTACGATCTAAGTCTTACACTAGATTAGTGTCTTAATCAACAAAACTAAATAGATAATTCTGATTATATAAATGATTCAAACATCTTCTCGTTTAATATTACTAATGAATGGTTCATTGTCATTAACAAATTAAATTAGATGATTAGACGTGTTAATATTACTTATAATTAGCCTGTAGACGCTAAACACTTGTGCTTAATCAAATCTCCACTACTACAAATTAACCTTAGTGGGTGATAGTTCTTGTAATGAAATGTAAGTTCTAACGAAATGCACTAGAAAAGTGTATATAACGATATTTTACGCAATCAAATTATGAGAAGTCAAATGGAGGAATTATTACCGGGACATTACATGTTTTGATACTCCAAACCCATCTTTCTTATAAGATAAAAATATGATAATTAACTAGCAAGCACCCGACGCGCCAAATTTTTTTAGGATTGCGTTACGAAAAAACATAATGAAATAGCCAAAAAATATCCGAATATATTTTGTAGTGGATCTAAAAAAGCCTATGAAGTATCTAAAATTAGGTAATAAAAATTGGAACTAAAGGAACACATTTTTTTTGAAATTCTAAACCAATATCAAGTCTAAGACACAAATAGCAAAATCTACCAAAAAACAATATAAACAAGCAAAAAGTCAGATAAAAAGAATTTTGGTAAAGAGTGTTTTAAATGCACACTGGTTCCATATTAATGTTAGATAAAAAGAATTTTGGTTATAGTTTTTCTTGCGACATATCAGAACGTTGCAGTCCTTGTGATATTTCTAATTGAGACGCATTTTATTTGACAGTTTTTTGGATGTTAAATATCATTGGATGAATTAGTTTTTATTGACAGACTTCGCAATCCCTCTGAGCTATGTGCGAAATATTTAGAACATTTTTCATATGGCATTTCATAACGATATTTATTTCCAACTATAAAAAAACATAGTGTTATGACATGCATGCCAATATGCTGATTTAGTAATCCGTTCACACTTTGCGTGAAATATTTATAACATTTTGCATATAATATTTCACAACAATATTTATATCCAACTATCAAAAATATTATTCTATTATATGTCAATATACTGATTTGCACAAATTTATATGCCGATGTTTTCATCAAAAATATTGTGTTACAAGAATATGTTGGGTAGCTAATCCATTAATGTTTTTCGAAAAGTTGTCAATAAAGATGAAAAATAAATAATTAGATCATCTTAATTGTTGGCAAAATATAAATCATTTGCAAATTGCAATTGATCAAAATTAGAAAAAAAATTGTATTTTCTTTTGATAAAATGTTGTAGGCCAAACTTTGAAAGGCCTAAGTGTATTTTTACCTTTTACATACAAATTGGAGGGTGATTAATTAATGGGCTGACGTGGCTTAATCTGATGACAGGATTATAGCTTTTAACCTATTTATAATGTACATAATTATTGCGACGTACTGATGATATAATGACATATTTTGTAGTTTAAATAATAATCGATAAAATAATTTTTATAAATGATGACTTTGAACTGAAAATAATCCATAAAATCATGATTTTATGTTAAAATTTTGTACTAACAACAATTTCTTACTTTAAAAGTTTTTTTAGAGAACGATCAATAAGTTATAAGTTTGCTAAATATTGAGGAGAAATTATTCGGAGTGTCTAACTTTTAGAGTGCTCAAAAACGCTCATCATACAGTTTTAGCTGTACACATATATATTTGTACTTGAATATATCTTTTGTATTTTTTTTGTAATTTCACTAAATCTTTTATGTTTATAAAAATACATTTTTGTAATTTCATCATATCTTCTATAATCAAACGCTGCTAAGCGCTCCAAAATACTGACACATCATATCTGAACCCAATATTAATTTAAATGTGTTTGTTGTGATTTGAACTTTTGTTTCTTTCAAAATTGAGGGAGTGTCTTAACTGTTTAGCTAGCAAGTTTTGACTTCTTATTTTAGAAGTTATTGAAGAGTTTATTTTAGAAGTAATAATTTACTCCTTCAAAAAAAAAAAAAGTTATAACTATAGTTTTTTTTTTTTTTTTCTTTTTCTTGATTTTAAATTCTATGAGTTCCAAATTAGTATTTTTCATGTTAAGTCAAGATGAAAGAAAGTAGAAATGTTCCGGGTTCAAATATGTTTACTGGCTTAGAGTTTGAAACACTATTTTTATAAAATCGAATATAATTGCCAAGCCTTGCTAGCTTGAGTTGTTAAAATCCTTGAATTTTAAGGATATCCAAGTTCGAATCTTAGTAAATACATTTAACACAATTTAGATCTCGTTTGGTATCGATTTTGTTTCATTTTTTTTGTTTTTTTTTCCCCAAAAAAAATCAAAACGTATTTGACTAAATATGCTTGTCTCCATTTTTTTTTCATCCAATCACCCAAAAAAAACGAGTTTCTTAAAACCATAAATATATGTTTCTACTTTTCCGTTTTTGTTTGTGTCAATGGGCGGCTAATTAGTCCTACCATATTTGTTTCACACAGCAATGGCAAGGATGCCAAGGATAGGAAGTCAAATAAATTATTTCCATGTTTTGTCCTTTATAAAAAATTTATCATTGTTTTCTTTATAATTTTTGTTTGATTATTGTTAATTTGCAATGGCAAGGATGCCAAGGATAGGAAGTCAAATAAATTATTTCCATGTTTTGTCCTTTATAAAAAAAATTATCATTGTTTTCTTTATAATTTTTGTTGATTATTGTTAATTTGCAACGTGGCTCTAGTGTATGTATCTTTCAAATTATGTGATGCATTCACTAAATTCTAGTAATATTATTTATCCAATATCTCATGGTATGTGTTGATATTTCTAGTCTCAAATTTGTAAGTATTGTTCTGTCTAATTATATTTCTATTAGATTATTATTATATTTAATAGATGAATGGACCAATCTATAGTGTTGAAATAGATGAAGTGGTTGAGATCTAAAGGTGGTGCATGGGATCGTGAGATTTGAGGATATTTTCATTAGTTTTATGAGAATAGAAAAACTATGATGTTTACCAAAAAAAAGGGTGGTTAATATAAATTTAATTGTATCAAATGAATTTTGAGACTGATTGTCACATAATTTATGGAATAAACATATGTTAAAAGCCACAAATATGGAGTACTTCTATGTATTTATTTTTGCAAGAGCATTTTTCTTTCTTTTTGCAACAATTTCGTAATTTGTTGATAAATATTTTGTTTCTATGTTGTTACTTTACTATGATAACATATGTGAAGTTTGAAGAAAAAATATTTTTAATTTTAGAAATAAAAAAAATTATTTTTCAAAAACAGAAACAAAAAACAGAAAACTATTTTCTGTTTCTAAAAAACAAAAAACAAAAAAACAGAACTAATGCCAAAATGAGTCCCATAATTCTTCAACTAATTGACGGTGAGTTTAAATTTTAAAAAAAAACATAAAAATATTATTTTTGCAAGGATAAGATTATTTCACAAAATAAGTTGTTTAGTACACTGGATAAATTAATCATAAATAAGTCAATAGAATCTTTTAATTATCTAATGTCATTACCACATGCAGCCACGTTTCAAAGAGGATTACCGTCACTAATTCCACACTATTTCTTAAAAAACATTGAAAAATAGCTGTACTCACATCTTTATACTTGTTAAAAATTCAAATCAAAATCCATTGAGACAGAAATTGATTGACACTTTTTTTCTCTCTCTGATTTGATCGACCCTTGTTCTGGAAGTAGAGTACAGTATCACTTCCCGACAAATAACTTATAATCCTCTCCATTTAAACTATAAATGAAGAGATTATGTTGATTAACAATAAGGATTAATTAGAGTATTTAGAGGTCAAGTGAGTTTAGAATGGAGAGGAGTGAGAGAGCCCGACAGTATCAACCTCAGATGAATGTCGGTATATCTTTTGGAGACCATGTTGGTATCTAATTTAATTCAAAACATCTCTTTTTCAAGTGTAAAGTCTGATTTAATTATCTCAAATATATGATTTGATGGAGATAAATAAATTCAAGTAGAAAAGGTAAGTTATAAGTTTTGTCTTTTGCTATATGGTCAGGTAAATCTGTCCAACTGACAACATCAGATTCGGCATGAAATATCTTGGAGAAGGATTATTAATTAAGAGCAATAAAAATGATTACAGGGAATATATTTAATTGGTCATTCATTTATTATTTATTTTTGAGGGGGGAGACATGTCTAGAAAAATCCTAACTAGCATGGCAATATTTTTGAAAAAAAAAATCAATTGTTCAAATTAAACAACTATCTTGGATTAAAATCGAATCTAATTCCAACATGCATTTCATTCATGAGAATATAACTCAATTTTTATCCAATAAATCATAATCTGACTAATTCAAATCTAAAAATCACCATGCAAACCCAACCAACTTAAAAGAAGAAAATATTTACCCAGGGTATGGTTGGTGTTCTCCTTTGCTTCTCTGGCAGATATCAAAACTTGTAATTGGGTCCCATGAAAGCTAAACATTTCCAATCCCATATCACCACTAACATAGAAACATTTTCTTACAAGTGTACAGTTTTTTTTTAATTAGGACAAGTCTACAGTTAGATTTATATATAATATATATGAAAAAATTTCATTTGAGTAAAAGCTTATATGAATAGGTTAGATGCTATTCAACTTTCAAAGGAGAAAAAGGTTCATAGAAGCCCTAACCACTAACATTTTTCTCGTGGCATTGATGCCAAAAAAAAAAAACAAAAAAAACAAAGACAAGATCAACATGCATGAGAAATGCGAAATTAACAAATCTTGAAATGTAATCATTAAGGAAATCCCTTAGGAAATGTAGGAAATTAGCTCAAACTCTTCCTATTTATTTTAGTCGTATTGATATGATCTTTTGATAGTCCACACGGACGAAACTGGACGGCTCCAATATTTCATACTCCCTTTTTAGAATCACTGCGTGCTAGTATGTGTAGTAGTTGTTGAGGTGGTTATAAAGGTAAGAAAGACAAGTCATATCTGCACAAATAAATCAAAGTGAGAATTATTTTTTAAAGGTGTATCAAGATCCTTCTTTGTATGGCCATGGCTTTCGTTTCACTTGTTCTTTCCTAGAGATTTTTAAGGTCAAGTGTCATGGTTAAAAAGATGTTCCTCTCTCTCTTTTTCTGACTAGTAGAGCCCACTGAGCTCTCTCTATCAGATTTGGTGACTCTTCTTATTCTGCAAAACTAACCTACTCTATATATATATCACCTCTTTCTACCATTTTTCGTACAAAAACAAACTCTTTTCCTCATACTACAAACAAACAATTTTCCTTTGTCTCTTTTCTCAAATCAACTCATACACAACTCGAACTACTTGTCTATATACTATTTAAGAAAAATAAGTAAGGATATCAATGAGCATAACAGTAAAAGGAAAATCGTGTGTACCACCCGGTTTTAGGTTTCATCCAACAGAAGAAGAGTTGCTCAATTACTACTTGAGAAAGAAGGTTGCGTCAGAGCGGATCGATTTAGATGTAATACGCGATGTTGATCTAAACAAGCTTGAACCGTGGGATATTCAAGGTATTTTCACGACATTAACATCAAGACTTTTTTCAATTTTATTGACCTTTTTTGAGGAAAACAAAATTAATATTGAGTGGAGAGTCCATTTTTCTTTTATGATATCATTTATGTTTCTTCTATCATTAAAAACCTAAATCTTCACAACACATTACTACAACTAATGTAAGATAACTACTTAACTTGGATTTAAATACATAATCTTATTTATGTTTCAATTTTATTGACCTTTTTTGAGGAAAACAAAATTAATATTGAGTGGAGAGTCCATTTTTCTTTTATGATATCATTTATGTTTCTTCTATCACTAAAAAACCTAAATCTTCACAACACATTACTACAACTAATGTAAGATAACTACTTAACTTGGATTTAAATACATAATCTTATATGCATGCATGTTTTGTTTTTGTGTAGAGAAATGTAAGATAGGTTCTACACCGCAAAACGAATGGTACTTCTTTAGTCACAAGGACAAGAAGTATCCAACCGGCACTCGTACAAACCGTGCAACTACAGCCGGGTTTTGGAAAGCGACCGGTCGAGACAAAGTGATCCACACGAGTTTCAAACGGATCGGCATGAGAAAGACTCTTGTGTTTTACAAAGGTCGAGCCCCCCATGGGCAGAAATCTGATTGGATCATGCATGAGTACCGACTTGATGAAACTTCAGACACCAACTTGCAATCTATTGTATGTGACCAATTATTACCTCTTTGTTTAAAGCACAAAAAATGTTTTTTTTATAATTATAAAGTTATGGTTACCCCATAATACTTGCATTTTTCTCAAATTAATTGATACTAAAGCTTTCAAATCTTTGAAGCAATTAATTTGTTAAAGATATTATTAAGATTGAAGATTTTGAGACAAAATACATCATAGTACCTGCATTTTTCTCAAAAAAAAAAAAGATAATTATAACATAAAAGATATTAAACTCTTTTTGGTTTATCACTTTAGGCTTTCTTATTCATAACTGAAAAACTATGTTTTCTTTTTCTTTTTTTTTTGCACTTTTTTAATATATAGATTTCCAATACAATTGGAGAAGCAACACAAGAGGAAGGATGGGTGGTGTGTAGAGTGTTCAAAAAGAAGACACATCTTCAAAAATCAATGGACAGCCCTAAAAATTCTTTTTCTAATTCCACATCAATTGTCGACGTAAAAAATCAAATCCGCAACGTCTCCAGTGATGAAACACTGGACCAGATCCTCCAGTTCATGAGCAGATCATGCAAACAAGAGAGAGAAACAACCAACAATACGAAATTTCGTCATCCGAAATTTCATCATCCTTTTGAGCCTCTCTTCAACACTGGTACCGCACCTTCTCTACCGTCGGTACCGACTGATTGGCCTACACTTGACACGTGCCAGATGATTAGTCAGCCTTCTGACGGGTCAAAACGGGTCGATTATTTTGAAGATGCGGGTTTTGGGTTTGGATCAAGTGTTAAGTTGATTGAAAGTACCGGACAAGATTGTGGAAATGGATATACTGGAGGCGATGGAGACCTTTGGAGCTTTACAAAATGTTGTACATCACCAAGTATATTTGGGGATCATATTGGTCTTTTCTTCTGATGCATAACGGTACCAAAGCACTAACATGATTTTAGAGAGAAAGAGACAGTGGTACCAATGTAATAATACTAGTTTGTACTTTTTACTGTAATGTATATTTAAATAATTTTGGGAGGGGGCGGGGGGGGGGGGGACAGAGAGATGGAATGGAGCTGTCAAAAGCATGATCAGTTTGTTAATTAATTAGGTTTAGCATAATGGTATGTGCATGTGAGGAATGCTTGTGAGGAGAAAAGAGATCTTTTTTTAGTGCAGTGAGTGAGATGTGGTCACTTTTCAATGAATGAGATTATTGAAACAGTGATCTTCTATGACCCATGTGGGCTGTTTGTGCTGTTTTCTTGTGTACTTGAAGCCTCAACTGTAAGTTTCATAATATGTATATTGAAATTTTAGAAAGAAAAACATGTCTTTTACATTATATAGTTGACAATTAACATAAAGAAAAATATAATATTGTAATATTTTATCCCAAATAAATAAAGACATTCTTATAAGATAGTAAAAAAAAATCAAGTAGCATTTGTCCTTATCACACTTTAGCTTGCCTCCCTACATAGTAGTATGAAAGTTATGAAAAATAAAAAATGACAAAGAAATGAAGCATGATTCTACATTGCTCTCTTGCCTGCACAAATCAAATTTCATGAATTTTAACTATCATTTACATTACATGAATTGAAAATGAGACCACATGAAAGAAACATCAAAATGATAAACATATCAACCAAATTAAAAGAACAATACATGTAAAAATAGAAGTAAACGTGAAAAATATGTAGATTAGGGATTATTGAACATAACAACTCATAGACAACTAATTATTTTCCGATGGAGGACGATAGTTTATCGAGCCTGAATTAATAGTAAAAAAAATTCATACCACTAAAAAGGAAGAAAAAAATCAAGAACAAAAAGCAGATGTAAAGGTCCAAAATAAGAGTAGAAAGAGAAGCGGTGGATTAAGGGTTCATAGCTTAGTGGTCGAGTACGAAACAAATAAATAATATATTGGGGATTCAAAAACTTATTAATAAAAAAATAGAAGTTAGACAAAAGAACCATTTCTATTAAATAAAAAAATGACAAGGAGAGAAAATATCGCAATTAATGATAGGAATGTGGAGAATAACCGGTCTACATGTATGATTTCTTGTTATCTTTTCCTTTTAGATATATGAGAATGTTTGATGCTCACATAAGTTACTTTACTATATATATGAAGGACTTATATACTCAATTTCTAGAATCTTCATCAATTTTATGGTAAAAGTGGCCAATCACCATAATATGGTCATTCATATTAATTGTTTTTTAATAATCAATAAATATATTAGAATAACCACATATAATTAAAATTTTAATAATCATTAATTTATAGTAAGCATTTATTTCAATAACCACTTACCATTAAAAAAAATGAATACCAATATCAAATATGGGTGATGATTCTATGGGTTGGGTATAATTTCTCTATTAAATAATATTACAAATATTACATTTGTCTAGTAGCCAGAAAGTCTTAAGATATTAAACTGCATGGTGACCTCCATATAAAACCTAGACTTTGTTGAATAATCAAGGGCAACATTTGGAGCGGACTGATGGAGATGGTCACGACAAAGGCAAAAGGTGATGCAGAGAAAAGAAAAAAAATAAGTTATTTTGTGAAGTAATCTTATAATCAAAATAGTACAAAAAAATAATGTTTTGACTATAGTTGCCAGAAACGTTGTACGCGATACACGATACGATACACGGTACGTTATATCCTCCGATACGCGATACGGGAAGGGTAGGATTAGACGGTACGGTCTTTCGATACGGGATTCGCTATGGATACAGTAATATATATATATATATATATATATATATATATATATATATATATATATATATTTAATATAAAAATACTATGTTTATATATTTTTACTATAGTGATATTGAAAAAAATTCAAGTAATCAACATGCAATTCAAAATCAAATAAAAATCTCATAACCAAAATCATAGCATAAGTTCATACAATCTCAAATCACATAGTCTTATCTGATACAACAATACTGTATATTTTTTCTGATCTATGTTGTGCAATTTAAATTTATTTCTATAATAAAACCACCAAAAAAATTGGAAATTATCATTACACATAAGCTACATATAAGCCATTTTTTCGTTGTATTTGCTTTTTTTTCTCAGTTCTTTCTGTGAGCGGGATCGCTATTTCTAGTGATCCGGTACGCTTGAGACTGGCGCTCTGATACGGAGTGATCGGAAACGGGGTATGGAGGTGTGATGAGCGTTTCCGATAACTATGGTTTTGATATCTATTTCAAGCTCTTTGATTCCAATTTGTACAGATCATTTAATGTCAAATTACCTGAAAAAATAGAAATTTTATTTAATATCAGAGTTCAAAATAAGCAAAAATATAAATTCTAAAGAAAAATTATAGTCTTCCCCTTATTTTTCCCCGCAATTCCATGATGACGTGACATGAGATGATAAATCTAATACAATATGTAATAAATCAAAGCATATTTATTATGATGGTGAACCTAAGACAATATGCGATAAATTTAAACCCTGTTTTATTATATATGATCACAAATTTATCATGAGTTAGCATGAGACGATGAATTTCATACAACATGTGATAAACTTAAAGTTCATTTTCCTATATAGAGACTACAAAATTATTATGAATTGACATGAGATGATAAACCTAATATAACGTGTGGTAAATTTAAATCTCATTTTCCTATATGGGAATCATAAATTTATTTTTATGTTTATTAGTAGTCCATTAAATGCAAATTGCCACGTCATCAATGGGTTAAGGGAAGAATAAAGAAAAGACTCTCATCACTCAATTCTAAATTATGCTTAATTAAAAATGCTATTTGTATAAGAACATTATCTTTTACCAAATCATTTAAGATTAAAAAAAAAACAGAAAAGAGGGTCATTTATTTGGATCATGAAATTTGCATTATACAAATTTAGGTTACGTAATTAAGCCATGGCACGTGTTTTTCTTTCCCCCAATAATTCCTAGGTTGCATTAATTGCATCTGTTTTTGTGTGGGACAAGATGAAGTTATCATATAATGGATCTCGACTTAGGAAAAAATATTGCGTAATATATTTATTTCTTTCGAAACTAATACATAATAATTTCATATTTTATGGCCTACAATATTTTCATAGCATTTCTTAATCATGGTCAGTAGCTTCATGGCTCCACTCCTCAAAAGTTTATTGAAAAAAAGGACTAGTGAAAGCAAGGTTCATATAATCCAGACTACATATAAAATTAATCCAGACACGAAACTACCGACACGATCCAATTCAGACATTTTCTATTTTAATTTAACATTTTTATCTTAGCTAAGTGTAATATATTTTTATATTGAATTAGCCATTAAAACCAAAATTAAAAATATCAGTGTAATATATTTAATCATTAACATGTTTCAGTAACATAACAAAAATTATGAAGTTTTCATTAAAAATAAAATTATATGCAGTTGTGCTCGTAAAACTGATTATTATTATTTCAATTTTTTCCTTGAAAAATGATCATAATTTCATCTTCAGGAGGAGCTATCTTTATTACCTCTACAATTTGACTATAGACAGCTATGTGATTAAACTTTTTTAAATTTCATGATGCGCCACTTATCAATTTTTCTCTCTTTTTGACTTTGCATGGGGAACAAATCTATGAAGATATTTTTCACCTTTATAATTTGTTGCACCTAATTAAATTATGTATATGTTAATATTATAAGTTCATTATATATATGTAATATATGTTATTATAAGTACAATAATTGTATTACTGACCTTTCAAAAATAAATAAAAATTGTATTAGTGAAATTTTGTAGGAGAAAAAAGAACCCTAAATAGTAATAATGGATTGTTGGATGATGTGCATAATTAAATGGTGATGAAACATGAAGTTGATCAACAATATTTAACCTATATTTCCAAAAACAATATGTCAAAAGAGTTGATTGAATTCCTTTATATGTAAGAATAAAAAAACATGCTAGAATTAAAAGGATAAGGTTAAAAAACAGCATGGAAAATTGGGAAAAAATAGAAGCAAAAAAAAAAAAAGCATAGTTATAACAACATAGTATATGAAAGATACTTGACGGTTTAAAGAGTTGACAAGTCTTTTCATCCTTCCCTTTTTAGAAAACCCCTTTTTAGAAACAACACAATGCTTATGCATTCATTACCGCTATTGTTTTCGATTAAAGGTCGCATATAATATAATCTGATTAAATATTTATTCAAATATCTAATTCCTTCCAAAATGAATGAAAGACTTAAATATTTTATGATCATAAGATATGTATAATTTGAAATCCTTTTTTATTATAAAAAAAAGATAACATAAATATTGTATACAGTGGAAATTATATAAGAGAAGGAAAGTAATTATTACCGTTGGTTGGTTATTGTCATGAATCATGATTAATGACCCATTTCTTCCTCATGGTAGGTAATTGATATTTGACTGCTGGCCTTTATGCAATTTTACTTATATTTATAATCAGGAAATATGCACACATTTCTTATGATTCATGCTTGTAAAAATTGGAAAATATATATAAAAATCAAACAACATGGAAAGCTCTTTTTCTTCAAAATATACATACTATATGTGACTTTATCAATTATTCATATTTCAGAAATTTCCCTTCCATAGTGGGACCTGATATATCACGACGAATTTTCCGTCGTGATATAACGACTGTATATAGAATGTATATAAACTGAAAACAAACAATATATAAGGAAAAAATGAAAACAGTATATAATTGAAAAATAAAAATAATATGAAGAAAGATTTGAACCTCCTATCATATGTAGCTCATATTGTCTCCCACTTTTCTGGGAGCCCAATTTAGGGAGCATGCTCATACTCCAAAGAAGTTTTCCTTACCTCCTAATGACTCCAATACATTTTAACCCAAATATTCAATAAGCCCAAATTATTGACTCACTCCGCCTCCCATCCATCTCATCTTGCGATTTTTTGAATTTCTCACGATATTTTTAATTTCTCACGACACAGACGATACGGGTCAAACTGATATGTGTTTCTACTACATTTGTATGTATTGTGTAGACCGCTATGTGTTTGTTTAAAATTTATATGTTCAGACTGATATGTGTTTTATTTAGACTTGTATGGGTTTATACCTTACTGGTATGTGTTTTGTTTAGACTGATATAGGTTTATCAACATTTGATATATAATGACTAATATGTAGTTGTTGAAATCTATTATGGATTTCTATTCATCTAATATGTGTTTTGTTTAGAATTATATGAGTTTATAAGTTATTAGTATGTGTTTTGTTTAGACTGATATGTGTTTGTCAAAATTTGATATATAATGACTAATATGTATTCGTCGAAATCTGGTATTGACTTGTATTCATCTGATATGTATTTTGTTTAGACTTGTATGTGTTTATACCTTACTGGTATGCATTTTGCTTCGAATGGTATGAGTTTGTCAAAATTTGATATATAATGATTAGTATGTGTTTGTTGAAATCTAGTATGGACTTTTATTCATCTGATATGTGTTTATTTAGGTATAAACCCATAAATTAAAAAAAATGTACTGAAAAAATCCAAAAAAATATTAAAAACACATTGAAAAAATCTAAAATTCTACTAAAAAGGGCTTAAAAAATCGTGCGCAACTGGATAGATGTCCCTGAGTGCAGGTAACGTCAAAAAAATGCCCAAAAAATAAAAAAATCTATTAAAAATGCGTCGAAAAAAAAATTCTAATAAAAACGCGCCAAAAAAAATAAAAAAAATGCTATTAAAAATATCGTGAGAAATTGAAAATATCGCGAGAAATTAAAATATTGAGAAATTGAATATGAGCTATTAGGAAGTAGGAGAAAAAATGCATGCTTAATTTTCATGGGAGTTAATTTGGGAGCTTCTAATAGTGTCATAAATATGAGAGTTGATAGGAGGTAGTAAAATGGGAGGCCAAAATATTTTTTTAAATGTCTCCCATTTAGATGCCACATGGCGCGTTATGGTTGGTTGGGAGAAATAGAGTCACTAATTATAGAAGGTAAATAGCTGTCGTTCCCAAATAATATATACAGTATATAAAAATGCGGGAAAAATAATATACGGTCATTACGGAGTCGTTACCAATCTCGTCGTGATTTCGGATTTCCCGTAGTATTTTGGTCAAAAATTTGTAGTATTTTGGTCAAAAATTTGGAGATTCAACGATTTCTTTTAATCTCAAAACATGAAAAAAATTCTGTGACAAGTCACACCTCAATGGATCTGATTAAGTGCAGGCCATAATATATTGGGGCCTCATATTACCCTCGAGTCTACAACTCAATTGAATCCATAACTGGTAGAATAAATTATATTTGGGCCTCATATTAACATTTGATAACAAATTATAAATTTGATATTTAGCGGACAAATTGTAGATATTAACAATAAATTGAATAGATATTACATTACACTATTACATAATTATCATCTAAGCATCTCGTGAAATGAAGAATTGAAGGAACATAATCATTCATCATGAGAGATGTACAACTGCACTGCTACAAAAGCAGATAGTTTGTAATCACATCAATGTATCAAATAATCGCTTTTACAATGTGGCAGCTTTGCAACTCTACTCCTTTAACATGTAACATTATGAAAATTTGGCCCTCCTCCATGTTTATATAAAATAGTCCTTCATTCTTCGCACTTACAGATGAGTTGAATACGAGGATTTTGCTCAATATATTAGAAATTTATTCAAAGTTACATTTGGACGTAACTTTTCATACTTTCATCATATTGAAAATGATTTTGAATATTGGGAATTGAGTACATTGGGCTTCATATTAATGACATTACAAAAATTGAAAGCAAAATTCCGCTCCTTTGTCGTGCAAACTGTAAAATAAAGATATATAAATTGATGCATTTTGATTTTTCAAATGTATATATCTCTATCCATTAAAATACTCTCCAATTTGTGTGTCACTGTAATCGGACTTGGTGCGACCTTGGAGATGCGATCCATTTCCCATGAACCAATTGGAGGGATGAAAGGATGCAAGTTACTGGATAAACATATGCAAACTATTTTAACACATTATTTAACTATTACGTATTTTATATGTCAATAATAAAAAACCTTACCTTTTAGTTTCCTCCAATTTCTTATGAAAAATCAAAAGTGCCTTTACCAATGTAAAAAAACACATGGAAACTAATTGGAAGTGGAGTTGGATTGGATAGCATTAGCTATTAGAATTGGATTCGGATCTATATATATAAACATTATAATATTAGAATGTCATGTATTATTTTTTATTTCATTTCATGCTAATGTAATTTATAACTACCACTTTTGGTAAGAAACGCATTTTCAATAATACATTTTTACTGTGCACAAACGCATGTGATACGCCTAATAGCTAGGTGGAAAGGATGCCAAACATTTGAAAGATTAAACATAACCCAAAAGACTGCATGAAATTTGAAACCATATAACTAGTATCTAATATTACATTTGTGCATCCAATACAAAACTAATATATTGATCAAATTTTATATTAACAATTTGTATTGGTATAACATACAAAAATATAAAACACTGAATCTAATAATGGCGCCTCTCATGCATAGAATGCAAGATGAAAGACAAAAAATCATAAACTAATAAATCAATTTCCATAAGAAAAATTGAATTGATAATAATTTGATTAATCAATAAAATGCCTCCAATTTCCTCTAATAAAATCCCCCTACAATCGCCATTACCAAAGCACACAATATCTCCACACACAACGGCTTAAAAATCTGCAATATAAAACAGTCTTTAGGCCAACAAAAGAATTCCAAAAACAAAAATTTCAATAGAACTCAAGCTCATTCAAAAAAAAAATAAAAATTCAATAGAAAACTTGTTTATTACAAAAACAATCCAATTACCTTGGAACTAGAAATGGAATAATAACCAGTCGGAGAAGAAACATCCCCGATTTGCGCCGGCGAATCCGCCGCCCCTCCAGTACTCACATTCCCCAAACCGCCCTTCCCAACCGCCCCCAAATCGTACGCCGGCGACCCATCAGGGCGGAACAGCCCGTAGTTCCGCTCTGAGGCGGGGCCGGGCTTGAGATTTTCGTTGAAAAGTGCAAAGACGTAGACCTGGAGTGGTTGGTTTGGAGCCGCCGGAGTTCCCTTGCTCTGAGAGACGAGCTTCATTAGGTTTCCGTTGTACCGCCTGGCGTTCTCCGGCGTCGCTCCGGGCTCGTCGTCGTCTCCACCCGACGGCCAGCCTGTCTCCGACACCCTGATTTCTACGTTTGAGTTATTTGGCGATACCTGTGTATATATTATGCTTTAGTACTGATTGATTTGTTCTTAAACTAATTAACATAGTCTCTAATTTAGTGAACTTATATACAATAGATAGACTATTAGAGTAAATAAATATCCAAAGAAAATTTTTCATACTAAAATGATAATTATACTTTTTCTGTAATCTTGAGCCAAAACATTATATTATTTATTTTCTTATGAATTGAAACATATATTAATTAATCACCTTTTTAATTGCGGTCCTAACCGCATCGACTTGCGCATGGAGCATATTATCGTAACGTAATCCCGACCCAGTATCAGAAACACCAGCATTGGGCTCGAACAAAACGTAATTCAAATTAACACTCTTTGAATCTGCTTTGTACGCGAAATACGGATACGCGTTAATTAAAAATGGTGATCCGGTTTTCTGAAGAAAATTTAGAGTTGGTAGGATGTACGGTATTAGATCCTTGCGAAATGTTGAGCCAGATGGGGGAAATGATGTGTCTAACACTGCGAGAGAATGAGCGGTTGTGATAGAGATTTTAGTGTCTAGCCCTAATGATGTCAGTGCCGAGTGGAGGTTTACCATTGCCGGTGCGAGCGATTTTATCAAAGTTGCATCATTACCTATTATGAAATCAGAGTTTAATAAAAAAAAATATTCGCCTTCTTTTGGTTGCTGATTGAATCTAATAGTTATTTTAGATATATATTTCATTTAAAAATATAACGTTACCTGTCAAAACCTCATTGCCAACCGTTATAGCAACAATTTTAGTATTTGGAAGATGAGGAAGGATCGCAGAACGAATCCAAGCACAAGCGGCCGATGAGTCACGTGCTAAATGTGGAACTGAATTGTCTGGCAGGCCGACAATGAATTCTATGCCAGTGTTGGCAAATGCGGATAAAACTCGGGGATCCGTATCGTAGAGCTTGACACGTGTCGCGTTGAGAGACCGCATAAGTGGAATGACGGAAGAAGGGGGAGGGAGATTGTCGGCTACTTGACCGTAATTAATTCCGAGTGAATTGGTTGAGAGAGTGTTAATGGAGATTGTTAAGATGAAAAGGAGGAGGAGAAGTTGGTCTTGCATTGTGAATTTTGAGATATTGAGTGTCTGAGTGAGAGTGAAGAACGAGAAGAAGAAGATAGAGGGAAGAGTGGGGAATTAATGATGAAAATAATGAAGGGGTGCTAAAAGGTGTGGATTATAGTAGTATAGGACATAGTGCTTTTATCATATTTAGATCTGACAGTAGATATGCTTTAATAATATCTCCACAATTGTAGGTTAGCTATACTCACACATTAACATACTGTTTTATTTATTTTTTTTATTTATATAGATACCAGATTCTAGTATATGAAATATTGTTTGAAATAATATGAAAAAATAACATTTTTGATAATTTCATTCTAATATTCTATGTTTATTTTATATAATTTAATTATAATATACTATGTTTCAATCATATATTTTGTTTATCGTTATGGGTATCATGTGTGTTAGCAAAGGAAGCCCCTTTTATTCAGCTAAGGTACAAAGAATCCATAGACAAAAAAGAACGAAGGAAAATAAAAGCATTGCTCCAAAAGATGGTAAAGTATCAAGCAAGTGCAAAATTGGTCATTTGAACTTTGATCTTTTGAGAAATTTACTGATATATCCTCTAATTCCAAGAAAATTACCGTTAAAGCGTCGTTAAAGTGAAGGGACACTTCTTTTGTACATACATAATTTTGAATTGACAAAGCAACCAATAATAATACTAACAATTATTGAAATTCTAGGTATAAAGATTGCATCACTTTCTCGTCTGATTCTACCAGGCCAAAATAAGAAAAACACATTACATAAATTTATTTCTGTATTTATTTCATAACTAAAACAATAATTCAAATTCTAGGTATGAAGATTGCATCGATTTCTTGTTCTATTCAAACAGACTTCACAATTAAATTAAATTCATCAACTAAAAATGACAACAGAATGAGCTTTTTTTTTCATTTCATGTTAGTTTGAAAAATATTTACAAATCTAACGCTTTTGCCATCTTGGTGAAAAAAATGACTTTCGCCAACATGAATCACAATGAAAATTTTCAATTTTATCTCATGCTGACAGCTTAGTTTTATTTTATTTTATTATGTTAGACTTACGTTAACGGTTCACTAACCTGTGGAAAAAAAGGTTTGTGAATCCTTTTTTTTTACCGGCCTTTGTGGCAGGAATGAAGCTATATAGAGATTAGAGGAGGTCATTCCTTGACTCCTCACAAATTTTATTTTTGGAACATATACATTTATATATATTGACCCTCCCAAAATTATTATGGAATAAATTTTAAGCTCGGCCATTGTTAGGTGGTGAAAATAGAAATTTTTCATTTTTAGTAGAGAAGGAAAGGCCGGTGAAAATTGGGAAAGTAAAAAAAAGGTCATGTTAGACAATTTCACTAGCCCGGTGGTAAAAGTGTTTTTCTTTAATCTGCTCAAATCGTAGTTAATTTAACTATCTATTTGGGTGAATAATTTTTTTAATACACTTTAGTCAACCTAGGTGGCGAAAGTTATTATTTCGCCATCCAATGCGACGAAAGCACTAGATTTGCAAATATTCTTCATTCAGATGCTAGCTTTGCAATTATTTTTTTAAATAACGCCGTTCATTCAGACGCTAGATTTGCAATTATTTTCAAAAACAAACATCAAATAAAAAAAATAAAAAAAAAACTCGCAACAAAAACCTTAAATAGATAAATAAACAAACAAACAAACAACCAAAATCCAATTTTATTAATTTAAAAAATAACCCGCCAAGTCCTTATGCCCCCTCCAAAAATGATCTGCCAGATCCTTCTCACCACAACCTCTGAACTCACAGAGCACACAAACCGACTCCTTCTTAACGGGTTTCGGATCCATCTTCTCTACCGGGTCTCGGATCATATTATTGCACTGCTTAACGGGTCCATATTTAGATGCCTTAACGGGTCCAGATTCAAAATATTTAACGGGTCCATATCCAGATAATTTAACAGGTTCAGATCCGAATTTCTTAACGGGTCCAGATCCTGATATTTTAACGGGTTCAGATCCGAATTTCTTAACAGTTACAGGTTTATATGGCTTAACGGTTCCAGATTCAACGTGCTTAGCGGGCACATAGCCGTATATTTTAATGGGTTCATATCTGGATTTCTTAACGGGTTCAGATCCGAATTTCTTAAAAGGTTCGGATACAAATTCCTTAATGGCTCTGGATTCAGATCCGGATTCCAATTTCTCTACATTTTTTCTGTGCTTTTTGCCTTTCAAATGTAATTTAACATTTCCCAAGGGCACGAACGGAAGATTACAAACAGTGCACAAATACCCCGTTTTGAGCTTCTGTATCACATTTCCCACACGAGTCAAAAATTCCGTCTCGGTCAGAAATTCATCTAAATTCTTATCGGGTTTAGGGTTTTGGGACCCGTTAAGGAGATTTGACGTATCTTGTTCAGTCAAATCCTTAACAGGTTTAGGGTTTAAGGGTTTAGGGTTTGGGGACCTGTTAAGGAGTTTGGACGTATCTTGTTCAGTCAAATCCTTAACAGGTTTAGGGTTTAAGGGTTTAGGGTTTGCGGGTTTAGGGTTAAGGAGGTTGGATTTGTGTCTTTTGCCGTAAAAGTGGGTTTCTAAGACCTTTTTGGAAGGGTTTTTGATCTTGCAAAGAGTACAGTGCCAGTATCCTTTTGTAAATAAAGCGTAATTTTTCATGGAGTCATGAATTTGTATGGATTTTCTCTTTTTGTTGGAAATTTTGTCAGGTTCCTGCAAGAGATTGTGATTGTGAAAGATTAGTGTGATTAAGAGTATAGTGTCGTTTTGTCGGTACGATGATATGTGTGCGATATATTAATAAAAATGATAATGTTGGTTACAAAAATTATTACATTATTAATGGAGATTGCGATTGTAAAACGTTAATGTAAACAAGACAGTAGTTTTGTTTTGTATATATGATATGTGCGATATATTAATGAAAATGATAATGTTGGTTGAGGAAAAACAGAATGTTACCTTATAAATGGAGATTCTCGTTGTTTTTTCTTCGTTCGATTTTTCCGATTTATTAATAATTAATAATGGAGAGTTAGTTGAATCTATTTTTTGTTTTTTATTCAAGTGTATTTCTGATTCGGGCTCGGATTTCACTGCGATTAGTTCCTTAACGGGTTTGGATCTGTAAACGGGTTCAGATTCATGTGTGATTGAATTCTTAACGGGTTCAGATTTTTCTGTGATTACTTCCTTAACGGGTTCAGATTGTTGTGTGATTGAATCCTTACAGTGTTCAGATTTCTCAGTTAATAATTTCTCAACGAGTTCAGATTTTTCTGTAGTTAATTTCTTACCGAGTTCAGATTTTTCTGTAGTTAATTTCTTACTGAGTTCAGATTTTTCTGTAGTTAATTTCTTACCGAGTTCAGATTTTTCTGTAGTTAATTTCTTACTGAGTTCAGATTTTTCTGTAGTTAATTTCTTATCGGGCTCAGATTTCTCAGTAGTTAATTCCTTAACGGGTTCGGATTTCTCAGTTACTGAATCCTTAACGGATTCAGGTTTCTCAGTTCTTGAATCCTTAACAGGTTCAGATTTTTCCGTAGTTAATTTATTATTCGGTTCTGATTTCTCAGAAATTAATTCCTTAAAGGGTTCAGATTTCTCGGTAATTGAATTCTTATTGGTCTCAGATTTCTCAGCTATTAAGTCCTTAACGGGTCCCGATTCCTGCGCAATTGGATCCTTAACGGGTCCAGATTTCTCAGTACTTAATTTCTTATTATTTAACAGATTCAATTTGTGTCTTTTTCCGTTAAAATGATTCTCCAACACTTCTTCATTCACAGTTTTGATTTTACAAAGAGTACAATGCCAGTATCCTAATGTAAACACAGCCCAATTTTTCATTGAGTCATTTTGCTCATTGTTTTTGTCCGATTTAATAATTAATTGAGAATTTGGGGAATCTAATTTCCGTTTTTTAAGTTGAGATCCTTGTGTGATTGATTTCCTAACGGATTTGGATTCTTGTGTTATTAAATCCTTAACGGGTTCAGATTTCTCTTTGACTGAATCCTTAACGGGTTCTAATTCCTCTCTGTTTGAATCCTTAACGGGTTCTGATTTCTCTGTGAATATTTTCTTAACGGGTTCAGATTTCTCTTCGGTTAATTTCTTAACGGGTTCAGTTTCTTCAGACCCGTTTAAAAGTTCATTCAGATTCTCTATTAAACCATTTACAATATTTACAGCACAAGTACTATTTCCATCATTTTCTAAAGTCTCCACTCGAAACATTTCTTCTTCAATTAATTCATCCGATTTCAACAGAGATTTACTCAAATCTATTTTTTGCTTTTTATCAGACTGACTTTCACATTCTTTCTTCCCACCTTCTCTCCGCCTTTGTCGACCCGTTTGACCCGCTCGATCAACTCGATCAGTAATTTCCTCAACTGGAGATCTCCAGTTTGGTACGGACTGGAGAGAAAGAGGATTGAAATCTGAAGGAAGTTCAGGATAGAGAGGGATGAAGACCGAGATTTCTGCCAGCTCAGCGTTTAGTCTCTCCAAAAGCTTTCTGTCGTGCTGCTCTAGGGATTTACAGTGGGCCTGTTCAATTTTGGTTGCTTCTTCGTGTAATTTGATCCGTCTCAATTCAAAGTTTTGATCTTTACCTGTTTTAAATATGAAAGAATTCTGTTTTAATTACTGGAAATTGAATGTGGTTTAGAGAGTTGGGGGATTTACCTTTGAGGTTTTTACTGCAAAACGCGCTGCTACCACAACCTGCTTAGATTTATAGAAAATCGCAATTAAAATTTGAAGAAATATTGAGAAAAAAAATATTAAATTCTTCAATATAAATCATGAAAAATCGTCTTTTTTATTTCTTCACAATCAAATTCGCGACAGTACCCACAAAATTTTTATTCTCCATGTCTATTACAAATCAAAATCAAAAGTTCGGAATTTTTCTACAAATTACCAATCAATGCAGGCTGTAACGCGCCGCGGGGCATTGAAGAAGGACGAAATTCCGGAATTTCGAAATCCATTTCCAAATCCAGGATTGGAGTTCAACAATGACGATCGATCAAATGGGAGAAAGGAACTGTAGAGAATTGCGGCGCGGGTTCTTTCCGTCTTTTTCTTTCCAAAAAGAACTTTGAATTTTGGTAATATGAGTGACACAGTTACTTTCCGGGAATTGTAATTCGGATGATTTAAGTGTGTGGATAATGGAGCTCTTTTTTGATACGGGCTATTTTGTCAAGTTTCATATTAGCCCACAAATGATGGTAGCTTACACGTGTTATTTATAACTCTCTTTTTTTTTTTTTTTTTTTTGACAATAGCCCACAAATGATGTTATTTATAACATTTTATTAGGATTAAAACAGTGAACTTATATTTGGATATTTAATTTGGTATATTAGATATATAATAAAGGTATTCAGTGCGGGATCTTAGTGGAGACTGGAGGGATAGCCGCCCTCTCTAGATATTGAAACAGTATTAAATATATATGATTATTCTACTGTATTTTTTTATAGAATCAGAATTTATATGTATTCTGCTTAGGTATTATAGTCACATAGTCACATATATTGTATATTTATGTTTCTGAAGAAAACAGAGTTAAAATTAGCCTGATTATTAATTATATAATTTATAACTAGGATAATGCCCGTGTTTCGCTGCGAGTATTTAAATTTATTGTTTATTTAAATCTATAATGTATAAATTACAATTATGAAAATTCAAAATAAAAGTTTCAAATGATTAATAATGTATAAATAATATAATAATTATGTTAAATAAGTTGGATATGTTTAAAATCATTTTGAATGACATCATAAGATATTTTATCTATCTATTACTCATTTAAAAAAAAAATTATATCACAACTAATTTTGTAAGAACGGATACCTCTATATAAATAAATTTACATACGAGAAATAAAGCAACACAAATGATAAATTCATAAAAAAAATAAAAAATAACAACCCGCGATAATTAATCTATGATCTCAATTTTTGTTTGCATTAAGATTTCTATGATTAAAAGGTCATCACATTTTTATTCTTTTTTATTTTCTTTTCTCATACCGTTATCTCATTACATATTATATTAGAAAAATAAATCAAGTATCGTGTCATCGGCAAATTGCATCAACCCGCGATAATTATTAAAACTTATATAAATACTTTTCTAAATAAATTAACAGTATCAAATTTAAGATTCCATATCTCATATGGACACTTGCATTTAGATATTACTGGATAAATTTTAATAATTAATATGGCAAAATTCATTATTAATATCAAGATGATAGTACGAACTCATCAAATTATCCTCAAATATTAATTTCATATAGAGAATGACAAATACATGAAGCAGGAAGCATTCACATGATTTAATACCGTTTGGCTGGAGATTAAATCCCCAATAATGAATATAAAACTTTGATTTTTTAGTTTAAAAAAGAATTGAAATAGATAATGCAAGGAAAAAAAAATCTTCATATGATATGATGCCATGGCCAGTATTTTCTTTCTAAACTGATATTTCAGATTAAATTTCGCTTTTAACTGGCTTAATAAATCATCACGGCACATCAAACATTAAAGTTCAAAGACGAAAAATATCAAGATTCTAGCCGTATTGTTAAAAGTACTGATTTTATTTAGAGAAGGCCCAATTAATATATTTCGCTGAAAATATAGATTATTAGGTGAACTGAGTGCTAATAAATAATAATATACTAGAATAAATGAGTGAAAAAAAATGTACATATAAAAGTATACAAAATGTGCTATATAAGTCACATAAAACTTATAAAATAGTATAAATTAATATCAAAAGAGTCTATAAATATACGTATATAATACAATAAATAATTTATATTTTGTCAAGATTCAAATTATGGACAATTTCATTTTTATATTCATTTAATTTTTTACAGCATGCCAATTTTCATATTTTAAAAATCTATAATTTTTTCCTACATAATTAAAAATTCTAATATTTAAATAAGCGGAGTGAGGATCCCATTAGTTAGAGATACAACTATATTTCTCATTTTTTTTCCTTTTGTTACGTCTTGTGTGAAGTATCCACTATTACTTGTGCAGTGTTTTAATTATGAGGTGTTTAAATTGGTGGTGAGTATCTTATTTATTTATTTATTTATTTCTGGTCCAATAAAATAAAATACAAAAATAATTCAATGAGGAATATTAGATAAGAAAAACAGTTAGTTCGATGAAATTAAGAAATTCAACAAATTTTAAAGAGAAGAATATAAATGAAAAATATACGAGGTCTTTCAAAATATTTATAAAAGCAAAGTATTTCTCTGAATTATTTTTCAGAGTCTAGATTTAAAATAACAATCTTAAAAATTCACACATTTTTTGTGGGGCTGAAAGTAGCTGAAGATTCCAAAAAAAATGATGGGGAAAAATTGTTTGGCGGGCAACGAATGAACTAACGCTCCCTTACAGAGTCACGTTCAAGCACGTGCCGATCTAGTGCAGCAGATTCCCTCGTAATTAGCACCTCTTCATTATCTTCTAAATGACCAAACTACCCTCCCATCTATTTAAGTCGACCAAATCAGCATATCAGATTCAGGGGTATTTCAGTCCGGAACGTTTTCCCGCGCGTCCCTCTGTCTCCCCAAATTTCAAATTCATAAACGGAACCGGATGAAAAAACAAATTTTTTTGATTTTTGCCGAAATATTTCCAATATTAACCCCGCGCCAAATTAAATTAAAATCGCCGCCTCAAATCCTTCCTCCCTTCATTACTTTCATTTCAACGGTCTTTTTTCCCTCTTCTTTATTTCGTTTTTCCGCCCAGATCTGCTTAAAATCCTTCCTTTTTTCTCAAATGCGCCTTTCAAAACCCTCTTAGAATTTCGTTATTTCGATTTTAAACAAGGAGAAGGAGATGTCGAGTTTGGCGCAGGATTCTTCATGCGTGGATCCTTCCGGTCAGACTGTCGCGTACAGCAGAAAATCGAAGTCTTTGTCTATTCTTTGCACAAAGTAAGAAGTGGAAATTTTCAGGATTCTTGTCTATTTATTTCGAATTTTTGTTGATTTTTCTGAATTTTTCGTTTGGTTTCTTAGTTTCATGGGTCTTTACAATAGAGACGACGTGGATGCTATTGGATTGGACGACGCGGCAAAGCGACTGGGCGTGGAGAGGCGTCGGATCTATGATATCGTCAACGTTTTGGAGAGTGTTGGGGTAAATTCTTGCTTTCTTTTCCGTTCTTGTTTCAAATTATTTTCCTTCTGTTTTTTAATAAATTTCTTTCTGTTTTTCTGACTAAGTAAATAAGCTTTTGTTCCATAGTACCAACGTTTTGCCCTTGTTCTATTAAATTTCCCATTTTTTTTTTACCATTTGCAGTAAATTGTGAAAAATAAAGGATCTTTTAAGGGTATATATGCAAAAAACAGTATCTAATTTCTTAATAATCGTTCTAATGGTGTTTAGGTTTTAGCAAGAAAGGGGAAGAACCAATACAATTGGATAGGATACCAAGGGATCCCAAAGGCTCTACAAAATCTCAAGGTTTGCACTCTTTCTGTTTGATGAAATGTCTCAAGTCTTTCTCATTCTTTGTGTTTCACATGTTTGATGAAATGACAAAATGAAGCTCTTGTGAAACTATTTTTTATAATTGAGCAGGATGAGCCAATAAATGAATATGTGCATCATACTCAAAACCCTTACATTAAAGTAAGTTCTTTAGACTCTAATCTTTGTTTAAATTTATTTCTTGAGCAAAATTTCTTTTTTTTTTCAAAAATATTATATTGGCATTTTTATTTTTTTTTGTCTAATTTGTTATTTTTCTTTTTGCAATAAAGTCGTCTCAAGAAGACGAAGAGGAATCAGGAAACCAAAGTACGGATCTTGAGGCAGATAAATCAAGCATGTTTACTGACACATCTGCTTCATTAAATGCAGCCTGCAAAGCAAAGTCTGGTATGATTTATATATCTTTTTATGAATGAATAGTTCTTCAAATTTCCTTTTTTGCAAGTTTCACAAATTTGGATGTTTTTGTTTTTGTTGCATTTTTAAGCTTTGGATCAGAGGAGAGAGAAGTCTCTAGGTTTGCTCACTCAGAATTTTGTGAGACTATTTCTTACTACTGATGTAAGTTCTTTAAATTTCTAAAGTAATTAAAAATCAAGAAAGAATATTTAAATTGCTATATTAATTTTATATTTCTTAAAAACCTCATTCTAATTTTGTATTTTTAGAATTATCCAATAACTCTAGATGAAGCAGCAAATGTACTTCTTGGCGAGGGACATGATTCTGTTAATATGAGAAGTAATTCATTCTTCTTTTTAATCTTTACCATTCTCTTTTTTCATTAAATATAATTTTCACCACAAATATTAATTTTACTAATTTATAATTTTCCAGCTAAAGTGCGTAGATTATACGACATTGCAAATGTTCTCCAAGCTATGAGTCTCATTGAAAAGGTACACTTCTCATTTCAAATTTCACAATATCAAAATTAAAATTTAAAATTTTTGAATAATAAATAAAAATTCAATTTTAAAATATTTTTTTTGAAATTTCAAACAATAAATTTTCAAATTAATTTTAAATCTCATCGAAAGTCTCAGATTATATCATTTTCCTCTTTCAAATTTCAAAATTTGAAATTAAAATTTTAAATTTTAAATTTTAAAATTTAAATTTTACAGACTACACAAACAGACTCAAAAAAGCCAGGCTACCGCTGGCTAGGACCCGAAGGAAAACCAAAAACGGAATCAACTGGACTCTCCATCGAAATCCCAAAGCCATCAAGAAAAAGAACATTTGGAACCGAAGTAACAAACTTAGAACCCTCAAAAAGGCCCAATTTAGGCCCGTTTAAGGAAACCCGGCCTGTTAAGCTCGGCCAGCTGGCGGAATGCAATGTGCCAGCTCAGCAAGTGAGGAGTAGTGAGAAAGGAGGGTTTGTTTTCGGCCCGTTTCAGCCGGCTGGTATGAAGAGAGAGAATAGTAATAATAGTAATGTGCAGAGTGTGGATAGAGAGAAGGTTAAACAGTGGGAGAGCATGGCCAATGCTTTTCGGCCTCAGTATCATAATCAAGGTTAGTTGTCATTTCTATTTTGGGATAGTCCTTGAACTTCAAGGGGGTTGCAATTTAGTCCTTGTACTATTGATATGGCATATTTTGGTCCTTTATTTTATGAAAACATGCACAATTCTATAATGTACAAGGACTGACCAATGATGATAGTATAGGGACTAATGCAGCATTTATCCATTTTATTTTTAGATGGATAAATTTGATATTTTTGAGTTTATCAAGGGTAAATATAAAATTACGTGAGATTTAATTTTATTTAGTTACTTTTGTGAAGTAGCATTGAGTGAATTGTTTGGGCATTATGTGGAGGCATGGAGGTCTTGGTACAAGCAATTCGCGCAAGGAAGTAATGGCATGTCTTTCTAATCAGATTCTTTCTGATTTTAAGCTAGACTGAATTTTCTTTTTTCTTTTTTTTTTTGAGTTTTTTCGGTGTTAACCATTATTGTGTAGCATAAACTTGTGTTGAGGTTAGATATGGATTCAGCGGCTTTTATTGCATAGTTTATTATTTTATTTTAGTTCTTTATTGCGATAATGCAATTTTTTAATATTTAGTTTGAATTCATTTGTCCTTGTATGTAATTTATACTCCATTTGTATTGAAATTGGGGGTGTTGGTTTGGTTCAAATTGAACTGAATGAGGTCAAACTGAATTAAACGGAACAGAATTGGTTCAATTGAAAAATATAGAATTGATGTAATGAATTGAATAAATTGAGTTTTGATTTGGTTTATTCGGTTGAACAAAATAAAAATTTCAATAATTTAGTATGTCACGAACAAAAATAGTTTATGTTGAATTGGAAGTGCAACTAATCATCAAATATGAAATTAGATATTATGAACATGCTTTTCTTATTTTAAAGTTTGTAACTTGAACAAAACTAAAAATGAAACATTAGTAAACCGGTTAAACCAACTAATACCAACTTTTTGAACAACTAAACTTATTTAACCGGCTTGGTTAATGTTTTCCTGAATCAAAACTAAGCCAAACTAGTTAAACTGAATATTACCAACTTTTAGAACAATCACCTAATAGATTTAACCAAAGTCAACCAGTTTGGTTCTCGAATAAACCGACCCCTTTGAAGTTTGACCACCCCTAAAGATTCCAAAGTAAAATAATTCATTCTTCTTAAAGATAAATCAGGAGTATAATTATTCAACAACAGCACACAGGAGGTCCTCTTGATTTATATCAAGCCACTCAATCACAATCATAATTTAAAAAATACAGTATTATTATGGAATTTCTTTTTTTTTCCTAAGTGATTCTGTAAACCATAAATCATAATAAAAGATCCTAATGTATGGGATACTATATAAATAAAAAAATTACATTTGATGTTTATCAGTATCAACTTAGATTTTTATCATTTTATATTTAGATTTTTACAATTACTCAAGGATACCCTTAAATAAAAAATATTCATGATCTTTATAGTTTAACTCATTTCTAAATATATTATTATCTTTCATAATTAATTTTTATACAGATATTTATTTTGTAAAATATATTTAAATAACTTTTATTTTATTCTTATGAGAAAAACATTTGTTAGAATATAAATTAATAAATACCATATATAGAAACAAGTTTTAAAAAAATATATCAAGTATATTAATTTCATAGTAATGAATGTTTTAGAATATAAAAACTACATTATACATTACTTTTATATATTACATGTGCCTTAAATTTATCAAATCATGATCGATATGTCCTTTTATTTTATTTAAATATTATTATATGTATAGTTAATTAAATTTTAGTATAATTTTGATGAAATTTTTTTTATTGTTATCACACCTTTCCAAAGAGATATAATTTTCGAATAACAAACACTTTGTTCTCTGATTAATTATAGAAGTAACATCATTTCGTTTTCTTAGGATATTCCACAAATAAGCATTAATCCGATTATATGCATGATGCTTCATATATGTATCATATCATCAATCTTGAGGAAAGACAATCTGATATAACTATCAGTCCATATCTCATATGAAGTTTTTTAAAATCATTTTAGATGGAATTATGTTTAGCATGAACGCAACAAAGACTATAATCACAAAAGAAATAGAAGATATGCTTGACTTATCATGATTGAACTATATATAATAAAGTTCGAAATTTTTATCATCAGCGTCAAACACTTGGCTCTGGACTCCTCGATCTCATTGAAGAAAATTTAATTTTCAAACCCAAGTTTTATTCTCCACTTCATTATTTGAAAGCTTTGAAATTTTTAAAATATTCAAATTTATTGTTTTCATAAAGTGATATATTAATATCTCTTTAAATTATATATAAATATAATGAAGTAGTTTTCCTTTAACATCTTCACTCATTAGTTAATATACGTCAATATGTATGAGAGCCAATAAGTTACTTATTTTTATCTTACTTTGTGAAAGATGTATATGTCATTTTGTCAAATAAATAAGTTACACATGTTTCAAATGATTCAAAATCAAATGAATGTGAAAATTAATCTTAATGGATTTAATAAATGTTCATCTTATTCAAGTAGACCAAGCGACACCGCTAGATTTGAATTCTTAGTATTAATGTTATAGATCGACTTATAAATCTAGTTCAATATAATACATAAGGTAATTTTCTAAGTGAATATTTCAAAAGAAAAATAACCTTTGTAGATAGTAAAATTATTATTCTCGGTAATAAATTAATGATCATTCATAGTTAAACTCGAAATATAGATAATACAAAATTTATTATCGACTTAATATAACAATTATTTATGTCGACAATAAGTCTAAAAAAAGTAAATATATGAGTTACTTGAAAAAATGCATCAACTTTTGCTACATTTGTCACTAATACATTAACATCATATTTACTAAATAATCTACAACTTAGTCATCACATTATCACAAATGTGTGATTCACCTCGTGTATCTAATACACATGATATAGTCAAGTTAATTTCTATAACAAGAATACTTGAAGCGGTAGTCACACTACTTTTTCTATCCTTTTCGTATCTTCTTGAGGGTCTCTTTCAATGAGCTGATTCATTGTGAAAGATATCAACTTCTTATTTAAGATCATGACCGGGTAACATCTTGCCCTTATATTTGGAATTACTCTTTATGTTTTTTTTAAGTATGAGAACATCATTGACAACACTTGTTCATGTTTCATTTCATATTTATAAGCATCTTATGGTCTTTGTACTTCTTAAGGGCATATCATGAGACAAAAATAGATGTACTATTTGATTTTAACAATATGCAAAGAATATTATTCTTTAAGTATTCATATAATGACTCTCACTATTTTTAATCAATTCAATAACCCCCAATCATATTAATTCAGAAACTTTCAAACCTTGAAGTTTCATAATGAGAGATGATCCATATTTTATTAAGTCCTAAGTGAGATTTGGCTCATCGTCTAGAACTTAAATTATTTAGGTAGGAACAATTCCGATTGTATCTCATACAACTCTAGAACAACATAGGATGAGCATCATATGTCCTGAGCCCAGTTAAGTCGAATCATGTCTAATCATTGGTAAAATAGTATCCAACACACTCGGCTTTGGCATGACCTATATTGATTCCCATTTTCCGCATTCTCTCCTCCTACAAAAATCATGTCATCTTAGAAAAGTAGAAATAGAAAAATCGTGATATCATAGAGTTCAATGATAATATATGTGGAGTTTTTGTGGGGAAATGAGGGAGCAACTTATAATTTTCCTTCATTCCTTTACATTTTTTCTTCGTTTTTTCTATCAACCAATCCAAGCATGGGGAAAATTTTAAAAAGAGAGGCATGGAAATATTGTACAGTTTGCTACTTTTTGCTTTTACTCACTCACATGGTTAATTTACTGTGCAAGGATAGAAGTGGGTAAACTAAAATCTAATAAATAGACCGCGGAACGAATTATCCAAAGAAAAATGAAAAATCACGACGGGAGTATTGTAGCGATTCTATAACGACAAATTAAAATTATATATTATTTTTTTGCGTTTCTATATACGTTTAGATAGAGGCATCACTGGTAAAATCCATAATTCCGGCCTCCATTATTGTTATTTGAGTTTTTGAATTTATCAAATATTCTTGAATTAGTTACTTTAAGATAATTTTCAAGTTCTGTTATAATTGTTATTGGATTTAGTAATATGGGCTTGTTGTAAGATTTTTTTCGATGGAACGATAGTTGTTAGATTCTTAACTAAACGTTAGATAAATTCACTTCAATAGTTTAACGAGACTTATAACATGATTCAAATGTTTTGAGTAGTTTTAGTAAGTCATACTCAGTTGAAAATTTAGACTAAAACATTTAACTAGAATCGATTAGTCTCATCGGAAAAAAGAGATTCATAAATCCTTACAATTTCTTATCTACAAAAACCATTGGAAATATGATATCACAACAGCACTGTGGCATGCCGAATCACGACAGACGATATATATATTGTTTTTCACTTTTCAATATAATTTTTTTACATACTATTTTTATTCTTTATATATTTTTTACTTTTGGAATTTTGTATATACTATTTTGTTTTTTATGTATTGTTTTTTACTGTTACAAAAAATGAATTATATATACTATTATTATATTGTTGTTAATAAGCTATATATATATATATATATATATATATATATATATATATATGATTTCAAAGCATACTACAATGTATCATGACATATCAGATCCCAAAATCATTCTTAACTTTCGAAATATTAAACCTTTGTTAGACATATACAAGAAACCAAAATTAATTTATACTTGATTAACAAAAAGTTTTGAAATGTCTTAATGACAGAATCTGTATGTTCAAATCTTCTTAACTAGAAATTATGCATGACATGCTCATGCGCCCACCAAAAATGATCCGCCAAATCCTTCTCATTCCAACTCCTAAACTCACAAAGCACACAAGCTAATGGTACTGGGTTCATAGCGGGTCTGGACCACGACCCGTTAAAGCCACATTCGGGCCTCGATACCGGGTTCATAATGGGTCCCGATCCGAACCCATTAAACTTCAGTTCGGTGCTCGGTATCGGCTTCATAATGGGTCCGGATCCGGTCCCGTTAAAATTCTGATCAGGCCTCAGTACTGGGTCCCTAACGGGTCCAGATCCGGACCTGTTAAAGTTCCGTTCTGGCCTCGGTACCGGGTTCATAACGGGTCCAAATCCAGACCCGTTAAATTTCTGTTCAGGCCTCGGTTCTGAGTTCGTAATGGGTCCGGAACCATTAACATCCTGTTTGGGCTTCGGTTCTGGGTTCATAACAGGTCCGGATCCGGACCCATTAACTTTCCGTTCGGGCCTCAAAACCGGGTCCATAACGGGTTTGGATCCCGACCCGTTAAAAGTCTGTTCAGGCCTTGGTATCGGGGTCATAACGGGTCCAGATCCAGACCCATTAACTTTCCGTTCGAGTCTCGATTCCGGGTTCATAATGGGTCTGTATCCAGACACGTTAAAGTCCCGTTCGTGCCTCGGTACGGGGATCCTAACGGGTCCAAATCCAGACCCACTAAACTTCCCTTCAGATCCGGACCCATTAACTTGCCGTTTAGGCCTTGATACCGGATCCAAAATGGGTCCGGTTTCGGACCCATTAACTTTCCGTTCAGGCCTCGGTACCGGGTTCTTAACGGGTCCGGATCCGGACCCGTTAAGCATGTTTCTGTGCTTTTTGCCATTCAAATGCCCTTGCATGGACTTAAAGTCAAAACTTTTAACATCACAAAGGCTACAAAGCCACACATTGTGCCCTAGCTTCTGTACCGATTTTCCCGTACCAGTAAATTCATCAGATTTCCCTTTTTCGTTCTTAACGGGTTCAGGTTTCGCGTCTGAGGACCCGTTTAGGAGGTTTTTGTTGTGCAAACGGCCTTTGAGGTGATGCTCTAGAGAGATTTCGGAAAGTAATTTGATCTTGCAAAGGCCGCAAAACCATTTTTGTTTTGGAATTTGAGCCTGACGAAATAAAAAAGTTTGTTATTGAAAAATGATTTGTTATTATTATGTACTATGTATTGAAATGCAATGCAATGCAAAGTATAGTTTTGGTATTTATGATGTGATATTTATTGGAAAAGAGTTGGAAAGATATGTCATGTGTTCAAATGAAACTAATGATGCTAGTTATTTGAGTTCGTTATTACAAAATACCATATTTATTCTGAATTTCAGAAAGGTAAATATGACATTTTCACTTTTCGAATGGTAAATACTAAATATGATATTCTCACTTTTACAAGGGTAAATAATATAAATATGAAAACACAAGGCTTACCTTATTCTGTTTGTACGATTTAACAACGAACGGAAATTCTGACGAATCTAATTTTCGCTTTCTATCCAAGCGGGTCTCTTGTACGGATTTCGGGTTTGCAGACCCGTTAAGGAGCTTCTTATCGGGTTTCGGGTTTCGGAGTTTCTTAGCGGATCTTCTGTGTTTCTGGCCTTTGAAATGCTCTTCTAAGCCTATTTTAGATGTGGTTTTGATGTCGCATATGTGGCAGTACCACTCTCCTTTCGGAAATTGATTCCAGTTCATCGTTTGATTGTTCCTCTCGTAAAATCGATCAGACTTTTCTGAAATAGGGTTTGTAACAGGGTTTTGTTGGTTGGGCTTTTGTGATTCGATTGTTGATTGAGGTTTTGGGAAGTCTAATTTTTGCTTTTTGGCCAAGTGGGTTTCTGTTTCGGGTTCGGATTTCGGTGCAATTAAGTTCTTAACGGGTTCGGATTTCTCAGTTATTGGTTTCTTAACGGGTTCAGAATTCTCAGTCATTGAATTCTTAATTAGTTCAGATTTTTCAGTTACTGATCTCTCAACAGGTTCCGATCCTTCTGTAATTAATTTCTTAACGGGTTCAGAATTGTCAGTTATTGAATTTTCAACATTTCCAGATTTTTCTCTAATTAATTCCTTAACGGGTTTGGATTCCTGCGTAATTAATTTCTTAACGGGTTCAGATTCCTCTGAGATTGGATCCTTAATGGATTCAGATTTCTCCGCAAATAATTTCTTGATCTCAGCAACAAATTTCTCAACGGGTTCAGATTCCTCCGTTATAAGTGTTATTAATTTCTTTACAGGCTCAGATTTCTCATTAATTGATTCCTTAACGGGTTCAATTAAATCCTTATCGGGTCCAGATTCCTGTGTGACTAAATTCTTAATGGTTTCAATTAAATCCTTAGCGGGTTCAGATTTCTTATGAACTAATTTCTTAACGGTTTCAATTAAATCCTTAGCGGGTTCTGATTTTTCATGAATTAATTCCTTAACGGATTCAATGAAGTCCTTATCGGGTCCAGATTCCTGTGTGACTAAATTCCTATTGATCTTATCGGGTTCAGATTTCTCTGTGATTAATTCCTTAACGGGTTCAGTTTCATAAAACCCGTTTAAAACTTCATCAAAATTCTCCATTTGACCATTCAAAACACAGGTACCAGTACCAGTATTATTTCCTTCATTTTCCAAAGTTTCTTCTATAATTAATTCATCCGATTTTAATGGAGATTTAATTAAATCCATTTTTCGCTTTTTATCTGATTGATTTTCAGATTCTTTACGCTCATCTTCTCTCTGTCTTTTTTGACCCGTTTGACCCGTTCGATCAGGAAGTTCAGGATAGAGAGGGATGAAGACCGAGATTTCCGCCAGCTCAGCATTTAATCTCTCTAAGATTTTTTTATCATGCTGCTCTAGTAATTTACAGTGGACTTGCTCTATTTTGGTTGCTTCTTCATGTAATTTGATGCATCTCAATTCAAATTCCTGATCTTTACCTGTTTTAAATAAAAAGAAATCTGTTTAATTACTGGATTAATTGTTGGAAAATTAATTGAGGTTTAGAGAGTTGGGTTTTTTGTACCTTTGAGATTTCTACTGAATAATGCACTGCTACCACAACCTGCTTAGGTTTAGGGAAAATTCGCAATTAAAATTTGATGAAAGATTGAGGGAAAATAAGACAAATTGCGATTGTTTAAGAACTGTTCTATTTCAAGTCAAGCAAATTCGATTTTGTTATTTATTTGGCAATCAATTTTTGAACAAAAACAGATTATATTCTTCAAATTATAAACATGCATACCAATTGTTTAAGGCTTGTTCTATTTAATCCATACAAATTCGATTTTTTTTTCTTCTACAATCAAACACCCCACAATCCCCAAAACAAATCCCGTATTTATTTTCCATCAAAAGTATGAAAAACCAATTTCAAATTACCAATCAATGAAGAGTGTCGCACACCGCCAGACATGGAAGAAGAAGAAGAACCGCCACGAAACTCTGGAAGTTCGAAATCCATTCCCAATCTAGAACAGAGTTCAGCAATGGCGAAGAAGAAGAAGAAGAAGAAGGAAACTGTAAGGATTCACGGTTTCTTTCCTTCTCTCTCTTCCCACAAAAGAACTCCGAATTTGGTAAGTTACGAGTGTTTTAGAAAACAAGGATGAAGCGCAATGGCGATGGATTTGAATTCCTGGATTTGAAAAAACCGGGAATCGGAATCCGGATAATTTACTTGTGTGGATATGGGCTTTTGGGCCGAAATTGCTTAAAGCCTGAGGAAAGACTAGTTTGGGCATTGGGGAAATTTATATTTTTATTTTATTTTATTTTAATTTTGATGCATACTAAATTATCTTATTTTATCATTGGCAGAAAAATTCCATTAAATGAATTTAGGTGGTTCAAAGAAAATGTATTACAGAGAACAAGTCATTACGAACGAAAATATTATTCAATCCAAATGTAAAAAAATAAAAAACAAAAACAAATAAAATATTATTAAGAAAACAAAATATATTTATTTCGGAAATTCTTGTACTCGACATTTCCAACGCAAAATAAGCTTACAAGAAGAAACTTTGCCAACACTGACTAGGGTTCTTGCAAATAGTCTCATGGTCATAATTAAATGAAAGAATATCTTACTTGAAATATAAAAGATAACGAGTTTAAATCATATATACATCAATTAAATAATTTTCATTTCTTTCATACAAATTATTCTCACTTGAGAACTTAAAAATAAATGAGTAGCCTTTTTAAGGTGTTCTTTCAAGGTCCACTTTCATTAACCATATCTTATAGGAGCAAATGGATGTAGTACTTTCTTTTCATTCATTTAATAAAGACTCCTACATTCATTAACTATTCTATTTTCGTAGTAGAAGCTTCTACTTTCATTTACTTTGTAATAGCGAATGAAAAGTAAGAGTTTTGGGAGAATGAGAGAGAGACAAGAAGAAAAGTATTAGAATAATTTTTTTTTTTCAAGTAGTAGGCGAGAGAGCCTACTAAAATATTTCATTAATAATAATAAAAAAATAGTTATACGATACTTGCTACATTTCAAAGTCTAAATATGAAAATAAAAAATAGAAACTCTTGTCCTAAATCTCTATCTCCATTTTCCAAATATGGATTAAGACATTTTCCGTAATCATTGATGCCGAATGTTACCGCGATAGTTGTTGGCAGTCCAAACCTGTCCTATACCAACTACAAATCGGATCGTCGGAGGCCGTCAAGATTCGTGATCCGTCAAGATCGATGCTTAAAACCATAAAAACACACATGTGCCAAAACATATCGGAATCGCCAAAAGACAAATCTGAATCGCAAAACACCACAACATACCAATCCCTTATGATAACCCCTCACACCGGATTCATGGTTACAACCCAGAAATAATTATGATTGATTGAATTGAATGTTTAGAAATAAAAGAGAGGCTCTATTTATAGGATAAGCATCTATCTAATTCTAACTAACTTATATAAATTTTAAATTCTATATAATTCAATCAATATAATACACTCTATAATTTTCAAAATAAAATATATTTATTTCGGAATATCTTGTGCTCGACATTTCCAACGCAAAATAAGCTTACAAGAAAAAACTTTGCCAACACCGACTAGGGTTCTTGTAAATAGTCTCATCCGCATAATTAAATGATAGAATATCTTACTTGAGATATAAGAGATAATGAGTTTAAATCATATATATATCAATTAAACAATTTTCTTTTCTTTTATACAAATTATTCTCACTCGAGAACTTAAAAAAAATGAGTAGCCTTTTTAACGTGTTCTTTCAAGGTCCACTTTCATTGACCATATCTTATAGGAGCAAATGGATGTAATAGTTTCTTTTCATTCATTTAATAAAGACTCCTACATTCATTAACTATTCTATTTTTTTCATTTACTTTGTAATAGCAAATGAAGAGTAAGAGTTTTGGGAGAATGAGTGAGTAGAGACAAGAAGAGAAAAGTATTAGAATAATTAGGATTGATTGAATTGAATGTTTAGATAATAAGAGAGACTCTATTTAAATGATAAACATCTATCTAATTCTAACTAACTCATATAAATTCTATATAATTCAATCAATATAATATACTTTATAATTTTTTACAATATACACAACTATCCCTTCACACTCTTACGACACAAGTTTTTTTCTAACTAACTTCCCACTTTTCATGTAGTAATCTCTCTCCTATTTCGTTGACCATCTGCATGAGACAAAAAAATATGTTAATAGTAATTATTCAAAAAAAAATGTTAATAGTGGAAATGAATTACATGTGTATGATAACTTCTTTTGGAAATATTATAAAATGTTCAATTTGGAACATCTGAAATATATTTTATTTTTCTTATTTGTTCAGCTTGATGAACAACATCTAATGCTTGTAATAAACAACAATTTACCTTATTTCTGTCGTAATAACATATTGGTCGTGTTAGGTTTGTCGCCCTTTTTTTGGTGGACTTTGATACTCGCCGAAATCATCATTATCATTTTCTCTTTGGCGCTTTCTACTTGAATCCTTAGATGATTTCGTCTGTAAAAAATAATCACAAGACAGTAAAAATAAGTAAACATTCCAAAATGCTCAAAAAATAGCTCACCTCTTTAGTTAATCGTAATGACAATGCTTGACGAATAAAAAAATAATAGAATACATGTTAAAAATAATAGAAAACATAACAATATTTACAGAAAAAATGGCTCACCTCTTTAGTTACTCGTAATGGCGATGCTTGATGAACCATTATCTCATCAAATGGAACATTCAGATCCGGAATATCCGCTGAACCGACTCCGTCCATCGAGTCCATAGGTTGGACCGGATTGTAACTTAACAAACTTGTTCGATCTGTGTGATTCAACAAATTACCCATTGTTGAAGGGCCTGGCTCTTGAGACTGGCTCAAGAATCTGGTCGTCCAGATCTTGACCCACTGATCCGGCCGAATCAACACCGAAATACTCTTCTATTAATTGATCAATCGTTTTGCCTCCTTCAGGTGTGAATGGTGAGTTAACACTCACACATGACTCAGCAGGGCCAGAGCTATTCTCTCTAGAAAACTCTTGCATATTTTGCCCTGGTATTAAATGCATGAGGGCATGTTGAGGCTGATAGTAGACCCATCGAGCTGCAGCAACACCAGCATGATGAAGGCCTGTTTTGAAATATCTATGCTACATTAAGAAAGGAAGGAGGGGAATATATTCACATTTTAATGGAAATACCTGGGTTTGTATAACATTTTCAAACATTTTGAAGTTAAAAAAGATTACGGGTCATTACCAAGAGATGCAGGCCGATCGCAGAAAAAATTGTAAGGACCTAGACTAATCTTATTATTCACCCTGTGCCCAAAATAGTCGTATGCCACCAGGTTCACACCCTTGGGCTCATCATGAAGGAATTTACCCGGTAATGGTCCGAGTGAAGCTTTTCGACTAGTGTGTCATGTCGCTCGACACAAAAAAAGTCATATTCGGTTGGTCTAATTCGCGCTTTAGGCTCGTTATGTAAGAAATCATATGGTCTTGGATTCATCAGAACCCTATGCCTAATAATACCACTCCGTAATAGGCCCCTTCTCGCTCTCGGATTTGAGGAATCCTCAGTTTCAGAAGCAGATTTAAAGTTATCCATCCTTTCAAACAAATTGATCGAAGAAAAACGAAGGAATAAGAAATTGACTTTTCTCTTAGAAAATATGAAACAACTTATTGGAATTGTAGATTCTGTATCGCGCTAGTCCTTCATATAGATGTATAACACAGAGTTCCAAACTAATTTTAATTAGGAAAGTATGTATCAAGATTTAGGTCAACGAGATAATCAAAGCCAAGCTGTTTTTTACTTTTTTTGAGTCATTATATGACAATTATAGCAAATAGACAAATCATTTTGCATAACAAAATAACAGAATCCTACTTAAAAAAAAACAGAATCCCACTGATGCACCCTGTTAGTGCTGTCAAATGTTATATATACTATAAACGTTAATAATTATAGTATATGATGTTTTTTGCTTCCTGATATGAATCATTTTGAGATATTTTGAGATTTACAAGACTCAAAACGGTAGAACACAGCCTTATATTTTGGTTAGACAGCTATTGCCAAAAGCATATTTTTTTTATTGCTAAAAAAGAGTAAGATAATCTTATTTAAGTATGGAAACCTGAGTTTGTCATTGTTTTTCGACATGTGTCAAGTTTTGATTTTTTTTTCTCATCTCATTGTTGACAGTTTGACACATGTGTCCAAGTTTTGATTTTTTTCCTATTCTCCAAATTCAAATTGTACACAATTTATTTAATACTCTATTTTTTTACACCTAATATTAAGAACGCTACAATATATAAAATTTTGAACATTTTAAATTGGGAAATCTGAAAGTGCGACGGACTTGAGCATGGCGAAACATGGTGGAATTTTGTATGTACTATTTTTTCCGCTTTGATTAACACGATAAATTTTTATTAGCAAAGTTAGTCATGTATCTTAAAATATAAAACCTACAAAATAATAGTTTAAAATTTATTATTATTAAAATATAAAAATAGTATTGTATTACTATATATTTTAAAAGTCTAATAGTATAAATCATATTTTTAAAATAATTATTTAAAAAAAATAAAAAATGTTTTGGAAAGAACTTTTAAAAAAATCTTAATAATATTATTATAAAAATTGTTATTTAGAAAAATACTATTTTCCTGGAAATATTACTAAGAAATTTTCATAAATATAATTTCTTGAGAAAACATCTTTGTGTAAATAATGTTTTGATTTTTTTTCAACATTTTTTTAGTTTAAAGGTTTTTACTTCCTATTTGAGTTATTTTTGACATTCATCCAATCAATTTTAGTATGAAATAGTTATATTAACTATTATTTTAATGGTATTTTAACAATGAAAATAAATTTTAATTGCATGATAATTACTTTAAAATATCAATTTTAGTATCATTACTTGGAAAAAAATCTTCAATTTTAATATCATATCCGGCACATTTCATTGTTTATTTGAGCTGCAAAAATTAGTTTTTTTCTTTAATATATTTTGACATGTCAATCAGAATGCACCTATTTAATAATTAATATATTAGATAATTAGACTTTAAGATTATATGTTTGCATCTATTAATTCTAAAAAATAATGTTCTTGTAAAAAATCTTCTTGCAAAGTTGTCATCAAACCACTAAAAAATCAAACAATAAAAATTTACTTTCTAGCAAATTATTCGGAGCTTATGTGAATCAAATGATGAAAGACTAGGTTGGGCCCTGTTTGATTTTTGCGGAAAATTACGTTTTTATTTTATTTTAACTTTGATACATACTAGATTACTTTATTTTATCTTTGGAAAAAAAATTCCATTAAAAGAATTTAGGTAGTTCAAAGAAAATATTTCAGAGTACTGTTGATACAAACAAAAAAAGTTTAATCCAAATGTAGAAAAAAACAGAAAACAAAATATATTCATTTCTGAATCTCTTGTGTTCGACATTTCCAACGGAAAATAAGCTTACAAGCATAAACTTTGCCAACACGACTTAACTAGCTTTCAACGCCACTTTTTTTTTGTTTTTTTTAAGGAGATTCAAGCTTGATCTCAGGAATATATATTTATTAACGTAGGAATAATTACAAGAGTAACAATTACAGTCCTTTGGAGAGAATAATTACAGACCTTCTAATCAAATGAAATTAGCAGAGAAAACAAAAGAAAAGAAGCAAAACGAAGAAGGAAAAAACAGAATCTGAAAATAGAGAGTCTGATGGATTTCTAGCAATGAAGAATCCACCACTGCATGCTTTGGTGAATGGAGATGTCAGAAACCATTTCCGCCGTTTTTTTCTTGTAAATATCCGTGTGTCACGTTCCTTCCAAATTTCCCACAATAAAGACAACCGTAGTGAATTCCACCGTTTTAAGGACTGTTTGTCTAGCCCCGTAGTATTAAGAGACCAAAATTCTTTAAGATCTGTGGCTGCCATGAATTGAAATCCCTGGTTAAACGCTTCCAATCTCAACCACATGTCCATAGAGTAAGGGCAAAGATTGAAGAGATGAGTTGAACTTTCCAAAAAGGAGTTTCAGAGCATACAAGCTGCGTTCTGGGGCTAAGCTCTCTTGAGCAAGTTATCGGCGGTGATTAGCCTTCCGTTTAGCGCCAATCAGAGCAAGTTTTTCGCTTTCAACAACACTTTCATTGACTATATCTAATGCAACAGGATGTAGTAGATTCTTTTAAATAATAAAAGCTACTTTCATTGACTATCCTGTTTTTGTAATAGAAGCTACTCTCATGGAGTAATCTCTCTTTCTAGTAGTAGCTCCTACTTTCTGTGACTGTATCTACAAGAGAAAAAATTATGTTATGACGAAAATGAATTACGTGTATCTTGTGATAACTTATTTGGACAATGTCTTATAGCTGAGTTGATGGATTATCATGTTTGTGGAGCAATAAATTGCGGGTTCAAACCTCCATTGACATTTTTTTTAATTAAATATACAAAAATTGTTGACTAAAAAAAATGATAATTTCTTTTGGAACAATTATAAAATGTTTAATTTGTAGCACCTAAAATAAAATTTATTTTTCTTATTTCTGAAGGTTGATGAACAGCCTCTAACATGCTTGTAATAAGCAGCAATTTACCTTATTTCCATACGTCATAATGCCCATGTTAGCTTCGCCGCACTCTTTTTTGGCGACTTTGATTCTCGCCGAAATTGTCATTATCATTTTT